>CM033464.1:16408937-17788661 GCA_019425755.1 Amaranthus cruentus | reverse complement strand
GTCACAAAAATTCGTAGAACAATGCAGGTTTTACTCATGCATATAAAGAGAGGAAGGAGTGATTTAATAAAATAGAAGGGTTAGCGTTTTACAGCCTACTCTGAAAATGCATCCCTTTCATGTTACACATCTTTTGTCATTACCTTCCTTCTCCTTTAATGGTGGATGTTCGGTCAGTAAGCTTGTGAGCTCCGTTTTTAGATCTTGCGGTTTGTATTAAAGGTTTTGTAATTTTCCAACGAGATAAAATCCTTGGGATCGTATGTCATTGTATCTCGTGGCCCCAGAATCTATTATCCAACTCGTATTTTTAATATTGTGGTTTTGTGGACAAGTAGGACGATGGGCCCTTTATTAAAATTAGTTTGGGCCTTATTATTATTAGTGGCATTGATTCCACAAAAAAATTTGATGATTTTTATTCGTTGCATTGGATTCCAGACAAAGAGTATGATGATTTTTTATAATGTCAACACGTGTCAATGAGGGTCCTTTAGAGTACTCTAATGGCCGGTTTTTATGGGTCACAAAAAATTCCTTAGAACAATCTAGGTTTTTACTCATGCATATAAAAGAGAGGGAAGGGGAGTGATTTAATAAAATAGAAGGGTTAGCCGTTTTACCTTCCTCTGTCATCCCTTTCATGTTACCTGTACTGTCATTACCTTCCTTCTCCTTTAATGGTGGATGTTCAGTCAAGTAAGCTTGTGAGCTCCATTTTTTTCGATCTTCTGGCTTCCTTTGTTCAGATCTACCTCCTTCTCGTTTTTTCCTTGCTTGGTGTTCATCCCACCATTCTGGAAAACCAATAATTTTGAAACACCCATCTTTGGTGTGTCTACTGCCTCCACAATGAGTACAATGAAGGTGACTTTTGTCCTCCTCATCTCGTCTGATTTGTTCACGGTAAGGTCTTGATTTTGAGATGTAATTTCCTGAGGGATTACTTGAACCCTGTGATGGTTTTGATCCATGTGATTTTTGTTTTGTGATGAGTCCTGTTCCAATACCTGAGGGTTCATGACCCGATGATGGTGTGTGGGTCATAATCCCACGCCTTGAGATCTCTCTTCGAATCATGGCATACGCCATTTCCACAGTGGGAAGTGGGTCTTGGTTGAGTAAGTCTCGTTTTTCTTTGTCAAAGCTTTCGTTAATACCGGCCAAAAATTGAAATAGCCTTTGCTTTTGAATAAATCTGTTAAAAATGGCCATGTCCTCGGTATGGATCATGGGGTTTGGCTGCCTCCTGTCTATTTCCTTCCAAATTGTGGTTAAGTTTCCATAGTAAATTTCAAGGGGTTCTCCCTTTTGCTTGACTGCATTTGCTTGACAACTCAGATCATAGATCTGAAGTTCGTCTTGCCCACTGCTCAACAAAGTTTCTATACCTTGCCAAAGTTCTTTGGCCACGGTATAGTCTAAAAATTGGTTTATAAGATCAGTCTCAATATTTGAGATGATCCATGAACGGACAATTGAGTCCCTTTGCTTCCATAGTTTGTATGTGGGTTCAGTAACACTTGGTGGGTCGTCAATGATGTGGCTGAGACGACCCCTGCAATCGAGGGCCATTTGCATCATTTTACACCACATGTTGTAATTGTGATAATTTAATTTCTCTGCAACCTTTAAGTCTGGTAAAATTGGTTCAGTTGGTATGGGTGTAGGTGGATCTGGTTTGTGGAGTTCTTGGAACATTTTGAACATTTGCTTCATTTGTTCCATTAACATAGCTTGCTGTTGGTTTTCGGTTTCTGACATTTTTGAGGGTTAAGGTAAATGATGATGCCGAAGGTGTTGCCGGTCCGGAGAATCGCCTTACGGCTCTGATACCATGTCAAAAAGATTACACAAGAGTATTGAATAGTATGAATTGGAAGAATGCTTGTATTGAATTTCTGTATAAAGTTTTATTAATCTTATTACAATGGCAAAAGGGTACATAATATATTGCTTGAATAGCCGTGTGTTATTTACGGCAGTATACTAAAATAATGGGCTGGAATATTTGCATAATTATATATTCAAAACAACTCAAAAGTCTATATTATAAAATATCTACAAAAGATCATTGTTATTTTTTTATTGAAAGGATCAAAGATAAAGATTTATTCTTTGGTTAAACAAAATTCCATAGTTAAACAAAGGACGACTACTTTAATTTGTGAATTACGGCCTTCAAGTTTAGAGCTTTTGCGTATTACAATTTTAAAGCTTTTTTTGGTAATTACAGCCATCAAGGTATTAAAGTCTACACCATTCAAGCCAAGTGACTATTAACCAACTCAAATGACCTTTGACCAGTCTAAATGACTGTTGACCATTACTGATCACCTTTGAATTTTGTTGACCATCCCTAATCACCTTTGACTTTCCTAATTGCCAATGTTATCCTTGTGTTTTAGCATTTTAACGTCGTTTTTACAAATCATAAAGATTTTTTTTCAAAACACAAATATCGCTATTATCCTTATGACATAACCCTTTTGGAAATCTGGTCGAAATAAGTACTTATATGCCTATTTCCCTACATGTAGGCCGAAAAAGATATTTTACGGCGTTTTTACGCATCATAAAGATATTTGTTCATTTGGGTTGGTCAATGATGACAAAGAGTATTAAGGACAAGTTTTAGAACAAGATTAATAGTGAATAAAATTTCATACTTAAAGAGGAAATAGAATATGAAAAGAAAACTTGAAAAGAAAATGAACATCGTTCCTCTCAAATTTTGATGGAAACATGATGTATGATTGTGACTACTAGCCATTAGTTTAAGTTATTTGATTGATTTGGATTTTTTATATAGGTACAGAAGTTCGATGCGATAAAAGGTTACAGATGCAAATCTTATATGTACCCCTTAATTATTTCAAAACAAACATTTAGCATAAAGTATGAGATGGGCTTATGATGCAAGCATACTTCACACTCTAAATTTTGCTAATTTATTTTTGAGTATAGTTAGGTATACATATCATTAAACATTAATAATAATGCTTATTAACATCATTTGTTTTACTTTTGGATTCATCACTGTATAAAACACATATCGCGTCCTTAAGAAACAACTTAAGTTGTGGAGTTGATGGGGTGGGATTTTCGATAAGAGAATGCATGGGCAAGGGTGGTTGTGATGTGGAAGGGGGTCTGGTCTGTTGGGGTGGGGTTTTCGAAAGGGCAAGTCGCTTTGGAGGGCGGTTTCTTAGCGGCAGCGGTGTTTTCAGAGAAGGTGTGGTTTCAGAGGCAAGCATGTTTTCTTTAATTGTTTTTTAATTAATTTTTTTCTCTATTTTCTAATTTTTTTTTTAGCTTTCTTTGAATTACAAAAAATAAATACGAATTGAAACATGATACATGGCTTTTAAAATAAAGTGGCAACGTGTTTTACAAGTATTTAGACACCTTTAAAAGAAAATGTAATGCAAAAGTTTAATCTTTTAAGAATATTATAAATAAAAAGATCAGATTTTTAAACGATGAGTCCTAAAAAGATGAGACCTTTAAAATTAAATTTAAATCGGAATTTTGAAAGATGATCACCAAAAATAGAGACCTTTAAAATTAAACTTTTCAATTAAATATTAAAAGGTCTAATCAGAAATCTATGTCTAACTCTAACCCATCAAAAAAGCAAAGTACACATGCCTTGAAAATTTGGGAGTTAATGATAACGAGCCAATTTCCAAAGTTTCCAACTTTTTAGTTCATTGATTGATTGAATGTTTTAAAGCTTAATTTGCGGTAAAACCAAGTTTCCTAGAAAGTTACATGAAACAACAACATTAGTAAACTCAAGTCTAATTCTCAAAGAAACACTCAATTTTATTATTGTTTTGGTATGGATTAACGATCTATCTATAACTATTACTAAAACAAAACACGCTGACATTATCATTATTTATTAGTACTTACATGTCACTACCTAATTAAAAGTTTTCCCTCCAAAACTCAATGATGATGTCATTGTCTTTATGACTAAATATTTACATCTTTGACTTTATTGTTTTTTAACTATGACTATAATATTATCTATATTTATTGATTTTATATTTTTTGAGTCCCATCATTTAATCTATTAGAAAATCATATATTTCATTATATTTTTTTAATTATTTATTATTTAAAAATTCTTATCAATGTTATTTATTAAATGAGTATTATTTAACTGTATTGGATATTTTGAGATGGTTCAAAGAAAATATACTTTTAATAGTTGTATTACTTTATACAAATTAATGTAATTTGTTTAAGTTGTGATTTAAGTTGTGACTATCTTTATGCAAGTCGCTTATATTTTTTGTGAATTTGTTTAAACTTTTATAAAATAATTTTACATATATAAATTTTTATGTTAAACTTGATTTTGAAGTATGTTAAATTTGATTTTGAAGTATGTTTTTAATAGTTGTATTACTTTATACAAATTAATGTAATTATTTTTTGTTAGCATAAATTGGTATGTTTTTTTTATTAAAAATATTCATATAATTTTGTATTGTATACTTCATGTACGATATATTTGCTTTCAATTAAAAATAAACAAATAGAAGCATAGATATAATTATATTAAAAATATAATCAAATTTTTTGTCTTTTGTTGTGATTTATTTGTCATTAACTAAATTCTCGCAATCATCTACGCGCACAATGCAAAGTATAATACAAATCATACAATATATGTAATGTATACAACTATTCAGAATGAAATGAGATGTAATCATGTAAGTATAATGTAAAATTTTTTTCTTAAAATTTTAATTTCTTAAATGATACTAATATTTCGGAAAATTTAATATAAAATCGTGCATCGCACGGGCATTATCTAGTTAATAATAAGTTGAACCTACTCATTCATACTAGCTAAAATTGTCATTGTACCTTATATTTTCATCTGATTTTACACACTACAACAAATTTAACTTTTCGCGATATTGGCTTTAGTGGCATTAAAAAAATGCCACTAATTTATATTTTTAGTGTAATAATTATTTTTTTTAAATTCCACTATAAAGTGATTTAGCGACACTTTATTTGGTTTTTAGTAACATATGTAATTGTCACTATAGCTTATAGTAGCATTTATGAGAAATGTCACTAGCTTCTATGTCGCAAAAATGTGTCACAAAGCTTTAGCGTCATTTTTTATTATGATGCGATCTAATAAATGTCATTAAATCCTCCATATATACTATTAGAATTTTAAAATAGCGCCATTTAAATTTAATGTCGCTAAATATATACCACTAAAACAAATTATGTTGTAGTGACATACTTATATCAATTTTCCATAAAATATATAATATTTTTTTCAACTACATAATTGGTTTTATGTAACACCCATAAAGTGTAACATAAAGTGCTTAAAGTGCTACTATAGACCTAAGGTAACACTTTTTTAGGTGCTACATCTGGCGGTGTTACCTATTCTCTTAGGTAACACTTTTACATGCCTATAGTAACACTTTTACAAGTGTTATTTAAAATAACTTTAGGTAACACTTTTTTTGCATATGTATCAATTTTATAGTGTTACTTATTATTTCTTATGTAACACTTTTTTATGATTAGGTATCACTTTTTCATCTCATCAATTAAGCTATTGTAACACTTTTTAAAATGTATCACTTTGGACTACTTTATGTAACACTTTATTGAGAATTAGGTAACATTTTTTTCGTATTAGGTAATACTTTTTCATTTAATCAATTAAGTAAATATAACACTTTATGATTATGTATCGCTTTTAATAATAATAATAATATTAATAATAATAATAATAATAATAATAATAATGCTAAAATAAATCAAAACCAGTCAATAATTGTATAAACTTAATCCACATCATTCATACATACATTGTATATTGAGTATATCTATATATGTTTGTAAGCACTTGATTATACAACGAAAATATACAAAATATATCTATATATGTTCATAAGAACTTGATCATACAACTAAGATACAAAATATAGTTTGAAACTAAATTTTTTATTGTTCTTTCACATTGTGATCTATGTGTGCTACATCCTCGCGTACAGCTTCATCATCACTGATATGATTAGTTTTCATTCTCCCCTCTTGAACCTGTATCATGTGTATGAAATTAAAGACCGAATCCAAAGGCAATTATCAAATAACAATAAGAGGAACCATTATGAGTGACAAAACACCAACCACTCAGATGATATTTAAAAACCACAACAAAACAAAAAAAAAATTTCCATAATGAGTGACAAAACACCAACCACTCCCATACATGATAAAACACCAAACAATCCTTTGTATTTTGAACTATTGCCATATTTTAAAAATAAATTTCCATCACCAAATCACAACAAGTTGAACATGAAACAAAAACCAAGATAACATCCATTGCCATATTTTAAAAATAAATTTCCATCACCAAATCACAACAAGAATTATGATGAAAAGAAAGATATACCTCGCAATTACTTTGTTTTCAAAACAATTGTGTCGGTGACAAGATGGTGATAGAAACCAAATTCCTTGAGCAAATTCACAATCAAAGTGGAAAATTAAGAAAACATTATATCAATTCTTGTATGAAATAAGTCATTTTACCATCAAATTGGACTATCAAGAAAACATTATACTTAAAAGAGAAAATTTCATACCATAGAAGTTCCAGAGAAGAGAATATGATTTTGATAGTGTTCAACTGTTCATCAAAACCGCTCGGTGAAGAATTGTAGATGGGACTGGATTTTGAGAATTTAGTGTCGGTTAAGAAAATTATTTTTTTCCTTTACTATTTAATTACTTTTTTTTTTGAAACTTTTATTTCTTTTGAAATCTTTATTTACTTTTGTTTTATAATTATATGCTGAAGAATTGTAGTAGTATTAGCATCTGGTGAAGAATGGTAGAATATGATACACTTAAATTATTTTATTTTTACATTTATTTTAATTTATCTTAAGGATTTAAATTTTAATTTATTTTTTTCTCTTCTTTTAATTACTATAAGTAATCACAAATTGTTGTGAGAGACCGTCTCTCCGAGAGACGCATTAAATATATGGGCTAAATAGTCCAATTAATACAAATTAAAGAAAAAAGAAGAATGTGCGCTTTTTATTTTGAAGTCGTCTCTTTGAGAGGAGGTCTCTCACAAAAATAGCTGGTAAATAATATGTTCAAACCAAATTCTTTAAAATTGTTTATCCCTCTTTTTTCAATAGATAGTGAAATTTTAAAAAATTAATTAGATTGAAAAACAAAAATAAAATTAAGTTGAAAAGTTATAAATGTGTTACTAGTATAAAAATGCAATTTAAAAGTGTTACCACCTTTATAAGTGTTACACAATAATATCACCAAATTTTAAAGTGTTACATATTAGTGTTACCAATATTTAAAGTGTTACATATTAGTGTTACTAAATTTTAAAGTGTTACATATTAGTGTTACTGATAGTAAAAGTGTTACATATTAGTGTTACCAAATTTAAAAGTGTTACATATTAGTGTTACCTATAAAAAAGTGTTACATAGTTGTGTTACTTAAATATAAAGTGTTACATAAGTGTTACCTAATATTTTCAATAAGCTAAATATCAAAAAGTGTTACCAATTCGTGTTACCTAAAGTCATTTTTGTACTAGAACCATTATAAGATCGACTATAAATTGTCGGATGACAAATATATCAGTCAAACATACATTATAAACAAATGTCTCTTATACTAGCTAAAAGTAATTGTCAAATGATTATATATTAGTAAAAACATAATCATGCAACTTAAAACATAATCATATAAGATCTTATTAGATTTATTTTAATGTATTTTTTATCAAAATTATTTTATAATTTAAAATTAAACACAATTTGAAATATTTACGATTAAATATATGCATTGATAAATGTGTAAAAATCAAATGAAATAATAATAGTGAATAAAAAATAGTATTTAATAGGTTTAATTGAATTTTGGAAAGGTCTATTTTGAACCAGAGTAAGTCTATAACCCATTAAATAAGCAAATTACATGTGTGATGGAAAAGGTCTAGCTAGTGCTCCAATAACATTTTCAGTTGATCGTTGAAAAACTTTATGTACCAAGGTACATTAAATAATCAATATCTAAAATAACATTTTATTCACTAATTACTATTGAAAATATATTTAGATATTTATTAAATTAATTATTAATTATCATTTTATAAGGATAAACTATACAGTACGTAGATATAAATAAGCTGCTGGTTGATGAAATGTTATAATGCTTAATTTGCGGTGAGACTGTGTCTAAGTCAATGCAATTGCTGACTTAAAATGCTAATTTCTTCATTATTTAAACAGTTGTGAGATATTGAAATTAACATTAGCTTAGCATTTTTGTGGTTGGTACAAATTTCTAAAATGATTAGACCTCAGGATACGTTATATACTCTAACACGCCCCCTCACACGAGAGTCTATTGAGCTAGAAGTATGGATGCAGCACAAGCACTCGTCATACCTGGCGCTAAATATTCCACTTAAATGAGGGGTGGTTGAGATTCGAATCTGTAATCTCTTGTCACGTTGGCTTCTGATACCATGTCAAGAAACCAACGCAACCAAAAATTTAAGCTGATAGTTAAGACCCCAGGATAGGTTATATACTCTAACAATTTATTTAACTTCAGAAAAATTAAATGGCCTTCTTCAGAAAATTTCAGCTCATGCACTCGATTCTTATTTCTAAGGCAAAAATAGTTGCATGCACCCAATCCTTGCTAGGATAGTGGCAAACTTGCAATACCATTAAACCAACTCTACCGTATGTGAAACAAATTAATAATGCGGAAAAAAGGTTTAGGCTAGTGTTTAGGGTTTGAATACTGATTTGTATATTAAATTGAATGATTACAGAGATCCTAAATATATACACAGCTTATGAACACTAATAAAGGAAAGAAATAATATCAGCCTAATATTCTCCTAAAAAACAGCTAATCAAATATATTCAAATATTACACAAAATATACTTTCCTACACTCCCCCTCAAGTTAGGTCTTCGGGTTTCCGATACCTAACTTGCATAATGTCTGTTCAAACACTTCAGATGAAACTGCTTTAGTGAGAATATCTGCTAGCTGATCTTCTGATTTCACATGCGGTAGGCTGATGATCTTTTTCTCTAACTTTTCCTTTATAAAGTGTCTATCAATCTCAACATGCTTAGTTCGATCGTGTTGAACCGGATTCTCTGAAATACTAATAGCTGCCTTATTATCACAAAAGAGACTACATGTTTTAGTTTGTGAAACATATAGCTCACTTAGGAGTTTCCTAAGCCACATGATCTCTGTAATACCTTTAGCTATGCCTCTAAACTCTGCTTCAGCACTTGAAAGAGCTACTACTTTTTGTTTTTTTCTCTTCCAAGTAACAAGATTACCTCCTACCAATGTAAAATATCCAGAAGTGGACTTCCTATCATCTCGATCTCCTGCCCAATCTGCATCTGTATATGCTTGAAGCTCTAAGTGTCCATTTTTCTTGTAAAAGACCCCTTTACTGCTTGTACCCTTAAGATACCTTAGGATTCTGATAACAGCTCCCATATGATGTGTCTGTGGTCGATGCATAAACCTGCTTACAACTCCTACGGCATAAGCAATGTCTGGCCTAGTATGAGCCAGATATATGAGTTTCCCAACCATCCTCTGATATTGTTCTCTGTCTGCAAGTTTTACCCCTTCAACCATCTGTAACCCATGATGAGTAACTATAGGTGTCTCAGCTGGTCGACAATCGATCATACCTGTTTCAGCTAAGAGATCCAGGATGTACTTCCTTTGACTGATGAAAATACCACCCTTGGACCTTAGAACCTCTATACCCAAGAAATACTTGAGATGACCCAGATCCTTCATCTCGAATTCCCTTGACAACTGCTTCTTAAGAACTCCGATTTCCTCATCATCATCCCCTGTAATAATCATATCATCTACATAGATGATTAAGCAAGTAATACGACCCTTCTGTCGTTTGAGAAATAGAGTGTGGTCCGAATTACTCTGCCTGTATCCAAATTTTCTCATAGCAGAAGTGAATCTTCCAAACCATGCCCTTGGAGACTGTTTAAGCCCATACAGAGCTTTCTTCAATTTACATCCTTCCCCTGATTCATACCCATCTGCAAAACCAGGAGGAGCCTTCATATACACTTCCTCTTCAATCTTTCCATGAAGAAAGGCATTCTTTACATCAAACTGATGTAGAGGCCAATCTTTATTTGCTGCAACTGAGAACAGAACACGAATAGTATCAATCTTAGCAACAGGTGAGAAAGTTTCAGAGTAATCTACCCCGTAAGTCTGCGTGTATCCCTGTGCTACCAACCTAGCTTTATACCTCTCTATTGTGCCATCAGCTCGGTATTTGATAGTGTATACCCATCGACATCCCACAGTTTTCTTACCCTGAGGAAGAACACATTTTTCCCAAGTTTCATTTTTATCCAGAGCAGAGATCTCTTCTTCCATTGCTTTCTTCCATTTTGGATCCATAAGAGCTTCATCAACATTTTTAGGAACATCATTTGAATAAAGAGCAGTTTGAAATGCCAGAGCAGTTGTAGACAAATTTTCAGTGTTTTCTTTGTCTACAGGATATCTAGACCTTTGGGCCTCAAAGTCTGGATCATATCTCCTTGGTGGTATGCCTCTTGTCCTTCTCGGTGGCAATTTATACCTGTTTGTCACATCCATATCTGTTTCCACAATATTATCAGAAGGAATATCAACCACAGTATCATCAGTGTTTACCTCAGGAGGATCGTCTCGATCCGATGCTCGCTCTGAAGAGACAGAGTGTCCCAAGAGGAGATACTATGTATTCGAATAACATCGTAGTCTCGCTTCGCTCTTTGAGTCATTTTGATCGACAACCGTTAGTCTCAGGATAGATAAGCTACCAAAGTTCTCACCGGCTTTCTCCCCGAGAACCATGCCGGTGATAATAATAGGACGCTCAAAAGTCCACACCATGGTGGTATACATGCGCTTATGGGTTGGATCAAAGCACCTATACCCTTCCGTTCACCCCATAGCCCACAAACACACACTTAATAGCTCGGCTTCTAGTTTAGTGCGGTCCCGTTTAGATAGGTGAACAAAGACAATGCACCCAAAGACTTTGGAGGTAGGGAATGATAAGATGGAAGAGAAACAAAGGACTCAAGAGTTTCAAGAGGAGTTTTGTAGTGTAAGGGTTTAGATGGAAGACGCATTGGTAAGATATGTAGGCGGGCAATGGCTTCGCCAAAGGTAAGAAGGGCAACTGACTCAAGCATGAGAGCCCGAAGTGATCTCAAGAAGAGTCCGATTTCAGCCCACCCCATTTTGTTGTGGTGTCTGCAAGAAGTTTGGTGTATCATCCCATGGTCGACATAAAGGTTTTCATCTCATTGTTAATGAATTCCTCCCATTATCGATCAAGAATTTGTGGTTTAGCATGGTATTGGGTGTGAAGCATATTATAAAAGGTAACAAACACAGAAAAAACCTCAGATTTGTGTTTCAGAAAATAAACCCAACTCATGCGAGTGCAATCATCAACAAATAAAACATAATAAGAGTAATTATGCATGCCAAAATTGGGAGCAGGACCCCATACATCAGAATGTATTAAAACAAAAGGACTAGCAGCACGAGTAAAACTAGGAAAATAAGAGTGTTTGTGGCTTTTTGCCATCACACATGATTCACAATCCAAAGTCTGAAAATGTCTATATCTAGGAAATAAATGTTTAAGATAAGCTAAAGAAGGGTGACCCAATCGACGATGCCAAAGCCAGAGGTGATGATCAGGAGACTCGCGAGCCAGTAGAGCTTGACTTTTGTGAGTCGTTTCATCCACATAGTATAATCCTCCTCGTTCAGTACCACGTCCAATGATTGTCCCGGTCCGAGCATCCTGCACAACACAACCAGTAGCAGTCATAAGAATAGTACAATCAAGTTCTTTAGTCAGCTGACTAACAGATAATACTTTATGAGACAAACTAGGAATCAACAAGCAATTCTTAAGATGTAAAGAAGGAGAAACATCAATAGCACCGGCACTGAGAACTCGAACATATTCCCCATTGGCAGTTTGTATATGAGAACGGGTTGTGGTTTTTTGGGTTAAAAAATCGGTGGGGTCAAAGGTCATGGTGTCGGTGGCCCCACAATCAAAAATCCATGGGGTAGTAGGTGAATGTGTGTTTTTTGGAGTGGAAATCAAAGAATGGCCCAAGGATTTTGAACCCATAAAATCAGAAAAGTAGGCGTCTGATTTCATGGGCCCAAAGGTGGTAAGTGGGCCGACATTTTTATGAGTAAGTATAGGCTGATTTTTTTTGTGGCTATGTTCTGGAATGTTCAAGGATGATGTAGGATTTTTAGTACTCCCCATCCCTTCTCCCTTATAAAAAGCTAAATCAGGAAAGTGTAATTGGGTTCCCTCATGCGCCGTATTCTCTCTCCTCCCTCCCCCTTCTTCTTTTTCGTGTATTCTGGAATAAGCTTGTGGGTTACTGATTTTTTGTGTTTGGTTTGTCTCACCTCCGATTGCATCATCCCTTTCATCTGAGTGGTCTACCCCCATGAAGAGGGCTTTGCCGCCGGTCCGGCTTGCCGGCGCCTTGGTGGCAGCTTTCTTCTTTTGTAGATCGTCCCACCATTCAGGATAGCCAATGAGCTTAAAACACCCCTCTTTGGTGTGTCTTGAACCACCACAGTGACTACACTTTAAGTTCGACCTATCCTCTCGCCGGAGTGATGATTTTTCTGACCGGTTATGGTGTGCAATGAGGCCACTTCCAATTTCTGAGGGTATTTTACCCGATGATGAAACGTGGGTCATTATTCCACGCCTAGCAATTTCCCTACGAATGGTAGCATAAGCTATCTCCACCGTGGGAAGGGGATCCAAATTCAAGAGATCCCGTTTTTCTTTATCAAATGAGTCATTTATTCCACCTAAAAATTGAAACAGTTTTTGCTTTTGCATGAAAGTATTAAAGATGGTGATATCGTCATCGTGAACCATTGGGTTCGGTTGGCGTCGATCAATTTCTGTCCATAACGTGGTCAGTTTCCCGTAATAATCCTCAAGAGTATCTTTATTTTGTTTGAGGTTATTAGCTTGACAAGTCAGATCAAAGACTTGTAGTTCATCCTTGCCACTGTTGAACAAAATTTCGATGCCCCTCCATAAATCTCGTGCAATCGTATAGTCCAAAAACTGATTCACGAGCCCTTTTTCTATGTTAGAAATAATCCAAGATAGGACAATGGAGTCCTTTTGTTTCCATGTTTTATAAGTCGGATCTGTGGGACTTAGGGGCTCGTCAATGATGTGACTGAGACGACCCCTACAGTCGAGAGCTATGTGCATCATTTTGCACCAACTGGTGTAATTATCATGATTCAATTTTTCGGCAATTTTCAGATCTGGAGAAACCACTTCGGTTTGAATTTGAGGTTGGTGCATTTGTTTGAACAGATTGAACATATGTTCCATCTGTTTGAGAGTTACAATCTGCTGGTTTGGGGTAGCTGTGTTTTCGGCCATGTTTTTAAGGTTTACTGGTTTTTGGTTTTGTTTGGTTGATTTAAAGGTACGTGATGACAACCGAGGTGCTGCCGGTCCCGGAAAACACCGTCGGCTCTGATACCATGAAACAAATTAATAATGCGGAAAAAAGGTTTAGGCTAGTGTTTAGGGTTTGAATACTGATTTGTATATTAAATTGAATGATTACAGAGATCCTAAATATATACACAGCTTATGAACACTAATAAAGGAAAGAAATAATATCAGCCTAATATTCTCCTAAAAAACAGCTAATCAAATATATTCAAATATTACACAAAATATACTTTCCTACAGTATGGATTAAAATGGTTATGCTTAATTTGAGAATAAATCATTCTAAAAAGATGGGAATATCTAAGATATTAAAATTAAAATTCATATAATATAATGTTAGAGCAAGACCCGAATCTCCCTTATGTGGAGAGTGTTCGAGGTGCCATGATGAGAGTGCGACGAAGAACAAGCACATTGATCATGTGATGATCGATGATGATGATGAATTAAAGATGTATGCTCATGTGATGGAGCATATGAAGGCAGCAGCAGCAGGTATGGAAGGGCTCGATCAAGTCGAGCAAAGGCAACCAAGGTCGAGCAAAGGATCGAGCCAGCAAGCAGCAGGCTTCCGGTGACTTCTGTGGAGTCGCTCGACCAGGCGAGCGGTCGAGCTCGACCGAGCAAGCAGCAGGTCCCTTCGCGGATCTGTTTCTGTTTTGGCTTCGGTTTTTAGTGGGCTTTAAGCCCTTTTGTATTAGGGTTCTCTTATGTGTCTTAGGGCTATAAAAGGAGTCTTAGAACATCATTAGAGTGTGTGGAGAGGCAAATACAAGAGAGTTACTAGGGCATTGGCCATAAGAGTGATTTCTTTGTATTGTTGTCTTAGTGTGGAGTTTCACCATTAAAGGTGAAACCTTTATGGGTTGAGAGTGAGTTCTTAACTATTGTGAGTTGAATCATTGATGTAATGTTGATTATATTAATGGTAAGATACTTTGTTTGAGGGGGAGGTATCCTTTGATACCTCATTAAACACTTTGTCTTTGTTGTTTGCTTGGTCTCTTGATTATACTCTATTTTTTATCCTCTTTCACATCTTGTTTTCTACCATTTGAGGGTCCAAGACCTCCTCCTTCATATAATTATAATTAATTATAAAAAAACATGTTGAATGATCTTGTGAACGTATACATTGAAAGCAAAGTGAAAATAAATTCTAACATCATCAAAACAAGGTGTATAAATCTCATAGATCCATATCCAATAAACACCTCTAGGTAAGTGTCGAGTCGTGATTTGTTTGCCAAAACCTTACCTAGGCTCCGGATCGGTGATTGAGACATCATTGACGGACAAAGGTGCTGAATTGCTGGACGAGTTGTTTGAATTACTTGTTGCGTCCTTAGTGAAGGATGATTTCCCTCTAGATCTTATAGAGAAACCTGGTCCTTCGGGTATTGGGAGTGTAACAGAGTAGCTATCTAGTGTAAGCACTATTGTGGACATGGAAGGTCTATCTTCAGCTGATTCTTGAACACAAAGCAAACCAAGATGTATACATCTCATAACCTCATCATGTGAGCATGACCCCCTTATTGTTTCATCTATGAATTCTATTACCATGCCATATCTCCATTTCTTCCAAGCCTATAAAAGAATTTAGAACATGTTTAGTTCATCTGATTTTTACTGGTCCAACTAATTTTTACTGATTGAAGCTGATTATAATTGATTTTCAATCATAAACTATAACTAAGTTGTGCTAATTAAGTCTAATTTTTTTACTACTTGCATCTGATTTTTACTGATTGTAACTGATTTTTATTGATTGTAATCGATTTTCACCGACAAAAACTGATTTTTTCTTATCAAAACTGAATTTTACTGATTAATTATTTTTTAAGATGAATTAAATAGGATTTTAGCTTAAGGGTCAAAGACATTATTTATTTTATCTTCCACATTGTATAAATGAAGAGGATAAACTTACAAAGTAGAGAAGGTCTTCTGTATCGCCCGATTGATAAAATGTATTGTTTCTCCTACCACTTACTATTTCCAATACCAAGACACCAAAGCTATATACATCTGATTTAATAGAGAATTCTCCATGCATTGTATACTCTGGAGACATGTATCCGCTGTACAAAAAATACCATTTGAAGCTTAATTTAATAAAATGAACAATTATTATAGTACTCAAATTTATAGAAGATCACTACAACATAATTTGCTTTTGGTGGGATATATTTAGCGACATTTAATTTAAATGTCGCTATTTCAAATTTCTTATAGTGTATATTGAGAATTTAGTGGCTTTATTGGACCATTTAGCAGCATATTAAAAAGTCACACTAAAGCCTTTGGCGACATAGGAGATAGTGACATTTTTCACAAATGTCACTATAGTCTATAGTGACAATTACATATGCAACTAAAGACCAAATTAAGTGTCGCTACACCACTTTATGGTGAAACTTAAAATAAAATCCAATAATTATTACACTAAAAATATGAATCAGTGACATTTTTTTAATGTCACTAAATCCAATATCGCAAAAAGCTAAATTTGTTGTAGTGAATATACATTGTTTCCTATAAAAAAAAGGAACAAAATTGATTATGTGGTCTAAATTGTTTGCTTAAAATTTGATAATTAAGATGATTTCTTAATAGAGAATTAGTCACGTGTTTATTTATAAATTTTACCTTAATTTATGTGGAATATTTAGCGTAAAGTATGATATCGAGTTTTGGATTGACAAACAAAATTCAATAAATTGGAAGAGTTTTGAAAGTATGCTCACTATGTTCCCACAATCCTGCTAGTATTTCCTTGGCTTTGATCCATACCAAAAATTTTTGCCAAACCAAAATCTGAAATCTTAGGATTCATATCAGCATCTAGTAAAACATTACTTGCCTTAAGATCTCAATGTATAATCTTAAGTTGAGAGTCGTGATGCAAATAAAGCATGCCCCTGGCGATGCCCTTAATGACTTTATAACGCGTTTTCCAGTCAAGTAGTTCTTGACTATCTGTACATCACAATAATAATCACAAAGCTTAAACGCTAATTAAACATTATACTAATGTATTAAAAGATGGAATCAAACAAGATAACATATAAAACCAAATATTAATTTACCAAAGAGAAATATGTCGAGGCTTTTGTTTGGAACGTATTCATAAACAAGTTGCTTTTCTGAACCCTCAAAGCAAAATCCCAATACTCTCACCAAATTCCTATGATGAAGTTTGGCTACTAATGAGATCTCATTCTTGAATTGTTCAAATCCTTGGCTAGAGTTCATTGACAGTCTCTTCACCGCTATTTGCTGACCATTTGATAGTGTACCCTGTTGAAAATACCTCACATGTCATCACTAAAATAGTGGGTAATGTAATTAGGTGGCTAATTCTCCTAAAATCAGACTCCCTCCGATTCACCATATTTGTTCTCTTTTTGGGCACGCATATTAGATTATTGTAGGGACCACCTAAAAGTAGTTGGTTGGAGTATTTTAAGTGATTATAGTAATTGTTAAGGTGGTAGTTGGAGTATTTTATGGAGTGTAAGTAGGGGTATAATAGTCTTTATTTGTGTGAACATATGGTATTTAGGTAAAAAATTTCATGCCAAAAAAGAAAAATGGACAAATAAGGTGAATTTACCCAAAAGAAAAGTGAACAAGTGTAGTGAATTAGAGGGAGTATGATTTTGGAAAAGAGCTAACCTCATCAAGCATGTATGCAAGTACATGCTGATTATCTGTGGGTTTCTGAGCACGAGCTTACGTGCCCCGTGGATGTGTTCACATGAGTGGACCTAAGATTATGTGACAAATTATAACGGCCTAACACATGTTTCAGCTATATCCAGATCCACATCCTTCAACTAGATCCAGATCCCGACCCTATTTTCTATTGTACCCAGACCCAAATTCGATTGATATGATCTGAAAATTTTAGACTCGGACTCAGACCATTAAGGTCTGGTGGTCTAGGGTTTGAATTTGGGTCCAAAACAAATTTGTTTAAAATTTCTCCTGAATTTTTTAACGATATATTATATAGTTTTTGTCCATTCGTAAAAAATTATTCAAACATTTTTAACTAATAAGGATATTTAAATACCTTAAACGAGTTAAATATATGAAGCTTTCCAACAATCAAGTTCCTAAAACACTATATTAATTATCAATTCTTTTGATTTTTAAAGTATATATACAACAACCATATTACTGCATGATGTTTCAAACTATAACAAAGTTTCAAACTAAACAATGAAACACACATGATAGCAAATATATAATTTTGAAAAAGTTTAGATGTTAATGAGTTCATAAGTCGAATTTGTGTCTCAATCGTATGTACCCAGACACAGAATCGGAACCTCAGGTCATGGACCCAGATCCAATCCGAACCCATAAAATTCAATAGGTGAATCTAGACCCTTAAATAAGTGTCGGGTCGAGTCTAGACCCCTAAGGTCCAAGACCCATGCCCAACCCTATATGTTATTTAACACAACAATAATAAAATAAAATTTTGTGTTTTTACGTTAAAAATTGTCTTTTCAAATGGCAAATTTACCAAAAATATAATTTTGAAACGGAAAATAAAAGCGGCGAAAATTATATTATATATTTTGTCGAAAACTACATATATATGCTACCTTGTAAACACCGCCAAATCCACCTTCACCCAGTTTATTCTCATCTGAAAAATTATTTGTTGCAGCTTGTAGTGTTACAAAATCACACTGAAAGATCTCCGCACCAGTAAAATCTAAACCTACAAATAATATGAAAGAATAAGACTGAATGTAGTGTTTGGCAACAATTATTTCATTTTAAATTATGGATTTCAGTTATAAAATCATAAATGAAAAATTTGAAAATGACAAGGTTTGGATAATCATGCTCAAATTTTCAACTTTAACTACTTTCAAAAATTGGTGGAATTTAATCTAATTTCAAAGCCACACAATAAATTTGAACCAATTTCACTTTTCCAAATGAAATCATCGTTTCCAAACATAGAATAAGAGGAAATTAAATCATCAAATTAGCTTTTTTTCGTTTATCATGCTCGTTTGATTAATCTAATTAGCTTACCCGCTTCGACAAAAAATTGACGTTTCTTTGAGTTCTGATATCTCGAATAACCAATGGCGATTGCAAGAAAAGCTAGTATGAGGGCCATTATCGGGATGACAATGATGAAGATCATCGTCTTCGTTGAGGTTTTTCTCTTCTCTGCATTCAAATTAAAACATTAAAAAATAAAAGAAAAAAGAAAAAAAATTAGGAAAAGTTACGGTCGTAAGATGCTCAATAACACGAGGGTATTATTGATAATCGACCAAAGTTAATGATACCATTGATAAAGTGCAAAAAATTATGGGTACAATTAATAATTTTTTTTAAAAAAAAAAAAAACTACTTACTTGTGTAAATAGTGAAAATTAAATCGCTAAGTTGGAAAAAACCATATAACCACTAGCTAACAAAAGTTTTACGGTAAGACCAAGTCAATGCAGTTACGACTTACGTTGTTGACTTACAAAACTAGTAGTTATTTTAAACCAAGTAGTTGGAGAGTTCAAATTGGAAAGTTCCTTGAAGGTCTACTTGATACTAGGGGTGGTTCTAAGGTTTCAGGTGAACAATTGCATAGGGACCCAAAAAAGCCTCCCTTTGAAACAATCATTTTAAAGCATCATATAAATAAGGTAGAGTAGTTGGTGGAAGTTTTACCGAACATATTAATGGGCATGGTATCAAATCTTATTAATTACATTTTTTCTCTCCTTTCTTCTATCTATTCAAAGCATTCTTATTTTAACCCATCTCTAATTGGGTTGGCTCATTAGGGAAAATATAAAGTAAATATAGATAATAAGCTTTAATGGATTGGGCCTGAGACTGAGAGACGTCTCTCAGGAGACTGCTTGTACATCATTTATTTTTCACCCATTCATTATATATCAATAATCACTAAAACTAATCAACATTTTATTTCTTAATTTTTCATTCTTTTAAACTTTACACATTTTTATTATTTTCGATCAATCCATTACTTTTTTTCTCTTCCTTCTTAATATTAGAGATGAATATTCAATTTTTAACAAATTAATTTAAATTATTTTTATAAAATTAATATTAACGTAGCTAGAAAATGCGTTGAGTTTTTATTTTAGTTTAAGAAGCTCTCTTGTCAATTACAAAGGGCCTCAAGATTAGAAATTCATAAAAAATAAATCGGACCTCGAAATACTTTGCTCCGCCCCTACTTGATATTTGATTGAAAGATGCATGGTATTTACAATAGAATGAATATGTACATTCTCATAATGAATACTTATGTTTTATAAGGAAAGTAATTTAAAATTAGAATTGAATCACCTTGATTATTTATTTAAAATTAATGACAATTTGAAAAAAATAAAAAATAAAAATAAGTTGAATAAAAATAACTTTCTAAAATCAAATTAAAACAATTTACCCTACAAGAAGGTTAACCTTTGTATATTAAATGATAAATTTGTCTTTATAAAGAGAATAGAGCTTATACTAATAAATGACGATTATGCAGAAAACTAAAAATTTGATTTATACTTTTGATAAAACGAAATTTAATTACTTGTTGAAAAAATTAAGTTTAAATGAGAGAGAATGAGGAATTTAGGTGAAATTATAAGTACGAATGATGTTAAAGTTGGTGCACAGTCACTTTTTAAAGAAAATTTCACATGGTAACATTCAGTTTATCCACTATCTAATTTTCGTAGCAGTTTCTGTTAAGATCTTGTTAAATTCCGTTTAATTCATCATTTTTTAAGTTTTTTTCACATGATAGTAGCCATTTTTTTTTAATTCACCATTTAACGTTTAATTCACCATATTAATGTTTAATTCACCATTTAATTCATTAACGCCCATAAATGTTTAATAATTTTATGAAAAAATTATAAATGTTAAATAATTTTTAAAAAAATAATTTTAACGTTTAATTCACTAGTCGAAACAAGTACTCTTTCGAATAAGTACTTATTTCAATCGGATTTCCGAAAGAGTTATCACATAAGAAAAATTGCGACCTCACTTTTTGTAATATGATTGGTAATTGTTAGTGTTTGTCATATATTAATCACAAAGAAACATTCCATTAATGCTTACTATTACTTTCTCTAGTTCGTTTTGTTTGTAATACTTTGACCAAAATTAAACTCACAGTTTGTAATAAAATATGACAATTAATGATAGAATTTAGAAAATAAGTCTGGATAAACCAAACAAGGGGAAGAAAAGTACTTAACTCATAAATCCAAAGAAGGTTCGCTACTAAAACATAGTAGGAGTTACTCCTTTAGTTTATAAAGTAATGCGTACTTTTTCTTTCTCCAATGTAGGACAACTCACATGTGGGTAACACATGGGCTCTTCAACAATTAATAAAGAGATCGACGTACCACTAGTTATAGACGGTGGTGGGCGTAGTAGCAAATGTTGTGGTGGCGGTGGCGGTAAAGGTGGCGGTAGTGGTGGCAACGACGGTGGTGGCGAAGCCAGCAACGACAAATCAAAAAAAGGATACATCTCATACCGAAGAATGCAGCTAGGATTAAAAATTTTAGCACCCCGTGTATAACTTTCCTCAGCATCAACCCCCAACATTAAGCATAATTTACAATCAGTCGGACTTAAATCCGATGTGCACTGTCCCATTCCATATATCGTTTCTTTAGTCGTAAAATCAGCAGAATATGCCGCAAATTTCTTGTGCCCACCATTGGCAGCTCGAATAGCAATAACATTATGCGTCATATTAAAAAGTAGCTCAACAAAGTTCGTAACATTTCCTGTTAAATCATCCTCATTATTCAACACAAGCTCATGCCTTTTGTCCAATTGACCGAAGAATAATTTGGGAGAATATCTGACTAAACACAGGCTGTACCACAAGATTGCGAGCTTTTGATTGGGACAATATTGGGGCACGCCGCCGTTGATGGCCACAGCTACGCAATCTTGGCATGTGGAAATGTTCAGGTCATTACGGCATTGAAAATGGCCATAAACTGTATCATTAACTGCTGCTTGATGATAACCAGAAGGATTGGTTGAATTGGTGGTTAGATAATCAAATAATGTGTTGAGATTGGCTTCATAATCGCTATTTCTGACGAACCTATTAGTAGTGCCGTCTGGGCAATATTTCCTCCAAAAATCTGATGCAGACGATGTTGAATCTGAAGTCATTAGAAAGATAATTACGATTAGGATCGATATTGACGGGATTAGGGAATTTGGCGGGAAAGTTTTATAGTTAGCCATTTTTGTTTTTTCTTGTTAATGATCTTGATTGGATACTGAAAACATATATCTATATATATATATATATATATATATATATATATATCATATATCTATATATATATATATATATATATATATATATATATATATATATATATATATATATATATATATATATATATATATAATATATATATATATATATATATATATATATATATATACAGAGAGAGCGCGCTATGTAGGATCAAATTAGATGTATACATAGGATCAAATTAGATGTATTTTAAAATGAGAAGAATAAAAAGGATTTTTTGTTAATAACTATATATATATATATGATTAAATAAGAAGGATTTTAAAATGAGAAAAATTTTTGTTTGATTTTTATTTTGTTATTATATATAAAAAAAACATACTACATTATATAATAAAGCAAGAACTAACTAAAATTTATGTTATTGTTCATTTCTGTGTAACATAACTACTTTTACAATTATTCATTTTGGCTCAATCAAGACCATAAATTTTTCTATTTTAGAAAAATCAAGAGTGCAGAGTGCTTTTTATCCTTTTCATTTTCAACATCCTTCTCATTTTCTACATTTTACCATCCTAGCAAATATCGGGTGCATGCAGCTATGTAACTTTTTAAAAAATAAAAAAGAGCATTTTAACTCAAAAAAATGAAGTAATACAAATTAAGCATTAAAAAATTCCATCAACAACTTAATTACATTTACCATTGAGTAGTTTACCCACATATTACAATTATTAATTTGATAAATACTCAAATAAGTTTTTCATACTAATTGATGAATAATAAATTTATATTATCTTTATATCCTCAAAATTATTTTAGATTGGTAATTTACGTGGTCCGTACAAAAAGTTTTGTAAACAATCAACCGAAAATGTTATTGGAGCACAGAGCACTACCTAACTTTTCAATCACGTACGTAATTGTTTTTTTTATGGGTTAGACTTGGTCTAGTTCAAAATAGATCTTTTCATTTTTTAATTAAACCTAATAGATACTCCGTTCTATTTAATATTATTGTTCTATTTTATTTTTGCACGTTTGTGAATACATATATTTAATTGTAAATATCTTAAATAGCGTTTTTTAAATTATAAAATGTTAATTTTAATAAAATATACATTAAAATAAATTAAACAAAATTCTACTTTACTATATTTTAACAAGTTGACACTTAGTCGGTCAATCCCAAAAAGGGGAGAAGTTACATAGTGATAAGGCCAAGGAAGTCCGTCACTAGTCACTACTAATTACCGCTTATTCATTTATAATATTTATGATATTTATTATACACTTATTAAATACCTCTTCAATTCATAGAAAAAGAATATTTATTTTTTCACTATTCAATGTATTTTTTATTATACATAACGAAATATTATAAAAAGTGAATATTAATTATCTTTGCATTAAGACGAATCAAACAAGATCTCACTTGAGTATATTTTAATTCAGAGATAAAGAATAAAATAACAAATTAAGAATAATAAGTTAATAGGGTCAAAAGGTAAATTTCCTTTGTTATATGAATTAAAGGGAGTATAACAATCAGGTAAATAATGTTTAGAGATCAAAAATTCAAAATAGTAGAAATGAAACTTGAGTTTTTTGGTTTTAATTTTTATGTTGTAATAATAAAATTAAAAAATTATTTATTCATGAGATTTTTTGTTTTGTGAGACACTCACACACAATCCTAATTGTCGCCTCTCAACATTGAAGCCACAATTTAGTGCAAGCCAATCAAGTGGATATATGCCCAATCAAGACAACATTATACTTATGTATAAGATATTAATATATATACTAGTAATTAAAATTAGTAAAAATTTTGCTATATGACAACATTGACCCACCCGATTGTGATCGTATACATTGAAAGTAAAGTGAAAGTAAATTCTAACATCATCAAAACAAGGGTCTTGTTTGATTCGAGTGGTATGATCGATATTGGTCCGTCCCGACCCAGGCCAAAACCTTACCTAGGCTCTGGTTCGGTGATCGAGACATCATTGACGGACATAGGTGCTGAATTGCTCGATGAGTTGTTTGAATTAGTTGTTGCGTCCATAGTGAAGGATGATTTAACTCTAGACGACCTTATAGAGAAACCTGGTCCTTCGGGTATTGGGAGTGTGACAGAGTAGCTATCTAGTGTAAGTACTATTGTGGACATGGAAGGTCTATCTTCAGCTGATTCTTGAACACAAAGCAAACCAAGGTGTATACATCTCATAACCTCATCATGTGAGCATGACTCCCTTATTGTTTCATCTATGAATTCTATAACCATGCCATCTCTCCATTTCTTCCATGCCTATCAATTATAAAACAATTTATATTATGTTTAGTTCACCGGATTTTTACTGATTCAATCGATTTAGACTGATTGAATTAATTAAATTGATTTTCATTGAAAAACAATTTATATTATGTTTAGTTCACCGGATTTTTACTGATTCAATCGATTTCTTTTACATTCCATATATAAATGATGAGGATGAACCTACAAAGGGCAGAAGGACTTACAAAGTAGAGAAGGTCTTCTGTATCACCTGATTGGTAAAATGTGTTATTTCTCTTACCACTTACTATTTCCAAGACCAAGACACCAAAGCTATATACATCTGATTTATTAGAGAAATTTCCATGCATTGCATACTCTGGAGACATGTATCCGCTGTACAAGAGATATCATTTGAAACTTAATTCAAGCAAATAAAACAATTATCAAAGTGCTTACTTTTATCATAGATATACATTGTTTTCTATAATAACGAAAAAAAATTATTTTCTGGTCTAAAATGATAGCTTAAAGTTTGATAAAGATAATTTCTTAAGAGAGAATTGGTAACGTATTTAATTCAATCTTATTCATCCCTCCATTTATGTAGAATATTTAGGTAAAAGTATGATTCTGAGCTTTGGATTGACACGTAAAATTCAATAGCATGGAAGAGTTTTAGAAGTATGCTTACTATGTTCCGACGATCCTGCTAGTGTTTCCTTGACTTTGATCCATACCAAAAATCCTTGCCAAACCAAAGTCTGAAATTTTAGGGTTCATATCAGCATCTAGTAAAACATTACTTGCCTTAAGATCTCGATGTATAATCCTAAGTTGAGAGTCGTGATGCAAATAAAGCATGCCCCTAGCGATGCCCTTAATGACTTTATAACGCTTTATCCAGTCTAATAATCCTCGATTATCTGTACATCACAATAATCACAAAGCTTATAAATATTAAGTTGATAGAATCAAACAAGATCGCGTATAATGAACTAAATATTAATTTACCAAAGAGAAATTTGTCGAGGCTATTGTTGGGAACGTATTCATAGACTAGTTGCTTTTCGGAACCCTCAAAGCAAAATCCCAATACTCTCACCAAATTCCTATGCTGAAGCTTGGCTAATAATGAAATCTCATTCTTGAATTGTTCAAATCCTTGGCTAGAGTTCATAGACAGTCTCTTCACCGCTATTTGCTGCCCATTTGATAGTGTACCCTGTTGAAAATACTTTACATATGAGGAAGATATCACATCATTAAAATAATAGGTTGTTGATTTGCATAATATATTTGGTGGGTAATGTTAGAATATATAACATATTCTGGAGCCTTAACCATTAACTTAAACTTTTGGTTGAATTAGTTACTTGACATTGGTATCAGAGCTAACCTCATCAATTGTATATACAAGTTGATACCTATTATCCGTGGGTCTGTTGGCCTAAGCCTACGTGCCCTGTGGATGTATCCACTTAATTGAACCTACGAGTGATTATATGACTAATTGTAACTTCCTCACATACTCTTCCAATTGATATAATTATAAATGTGGCATTATTATTATTCATAAACAGTTGTTTAACAAAATAATAATAATAGCAAAATTTTGCGTTGTAACGTGAAAAACTACAAATTTACCAAAAGTATAATTTTGAAACGGAAAATTAAAGTTGCAAAATTATATATTATTTAAGCTACCTTGTAGACACTGCCAAATCCACCTTCACCCAATTTATTCTCATCTGAAAAGTTATTAGTTGCAACTTGTAGTGTTTCAAAATCATACTGCACGATGTTTGTATCCGTAAAATCTTCACCTACAAAATAGTATGAAAGAATATGACTTAGAAGGAAATTAAATCATCAATTTTACTCTTTTTTTGGTGTATCATGTGCGTTTAATCTAATTAGCTTACCCACTTCGACCAAAACTTGATGTTTCTTTGAGTTCTTATATATGAAATAACCAATGGCGATTGCAAGAAAAGCTAGTATGAGGGCCATTATCGGGATCACAATGAAGAAGATCATCGACTTCGTTGAAGTTTTTTTCTTCTCTGCACTCAAACATTTTGTATGTCATATAAACAGTCCAACATTTAAGCATACAAAGTTTTTGGATGGCATTCTGACAATGACTCGACCCGAAATTACTAAAAATTATCAAATTAAACTCCATAGTAAATCAACCTAATTGTTTTGATGCGTTTTTTTTAATTTTGTTTCTCCTTTAAATTATTTTTTTAGTTTAGACTCATTATATCTAGTCAATTTTTATATTTTAAATCAATTTTTCAAGTTGTGGCATTCAAATTAAAATTACAAATTCGTCCTTTCTCTAAGAAGATATTTTCTCTACAAAAATTAATATGTATATTTATTTGGCACAATTTTAATTGTTTAGACCTGAAAATAATTTGACTTAAAATCAACCCGATAGTGTTAAAAAGAATACATAATCCGAAACCCTTTAACAAGACTAATTGCAACGTGACCAACTGACCATCAATAGATTTTTTGGACTATGGGCGAAGCGGGGGGCAAGGGAGATCTGAGCAGCACACACACCATCCCATAATTATATTAAAACTCATTTCTTTATTAAAATATAATATTAATTTTTTGAGATAATAAAATATAATATTAATATTAAACTATAATAACAAAATCACTTAAACTATGAAAATTTAGTAGCTAAATGAAAAGAGAAAAATTATTTTTTCTTTCAAACCTTTATTTTTCTTTCAAACCTTTCCACAATCGGAGAAATTTGGTCATCTCCCTTCCTAATAAATTTCACCCTTTCAAATGTGTTACACAATGAAATTTATATCACTCAAAACGATCCGTTTGATGATTAGTACGGAGTATATGATAATGAGAATTGAAATGATTTATAATGTAGATTTTCATGATATCATGTCTTTAATTCCCATTGTATAATGAAAGTATCATCATCAAAAAAAAATCACAATTTTTCACTAGCACCTAATACCACAATTTCAAAGAATTTTGTTAAGAAAATATATGTTGAAGGAAAATAAACATGACCATTAAACTTGTCAAGAGATTCCTACTAAAATAAATGTACTTTTCATTTTAATTCCCAACGATTTAATATCGATTATCAAACAGATGGTAAATTCTTCTCTTTTTATTTTGTCAATTCCTTCAATCCAAACAGGTAAACAAATTGAGTTAAAATTTAAAGCAAAAGTAATATAGCTATGTACTATGGAACACCTTAAGTCTATCATATTATAGTATATAACATATGTTAGAGTCTCAACTATATATTTACCATATCCTAAAGCTTTAATTATCAGGTTAAGCTTTTAGTTGAGGCTCCAAGATTTGTTATATACTGTAATATCTCGTTCACCTCTAGCATATAAGGCTATCACAAAATTTGTCAAACAATGATTATAATGACATACCACTAAATCGTCTTACTTGTGGCGGTGGTGGTTGTGGTGGTAGTTGCGGCAATGACCGTGGTGGCGAAGCGAGCAACGACGAATCAAAGAAAGGATAAATCTCATACCGAGCGACACAGCTAGGCACCAAAATTCTACCACCCTGAGTGTGCGTTATAATATCAAATGCACGTACTAAGCATTCGTTACACTCAATTTGACTTATATCCGGTGTACACATCCCCATCCCATATATCGTCTGAAAACTCGTAAAATTTACCGAATCTACCGAGAATTTCCTCTGCCCACCAGCCGCCGCTCGAACAGCAATCACATTATTCATCATATTCCCTAGTACTTCCTCAAATCGTGTAACATTTCCCGTTATATTATTCACATTAATAAATTCAAATGCTGGGATCGCGTCCATTGTACCGAAAAATGATTGGTTTGAATACCTTATCAAACACGTATCGTACCATAATATTACGTTTTTTCGATTCGGACATTTTATTGGTATGTCTTGTGTGGTGGCCACCTTTACGCAATTTTGGCACGCGGAAGTGGTTAGGTCGCTACGGCATAGGAAATGACCATACACGCTATCGTTAACGCTTCCTTGATGATAGCGAGAAGGGTTTGTTGCGTTGGTTGTTAGATAATCGAAAAGAGTATTGAGATTGGATTCGTATTTAGTATTGTTGCCGAACATAGTAGTGTTCGGGCAGTAATTCCACCAAAAATCTAATGCTGATGTAGAATCTGAAATTATTAGTGACATAAGTAGGATGGAGATTGAATGAATTACGGAAGATGGTATTATTTTTTTAGCCATTTGATAATTTTTTGATTTTTTGATTGATGATAATGGAATATAATATTGCTTGGATGTACTAAAACCACATATATGGACTAAGGTGATTGGGTTAATCTAATCTTGACGTGAAGAGAGGGTCTAAACCAAGTTTTTCAAAATGATAGATGGGTCATGGTTGATATTGAAACAAGTCAAAGTTTCATTATCATTTCTTTTTATTACATTTAAATATTTAAATACATCAATTATGTTTTATATTTGTTTTGCGTTATTTTTTTATGTGGTCTGGGATTTATTTTGCATTAATGTTAAGACAAACTAATTGAAAATTTTTTTAAAGCTCTGTGAAATATTAAAAATTGTGATATTAATCTTATAACTTTGTATTTTAAATTTAATATATACTACGTATTTTAATGGCTCACAAAAGTTTAACCCTGTACAGTTAAACATGTTGAACATGCTCAAAACCTCACCTGTAACCTCACATAGTATACAAAAATGTTCATGCTTATTTATTGTATTCAAGGGTACACTACATTATTCGCGCAAACAAAAAAAAGAAAAGGAAATTAGTTATTTCTACAAGTGGTGAAAATTAAATTTCTATTTGAAATTGATAAAAAAAATAATATAACCACTAGGCTGACTAAGATACTCGATTGCTTTTGTTCACTGACTTTTTAATCGTATTAATGTGTAGCATATATCATGCTAATTTTCACAAATTATTGTTAGAGATGTATCCAGGAGAGACAGCATTAGATATATGGGTTAAGTAGTTTAATTAATATAAATTTAAAAGAAAATTAAAAATATAAATTTGAGAAAATTGATTAATTTTTCAATTAATGCCTTAAATGTCGACAACGAAATAAGAAGACCGAAGAAGCCAGGTAACCAATATTCCAAAGTTTTGAACATTTTGTTGACTGACTTTTCTAAAGACTAATTTACGGTATGACAAGTCAATGCATGCACTTGTTGACTTAAAAGCTACTACTCCCTCCGTCCCTGTGAATTTGAAGCATTTTCGATTTTCGTCCGTTCCACTTAAATTGCAACATTTTTATTTTTGGACTATGGTCCACCACTTTCTTTTAATCTCGTCCATACATTTTAACTCTCTTTTAATTTCATCCACACAATTTATTCTCTCTCTTCATTTATTACCACTTTTTTAATTATCACAATTTTTCTCTTTGCTACTATCTCATAGGGACGGAGGAAGTACTTACTTTTGAAAATATTATACTAAAATTATGTGCATAATATATTTAAAATTCACCGAGTTCGCATAAGAGTTATTCATCTTTAAGTTGTTTTGTTTAATGTGGTCAGCATCAATCATCATAATTAACCAAAAAATTCATAATGAATAAGTACAGAAGAACAGTCACCTTTTGCAACATTTTTTTACTTTGCCTGACGAATATAATTAACTGATTACTCCGATCCAATTCAACACATAATTTCATAACCCAAATGTCATTAAATAGTCAAAAGAGTATCTTACTTAATTATATGTAATAATAATAATAATAATAATAATAATAATAATAATAATAATAATAATAATAATAATAATAATAATAATAATAATAATAATAATAATAATAATAATAATCGAATATAGCTAGGAATACATAAAGCCTATAACAAGTATATGGTGTCAAAGAACCAACTCAACCAAAAGCTTAAGCTAATAATTGAGGCCCCAGGATATCTAATATACTCTAACACACCCCCACACACAAGAGCCCTTTGGGCTAGAAGTGTGGATGCTACACAGGCCCTCCTCATACCTGGTGCTGAATATTCCACTTTAATGAGGGGTGGTTGAGATTCGAACCTGTGACCTCTTGTCACACTGGCTTCTGATACCATGTCAAGGAACCAACTCAACCAAAAGCTTAAGCTAATGGTTGAGGCCCCAGAATATCTAATATACTCTCGAGCTACTCTTGCTATCGCTGCGAATCCTGTGTATCATGAGCGTGTGAAGCACATTGACATTGATTGTCACTTTATTCGTGATCAAGTAGCCTCCAAGACCATTGCTCCTTCCTACATTCCTTCATCACTGCAATTGGCTGATGTTTTTACTAAGGTGTTACCTACATCTCAGCAGCAGCATCTCCTCTCCAAGCTTGGTGTTCATTCTTCCACCTCGCTTGAGGGGGAGTATTAAGCCTCAGCTGCTGCCCTCCTTGGTGCCCACGCACATCTGCTGCTTTGCATGGTTGGTTATAACCAAATGATTCCTTTTCTTCAATTTGATGAGACCTGTCCAGAAGTTGTTACAAACACATTCTCTAGAATGTAGTATACCTTTTTGGAGCATTATAAATATGATGTAATAGCTGCTTTACAACTCAATACAAAAATACACAAAAATACAATACATTTCATCATCTTCTCTATTATGTCAGTGTGGAATATGCGAGACTAAAGTCTTCATATGGAATAACGTTTTGATACTCATATGCTATTAGTTTGATAGAATTAAAACATTAACTTGACATGACAATATTATAATAGAACAATTAATATATAGCTAATGGAAGCCAAATTTATTTGTAATCAAACTTTATGATCAAAACACACCATGAAACACCAAATAGCCAAATCCCTTAGCAGTTGTAATATTATTGCTCCCCCTTCAATCAGTAATGATGATGATCATGATAACGATGATGATGATGACGACGATGATGCTTTCCCTTCTTGGCGTGTGAGCCTAATATTACAACAACGAATAAAAAGAAAATATAGATGAGGAATTAAAGAGAAAACATATTCGTCTATCTTATGTTTTGCATCATTTTCCTTTGTATTCTGTTTTAATAATTTTATTATATTTTTTAATTTAATGTCATGATTCACATGTCTTTCTAAAACGCTTATCTTAATACAATTTATTATAAAACGCTTATGCTTTTGTGTCATTTATTGTTGGTTAATACCATCTTGTAGTGTCAATAGATGGTCTTGATCATGGCGAAGCTAAAAGGGGGTTATGAGAGGCCTAAACCCCAACATAGACACGTTATATTGTATATCTTTTAACCTAAGCATCTTAACTATTAATGAAACATAAAATCTATGTTGATTGTGTTAAGAGTATATAACATATTATGGGACAACACATGATCAACCATCAGCTTAAACTTTAGGTTGAGTTAGTTCCTTAACAAGTTAACATGGTATCAAACTATCAGTAACCAACATAATAAAAAAAGATCACGGGTTTTAATCTTAATTACCCTTTAAATTCAAGTGGAATATATCGCTCCAAATATAAAGAGGGTTTGCGATGTATCCACACTTCTAACCCAAGTGTTATATATTCGTAACAGATTGAGTATAAAAAAATCAGCTAAAAGGTATAGTAAGAGTAGTAAAATAAAACGTTGGGCCAACAGTTAGACTATTAGTCCATATTTAGACAAGGAGGTTGACCTACCTCTAGACCGCGGTAGCAATGGTGGCGACAATGGTGAGGAAGCCAACAAAGACAAATCAAAGAAAGGCGACATCTCATACTGAATGAAGCAGCTAAGTTGTATAGCTCTGGCGCCCACAGATGCCCCAAATTTTGAAAGTTTATTTGCCAAACAAGCCATACAATCACCCGGCCTTAAATCTGGTGTACACAATCCCATCCCATATATAGTCTTATTAGTCGTAAAATTCACAGAATACGTTGAAAATTTATTCTCACCACCTATGGCAGCTTGAACAGCAATAACATTGTTCATATGCTCGCGGAGTTTCATAAATTGAACCTCATTTCCCGAAACACTAATCCAATTAGAAAGCAGAGACAAAGGGTGTTCGTCCATTATACCGAAAAATAATTGATCGGAGTACCTTACCAAACAATCATTATACCATAAGATTGCAACTTTTCGATTCGGGCAATTTATTGGTATGTCTCGGGTGATGGCTGCGGTTACGCAGTCTTGGCAAGTGGAAGTTCCAAGGTAGGTACGACATAGGAAATGACCGTACACTTTATCGTTAACGGTTGATTGATGATAACCGGAAGGATTGGTGGCATTGGTGGCTAGATAATATAACAAGGTATTGAGATTGGCTTCATAATCACTATTGTTGTCAAACATATTAGTGTTTGGACATTCGGGCTTCCAAAGATCTAGGGCAGATGTTGAATTTGAAGTCATTAGAAAGATAATTAGGATAGGCATGAAATGGATTAGGGATGTAGTTAAGGTTTGATTAGTCATTGTTTGATATTTGTTTGTTTATATATTCTTATTAATGATCTTGATTAGATGGTTAAACCACATATATAGAGAATTTAGCATGTTCATAGAGTCTATGTAGCGCTGTGAGTATCATAATTAATTAATTCTTTTAGAGGTTGAATTAAAAATTCACAAATTCTCATATAAAACCGTTTTACATTGAGACTAAATGTTAGGCTGGCCCAATATACATTATTGTCTTAAAATAATCACTTATAATTTTAACAATAATTTTTTTTATAATATTAAAGTAATCACTTGTAAATTTAAAGCGATTATTTATAATCTTAAAATAATCACTTAGGAAAATGAGCTAATTATATAAATCCATATGGTAAAACGGTTTCATATAAGACAGAATGCTTAAAATTATAAACTCTAAGTCTACTTTAATCCATCAAGTAAGCAAAGTACACGTGCAGAATTTATGAATGGTTTTGTGTCTAAACAATTTTAATAATTTGTAATTAATGACAACCAAAATATAAAAAGTTATATTGAAAAAGTTAGTTAACGAATTTTCCAAAAGCAAATAACTTTTTTGTTAATTGAAAGTTTTAAAGCTTAATTTGCGGTAACACTAAGTTAATGCAGTTGCTAACTAAATTTTCCGGGCGTTGGATGATGACAAAAAAGGGACTAACTTAACTCATAATACAACGAATATTTTTTCTTTCGGCTAATCTCTTAAGAGACGTATCTCAAGTCCAACCATTAAAAATTAATGTATGCTTACCGTATTTCTAATGTCTATTTACATTAACCTTAGTGCTTACTTACTGTGTCCTTAATGCTTATTTTCAATATCTTAAATATCTACTTAAATTATTTTTAATGCCTACTTATAATATTTTAATAAAAATATATAATGGGTCAGTATAATTAGAGATAATCTCTCAGTGAGACCGAGAACGTCTCTCACAAGAATTTGCGTTTTTCTTAACGGATCAGCCGTCTGCATTCTAGAAACATTCCAGTAATACGCAAGCCAGCAACAGAAGGCATCATGGAAATCAATGACATGAAACATTCAACAGTAATAACTTAGTAGCCTCCCTTCCCAATGGATACTCACTTGATACTCATCAGACCTTGTAATTGAACCTGACTTAACCCGACTTTAAATTATATAAAAATCAATGTGAAGACATGATCAATTTTGAACCGATCCAAAACACTTGACCTATTATTGACCCAATGACCCGAATGAACATCTCTCCCGATGGATATGAAATTAAGCTGATTATATTCGATTTCGGCCATGAAAGTCAATGGTCTGACAACAAGCAAGCAGGAGTAAACATGCTTTGTAGGATAAAGGAAACCCTTAGTAGCACCCACAGCTCTTCAGCTCCATCAGGTTGTTTAGCATCATCCTAGGAATTCCGCTCAAGTTCAAAGGTTCTTTTCCAATTATCTAAGAAAATGCAAGACATAAAAATACCTACTCCCTCTGTCTCTATAAATTTGCAACAATTTATACTATATAAATTTGCAACAATTTATACTTTCGTATGTGCCTTAAAATTTGCAACATTTCCGTTAATAGAAATGTTCTCACCACTTATTTTGAATCTCATCCACATTCCACGCATTTTGCTTTTTTGATATATCGCACAATCCAAATGTCGTCACTGCTTCTTAATCTTTGTGCCATTTTAAACTATGGCAAATTCATGAATTGGGGACCGAGGGGGTATTCCACTAAAGCAACAAAAAACTTCTTGGACTTTAATAACACTATTTATAAGATGTATCCACTACTTCCTCCGTTCCATAATACTTGCTACTGAGTGTGACATGTTGTGTGGGAAAATGTCACTATCAGTAGCAAGTACTATGGGACGGAGGAAGTATAACCAAAGTACCGAGGAATAAATAGTTAAGTTAAGCTTCACCGACCATTATCAAGAAACGATTTCTTCAAAGTTTAACAGGAAGATGATGAGGAAAATATGATCTGATATATAATGGCAGAGATAAGAAATGCCAAGCAGTGGTACAAGGAAGTTTAAAAGGAAGTAAGAGTTCTACAAAAAGGAATCAAAGAGTCTTAGAAAGGGAATTATAAGCCTTACTAAAATGGAAACCAATTATGAAAGAACAGATCATATGTGTAGTTATGATTCACAACGAAAATAGAGCTCTAATTAAATACTGATACGATTAATTCTAAGAAAATTGACATTAATAATTTAACCTTTTAATCATCCGTTGTAAATAATCCTATCATTGGATTATTTTCTAATAATCTAACATTTGTGATAAATTTGCCTACAACGTACCATATTACTATAATAGCTAATAATAAGGTATACTGCCAGCAAACTAAAACAAATGTTGGATTATTCGCAGCTAACTAAGGCAAATATTAGATTATTTGACAATAATCAAAAAGTAGAATTATTCACAGCGAATGAGAAAAAGTTAAATTATTAATATCAATTTTTTCTTAATTTTATGACTTTCATTTTCCAAGTAGATTACAAGTGCCTTAAATCATTAGCACTTTTTTCCTTCCACGGTGTAAAAACAAGGCCGCATTGCATTGCATCTACCGGATTATTAAGGTTTTATAAATAAACAAACCAATATTTCCCACGTTATAAGAATGTAAAAAAAAACGCGATTTGGGCCATTTGAGCACACAAGACAACTTATCCAGTTCTCATCATCATAGTGGCCCATGGTTAATCGTCCAATCAAAGGAACAATGGGAAAATTTGTGATCAAGACGCCATAAATTAAAAATAATAAAACTTAACAGCAAAATTTTGACCAGTGAGACTCAATAACTTTTCTCTCCTTTTTAATACAAATAAAGCTCGCTGGAAACCTAATCAACAACTTGAAGCAGCACAAAAAAAATGGCATTTTGCACGTACCTATATTTCAATTAAGTAGCTGCATTCTGCTCTAGGCCTCTACTACAAACAATATGTAGGCTGGCTAACAACCTTCATGGACAATAAACCAAATTCAGGTATGGGTTTCCGGAACATGTCTTTTATGATCCCTTTCAGGGTAACCAAGGTGGCCAATCCTGCTTTTCTCTTCAGGAAAATCCCCTGGCATACTATTACTATCACGCCATCTCTTTCCATCACCTGTTTTGTCTGGTGGGCTCCCACCCTTTCTCTTCCTATCATTGGATTTTGGTGATTCATAATCCCAGTTAGAATCATCTATTGTAGACACTTCACCTTCTTCTACATTCTCAACATCAAGTCCATGATACTTATGGTTCTTTGAGCCCAAATGATGCCGGTCTCCAGGTGTCTCAAGATGTTTAATATTATATGAACTATCACTACCTAGTCGGGTAGAGGGCTGAGTCCAATTCTGCTTCTTTTCCTGTTTAATTTTCTCGCTCTCAGCAGCTGCCAACTCAACCCCCTCTTCTAGCTCCTTCTCAATGGGATCATACTCATCCATCAAGTCTTTCTTGCGAAGCACATCTCCTCGTGATTTCCTTCTCTTTTCACGCAATTCCTTCAATTTGTTTGTATCTATTTTCTCAATCATTTCGGATGGCGACTGAGCTCGTCCAGCTTCTTTAGATTCTACGTTATTGACGTGGTATTTATCTTTCAAATCTCCTTCTCTTGCTCTATTTCCCCCATTTTTTTCTTTGATATCTTCACTATTGTTCCACTCAGAGCCAGTTTTCGTATTTTGGCCCTCCACAAAGCTCTCCCGGTACACAGAGGGCTCCACATCCCTTGCTTCTCCATAGAGCTTGTGATCTGAATTTCCATAGTCATTACTCCGATTATGGGAGCCTCTAGAGGATCCAGAGGGTTTATTTGAATGATCAGACAACTGATGAGTGTTAGGAGGCTTCGAGGTTCCTGGTTTTATGGAAACTTCAGCTTGAGATATACTGCTAGTTGGTAATTGCTCTTCAGTTGAATTTCTTGTCATTGGTCGATTTGTAGCACCTCCGGCTATGCTTCCCTCAGCCTCACTAGCTTGGTTTTGTGGTGCTCTGTTCTGTTCATACAATTCCAGCATCTGATTGCTGACTTCTGCAAAAGTAGAAAAATGAACATAAATGCAAGAAACATAATAGTCTTTTGATGACAAACTGATTGCAGCAAGTGTATATTTAGTAAGGCAGGGGTACTACTACAAACTATAACACATTAAGAAAAGAAAAAAAAACATACAAACTATCTGCTATGAATCAATAGCACTTAAATTAAAGGAACCAACCCTCCAATTGACGTGGAGTGACATCAAACTCTTGCCACCAGACCTTCTCTCCATCTGAAGGAAGTTTAACTTTAAGGAACTTGGCAGCAAGGAAGATGGCACCTGCTGCTATGTGATGGGGCTCAAATTGCAAACAAAGAGATGTCCGCAGCCTACATGGCCAACTTTATTGTCAAATACAGGTTCGGAGGAAATAGATGCATTTCATAATACAAGATTTCAAATGCATCATACCCATCATTGACAAAATTCCATGCAACCTGGGCAAGAGCATTCTGTGCAACCTTGAATTTCTTTATAGCCTCAACAAGAGGTTTATATGGATGTTGCACGTTTAGATCAAAACCAAGAGTTGCAAGTACAACCCTTTCCCCCAGTAGAATTAGCTCTTTTTGTTGTTCATATACCTCCTGAATGTTAATCAAACAAAAAAAAAAGCTAAACAATCACTCTAAGATAGTAAATTCCAGTTTTAGATGTTTCTACTATATGAAAAAAATTCAATCAAAGCCAGAGGATAGAAATACTATAGGAATACGATATCAAATGAAGCTAAACATCAATACAATCAAGAACAGTCACTCAATGACCAAGGGCTACATATCTGCCCATGCCATTCTTCTAGTCCTATCTCACTCGAGCAAACAAAATATATGTGAGGATAGTCAATAAAAAGCAAGTCAATTCACTTTTAAACACGTAGTCCATCAGAGATAGCAGGAAAACATGAAGCCAAACCAGCTAAAAATGATAAATACAAGCCAAAACATAAATCATGTGGACAATATTTACTATTCAAAAGTAGCATCACAAATTCACAATACGTTGGTTACACATAAGAAATATACCAGAAGGGTTTTTGTGGTTCAAACTGTTACTACAGAAAAGGACTCCCTGATCAAAAACATTTGTTTTAAACAGGAATTCCAATATCACACTTTCATGGATAAGAGAAAGGGCTCTGAGCTTCTGATTGAACAAGATTTTAAGTTTAAAGGAAGGGCAAAGTACATATAACCATTAAAATATGAAACCAGAATCTTTAGTAGAGTCCAAAAAACAGGAAGAGAGGCAAAAAAAATTGCAAACAGTACTTTTTGCTTAATCTTCTGGACAGAAGCAGGATCCTTTTTATTCATGATGTCATAGGAAACAAGGATGACGTCCTTCAATGGGCGTGGGGTTTCTTCAACCTTCCCAGCAAGAAACATACAAGCTGTCGCAATAGTCTGCAGCATGTTCAAGTTAAATGCAGTCTCAAATACTAAAAGTGAAGTGAAAGATGTATTTTTCTATCAGGTTATTGAAAATCTTAAAAGAATAGCAAGAGAAAAAATCAAGAGATGCATACCCTTCTATCATTCTTCGCATGGGACTGACGAAGATAATACCGGTGGCAAAAAATAATAGCTGTTGCAATTGTCACCTGAGGTCTATATTCATAATGTAAACCGAAGAAGGATTAGTCTTATTGGATGCTTAAATGAATATATGGAAGAAAATAGTTACAATAATAAAGACTACATAAAAAGTTGCACATTGTGATACCCCTTCCATACAGAAGCATTAGTCTCATTAAACACTCCGCTAGCACTAGCAATTATCATCATCACCAAGAGATACCGCCATGACCAACACGCCAACATCATAACCATCCACCATCAACTTACATGAGAATCACACCAACTCTACATTCATCAACCTCTAATACTTAGAATTTACTTACCTCAATGTTGTCCTCGTGGTATCCTACCTCAGCTCCCTAAGATTTTCACCAGGGTACTTCTCTACAGTTTCACTTATTTCAGTTTCTATCCTAGGCCCTAGACTCCATATCCTCGTATCCTCATAAACTGCTCACTTATAAGTTTCTTCTTGGAAACCGGGTATGAGAAGTTCTAAAGTTCACATCAACCTACGTATCCAATAAACTAAAATTTCTAAGTGACAATCCAAAAGCATTTTAAAAACAAGCTTTAAAAGTCCAATTCAATTACAAGTTTACAACATTTGAAAACCAAGCATTTGACAAGGATAAGAAAAAAGCATACAGACAACTGGATAGATAGATCAATGCTGGTTTTTTTATAGCCATGAAACTAAAATGGAATCAACTTTACGAGTGGGGGGTACTATAATCCTTAGCAAGGTTTATATGTTTCTATTGCAAGAAAGAAATATCACAAGTCTGAAAGGGCTATAAGATTGCAGTGTTCACAGAATATAGCTACCTCCTCTTAAGTTCTTTGCAGTCACAATCACTGAACTCTACTTCATCAACCTCTGATCCTTACTATTTATCATAATCCTAATCAAATATGATCTAATTCATCAATAAATCCTATGGGAGGATGATTGAGATGGCTACAATTGACCCCAAAAGCTCTCACATACAAAAGTCAATTGTAGCATTTTCAATGGGACGCATGCGTGATTAACAAGAATTTAAGAACAATAACGGCAAATAAAACCAAAATGTTTACCATGATTGGGACAAAAGGCAAGAAATAGTGAACCCTGGGTCAAAACAGCTAAAAACAAAGAGAACTCACACTTTGAGTCTCATCCCTAAATCTTGTAGAAAAGTGCAGTATGATTTGCGCAGGTAGGTTTCCTTTTTCAGATCAATAGAATCACGCCTAGATGGAGAATTCTCTTCAATTTCTTTCCTATTAAAGTACCACCGGCCACCATCCTCAGGCTTCTCTTGGGAAATTCTACGCGAAACCACTTCAGAAGGTCCGACATACGAGGAATCTCCAGAAAGTAAACTAGCCATCTGGATCAAAAACAGAACCAATTAGATTAGCAACGCAACCAAAAACCAGTGTATATTGCTCATAATTACACGAAACGAGGCCCAGATCGCCATCAAAATTAAAAATCAGAACTTTTTGAGCAATCCAAAATTGGTATTAAGAAGAAGAAAAAATACAGAAACTAGAACCTTAACTTGCTGAAGAAAAACAATAGAGAAAGAGGAAGAAAGCTTACCGTCGTCAATGGCGGTTGTGGACTTAGAGATTCCCGTTAGGGTTTTAACAAATGCGCCGGCGGCGCTCCAAATTCTATTACTTCAACTTTTATGTTTATCTATCTATTACTATACTGTTTGTTTTTTTTGTTTTATTTTTTTATTTTTTCTGAGTGGAATTGTGTTAAGTGTTTACTCTAAAGTCTAATCATACTTATATTATATTTATGGCAACCAATTAAAGCCGGAAAATAGATCTTCAAAAAAAAGTAAAGCCGGAAAATATGTAAAAGTCAAGTACATGGACATTTTTATTTAGAAAGTGTGGTATTTAATTTTAGATAAATAATCTAGAATAATTTAACTTTTTAATGATTTCTATATAATAATTCTATTTAATAATTAATCATGAATAATTTCAATTGTTGGAGTATTTGTCTAAAGTAAATTTGGATAACCCGATGACCTGCTATAGTAGGTAATTCACCAAAAAAAATAAACTAAAAATTAATGTAAAATTAGATAAAAATTTATATGTAAAACTATTAAGGATTAAAATATAATACAATAATGAACTTTGGTTATAAAAAGTTTTTTTATTCACAAATTTCTAATTCCACCTAATACGGTATACCACATTTTCATATATATTGTAATATATTGAAATGAATTTTATGAAAAAAAAACAAGATCATTAAAAGAAAACAAGAATGATTATTTAATAACATGTTAAGAAATTTTCATACTAAAATTAAAGATTTAATCAAATTATCCAAAATAATAACAATAACTACAAGTTCTTAATTTGTTTACATAAAAATACATGATAACTAACATCATTGAATCTCTAATAACAAAATATCGAGTCACTCTTTGTTGCGTCCTTTCCTTCTCAGACACTAATCATAATTTTCTCCTCATCATCATCATCAACCCCATATCTCGCTCGAAAAACAGGGTCCAGGTGAGGAAATTTGACAGACAATCCACTAATCATAATTTTCTATGAGCAGAATATAAAAAAAATTCAACCAACTGAATTATCATCAGAAACAAATGATAGTTGTATAGACTTGCTAGTAGATTCATTGCTTTCAAGTTGTGTGATGTATTGTGTGCAAATAAACAAACCCGGTTGTTGAGGCATAGGAAGATCAACATCACTATTAAGACTCAAAACTATATATGCCATTGTTGGTCTTTGCTTTGCATCTCCTTGAACACATAAAAGCCCTATTTGAATGCATCTTATAACTTCATTTTTATTGTACAAATCTCTTAAACATGGATCCACTATTTCCAATGGATTTCCATTGCTCCAATGCTTCCAAGCCTAAACAAAAATAGAGTACGTAATTTTGCGACATTTATGTTTTATGAAGAAAGTTGTAAAAAAAAAATCAGGGTTGTCGAAAGAAATGTGTAAATGAGAAAAAAAAATGTGTTGTTTTACTTACGCAACTAAGAAGGTGTTCCCCGGTCCTTGATTGCCCAAAACTTGTGCTCTTTCTACCAGTTATAATTTCCAAAATCAATACTCCAAAGCTATATACATCTGACTTTAATGAAAACTCGCCGTTCAGCAAATATTCAGGAGCCATGTATCCGCTGCAAAATTTATGAATTCCATTTAAGCAAACATAAGTATTTTATGTATGCTTAGTATTTAAATGAGCTATATATCATTTACTATCATCATCATCATCATACCCGAAGACTGATTATTTAGTATATCTTCTATCTAACAATAATTAATCTATTTTCTAAAGAAATAGACTGAGGGTGAAAACCTACAATGTTCCGGCAATCTTGCTTGTGTTGGCTTGGCTTTCATCTATATCGAAATGTCTTGCAGTGCCAAAGTCAGATATTTTCGGATTCAACTCGGCATCTAAGAGTATATTGCTAGCCTTAAGATCTCGATGTACAATTCTTAGTCGAGAGTCTTCATGTAGATATAGCATTCCTCGAGCAATTCCACTTATAATCTTATAACGTGTCGCCCAATTCAATTCTTCTCGTCTACTAGGATCTATAAATCACCCATATACTTTCAAACAAGAACAATGACGTACACACATAAATGAAACCGAAACAAATCACATAGAAAACCATTAATTAACTTTAAACATAAATTGTTGATTGAGTTAATGTGTTGATAGTAACTATATTCTTACCGAATAAAATGAAGTCAAGACTTTTGTTAGGAACGTATTCGAAGACGAGCAACTTTTCATAACCCGCTAAACAAAAGCCTAACAGCCTTACAAGATTACGATGTTGAAGCTTAGCAACAAACTCAACCTCATTCTTAAATTGCTCAACACCTTGACTAGAACACACTGATAAACGTTTTACTGCAATTTCTTTTCCATTAGGAAGTATACCCTAATACAAAATTCACAAAATAAAATGTTAGATAATAATTTCTTAATTAATTTTACGTACAATTAACTAATTCATTAATTAAATTAACGTTTGTGTTACATCAATATTGTTGAAGTGTCTATGTGTTATCCACATGTGAGTTGTCTCACATTGGAGAAAGAGAGGAGTATGTATCACTTTATATACTAAAGGAGTAACTCCTATACTATTACCAATTGGTTTTAATAGTGAACTTTCTTTGGGTTTATGAGTGGACTACTTCTTCTGCTCCTTGTTTGGGTTGCACAAACCCATTTTCTAAGTTCTATTAAATATTATTCCTACCTCACTAAAATTAAAATAATATTATATACTCGTAATTATAAATTAAAGAGGAAGACAAAGTACAAAATATATTTTAGTTTTTTGAAATGTATAACTAATTAATGTGGTAGATTTCAATATTGTTATTGTTATTATTGTTGTTAGTGTAGGAGAGTAGCATTACCTTATAAACTCCTCCAAATCCTCCTTCTCCTAGTTTATTATCATTGGAAAAATTATTGGTTGCTATTTGAAGCAGCATCAAGTCATATTGTAGAGATTCCACATTCACAAAATCTCCATTATCTATTGCATTTACAACCAAAATTTAATTATAATACTTTCTATAGATACACAATGACAAAATAAGTATATATATACAATTAAATTTAATATAAAGTTTTTAAATAGATATAATTTAAGATAAAAAAAATATAATCTTAATTTATAAATTAAGTAATTTGTATAAAGATTCAAATAACGTATATTTAAATTTTCACAATTATACTAGATTTTATTGTATTTAATTAGCCTTAAAATATTCTAACTCAAAAGGCTCTCGTATAAGGGGTGTGTTAGAATATATAACATATCATGGGGTGTCCAATATAAACTTAAGTTTTTGATTGAGTTATTCCTTGATATGGTATTAAAGCCAGTAGTTCGATCTAAAAATTAAAATGGTAAGTCCAAAAATAATGGTATTCATCCCTTAATTGATTACTTCTACATGCGAACCCGATGAGAATTCGCATGTGAGGGAGGTGTTGGGATGGTTCATCCAACGTCAATAAATTAATATGGAAGTATATATATTTACCATGGTCAAAACTTGGAAGATGAGTCACTTGGTTGCGATATTGATGTAATGGTTCAGCATCTTCCAACCTAATTCTTCCTCTCCTCCACATGAGATAAATACATACGCAGACTTGAACAACCACAATGATAATTAAAGCCACAATCACTATAGTTATTAAGCTTATTTTTCTTTTTCCTGCATATAGGAAAATTATTTATAAAATCCAATTAAAACCCTTAAATAATTCAAGCATTAAAAAAAATATACTAGCTAGAGATCATTTTATTACGACATCTAATTATCCCGCAGAGTCTGAATAGGGGTTTTTCTTTTTCCTGAAAGATGCGGACAAATCATACTTGTTCCCCAAGGAAGAGTACAGAGAGAGGCGCACAATCAAGAAATTCCCAACTGATACCTGAGCCTAGTAGGGGTCGAACCCCAAACTTTCTGCTCCACATGACTCTATCCATTAAGCCACAAGCGCTTTGGTTTCATTATATCAAAATTTTAAAATTTCTAAAATAGCCTGGTTTAGAACTACTCCCTTCATCCCATCGAATTTTTGAAGTAATTTTCATTTTGATCCGCCCACTTAATTTGCATCATTTTATTTCTGGACAATGGCCCCACCACTTTCTTTTAATCCCATCCATTCATTTTAACCGTCCTTTAATTTCATCTGCACAATTTATTTTCTCTCTTCATTTATCAATTATTACAACTTTTTTGAAAATTCTCCTCTTTCTCTTAGATTCAATTCTATCATAACAGATGAGTATATATAGCCTCATTTTAAAACACATCGTAAAAATAAATATAAACTTTAAAATCTATCCTTTACCCCTAGAAAGTGTTTAAATGTACCTGGAGCAATCGGGCGTATGAACAAGGGAGGTGAATAGGATCCATTCGAAGGCGTCGTCCACGGCAGCGGAGACGGCGGCGATGTAGCATTTTGAAAGAACGGTTCAATATCATACCTAACATTACAGCTAGGACTCAACACTCTTGCCCCTAGTCGGTGGCGGCAACAACTAGGAAAACAATTATTAGCTTTTATCAAACACCTTTGACAGTCGTTTACTGAGAGATCAGGTGTGCATTGAGCCTCCGCATACACCGTGAAATCGTCCAAAAAATTAGCTATATTGGTAGCGTATCTCTTCGTTGATACTGCTGCATCATTTGCTAAGTTACGCATCAGCGTACTGACTTGATCGTCGAAGCGGCTGTCATCTACGGTTTTGTTATGCTCGTTGATCATGAAAATTGGTTCAGACGTGTCTCTAATATTGAAGATGGGATTATTGGAGTAACGGACCATGCAATCAACGTACCTATTGAGAAATTTAATGACTAAATGTTAGTTTAATCTTTTTGATTGATTGAATCGGTTTTTGACATATGATTTGATCATAACCAACGTGATAGAAAGTTACATGCTTCATGAAGTGAAATATATAACACCGATATAGCTGTTGATTAGTTATCGCCTAGGGCCTAATTAAATTGTTTGGGGCAGAAAATTTATATATATAGTTAAAATTATTAGAGTATATAACATATCCTAGGGTCTCAACCATCAGCTTAAGCTTTAGTTAAATTGGTTCTTTGACATGGTATCAGAAGTCAGTGTGACAAGAGGTCACGGGTTCGAATCTCAACCACCCCTCATTTAAAAGTGGAACATTTAGTGCATGCATGATACATATGTGCATCCACATTTCTAACCCAATGGACTCTCGTGTAAGGGGACGTATTAAAGTATATAACATATCATAGGGCTTCAAGCATCATCTGAGAGGGCAATAAAAAGTACTACAACTTTATAACATCAACGAATTAGAAGGTTATGATACTTTGAACTTGCCACATTGATCATACATTACTTCTAACTTGAAGAAAAATACTTAAAAATAAAAACTTAATTTTTTAATACAAATTTGTCAATAAAATTTTTTAAAGTCAGTGGTATTGGTATCATCTAGTATTATTATATTTTAATTTATAAATAATACTCCCTCCTATTCAACCTATTAGTCCCATTTACTTTTAGCACATTTGCCGAGACAACATTTTAACCCTTGATATCTTTAATTATGCTTAATTAAAAATTATGTAAATTTGATATTAATAATCCTTACATTGAGACGAATCAAACAAGATCTCACTCGACCATGTTTGAACTTATAGATTAAGAATAAAATATATATTAAGAGTGATAACTGAATAGTAACCTAAAAGTAAATGGGACTAATAGGAAGAATAGGAGGGAGTATTTGAGTTTTTTGGAACTAATGTTGGTATTATGAAGATATTGACATTGGTGGCTCAAGAAAAAAGTTATTGATTTGGATTGAAGTCTTGAACCATCATTAATGACTAATGTTCGTAAATATCATAATTAATAAAAGTAGGTGAAAAAACATTTACGTAGAATTTGTTATATATTACTTTTGTACGCCAAGACTAATAGCAGTATTTAACAAAACCATAAAATATCAATCAAACTTTCATGATTTACATCTTATTACATAGAAATAAAATTTAGTGAAAAATATAATTTCCAACTAACTTCTCAAATATATAGCATCTTAAATATAATCTTATATTCATAAAGAAGAATAAATGTATATTCTTAACTTGTAAGAAAAATCTTAGAATATACTATTGTGAGAGACTGATCAGATTGTAAGAAAATGTATGTATCGTATATATATACCTAATTTAATGATAAATTTAGCTATTTCATTTCTTTTGCATTATTTTTAATTCAATTACTATTGTGAGAGACATGTCTCTCAGAAAGTCTCTCAGAAACCCTACGTTTTTTTTTACTCTTTGATTCTATTAATTCAGCTATTTGCCCATATATCTAATATGTCTCTTGGAAAGATCGTCTCTCATAATAATTTGTGTTTTTAATTAATTCATTGGTTGTTCTTCTATAATAATACTTATTAAAAATACATACAAAAATACAAATGTGAAATTTTAATTTAAAAAAATGTTTTCTCTATTATAAAAATTTAAATTTGAAACCTTACGGCTTACAGTAATATTTTTCGAGCCAAGTAATAATAAATTAGTTTTTTGTAGTTTGTTATATATTATTCGTTTTCTTAATTAATCATAATATATATATATTCTTGACACAAAATTGGATTTATGAAAGTGTTTGCGAGTAGTCAAAAGAAGACAATGTGAAAAAAGTAATGGCCCTCTTGCTGCCTAATTTCCACACTCAAATGTCAAAGTTCACATACAACTGCTTATCTTGAGGGCTTTTCTCATAATTGTGACTCAAATATAACATGATGCAATTTATAGTATTTGAATTATTTGTTAATTCATTAATTTTTTCCAACACACTTGATTATCATTTGATTTTGATTTTTTACTTGTTGGTTGATTAAATAAATTAAATAAATATATTATTTGGTAAATTATTTTTGGGTTATTGAATACTGTCTTTTTAATTTGTTAGAGTATATAATATATTATGGGGCTTCATCCATCAGCTTAAGCTTGTTTTTTTACACCATTCACTTATTATTGTTTATTTGCATTTTGTTCGTAAACTATAAGTTAATAAATAGTAATTAAATCTTCTTCAATGGATAGAGCATCTGCATATGGAGCAGAAGGTTTGGGGTTCAACCTCTACTGGGCTCAGGTATCAATTGGGGGGTTTCTTAACTGTGCGCATCTCTCTTTACTCCCTCCTTAGGGGTACGGGTATGATTTGTCCGCATCTTTCAAGAAAAAGAAAACCCCCACTCGAACCTTGCCTTGTGCGGATACCGAGAATTAAGGTCCTTTACCTTTAATTAAATCTTCTTCAACGATCGTCTAAATATAAATTTTATTAATATCAATTTTATACATGATTTAAATTATGCACATTAATTAAGAGATATTTAGGATGAAATTAGTGCATTTGCATGTGTGCAAAATTAAATACGACACATAAATTATATAGAAGGGAGTATTTTTAAATGTATTAAATAAATTGTTATTTTAAGGTTTTTTAATGAAAATGTAAAAAAGTCCATATTTTTCATTTTGTGAAGAATCGAAGATGTTGTTAGAGTATATAACATCTTGGGGCCTCAATCATCAGCTTAAGCTTTTGGTTGAGTTGGTTCCTTGACATGGTATCAAAAGCCAGTGTGCCAAGAGGTCACGGGTTCGAACCTCAACCACCCCTCATTTAAAGTGGAATATTTAGCACTAGGTATGTGGAATATTAAGCTGATGGTTGAGGCCCCAAGATGTTATATACTCTAACAGATGTAACACAACCACATTACAAATATGAATTATTTTGATATAACTAAATAATACAAAGATTAAAGTTGTAGATATATAGGAGTATCACAATTAAATTCAATATTAAAATTGAATATTTGATCCTAAATTTTTTGAATATCATCAAAGTTTCAAATATAATACTAGTATGTCTTTTTCTAGATTGATTATTTTGTATATGTCCCTACTTAAAAAGGCTGAACTCAAAATTCACATGGTAGGTCAAACCTAGAAGGAAAAACCAATTCTAAAACTGGGAAAAAGTTAAATACAATAAACTTTTATTTGTGTGTTCTATAGTTAATTGAAGTTCTAGAGTCAATAATAAAGAAAAAACAAACAATTAATTTATTAACTAAAGAACTAAGAAAGAAATTCCAATCAACTCAAAACTTCATAGTCGGTTTTCGTTATTGTTTTTATACTTTTTATTAAGTTGTCAATTTATTTAAAATTCATTAGCTCGTCCTGTATGAGACTGTTTCATCATGAGACGTGCCCATATAATTACTATATTTCTTTAATTAATTACTTTAATATAGTAATTGATCGTTTAAAAAGGTGGTAATTGGGATATTGTAAGTAGTAAAAATAGGAGTATTTTGGTCTTTACTTGTGTGAACATGAGGTACTTAGGTAAAAAAAAGATTGACAAAAAAGGAAATGTGACAATTAATATGAATTTGACAAATAAGGAAATGTGACAACTAAATAGACTTGGAGGGAGTATTTGATATTCTCATTTATCTTTCCAAAATATAGATAAATCCTTTATTTTCTATTTTAAAATAATAATTTATAGTAAATAAAGATTTCCTTCCAAATTTTTGCCCAAAAGTCAGTAGTGGAAAATCATAAAAGAACGGAGGGAGTATAAATATTGAACCATTCATGAAGACTTACCAAATTGTAGCATTTAGGGGGCGAGTTGGACATTGTTGTGAAATACTTTGAATAGCTTGCGGGACACATTTCTGACAATCAAGGTTCGAATCATCTCCCCGACAAAGATATAAGCCGTAAATGGTGTAAGAATTTTCATTAGCGTCATTCCCAACAACACTAGTATTGAAGAATTTTGTTTTACCTACGCTTTTTACTGCACTGTCGTTTAGTGAAGAGAGAAGAAGTGTCAAACTGGTCTCGTACGAGCTTTGTGACGCATAACTAGTGTTTGAACACATTTGGTTAAGTAGAGTATCTCCTGCTAAGCTTGTGTCAATATTGTGAAGCACAAGCGTCAGGAAAAGAACCAAAAAGCGTCGAAAAATAATATTCATTATATGAACATGAAATGGAGAAAAAATGAATTGAGAAAGAATTAAAATAAAATTTTGGGTTATTATAATGAATAAGAGAATTAAGCTACTTTGGTTTCACTTTAAGACAGGTCAAGGGAGACTTGGTGGTCGTCGTCAACGAAGGATCCTACGTAGTGATGTTGTGAAAATCGAATTGAAATCAAAGACTTTATATTATGGGAGTTTTTGGCAAATTAGCTTGTTGAGCAATTTTAACTTAGTTTTATCTAAATAAAAGGTTGGGTGGTCAAACCAGCTAATGATATTGTTTGGTGAATTAGCTGGTAGAAACAGCTTATTGATACGAATAAACTGTTTTTGAACAATCTACTTATAGCAACGGATTCAAAATCAGTTGGTCAAACCAGTTAATAAAATCAACTTATCAAATTAACCACCGAAATCAGCTACCAGCTACTAACTGTCAGCCATTCGCCAAACACCATCTTTAAACTAAAAATTATAGGCAAAGTCCACTTTTTATAAAAGGAGCCCTCGCACTTTATGTTTGTTGCAATTATAATAGATGTCTCTTTACTTTTTTTGAATTTTTTTTAAAAATTATTTACATTAATGAATAAATTCTAAAGATTTTCAATATAGCAACTCAACCTCAATGGTTTTAATATTAGTGCAATTAAATACCAAAAATAGTTTTTCAATCAAATTCTAAGGGAAAAGATTAAATTTGACAAAAAAAAGTTAGAATTATGGGCAGGGTCTGGAGAGGGAAGGACGGCGGCATCTCATACCCGTAAAGGAGAGCATGGCCAAAAGGAGTCCCCGGCTCCAGGATTACATATTAAGTTATGGCCATAATAATAATAATAATAATAATAATAATAATAATAATAATAATAATAATAGTAGAAAATTTAATCTTATAATATTAAGTTATGGCCATAATTGTAAGATTAACATTTTCCCGAGTAGAAAGTTAGTTGAAAATTACATATTTTTCAATTATATCAATATCCTTTAGGACAAAATTGTATTGTAAGTATGGCATTAAGAATATTATAAGTAGGCATTAAGGATATAAGTAAGTATTAAGAATTCAGTAAGTGGACATTAAGATTTAATGAGTTGGGCCTGAGAAATGTCTCTCAAGAGACAGACTGCTAATATAACTCGTAAAGAGATAAACATGAATTTCGTCTAATAAGTGACAAAAAATTTTGTAAAATAAGCGTAAAGATTTTGTATAGGTTTGGTCCATACTATTTTAATGTGCATCAACCTATTAATAATAAATAATTTTCAATAATTGTACTTGTCAAGTAAAAATACAAATTATTTTAATCACTTTTAAGATTTTTACACGCTAAAATATTATAGACTAAATATATACAATAATTTATAAAAAAAAAATTAAAGCAGTATACAAGCCTAATCATATATAATAAGTAACTTTTTTAACCAAATTACTTTTGCTGGAAAAATTTCCAAATTGGGAATATTTTGTTGAACCATCATACATTCATACATCTTTAGATATTACTCTCTCCGAACTAATTTAGTTGTCTCATTTCTTTATTTGACAAATTTATATCAATTGTTCATTTACTTTTTTGTCAGTCTTTTTTACCTAAATACCCAATGTTCACACATGTAAAGACCAAAATACCCCCACTTTTACTACTTATAATACTCCAACTACCACTTTTACAATTAATTTAATCAATTAAAATACCCCAACTACCACCTTTTTAATGGACTTCATACCACCCTTAATAACCGTGCCCAAACAAATAGCACAACTAATATAGTTCGGAGGGAATAATATTTTAAGAAAAAAAAAAGGATGACATCATTTTCATGAAAATAACAAGACAGTGGAGAACAAAAAATGAAGATATGACTAATAATATGCCATTATTATGTTGATCAATTGACTGCTAGCCTTTAAATAAGTGTTAGATCAAGTGCTCATTTGGATCGACAAGTCAAATTTAGGTTAAAAGTTAAAATTAGATTTTATGTCCATTTAGTTATAAATAAATTTTGAAACTTCGATCAAATCAAATTTAGTTGTAAAATCAAGTAAATATTAAATTATTAAATTTTTTTAAACTTTGATCATACTTATTGCTATATGCAATTTTGTCTAATTATTTCCTTTTTTTCTTTTCTCCTAATAGCTCTATCCTAATCCAGTTTGTTTAGTATTATGCAATTTTGCCTATTTATCATGGTCCTTTCATCTCATGTTGTAGAACTCTATCTACAAGGGGGATTCATTTGTTTGCACGCATTTCTCTTGGTCTCTCGCTCTCTCGAGTTGGGTATGAATATGATTTATTTGCTACCCCTCATCCCAAACTTTGACTTTGTGCGGAATGTTGGGTTGATGGTCATTACCAAAACTTATTAAAATAGAATATGAATAATTAAAAAATTATATATAGAAATATATTTAAAAATGTCATGCTTAAAAAAATTATTTAAAATTTAAAAGAAAATCAAAAGTATTTTCACAGTTAGTCAAACACGTTATGAATTTATGGTACTGAGACATAAGCAAATATTTAGTGTTCCACCCCGTAAAAGTTGGGTGGGGAAACTACATACTCCATGCATATATAATATGAAGTCTTTAGTCTTTGAACTTCAAAAAAAAAAAAAATTTCTTTAGTCTTTGCTTTTAATGGAAAAAAGAGCCCTTATTTTTGACTTTTATGATGTATGTGTTCCTCCTAGGGCTCCTACTATTTCTAGTTACAAAATTGAAAATACTATATAAAAAACAAGAGTATTAAAATTAACTTTTTGCGACATAAAATTGATATGGACTTATATTTTTGTGTAATAGTTATTAATTTTTATTTAAAATTTTACTATAAAGTGATTCAGTGACATTTTATTTGACCTTTGGTGATATATGGAATTGTTACTATAGTCTATAGTCACATTTATGAAAAATGTCTATGATGCGAAAACTTTAGTATGATTTTTTTATTATACTACTAAAGAGTCCATTAAATGCCCTAAATTCACTATATATACCATTAGAAATTTAAAGGAGTTATATTTAAATTAAATATCAATAAATATATCCCACTAAAAGTTTAATACTCCCTCCAATTCACCACTAACACTATGTTTGGATAGCAAATAAGAAGAGAAAAGAAAGGAAAGGAAGGGGAAGGAAAGGAAGTGGAGGGAAAGAGAGAGAAATACTCCATTGTTTGTATAGGAAGGAAATGAAGGGGAAAGAAAGAAATTTCATTTTCCTTCAAAATCTTTCCTCTTATAGAGAAATTTGAATGTTAACAAAATGAAGGGACTTAATCCCTTCAAATCCCTTCCTTTCAAATCCTCTCCCTTCCTTTTTGTTATCCAAATAAGAGATTCTCCATTCCTTCAAATTCTTTCTTTTCTTTTCCCTCCATTTCCCTCAATCCAAACAAGGCCTAAGTTCCCATTTGCCTTTTGACACTATTCATATCTTACTCTTAATTTGTATTTTATTATTAATCTATAAGTTCAAACATTGTCAAATGAAATCTTGTTTGATTCGTCTCAATGCAAGGATTATTTATATCAACTTTCCATAATTTTTAATTACGCACAATTAGAGATATTAACGATTGAATAAGTGCATTGGATAGAGTGCTAAAGCAAATGAGACTTTAGTAGTAAATTGGAGGGAGTATGTGGTAGTGAAACTCTTTAAGTCTTATATAATGAAGTCAAGTCACCATGAAACAAATTTAAAAGAAGAGCTAGTCTTCTAAGAGTCATCTCTCCATGAGATGATCTTTAAATGAAGAGTTTACATTCTCATAGAAGTAATATATAAAAGATGTGTTATCTATTCTAAGTATAAAATAAAAAATGCTTCCTGGTTAGACGTCTAATACAACAACTTGTATTACTCTTATCCTTTCTCTTCCGGTACACTAAAAATATAATCTAAATTAAATTTATTTCACTAATAAAAACATGAATTCAATTTTATATTTTAAATAAAGTTTATGTTTTAATTACATTGTACTTATTTTAGACTAAATTGATGAACATTAATAAGCGCAGGAATGGATGACAAGTTATATACTTTATCCAACTTTTGAAAAAAATTAAAGAAAGTGATAATTATAGTGGTTAGGTAATCCAATTGTCTTCCAATAACCCAAGTTTTCTCCCATCGGCCATCGTTAATTTTTTTTTTAAATAACCTTGTAATTAACATAAATCAAGATCCGCCAAGGTTTGAAAGCCTTGGGGAAAAGGTTTCATACATATTTTTTCCTCAGCTATATCCGTATCCCATCGGGCTATAAAGTGTGCTAACGAGTTACCATTACGCTTAACAAAACTACAAGCAAAACCATAAAAACTAGAACATAATTCAAGGATGCAATCATAAAAGAAGTGAATAGGCGACCTTCCCTGTTCTTTAGCGTGACTAGCAGATATAACAGACAAAGAATCGCCTTCAAGGATGATGTTTTTCATAATCGAACCTGGAGGCCACTTGAAGACTAAACATGGCGGCTGCAGCTTTACTTTCATCAACAGGCCATCGAGCTTTAATTCTTCTAACACCTGCTACGAATCTTTTCATCGCTGTTACGAATGACAACACCAAGGCCGCGAACTGCTTCATCAGCTACATAAGCATCAAAATTCACCTTAAGTCACTCCCTTGAAGGAGGTTGCCATGATTGATAATAGAGGAAGCAGGGTTGTGCAGGGACAGCAGTGGAGGCTTTATAGAGCTTGTACTCGTCGACCATCTTGTTGAAACTGCAGGCTATGCTCAATTGATCACCATCGAAACCTTCAAACACCTGTTTATTGCGGAAAAACCACGCAGCCCACATAGTAGCAAAGATGGAACTGTGAGTGTCCTTCAAAGCATGACCAATAATCCACTCTATGAAGTCAGGCACATTCGTTCTCGGAGCGTCTTGGATCAGTTGTTTGGCAGAATGAATATCCCACATTGGTTCGACCTTTGGACAATCGATGATGGCGTGCAAGAAAGTTTCTGGCTCATTGTGGCATCTGTCGCACAGGGGGGAAGAAGTACAGTATCTCTGGAATAAAGTGTTTAATTAGTGTTAGAAGATTTGAAGACTCCCAAAATTCTTTTCCAATTTGAGAGATATGAGAATGTGGAAATTTAATGGTTTTGTAATAAGTATTATTTTCTCTTTTGACATATTATAAAATGTCTTATTTTCTTATGTTTTGAATAGATTGAAGCAAAGAGAAAAGTGTTGTTTTTTAAGAAAAAAGGTGGATAATGGTAATAAATGAAAAGGCAAAATGAATTGTGTGGATGAAATTGAAAGAGAATTAAATTGCATGGATGAGATGAAAAGGAAGTGGTGAACCATAGTCCAAAAATAGAAATGATGCAAATTAAATAGAACGTACCAAAATGAAACATATTGTAAATTAAATAAGACGAAAAAATTACATGACAAAGTCGAAAAATTTATGATTACCACGTGAAATTTGCCAAGATGTGGGTTACCAATGGCAAAGCCCCTCTATTTTTGGCTCAAAAGCACCCTTGCGGTCAATTCAAGATCTCCGTTCTCCTCGGCATCGGGTTAAGGATTAATAAAGTACCCATGAAATTGAAACTTACCGATAAAGAAAGAAAAACACGGGTACATCCATGGCTTACCTTGCACGAATCTCGAAGTTGACCAACTTTCCATCGTCCACGACTCTTCCATCTCTATTCTTTCCTGCTACAGTAAACCCACAATGGTTTGATTGGACTGTTCATTCCCCATTTTGCTCTTTTCGTTCTTTCGGATCATCCGCTGCCAGTTCAGGTTGTTCTACTAACTTCTATCTTTTAAGTGTTTGTGAAATTACTTCAATGAAAAAGTTACCATTTTGAAAGGTTTTGTTAATTAATTGTATTAAACTTAGATAATGGGTGATTTATGATTAATTATAACATCGTTGTTTTGGGAATCGATAAATCCATACTGGTTTTGACTCTTGGATGTAGTTTCAAATTGAAGACCAAAGATGACCCGTAGGGCAATCAATGGACAAGAAGAATCTATATTAACGACTATTAGAATTGATATATTGGTTGATATAGTCGACCTCAGTCTGGTTTAGTATTGTTGTTGGTGTTGCTTGCTGCTAGTTTGCATCAGGTCTGTAGGATGTATAAAGGTGTAAGGCTACAAGTGCGGCAAAAGACAGGTCTAAAATTTAAATGGTTGGAAATTACTAAATTAGTATCAAATGGCTAGTTTCATAATATTAACATTTAATGATTTTGTATTGTTTGATAATTGAAAATATTGGAGTAATAGCTCTATATTAAGGAAGTACTATGTATAAAGTACTTTGTATCATCTATACTCGTGCTTAGGTAAGGTTTGTTCTGTCCTTTAAATCTTTGAGGTACTTGGCAAATCTATGAGAAATTTGAAGACTACGTACTTAGAGGTTTTGTTATGCGGACTCTTCATTTTGCTTCACGTACCCGTGTCCGATTCTTGATCCTTACACATTGGTATGGAACTTAGAGACTTCATTTTGGGCGTAAAATTGAATATTTAGACGTATCCAACACTTGGACACGTACCAGTATCCAACATCAGTACCCGAGTCCATGTAACATAGGTTAGAGGTAATTGTTGTTAGGTCTTTGGAACTTATGGAATGAGAACTGATAAAGATAATCATTTGGTTGTTTAAATATGTAAATGTAGCTTGTTGAGAAATGGTAGATAGTGATTAAAGAAGAAATTATCTCATAATTATGATGCATCATGCATAAGGTAATGTTAAAGAGAATCATGAAGTAAAGTTGTTATCTTTGACACTAATTTGGATCGTAATCTCATTATTTCACGTTTAGAAGATGGCATGGTAGATCATCAAGAGTATCAAAAGTGGAGTAATGGAGGTGGATTGTGTCACAATTCGGCTTGTATTGATCCTACAGCAGTTGTGGAAATTGGAGCTGTTATTCACCAAAGAGCTACCTTGGGTGCCAATGTTTATGTTGGATCAGGAGTTGTGGTTGGACCTAGTGTTACAATTGGTCAATCTACTAGCCTTGGGTATGCATTTTGATTTTGTTGTCGACTTGGGGTCAGGCTGTTTGCTTTAAAAGTTGTGATATTTGTTCTCGTCTTATTTCTTGGAAGAACGTTGTGGTTGTTAGATTAGGCTTTGATTGGTGGACGTTGCTTTATTACATAGTTCATACTGTCTAGCTTTGATTTTCTTCAAAAAATATATGAAAATGTATTCCTTGATTTTGTGAGTTATTTCACCTGTTTCACACTTGTACTCCGTATTTTTTCTTAAAGATAGAAGTACCTTTGAACGAATCAATAACTGGTACATGACTGAGTTACCATATCTTTATAGGTACAATGTTGCACTCAGCAATTGCTCTATTGGCGATTCATGTGTTGTCCACAATGGAGTCTGCATTGGTCAAGATGGTAACTTTAGTTTTCGGCTTGCTCAAAGAATTTCATTGTTTCTGCCATTCCACTGTAATAATCATGGCTGGACTAGCAAACTCGTCATATATGAATTGTGATTCATAAGACAAGTGATGCAAATCTCTACTAGTTCAATTTGTGGTCAGCCAATTGTATTTTTCTTAATCCCTGCTCTTAAAATGTTTTGTTTGGCGTTATTTTGTGATAGCCTTTCTTTTGTTAACTGACAGGTTTCGGGTTTTTCGTAGATGAACATGGAAACATGAAAAAGAAGCCTCAGGTTAACCTCCTTGGACTCAAATCTCCGTTGTCCCCATTACATTTTGGCATTTGATGTTTTTCCTCCTTGGCTCTTGTGATCTGCAATGTTCTGAATATGTAATTTGTGAACTCCATTCTTTAGGATTGGTTCACCTTCGAATATGCCCTGTGTTCACCTACTATGAAACTTATCTTGATTATAATCTGTAGTTCTGGAAGTGCGGCTTGTGGGCTGCGCGCCTATCTTGATTTGGCTTAGCCCTGGCTAACTGTGCCAATTCCATTTTCCAGGCACTGTATGTGAGAGTAGGAAATCACGTCGAGATTGGTGCAAACACTTGTGTTGATAGGGGAAGGTGAGTAATATTTTTCAAGTCAAAATTGTTTGTCATGTTGGAATTTCATTACCCTTTTCTGCCTTACATTTTACGTCAACTGTAACGCAGCTGGAGAGACACGATCATAGGAGATTACACCAAGATAGACAATCTCGTCCAGGTGCTTCTTCTGATCACTTTGGTTTGTGTTAATGCTGTTGTAGACTTGTATCTGTTCATGTTTTGGTTAAGTTAAAGTCCTTGTTGCAGATAGGCCACAATGTAATTATCGGCAAGAGCTGTCTCTTATGTGGACATGTCGGAATAGCTGGTTCAGCCACGTCAGTTTCTATTACCCTGCTTTCGATTTTAAATGTTATTATGTCGATTTAATCAAGTGTGTAATTTTGAAGGCTGAGTATTGTTGTATTCTCGTTTAGAATAGGTGACTATGTTACTTTCGGTGGTAGAGTAGCAGTTCGTGACCATGTCTCTATTGTTTCGAAGGTACGTAATCACAATTCACAAGGTGTTGTTCAGATCTATACTTCCTCTAGTTCTAATCAACTGTCCTATTTGGTTTTGCATATTTGCTGATGTAATATTTCAATACTAAATATATTCAATTGTGTTTGGTTTAAAATTACAAAAAGTTGTATTAATAAAATTTACATTGATCCGGATGAAATAATATCTTGCTATGTTTTAACTCACAGATTGAGACTGATCAAAAAAAAAAAATTACAGAGTGAGTAAAATATAAACTAAGAATGATTGATGAACAATGTCAAAAAACAAATAAAATATTTGATCATAATATAAGGGCGTAGTAGTACTTTAGTTTCAGATTATAATAGATTATAGTAAAACTACTTGAAGTCATACGCACTTCATATTTACGTGAGAAGTTGAAGATGATGTTAACAATGAAGGGTAAATTAGAAACAACCTCTTTGATATTGCAACGGCAAAAATGTGTAAATATGACACGTCAATACCTCATGGTCTTTGTAGGTTCGCCTTGCAGCAAATAGTTGTGTTACAAAGAACATCAATGAGCCTGGAGATTATGGTGGCTTTCCTGCGGTAAGTTTCTTTCAATATCATAAGACTAATAGAATGTATCAATGAATGACAAATGGGCTGCCAAATATAGTAACAAAAGTTCAGAATGATACTGTGCGAAGTCTCTAACTAAGGCCGAGACTTCTCTACAGGTTCCTGTCCAGCAATGGCGAAGGCAAGTAGCTGCACTCCGTATGAACTCTATAAAGGATATACAGAACTCTTGAATCTTTTTTATCATTCCACATATGCTGAGATTCTTAGTCGGTGAAGATTTGTGTCTGATGCATTTTTTGGATTGTGAGCTGTCGATGATTTCCATTTTCTCGTACTAATATGAGATTTGCAAGAGTTGCGCCTGAATCAGGAGAACCGACACCAATTTATGCGACATAGTAAGGAACGGAGATGTAGCTGAAACACCCAATTAGGAGGCTTGTCAATGTAAGAGCTTACACATCTTATATTACATTTGTTAAATTTGTTTTCTGTTCTTGAGTTGTGCACCTGTTTGCAAAATTAACTATGTTAATGGTAGGATATTTTGATTATTTGATCATCACAATTTTTTCTAAGCAGAAATTTTTTTTAATTAAGGACATGACATTATTGTGTTGCCTTGGTTGTATGTATTGCTATAGACATCCCAAATTAATTACTCTTTCCTTTTTTTTGTTTCTGTTATTTAGAGATATTCACGTGAGTTTTGAAAGATTTCGATAGATTTGATAGAATCATGTGGGGTTTTACTAGATTTTGATAAATTTGATGTTTCACGTGAGATTTTGATAGATCTGAAATATTATTTAGTCTCCTCAATCTATCCAAAAAAGATATTCACGCAAGATTTGATAGATTCTTCTCAATACATATTTTCTAAAAAATTTAAATAATTTTCACATACAAAATAGAAGATATTTGAGTTTTGAATTGACATTTGAATCTAACAAAAAATAAAGGTAAAAACAAAAGGGGAACGAGAGAGTATAGTTTAATAATATAGATGCACCCTTTTCAATACTTTCTTTTAGCTTTTTATTTTGAAGGAAAGGTTAGGGAAAGAGGCAACGAGAATGGAACTCAGATTCCTCTTGGAGAAACTAGTACATGCTCTAATTGGAATAAAACCCGATTTTCTCACCCACTTCCCAAAGGAGTAATACAATTGTCCTCCTTGCATGTCTTAGTGTCTCTGACTTTTATTTTCATGGCATAATACAACATTTAGGAAGTATTACTGACACAATTAAATTACAACTCATCATGTATTTGTACTTTAGAAGGAGGGATCCCTTGTTGATGAAAGAATACGTTTTGTGGATCAATGACTTTTTTGATGCTCACCAATCTTTCATAGTTACCTAAAAAATATTTCTCCCCCCATGCTCTTGCCATTTCAACAATATCGTCATTGTCGCTATCAATCGTACCAAGATCAAGATCAATGTAATTAATATAGGCTGCTCGAGGATTCGATGCTACATAAGGTGTCATGTAGTCATATATATCGCTTATCCAACTTAAAATCCGATCTTCTTCATCTTCTTCTTGCCAAAGTAAAGCATACAAGATGTTATATAAGTTTCCTTTTCGATGAGGAAATGCAATCGAGTCATTGCTTATTCGATCCATAACTCCGCCATAAGGATCCAATAGGATAAGTCCCTTAGGCTCTGAGGCCAACATTTCGAGTGCACCCTCTAAGCCCTTTATAGAGACATGTTCTCTAACATAGTCCGACTTGGTTTTTATGTATGATTTATAAGACAAAGATCGAGACTTCAAATCGTTGATTGTGCTTCCTTTAGGAAGGTCCGAGAAGTACAAAACTGACTCGATCCAACTCATTTCGAGGTAGTCTTTTTCAAGAATCTTCAGCTCCGGAAAATGTTGATTAATTATATTTCGTGCATCGAATTTTGAACCTAAAAAAAACCCTTTAAATGTAACATACACTTCTTTAGTTGTGCCACTAGTTAGATAAAGTGAGATATGAAAACCATCATCCAAGTATGGAGCAACAAATTGCCACTTATGTATTAATTCAGCTAATTCATGATTTGTGCCTTGTTTGGTAACAGTAAAACAAGTGACACTTTCAGGCACATGGACTAGTTGGACCTTCCAACCATAAACAACCCCCCAATTCCCACCACCACCACCTCGTACGGCCCAAAACACCTCCTCGCCCATCTTGGCCCGGTCCAAAACCCGCCCTTCGGCATCTACTAAGCCCACATCTAACACATTATCAGCAGAAAGCCCATACTTTCTGCTCAAAACCCCAATACCACCCCCAGAAAAATGACCACCAACACCAACACTGGGCCACAATCCAGCCGGAAACCCATAGTAACTACTGTGTGCTGCAATAGTAGAGTATAATTCCCCTAGTGTTGCTCCACTCTCTACCCAAGCTGATTCAGATTCCAGATCAACAATTACACGGTTCATATTCATCATATCAATGATGACAAATGGGTTGTTGCCACGTGGAATAGAGGACATTCCCTCATAACTATGTCCACCAGACCTGATTCTGATTTCCATTAATGATCTCCTACAGCACAGCACAGAGTTGACTACCTGTTCTTTATTTTCAGGCAAGATAATAGCCGTTGGTTTTGGGGTTGAATCTTTAGCTACCCTTAGATTTTGGATAGAAAATTTAAGAAGATGGTTGAAATGTATGGAAGAATGATGGTTTGATGATGGGTGTAAAGTAATTAATTAATTTTTATGGATTGAGAAAACATAAGAGTATGAAAGTTAAAGAAGATGAAGATATGGAGGAAAAGATATGATTTTTTGTGAATAATTTCCGCCATTGATGACTCAAATTATTGGGTACATAGGTAGTGGGTACTAATAAGTGATGAAAGGGTATATATATATATATATATATATATATATATATATATATATATATATGATTGCATTAATATTTTCTTTGTCCCTTTGATATTGCCAAAGAGCACAAAATTATGAAAAATTATACTCCCTCCGAATCAGTTTAGATGTCCCATTTAGGATTTCACGGATTTTAAGAGTTGAGTGGGGTCCATTAAAAAGGTGGTAGTTGTATATTTTAATTGATTGAATTAATTGTAAATGTGGTAGTTTAGATATTGAGAATTGTAAAGGTGGGGTAAAGGTGGTAGTTGGGTATTGTGAGTAGTAAAAGTGGGGGTATTTAGGTAAAAAAAGATAGACTAAAAAGGAAATGAGACAATTGATATAGTTTTGCCAAATAAGAAAGTGAGACATCTAAACTGATTCGGAAGGAGTATTAAGAAAATGGTGGGATTGTAACTTGTAAGAATATAATTCATGGATAGGATTAAAAACGAGATAAAATTAAAAAAATATGTACATAAGAAAAAAAAAGGAAAAATAACCATGAATATTATAATTTTTTTGCTTATTTTTCTATAACAATACCACTTTTTGATTAACCATAAATAATATTTCCTCCTATTCTACCCATTAGTCCCATTGATTTTTTTTCACTATTTACTTATCATTTTAATTTGTATTTTATTCTTAATCTATTAGTTAAAACATAGTCATGTGAGATATTGTTTGATTCGTCTCAATATAAAGATTATTAAAATCTACTTTTTGTAAAAAAAATTTTAAAAACAATTAGAGATACTAAAGGTTAAAATGTTATCTCGACAAGTGTGAAAAACCAAATGAGACTAATAGATTGAATAGAAGGTAGTACTAACTTTAGAACTTAAGGAAACAGAGGTACGAGCCTATAGAACAGATCTTGTTCAAGTAAGGTCGTGAAGGTAGTACTAACTTGAACGGGTGTTTTCCTAGAAAATCCCTAACATGTTAAAAATCAAATTATAGATGATTATAAGACAAAAAAAATTAGTAAATTAGTTAATAAATTAAAGTTGGTATTATTCTAGGAAAATATCCTCTAAGTTGGTATTATTCATGGTTAATTAATAGTTGGTATTATTGTAGGAAAATTAACAAAATCTTGTATGATTCACAGGAAAAATGGTGGAAATATTACCCACAATGAAAATGCTACAAAATAAAAATATAAGAACTAAAATGTTGACATAATCATAGGGACAAAGGTAGTATATATAGCAGTGTTTTACATTGGTGGGTGAATTATTTTTGTCATAATTAATTCAATAACACATGTATCTTGAGGCTTGGTTTGGTTGGGTCTAGGGTTTTTATTATATGTTAAGTGCTGAATTAAAATATGTTTTCATTTGAAATTTTGGCAGTTGGTCAATAATTTTGTGCAATCCTATAATTTTTGAAAGGTTGTTTTTATCTGCTTGAATATCTAATAATTTTTTCAAATTGCTTGCACATCTTTAAAAAGTGTTAATGATAATTTAATAAAAAGCAATATAGCTCACAACTTACTATCATTTTAATAATATCGTTTAGGAAAATATTTTCTTGATTATATATATATACACAGAAAAGATCTAATGAAAAAGATGTTGAAAATGAGAAGGTTAAGAAGGACTCTACACCATTAATTTCACTAAAATAAAAAAAATTTATGGTCACGATTAAGTTAAAAATACACCTTACGAAATACTAATATTTTGTCATTAAATTTTAATTTTAAGAATATTATATTCCGCCTGGCCCCTTCAGTGTGGAAAGAAAATACGACTAGCGTAAGGCTTTTAAGAATGGGCCAAAGCCAACCCAATCACTCGAAATCTCATCATGGGGTTAGGTAATCATATTTTTGTCTTACGAACTTTATACAAATATTCTCAAATGAGACGGTGGTACGATCAAATTAATATATATTTAGACTGATTTAATGTATATTTACATTCTTATAAAAATTACTTATAACCATTAAATATTCCCTTATACTCTTAAAATTAAAATTGAAAACTTAAAATTTTAAAGTAACCATTTTATACTTTTTGAGTGTTCACTTATGTCATGTTGGACAACGATGATTTTATTTAGAAAGTTGGAATTGGCTCAAATTTATTGTTTGACAAATTAAAATTTTCAAATTAATTTGGATTTGGATCAAATTCCACCATTATTTTTAATGTAGTTAAAGTTGAGAATTTGAGAATAATTACCCAAACATTGTCTTTCTCAAATTCTTTATTTATAATTCACAAATTCTTACTTGAGACCGTCTTTTGTAAAGACGGCTCTCAAAAGACTAGTTCAATTCTAAATACATATTGTTACAACTCTAAATATAAACTTGGACTGAACTCTTGAGTGTCGTCTTTACAAAAGACGGTCTCTCAAGAAAGCACCTGTTGATGATTTCATAATTGAAATCCATAATTTGAAATGAAATACTTGTTCCCAAACACTACATTATAAAGTTATAATCTTAACACGAGTAATTGTATTCTTATAGTGGTTGATTATAATTTTAAAATAGATTAAGTATAATCTTAGAATGAGTAATTACAAGTTTACAACCTTAAAATGATTACTTATAGTTTAAACTTATTTAGAATTTATCACTTAGCTAGTTTTTAGCCTAACCTATTTATGTATTACAAATTCTTACTTGAGACCGTCTATACAATAGACATCTCAAGTTTTGGGTTGACCCAATTTACAAATTGAAAAAAAAAATTGATTGGTGGTTTTGTAAGTTAAAAGAGAGGTATAAGCTGAGTTTTTAAGAGGCGTCTATACTATAGAAGGTCTCTCAAGAGAGGGCTAGTTTATGTATATCAATGATCCGCATAAAGCCCACACTGTATAAACTATAAAGTATGACCCAATTTAAACCTAAATATGGGTTGGATAAGTATCACCCAACTACAACACCATCAAAAACTACCATCGTCCGTCAAATACTCGAATTTCTTAATTAATGAGCTAAAAAAGGGAGAAGCAAACTCATGTTTGTAGGCAGATTTAATTGTATATGATAAAGCAAAGAATTTTATCTATATGCGCTTTATTTATATTTTATGTGGCAGGAATGTAGTAGTCTTTCTCGAGTTGGGGGATTTATTTTGATCGCGCTCTCCGTTATCAATATGAGTTGTCGTCGTCCTTCCCTCTTCAAATCCTATCCATAGTTTTCTATGAGTGGGATGCCTGGATAGGATGATGATGATAATGAAGCAAAGAATAAAACCTTCAATTAACAGGGTAGTACCGTTGAACTTACAATTTTTTTTAATTGAGCACGTGCTACTCTAAGTTTTATATATCACAAATTTTTGTGAGAAACGATCTCTTTGAGAGACCATCTCTAATTGGTCGGCCCAATATATTTTCTAAAATATTAAGAATGATGTAAGTAGACATTTAAAGATACACAAAAACTTGCGTAACACCGTCCTATTCTAAGACCAAAGCTGGGCCGGCCCATTGCAGTCGCATGTGCTACACGTGCCCTCCAGATACTTTTTTTTTTTTTTGTTTTTTTTCATTTTCTGGACATTTTTCAATTTGGATCATAAAGGTATCAATATCAACCTGAAGTAATTTTTAAACACATTAATTAAAGTAAATTTCAATTTGAACCTATAAGTGATCAATTGTGGCGTTAAAATTAAAAAATGCACAGAAAATGAAAAAGAAGAGAGAAAGCGAATTGGGATGGAATATTGGGCCGTCTTATTCTAAGAGGGTCTCTCCCAAGACCGCCTGTTTAAGATATTGAAACTAAGCATTAAGCATAGGATAAGTAAGAATTAAGAATAATGTAAGTAGACATTAATTTTTAATGGGTTAGGCTTAAGGAACGTCTCTCAAGAGATTAGTTGTTTATATATATATATACACAAAAACTTGGACGAGACCGTCCTACTCTAAGACGAGATCTGGGCCGGCCCATTGTTAGGCGCGTGTACTACACACGCGCACTTTGCCCTTCAAATTTCGTTTTTTTGTTTTTTTCATTTTTCTGGAAAAATTTCAATTTGGACCTTAAAGGTATCAATTTTGACCTTAAAGATATCAATTTTGCTCAATTATGCTCTTACTTTGCTCAGTTTTGCATTCAATTTTAGAACATGTATATTGAATTACATTAATGTAGTTCATACAAAGTGTAATCAATTTTTTTCATTAAATTGTTCAGTTTCATTATTAAATTGTTCAATTCTCCATTGCACAAGATTTTAAGCATAATTCATGTTATTTTCATCTACATACATGATTAAAATTTTCCATTAAATTGTTCAGTTTCATGATTAATGTATTTCATACAGGTATTCAGTTTTTATAGTATTCTGTTTCATTGTTAATTTATTCAATTCTCATTTTATACTATTCAGTTTCACGATTAATGTAGTTTATACAGGTATGATTAAATTGAAATTGATATCTTTAAGGTCAAAACTGATACCTTTATGATTAGAATTGAAAAATGCCCAGAAGATGAAATCAAAGAGAGAAAACATGTAATTGGGCCGGCCCACTCTTGTCTCAACTTAAGACGGTCTCGCTCAAGACCAGCTGATATATATATCATTATATCAGCCTTTAAAGAACTTCTAATGGGCCCCTGCCCGTATTGCACGTCCAGCAGTTTCTCCACAATCTATATCTTTTGGGCCAACCCATAAAGCTAATCTATAAAATGAGGATCACGGATTGTTTGGGCCTGCAATGCACGTACTATGAAGGGTTAAAACCGATCTACCCAATCTTTTAATAAAAAATCGATATGATCCGATTTTAAAAATGGATTTACTATAATATAAAAATCAACATGGACATAAAATCTAATTTTGAATTGACTTGAAATTTCTGACTCTACATCAACGCGATAATTCGAATGAAAACTTCTATACAAACTTTTATTGGGTCATGATCTTTGTTGACTATAAGGTAGTGATGAAAGGGAAGGGTCGAATAAGAATTGAACTCATTACATTTTCTGAAAAAATAGTTATTACTGTTTAATTGAGACAAAACTCTATTCTCTGTTGAGTCGTCTTCTTGTTATTTTGCATGTAGAAGTATTAGTTATTTTCTTCTACCTCTTACCAAGAGTATACTCAATTTTGAATTGTGATGAATTAAAATTTTGGTGGAATAAGTTAGGAGAATAGAAATTTAAAATTATGTGGATATAATATTAAAAGAGAAAAAAAATGTAGAACTTAGCTAAAATAGAATTGTAGAAAGTTTAGTGACATATTCTAATTGAAATGTATTGGGAATTATGTAAAACGGATTGAGTAACTTCATTAAACTCTTTTCATCCGAACAGATAAAATACTATTTTAATCAATTATATCAATTTAATTTAAATAACTTAATTAAAAAAAAAAGCTTTAAAAAAGAATATACTATATGGATGATTATTCATCCCTCTCTAAAACTTTCATACAGTCCACCAAAGGTATTAAAAAATACCTAATAATTCATTAGTTACATGACTGTATAATCGAATTCAATTTGATTCAACTTAAAAATAAATGTACAATTAAGTAAAAAATTATTATGAACACAAAATCTGATTTTAAACCAACGTGAAATATTTGACCGAAATCGATCTAATGACCTAAATGAAGACCTTTATATATTACTATCCTTATTAATTTTGCATTAATTAAGGATCATTAGAAATTGAATATCGATAAAGATACTTCTCCTTCTCCTTAGCTATGGGGTTTACATCAAGGTTTAAGAGTTGCGTCTCCTTAAGTACAACAATTAGTGATAATACATATCCAACAATTGCAACTCTAGTAGACCCATTAATCAATCATTGAAATAACATGGTACCCACCGGCCAATATATATGCATTCATAAATTCTTGAATGAGAAGGTTTCATCGTTAGACGTGTTTTATATTTGGGTTAAATAGTCTAATAATAGAAACTCTTAACATAATATAACTTTTATATGGACTCGTTTCACGGTGAGACGTTCTCATACAAGAGGGGCTGATGTGCATTTAGGTTCTCATCTTATATGTGATATATTTTGTTTCAATGTTGGCTGAGGGAATAAAAAGATTAGATGAGAATTAAATTTAAAATCTTATTTGGAAAAAGTGATTTTTATTCTTATTGAAATAAAATTTGATTTTCCATATGTAATTTTACACTATTCTAAAGGTCAATATACTCGATTTGTTAGTTAAAGATAATTGTTTAATATGACATCATAGTTTAAGTTGATGATTAAAATTTCAATATATTTCTATATGTTATATAAACGCTTTAAACTTCTCACTTTGAACTTTTCGGCCTTTCTAGTTTGATTCAATAAAACCAATTTATTGACAAAAGTGAGCAACAAGTCTCTTGAGAGACTCTCAGGCCAAATTCATTAGAGTTTAATTCTTACTCTTATTTTATATTTTTCTTTATGGGCCGATCCAATTAGAGTTGGTCTCTCAAATAGACGTCTCTCAAATGAATTTGTGTTATCTAAATATATGTTAGTTAGATATATCACTCTTTTACCAATTAGTCTAGGGAAAAATAGTAGTTAATAATGCAACATGTATTCGTTGAAAATATATTTATCCTTTGATTATTCATACAAAAATTTCACCTAGTGCATGTGTACGCTCAAAATTTACTTGGCATAAATAATTCATCTTTTATTTGATGTGGTCTAATTCAATTATTAAAATTTAAAACTTGGTAAAGTTTTATTCTTTGCGAATGGAATTTTATCTTCATTAATTTATTATCCCGCTCAAAAACAAGATTTGGGTGAGAGAATGTGATGGACAATTCATACGATACTCCCTTGAGAGGGAATACTAGAGGAAAACGGTCAGTTTTACCCTCAAAAGATGAAAGTCCTACATAGAGAGTATTTGATTAGCATTGTTGCTTGGAGATTACTAACTACCTGCAGAGAAACTACAATAGCTAAAACAAAAATTAGGATAACATAAAATATCCGATGGATAAAAAAAAATAAGGGGTAGAACTAAAGATCAGATCCAGAAAGATAACTAAAGAGATTTTTACTAGTCTAAAAATAAAAAGAGATTAGAGACAGAATGAAATGAGAGTCACAAGTCACGACTAACCCACTATTAGAAAGAAGTACAACCCATGCCGAGTTCTTATCTGCCTCACTTACGCCGTCCCACAAACATTCCTTTTTTCATTCACCATTACATCCCTACGTGGGATCTCTTCTATTATTTCTCCAATTGTTTAATTTTGGTGGACTGCTTTTGTAAATTATAATCAAACTATTACCACCATTACATCCATTCATATTATAAATCAATTCTCTTTTTTTCTTTTGTATTATCCCCATGTGTTTTTTTATTTGCGTTAAAAGAGATAGCTTTAGCTTTTTTCTGACCGCACTCTCTTAATAGGTATGAGTATGAGTTGTCATTTGTCTTCTTTTTTTCAGACTCTTACTATAGTCTGTCTCTCTTAATAGGTATGAGTATGAGTTGTCATCTATCTTCTTTTTCCAGACTCTTACTATAGTCTGTCTACTGGGTATGATAATGATGTTGAGATAGTTTTAACTTTTTGTTGAGTTGTATTCTTGACGATATGATATTAAAAGTCATTGTAATGGAAGATTAGAGGTTTAAATCTCATTCATCTCTTTCTATTTCAAGAAAAATATATTTTTATGGTTTATCATATATTGATGGACTAAAGATGACATACACGCTTTATAAGTCATTGGAGCTCTTCTTTTCATTGCCATATGGTTTTGGGATGGTATGTCATTGACTTACGAAGTGTGTGCATATTCTGATAATATATGCTCACATTTACAATAGATTTAGTCTAATTTAATAAAATATTTTTGGAAAAATTACTTACAATAATCCAACGCATTCGTGATTTTCCTACAATTATCCTACCTATTGATTAACCATTAATAATCCCAACTTTAAGAGGTATTTTCCTAGAGTAAACCCGATGACCGGATGACTTGCTATAGCAAGATTTATTTTTTTTAAAAAGACATTAAAATAAAATGTCAAAAAAAATGTTAAAAAAATTTCAAAAAAAAATTATGATTTTTTTATTATTTAGAATTTTTTAGATAAATTTTCAAAATTTTTCTCTAATTTAAAATTAATTTTCAATTTATTTTTTTGGTGATTTTACCTACTATAGCAGGTCATCGGTTACTCAAGTTTACTCTAGGTAACTACCCCTTAAAGTTGGAATTATTCATAGTTAATCAGGTAATTTTTTTAATATTTTACTAAAACTATGTTCGAGAATAACATGTATTCCAAATAGCTCTTATTTGTGGGATCACATGATAGAAATATGCTTTCTATGTCTCTCTAAATTTGCACTATATAACTAAAAAACTTTTATATTTTTGAGTCATATGGTATTTTCTCAAATGAATAGAGGGAGTATTTCCTATTAAATAATACTTCATCCGTTCCATAATACTTGTTATATTTAACTTTTTTACGCAATCCAATGTACTATTTTGTTCATTTATGTGTCGAATTATACACATTTAAAAATTATAAAAAGTTTACATTGTAAAAGTATGCGATTAGACGATTCAAACAAGATCCCACTTGACTAAATTATTACTTACATATTAACCGCAATATATAAAATAAGCTTAAACGATGAATAGTGTCAAAAAAATAAAAATGTAACAGAGGGAGGAAGTAATAAACATATGTTATGTATAAATATTCAGGTTTATTAGCGGAGAAAGTACAAATACACAGCAAAGCATATACATTCATTTAGTTGGTGGGGGTTACTTAGGGCTAATGATAAGCTTCATAATTCGATTAATAAAGTTTGATTTCATTATTATGTTGAAAATATATAAGACACCAACCAATTGGAGTATATACTATTGTTAATTTACAGAAATTTATTTTTTTTCATATATATAAGAAAAGAAAAAGGATGATCATTGATCAATAGATAATATTAATTAACTTGTAATGTATGACTTTTTAAAAATGGATTTAACACTTTTGTCAAGATAGAAGGGCAAAAGGTTAAGAAACTTTTTTGTCAATTTATCTATATGGTGATTCTTTTAAATTAGCTTTAATTTTTGTAAATAAAATAATATTATAACAAAAATCATGTGTATAAATCTTTGAATGTAGGAGGCCAACCTAAAAAGACCAGGCTCATAAACATGTTATCTAAAATGAGCTCTCAACCTTAACTATATATATTTTTCATCGTAATTTTATTACCAACATACAACATCTTTTCGAGTATTAATGGGTGTAAATAAATTTTAAGAAGAAAAACAATGATTAGAGTGTCTAGTGTACATCCTAAGTTTCATATTGAAAAAATAAGAAAGCATCGACAAAATATAAGTGATTAAGCTCTAAATAAGTATGAGGCCTTTTAGGAAGGTGCTGCACAAAACAATCGGCGCAAACTTAATCGAAAGCGAAAAATATCATATTAATGCACAAAACAAATCGGTGGCTCGGTGCAAACTCAATCTAAATGAAGATATTTTATAGTTATCGCATAAAATAATATAGTCATCGCGTAAAATTAATTTTATTTAATGAAGAAAAATAACATGTATTTTTGTTCATTTTGTAATTAGGTGATTTTTTTATATGCCATTTATTCTAGGACCTTAAATAATAATAATAATAATAATAATAATAATAATAATAATAATATAATACCGACAAAAAAACTACAAGTATTAATTTTGGAGAGTTGAAGATCTAGGGCTAGCTTTTGGCAAGTTCTCAGGCCCTTCCTAAGTTTTTAGCTTTGGCAGGTCGCATGCTCCATCTTGCTCCCCTCTACGACTACTTTTCCAAGATATAAAATGGGACCAATATCAGAAAATTCAAAAAAAATAAAAAAAATAAAAATTCAAATATATATAAAAAAAAAAACCCAACTATCACCTTTTTAATGGACCCCACTCAATTCTTAAAATCCGTGAAATCCCAAATGGGACATCTAAACTGATTCGGAGGGAGTATTATTTATGTGTACTTGTACATGTACGATGTTTGCTACCAAGGATAATCGGAAACATTCTCTATTTAATTTTTTTTAGTTTTATCACTAATAAGGGAAAGATTGCATTGCGTATATCTGAATTCTCAAATTTTATGTTGTATTGAGTGTAAATATTTAAGAGGGGAAATAAAGTCAAACTAATGAAATGAAAGCAAATAAAAATGCATTTAAAGTACTTGAGATAGTTGTAAAAAAGATAAAATAAACATCAAATAAAAATAATGAAAAATAAGAGTCACTTAATTGCATTAGAGTAATGAAAATGTTTGATGTTGCCCTCATTCCACGCCCTGAGGCAATAATTCAACTAAAATATGGTTGTTACAAGAAATAAGAATTAATGGGTCATTTTAAAATTACTTTAAAGTTTAAATTGTGTTCAGGTGGTATTTTATAAATTAATTTAAAGGTAAAATTTTTATTATCATTAAAGGTAAATATGAAATTTTAAAATTTTATTTTACAAAAACCTTTTGGACTATATATATTTATCATTAGACAATATAAAAGATAACTTTTTTAGTCAGTTTAACGAAAAAAATTGACGTTTTCTTACAAAATCTAGTAAAGCTATCATTGTGAGAGATTATTTAATTATCCGTAAAATGACCCCAATACCCCTATCTCATATTTCCTTCATTTAACACAAGTAGTGTAATTTAGGCATTAGATAAGATGATGAGGGTGTTTGGTAAATGACTTATAGTTGGTAGCTGATAGCTGATTATGATGGCTAATTTGATCAGCTGATTTTATTAACTGGTTTGACCAGCTAATTTTGAACCCGTTGCTATAAACAGCTTTTTCAAAAACAGCTTATTTGTATCAACAAGTTGTTTCAACCAACTAATTCACCAAACACTAGCATTAGCTGATTTGACCACCCAACCTTATATTTATATCAAAATAAGCTAAAATTGCTAAATAATCTAATTTGCCAAACACCCTGATGTTTAATTTTGTACTAGTTTTAAGCCAAATGTGATACACAAGCTGTAACAAATACTGAGACTAAATAATCATAATGGAGGCTTTTTAAATACGATATTTCACAATTAATTTGTAGAAAAAGAAATTTCATATACGTTTCAGGACTAATTAAATATTAGGAGCTGAAAAAAAAATATAGAACAATATAATTATATCGATATTAATACATGTGATTTGGTGATGAATTTTCAGCTTAGTGTCATTTTATGAAAAAAAAATGTGTACTACTCATACATAGCCATCAGATTACATATACATTATAACTCTAAATTATTCTTAAAACATCAATTATTACATTTTGAACACAAATCAAGGGGTGCTTGTTACATGGTTTTAGATTTGTTAGTTTTTTAAATTATTTTTAGTTTGTTGATCCACTTTTATCTAATAAATAATTAATAAGTATTATTTAATTTTAGAAAAATTTACATAGAAATCCAACATATTCGTGATTTTTCTACAATAATCTCACCTATTGATTAACCATGAATAATCCCAACTTTAAGGGTATTTGCCTAGAATAAACTTGGATAACTCGATAAACTTGGTCGACTTGCTATAGTAAGTAACTCACAAAAAAACGTAAATTGAAAATTAATTTAAAATTAGAAAAAAAAAATGAATTTTAACAACATAAATATTCTAAATAATAAAAAAATCATAAATTATTTTGAATATTTTTTTAACATTTTATTTTAATTTTTTTTAAAAATAAAACTTGCTATAGCAAGTCATCCGGTCACCGGCTTACTCTAGGAAAATATCACTCAAAGCTGGGATTATTCATGGTTAATCAATAGGTGGGATTGTTGTAGGAATATTACGAATAGGTTGGATTATTCTAAGTAATTTTTCTTTAATTTTATCAAATAAATTTTTACACAACTAGCTTAAAAGAGAACAAAAATAGTCAATACTTATTACTGGTCAAACAAGACATTCATAAGTGCCAATTACTACCATCAATCAACAATTATTTGTCATAATGATAGTCATGATCATAGTCATCAACCTATATCCCTCAAAAACCAGGGTTTAAATGAGAAAAAAATAGCAGACAAATTATACTCATACCCATATCCAACAATTATTTATCGAAGACCCCTAAATATATCTTTATAATTCTATTGAAGACAATCATAAGCTCGTCATCATTAAAATTTTATAATCGTACTCTACTATGATACTTTTTTTTTTGTGAAAATAATACATTTTTAAGACCTCCTTCACACGAATAATAGAATAAAGTTATATCGTGGGATGATATATTTTGAAATTGGTATGCATAGAAAAATACTTCTAGCTCATACTATATATGCCTTATAATCAGTGGATAATAAGAATCCAATTAAATGATGACATTTTGCAATAATGGTCAATAAACTAATGATCAATAGATAAACTAATGATCAATAGACTAATGATGGTGAACAGCTTTTTGAGTTAGGATTAACAAGAAAATAAACTATTTCAAAAGAAAAATGTAAATATTGGATGATAAACAAAGAAAGAAATACTAGTATGAAAGAAAATTAAAAAAAATTAAAAGATATAGATAAAATATAAAAGATACGGGTTAATTTTAAATAAAAAAATAATACGATATATGTGAGTAAATGAATTGTGAGTCATTAATTTTTAAATGAGACGGTTTTATGAAGAGACCATCTTTATTGGGATGGCCCAATACGTACAATATGTCTTAAAGTGATCACTTATAAGTTAACCAAAAAATTTGCGTAAGACCGTCTTATTCTAAGACCACAACTGGGCCGGCCCATTACCCTCTAGAATTTCATTTTTTTTGTTTTGTTTCATTTTCAAGACATTTTTCAATTTGAACCTTAAAGATATTAATTTTGACCTTAAAAATATCAATTTCAACGTAAAATAGTACTTAAACATATCAATTAAAGTAAAATTTTCAATTTGAACCTATAAGTGATCAATTGTGGCGTTAAACTGGTCAATTTCTACCTAAATTGTAATTGATATCTTTAAGGTCAAAATTGACACATTTAAGATTAAAATTGAAAAATGCCCAGAAATGAAAAAGAAGAGAAAAAGCATGTAAGGAGCGTGAATTAGGCCGGCCCACTCTTGTCTCAATTTGAGACGGTCTCGCGAAGACCAGCTGATCATAAGTTAAAGTGATCGCTTATAATTTTATAAAAATCATTTTTTATAGTTTTAGAGTGATTATTACTTATAACTTTAAAACAATCACTTACGATTTTAAAATAATCAATTAAAAAATAAGCTAATTTATGAGTATTTTATGGTGATACGATTCATAGAAGAAGAGTTGATTGTGAGCTAGAAAGTAGATAATAGAAGTATGTTGAATGTTTGATTGAAGGATCTTATTAACTAATCATTCCCGTGATTGGAATCATCTAGGAAGCTTGAAGTATAATAATACTCCATTCAATATTGCAATAATTATTAGGAGAATTATCACACTTTGTCTTATAATTTTTAAATTAAAATCACTATATAAAATTAAATTTAATTTTAAAATACCCTATATAATTAGTCAATCACCCTAACTGATCGCTATAAAATAACATTGGACCAACTCAATAAAAATTGTCTTATCGTAAGACCATCCCATTTTAAAGTCAAAAATTCTAGTGAGAGACTATTTCTAATTGGGCCAAGTGGTCAACCCATTATATATTTTATACGGTAAATAGACAATAATTTATAATGGACTGCACTTGAAATATATCTCTCAAAAAGACGGTATCTCAAGAGACTAACAGTTAAAACTTAAAAGTTTATAAAGATCCTTTGTAGGAAGAGATGATTACAGATTACTTATCCTCCAATTGAAATAAAATATCATTCTCAATCTATTAATTTTCACAAATTCTTGTATGAGACAGTCTCACCATGGGATATGCCCAATAGTATAAACTTTTAGCTTATAGGCTTCGTGTTTTAAGATCGTCTCACCGTGAGACGATCTCATATAAGAATCTGTGATTATTTTTTATATAAAAAAAGGAAAAATTACCTAGAATAATCCAACTTATTCGTGATTTTCTACAATAATCACACCTATTGATTAACCATGAATAATTTAATGTAAAATTTCGAATAAAATGTTGAAAAATATGTTTTTTTTAAAAATTATTTTCTCAAGTTTTAAATTAATTTTCAATTTACTTTTTTTGGTGAATTAGCTGTAATAGCAGGTCATTGGGTTACACGAATTTACTCTAGGCAAATACACCTTAAAGTTGAATTATTTATGATTAATCAACAGTTGAAATTATTGTTAGAAAATCACAAATAGATAGAATTATTTTAGGTTGCGTTTGGGAATGTCCATTTCATTTTGAATTGTAGATTTCAATTATGGATTTATTAATTAAGAATTTGAGAATGACAAGGTTTGAAAAGTCATTCTCAAATTCTCATTTTTAACCACTTTTATAACTATAGTGGACTTTGACTCAAATCCAAATTTCAAAATTTTTGATTTGGAAACAATAAATTTGAGCCAATTCCAAATTTCCAAATGAAATCCTTATTCTCAAACATAGCATTAAGGTAATTTAAAAAAAAAAAACAATTTTAATGCCATACACTCCTCCTATTATGACCAAATTATAAGTAGCCCAATTGTAAGCATCCCCATTCCCAATTCTTACCAACTTATTACATCACCCTTTTACTTTCAGTTCCCCCCTTTTCTCCCTCAATCTGTTTCTCTCCAAACACTCTGAAAAACAGAAGCGTAGCAGTTACTAATCAATTCACTAAACTCATCTTTCCCATTTCATTTCATTTCAATTCTACCTGCTTTAATGTATTGACTTTCACTCAATAAATTCCCCCCAAATTTCTACATTACCCAGAAAAACCCTCCACCATTTTACCCAGATTTCCCCCTCTTTTTTTCTTCTTTTTGAATCTGAATCTGAAATCATGATGATGACAACATTTTAAGATTTTTTTTTGTAATACAAGTTTTACCCATTTATCTTCTCACAATTTTATTATTCTCCAGATTGAATATTTGGTCAATTTCATCATTTTTAACAGGGTACAAGGAGATCACTCAAAAATGGTAAGAATAAACCCTTAAAATAGATAAAAGAATCTTTTATTGGGTTTATGAAAATGTTTGCTTTTCTGGGTAATCGAGATTTATTTGTTTTTAGTTAACTGTTTCATTGATTACAGTGTAATTAGTTGAATATTTATTATTAATAATAATTTCTCTGTTTTTTTTTCTAGGAAATGAAATTTGATAACCTTGCGGAGAAGAATAGATTACAAGAAAAGAATAATTTCAAGTATGAAAATGGTGGTGATAAATCAGATTGTTATATCGTTGACTTGGAGAATTTTTGTAATGGTGGTGTTGAAAAATTAGAACAATCTATCAATTCTTCAACAATTACAACAAATTCAAGAATTACTGTAAGTTTTTTTCGTTTTTCATCCAAATATGGTCAGAATATTACTATTCTTTCTAATTCTTTGAATTTATTGAATATTGGTAACTTTTAGCTATGAATTTGGTTTATTTTTCACTTTAATTCTAATTCCAATAAGCAATTAATTAAAAAATTATTTTTTTTCTAAATTGATATAATTATCTTTAATTAGTCATGAGAATCGTTGTCTTATTTTAATTCTCAATTGAAGAGTTTGATTTTCGCTGCTTTGTCTATAGTCCAACGAAATAAATATTTTAAGAGTTTTTTTTGAAATGTATTTTTCGATGGTTTTTGAATTGTTTTTAAATTGTTTAACCTGGTTCATATTTTGTGAAGTTTTTATTGGTGGGTCAACTTCTTAACTTTCGGTAACAATGGGGATAAATGATTTTTTTATATGTGTTCTGTTTATTATTATACTTTTCTCTTCCTTTGTTTGGTCAATTGAATTTTAAATGTCTTATTTTTTTTATATATTAGCTTTATTAATTACTCCTATTATTTTAAAATTTTTACGCTTTTACATCTACTAATCTTATTTTATCCTTATTAAAAGTTAAAAATAATTTATTTTTTTTAAAAAATTGACATTAATAATTCAACCTTTCACTCATCCGCTATGAATAATCCTACGTTTTGATTATTTTCTAATAATCCAACCTTTGTGATACATTTGCCTACAACATACCTTATTACTAATAATGGATAATCATAGGATATGTTGCTAGCAAACTAGAATAAAAGTTGGATTATTTAGAGCGAACTAAGAACAAACGTTGGATTATTAGAAAATAATCAAAAGATTAGATTATTCACGGCGGATGAATAAAAAATTGGATTATTAATATTATTTTTTCCTTTTTTTTTTGCATGTTGTCTCATTTAGCCACCTAAAAATGGTAAAAATTCTAATACATATGAAACAAATAAATTTATAATAGTAGACTAGTTTTAGTAGTAAGAATTGAATAATGAATAAGAATAACTTTTCTTGGAGTACTTGGACAAGGAGTAAAAATTTGTGACCTTGAAACTTTACATTTTTTATTCTTTTAGGATTAGGATTTAGCAAGTATGTGTGCCTTAAATTAATTATCTTTCTAGTTTATAATGAATGAATGGTTGATGATCATGTTTGTAAGACCTATATTTGTTTGCAAAATTTGAATTTTTTAGTAAAGTGAGCAAATTGGGTGTGATTACTAAAAGAAGCTCAATCCAATTTTTGGGAAAAAGTTGACAAATGGGGTTTATATTTGGTAATGAAAGGTATCACTATCAATTACTCATCACTAGGATTTGGTGGTGATTGAAATTCAAGACTTTCCGTGATATAAGAGCAAATCTTGAATACTTGTATAAGGTGCTTTAAACAATTATTATTGTACGTGCATAAAATTAATCCGGTTATTAATTCCATGTGTTATATGTTAATATTATTTGATTTTATTAAGGTTTTTAAATAAATAACCGAAGGTGAGATTGAGTTGAGACTTTTGGCTTTAGAGTTACGATTGATCGAGTTTTGAATTTGAGACCTTTGAATTTGTCGTGACCTAATCCAATGACTTCACCCTGAATATTTTGGAATTGCAGATAAGTTGTAAATGTATATGTATTTTTAAAAATACAATGAATTTGTATTTGGAACTAAATATGATATTTCCTTAGAAATGTCCAAAAGGGTTAAAATAAATAATCTTCCTTCCTAACTAATTTATTTTATTTTTATTTTATTTAATTTTAATAAATTTACGTTTTTTATAATTTTGGACATGCTGTCTAGTCTCTGTTATTTCTAAATACGCTACTATTTTATTCAATTATACTTATACTTATTCATTGAGACAAAAGGATATTATATGCTTCTCCATGCTTGTGAACTTGTAATTTAGAAGCTAATTTGCATTTGGCAACGATTTTGTTAACGTGGGCAACTTTGTGTATTTGTGTTGGGCGGTTGAAAGAATATGATTTGTATGAATTAACAAAAAGAATTTTTCTCATCTTTTTTGTGTTGTGTTTTGTTTAGGTTTGGTGAATCATATCCCAATTGCTTACTAATCATGCTTTTTTTTCTTTAAAATTAAATGTGGTCACATAAAAGTTACAAAGAAGTCTTTCTAGAAAAGTCCCTCATCTTCGTGGCGCCGAGAAGAAGATTAATGATAGGGACATCACTACCTTAGCTCCTTCCTCTTCTCCTAGAGGTACTCTACTAATCTGTCTCAATACTTTATATTAATTTTTTTTTTGAAAAATCAAAAGAATAAATGAAATAGGTAAATAGATAAAATAAATGAAATTTATAAAGTACTCGTAAATAAGAAATATATTGGGTGTTTTGGCAAAATAGCAAGCAATTTTAATTTGAGGATTGGATGGTAAAATCGGCTAATGTTAATGTTTGGTAAATTAGCTGGCTGAAACAAGTTATTATTATGAGCAAGTTGTTTTTAAACAAGTTGCTATAAGCAGCGGGTTCAAAATCAGCTAGTCAAATCAGTTAAAAAAACTAGCTAATCAAATCAGCTATCAGCTATCAACTATCGGTTGTTTGCTAAATATCCTATTATTTCTTTTTTAAAATATTAGAAAATGTTAATAATTGCATTTATGAATGTACTTAACAAATTATAAACACAATTTAAAGAATAGCGAAATATTTTTACAAGGAAATGTCATATCATCTTTCAGTTTGACACTTGAATGTTACTTGACCTTAATCTTTTAGAGTTTTGATTTTACAAGGTAGTATTCATAATTTAGAGTTATGACCATGATTATGAATGTGATTAATGCTTATCCGTTTAAGTAGCTCCCACTTTGACCCCATTTGGCCGTTTTAGTTCCTTCCATGTCCCTTTCACCAAAAATTATTATATCCAAAAATTATTAATTATAGAAATATAAAATTGCATTGTGATGGATAAAATGTTTCTTTTTGTAGCATATTGATTTTCAATTTTCTTTGAAATTTTTGTTTTAAGTTTATATATCTTTCTTTGTTTGCACCATTTTCGACTATATTTGCATTTTACAAAAACTTCAATTTGTGTGAAGTTTTAATTTCGTCAAACGTTCATTTAATTGTTTTCTTAGATTTATATGGTAGGATGAGGGAAATGAAGGAGATGTGTGAGATTGGATTCCAGACCTTTCTTGGGAAATTCGATACTTGCACGAGTTGAAACAAAATTTGATTCTTCACTTAATTATTATTTTAACAAGTTTAAGAATATAAAATTAAGGTCAAAATTAACAACCCTTTACAAGTAAAGGATCACAATGGGAGTTCTTTATGAAGAATGTTTGCAAAAGTTACATATTATTCTAGTACACAATTTGGCTTTAGGGTGAGAATCAAGGCAATTTTCCTTAAAAATCAATACAAACTAAACTTTAATTTAAAGTTGAAACTTCAATAGTTATTATATATCACACCTCTGATAATTGTACGTAGATCTTTCGAATAGAAGTGTGGATATAATATAAGTTTCTTCATACTCACCGGTCACCGCTAATAAACTTACTTGAAAGAAGAGATGAATGATATTTAAACTGGTAATTTGAGCTTATGATATTAAAGAACTAAATAAAAAAAAATTATTTAAGTATGGTTGACATTCTTCTCTTTATAAACAAAAAATTAATTAATCTTGATGCTCCGTTTTATACGGAAATCCCAGAAGATATGGAGGGAAAAAATAAAAAAATTAGATATTTTCCCCTGCAATTTGCTTCATTACGGTAAACACGGGATATTAGCAAATTTAATACTCGGGAAATTGCAAGTCTTCTTACTTCTAAGCTGTTGACAGTTCACCTTGTTTAAATAACAAAATTTCTAATTAAAATAATTAATAATTAGTTTGAATTTTAAGACTAATTGATTTTGATGATTAGGTTTACTAATTTGACAGTTTGGATTTATGGTATGGTTTTTCTATATTCATAATCTCTATACGTGTTCCTTGAAAGTAGTGCTAATCATGATATTATGACTGTTAATGCCATATCATCATCATCATAATTATCATAGCCATTATTGTTGTTATTTGCTTGTGCACGTAACCAAGTTGTTTATAATCAACAACTAATCAAATGGGATGACTTAAAAGAAATCACCATGTAGGCCAATTTGAGTGATATTGACTGGGGTAACTTAGGCCGGGCCTACCTAAGGCATATTTCAATATTAGGTCGTGATAATTTATCACGTAATCACCATATAGGCCAATTTGTGTGGACACATACCCACGGGGTACCTTTGTGTTGGGCCCACAAACCCACATTTAATGAGCGTTAACTTGCCTACAAACTTGATGGGGTTCAATCTTATCCAAAACCGTATGGTTTTAGGAAGATTAATCACCAATCATTATATGTAAGTTCACAACCCACTAATTTACAGACGTGAGATCTATCTCACATAAGAAGTAGTTTAAATACTCAAGTCATTTGATTAAAAGTTTTATTAATGTTAAATTGTGGAATATAATAGAGTAAGATTATATTGAAAAAAAAAATGTTACTTTTTGTAGAAACATGAAGTATATTTTAGTTTTAAGGGGATTGTTCAATCTAGTTGAGTTTGGTTGCATTTTCAGGCACCTAGCTGTATCCTGTGTCATGCAGGAGGCTTTTTCAGGCATCATAAATGCTCTTTATTTTAAAATTAACCTTGGGATGAACAATGATAGCCTATATCATATAGCATAAGGGAATATAAGTATATGAGTACCATACCAATCTTTTGATTTCTTGTCTTCTGTTCTAGCACAACATTCATTGCTCCAATGACATTTCATGTCAGAATTAATTCAACCTAAAGTTTAAAGTGATTATAGAACCCCGGAATGTGTTGTATACTCTACTCTATCACGTCGTGTCACTCGAGAGCCTTTTGGGCTTGAACCGAATGAAACACTGGCTCTATCTTCTCATACCTAAATCTTAATATTCCACTTTACATATCAGGGGTTGATGAGATTTACTCGTGAAATAGCCACTTCACCCAAAAGCTTAATATGACTTTCGTCTAGATAGGAATTAGGAGGTATCTTTGAAATGACAAAGAGGTGGTTTTCGATTTACTCGTGATAGGTAACAAAAACTGAAACTATATAATGTTGTACCACTAATGTGATGCATGTGCCGTGTACTTGTAAGGGAACACTAAATCATGGAAAATTTACTGAAATCTTTTTCCACTCACACTTTTTTTTAAATCTACAGCTGTTCAAGTTGTAAGCACGCCAGAAAAGTCTGTTTCTCCTCCTACTGTATCAGTAGGATCTCAAGATCACACCATGAATAACCATCATCAGGTATCACAACATCAAATCACCATTAAAACAGGAGGTATCAACACTATAGCAGACGGTAGATGGGGTAGGAGATCCAGCTTCAAGCGTTCGTCTTACACTTGGTTTTCTGACCCTAAAAGAGTCCTTCTCTTCTTCGCCACCCTGTAAGTTTATATCATCCTACATCTATGTAGATTTTAGACCTATCAATTTTTGAGCCGACTCTAATGTAACCCGACTGAAACCTTTGTTACTCGAACCCTTAATTTTGCTTCACGTACCCGTGTCCAATCCTTGATCCCGACATTGTTATGGCACTTAGACACTTTGTTCTAGGCGTAGCATTGAATATTTAGACGTATTCCACATTTGGACACGTACTAATATCCAACATCAGTACCCAAATCCAAGTAACATAGATTGAAACCTAACTGACTTGGCCTTTTTTTTACTGGAGTCATTATAATTCTAGTCAATTTTTGGATTAAGTCATGAAAGAAATGTATTGGTCCTTTTTGTGAAAATGCTTTACACAAATTGATGTGAGATACGGTGTCTCCCAGAAATGCATTAGCTCAATTAATACAAATACAAATTAAAAAGAAAATAAGAGTATATGGACTTTTTGTTTTGAAGCCGTTTCTTTAAGAAACGGCCTCTCACGAAAGTAGCTGTACGTTTTAAGCGATGAAAAATTAAATTTTTAAAAAATGAGTCAACCCTAACAGACCTGATCTGAAAATAACCCGACAAAAATGGCTCGACCCAAAACTTGTCCATTAGACCGTTTTGACATGTGTAGTCTATGCAATTTAGAGGTTTTCTACTTAGACGACATTTAGGTCATATATACGCAACTTATCCTTGTTAAGTTTACAGATCATGTATGGGAACAATGCTGCTCATATATTTCACACTATCCGTTAGCAAGGCTAATAACAAAGAGATTGCATTGGATTGGCAGTAATAATTCAACACAAACACAGAACGAATGTTCTTAGAATGTACAGCCACCTTTTTGGTTAAGCATAGGGTTGGGCAGCAGATGGAATGCTGGGAGCAAAAGCATTATAATACAGCAAAGAATAGCAACATGATATGTTTTTGTGGTCCTTTTTTTTTATGGTAATGGAATGTATAGCATGATTCTCCTTACATACAAAGAATGAGATGGAGAATATTGAGCATACTTTTTAAACCTTTTACTGAGGTTATCAGTTCCATTTATCTTCCTTTTTGTGCTTTTGGTTGTATAAAAACGCACCATATTGCCTTTTTTAGTGATTTATGGGTTTCATGTGAGGATTTGAAGGAATATTCCCTATCTTGTATCTAATCTAAGCTAACACAAGTGATTTGAGTACCCTTTGTGTTTACATAGTCATCGACTCAGTATCCCGCTCAAAAATAAGGCCTGAATGGAAAATAACAGACAATCCATACAGTTTGTGTTGAGACATAGCAATTGCAAATCATACAAGTTTTCTTGTTCTTCATATGAATCGGATCTAGGCTTATAATTTGACAAAGTGGTGTGTCGATAGAGTATAGAATATATTATGAGGATTCAAGAATTTAACCATTATTGAACTTTTGGTGAAGTGTCTTTTAAAATGAATCGGAATGTCACGGGATTGAATTATTTGTTTTTCATTTCAAGTGGGATATTTAGTGTGTGGCATTCACACTAATAGCCAAAATAACTTGTGTGAAGTTTTTTATTAAATTATTTTGTTAATCGTACAGATTTAACTTTTTTGAAAAGTATAAAATATTCCACCTTACTCGTGCGTTTGGCTGCATATTGGGTTAGGCTTAGTTGCTTTTTGTTGTTTTTAGGTAAGAAATTGATTGTTTTTGTGAGAGTAATTTACTATGATATCCAAGTTGAGTACAAGGTACTTCATTTTTTTCACTAAAATATGGTGCTCATCTTTTTGTGCTTGGAAAAGCAACATTATTACTATTAGTCTATTACTAGCAAATTGTGAGTTTTCTAGCCAATAAAAGTGGGCTCTCTTTTCTCTTCTCTTTTATTCTATACCTCCTTTTCTTTTCAAGTTCTTTATGTACCCTTTTGCCATTTTCAAAAAAACAATAAAAAAATTATTTTTCCATATATTGAAAGCTTATAAGTTATAACATTTAGTCAATTTAAATAAGAGTTGATCAAATTGTTACAAGGTTACAAAATTGGATAAAATAGTTAAAATCAATATTGAATCATACTTAGTCAAATGACTCTAACCTAGAGTAATCTAAATGCTTAGAGTAATCTAAATGCTTAAAACACTATTTTAATGAATATGGTTTATTGCTCAATCTCAATAACACAAATAGAAAATACCAAATTCGCTAAAATCCTAAGGGAAAGATAAGACTTTATTCGCAGTCGTAAAATGACTTTTGTAGTCAAATATAAATAGTTTCAGATATCTTTAGACTTATATTTTACCATACGATCACTGTAAAAAGACATGTGTGATATTTTACTCTACATCATCATCATCATCCTACCCAGTGCATCCCGTCCATAGAGAACTATAGACAGGTTCTGGGGAGGGAAGGACGGCGGCAACTCATACCCATAAAGGAGAGCACGACCAAAAGGAGTCCCTCGGCTCGAGAAAAGATGAGGAGAAGAACAAGCAAGATAAAAAGAACCCCAGAAGGTATTCACAAGGAATCAGTATTCGAAAACACAGATAAGACGCCTCCAACTACCCCTGTCCCTAGTCAGGTCCTTAGAGAGGTTCAACTCGTGCATGTCAATTTTAATTTGTTCATTCCATGTTCTCTTAGGCCTTCCCCGACTCCTCTTACCCTCTACTATAATGCTTTCAACCCTCCGAACAGGGTCGTCGAATGTCTTTTGTTGCACATGCCCAAACCATCTCAATCTACTTTCGTGCAGTTTTTCAGAAATAGAGGCAACCCCTAGTTTGTCTCTGAACTCCTGGTTCCTAATTCGATCCATCAATGTGTGCCCACACATCCACCTCAACATACGCATTTCTGTGATATTTTACTCTACAATCGAACCTTTTCGATTTCATATTACCTCTTTAATTATTAGTGATGAACAAAGAGAAGATGTAAATGGAGGCATATAGCAAGTCTTAAAAGTTGTTAGAGTATATAAAATATTCTGGGGCCTCAACTATCAGCTTATGCTTTTGGTTGAGATGGTTCCTTAACATGGTATCAGAGCCAACGTGACAAGAAGTCACGGGTTCGAATCTCAACCACCCCTCATTTAAGTGGAATATTTAGGACCAGGTATGAGGAGAGCCTGTGTTGCATCTACACTTCAAGCCCAAATAGCTCTCGTGTGAGGGGGCGTGTTAGAGTATATAAAATATTCTGGGGCCTCAACTATCAGCTTAAGCTTTTGGTTGAGATGGTTCCTTAACAAAAGCAAAGACTCCATTCAATGAGGAGAATGCACCCCATGACCCACCATTGTGCACGAACACAACGAGCACCATCTTATGTGATGCAAAAGATGCACTTTGATATGTGAGACTTGAACTCTAAATGTTAGATGTAATAAAAAGTTAAGGCTGGAGGGAGATTGATTGTTACTTTGCTTGTGATAGTGTTAGTTGCACAACAAAGCTACAATTAAATCCATGGACCATGTGGTAGATTTGTTTGAGGGTGCAATGATTTGGTTGGTGAACTAATGGATGTTGATGAAGGGTTTTGCATTGCATTTATCTATTATAATTATAGATTGATTGAAATTGAATCTATGATAACTCATTTTTTCTTTAAGACTGTTAGACCATCATAAGTCGTCACATAATGATCATCCCGTGAGCCCACTTGTATGGACACATCCACAGGGCTCCCATGGACTCGGGCCCACAAACCCACGGATAATGAGCGTTGACTTGCATGTACACTTGGTGAGGTTTACTTTTTCTCTAAATTATATGGTATTAAGAAGATTACCTCACTGCCTACTATGTCAGTGATATTTGATTTTCCTCAGTATAAAGTATTTTTAACACAAACTTCTCTGCATACTTGACCCTGTGACCTTGCTCCCCATTATATTCAAGTTCGAAGTTAAACAGTTCAAAGACAATCCTCCTTTGCGATTTGGGCCTACAAGTTATGAACCATGCAACTAGTGAAGGCCTTAAATACCAGCTTACACTTATTATCGCTGGCCTAGGTCTGTTACAAAACAACATATAAAAACACACACTCTATTACCCTGATACTATTAAGTAGCTTTGAATTAAAGGGATTTGGGTAAAATCAATATACATAACCGTACCCTTGTTGAAACAAAAAGTTACGTTGTTTCTGATGAACCTAATTAGTAACAAACAATCTAATCTACAATTTCACATATATAAGAAATATGCATAATTTAATGAGTCATTACACTATAGTCTATAATAATGCAAAATCAAAAAACTATAAATCTTTGTCCTATAAATAAACACAAATTCTTGTGAGAGACGGTTTCTTTGAGAAACCATCTCTAATTGGGTTGGCCCGTAAAGGAAAATGCAGAGTAAGAATATGCATTAAGCTTTAATGGGCTGGACTTGAGAGATGTCTCTGAAATGCACTATATAATAAACAATTTAATCTCGTTTAGCTTGAATAATAATGAGCTCCTAGCCTTCATTATTTTGATAATTGTTAGAGCAAGACCCGAATCTCCCTCATGTGGTGGGTCTTCGGGGTGCCTTGATGAGGGTACGACGAAGAACAAGCGTGTTGATCGTGACATGGGTCGAGGAGAACGTTTGCATGATCAAGGAGCTTCGTGGAAGTAATGGATCATGTTGATGGTGGTATGGCTCAAAGGAAGAGGCAGCAGGCTGGGTTTGAAGCTGGCTCGAGTGGGTCGAGCATAGGGAGGACAGTCGAGCAATAAAGCTCGACCAATCCAGAGACTCTAAAGGAGTCGCTCGACCGGGTAGGCTCGACCGAGCAGATGAAGCAGCGAAGGCAGTACGCGTTTTCTGTTTTGTTGTCTATTGTTATGGGCTTTAAGCCCTTTTGTGTTAGGTCATTCTAATTAGTCTAAGGGCTATATAAGGGTCCTTAGAACTACATTAGAAGACAAGAGAGAGAGGCTAATACACTAAGAGAGAGTTAGGGTTTGTAAACCATAAGAGCTTTCATCTTCTTTGTATTAGTTTAGGGGTGAACTCCATTGTTGAATGGATTCACAAGCTTGAGAGGTTGTTCTCAAGTGTTAGAGTTGAGTCATTGGTTGTAATGTTGATTAAGCTAATGATAAGATACTTGTTTGAGGGGGAGGTATCATAAGATACCTCATATATTGTGTGTTTTTCTTTGTCTCTTGTAATTGCTCTGTTTTTCTTACTTCTTTTACACTTCCTTCTTCCTCCATAATTCCACCTTAGAGGTCCAAGGCCTCCTCTTTCAATAATAAATTCGACCAATTAATAATATTCTCTTCATAATTAATTACCTACAATTAAAACAATAAACAATGGAATATAGAGTCATTTTATGACCAATTATTACATGTTACTAACCAACCCCAAAAAAATCTTGATAATATTAATAATATTAATTGCAAATAAGAAAGCGAGAAAGTCCAATCTTATGACCAAATAGTCGAACATCTTCTTGAACTTGTTGTCTATACTCGGTAAAACTAAATTTTTTATAGATTGAAGGCTCCTCATAGCTTTGTATGACAGCATCTCCTGATGGGCATAAGAAATATGCTGTTGAAAATCTCTCATGTTTAGGGTTAGCAATCACTCGGTGCACTACACTTTTGTACACACCATTGCTCCAAGCCTGCAATGCATTGGTATCATCCTTATTCACACTATATAATTAATGTGTTTGAAGTAACAATTCGACCAAAAACTAAAGCCGATGGTGAAGACCTTAAAATATATTATATACTCTAACACGCCCACTCACACAAGAGCCCTTTGGGCTAGAAGTCTGAATGCAACATAGGTCGAAAGTGGGTTGGCTTATTGGAAATAAGGGATGATTGAGATTCAAACCTCTGACTTCTTGTCACGCTGACTAATAATACCATGTCAATAAATCAACTCAACCAAAAACTTCAGTTCATAGTTATTAAGACCCCATAAAATGTTATATACACTAACTAACAATATGTATGTAAAAATCAACTTGACTTCAAATCAAGTCTTGTTAGGTAAAAGAAAATGATATATTGGGTTGGATTTTGAAAAGTTGTAACATTATTAAAATATTAAAAGTTGATGATAAATAAGGTTAATTTTGTCCAAAATTTTTCATATAAATAGAAATATTTTTTATGTGAATTAACAATAAAAAAACAACCAGATATGACAAATGGGAACAGCATTAAGGAACGAAAAAGTATTATATTACCCTAATGTCATTAAGTGGCTCCCTCCTAGTGTGGGGTTAGAGTCGAATGTGCGGAACCTTACCCTTGCCAGTAATAAACTAATAACACTAACAACAAAAGTTGTTTCTGATTAACCCTTAGTAGCAAACATCATATACATCTTCACATAAATATGACGTACATATGATTTAATAAGATGTAGGCATAAATAAATTTTAAAAACAAAAAGAAGGTAAATTATATTAATAATAATATACCTGGAAAAGATCACCAATATTAACAATAAGAGCATCAGGATTAGGCTTAACAGAAATCCAGTTGCCATCTTTGATTAATTGCAAGCCTCCAACTTGATCTTGGTATAATATTGTCAGAAAATCGCTGTCTGTATGTGGCATTAAACCAAGCACATTCGCATATTTTGGGCATGCTGGGTATCTATTCATCCTTAGATAGCAAGTATTTGCCAAACTTTTCTCTTCAAATATCGATATTTTTTTATTTTGATCCAAATTTTCTACCAATATGTTTGCCAATTTGTTTGCCAGTTCAGATACTGTTGTAGCAAATTGTTTCACTGTTGAGCTGGATAATGTACAATGATAAAGCTATTAGATCGATATTTACCCGACTTTGTAAGTAAATCTTATTTGACCCAACAAAAATACATTTGTCAAGGAATCATCTTAACCAAAAGATTAAGTTGATGATTGAGGCCTCAGGATATGTAATATACTCTAAAATGCCCCTTTTGCACGAGAGTTCATTGGACTAGAACATCTAGAAGTGTGGATGCGCACGTGTGCTGAGTATATTCCACTTTAAATGAGGGGTGGTTGAGATTTGAACTCTGTGACCTTTTGTCACACTGGCTCTGATACCATGTTAAGGAGTCATCTTAATCAAAAGTTTAAGTTGATAGTTGAGACTCCAAGATATGTTATATACTGTAAGTCTCTAACAACATAAACAATAATCATTTAAAATCAACATGTATACTAAATTCAATTTTTAACCCAAAATATCTGACTCAAAATAAGGGAAGAGTACATGGAACAATTCGTTTCAATATATTTATATGCATAAATAATTCATCGTTAAATCAAACGAAGAATATTGTTAGGGAATTATTATTAATTTTTGGCTACGCTCTCTTTTATAGATATGAGTTGCGGCCGTTCTATGAGCGGAATACACTAAGTATGATGATGATGAAGAATTTTATTATTTTTTATTAATCTTTCTTGTGTTTGTCATAACACCTTTGTTGTAAACTTTATTTTCTTTTATTTACAATCTCTTTTGCGAATTTTATTTTAAGCTTTATAAATGGGACAAATTGACATTGTTTTATTCATCTACGTGAATAATCCCACCTTTGGATTATTTGAAATTTGCCCACAACATACCATATTAGTAATATTAGGTAATAATAAGATATGTTGCTAGCAAAATAAAATAAATGTTGAATTATTTACGGCAAACTAAGGACAAACGTTGAATTATTAAAAAATAATCTAAAAATCAGATTATTCACAACAAATAAAATTTTTAGTATTATTTTTTCCTTGTTAAGTATCGTATATATTCATACATTTATTTGCCCTTGTTCTGTACGGAGTAATCAAAATACTATCATCAAATTAACCAAAAAATACCAAGCTCTCTCTTGAGAGACCTTCTATAATATAGACGTCTTTCAAGAGCCCAACCCATATCTCCCTTTTAACTTATAAAATTACCAATTAGTTTTTTTTTTAATTTATAAATTGGATCAGTCCCAAAACTTAAGACGTCTATTGTATAGACGATTTGAAGTAAGAATTTCTGAAAAAATACGCACCACAAAAAGCACATTAAATGATGAAAACTAAAGAATACTCTCAAAGAAAAATGTCAGGGCACTTAAGTGGGTGCTCACATTGTCAAGTTCACGTTTCTTCACGTGAGCCCAAGTCTGCTGTCTCACCTTTTAAACTTCACGTGAGGCCCAAGCCCACTTTCATTTGTTACCATAATGAATTTTTTAATTTCATAAATTCTTACTTGAAACCATCTATATAATAGACGTTCAAGTTTTGGGGCTGGTGCAATATATAAATTAAAAAAAAAGACTAATTAGTGTTTATGTAAGTTAAAAGAGAGATATGAGCTGGGCTCTTAAGAGATATTTATACTATAGACGCTCTCTCAAGAGAGGACCTGTTTTAATTTTTTATTAAAGGTAGGTCCAAAGAAAAAAATAAGGGAAAATTACCTAGAATAATTCAACATTTTATTAATTTTTCTACAAAAAGCCGAATTTTTGATTAATCATAAATTATTCTAACATTAAAGTCACTTATCCAAGAATATTATTGCCCAAACGATGATTGATTTTTACAGATTAATTTCTAAAAAAAAGAAAACTAAATAAAAAATAAAATATATTAAAAATTAAACTTTATTATTCAAAAGATAATCTTAATTAATTTCATTTTCTAATTTTTGAACTTTTTTAATTTCTTTATAATTTAATTTTGCATTCACGATTTTATTTTATGGTAAATGGCTTGTTGTATAGGTAAGAGGTTACCTTGATGCATTCTTAGCAAACACCCCATATAGTTGGAACTTTAAATTATTAATGTTTAATCAAAAGTTGAGATTATTGTAGAAAAATCATCAAAAAAAATTAGATTATTCTGCAGAATTTTTCCTAAATTAAAATTTATAATTACTCTACTAACCGTAATACTTAATTAAATTTTTTTATTATTATTTTCAAAGTCCTAGCAAACTTTAAAGGCAGACTATGATTTTTTTTTTTTTTCATTTTTGATAGGAACACAAGTAAACAAAGTCATCAGGATAGGGCTGGCCCTGAATCACTTTTGAAACGTTTCTTTTCAATGGCATGTGTTTTTTTTGTTTTGTTTGTTATTTAAAAATTGACCATTGTCATTTGATTAGTTGAAGCGACACCTTTTGCTTTCTTTGAATTTTGTCCTTTAATTGACATATAATATAATAAATAAATAAATAAATAAATAATATGTTTTTAAATTACATCATACAACTTGATCAAGTTTTATGATGAAATATAATATAATAAAATTGTATATATTTAGAAACTAAAATTTAATAAAAGTACGTAGCTCAATTTGCAAACAATCTATAGTACATCATTTAATGAAAATTACATTTGGAATTATAATAGTGTTTTGTTGTAATAATAATCCCGAATAATAAGGAAAAGACCACATATTATAAGCAATGTTAGCATTAAAAACTTGGATGAAAGATTAAATCCTAATGTTTAAAACTCTAAAAGAGGATTTTTTTTTTTTTTTTATTTGCCTAATAGTAACTTAGACAACAATAAAGAGGTATCTGTTATTTGATATAGCTTTTATTTTATGGAAGCTTTAAGTTTTTATGAATTTTGGGAATACATTTATTCAATGTGGAAAAAGAAATACGTATTTCTTAAATATTTTATCTTGCATTTTATAGTTTCATAATAAACTCGTTTAGAATAATAAGAATATAAATATACACTAGGAGTACTATTTGAGAGATCATTAGTTGTTAACAAAGTAGTTATATTAGTTAATTGTATCGTATTTTTACTTGTTAGTTGTAATCCATGGTACATATATAATACTCCTAAGTTCTTGGTTGTGTACGTACTATATAAAACATCATCACGTGTGCTTTTTTAAATTTAGACAATAATGTCGATGAAAACACTGTTTAAACTTGGCTTATCTTTTATTTGTGCAAAGTTCAATCCCCACTACTTTTGAGTTTAATCTTAGTGCATTTGTACGTCTAACCTTTACTTAACACTATGTTTAAATAGGGGAAAATTAGGGGAAAAAATACTCCTATTATTTTTTGTATGAGGCGGCGGTATCATCGTGAGACGTTCTTCATACATGGGCTGAATAGCCTAATTAATACAATTTTAGCACATAGACTCCTCATTTTGAGATTGTCTCATCGGTAGACGGTCTCACACACGAGTAACTCAAAAAAGAAAGAAAAGGAAAGAAAGGAAAGGGATAAGGAGGAAAATTGAACTTTGTTTGTTTAGAAGGGACGAAAAACGAAAAAGAAGGAAAATAGTAAGTGTTTCTTTTCACTTTAGGTGAGATTATGTTATATTCTTAATAGATATGTTCAGATTTTTCTTCCAAACCCCTTCCCTCCTTTTTGTTATGCAAACAAGAAATTCTTCATCCTTTCAAGTCCCTCAACTTTATTTCCGATCCCTTCATTTATCTAAACACAATGTAAATGTTCTAAAGGGAAAATTAATTTGAACTTATGGTCAAAAATTAATTAAGATTTAGAATTAGTTAATTAGTATTCTCTGACTGTAACCTCAGTTGATAATTGTATGATGATTTGTCATTTTCCATGTATCCTCAAATTTAAATAATATATATATATATATATATATATATATATATATATATATATATATATATATATATATATATATATATAGCTTTTATGAGCGAGAAATACTAAACATGATGATGAATTATTTAACTTAAATGTAGTTTCATTAATAATGTTATAATTAAACATCAATTTGGTATTCGTAACTTAAATGAGATTAATAAGTTTTAGTGATATAAAGGTTAAAAAAAAGTTTAGATAAGAACTATCTAAATTCATAAACAATTCTCTTTAATTTATTACTCCAATTATTATTATGACTTTTAGAGTGGCTAAAAAAGGTATTAAAACTATTTAAATTTTTATTTACTCAAAAAATACAAACCAAACAAAATGATTCTTTGAGAAGATACTTTTAGACTTTAAAAATATTGGCCAGGTTGTTAATGCTATTTAAAATTATTATTAATTATATATTATTGTTATTGTTATTTTTATTGGTAGGTTTCATTGACAAAAGAAATTACATTTTGTGACATTCATTCTACTCCTTATGTTAAGATAATGAATTTGACAATGTCTAACTAATATCCAATCCAAAGATAAGAAAGATTCTCTTTGAGTTCAATCATTTTTGGAGGCAATTCCCAACATTGAAAAGATGAACGTCTAATCCCAATATTTGTGGTTAGTTTTATCATTGTAAAATGAGGCAACAATTATCCTATACCTAACCCAATCTCACTCCAATCAATTTTATCAAAGTGTCTAGATAAAATTTTAACTTTTTAAGTATTTTTTTTAACAGCCAGTCTTGAGATCGTTGTTTTGAGAGACGCCTCTCAGGCCCAATCCATTAGAGTTTAATTCCTACTCTTACTTTATAGTTTCCTTTACGGGCCAACCCAATCAAAGATGGTCTCTCAAAGAGGCCGTCTCTCATAAGAATTTTTTTTTTTTTAATTTTTCATTAAGATTTTGATATTATTGTTAGTTTGTTAGGTGCCCAAATACGATTTTGGAGATGTTAGGGTGAAAGTGCTTACCTTATTGAATTAACATTTATAATTCAACCTTTATTCATTAGTTGTAAATAAATTTACCTTTTGTTTATTCTTAAATAATTTCACGTATTTGAAAGTGTACCAACCTCAATAGTACTATATATTTTATTTAACGTCATTTTAGCCATTAAAACACCTTAAAACTTCATCCCTTTTCCAAAAATTTTTATTCTTCTTCAAATAAAGTCTTTCTGCCTATAATGTACACTGCTTCATTTTGACTGAATACAATTTCAACGGACACATGTAAAGAATGTGATCATTTAAGAATATTCAAAATACGAGTTTATTTTCAACAGATTAACAATATTTGAAATTGTTAATGTAATTTTTTTCCTAACTTTTCTTAATAGGTGACAAGTTTTTTAAATAGATAAAATAAAATTTCAAGAATGTGGTCACAATGTCTTACTCTCATTTCAAGTCTTACTCTTATTTGTCACTATTCCTCTAGACTCTCTTTCATCACCCCTTGTAAATCTATCAATTCCTACAAATCTTCTAGAAGTATATATGTATTTAAAATGCATATTTCAAATCGGAATATTTAAATGACATTTATTGCAATTAGTAAATTTTCTTTGCCTTTTCATTTTAAAAAAATTGATACATATCATAATCGAATTTAATTCTACATAAATCAAATTATCCTAGAAAATTTAATTCTTTGTACGCTTCATTCTTGAATTTTACAAACACATCAAATAACAAGATAATTCTAAACAATAACTATAATGAAGAAAAATAGATTTCAGTTGGTAAGAAATGATTATATTGATTATGCTAAGTTATTGTTATTAAACGGTGGGATTAACAATGAATATTACGTTTAATTTTATAAATAAATTATATTATGTCATTAACAAAATAGTAGAGCTCTCACTCTCAAATTTTTTTTCGTTAATACCCAATATCACATTTTTCAAACGGTGATAGACGATATTAATTTTTGAAAAGAAAAAGAATCATTAGAGTAGGACACACATAATTATATACCTAATCAAGTAGTTATCCTAAGCGAAATTTACATTGAATTATCATTGTCACTATCACTTTTATATTATCAGTTGCCAATCGAGTCACTGATAGAATTTAGAAAATGAGTCTGGACAACCCAAATAAGGAGGAGAAAAAATAGTCATTCATAAACCCAAAGAAGGTTCACTACTAAAACCAATTGGTGATAGTAAGAGTTACTCCTTGAGTTTATAAAGTGATGCATACTCTTCTCTTTCTTCGATGTGGGACAACTCACATGTGGGTAACACATGGGCACTTCAACTGTCATTAACACCAGATGTTACTTACATATTTTATTTCCAAATTGTTAGTTATAATTGACTAATTTTCAGTATGCAACATATGCAAATGTTCATTAATTGTATAAAATTGTAGCCAAAGCATTAGACATATTAATCATATAATTAATATAAACCTAATTTCCTAATGAAAATGTATTAATAAACTTAAATTACCGTACGATTCGTATAATATAGCATTTGAGCTAATTAAAGGGTCCAAAGAACAAATTGATGATAGACTATGTATAAAGGTGTTCATTCCAGTCATCAGATTTATTTTGGGTCATGTGTTTCGGGTCGGTTTAAACTCGAATTATGTGTCCACATTGATTTACACATAATCTTAAATTCATTTTCAAGTCGGGTCAAGTCGAATTCAATTACAAGGTCGAGTAAATATCGGATCGTCGGGTTATCTGACTTGAACGCCTCAAGTTATGTACATAATCAATCATATATATGTGAGAATCAATTAGAAAGGTGTTTAATTAAAACAAGAAGGAAAATACAATATTGATTTCAATAAGCTAAAAGAAATCTATGGTCAATACGGTGCAAGAAATGTTCAAATTTATAGTCACTATATTATAAAATGTTCAAATTTAAGTAGTATATATATATATATATATATATATATATATATATATATATATATATATATATATATTATATATATATATATATATATATATATATATATATATATATATGTATTAGTATAATATACATAATATAGTTAGTTATGTTATATTATATATATGATTATATAGCATAATGCAAGATTATATATATATACATACATTATAGATATATATATATATTATATATATATATATATATAATATATATATATACATATATATATACTTATATATCATATATAGTACATACTATATATACTCATTATATATATATACATATATAGATATATATATATATATATATTATATATATATATATATATATATATATATATAATATTATATATATATATATCATATATATTATATATCTAATATATATATATATATATATATATATATATATATATATATATAATATATATATATATATATATATATATATATATATATATATATATATAATATGTGTATATGTATATATGTGTATATGTGTATATATAGTATGTGTATATATATGTATGTATATATATATATATGTATGTATTTGTATATATATATGTATGTATATATATATGTATGTATATATATATATGTATGTATATATATATATGTATGTATATATATATGTATGTATATATATATGTATGTATATATATATATATGTATATATGTATATATGTATGTATATATATGTATATATGTATATATGTATGTATATATGTATATATGTATATGTATATATGTATATGTATATATATATATATGTATATATATATATATGTATATATATATATATATATATATATATATATATGCAAATCTTTTAGGTAGTATTTGACAACATAAAATCTAGTTGAAAATAGGATATTTAATTTGAGAATTCAAATAAATGAATTGTAAATGACACATAGATATATACTTAAGATTTTTAAATTTTGATACTTAGTCCATTTTTAATTAATCCAATTCCACATTTCTAAATTTAATATTTGTCAAACATAATATTTAGGCCAATTTAGAGTTTGCATATGAGTTTCAAGTAACCAAACATGCTATTAAAGTATTGTTCGTTAATAATTATTAATTTTATAATTTTATATCACAAATTTTGGACTAAAATAAAATTATTCATCATCATTTTAATATTTTAATAATGTTTATGTCTCCATATATCTTCCTTTAACTTCATTTAACATTTTTATATTTTGTATAGTTTCCACATGTTTCCCACTAACATTATAAAAACACTTTTTTATTAGTTGTAGTCCTTATATTTTTTTCCACTACCTTTCTATTAATATTTTTAATGTTTTTGATCTTCACATTTCCTCCATCAAAATTTATTATTCAATAAAATAATATATCAACTATCTAAAAGAATTTATTTTTCTTAATTTCCTTAAACATCTTTTATAAGAACCTCATTAAGAAACAGAGAGTGGAAGATAATAAAGCGATTCGATAAGGCATGCATGTTTGTATAAAGATTAGGAGTATGAATTGTGAATTGTACGTACCAAAGATTATTGACGTGACGATTGGCATTAGGAGGACTAATGTTGCAAATGTCCGTCATCGGAATGTGAAAAGCTTCGGACCAAGATAATTGTGTGAGGCTCGTAGCTGTGGGTGACCCCCAACGATAGCTTCCCGGAGAAAGCCTTAAGTTCATACAATTGTCACCTTTCTTCTTAGAGAATGGCTCTCTAAACACTTTCACTTGTTCCTTGGTCATCTGTTGCAATACTTGTCGCGAAATGCCATGGTTCACCACCACGAAGAACCCCCACTCCTTGGAGGCTTCTGCGATTTCTCTTTTACATTTTTCTCGCTTCTCTGCCTCATTTGCCACCAATTCCGCCAAATCTATAAGAGGTAGGTCAAGGTATCGCTCTTCAATCTTGGAGGTTGTGTGAGTGGTGGTGTTGGCGGTAAGGAATAAATTCTTATAAATCTCTTCAAATGGTGGGTCTGAATTAACTGTGTGACTATTCATACTTGCTTTCTGTAATCAACAGAACATTTGAAAAAACAGATAAAATCAATGCAATGAAATTACTTCAAGGATAGAATTAAATGCAACTTAAATGAGTTTACTAATATTAAAAGAGTTTGAACAAAGGGACAATCAGTGAATTACAACAAAACAAATGAAAAAGCCACTTTTATACTATATGCAATTAGTTTAATTAAAAAGTATGTCGGCTGAACATATTAGAGTTACAGAGTATGTAAAGTATTGTTATGACTCTGTTATTAAACATTGTTTTGATATCTCAGAAAATATTGAGAATTTAAAAGAGCGAGTAAAGCTAGTCAAGAAGGGATGACTATTTGAGGAGTGAAAAACTAACCTTAGATTAATTTGGTTAAAGAAAGAAATAAAGAGGGTGAGATGTGGTATAATTTTTGGTGTGTCACATGTAGACCTTTTATAGTAGGAGTTTTGGGGAGGCATTGAAAACTTGTGTTCCACACTCCACAACTAGTAACTGTTCACTAGGGAGAGCAAAAAGGACAATAGCGCGTCTTATAAGTGATTGTCCGAAAATAAGATAAGCTTATGCAAACAGTCTAAATTATGCATATTTTAAAAAATAATATAACTATCGTTTTTTATTTTTGTATTTTTTATTATTATTTTTAATTGATAGGATAGAGTTATTAATGAGACACAAATTGTTGTGAGAGACGGTCTTTTCGAGAGACGCATAAGATATATGGATTAAATAGCCTATTAATACAAATTACAAAGGAAAAAAGGATGTAGGCTTTTGGCTATGATTTAGTCTCTTTAAAAGACGGTCTCTCACAAGAGTAGGGCTTAATCCAATGAAATTGGGCCGTGTGCCCCCACGTGAATGGCCCATTATTGTAGGGCTTAATCCAATGAAAGTGTTGGTACATGACCTTAGCAAAAGTGTCTCATCATAAGAAACTACACCACTACCCACGCTACAAAATGGCAAGCTAGTGGGGAGTTTTATTTTGGTACACAAATTAAATGCTAATCATATTATAAATATCACATTACTCAATAATCTATGATTATAATATTCATATTTGTTAAAAATCTGGTATTATCTCAGTTAGAGAACGACTACTACTTTTTCATTTAAGGTCTAAAAATAAATTTTTATTTAGTTTTCTCATTCCCTCATCCTAACCTAATATAAAAAATTAATGATATTTGTTGTCCAAAAATAAATCTAGTGCTAATCATATTATAAATGTCACATTACTCAATAATCTATGATTATAACATTCATATTTGTGGAGAATCGGGTTTTTATTTTAGTTGGAGAGCAATTACCACTTTTTCAAATAAGATTCAAAATAAATTTTTATGCAATTCTCTCATTTCCCTCGGCCTAATTTATAATAAAAAAATATTTGATATTTTTTGTCAAAAAGGAGTTGGTCGCATATGCAATGATATAGACGAAGAATATTTACGAACTCAATTGAATTACCCTATCAATTCCTTTTTTGGGAGGGGAGAATAGTAGAGAAATACGTTAATAAAAAAATGTGTGATAAGAAAAAAAAAATCTAATGAAATTATATAAAAGTATATAAGATAAGATAAAGATGGGAAACATGACGCAAAACATAGTTGGTCAAGTTTTTTCTAGTTTGCCGAAGACTAAATGATGGACATGAACACCAACTATTTGTGCCAAAACATATTTGGACAAGTTTATGACATTATGTCCTTATCTCAATGTCTTCATAACTCTAATGGGGCTATTTTTTTCGTATACCAAAAACATAAAACATTACTACAAATTGTACGGTTTTTATAGGGGTGTAGAAATTCTACATTGTGACTAGGGGTGTTCAATGGACGGATAAGAATCGGGTTGGACTTAAATAAATACAAGTCGGGCTGGATAAGGGTCCTTTAAAATTAATATGGGCTTTAAATGGACCAGGCTTTCAAAGCCCGGTCCTGCCCAACCCGACCCATTTTTACTACTAAAAATTATTTTAATCCCCATTTATTAATTTATAACAATTAAATTATCATTTATAATAATTAGATTGAAAAAATATTAATAATTTTATTGACATTGTCATTTATAATATTTAAATTATACATTAATTATGTTATTTACAAAGGCCTGCTTCATTTTAATTATAGTATAACCTGTTTTCGGCCCAACCCATTTTCAACCCGACCCTTACAAAGCCCTTCTAGAAACAGGCTGGATAAAGGCTCAAAATGGAGGTCCGACCCATTGAACACCCTTAATTGTGACAATAAATTAATATTTTATTAGATTTATTATAGATTTAATTCTGAATTTTAGATTTGAGCATAATTTTTTATTTGGATTTATATATGTGATTGTGTTTAATGTTTTTAGACCTAGATCTAACTTAGACTCGACTCTGACTCAAACTAAACCTAGACTTGACCCATGACCCATGACCCGCACAATGACCAATTGCAAAGTCATTTAAAGGGTTGTAAAAATAATAGATTAATACATATACTTCTAATATACTTCTAATCATTAAAAACATAGATCCATTACCATTAAGAAAAACTTTGGAGCAAAACTTAAGGAAACAGTCCAAATACAAATAGGGTGAGAATTAAGAAAAGTGGATATATAAATAGTAAAAAGGTAATATTTATGGAATTTTTTGATTATAAACCCTATTAATTTGAGTAGCCGAAAGGTAATATTTTAGGAAAACAATCCAATTACAAATGTGAATAGAGTTCATCTTAATTGCTAGGCTAGCTTTGGATTTTTTTTAGATTATAAACCTATTAATATTCACAAATTCTTACTTGAGACCGTCTTTTGTAAAGATGACTCTCAAAGCCCAGTCCAATTCTAAATATATATTGTTACAACTTTAAATATAGATTTGGGCTGAACTTTAAGAATCGTCTTTACAAAAGACGGTCTCTCAATAGAGCACCTAATTAATATTAAATTGTAGTATATAATACAAAAAAAGCACAATTAAATTTTTTTTTAATACATGTCGAAATCAATGTTTTACTCTACCCTAAAATAGTATTTTGGATTTGCTCCAAAAACCACCAGGCTAGCCTAGCTTTTCTACAATGAAGCATATGCATAATGCATATGTGAATTTTTTTTTTTTGAAAGAACATAATGCATATGAGATCGAGTAGATATTTTGTCCAAATTTGGACAAAATTTGTTTTCATTTGGATTGAGTAGATATTTTGTCCAAATTTTTTTTTCATTTTTAATGTTTAACTTTCATCATTGAAAAAAAAAAGAAAAACAAAACTCTAAAACTTCCATCATTATATAACTTCATTATCTACCTTCGAATAGTAGTTTTCCTGACTTATTTGTCCCCTCTTGTTTTTGGACTTAAAATTATTTTTTAAAAAAACTGAATAGTATTGAGTTTAAGAAGCCCACAAGTCCAATACGATTTTAAGAGCAATTGCGCTCCATTTGAGTGATGGTACTAATTGGAGGTTAGGAGAACACAAATTTTCGTGAGAGTCGGTCTCTTTGAGAGACCAATTTTAATTGAATCGACCCATAAAGGAAAATATAGAATAAGAATTTAACTTTAATGGATTGGGCCTGAGAGACGTCTATCAAAAAAACGATCTCTCAGAAGACTTGTTGTTATGAGAATTCTTTGTAATGCGAATATAACAGCTAGTCTTGGACGAGACAACCTTATAATTAGACCGTCAATTGGGCTGATCCAATTTGCGCGTGTAACAAAAATTATTTTCATTTACTGGGCATTTTTTTAATTTTGATATTAAAGGTATCAATTTTAACCTTAAAAGTATCAATTTTCAAAATTGATACTTTTAAGATTAAAATTGATAGATTCTCAGAAAATTAAAATATTGTTACACGCGCAAATTGGGCCGGCCCAAACTGACGGTCTCATAATGAAACCGTCTCGTCCAAGTTTTTGTGTATTTATATGGCGTTCCTTTGATAATGAAAGTTTGATCATAAAAATGTTTTTTGTTCACACTTTTCTGATACCACCTTATACCACATGTTCAAACAGATTCGTATTGGAATAAATTTGGTAAAGAAAATGAGATTGTTGAAAGAGAATAAGTATGACTGTCAAAGAATATTCCTATCAAAATTACACTAACTTTTCATTAATTAATATTTTCACCATTTAGTATCGATTACCAAACGGGTCATTTTTTTTTAGGTCCATTCAAAATCGAATATCGAATCCAATCAAATCCGAAAATCAAGATATTTGATTTTTTGGATAGTGAAAATTATGATCCAATAAGATCCAAAAGTATACTCTAACAAAACCAAGTTGAACAAGCATGATCCAATAAAAAGTTAGGAGTTATTTTTTGTTGGAAAATCTGTTGACAAATATAATTGTCATGCTTGTTTAACTTTAATCATTTTATTTTTTTAACTTTAATCATTTTATTTTTTTCACAAAATTTATTTTAGTGTATTAACAATTAGAAAAGTGGTATGAAAAGGCTAGTAATGAAAAATTGTGCATAAAAACTTATTTATGATCTAAGTTTCATTCTCTTGAAAAGAGAAAATGATATTGTAAATTTCAAAATAATGTACACTACAAATTATTCTCATTATGATCATTTCACATTAACCATGTCCGTAAATGTTATTTTGTTTAAAATTAAACATTATTATTATTAGGAAAAATTACCGTGAATAATACAACGTTTCGTTAATTTATCTACAATAACAAACGTTTGATTAATCATTAATAACACCAATTTAGGGATTTTTTCCTAAAATACTATCAACTTTAGTTTGTTAGCTAGTTTACTAATTTTGTTGTCATATAATCTCCTATAGCTCGAGTTTTAACATGTTAGGGATATTAAAGGGAAACACCCCCTAAATTGTTATTATTCATACTTAATCAAAAGGTAGTATTATTATAGGGTAATAATAATAATAATAATAATAATAATAATAATAATAATAATAATAATAATAATAATAATACCGAATTAGCTGCCTTTTTCTTGATATTTACCAATTACCATAAATCTAATATTGAAAAACAAGAAAAAAACAAATTAATGAATATTATTGGTAATGCGTGAGTACCTGTCTGAGGATGTCGTCCTTCTGGTGCCCCAATACCTTAGCAGAAGCAGCCATCTGTTTTCTGAAAATTTAATTAATCAATATTCAAAAAGGGTGCACAAATAATTTTTTATTCTTATTTTTAGAGATAGTTATTTTTGTCAAAATTTATTCAAAGGCTACTAATTAATTAATTCTATATATTAGGAAAAAGGAACAGTAAATTTTGAAAAATTATCTAGAATAATTTCCTTACAACAATCCTAATTTTTGATTAACCATGAATAATCTCAACTATTAGGAGATTTGTTAAGAATGCACCAAGGTAACCTTTTACCTATACTACAAGTCATTTACATAAAAAATAAAAAAGTAAATATAAAATTAAATTATAAAAAATCAAAAAAATTTAAAAAATTTTAAAGAGGAATCGAGTAAGTTTAGTTTTATATTTTAACTTTTATTTTCTAATATTTTTTTTTTAATTTTTTTGTGTGGCAATTAACTTGCAAAAACCAGTCACCATGTGGGAAACAATATTTTTGGGTGAGTGGCTTTAAAATTCAGATTATTCATTGTTAATCAAAAGTTGAAATTTTTGTAGGAAAATCAATAAAAGATTGGTTCATTCTAGATAAATTTTTCTTAAATTTAACGTACTCAATTTAAGAGTTAATTTTTTTTTGTTTGAGAGGAAGAGTTACCTTAAATAATAATATCAATGTTTTTTGAATTTTAAAATTTTTCTTCATACTAGCTTCTTACAAATAAATTAATCTTTAAATTGGTTAATTCAAAAGTTTTGTCGAAAAAGCTCATTATCTTCATACTAGAGATTAATCAACTTAAGGTCCAAATACAAGGGATTATTTTTAATCATTAATTTTAGATTCTAACAAACAAATCAAATTGATATCATATTTCAATATACATTCATAATAGCGAATATTTTTATATTTATTATAAAGAATAACTTATTTGTATTAAATTAAAGGAAACAAAATATTTTATGATCAATTTATGTTAAATATTTATCTTTTTATAACCTTTATAATTTCTAATGAAAAATATTAATATAATTATGATACATATCATTAAAATTAATCACTTTAATATATATGTAGTATATAAGTATAGAAGATTAGTATTGATAAAAGATATTTTGAGGATTCTTTATTTAGATAAAAGATATTTTAAAGAAGGATCCCCAACCTTTCAACCATTTCAAACTATCATTCCTATTACAACTCATTAACCTACCCAAAAACAACAATCTACTAACCCTAAAATTTAGGATGCATGGTTATGGGTAGGGATGGTCATGGGGCAGGTCTGGAGCGGGTTTAACAAGATTCGAACCCGAACCCTTTTAATTTTTAGAGATCCAGACTAGGTTCCGGATCCCAAGGATTCAAAATTTTCAGACCCAGTCCCAGATCCTAGGGACCTTAATGGGTCTAAAAAAAGTCTCTTTGATTTATCAAATTTAAACATTTTGTAAGTCATTATATTTTTCGTATATTTGTAAGAGAGTTATTATTGTATTTTCAAATATTTAATACTAATTTAACATCTAAAGCTGCATAACGTCATTTATATACGCTTAAATTTATTATTAACATTAGTTTGAGTCCATAAAATAAGGATATATATATTATTTATATATATTATGATTATATAAAAAGAAAATAAGTGTTGGGGGCAGAAGTCATGCGCGTAGAAGACAAATAGAAATAGACAATTTAATATTTATAAGGGTCCGGGTAAGGGTCTAAGGGGTGGGTCCACGGTTCGGATCTCGGACCCGAACCCTCCAACTATTTTTTAGATTCAGATCTAACCCGGATCCGATGGGACTCAAAAAATAAGATCCAGACCCTTAAAAAAAGGAGCAGGTCCGAGTCCGGATTGAATTGAATTTGGATCAGATCCAACTTGGATCCATTACTTTTAGTGGAACCATACTTAGACTCGGATTATTGAGAATAGAAATTTTTTTACCCAAATCTAGACCCTATAGGTATGGGGTCTATAGATGAGTCCATAATAAATTCTAAATGAATTTTAATTTAATTGCTCATATTTTACTTATTTAATTTGAGTTTTAATTATATATAATAAAATCCAATGATTGAGAATGAGATATTATTAGAAAAACAGTTTAAATTTCACGATCGTAGGGTAATTTGGATAATGCATTCAACCATTATAGTATTATCTCAAACACAAATGACATGAAAAATACTTTATTCGTTCCTTTGAGTTTTCTACAAAAATTAATATTCCCTCCAACACAGTTTAATTGTCTCATTTCCTTATTTTGGGCAATTCACTTCAATTGTCTCATTTTTCTTTTTTGTCTATCTTTTTTTACCTAAATACCCCCACTTTTCCAATTTCCAATACCAAACTACCACATTTACAATTAATTTAATCAATGAAAATACCCAACTACCACCTTTTTGGTGGACCCCATCCCACTCTTAATATCCGTGCCCAACTCAAATGGAACAATTGAATTGTGTTGGAGGGAGCATTTTTTTTCAAAATATCTCATTTTCAGTAGCAAACTTAATAGAAGAGAGGAATATTAATCTAACATTCACATTATAAAAAATTTTAATTAGTGTTATGAGGATATATATTCAAAGGGGTGGAGCAAAAAAATAGTACTTATTAATAAGAAAGTACTTTATATATATTTTTATATGCAGTATATAACATTGTAAAATAGGAAATACTTGTTCATAAATCACAACCAATTGATGTATGATAAAAACTACATTAACAATAAAACAAATAAACTTTCATCCATATCAAATATTTTAAAATTTAAATAAATTTTCATTTTATTTCTACAAAGTTGATTGACAAACAACCATAAGGTCAACAATCATCAATGGACTCGTATGTACAACAGCAACATAAAAAGATAGTTTTAAATCAAATTTAAAGTGATACTAATGTTGGACTTCTTACTAAATCATTGATATGAAACTACATATGTGCATTTCCTCAATATTGATTTATTTAAATTTCTCATATAAATGCATTCTTACTAAGTTAATTAACAAAATTTAAACAAATTAGGTGAGCACAATTTTTTCTTTCATATATATATATATATATATATATATATATATATATATATATATATATATATAAACATTTTTATTAGAGTATATAACATATCTTTGGATCCTCAACCATCATCACCTTAAACTTTTAGTTGAGTTGATTCCTTGACACTGTATTATAATCTTATGTGACAAGAGATCACGGGTTCGAATCTCAAACACCCCTCGTTTAAGAAATATTTGGTGCCTACGCGTATTCATAGTTCTAGCCCAATGGACTTTCGTGTAAAAGAGCGTATTAGAATATATAACATATTTTGGATCTTCAACCATCAGCTTGGTTCCTTCAAAAATTTTCTATTATATCTTTCAAAGAAATGTCGTTTTCATGAATAAGATAAAGTCAGTCATTTGAATGATTTCATCATGAAAGGAACAAAAGCGAAATAACAAAAAAGGGGTTATATAATATTCGTAATGCGAATGACGCATACCATGGATTAAGGTTGTTATCACACACATTATTTATAACCTTTTGTATTCTCCTCTATTTAACTAAAATTTTCATGTTTTAAGCCCTTGTACTAAAGTACCAATAAAAACTCACACTTTCTCTGAATTATAATTTTACACAATTAAATTGGAAAAATATGTAGGAAATTATAAAAACATAGTTAAAATGAGATGCTATTAAAGAATTCTCAATACTTAACTTATTCTTCTTCTAGTTTTTAATTACATTCATTATAGTTATTGTTCATCAACTAATCTTTTTTGGCATATATTTTTATTTGAAAAGTATATTTGGCTTATACTTCTTTATGTATATAATATAAAACATAGTGGAGTGAATTATTATCTGATTCGACTTAATGCATATTTTCATAATATTAACTTTTTAATTTTTTATCATATAAAATTAAAGATATTAAAATTAAAATTATGCTTTGAATAGCGTGAAAAACATAATTGTAACATCTATTAAAAACCAAGGAAATTATAATCATATTAACTCTTTAATTATAATTATTATGCTTAAATAATAAAACTAAAAGATATTTACGATAAAATTTAATAGTTGAAAAACATGCAAATCACATAATAATACAAGTTTTTCTATAGGGAGATTCATACACAAAAGTATTCATAGACGCGATATTTCTATAAATTGATATAAGTAAAAAATCTATCACAGTGTTTCAATCATCAGCGACTTATTTTGCATTAAAAAATTTTAGTACATATATATTGATATATAGTAATATGTATTATAGTAGCAATATAGAAGCATATAATGTATGAAAAGGAAAAGAATTAATACTTACATGTATTTTAGATCTTAAAAATGGAAGGAGGGTTATAAGTTTGGCTAAAATTAGAAATGGTTATATAAGAAGACAAGTGTATAGAGGGAGTGTTGTGTTGAAAGAGAAGTGAAAGAGATGAGATATTTTATAGAAAAAAGACCATAAACAAGGATCAAATTTTATGACAATCAGAAGAACACGCGTCTTAGTACACCATCAGAGAAAACTAGCATCCATTGTTTTTAAAATTATTTTTAAAGAAATTTAATTAATTATTTAATAATGAATATTCCTTAGTTTTAGTTTCGATTTATTGATTATACGTTTTGAAAAAATAAAATGCTTATAATTTTTACTAAAGTGTGTAACCAGTAAACTAAAACGGAAGGAGTAGTAATTAACGGGATTAGTTGGTTAATTAATGATCGCTTATCGAATTAAAGATTAATTAACCAAATTTTGTATTTCATTTTATTTTATAATTAAGTTGGCAAAAATTAGTGAGAATATTATATTATAGAGGAGAGAGAGGGACAAAGACAGAAAGGAGAGAGAGATAAAAGGGAAAAGGGAACATGAACACTATAAGAGGGAAAAGACAGGCCTTCAAATGGTGTAAATTCATCCAAGTAATTCAATTCTAAACCAATCTATTCTCATTATTATTTTTCTTTCATTTGCTATTTGCTCTTTTGGTGTCTATGTATTATTTGTACGGCTTTTATTATAGGGCGGGTACCCGGATACCTCACGGGCTCACGTCTCACACTAGTGCACCGGCCATTGGTTATACACCAATTTTTTTTATTGAAGCCGTCTCATCGTGAGACAACTTTAATGGGCTACTTGTATAGGCTGATCTCACGGTGAGACGATCTCATACAAGACTTGTTGGTTGTATAGTTTGATAAAAGTTTTGTATATGTCTAAACTTTTTTAGTGTGCACAAATTTAGTAATATTACTAGTAAGTAGTTTTTAATAATTTTATTTATCTTCAAAAGAAAAAAAATAATTTCTTTGATTATACTTACATTGTTGAGTAAATATACATACTATTCTAATATCTCTAAAGTTAATGTACAATAAAATAATATGGATCAAATTCATACAAGTGTTTCTCATTTGGCTTGTGACTAACTTATGTATACCTCTGGAGTCATGGCCGGTTCTTAGCCCATTTCGGATAGTCAACCGCCTAGGTTAACATGTACCTATTCAAGCCCAATCTGAGCAATATTTTTTAAGTGATTTGTTTGTTAATTTTTTTTTATTTGAAGCAATTTTAGAATATAATTATACAATACATTTTGTCTGAAATTGTTTTTCTTGAAACGGAAAAAAAAAATTATCTTTTGTTATAAAGAAGGGTTGCATTATAAAAGACATGGTATAAATAAATAGGATGGTTACTTAAGAAAAATCGAGTCTTAATTGATCATAGTTGGAAACCATCAACCAACAATTAAGTTATTGCTTAATTGAGTAGGTTTCTGGACATGATTACTTAAGAAAAATCGAGTCTTAATAACCATCAACTTAAGCTGACTATGAGGAAGATTTGTCATACGTTCACACTTCTTGCCTAAAGGTTGTGAAGGAACATGATAGACTATACGTAGCATATTAGAAACCTCGATGATCATTTGTTTAAATTTTTAGTTGTATTGATTCCTTGACTCAATTTCCTTCACCTTGTAGTAATAATGATTCGTGTAGTAAGCTGTATAAAAAGTTAGAAATGGGTATATTTGGCATGATGAAATATATAATACATTATCTATTTCATAATATTTGTACCATTTCAGCTTGGTATAAGTATTAAGAAAATAATTGATAATTAATAGCAAAATATAATTATTGTCCTTAAATAATAACAAAATCATAAGAGTTCATGAGGTATGAAATAAAAATATAATAAGAATAAATAGAAAAATTTATAAGCTGAAACAAATGAAAAAGAAAATATAAGAAGTCTGAACAAAATTTAGTCTAAATCGTAATTTTTCTATTATAATTGTTAACAACCTTCGAATTCAGATTTAAGTAGTTAAGACATCAAGTCATCAGCATTCTTAGTCTTATATATACATATTTATTTCTTAATGCATAATCATTAGAATTTAGTGATGTCCTTGATTGCGTTCATTGATACAATTGTACCATGTGTTGAAATTTTTGAAATTAGCGTTAATTAATTTATTCAAACTTATTAATAGTTTAGTTTATTCTAATTTATCATGTGTAATTATATTATTAATTTCTCTATTTCTTTTTGTTTATCAACTTTACTTTTTGCATATATTTGGAGCATCAATATTTTTAAGCATGCATCATAAAAAAAATTATAAAAATTATATATCAAAAAACTTTGTATAAAAAGAATTTAACAAGATCCCACATGCAGGGTCGACCCTAGGCAAGGGCAAGAAAAGCTTGTGTCCAGAGCTCACGAAAAAGGTAGATAAGTTTTGCTTTCATATGCATGGAACTTGAGACCTTGTGTTGATAAATGTTACTTTATTTACTAATTATTAAATTACAAATGCATGATTATCAAACAAAAAGCGGATAACATCGAGTTTTATTATTGGTGTGTAATATTTTTTGATATTATATATTTTATAATTATAAATATATTTTTTAATTAGGGCCATAAATTATTTTATCTTCAATATATACTTAAAGAATCTAATTTAAATTTCTCTCTCCTTAAATGGAAAAACTTATAGTAAACAAACAAAAAGGAACGGAGGAAGTAGTTTAATACAATTAGGTGTTCGTGTCTTACCATTATAATTTAAGGGAAAAATTACCTTAATGATAAAATCTTTCATTGATTTTCGTACAATCATATACCAATTTTCAATTTTAGATTAATCATGAATAATACTAATTTAGGAGTGCGTTTTTCTATAATAATACTTCACTAACTTTTTGTTTACAGTAGATATTTGACAAAAAAACAAAGGTAAAAATAATATAGCTAAACTAAAGTTTGTACTTATTCTAGGCTAACAACCCTCTAAGTTGATATTATTCATGGTTAATCAAAATTTGATATTATTGTTGGAAAATTAAAAAAATTTATATTATTCACGATAATTTTTTTTAATTTAATTCTTATTGCACCGATTACAACTTAAACATGAAATTCAAGGGAGGTTTCGTGTATGTTTAATATGTTCGACCACATACAACATTGAAAAATTAAGAGCCTCAATATTTAGTTACATAGTATATATATTACATTTTTAAAGACATAAAATAATTAAAAAAATATCATAATTTTTAAAATCGCACAGAGTTAATAATATTCGGCTCAACTAAGCTCGCAAAATCAATCATATAATACACGTCTATCATCTAAACTTGCAATAGGAAATAGATGCGCATCTCTAACTATTACTAACCTTGAAATCACCAAATTTAAATATTATGTAATTTTAATCGATTGATTTTCAAGTTCTTTTAATTTTGCTAGTTTTATGCTGTTTTTAGAATAAATAAATTAATTAAAGTATGGAAAAAATTAAAAGGGAGCAAATTGAAACAATGAACAAATTGATGAAAATATTTACTCCTTGTTACTCCAAGTTTCTCTTCTACTTATTTTGTATCAATTGTCATTTTGGCCCGTCTAATTTATTTTATATTATGTCTATCGACTATCATTATCTTTTAATTGCATTCATACATTTCAATGTTCTTGTAATTTTATTCCTACAAATATTTCATCCGTTCCTTTTGAAGAAATTTCCATTTGCCATTTTGAATGTTTAATTTGTTGTTTTCATAAGAAATCTTTTTATTTATTCCACAAATTTTGGACCAAAATAACCTTGTTCATTCTCATTTTAATATTTTAATAATATTTATAGTCCTCACATTTCTAACTAACTTCATTTTAACATTTTTTATAATCCTTAAGTCACTATATGTTTTCACTAATTTTATAAAAATATTTTTTTTACTAGTTGTGGTACCTATAATGTTGAAGTGCCCATGTGTTACCCACATGTGAATTGTCCCACATCGGAGAAAGAGTATGCATCACTTTATATACTCAAGGAGTAACTCCTACTATTACCAATTGGTTTTAGTAGTGAACCTTCTTTGGGTTTATGAGTGGACTACTTCTTCTCCTCCTTATTTGGGTTGCCCAGGCCCATTTTCTAAATCCTATCATATAATTTTTCCACAAACTTTCTTTTAACACTTTTTTAATGTTTATAGTCCTCACTTTTTTTCAATCAAACTTATTATTAAAAAATAATATATATATATATATATATATATATTTATTCTCTAAAATATTCTTATTTTCTTAATTTATATAAATATTCCTAATGAAAAACTTCATTATGGTATGTTTGGGAATGATAATTTCATTTGCAAATATGGATTTGTCTTAAAGTTAGTGTTTGACAATAACAAGAATTCAAATTTGGATTTGAGTCAAATCCACCAATGTTATAAAAGTAATTAATTAAAATGAAGATTTAAGAATGACACCTCAATCCTTGTCATTTCAAATTTTTCATTATGATTTCATAATTGAAATCCACAGTTTGAAATAAATTGTGTGTTTTCAAACGCATCCTTAAGGAATTCAGAAATACAATTTTTTTTTTACTTCTAGTTGACCAGGACAGAAGAATCGAGTGAAAATGATAAGGTAGCCGACTTTCCGGCAGGTTTAAAGAAGACGTGGATTCATGTGATTGACGTGACAATAAAAATGACAATACATGTCCTTGGTTGTTGGAGCCTATAAGGCCTACTTTACGATAAAAAGGTCTTACTACATAACAGTTATTTATGAGTTTAATAAATTACATTTATGTGGTAGAATTTGATATGATGAAAATTTTATTATTTTAATTATATCTTTTTTAATTTTATTTATTTTATTATTATTCTTTTTGTATTTTTATGGTGATTTACAAATCATAGTGATTGATTATGAACTTTTGACTTTACAATACTACTCCATCCCCTTCAATTACTACCAAATTAAAATAAAAATATTTCACCTGGTTTTGAGAAGAAAAAAAATAGATATTTAATAATAAATAAAGATCGAAAATGAATTTTTTGAATGAATTTAAAAAGTTATAATGTATGAATAAAATTAAAAAAGTTATAATATATAGATGAGATTAAAATAAAGTGGTAAATCTATTTTTAAATATAAAATTGATAGAAAATAATTAAGATAATTTATGCTAAATAATGCAAATTGAATGGGACAAAATGAATACTTTTCCATTTAATCAACTTATTGGTTAGTCTATTTTAATTAAATGATTAAAATTTAACTAAACGTTCACAAATTCTTTTATGAAACCGTCACTGTGAGATGTGCCTCAAATTTGCATTAAAAAGCCCAATAATAAAAACTTGGAAAAATTACCTAGAATAATTCAACCTATTCGTGATTTTCCTATAATAATCTCATCTATTGATTAACCATAAATAATCCCAACTTTAAGGGGGTATTTTCCTATAGTAAACTCGGTAACCTGATTAAAAAATGCTCAAAAAAATTTTATGATTTTTTTATCATTTACAATTTTTTATGTAAAATTTCAAATTTTTTCTCTAATTTAAAATTAATTTTTTATTTACTTTTTTTTGGTGAATTACCTACTATAGCAAGTCATCGGGTTATCGAAGTTTACTCTAGATAAATATCCCTTAAAGTTGGAATTATTCATGGTTAATGAATAGATGAGATTATTGTAGGAAAATCAATAACAAGTTGGATTATTCAAGGTAAATTTTCCAAAAAACTTTAGCATAATAAACTATTTGTATGGACTAATTTCACAATGAGTCGGTCTTTATTAAATGTTTTAGATGGTTCTTGAAGGTACGTCGCAATAAACGTAAATAAGTCGATGTCGACAACACTGATATTTCAGTGTTGTGGTGACCGGAAAAGGGCCCACCTACCACATTTTTTAATTACTTTTAGGTCGGCAAGGAAGGAGGTCGGAGGACAACAAATTATTTTTATGGAAAATTCATTTAATTATTTTTAGACAATAATTGTAGATTGTTGTTGGAAAAATTAATGATAGAAAGATACTCATCATCATAGGAAATTATCAAGTGTGCCCATAATTGGACGAGAATGTGTTGTATATTTAATAGACAAGTATTTAACAAAATATAGTAGTACTAAATTATTATATATAGTATTAAATAATAATGAGTTTTTTTTGTAAAGAAATGTTTTCAAAAGTTAAAACTTGTGGAAATTTACATTTATTATTTTATTGTTACTTATTTAGCTCGATTGTCTTAGCATGTATGAAATTGCCAAGCCATTAAACAAGTTCGTATAATTAATTTATTTTTTGTAATTGATCACTTAAAAATTTTGCGTGATATAACACTTTAACAAACTAAATATATATGGATCAACCTAATAAAAATGATCTCACCATGGGATCGTGTCATTTAAGAATTTTAGTATACTTATTTTATATAAAAAACGAATTTTTAAGACCAAATAAAAGCAAGTCACTGTAAAAAATTATTTTCAATTTTCAGTTTTTACAAATTTATAAAACACATTGATCATTACTTTATTTCAAGATTTTCGTCCAATTTAATTTGAATATTATTTTGTAAATTTTGATTGAATTTGAAAAAGATGAGGGAATCTTGCGGAAGCTATAGAGGTGATAGAGCTTGCTTTAATTTGTGGAAGTATATAGAGCACAATAACTTGTTTTTACAAAATTATTTGGTAATTGTATCGATAGTTCGACTATATAGTTATTTTGTTTGTGTATCGGCTATTGATCTTCTTACTTTGTATTGTTTACCTAGTTTCATTTTTGTATGTCACCTTTGTATATTCGTCTGTCTGATTAGAGTATAATGTCTACAGATAAGTCATAGTGATCGACTATAATTTTCCTGTGAATGAGGATTTAAGGATATCAATTAATCTTCACTTGTTCAAGATTAAATGTAAAAAATCACAACTCAAAATTATAAACAGGCAACTTAGAACTTTTGTCGACACATAAATTGACCACCAACTAGAGACATATATATTTTACATCACCTAAACGCCAATCTTTCTTACATACTACAAACATGTCTGTGTAATAATTAAATTAATCATACAAATTCCATTAACTATTCAAAACATTAAAAATAAAAAATAAAAAAAAGAAGGAAGTACTTAAAAAGACAGCTAAACAAGGGAGTGCAGTGTAGATGGACCAAAAATAAATGTAGATACTTCTTCTACATTGTTCACCTGCAAAATCTGCAACACTTTTTGAGTTGTAATGGGTCCTCTTTGTCATTTTCACCTCATTTCTTCATCCTGAGTTTATGTTTTACACTACATTTTCTGATTAAAGCGCAGTATATGTCATGCTCATGACTCATGCCCATTTCTCAGATATACCATTGGCTATTATTAAATGTTGTCACCCTTTTTATTTTATCGCCATCCTATATATAATATATTTACTTAATTTTCCCTCATAATTTTAAAGCTGAAAAACTCTAACATCTCTCTAAAAATCTCTAAAAAAAACTCTCTGAACTAAAACAAGCTAAATTTAGTAATCGAACAACAATGGCGAACCAAAACGAGCAAGAATACAGTTCGGTAAGTAAATTTAATCGTTTCGAAAATGAAAAAAAAAAAGGAAAAATCACACAAAACGTGCTTTGGTACCACGGCAGAATCGCACAAAACGTGCGATTGTACCACGGCAGAATCGCACAAAACGTGCGATTGTACCATGGTACAATCGCACGTTTTGTGCGTATTAATTAATTATTTATTATTTAATTTATTAAATGTATATTTATTTAATTTATTTTTTTTTAAGTTATATTAATTAATTTGTTATTGTTATATAATTTATTAAATAAATGTTAATATTATTAATTATGTTGATGTTAATTATGTTTATGTTTAGATTATATTTATTTAATTTATTTAAAATATTTATTGTTTTGTGATTAATTAATTATTTAATTTATTTTAAATATTTATTGAACATTTATTAAGTTGATATTAATAATATGTTATTGTTATATAATTTATTAAATAAATGTTATTATTAATTATATTGATGTTGATTATGTTTAGATTATATTTATTTTGTTTTTATATTTGCAGGACTTTGAAAACTTAGGTGATAACGTAGATTACTCCGATAGATTTGTTACGGATAGAGAATTTGCATGTATAGATGAATTACATAGATGGGCTGATGAGATAGCAATACAAATTGGTTTTCAATTTACACGTGCTTCTTATAAACGTAAGGAAGGACGTTCAAGGCAAAGTTTGTACTTACGGTGTCATAGATATGGTAAATTTAGGGGTGATTTGAATAACCTAGATAATGCTGTTAGACCTGGTTCTACTAGTAGTACGTGTGGTTGCAAATTTATGATTATAGGAACTAGCCGTAATCCAGAAGAAAGACCTTGGACGATAAGAGTGTGTCCAGGGGAAAAAGGCAGACATAACCACCCGTTCTTTGTATATAGAGAAGGCCAAGTAAGAACAAATAGGCTGAATGCAGATATTAGGCAGCATATACGGAATCTCACAGCCACTGGCATGCAACCAGCGTTTATAATGACGTCAATTAGGGAGAACTTTCCTGATTTTTATCCTAGCATGAGTCAGATCTACAACATAAGACAAGCATTAAGGAGGGAAGAGATGGATGGTAGGACTCCTCTTCAGCATTGTCTCTATTTGGCCACAGAAAAGAATTATGTTGTATGGACAGATTTGGATAGCGACGGGCAGCTGACCAGGCTATTAATTGCTAACCCCATATCTATCTAGATGACACGTACGTGGCCCTATGTTGTGTTGATAGACACAACGTACAAGACGAATAAGGCAAAGTGGCCCCTTTGCGAATAATAGGAATGACGCCAACCAATCACAACTTTTTGGTTGCATTCTGTCTGATGCGAGATGAGGCGGCCGTGTCTTATTCTTGGGTGCTGGAGAGGTTGCGGGATATATTTGGTACAGTACAAATGCCTAATGTTATCGTCACGGATAGAGACGAGGGTTTGTCTGCAGCTATTCGTGATGTCTACCCAGGTAAATTGATACATTATTTTTGATTTGTATACCAAGTATATGTTTATTTTTTTAATTTTGATCTTTTGTTTAATGTAGATGTACGTCATTTACTTTGCGTATGGCATATTGGAAATGATGTGGAGAACATGGTAGACAAATTATGTGGTGATAAGAAAAACGCACAGGGGCAGCTCTTTAGACAAGGAAAATGGAACCGGTTGGTTAACAGTTCAACGACCGAAGAATTTGAGAGCAGGTGGAATGAGATTGTATCGAGGTGGTCGACAAGGAATAGCAGGGTCGTGCGTTATTTAGCTGGGACATGGATTCCTCACAGGGAAAAATTTGTGCGTGCCTGGACGAATGACTGTATGCATTTTGGCAACCTTACTACCAGTAGAGTTGAAAGCCATCACTCTTCATTCAAGTACTATCTACGTGTTGGTGCATGACGTACGACAGACGGCCCAGCTCAGTGGTTGGTAAAACTTGGTACAGCTCATCAAACATGTCTTGCAGTCTGATGATAGAGTTCATCGTCTTCTTCCTAAGCCGACACTCTATAATTGGTAAGTGAGCTGGAATCGACGACTATCGACGGGCCCCGGCCGGGTGATGTAATCACCACCAGCATCGAAGACGCTGGAGCCTCGCCCGTGAAGTCAGATCCTCAACCGGCCGCTTCCGATCAATCGAGAGGTCCATCGAGCATGAGGTCTACGCTTAAACCGACCGTGACCCCGATCGGATTCCAATCAACAGTCTCCCCAACGACTCTTCCTCACCGACAAGCTGGTCGACTTCGGATCATCGCCTCCGAGTGAACGTATCACTACGCAGGCTGCTGGTCAAGGTGAGTACGAACTTGGTCTAGCGTACTCGAAGCTTGGGCCTGACTTATTCTAGCCTGCTCCATCCTAACCCTCCTATGAACCCGTAACCCTCTCTCATGGGGTCCCCCTTAATAAAGTCGGTCTAAAGGTATTGCACTAACATGCCTCTAAAAAAACCTTTGCCTCTACCATGGTTTCCAGCCATTTACTACAATTTTTATAATTTAATGAATTATTATAATATACTTTAATTGATTAAACATTAACAAAAATAAAATAACTAAAATAAAATAAAATTATTATAAGCAAATAAAATTATTATAAACAAATTATTATAACAATATTAAATTAAATTAATTAAAATTATTATAAACAAATAAATTATTTTAACAATATTAAATTATAAACAAATAAATAATAATAACTTTATAAACAAATAACAATAATAACAAATAATAATAATAATATTTATAAACAAATAATAATAATATTTATAAACAAATAATAACAATAACAAATAATAATAATATTTATATTAAATAAAAAAAAATAAAAAAAATAAAAAAAGGAAAATCGCACAAAACGTGCGATTATACCATGGAGGAATCGCATGAAATGTGCGATTGTACCACGGTCCAATTGCACAAAACGTGCGATTCCTCCATGGTACAATCGCACAAAATGTGCGATTCCTCCATGGGTCCATCGCATAGTTCATGCGATTCTTGCCATTTTTTTTTAAAATTTTTTTTTTTTGAATTTTGAATCGAGATGAAGTTACGAATTACCTCAGTTTTGCGATAACGATTCGAAGTCCAATCCTTAGGCCCGATAAATTTTTGAGAGAATTTAGTGAGTTTTAGAGTGATAAAAGTGTTATTGAGTTCGATTTGAGTGTTTTATACTCGTTTTAAGTCCAAGGGCATTTTCGTCATTTTAATTATTTATTTTAAATTAGGGGTGACGATAAAATGAAAAGGGTGGCGACAAATAAAAATCGGGATACCAACCACATTTTTTTTATTTTTTATCGGGCTAGATTAGAGAATCTACGGTAATAACTCAGTATGAGCTCGTATAGACAAGCCTGCGACCATAACTATAGGTAGGCTCGTGTGTATAAGTCCGCAAAATGGAGAGTTGCTACTCAAAGTAGACATTAAGGATACGGTTAGTAAGCATTAAAGATAATATAAGTAGGGATTAAGAATACCGTAAGTATGCATTAATCTTTAATGGAATGCACTTGAGATACGTTTCTCAAGAGATTAGATGTTGTAATGTGTGATCACATGTGAACGCTTTCCCAACATACGATAAAGGGAAATTAGATTTAAAACTTCTATGGATAATTAAATTTTTAACGAGTACGCCACCCATAATTCACAACAACACCTACCTTTTGATTTCGAATAAACTGTTCATTTCGAATAAAAAAAATTATAGAAGTATGTGGAGGGGAGTTTTGAGAGATTTTGAGTTTAGTTATAAGAAAAATACGACAAATTTAGTGGAACAGACTTGACCATATTACTCGGGCATTCTCCTTTATTATTTTAATAGAACAAAGTGAGATATTTAAATAAACTCTTTTAGATTGTGTTTGGAAACAAATTTTAATTATGAATATCATTTATGAAAAATTTGACAATGACAAAATTTAAAAATACATTTTCAAATTTTCAAGTTTAACTAATTTAAAATAATAGGAGTAATGAAATTGAATCAATTCCAAAATTAAATTTTATTAATGTATTAAACAATACTCCATCCGTTTTTTGTGTTCTTCTCGTTTACTATTTGCACAGTTTTCAAGGTAAATTTTAAACCTCAATATCTCTAAATACGTATAATAAAAATTATAAAAAATTCCTTATAAAAGAGTATAAATTAATGGAACAAACAAGATCTCATATGGATATATTTTATCTTCTAAATATGTGTCAAAAACATTAATCAAATTTCCCTCCCCTCATAATGAAATATTTCCAAATAGTAAGAACATTACCTCATAATGAAATATTTCCAAATAGTAAGAACATTAGAGTACGAAAGGAGTAATAAATTTAATTCAATTTCTAAACTTTTCTTAATGAAATTATCCATATAATTTGTGATAGTTTTTTCATTAAAATAGTATGAAAAGCAAAAATATACACAAATTAACAATTCATTGGTACAAGTTGCACTATTATTTTCATTTAATTGGACTAAGCTTCAGTAATCACAGAGCCCACAAAAGATAATAAAAATGGCGTCGCCGGCGACGATCCGGTTCTGCGCACTCACATTCATTCTCTGTGTACCTCCTTTTCTCATCCATCCATCCATCCATCCCTCACTAACTGCTGTGGTGAAGACGATTGTTATGGTTTAATAGGGTAATTTTACTTAACTTACCATTTTGATTAGAAATCAAATTCGATTCCAATGATTAAGGATTCTGATTTTTGTTGCTTTTTAGGGTTTTCTCAAAATGTGAACGCTTCCAAAATCAAGAAAAGCTTATTACAAACTTTCTTTGAAAGAGTAAGTCGATATTGTAGTTAAAATTGGTTCAGTTTGATTTGATTTTTAATTTGAGAGTTTAATTTTGTTGAATTTTAATTGTAGCCATCCTGACAAATACCCAGACCCTGAATCAAAGTAATTATTTGCAAAGATTTCCAATGTGTTTGAGGTATGATTCATACTTCGTAGTTTTTTTGAAATGTATGATTAATGGTTTTGTTTGTGCTTGATTTAGCTTGATATGGTATGAATTTTTGAAGATGCATTTTGCTGATTTATGACGCTTTTGCTCCATGAAATGTGTTAAATTCATAACCAACATTGTTTAATTTTTTCCATGATTCCAAATTCATTTTAGTTGGGATAAGTATTGTAGCTTGTTCTCTATGGTTGGAATGTAGCTCGCTATCTTTTAATGAGGGAGCAGGATTCTACATTTAGTACCAATAGGAGAGTTAAGTTTTGTGGGTGATGAAATTTACTCTTGGTAGTGCTTAATGCTATGCCATTGTGAGTGAGGAGCTCCGCAAGTTGTTATTACTGAACTACTAGTTGTGATTTTGGAGAATGAAGCATTGCTTCACAACAGAGATCAACTACATAGGTTTAATTACTGATTTTGAGGGTTTGAGTATGAAGCTTTTCTTCGTTTCCTAGGATGATGACATAGGCTTAGGCTGTTGGGTTGTAGAGTCAAATGACATTACCATTTGTCTCTTGAAACTAACGGTATATTCAGCAAAACTAGATGTAAGAGTATTGGTTGTATGAGTAGCGGTAACTCTTTCCAATGACTCCAAAAGTTATGTTGGCTTTTGCAAAATACCTCCTATGTGGGCCTAGGCTCCCCATGTCATCTGTCTTCCTGTAACAACTTCAGAGGGAAGTGGGGAAAAATCAAAGGCACTTGTCGTGGTAAGACAACTTCAGAGGGTTGTGGCCGTGTGCAGAACAATTAAAAGAATAGATGGAGTATATGATTATTCTCTAGTCAATGCCTTGCAAGGCAAAATGTATAGGCCTTTTGATTGTTCAGCTTCCAACATATTTCAACACTTGTTTGTTCAAAATTCAAATGCTTGTAGGTTGTCAGGATGAACTTTACCGTCCAAGTGTTAGACTCGGCTATTTTGTGAAAACTTCATGTTTTGGTTCAAAATGGAGTGTCAAAGTGTTTGCCGCAATGTAAATCATGTCATCGACATGTTTATTTCTTTTTCTCCCTACATTCACTTTGTTCTTCCTCGGTATGAAGACGGATTGAGAAACTTATGAAAATCGTGTAGGATTTTTTTGATAATAGTGGATTAGAGATGTGAGAATACTTTTGGGTTTAATGTACCTTCAATTTGGGCCATTCTGAAATGTGGATTTGAAATATTGATATAGGTTGGCTATGTCTCGAACAAAACCAATCTATAAACACGCGTTTTGTTTTCTGATTTTTTGTTTTTTAGAGTTTTATAGGCTGAAATATCCACTAATAAACCAATCAATTTTCTGATTTTTTGTTTTTCGATTTGAAATATCCACTAATAATATTCTGTAGTGTTCGTAGTCACATGGAGCTTGTGTTGTTCAGCTGCAGTACATGCTTGGTGAAAGCGTAGAGGTGCTCAAATTAAAACCTGACCATCCCTTTAACCAGACGATCCAACTTTTTAATGGCAGATCAAAAAAACTCAAAACTTACAAGTTTCTGGACTAATTCTGGTTGGGTACCCTGATTTCCTAAATAACTTAAAAGACACAGAAGACCAGGTTAGGAATACTCTGAAAAATATGCAGCAACTATGTGCTATACCTTTCAATACAGTGAAAAGTTGGATTACTTATCAGAGGAGGAAATCAGCAGCTCCAGATCAGATTAGTCCAGCACCTTCTTCTGCAGCAGCTCCCAAATCTGTTATAACAGAATGATGACGTGTCAAGCAAAGTACAATATGCAGGCTATAACAAACTAAGGAATATTCTAGGGAGGAAATGAGTCAGTGTATTGTAAGGGAGGGTAAATCTAAGCTATATATATGAATGTAATAAATGATGAGAGCATGAGTGATAATTATTAAGTTTACCTTTGAGGTAAGGAGTCCCCCTGTTGTCTCGAAAAACAGCTCATTGTAATCATCTTTTAGCCTTTTCCTTTAATATACTCATCCTTGCTTTCTTCTTTCTGTATTTTGTGTTCTCAAATCAGCTCAGGTCATAGCAAATCTGGTATCAGAGCTTTCTCCGATCATGGTGAATCCACCCCATATCACTAATACCCAGAGGCTGGAAAGCCTGGAGGTTGAAGTGACCAACATCCCCATCCAAATTAACTCTGAATTGGACAAAATCCGTTCAGAAATAGCCCAAAACTCACAAAAAATGAAACCATAACCCATCAACTAACTTCCATGAACCAAACCCTGCAATTCCTCTGTGAAAAAATTGCAGGAGGAATGAGTCCACAAATTGATTCACAGACTGACCAACAACCATACCCTATCCTCAACAACCTTACACCCCAAAATGACCCCCACCCACAAATGGAATTCAGCCCTACACCAGACTTAAACCATTCGCCAACAGTAAACCTAGATATCCTCCACACATTACAAGCCCTTGTTAATCAAAACTCTTCTAAGAGAGGAAGCGGGAAAACCAAGAAACTCGACCTACCCAATTTCAATGGCGAGAATCCCGATGGATGGATCTTGCAAGCTGAGAGATACTTCCAATTTTATGAACTCACTGAAAAAGAGGTCATGGAATCGACAGTGTTGAGTTTGGTGGGGAAGGCGCTTCTGTGGTACCAATGGGAACATCAGCAACAACTCATTTTAAGGTGGGAAGAACTGAAGGGGCTGCTCCTAAGGCAATTTAGGCCCCTTGAAGAAGGAACCCTCCATGAGCAGTGGCTCTCAGTTCAACAAACCGGTACGGTGGCAGATTACCAGTTGGAGTTCATCGAAAAAGCAAATCCGTTGGGGAGAATTCACGAGCCCTTTCAACTGGGGTCATTCATGAGAGGTTTAAAGGATGATATTAGAAGAGAAGTGAGAGCACAAAGACCTCAAACTTTAAAAGAAGCCATGGAATGGGCTTTAAGCATTGACCAAAAATTATACCTAGAAACTTATAAACCTTCACCTCCATTCCCAGAAATGAACTGACCCCTTAAACCATTTCCCTTAAATCAACAACAACCCAGAAATCACCCAGCCCCTAACCACAACCGTCCTACCCAGCCCAACTTCCCTTATGGCTCGAATCAAAACAACTTTCGACCCAATAGAGCACCTTCAATTCCAATCAATCCCGAACAAATTTTCAACCCAAAGTAACCCTTACAAACCGAGAATACCTTGAAAAAAGAGCCAAAGGCCTATGTTTCACTTGTAATGATAAATGGACAGCAAACCATGTGTGCAGAAACAAAGAAATGAATCTGTTAGTGGTGATGGATGGAGAAGAAGTAGAAGTAAGTGAAGAAATGGAGGGCCCAGGAGAAGAAAATGTCGACATCTCTATGCCTTCATTTCCACTATCCTTAAGCATTACCACGACTCTCCCATTGGTGGTCATGGAGGGGAATACAAAACATATACCAGAATTGCTCGTGACTGGTTTTGGGAGGGGATGAAGAAGCAGATTGTGGAGTATGTGAAGCAATGTGGAATTTGTCAAAGGCAGAAAACATCAAGCCTATCCCCTGCGGGCCTTCTCCAACCTCTCCCCATTCCAAACTTGGTTTGGGAGCAGATATCCATGGATTTCGTAGAGGGATTACTGAAGTCGTTTGGGAAGGATACTATTATGGTGGTAGTTGACCGACTTTCCAAGTATGCACATTTTATTGCATTAAAGCATCCCTTTACCGCTCTTACAGTAGCTGAGACCTTCATCAAGGAGATTGTGCGGTTACATGGTTTTCCGGTGTCGATCGTATCGGATAGAGATAAGGTGTTCATGAGCCACTTTTGGCGTGAGCTGTTTCGTTTGCATTCTACTGCTCTTAAGCGAAGCACCGCGTACCATCCTCAATCCGATGGTCAAACGGAGGTAGTTAACAAAGTGCTCGAGACCTACTTGCGTTGTTTTATCAACGGGCAACCCAAAAAATGTCTAAACTGGCTCCACTGGACTGAGTACAGCTATAATACATCCCCCCATACTTCCACTAAAATCTCTCCTTTTCAAGCCCTTTATGGGAGGTCACCCCAGTTTTTAGGTCGTGTGGGTCATGGTGCTACTGTTCTCGGCAGCTTGGAGGACATGTTACAACTTACAAGAAAGAGATGCGCAATTGGATGAGCTGAAATTTCATCTGTTATGAGCACAACAAGTCATGAAAGCGAATGAAGACAAGCATAGAAGAAATGTGCATTTTAACATTAATGATCGAGTGTTTTTGAAACTACAGCCTTATAGGCAAAAATCACTTGTTCATAAATACAATGAGAAGTTAGCTCCTCGCTACTATGGGCCATATACAATCAAGAAGAAAATAGGGTCTGCTGCCTATGAGTTAATCCTTCCTAGTTACAGTGGAGTACACCCAGTATTTCATGTTTCTCGATTGAAGTTGGCTAAAGGTGACTTGACAGCTGCTGACATTCCCATCCAGCTCACTGATACCTTGGAGTTAAAGGCTGAACCAGAGTCCATCTTGGCATACCGGTATGACAGCAAGGGAGCACTGGAAGTTTTAGTCCAATGGACTGATCTACCTCAAGCTGAAGCGACTTGGGAGAATGCATCTCTGCTCAACCAACAATTTCCTCACTTTCACCTTGAGGACAACGTGAAGCTTCTTGGGGGAGGTATTGCTATACCTTTCAATACAGTGAAAAGTTGGATTACTTATCAGAGGAGGAAATCAGCAGCTCCAGATCAGAATAGTCCAGCACCTTCTTCTGCAGCAGCTCCCAAATCTGTTATAACAGAATGATGACGTGTCAAGCAAAGTACAATATGCAGGCTATAACAAACTAAGGAATATTCCAGGGAGGGAATGAGTCGGTGTATTGTAAGGGAGGGTAAATCTAAGCTATTTATATGAATGTAATAAATGATGAGAGCATGAGTGATAATTATTAAGTTTACCTTTGAGGTAAGGAGTCCCCCTGTTGTCTCGAAAAACAGCTCATTGTAATCATCTTTTAGCCTTTTCCTTTAATATACTCATCCTTGCTTTCATCTTTCTGTATTCTGTGTTCTCAAATCAGCTCAGGTCATAGCACTATGTCATTCCTGGATCCTATCACAGCATTCTTGAAGACTACGGAAACGGTATGAAATCTTATGGATTTCTTGTATTGTTAACTGAACTGACTGTTCTCTTGCTTTGTCTATAATAATTTAACACATCAAATTAATTCACTCTTTTGTCACCATATATTATGCAAATGCACTTCATCTAATAGAAGCTATATTCCATATCCTTATTCCTTAGTTCTAGAAAAATTATACTAACGAATTGCAACAAATCCCCAAAAGTTATATTGCATAGATATAGTTTCCATCGTCAGTTTGGCACTAGCATCTTCTTTCTGGAATTGCACAATCTACTAAACAGTTGATGGATCAGTAGCATCTGATGCGAGTTCATAGGAACCAAATACAGAAGTCTGTTCTGATGCAATGGGATCTACTATTTTTGAGGGTGTTAGACGATTTCTTGACCTGAAGTGAGATCTATTGAATGTTATTGTTGAAGCATGCTCAAGGGGAGAAGAAGTTGGCCAGTGCAGAGGAGCAAGATAGCTTGATGGCTTTGTTGTAGTAGTTACAAAAAGCTTTGATTTTCTTGGTTCAAGTAGTGACATGTGAGATTTGAAGGTTGAATGATATATGTCTACTAATAGAGGGTACTGTTGTAAGGCAAAAAGGGTAACAGGAACTGTGGCGATTAAAGCAATAGGAATAGGAGCCCATTTCACACCTTCTCTGAAAGTGATGAAGAATGTAGCCGTGAAGGCTACTATCATGGTGGCTATCGAAATAAGCAGCAATATAAGACCGCTCATGAGCTTCAGTGGCAGTGATACAAGGAAGTCTCTTTCTGCATAGCGTGAAGTAAGAATTGACAAGAACATCAATAATGAAGAAGTAGAGCTGAGCAACGATACACCATTCGACATAGAAAAGACCACAAAAGATGCTCTTCTTTGTAGAACTGGATTCCCTTTTTCGTTTTCACCTCCAGGCAATTGGAAAGCTGCTGAAAACACTACAGTAGCAATTAGAGTTGCTACTAGAGCACATGATTCCGATGTCTTTCTCATCCAAGTCTCGCCTTTTGTCCTTAATCCTTCATGCTCTTCACTAAACAGTGCCTGAGGTGTTTTATGATCATCGTTTTCTGCCTCGATATATTCTGGCCTAACTATCTTCATCACTGTCTGCAAACCAAATTGGTTGAGTTAATTTTTGTTACTATTATTTGAAATGATGGAAGTTTTGAATATCTAGGGTATAGAGTATTATTACCTTGAACCATAAAGCCTCTTGTTGCATTTGTAAAGATATGCAATTTAGCCGATCAGGAGGCGCTAACTTAGCAGCCAAATGTAACATGTTATTTCCATTATCATCTTTGTAAGTAGCTATTAAGTCCTTTATTGCCCCGATTTCATAAATAAGCTTGAAGATCTCTGCTTGACGGTGTTTGACTGCTATGTGAAAAATAGTGTACCTATTTTCATCTACCTTCCATATTAGATCAGGGTAAGATTTGATCAATGTCGATAAGAATTCAACCTTCCCTAATTTAGCTGCAACAAATAGTAACCGCCATGGGTAGCCAATTAGTTTAGATATATCCTCTTCCTTCAGTCTGATGATTTCATCCCAAAGGTTCTGTACTAGCTGAAGTGCAGCTTGTGGCTCGTTGCTTGTATCTTGATCTATGCTAGTCCCTGTATATAAATTGAATATTTAGTCTGATGGTTTCTGTCTATAAAATTTGAGTCTTGGGCCAAAGACACATAGTTTTTTGTTGGTTTTGTATCGTAATGGATTATACTAAAATGACTCATTAGATCATGTGCTCTTCTTATTTATGTGAAGTTGCCGATGGTGTTTAGTTATCAAGCGTCAATAAAAAACAATCTCTTTGTTATCATTAACAAAAGTAAAGTTGTGTACAACCGACCCAAAACTTCCGGAAGTTGGGAGCTACTTAATGGCATTGGGATGATGGAATGTTGTCGGACCATTTGTAAGTTTATGCCAGATTGATAAGTGATTATCTAGGAACTTACAAGGAAATGGGAATCTTTTCCATATGTTTGTGTGACAGTCAGCTGTCTTTAGAGGCTTTCGAGCCAATGCATGCAACGCCGTTTCTTCTTTTGCATCTCGGAAGAAGGGCCAAGTAGCGGTGCTTGCTTAGAATATGCAATGCAACATCTGTGTTATAAAGCAATGTATATACAATAGGTTAGAATTCGTAAGTGGAGAATCCATGGAAATAAATCATGTATCTGACACTGGTTGATATGAACCAAAACATCCTACTTATTTAGTCTCGTGTTGCTATTAACATAGAAATTTGGCTTACCAAACATATCAGTACCGATTGAACTGGTAAGTAAGCCTATACGATCTTCATCTGTCATTTGTGTATCATCGGTTACTTCAAGGAGGTACCAAACCATATGTTTATGACCTAGCAAGACCGCCATGTGAAGTGGCATCATTCCTTGACTGCCTCTGATGTTAGGCAATTCTTTGGTTTTATCAACCATTAGTCTTGCAGTTTCGACAACCCCAGAGACAGCAGCAAAGCATAGAGTTGTATTTCCGACTTTGTTGGCTAAAGCAAGAGATTCTGCATCCATAATATTAACCAACTCCCTAACTAGATGCAAATGCTTGGCTGCTGCTGCAATGTGAAGAACTGTTTCCCCGCCTTTTGTGATCTTTGCGCGTAACCATAAATCACTAGCAACACATTTGATTGTTTCACCATCACCATTTAGTGCTGCTCGGTATAATCTCACCCCTTCTGCTAAGAATTCCTCTCCTGTAGCATCTGTAATGCAACTAAAATGTTAGAAATCACCAGAAAAAGTTAAGTTGATGGATGAAGCGACAAGATATATGTTATATACTCTATCAAATTCATGAACACATTTTTCTTTGTCTAAAATAGTTTATTATAATAATCTGTACATCCAGGTTTTCATCCACAAAAAGTCTTTGCGCTTGATTAGAGGTTGGAAAGCAATCTTGTGCTCAATATTTTGTATTTTTTGTGATTTAGCTATGACAGTTTTGATGTTGAATAGCCCTTGTTGTATAATTCATAATATAAGTATCTCTAGGTGAATAATTGTAAATACGAAGACCTTATATGACGGAAATAATTGCTCATGTTCCTATTACATTATTATTTTCATTTATAGCTTCTATGAGCGGAAGATACTGGGCAGATGATACAATAGAGAAAAATTACTGATTATGTACCTTATTACCAAAATATTTCATTAAGTTACTTCCACCAAGACACATTTGGTTGAATTAGATACATATAGTCTTATCCTAATTTTAACAAAAAAAGGTTGTCGTCTACAATTTCACAGTTTATTATAATACAAAACAAAGTTGAAAACCACATGACTACCGAGAGCATTTGACTTCACCTGGTTGTTGAGGAGATGGAGGTGTTTTTAACAAAAAAGGTTGTCGTCTACAATTTCATTGTTATAGTGAGGTGTTTTTTAGATTTAGTAAAATGGGTATGTACTTGATAATTGTGGTTTTTCTTTTGAATATTGATAATTGTGGTTACGACTTCTTTAATATTAACAAAATAACAAGTATATACTTAAAGTATTTATATTCACCACACCCTTATTATTTATGATTTACGTTTATTCATCATCATCATACCCAGTGTATTCCGCACATAGACTATATCTATAGTCAGGGTCTGAGGAGGGAAGATAGACAGCGTCTCATACCCATAAAGAAAGGGCGGTTAAAAGCGCAGTGTAGATGGACCAAAAATAAATGCAGATACTTCTACATTTTCTGATATGTCATGACTCATGCCTATTTCTCGGATCTACCATACCCGAGCTAGGGCAACCACATTTTTTTAATCTTTTTTTATCGGGGCTAGATTAGAGAATCTACAGTAATAATCTATTATGAGCTCGTATAGACAAGCCTACGACCATAACTATAGGTAAGCTCGTGTGTATAAGCCCGGAGAGTTGCTACTCACAAGTCACATGCCCACCAAGCTTATAGGAGTACTAGTTAACATTTTTTAAATCAACTATGTACAAATTTTTGTAAGAGACGGTCTTTTTAATAGATCATTTCTAATTGGATCGGCCTATTATATATTTTTTAAAAGTTTTAAGTAGGTATTAAGAATGATGTAAGTAGGCATTTAAGATATTAAAAGTAGACAGTAAGAATACGATTCGTAAGCATTATGATTATGGTAAGTAGACATTAGTCTTTAAAGGGATACACTTGAGATACATCTCTCAAGAGAGCTGTTATTGATTTGTGATTACATGTGAGCGCTTTCCCAACATACGATAAAAGAAAAACGAGATTTAAAACTTCTGTTGATAATTAAATTTTTAACGAGTATGCCGCCCATAATTTAACACCCACAATTAGTACTCATTATCCTCTTAACTTAAAGCATGCACAAATATTAATGATAGTTGTTAAAAGACTAAGGGATGTTTGGCTGTAGTAGCTCATTGGAATAAATGATATGATGGATTGATTTTATTATTTGATTTGATCAATTGATTTCGAATAAACTGTTCATTTTGAATAAAAAGAAGGGAAATTTCATATGGTAGCATTCAGTTTTAATGAAATGCTAGTGGTAGCACTTTTTAAGAAAATTCCATATGGTAGCATCCAGTTTATGCACTATCTAATTGCCGTAGCATTTTCCGTTAAGTTCTTGTTAAATTCCGTTAAATTCATCATTTTGTAAGTTTTTTTCCACATGGTAGCATCCAATTTTTGTTAATTTATCATTTTAACTTTTCACCATTTTAATGTTTAATTCACCGTTTAATACATTAACGCTCATAAATGTTTAATACTTATTCGCCTATTTTTCGATACGTAAACCGAAAAAGATATTTGGCGTTATTTTTACCTATCATAACGATTTTTTTCAAAAAACGGACGTTGCAATTACCCTTATGGGGTAACTCTTTCGAAAATCCGGTCGAAACAAGTACTTATTCGACTATTTTCCGATACGTAAACCGAAAATGATATTTGACGTCATTTTTACCCATCATAACAATTTTTTTTAAAAAAATTGGATGTCGCTACTATTCTCATCGGATACTCTTTCGAAAATTCGAAAGAAACAAGTACTTATTCGAAAGAGTACTTGTTTTGACCAATGAATTAAACATTAAAATGATGAATTAAATGTTAAAATTATTTTTCCGTAAAATTATTTAACATTTATATTTTTTTCCATAAAATTATTAAACATTTATGGACGTTAATGAATTAAACGGCGAATTAAACAATAAAATGGTGAATTAAACAAAAACTTGATGCTACCATGTGGAAAAAACTTACAAAATGATGAATTAAACGGAATTTAACAAGAACTTAACGGAAAATGCTACGACAATTAGATAGTGCATAAACTAGATGCTACCATGTGAAATTTTCTTTAAAAGGTGCTACCATTGACATTTCATTAAAATTTGATGCTATCATGTGGAATTTCCCAAAAAAAATTATTAAAGTACGTGGATGGGAGTTTTGAGAGATTTGAGTTTAGTTATAAGAAAAATACGACAAATTTAATGAAACAAACTTAACCATATTACTTTGGCATTCTCCTTTATCATTTTAATGGAACAAAGTGACATATTAATTTTTTTAGGTTGAGTTTGGAAACAAATTTTTAATTACGAATATTATTTATGAAAAATTTGACGATGACAGTTTAAAAACACATTTTCAAATTTTTAAGTTTAGGAAGGACTTTTTGACCGCCCTGTCCTTTTTGGGTATGAGCTGCCGTCCTTTTTCCCTCTGCAGACCGTGATCATAGTTTTCTATGAACGGGATATACCGAGTATGATATGGTGATGAACTACGTTTAATATAATAAGTAATGAAATTGAATCAATTCCAAAATTAAATTTTATTAATTTATTAAACAATACTAAATTTAAATCAATTTCCAAACTTTTCTTAATGAAATTATCCATATAATTTGTGATAGTTTTTTCATTAATAGGATGAAAAGCTAAAATATACACAAATTAACAATTCATTGGTACAAGTTGCACTATTATTTTCATTTAATTGGACTAAGCTTCAGTAATCACAGAGCCCACAAAAGATTCACAAAAATGGCGTCGCCGGCGACGATCCGGTGCCGCGCACTCACATTCATTCTCTGTGTACCTCCTTTTCTCCTCCATCCATCCCTCACTAACTGCTGTGGTGAAGACGATTGTTATGATTTAATAGGGTATTTTTACTTCACTTACCATTTTGATTAGAAATCAAATTCGATTCCAATAATCAAGGATTCTGATTTTTGTCGCTTTTTTAGGGTTTTCTCAAAATGTGAACGCTTCCAAAATCAAGAAAAGATTATTACAAACTTTCTTTGAAATAGTAAGTCGATATTATTATAAATGGTTCAATTTGATTTGATATTTATTTTGAGAGTTTAATTTTGTTGAATTTTAATTGTAGCCGTCCTGACAAATACCCAGACCCTGAATCAAAGAAATTATTTGCAAAGATTACCAATGTGTTTGAGGTATGATTAATACTTCAGTTTTTTTGAAATGTATGATTAATGGTTTTGTTTGTGCTTGATTTAGCTTGATATGGTATGAATTTTAGAAGATGCATTTTGCTGATTTTTTTCCATGATTCCAAAATCCTTTTAGTTGGGACGCTTTTGATCCATGAAATGTGTTAAATTCATAACCAATATTGTTTAATTTTTTCCATGATTCCAAAATCCTTTTAGTTGGGACACTTGTTCTCTATGGTTGGAAAGTAGCTAGCTATCTTCCAATGAGGGAGCTGGGTTCTACATTTAGTACCAATAGGAGAGTTAAGTTTTGTGGGTAATTGTTGTGGGTGATGACATTTACTCTAGGTAGTGCTTAATGCTATGCCATTGTGAGCGAGGAGCTCTGCAAGTCGTTAATACTGAACTATAAGTTGTGATTTTGGAGAATGAAGCATCGCTTCACAACAGAGATCAATGACATAGGTTTAATGCTTATTGCTGATTTGAGGGTTTGCGTATGAAGCTTTTCTTCATTTCCTAGGATGATGACATAGGTTTAGGCTGTTGGGTTGTAAAGGCAAATGACATTACCATTTATCTCTTGAAACTAAGGGTATATTCAGCATAACTAGATGTAAAAGTATTGGTTGTATGAGTAGCGGTAACTCTTTCCAATGACAACACCTCCTATGTGGGCCTAGGCTCCCCATTTCATCTGTCTTCATGTAACAACTTCAGAGGGAAATGGAGAGAAATCAAAGTCACTTGTCGTGGTAAGACAACTTCAGAGGGTTGTGGCCGTGTATAGAACAATCAAAAGAATAGATGGAGTATATGATTATTCTCTGGCGGATGCCTTGCATGGCAAAATGTATAGGCCTTTTGATTGTTCAGCTTCCAACATATTTAAACACTTGTTTGTTCAAAATTAAATGCTTGTAGGTTGACAGGATGAACTTTACCGTCCAAGTGTTAGATCATGAAAACTTCCTGTTTTGGTTCAAAATAGAGTGCCAAAGTGTTTGCCCCAATGTAAATCATGTCACCGACATGTTTATTTCTTTATCTCCCTACATTCACTCTGTTTTTCCTCGGTTAGAAGACAGACTGAAAACTTATGAAAATCTTATGGGAAATAGGAATTAGTTGATAATTTAGTGAATTAGAAATGTGAGAATACTTTTGGGTTTAAGGTGCCTTCAATTTGGGCCATTCTGAAATGTGGATTTGAAATATCCACTAATAATCTTCTGTAGAGTTCGTAGTCACATGGAGCTTGTGTTGATCAACTGCAGTACATGCGTGGTGATAGCGTAGAGGTGCTCAAAATAAAACCCGACCATCCCTTTAACCAGACGATCCAACTTTTTAATGGCAGATCAAAAAACTTAAAACTTACAAGTTTCTGGACTACTTCTGGTTGGGTACCCCGATTTCCTAAATAACTTAAAAGACACAGAAGACCAGTTTGGGACTACTCTGAAAAATATGCAGCAACTATGTCATTCCTGGATCCTATCACAGCACTCTTAAATACTACAGAAAGGGTATGAAATCTTATAGATTTCTTGTATTGTTTACTGAACCGACTGTTCTCTTGCTTTGTCTATATTAATTTAACACGCAAATTAATTCACTCTTTTGCCACCATATATTATGTAAATGCACTACATCTAATAGAAGTTATATTCCATATCCTTATTCCTTAGTTCTAGAAAAATTATACTAACTAATTGCACTAAATCCCCAAAAGTTATTGTGCATAGATATAGTTTCCATCGTCAATTCGGCACTAGTGTTTTCTTTGTGGACTTACACAATCTACTAAACAGTTGGTGGATCAGTAGCATCTGAAGCGGGTTCGTAGGAACCAAATACAGAAGTTTCCTGTTCCGATGCAATGGGATCTACTATTTTTGAGGGTGTTAGACGATTTCTTGACCTGAAGTGAGATCTATTGAATGTTATTGTTGAAGCATGCTCAAGGGGATAAGAAGTTGGCCAGTGCAGAGGAGCAAGATAGCTTGATGGCTTTGTTGTAGTAGTTACAAAAAGCTTTGATTTTCTTGGTTCAAGTAGTGACATGTGAGATTTGAAGGTTGAATGATATATGTCTACTAATAGAGGGTACTGTTGTAAGGCAAAAAGGGTAACAGGAACTGTGGCGATTAAAGCAATAGGAATAGGAGCCCATTTCACACCTTCTCTGAAAGTGATGAAGAATGTAGCCGTGAAGGCTACTATCATGGTGGCTATCGAAATAAGCAGCAATATAAGACCGCTCATGAGCTTCAGTGGCAGTGATACAAGGAAGTCTCTTTCTGCATAGCGTGAAGTAAGAATTGACAAGAACATCAATAATGAAGAAGTAGAGCTGAGCACGATACACCATTCGACATAGAAAAGACCACAAAAGATGCTCTTCTTTGTAGAACTGGATTCCCTTTTTCATTTTCACCTCCAGGCAATTGGAAAGCTGCTGAAAACACTACAGTAGCAATTAGAGTTGCTACTAGAGCACATGATTCCGATGTCTTTCTCATCCAAGTCTCGCCTTTTGTCCTTAATCCTTCATGCTCTTCACTAAACAGTGCCTGAGGTGTTTTATGATCATCGTTTTCTGCCTCGATATATTCTGGCCTAACTATCTTCATCACTGTCTGCAAACCAAATTGGTTGAGTTAATTTTTGTTACTATTATTTGAGATGATGGAAGTTTTGAATATCTAGGGTATAGAGTATTATTACCTTGAACCATAAAGCCTCTTGTTGCATTTGTAAAGATATGCAATTTAGCCGATCAGGAGGCGCTAACTTAGCAGCCAAATGTAACATGTTATTTCCATTATCATCTTTGTAAGTAGCTATTAAGTCCTTTATTGCCCCAATTTCATAAATAAGCTTGAAGATCTCTGCTTGACGGTGTTTGACTGCTATGTGAAAAATAGTGTACCTATTTTCATCTACCTTCCATATTAGATCAGGGTAAGATTTGATCAATGTCGATAAGAATTCAACCTTCCCTAATTTAGCTGCAACAAATAGTAACCGCCATGGGTAGCCAATTAGTTTAGATATATCCTCTTCCTTCAGTCTGATGATTTCATCCCAAAGGTTCTGTACTAGCTGAAGTGCAGCTTGTGGCTCGTTGCTTGGATCTTGATCTATGCTAGTCCCTGTATATAAATTGAATATTTAGTCTGATGGTTTCTGTCTATAAAATTTGAGTCTTGGGCCAAAGACACATAGTTTTTTGTTGGTTTTGTATCGTAATGGATTATACTAAAATGACTCATTAGATCACGTGCTCTTCTTATTTATGTGAAGTTGCCGATGGTGTTTAGTTATCAAGCGTCAATAAAAAACAATCTCTTTGTTATCATTAACAAAAGTAAAGTTGTGTACAACCGACCCAAAACTTCCGGAAGTTGGGAGCTACTTAATGGCATTGGGATGATGGAATGTTGTCGGACCATTTGTAAGTTTATGCCAGATTGATAAGTGATTATCTAGGAACTTACAAGGAAATGGGAATCTTTTCCATATGTTTGTGTGACAGTCAGCTGTCTTTAGAGGCTTTCGAGCCAATGCATGCAACGCCGTTTCTTCTTTTGCATCTCGAAGAAGGGCCAAGTAGCGGTGCTTGCTTAGAATATGCAATGCAACATCTGTGTTATAAAGCAATGTATATACAATAGGTTAGAATTCGTAAGTGGAGAATCCATGGAAATAAATCATGTATCTGACACTGGTTGATATGAACCAAAACATCCTACTTATTTAGTCTCGTGTTGCTATTAACATAGAAATTTGGCTTACCAAACATATCAGTACCGATTGAACTGGTAAGTAAGCCTATACGATCTTCATCTGTCATTTGTGTATCATCGGTTACTTCAAGGAGGTACCAAACCATATGTTTATGACCTAGCAAGACCGCCATGTGAAGTGGCATCATTCCTTGACTGCCTCTGATGTTAGGCAATTCTTTGTTTTTATCAACCATTAGTCTTGCAGTTTCGACAACCCCAGAGACAGCAGCAAAGCATAGAGCGGTATTTCCGACTTTGTTGGCTAAAGCAAGAGATTCTGCATCCATAATATTAACCAACTCCCTAACTAGATGCAAATGCTTGGCTGCTGCTGCAATGTGAAGAACTGTTTCCCCGCCTTTTGTGATCTTTGCGCGTAACCATAAATCACTAGCAACACATTTGATTGTTTCACCATCACCATTTAGTGCTGCTCGGTATAATCTCACCCCGCTCACTAAGAATTCCTCTCCCGTAGCATCTGTGATGCAGCTACAATGTTAATTCTTACGTCATGTCCAGAAACCAGCTCAACCGAAAAAAGTTATGTTGATGGATGAAGACAAGAAATATGTTATATACTCTATCAAATTCATGAATTTTTTTTTTTTTTTTTTTTTTTGTGACTAGAATGGTGTATGATTGTGTTCTGTACATTCTGGTTTTCATCCCCTAATGGTCTTTGAGCTTGATAAGAGGTTGGAAAGCTATCTTGTGCTCAATTTTGATGTTGACTCACCCTTTTTGTATATTCCATAATATAAGTATCGCTAGGTGAATAATTTTAAATTGGAAGACCTTATATGAGGGAAAAGAATTGCTCATGTACCTATTACAATATTTGATGTTTTCATCGTGATTTTATTGCTGTTATTATAATTGCTATGAGCGGGATATGCAGGGTAGACGATGAAATTGAGAAAATAATTGATTATGTAGCTACTACATTATTTCCTATTTTCATCATGATTTTACCACCTTTGCCATTAAAATGATATTATTCAGCAACTTTCATTATCAAAATATTTCATTAATTGAGTACCCCCTTAGGCACAGTTTGGATGAGTCAGATACATGTAGTCTTATCCTTGTTTTAACAAAACACGAAACGAAGTTGAAAACCACATGAATACCAAGAGCATTTGAGCTCACCTGGTTGTCGAGGAGACCGAGGTGTCATTATTGTCGGACTTGGTGACCGCCCTGGCGGAAGTGGTAGCGGTAGTGGCAGCAGCGGATGCGATGAGACTGTATCTTTTGTTGGTCTCTCAGAAATCATGATTTGCTCTTATTATTGTTTTTCTTTCAGGGTGGTACTGAAAAATTTAAGATGTTTTTATTAGTAAAATTACACACGCAAACTTTTAAGTCCAAGGAAATGCTGAACTCTTTTTAGACTATTATTTAGCAAAGTCAAGAATTGAAGTCAATTTTATGGCTTATACATTGTGCATTATTGAATTGTAAATTTCTTGCTTGTTGGGTTTGTCATTGTTAAAGTGACGTGTTTACTTAGATTTTGTAAAATGGGTGTGCACTTGGTATTGTGGTCATGACTTTTTAAATATTAGTTTTCAAAGTAAGTTTTAAGTATAAATACGCATTCTAAAAAAATTATAAATAAATATATGATAAAAAAGTATATATTAAGATGAAACTAACGAGATCTCACATGGATATATCTTATGAAAAATTACTTAGAAGCTAGAATAATTCAATTTTTTCATGATTCTTTTACAATAATCTCACCATAATTGATTAATCATGAATAATCCTAACTTTAGGGTATTTGCCTACAGTTTGCTTGACCTGCTATAGTAGGTAATTTACCAAAAAAAGTAAATTGAAAATTAATGTAAAGTTAGAGAAAAATTTTAAAAATTCACATAAAAAACTGAATAATTAAAAAAATCATAAATTTTTTGAATAATTTTTTCACATTTTTTTCAAAATTTTATTTTAATTTATCTTTTTTCTTAAAAAAAATTTTGCTATAACAACTAATCAGGTTGTTGGGTTTACTTTAGTTTAATACCCTCCAATATGTGGGATTATTGTAGGAAAAACATGAAAATGTTGAATTATTCTAATTAATTTTTCCTGTATATTATCATCTATATATGTCTAAAAAATCTTAATAATTTTTTTTTCTCCAAATAGAATATTATAAACGGAAAAAACATTAAAATACGGATGGAGTATCTAAGTTTTTATATTCACCACATCCTTATTATTTATGACCTATATATTTACGTTTATTCATATGCATACGTATTTAAAATCATTCATAATCATTATCAAATGGGTAGTTTTCTGTGTTCATGTTCATTTTATATTAACCACCCGTCATCCACATAGGCTAGGTTAACTGAGATCGGCGCGATTTAGAAATTTAATCTTTTTTTCAGAACTTGTCGAGGATTTTTATATGAACAAAGTATAATACTCCCTCCGTTCCTTAAAGAAGTTTCCACTTTTCATTTTGGGTGTTTCAATTGTTGTTTCTATAAGGAATCTTTCCATTTATATCACAAATTTTGGACAAAAATGACCTCACTCATCCTCATTTTAATATTTTAATAATGATTATGGCCCACATATCTTCCACTAACTCCATTTTAATATTTTTATATTCCTTATGGTCCCCACATGTTTCCCACTAATTTCATATAAATACATTTTTTAATTAGTTGTGGTCCCTATATTTTTTCCACTAACTTTCATTAAATACTTTTTTAATATTTATGGTCCCCACTTTTCCTCTATCAATATTATTATTCAATAAAATAATATCTCCACTATCTAGAAGATTCAACTTTTCTTAATTCCCGTGAACATTCCCTATGGGAACATCAATAGGGAACGGAAGGAGTACTTCTCTAATTCAAACTAGTTGTCCCATTTGATTTTTACCCTTATTAATGTATTGATTCAATCCCAAATATCTCAAATTGTGTAATTCAAAATATTTAAAAATTAGTATTAATAAAATTTATATTAAGACGAATCAAACATAATATCACTTGACTATATTTTGACATCTGGCTTAAGAATAAAATGCAATTTAAGAAGTTGAAAAATCAAATGGCATAATTACTCGGAATTAAAGGGAGTATAAAAGTAAGATTTTATGCGTATTTGTTGGGATTATTTGTCCCACATTGATATAAAAAATTGATGTGTATAGTTTATAAGTCATTGGATCCCTTCCTCCCATTGCCATGTGATTTTCAGATGATATCTCATTGGCTTATGAATTGTGTGCACCTCATGTTCCTCGATTATTTGCTGACATTCACAATAATTAGGTTTATACTTAAACAATCAACAACTTATGTATTCAACTAGCTTAAAAACCAACAAAAAATTAATCATTTCAGCTGATCAAACAAACAACCAACATCCAAACCGCTAACGGCTAATTGCCAAACACCTTGGCTCTCAAGCTGAGTAAGCAGGAAAAAGCTTAGATTTTGTTGGTTCAAACAAATACAATGATCTATAAGTAGAGCAATATATATCTTTCCATAAAGGATATTGCTGAAAAGCAAATAGAGCAACAGGAACAGCAGCAGACAGAGCCATAGGAATAGGAATCCATTTCTCCCCTTTACGAAATGTGACAAAGAAAGTAACCGTGAAGGCGATCATCATTGTCACAATCGACACGAACAACCCTGTTAGTCCCACCATCAATTTTATCGGCAATGACTTAAGGAAGTCGTGTTCAGCATAGCGAGAAGTGAGGATCGACAAGAACATAAGAACCGAAGCAGAGGAGCTGAACAATGACAGTGCATTACATATGGCGTAGATTATAAACAATGGTCGGTGTACAAAAACCGGAGTTCCTTTACTGTCGATGCCACCAGGGAGAGTAAATGCAGCTCCAAAGACTACAGTTGCGATAAGAGCTGCAACTAGGGAACATGATTGTGCGGTTTGTTTCATCCATTCTTCACCCTTAACTCGTAAGTTTTCGTGTTTTTCTGAGAATAAAACACGAGGACTTTTCTTCTGTTTGTTCTCGGCTTCAGCATACTCCGAACTTACAACCTTTTCTACTGCCTATAATCATTAACAACGTTTGAAAAATAGATATCCCGACAAGCTAATTCATGTAAGAATTACAAGGACGTTACCTTAAACCACATAAGCTCGCGTTGCATTTGAAGGGCTGCTCCCGAGACACAATTGAGACGATGAGAAGGAGCCAGACCGGCAGCCAAATGCAACATATTATTGCCATTACTGTCCTTGTCGACTGCTATGAGGTCTTTGATTGCTCCTAGTTCATATATGAGCTTGAAGATCTCTTCATGACGATTAATAATGGCGATGTGAAAAATGCTACGATTCTCTTCATCGACTTTCCAGATTAGATCAGGATAGGAACGTATAAGTGTTATTAAAAACTCTACATTGCCATATTCAGCAGCAACAAAAAGAAGTCTCCATGGAGACCCGATATGGTTTGAGATTTCCTTATCTTCTTTTTTGATGACTTCGTCCCAAAGCTTTTGTACTAGTTGTAGCTCCAACGGTTGTTGCACGACCATTCCTCGACCTAGCTTACCTCCTTCAAAACACCGATTTAAATAAATTGATTTAGAGCGGAGCAAAATGGGAGTATACCCCAACAGGTGCGCATTGTTTAATGCTCCATGAACATGGGTAGACGTAGTGTTGTGTTTAGTGAAGCATAACCACAAGAAGCATATTCCGAGCATAATTCAAAATGTTGTTAGAGTATATAACATATTTTGGAGCCTCAACTATCAGTGTATGTTGATTTAGTTACTTGACTTGGTATCAGAGCCATCATGAAAAGAGTTCATGGGTTCAAATCTCAACTACCCCTTAAATTCAAGTGGAATATTTCGCCCTAGGTTGAGGAGGGCCAGTGCCGCATCCACACTTCTAGCCCAAAGGGCTCTCGTGTGAGGGGACGTGTTAGAGGACGTGTTAGAGTACATAACATATTGGTTGAGTTGGTTCTTTGACAAATGTGCTCCTAGCTCTTCAAAATAAGCATTAGAAGGTGTCTAGTAAGGTTAATCAATCAAAATAACTCCTCTTACGTACTTTCAAAGAAGGTAAGAGATTCAAGCCAAGCAATAAAGATTACCTAGTCCAATAAGTGTATTCCATACGCTATGCTTACGATAATCAGTAGACCTTGGGAGCTTCCGAGCCAAGGCATGTAAAGCTGTTTCTTTTTTCCCATCACGAAGAAGTGCCAAATTTGGATCCTCCCTCAATATAAGAAGTGCTACATCTATATGCATATATGAAGTTCCAATTAGCTTTTTTCACTTTTAGTTTAAGACTAAAAAAAGGTGATTGGATTTCCAAATGTGGTGCGGAATCAAGAGTCGATCAAAGTTGTTTCCAAAGTTACTGAATCAGCGACTTAACCAAAAGTTCAAGTTGATGCCTGACAGTAAGAATCGCAAAACATAACAAGATTTTTGGACCGAAGAAAATTACCAAAAAGATTAGTGTTAATCGAACTAGTGAGCATCGCTATTCGATCAGCATCCTTCAATTTTGTTCGATCAGTGACTTCACGAAGGTACAAGACCATATCCCTGCGCCCAAGCAAGATCGCCATTTGCAAAGGCGTAATATTTTGGCTACCTCGAATATTCGGAAGCTCATTATACATCTCGTGCATCGCCTGAGCGATTTCAACGACACCAGATGTAGCAGCCAAACAAAAAGCAGTGTTCTGTGCATCATTTCTTAAGCCCAAATCATCGGAAGTCATTAGTTTTACCAGCTTTTTTACGAACTGTGTCCGTTTAGCTGCTGCAGCAATGTGAAGAACCCTTTCCTTTCCTTTTCCTATTGGCTTTTGGATCCAATTTGGGTGTTGTCGTAGAATGTTTTCTGCTACTGGCCAGTTGCCTTCCAGTGCTGCTTTGTATAGTGGTAATCCCCATTCTAGAAAGTCTTCTCTGTTGTTACCTTGTGCTTTGATTTTATCATGCATAGTGTCAGAATCATGGCCGTTAATCACCAAAGGCAAAGCGGGTAATCGCCTAGGGCCCGGAATTTTTCAAGGCCCAAAAATATATTTTTATGTATAAAGTTGATATTAACTTGAATAAAATTTAGGTACAATTTACATTTTTTGCTATGTAATTATGAGTTATTAAAGATTTTCATAAATAATTAAAAATATCAACAATACAAAATAAAAGGGTATTAAATTATTTTTAAGCCTTAGTTTTAGGGGCCTTTTATCTTTCGCACAGGGGTCCAAAAATGAACAAGACGACTCAGAATTTGTCCAAAAATATATTTTTATGTATAAAGTTATATTAACTTGAATAAAATTTAGTTACAATTTACATTTTTATTGTTAGTAGTAACTGATGATTGGTTTGCCTAGCCGTAAATATCATTACCTTGTGAACTATTATGATGATGCTTCTAAAAATTATTAGTTGTTAGGACTATTTATTAGAATAAAATATAATGCAAAACTTACTTATAGTAATCTCTTTGATCCCATGAGCAATATAACATTTTTATTTTCATACTATTTTTTTGTAATTTGCAATGTTTTCATTTTGGACAATATATATCTACCAATAATTTAGTTTGACAAGTTAGAATTTTTTAAAATTACTTCCTCCGAGCCAATTTAGTTGCGTACGCACGGATATTAAGGGTGATGTGGGGTACATTAAAAAGGTGGTAGTTGGGTATTTTAATTGATTAAATTAATTTTAAAGGTGGTGTTAGGGTATTGTAAGTAGTAAAAGTGGGGTATTTTGATCGTTACTTATATGAACATGACGTATTTAGGTAAAAACAAAATTGATAAAAAAGGAAATGAGACAATTGATATGAATTTGCCAAATAAGGAAATGAGACAAGTAAATTGGTTCGGAGGGAATATTTTTTATATAATTTTTAAACCGAAAATAAAAAAAAGGAAAAAGTAAAAAATATCTCAATACCAAATGATCCAAATCTGTCACTTAATGTCAGTCAAACAAACAATCCCTAAGATAATTACTATAAATAATCTTTAATTCACAAAAAACAATAATAAAAGCGAAATTGTTTGAAAAAAATTAGAAACTCACAAATAGATGAGGGTGGCGCAGCAGTAGAAGAGGAGGATGCAGACGAAGGAGCATTAATGGATACTACTATTTCATTTTTAATGGATGATGATGATGATGCCGGGGCCGGTGGATTACTACTTGAGCCCGGTTGATGACCCGACATTGGCCCGCCCTCCTTATCCTCTGCAACTCTGCTTATTCCTTTTTATTGTTCAAAAAGACACATCTTGTATCAAGCTAGTCTTTTAAGTTTTTTTTTTTTTTTTTTGAACATAGCTAGTCTTTTAAGTTTTAAGTACTCTTAATAAATTATTTTTCTGTTTGTTTTACTATACTTGCAACTGATATTAACACTTTTCTACATGGTATGTTATAATCTCAAAACAAAAATAATAGGAGTACTTACTTGAATAAATTTTTTTATTACTCCCTCCGAATCAATTTAGTTGTCCCATTTTCTTATTTGACAAGTTCATATTAGTTGTCTCATTTTCTTTTTTGTCAATCTTTTTAAGCTAAATACCCTATGTTCACACAAGTAAAGATCAAAATACCCTCACTTTTACTACTTACAATAACCCAACTACCACCTTTACAATTAATTCAGTCAATTAAAATACTCAACTACCACGTTTTTTATGAACCCCACACCACCTTTAATAATCGTGTCCAAGCAAATGAGATAACTAAATTAGTTTGGAGGGAGTATAAGATTAGCTCATAAAAAAATTTGGATTAGGTGAAAAATTGAATTCCCAATACGAAAACCATTTATTCTAATTTGAGTGGACATTAAAATAAACTTAAGCAATGACTATTAACAGTTGACTAAATTTGTAATCTTTCGTTTAATAGACTTATACATAGCGTACTTATTAGAAAATTAAGGTTTACTTTAAACAGAGGAGTCTCTTGAAAGACCGTTTTTCAGAGAAATGTTCCTCAGATCCAACCCATTAAAACCTATTTTTACTCTTTCTATACATTTTCTTTTATGGACCGACCCAATTAGAGATGGTCTCTCAAAGAGACTGTCTCTCACAAGAATTTATGTACTTTAAATGGTTAGTTTTTTACTCCCCCAATTTACTATTAATGTCTCATTTGCTTTGTGGACACTATTTATCTCTTACTCTTAATTTGTATTTTATCATTAATTTATAAGTATTAAGGATTGAATAAGTGCATTTGATAGAGTGTACAAAGTAAATGAGACATTAATAGTGAATTGGATGGAGTATTATATATTTTTTATAATATTTATAATGTGTGTTAATAAATATTAATATAGAAATTCTAATTTAAAAATAGTAGAAAAATATTTATAAAATATAGAGATAAAAATAAGGGAAATTTCACATGGTAGCATCCAGTTTTCATAAAATGTCAGTGGTAGACTGGTAGCACTTTTTTAAGTAAATTCTACGTGGTAGCATCCAGTTTATGCACTATCTAATTGCCGTGGCATTTTCCGTTAAGTTCTTGTTAAATTCCATTTAATTCATCTTTGTAAGTTTTTTCCACATGGTAGTATCTAGTTTTTGTTCTCAAATGTTTAACTCACCATTTTAACGATTAATTCACCGTTTAATTCATTAACGCCATCATTCAAATTGTTGGCATTATAAAGTTCAAAAGGTGCATCTCAAGTAGGGGTGTTTATAACCAGGTACCCGACATTTCGGAAATTCGAAAAGTCGGGTGGATACCCGATTAGTCGGATATCTATTTTAAAGGCCCGTGTCCAAACCTAATTTATCTGGGTACCCAATTTTATTTTTCACAAAAAAAAATTAAAAAGAATAAAAGAAAAAAATTTAGTGTTGTTTGTGATTTTAATTCATCCAATAGTATTAGATTATTAGGTACTGATCACTTTATTTTTCTTTCTTAATACTACTTTTAGACTATTAGCTACTGATTTCATTATTTTTATGACAATTTACGAATCACGACGATTGATTAAAAATTTCAGCAAAACAAGTACTTCATATTTTTCCTATTGTTACAAATTTTGGATTCTTAATATTTTCTCCATCTTATTTAATTTGAACTCTTAATAAGAGTGCAAATTTTAACATGTAGTTTCTTAAATATGAAATCAAGACGTATTATGACATAAATAAATAATATAATACTCTTAAATTGCAATGAAGTGCATAAACTTCTCCCTACCAATACACTCGAGGAGCGGAGGATCATACATTCATAAGCCTCCTATTCATACAGGATTGGGATTTTTTTTTTGCTAATTTACTCAAAATGTCTCATTTCTATTTTGTCATTTTTTTTATGTTTTTACCCTTATTACAATAACACATAAATATCAATACCTTTATGGAAAAAAAAAGAGTTTTCTACTCACTTTTAAGTGGTCCCCACCCCTCCTTGATTAACGTAAAATCCAAATGTTTCATTCCCTGTGAATAGGAGAGAGTATTTGTTAATCAAAGTTCAAAAGTGATCAAGATAGCAACCAACCAAAATTCCCATGTCATCCCATCAAGAACAGGCCTTATAACTCCACAAAAATCATCCATACTGATTCTACCATCACCATCCATATCAAATTTTCGAGTCACACGATCAATGGCTTCATTCGATGACGATTGACCAAAGATGGCAGCAAAACTACGAAGATCATCGGAGGAGAGAAATCCATCTTCGTCTTTGTCTATCAAAGTAAAGAACATTGATGGGTTCTGCTGCGCTTGAATATTGAACACTTGAATTCTCTGTTTTCCGAACAAATCCCGACGATATAATAAATTGTAGAGGCCCCAACGTGAAATTGACCCATTATAATCATCCTTAATTATATTCGTAAGGTCTTGTAATTCATCTGAATTGGTTACTTTCCATAGTTTTGTAAAGGTATTGACATCTTTAATGGTAAGTTTACGATTGCTAGAACCTTCCAAAATGCCTAGTATGCTGTACATTCCCAGGATCATAAATCCAGGTTCATTCCCTGCTAATTATATCATAATACTTAACATCAAAACATAATAAAATTTTTAAAACAATCAAACATTAATGCCCAACAGGGTAGGTTTTGTTGGGTACAAGATAGGCCGAGGAAAAGGAAGGGAGAATCAAACTCGAGCCTTATCCGCCTATCCGGAGAAAGCAATAGATGCTCCAGAAAGACGATAAATTAGTAAACTTTTAGGCAAGGGGTCGAGACAATTAATTTTTTTATATGTGATGGGAATTATATATATCTGTCACAAGATGAACGGAAAAGTTCCAAGTGTATATTCATATTTTGTAACCAATTATAAAATAACATTTGCGTTTATATCGAGAAATTTAAAAGTAAAAGAAAAAGTATTTATGAATTCTGACCTAAAAAGTGCAGTCCTTTAAGAGCATGGATGATATAACCAGCAAAATAGAGCGGAGAGAGCAAATTATTTTCCAAGCACTTGCTAGCATGCCTTAGATTACTTAGAAGTTCGTAGGGAGTAGAGAAGTTAATACTCGAGTCGAGTATAATTTGCTTGTTTTGAGAGTTGGTGTAAAACGTCCCACTTTTTTGAGAGTCGAGTTGGTTCACCATGTCGAGAATGCTCGTCTTTTCGACTCCATAGGCGTACATAACGGCCTCTACATCGGCAATAGCCAGAGCTTGATCGTCTTGGATTTCAAAAACATAGTTGATGTTCCCAACATAAAATACTCTCCTTGGATCTTCAATGAGAAACAAATGTTGTACATGAGATTAGTGTAAGTGACTAAAATGAAGGCCTATTACCTTAGCTTACATCCATAAATATATCTTGTTTATTTTAGGCTCTATAGCGAAAAATAAAAAACTCTAAAACATTTTAAGCATAATAAATAATATAACTCTATAATATTTTAACTTTATAAAAAATACTAAGAACTCATATTATTTTGAAAAATGTAAATATAAATAAATTCATCAACCACAGATATAATATGAAAATAATATTTTTAGACCCTAAACAAAATTTAAGGCTTTAAATGATAGTCCGCTCTATCTTTACTAATGACAGTCATACAAGCATCAATCAATCAAAGAGTTTGTGATAAGGATTTCAAAATCTTACTTTCATTTTGATTTAGACATGAAACCACATCAAATCTCACCATGTTAAAAAAAACAATTTTAAATCTAAATCATAATCAAAAATTTAAACATAAATAAAATAAAGGAAATATTATCGTGAATAAAACAAACTTTCGTTAATTTCCCTAAAATAATACGAACTCTTGATTAACCATGAATAACACCAGCTTATATGATTTTTTTTCCTAGATTAATATCAACTTTAGTTTATTAACTAAAGTACCAATTTTTTTGTCATATAAACTCCTAAAGTTTGATTTTTAATATGTTGGGAATATTTAAAGGAAACACCTCAATAAATTGATATTATTCATACTTAATTAAAAGTTGGTATTATCGTAGGTAAATTTCCTTAAAAGACATCCCAAGGGAAACACAGTTTTCAATTCTATTAGTAAGACAAAATGCTGCTTACCATCTCCAGCAGAAGTCATAGAGGCGATGCTAGACCTCCAACTCCAGGTAGAGTCTTCATATGCTGGAGGATTTCCAGAAAAGACATCCCAAGGCGAGCGATCGACAGCAGTGGCTCTGCGTCCAGCGATATCCGACACAGAACTTCGGTTATCGCTCATTGAAACAGGATCATCCCAGGCTGAAGCCTTGCGTCCTGCAACGCTACCAAGATCGGAATTTTCCGACCCTGATATCGAAGAAGTGTAGGGTGTTGTGGATGATCTCCTCCTACCGGAAATATTGGAAGCCGAAGGAGCGGCTACCGAAGACTCTGGAGTTGAGTCCCATGTGGAAGCTTTCCGAGGAGCTGGTGATGATGATGGTGTAGAAGGACCAAGGTCGATTACGGATGAACGACGGCGGCCTGAGAAAGATGGTGGTGGAGGATCCATGGTTGGTAGTTTGGGATATGGTAATTTAGTTATATATGGAGCTAGATTTCTATAGTGTAAGTAGCTTTGGGTTGACGCAAGCTACAGTAACCCAAACAGGAAGTCAATGAAATAGATTTATTATTAGGCATACATATTCAATGCAACGTAGTTGTGTTACTTGTGTAGCTGTAATTGTTAAAGAAATAAAGAGTATTTAAGTGTCTATTAGTTGAGTAAATTATTATTGTTAAAAATTGCTATATTACTAAACGATTTTTAAAAAAAATTAGTATTTTAACCTTAATAAATTACTAATAGTTTCTTAAAATGCTATGCCAAACACGTCTTTACGCTTCAAATGGGAATAAAAATTGTATGTTAGAACAAAGATTAACAAGTGGTAATAAAACATAATTCTTTGAAGAAAAGACTCGGTCAATTAAATAAGTAATTAGACAAATAACCTTTCGAGCCAGGGGACTCTATGACCGCATCCTCCTTTATGGGTATGAGTTGCCATCTTCATTCCCTCCCCAGACCTTGCTCATAGGTCTCTGAGCGGAATACATTGAGTATGAGGATGATGATGAAGAATTAGATAAATAACCTTAACGTAAGCTTCATATATACACTTTACTGAATTTGCTAAATTTTGTTGATTTGAAATATTTAATTTACTTTGTTATGACTTATGAAGAGTTGAAGTGTCAATTAATGGTAGTATACTACCATTGATTAAACAGTAATGGGGATAAGAGACAACGAAGACATATACTTTCAACTTCAAAAGAAAAATAGACATACAAAACTTTCTTATCGAACCTGGACGTTTACATAACAGAAAACTAGCAAATCGAAATCGTTCCCAGAGCTGAAACAATACATTGCAAGATAGTACTGATTAACATTATACATTACTTTGCTTGTAGAGCTTGGTATCCAGCACTTGTTTACCGCACATTGCACAGACACCTGGAAAAGCACATCACAAATTAGAGCATTCTATAGAACCATCAGCCGATTATCACTCTGAGAAAATCGTGACCCAAATTGGACAACGAATCAGACTTTTGGTCGGTATTTAAGTGCATATATATAGATTAATAAAAATGTAACCAACCTTTACTGTATGCACAAGTATGACAATATTTGCCGTCCTGGTGCACTTGCTGCTTACAGATGATGCATTTTGTGTTTCCATAAGGAGTCCATCTGCAAGATAATGGGAGAACAGTTTTTAAAACTGTTAGGATTATTGGTGACTTGAGTTACCAAGTAATCAAAACATGATTAAGTTAATTAATCATATTTGTAAGTGTAAATTAGAAGAGGACAAGTACCATCCTTGTGATTGGGTGTTTGGGAATCAAGTTAGTACATTAGTACTTTGTACTAAGGATAGTAGAGACTTGGTATGCAAGGTTTTGAGGGTTGTGGCACCTCATTTCAGACCAAGGACTGCAGTACAAGGTGGAGTAGTGGGGACCAAGGGACAAGTGGCAACACAAAGGAACAAAGCTGTTTTGGGCCACTGTAGGACCGCTCGACCTGAACCTGGTCGAGCCAGGGTCGAGCAGGGGTCGAGCCATGCGTCTGCTGGCCTCTGACGTGACATACAACATGCTACTGTGTTAGTATACTGCTGCCCCCTTTGTATTGTTCTAAGTCCCATATATTTTGCCTATAAATACCTTGTCCTAGGACCTTATAAGGTGCACCAAAGTCTCATTATTAGAGCACCCTTCTTGCTTTAGCTTTTCTCCTTCCATTAGCTCCTCTCTTCCATTACACATAACCTCCATTGTAATACCTATCAAGTTTTGTATTTCTCCTTTAAACACATATTGAAATATATCCTAGACTAGATGGTGGATGTAGCCAATTGGTGAACCACCTTAAAATTCTTGTCTTGTTTATTTATTTATTTGCCATTCATCATTACTTGTATTATTTGTTTCCTAAACCTTGACACAACATAAACACTCAACTTAACTTCACATTTTGATCCTTGAGTGAGGTCTTAGCCTCTCCTTTCAAAAACAATTAACCTAAATGCATATTAGAAAAAAAATTGAATCGTTACATCTTGCAGTTGAAATTGATTGATTGACTCGTGTATTTGAAAAAAAAAACAAGGCAAATGAAAATCAAAAGCTTCAGCATTGCAAAGCTTTCATCTATTACTCCTATAATTTAGATCCAAAGGACAATGGCGAGAGAGCACACATGATGGACAGGCAGAATCTAAATTTGAAAACCAATAGTTGCCCTATAAACCAAAGCTTAACTGTAATGACATTACTGTGACACACGAGAGCAGCATTTCCCCTCACTTGAAACGAGTAACAAACCTCCATGAACATTTGTTGCAGGTCCAGACCCACAGCATAAAAACCTCGCAGGTTAACATAAACATATCCAAACTCCAAAGTAAAGTTTGGTCTAAGGTAGTGTCATAGCGAGTTTTTCACCCTGAAGCACCCCTCGAAGAAAAGACGAATATAGTGTGCAGTATGCTATATTGCAATTTGCAATGAGACAGCACTGGATGATTAATGATTTGTACCAACGTTCAAACGAATATTAGTGTTCCATACTAATAGATTAGCTCCACCATCTATATCATTTTATAGAAATTAGAACACATCCACCCCCACATCTCCCCCGGTAAACCAACCAACGCAAACAGACAAAAACGAACAACACCACAAGGTTTTTTAGTAATCAACATATATGGACCACAAACTTGAGATCTTTCTTAACAGTGTACTGTCACTCTGTCAGCAGTACAGCTACTCAGGACAACCACCATACTATACATGCATTCTTGACTTAATTTCTCCTAATTTTCGTGCCTCCAAGATATATCCATATCCTACACAGACAAGGCAGAACACCATCAAATAGTGGGGCAATAAGCTTTCACTTCCACGGATAGTAAAACAACCATTCTTCAAAATCTTTGTGTTTGTGGACAAGTCCCCTAAAGAAGGTTAAAATTGCAGTAAAATTTCTTCATGATACGAAACTCTACTAACTAACAATATATAAAATTCCATACCAACAACTTATACTTCTAGAATTCAAAGCCCTATCCTAACCAATACAAATAATCTGGCAGCACCTTGAGATGCATACCAAATAATCCCAAAACAGAAGAAAGTATTGAGAATGTATCAACTTATAGAGTATCAAATATCAATCCCCTCCTCGCGCCCACACACACACACATGATAGAGAGGAAAACAACTTTCTCAAATAGAAGAAAAACAAAGAGAGATAAGGCAAGAGTAGGAATATAGGACGAAACTTGATTGGACAAATATCATCATACAAAAAACACAATGTATGACATTTTTCCTCAGTAATTACTCACTTTGGCAGGTCTATTTCCAATGGAACCAATATATTCTTTAATCATAGCTTTGGTTTATAGTAATGGGTTGAATCTTGAATCATGATGTCTCACAAAACTCCTTCAGTTTTTCCTTTACAATGCAGTACTAGTAGTCAAAATTTACACCCAATTGATAACAATTAATCTAGTCAAGTAGCAAAATTCTCCAATATCATATCACTTTGTCATCAATTAGATAGCAATAACAATGCGACAGCTTTTTACACAATAATTTGTGATTATTCCAAGCAATTACCAAGCTTTCAATCCCTGAATTATTGCAATTACCAAGCAAAACCTCGATTAAACACCTAAACTACTGCCCTCTACTCCACATCATTCAAACTCCAATAAACAAAATGAAAAGAAATTATTAGCTTTAATCAATATTAAATTTTACAATAATCCCTAACATATAATGCATCATTCTACAGAAACTACAAGCATACAATAGATTAATTACACGTCTATGTGAAAAAATAAGGAAAAAAACCTGTTTTTCTTGGAAAGGAGCTTGTTTTCATTGATTTTGCGACCACCACTTTCAGTAGTGTTACTCGCACCTGCTTTCCACTTATCGGGAACTATCACCTTCGCCAATTTCTTCTCACCTGCAAAATTTATTTAAAGAAGTTATAATTCATAAAAATTAATTTGCTCGAATCAAAAACAGATGAAAATAAACTTTAGGAACTGAAGAAATAGATAAACTTACATTTATCACACACCATTGATCGGTTTGGAGGAAATTAAAATTTCTGGTTTGGGATTCCTTAGTATCTTGATTATGTTTCAACAATTGAACGGAACCGCTTTTTTTGAATGAGGAACCCTAAATATTTTAGGAATTGCAAAATTTTTATAATTGATTCGGAAATCATAGATTCTTACTTGAGACCGGTCTTTTGTAAAGACGTTCTCGAGAGCCAGTCAAATTCTAAATATATATTGTTATAAAGATTTGGGCTGGACTTTTGAGAATCGTCTTTACAAAAGACGGTCTGTCAAGAGAGCACGTGTTGAGAAATTAGGAGGAAAAAGGGAGATCACACATTAATTACCAAAGTAGAAAAAAAAAACTGTCAATTGTTTCCGGATGGTAACCTATTCATTAATTTTTTTATTTACAAAAATTCTTAGGGTCTTTTGTAAGGACAGCTCCCAAAAGTTCAGTCCAATTCTAAATATATATTGTTACAACTCTAAATATAGAATTAGACTGGACTTTTGAGAGTCGTCTTTACAAAAAACGGTCTTTCAAGAGAGCACTGATTTATATATATTACAAAATTTGGACAAAAATAACCTTATTCATCTACATTTTAATATATTTTTTTTTGTGAGAGAAACATTTTAATATTTATTAATGATTTTTATCTCTACATATCTTCAATTAACTTTATTTTATCAATTTTATATTCCTTAAAATCCCCATATATTTCTCACTAACTTTACAAAAAAATTATAAGATGTAGTCTCATATTTTTTTCACTAACTTTTTAAATATTTTTATGTTGTTTATAGTCTCACTTTTCCTCCATCAATTTTTCATTGAAAAAATTGGTCAAATAACTTTTTTTAAAATTTCTGAGCTTTTTTAAAGAATGGATGGAGTATAATTTAATTGTTGATTATTAATTTTTCATTGAAAAAATTGGTCAAATAACTTTTTATTTTGCTTAAAAATGAACTTTTGTAATGACTTTTATCGGTTGTTAACACCATATCTTTCCAAATACCACAATAATTTGTTTTACAATTCATTTTCATTAAACCAATTCATAAAAGAACAAATTTGATAACTAACTACATTTATAAATTTTTGTTGATACAAATACAACAACTTTCTAAATATCATACTTTTATGTTTAGGACTCGATCATAAATTTATTTGAGTATAATAAACATAATATTTCATATGCACAAAGACTTAAATATTGATTTGTTCAAGAATTATAATTTATATCTGACTCATTAGACTCTAAAATGTTTTATAATACATATAAAAATCATATAAACAAAATCGATTTATATATCATAAGCTATAATTGAAATTGCATTTAAAAGAGCTTTTTAATCATTATAAATAATAAAGAATAATGTATAAAATACACATAATATACTTAAATAACCCAAAATTGATACACCAATAGATCAATAACCATGAGCCATGATAACATGCAAGAAAGATTTGGTATACTCAAATAACCCTCTCTTAATGGGTATGAGATGTCGTTTATTTTCCCCCTCAGAGCTTGCCCATAAATTATCTATAAGCGGAATACACTGAATATGATGATGATTTTGCGTAGAAGTAATTAATCAATCCCAAGGACTCAAAGCACACTCTTCCATTGGTGTAGGATATCTATCAACATCAAGGCAATAGTCATATATAACAAGGTTCCTCTTAACCCAAGCATAATCCTTCTTTTGAGAATCACTTAAGTGCCAAGCAGGGTATTGATCCCACCAATTCTTAGATGTTGTAGAAACACAAGCTGGATAAGGGTCTTCCCATTGACAACCATCAACACTAAAGTCCTTGTAGGAAGACACAAATGGAGCCTTCTTCCAATCGGTTTTCTCGAGCCCACCTCTCGTAGCCCACTCATCTGCATTCCATATACTTGAGAACAAGTACATCGGCTTCTCGATGGGGAAGAAGTTGTTTGGTTTTCCGTTGTTCTTGTATACTCGAATTGGTGTTCGATCAACGAAAAAACTGTTCACATGATAGGTTAAGTTCATGGTTGATATCTCGAAAATACTATTATATATATATACTCTATCAATTATCACTTTATAGGGCAAAATATGTGTATACATATTAGTGAACTAACAAAGGAGAATTTGATAGGGTAGTTTGCATCAACTTTATTATATGCTTTTAAATTGCTAAAAAAAAATTGAGATTAAATAATATTTAGATTTAAAAACTCATCCAAGATAATGATGGGACTATTGAGCAATACTCCGATGTTCTCACAAAGAACATTCACGAAAATTAAGAAAAATTAAAACTTTTAGGTGATTTATATATTATTTTATTAAATAATATTAAAATTACCGAAGAAAAAGTAAAGCATTAAAAAATATTAAAAATAAAGCTATTGAAAAAATATGAGAATCATAATAGTTAAAAAATATTTAAATTAAAATTAGTGAGAGCGTATCATTTGCAATATAATAATATTAAAATAACGTTAGTGAAAAATATGTGGAAACAATAAACATTAGTAAAATATTAAAGGATTATTAAATATTTATGAATTTGTGATACAAATGGAAAATTTTTTTAGGAGAACAATAAATAAACGATCCAAATATTATGGGAACATTATTGAAAAACAAAGGGAGCATAACATATGATGGGGTTACACACTTACACCTATCAAATTACACAAATTGTTCTGAGGGACAATTTTTCCAAAAGACGCAATAGATATATGGGTTAAATAGACCAATTCATACAAATTAAAGAGAAAATAAGAGTGTGAGTTTCTTATTTTGAGGTGGTCTGTTTAAGAGACGGTCGCTCAGAAGAATAGGTGATTAAATTAAATTTTTAGTTGAGTTAGTTTCTTTGAAAAAAATAAAAAAAACTTACATGATTTGTTTGGGGTTCCAAAGAACTGAATAAGTGTGGTAATCTTCAGTAGGATCAAACCATAAAACATGTCTCATTTCTCTTCCACCAGTTCCATTCTTATACACATTGGTTTGAATCAAATATGGTTGTCCTGTTCTATTCCCTAAGAACTCAAAGTCTAGTTCATCTCTTGTTGGTGATGCATCAACATCTGTACACATCTGCAATCAGGGCGGAGTAAAAGTTGAAAAAAATTTTAAAAGCCCTATGCGATATCAAAAAATATAATATTTTTGTAACCGCTTTGTATTTTTAAACACTAAATATATGCTGTGTAATTTAATATTAAGGCCTCTAACTTTTCGAGATTCTGTGCGGTTGAACATGTTGAACATGCTCATACGTTTCATAACCTCCTATGCAATTAAATTCATTCTAAATCTCTTTAACAACATAATTACTTTAACTAACCTCACCATAAACCCAATAAATATTTACATTACAATCTAAGAATAGAATAATGTTTGAAAATGATAATTTCATTTCAAAATTTAAAATTAACTCAAATTTATTATTTGTATTTGTATTTAAATCAATTTCACTATCGCTTTAAAATAGTTAAAATTGAACATTTGCAAATGACTTCAAAGCTTTCTATTTTTAAATTCTTTATTTATAATTTAAATAATTAAAATCTATGATTTAAAATCACATGTTTATTCTCAAACACAACCTTAACATAATGTAATATTCATGTGCATATACTTAAAAATATATTGGAATAAATGCAAAAAATGTCACTTCTTAAGTTAAATTTGAAATCAAATACTTATTCTCAAGAACCCATTTTACGAATAAAAATAAAAATGCAACGAGTGTAAACAAAGGAATTTAGGTCAAAGTCTACATAGGTTTATTAAGCCGTGACAATTCGTCACATAATCTCACCAAGTCACTTTGTGTGGACACGAGACACCCGTAGGCTCGGGCTCACAAACCCACGGGTAAAGAGCGTTGACTTGCAAATACAGTCGGTGAGGTTCATTTTTTCCCAAAACCATATGGCAGTAGTAAGATTAGATCATCCAATATATATACAAGTCAACAATCTACTATTTTATCGATGTGTATGTGAAGTGTATCCAACAAGGTCGTGGTTCGATTTAATTGATTAAAGAATATTTAAAAAAAAAAAAAAAAAACTGAAACTTACATAGTAAGCAGTAACAACACCAGCAGAATCACCACCCACCAATTTTAATCTCATACTAAACCACCCAAATCTATACCTCTGTTTTGTTTGAAACCCACATCCTGAAATTCAAAAATACGAATTGGGTTCAAATAATAAATTTAAATTACAATAAAAAAAATGAATTAATGTATTAAAATAAATAGAGAAAATGCACTAACCACTAATTTTATCCAAGGAAAGAAACCAGATCTGACCATCATCTGAAGTCTTGAAATTACTTTCAGAAAACATGATATCAAAGTTATCTTTGAATGATCCTTTTGTTAATGAAACTGATAAAGAAGGTGAAATAATGGCAGCCATTAAAGCTGCAATAAACAGAGGAATAGCCATTTTAGATAATCTTTGTTTAAGAAACAGAGGAATTTTAATGATATTGATCCTTCGATGAAGCTTTGAAGGAGGGCTGAACAATTAATGCTCTGTTTTTATATTGCTTTGCTATATTTAGTCAACACTCAAGTCTAATGTGTACTTGTGTGTGTAAGGTAGATTTAAATTAATAGCATAGACAAAATGAGTAAAATTAAAAAAATGGTAATAAATGAATAGAGAGAATGAATTGTGTGGATTAAAATAAAAAAGAATTAAAATGTATGGATGAGATTTAAGACTGTAGAAGTATATATTCATATTGCTTTAGATTAGTTTTATAGTTTATGTGAGTCATTTACATTAGACTATATAATGAAATATTTTAATAAAAAAATATACATTATAAGATGAATTTAATAAGATCTCATATGCATATACTTTTTCCGTTCCATTTTAGTTGCACCATTGGGTTTAACACGTTTTTTAAGGGTCGTCAAATCAGTTTGGTAAAAGTAGGGATGATGTATGATTGATGGTGATATGTGGGGTAGAAATAAAAAAAAATTATAAGTAAATAGTGGTTGTGACTTATGGGTATATTAAATAATTAATGGGATGTTGTATGATTGATAGTGATAGTGGGGTAGGAATAAAGTGAGGATAAATAAGTAGATTATTTTTGCCAAAAATAGTAATGTTGCAAGTAATATGAAACTTTCAAAAATAGTATGTGTTGCAAGTAAAATGGAACGAAGGCAGTATATTATCTTCTAAATATGTGTCAAAAATATTAATTAAATTTATTTTTAAGGAATTTACACTTATACTTCAACAAATCCAAATATAAATTTGTTAAGAATTGTATTTTGTGTCAAGACTGTGGAGCAAATATTGCTTCCCCTAGACATAATTTTAAGATGAAATCGTATTTAATTTTTCTCTTCTCTCCGTCAATAATAAAAGAAAATTTAAAAATTTTAGTTTAATGTGGGGTGATGTGAATATTCTTGCTCTATGAAGGAACATAAACACATGAAATGGGCAAATGGAGGAATTGGAACAGAGAAAATCCAGGCTGTGCCCATTTATAGGCACCTTTTCTTGTCGTATGAATATTGAATATCATAAAAACTGGGCCCCAATTTTAGTATGTAAGAACGTGATCTATGACCTAGACTTCGATCGCCCCGCTCTCTTAATCTCATTAGACAAATTCTTACTTGACACTGTTTATTATAAAGACGATTTTCAAAAGCTCAATTCAATTCTAAATATATATTGTTACTAACTCTAAATATAGATTTGGACTGAACTTTCAAAAATCATCTTTATAAAAGACGGTCTCTCAAAAAAGCATCTAATCTCATTATTATTACACTCCATTAATTAACATAGTCTACGCTTAATTCTACTTTCCACTTTCATTTTGACAACTGGATTGTCGGTTTAGTTCTTGTTTGTTAAAATAATTACGGCACACTTTCTTTGTTTTATAATGTTGATTATGTAGTACTTCTTCGGTTTTTTAATGTTGTTGTCATTTACTTTTTACACAGTTTTTAAACTAAAATTTAGTCTTTATATCTTAAAATATACATTATAAAAAATCAAAAATTCTTAATCAATAACGTGATTTGTAAATCACCAAAAAAAGACAAAAATAATAATACTAAAATAAACAAAATCAAAAAAGAAAAATTAAAACAACAAAACTCTCCTCATATCACATCTTACCACAGAAGGGTGATTTATTAATCTCACAATTAACCATTATTTACCAAGACTTTCTCATAAAAAATATATTATAAAAAAGTATATATTAAGATAAATCTGACGATATCTTACATGGATACATTTTATCATCTATAAATGTCTTAAAAATCTTAATCAAATTTCTCTCTCCAAAATGAAATATTCTAAACGAGAAAGTATTACTATGTGAGATTATATCTGATTTTTGTTTCAACACATATTTACATAATATTAACGTTTTATAGTATTGATGAAAAGATTTAGGTAGCATGAGTGTAGCAAATGATATAAACATGAGGAAATAGTAATACTCCCTCCGTTTCTTTTTGTTTTTCCACCTTATTAAAAGGGGTAGTTTTATAAGTTTTTCCACTTTAGAATACTTTCCATTTTAGGAAAGTTTTCATCCCAATTAATGTAATATTAAGCCGGACCTATTCAATTTATTTGTTTTTCACATTGAAATGAAAAAAAAAACGTGCATCGCACGGGGATTACTTAGTGACTACTAATATTCTATTATCCACTTTGATATAAGAGTAAGTGACCCTTTACTTTATTTCAAATAATATTAACCATAAATTAATCCACGTTAGAAATTATAAATTTTCTAAAATCCAACCAATTAATAAAATAAAGTATTAATAGGAGAATCTAATTGTATCTCGATTGAAACAAATATTGTCTTCTTTATTGATGTAAATACTACTCCCTCCTATTCAAGGTATTAGTCTCATTTGACTTTTGACACTATTCATCAAGCACTCTTAATTTGTATTTTATTCTTAATTTATAAGTTATAATATTGTCAAGTGAGGTCTTATTTGATTCATTTTAATGCAAAGATCATTAATATCAACTTTTTACAATTTTTAATTATACACAATTAATGATATTAACGATGAAATTATTGAATTGGCAAATGTGCCCGGTTAAATGGGACTATTAAGATGAATAGGAAGGAGTATCTTTTTAAGGCAAAATTTTAAGATTAAATTTCATCTATTCCTTCTTTTTCTTATAATAAAAAAAATTTAAATGTGTTAATCAAAGATTTGCCGATTCCAATTTCCAAACCCAAGAAGTTTTGTCTTGTGGCTGTCCATAATAGATTGGACAAAAATGCTCAAGCTAAGATGCATGCTTTATTTATAATCCAATAAAATTGTAGCTCTACTTCCAACTTAATGTAACTTTAATTCCCCAAAAAAACAGCTAGCAATTTGGGTTTTGTGCTTCCATGTGATTAACAAGAATAAAAAATATTAAAGGAAAAATTGTTTCTAAAAAGCCAATTTTTTGGTTATCTGTAAATAAATAATCAACGTTTTATTTATTCAATAAAAATACAATCTTTGTCTCAGTTTTGCAAATAAAGAGTCAACGTTTCATTTATTCAATAAATTTAGAGTTGAAAACTTACCTGTTATCCCTTTATTTGCAAAAATGAAACAAAGGTTGTCTTTTTATTGAATAAATGAAACGTTGACTCTTTATTTGCAGATGGCCAAAAGGTTGGCTTTTTATAAACAATTTTTCCAATATTAAATATGTATGCAAAGATCTAACCATCCTTGAATTATAATTGTGTGAAAATATTATGAGTATAATTCTATAATAGAAGTATATCTTTAAGACTTTACTTTTAATTACCTTGGTTTTTTTAACAAGATATCAGAAATTAAAGCTGAACAAAACTACTTAATGATTTAAATATCTGATGATTCGATTCAAAATTATAATTCAGATCGGATATTTGATTCGAAAATTCAAATATCGGATATCCGTCCTTATTACGGATATCGAATATCTGCATATTTTAAGTAGTCTGAATATCCGATAATCGTAAGAAGAAATTTTAATTTTTCCAGAAAAATTATTTTGACTAAATTCGGATATTGGATTGGAACTTTTCAATGAATCCTTATTGACATTGGATTAAGATATTATGGTTTTTGAATATCGAATACCCGATCCGACTACATGTTTAGGATTTGATATTCGATTATACTCACCCCAATGAGAAACCAATATAATAAAAGTTATGAATTTAAATCTCAATTACTCGTCTAACATGTGTTGCAAATATACTTCTAGACTCTAGTTAAAAATGAATTACGAGTGATGAGATATATTAAAGTATTATATAAATTTTAGCTAATGAAGGAAGAAAAAAGGTCTAACATTTAAATTGCTAAATTTCGACTTTGAGTTTCACAAATTTTTGTAAGAAATAATCTCTTTAAGACACCCTTTCTAATTGAGTCGAACCATAAAGAAAAATGTAAAGTAAAAGTAAGTACTCCTTCTGTTCTTTAATGTTTTTCTCATTTGGAATATTCCACTGCTAGGGGAGGGAGAAATTTGATTAATATTTTTGACACATATTTAGAAAATAAAATATATCCATGTGACAGTTCGTTTGATTCGTCTTAATGTATACTTTTTTATCATGAATTTTTTATTATGTATATTTAGAAGCTATTAAGATTTAAAATTTATTTTGAAAATTGTGAAAAAGTAAAGGAAAAAAAAAATGAGGCAGTAATAAATTCTAATGGATTCCGCTGTTTTGAGTTTTGGATAAGATCATTTGATAATGCAAGTGACATGTCTTAAATGGATAGGATGGATCATGTGATCTATTGTCGGATGGCCCATTTAATTCATTGGGCTTTTAATTTATGTTAAATTTAGTTTATATATATTTTAGCGGAGAAATAAGTCAACAAAAGACGGTTTGGCCGAGTGGTCTAAGGCGCCAGATTTAGGCTCTGGTCCGAAAGGGCGTGGGTTCAAATCCCACAGCCGTCATTTTTCGTTTTTTATTTTTATTTTTTAATTACTTTGTATTCTTAAACACATCTTCCCATTCTCTTTAATTCTATGACACAAACCTTTATGCTTCTCTTCTTGATTGACCCCATCGATTTATTTTTTGTTTCAAAATTGAACACCATTTTTTTTTTCAAAATCTAACACCAAAAATTTTCTCAATGTCATTAATCATTACCGCCATATAAAAATTTGGCAAATTACATGTATTTAACCTATCTCATACTCATACATGATAAAAAATAGATTGTCATAAATCAGGACATTGATAAGTAGATATGAGTAATTCACTAAAAGATATTTAAAGACGATATGCAAAAACAAAATTTTAAAGACAATCACGTAATGTCTTTTGTGATCAATGCGAACAATCAAATCTTATTTCAGTTGGAGAGCAAGTACTTTTTCCGATCCGAAAAACGTTCTAAGTTAGATTCGCACATATCTCCACTTCTCTGCCTACTATCTATGTAATTAAAAAAATATTCCCTCCTATTCACCCTACTTGTCCCATTTAATTTTTCACACTTGTCGAAACAACATTTTAACCCTTAATATCTCAAAGTATTCTTACTAACATTTTAACAAGGAGCCTTTTTACTAACAATTGCATTAGTTGAACTAATCAACCCATATATAAAAAGCATCTTACAGTAAAACCGTCTTGGGACCAGAATTTGTGAAATTGATCATAACACTAAGAATTACAGAAGATATGCACGTTTTATTGGTGTTGCGTCTAGTACAAGCATTGAATTCTAGATCACAGGTCCAACAAGCACTTCTAAAAAACGGATTTACATTATGGGCTTTTTTAGCACCAGCATAAAAGCCCAACAATGATGTATAACACACTAAGATTGTTCACAAATTCTTAAATGAAACGGGTAAGTCTCATGTGAGACGGCCTTAGCTGTATAACTGGCCCAAACCCAACAATTTTTTAACAATATTCTGACATACTAATTTTAAGACTTAAAAAGACAATTTCAAGACTTAAAAATCAAATTTTAAGACTTAAAAGATCAATTTCAAAGTTTTAAATATCAACTTTAAAGTTTGAGAAATCCTAACTTAAAGTTGATATGAGAATTTAATGTTCTGGATCTGGTTTTTTAGGTTTTAAAATTGGTTTTTAAAGTATTAAAATTGACCTTTTAAGTCTTAAAATTATCCATTTACATGACTTAAAATATCAATTTCAAATCCTTGAAATTGGTCTTTTAACTCTTTGAATTGGTCTTTTAACTCTCAAAATTGACATTTTAATTTGTGAAATTGATAAAAGAAAATTGTACAATTGGACCGACCCAATAAGATGCGTTTCACCCAAATTTTTGTATTTCATGTAACACATTTTTTAGTTGTCAAATATGTGCACCGTATTCTGCCCTTGCCACTTATTTGGATAATTCTACTTCAATAATGTGCTATTTGTTTTAGTTACACACTAGATAGTACCCATGCGATGCACGACTTTATCAAATTTTCTTAGTATAAATAACAAAAACAAATCCTAGTAAAAGTATATTATGTTTTAACAATCTCAAAATATCCAATATGCTAAATAATATTCATTTAACAAAAAAAATTGAATTTTTTTTTATAAATAATTAAAATAAATAAAATATAATATATAGTTTTCTAATACATTAAATATGATTTGACCCAAAAAGTAAAAAAAAAAAAAAACAATTAATAAGAAAAATAATATATTCAAAATAAAAAAATAAAAAGTCAAAGATCATAATAACAATGATATCATCATTTAATTTAGGAGGGAAAATTTTTAATGTGAAAGCGACACGTAAGCAATTTTGAAAGGTGATGATGTAAGCGTGTTTTGTTTTAGTAATAGTTATTATTATAGATAGATATACTTTGGGTCACCATAGTATTGACCTTACCGTTTACACCATTTAATACCAACTACTAGAAAACAGACCGTTTGAATTTTAATAAGACAAAAATAAATTTCTCAAAATTAAAGGGATATATGTCAATAAAATAATATAATAATAGCACATGATAAATATAAGCAACCTAATTAAAGAGTATCTCATTTTAAACCATTCCTTCATATTTTTGGCATACATATTATCTGTTCCTAAACATTAACCCCCCAAAAAGCATACATTAAACATAAATTTTCTTTTAGGTAACTATGGTGAAGATATCAAATTTACACCTAAAATCCATATAAAAAAACAAAATTGTTAAAATCCCATAAAAAATATATTTTAATTGTTTGAATTATTTAAAAAAAAGGCAAAATGAATGATCTATTCTCAAATTCATTCAAGAAATTTTCAGATACAGAATTCAAAGAAAATCCCCATGATGTAGAAACAGGAACAGAAGGGATGAATCTGGATAAATTTTTTGAGGATGTGGAGAAAGTTAAGGATGATATGAAGGAAGTAGAGAAGATTTATAAGAAGCTTCAAGAATGTAATGAAGAATCTAAGGTTGTTCATAATGCTAAGACTATGAAGGAGCTTAGAGGAAGAATGGATTCGGATGTGTCACTTGTACTTAAGAAGGTTAAGGCCATTAAAGGAAAGCTTGAAGCTTTGGATAAGTCTAATGTACAAGCTAGGAATGTGCCTGGTTGTGGACCCGGCTCGTCCGCGGATCGGACCCGTACTTCGGTTGTTAGTGGTCTTGGGAAGAAGCTTAAGGACTTGATGGATAACTTTCAAGCTTTAAGAGCTAAGATGCAAACTGAGTATAAAGAAACTATGGAGAGGAGGTATTCATAATCTTTGTGTTAAATTAGACTAGACTTATTGTGAATGCTAGCAATTAACGGGAAAACATGATGTGCACGCACTTCATAAACCAAGGAGATATATATCATCCCAAAACTATATGACAATGGGAAGAAAGGCTTCAATAACTTATAAAGTGTGCACATTATTTTTAGTTTATCGATGTGAGATAAACCATCCCAACACTTTGATTATGTTAAAAGTATATAATATATGTGGGGCTCAATCATAAGTTTAAGGTTTCAGTTGAGTTTGTTACTTGATGTGGTATTAGAGTCAACGTGATAAATATTCACATGAATTTTAACCATCTTTTGGGGAGAATTTGTGTTGCATTCACATTTCTAACCCAAAGAGCTCTCATTGGAGAGACGTGTTAGAATATATATAACAAATCTTAGTGGGCATCAACCATTAACTTAAACTTTTGATTGAGTTATTTCCTTTACAGATTACTTAGTGTGTTAGAGTATATACCATATCACGTGATCTTAACAATCAGCATAAGCTTTTAGTTGAGTTGTATTGATTTTTTAACATGGTATTATAAATTTATAAGCCAATGTGACAATTTTAACATGGCACCGTAAAAGTTGGTATTGTATAGAGAATACAAAAAATAACCAAAAATAACTTAGAATAATTACTAATATACTTGCCTTAAGAATGTAACATAGGTAATAACAACATACTTGAATATAGAATCGTATGACTAACGAGGTAGAAGAGATTATGGTGTGTGATTGGCAAGCCAAGGATCATGGACAAATTGAAAGGAGATTATTAGGACGTGATAATTCGTCATATAATTACCCCGAGGGTCACTAGTAATGCGAGTTGACTGCACATACACTTGATGATGTTCATTCTTGATACAATATTACTCACCAAACATTATATACAAATCCACAACTCAATATTTTAGCGATGTGAAATCTTTCTCACATGCAAAGTATTTCCAACAGGTATTTCACCATCACCGGAGAAAAAGCAAACGAGACAATGATCGAAAACCTAATAGCAAGTGGAGAGAGTGAAAATTTCCTCCAAAAGGCAATACAAGACCAAGGAAGAGGCCAAATCCTAGACACAATATCAGAGTTACAAGAAAGACATGATGCAGTGAAGGAAATAGAGAAGAATTTGATAGAATTACATCAAGTATTTCTAGACATGGCTGCATTAGTAGAAGCACAAGGACAACAACTAAACAATATTGAAAGCCATGTAGCACATGCTAGCTCCTTTGTAAGGCGTGGAACCGAACAACTTGTTGATGCAAGGGAGCATCAAAAGAACTCTAGGAAATGGTATTGCTATGCTATTATAGCTTTTATTGTGCTTATTTTTGTTCTTTTGTTCCCTATTTTTATCAACATTATTTTGCCTCATATGGTTTACCATAAGTGAGATTAATTATATATAATTACTAATTGGTATATATGCTTTGATTTTCTTAAAAAGTTATGGAAAAACAAAGTGTATATACACATATATATATATGATACTCCCTCCGAATCAATTTAGTTGTCTCATTTTCTTATTTGGCAAATTCGTATCAATTGTCTCATTTCCTTTTTTATCATTCTTTTTTTTTTATCTAAATACCCTATGTTCACACAAGTAATGACCAAAATACCCTCACTTTTACTACTTACAATACCCAACTACCACATTTACAATTAATTTATCAATTAAAATACCCAAGTACCACCTTTTTAATAGACCCCACACCACCCTTAATATCCGTGCCCAAATAAATGAGACATCTAAATTTGTTCGGAGGGAGTATTAGATTTTGTACATTAATGTTTAGAGATGTGAGTTTTAATTTGCTTTCTTTTTATTAGTAAGTGATTTGAGTTTTTGGTTTTGGGACCAAATTTTTAGGGTGATGATGTTAATTTCCTACATACTTTTTTGAGTTGTAACATTTTTTTTGTATGCAGATTTTATGTATTGTAAATATCTATGTATTATATATAAAAGTTCATTTTGAATTTTGTTAATCACCTTGTTACGAGCTTTTTTGGTTTGCTTTAATTTGAATTTTCAATCATTGAAGTTTTTCTTAATATTGACTTGAGGTTATATTCTTTGTCATTTTTCAAGAAAATTAAGTTCATATAATTGAGGTTGAATTAGGTTTTAAGTTTATACAAAGATGTAATTGTCATATATTTCACTTATTTTATAATATTTAAGAAGTGTAGATAAAGGACAATATATTTAGATAAATTGTCATCCCAACCAAAATGGCAAAATGTAAAACCAATGGTGGATACTTGGAGATATATTATATTATATTTTTCACAAAAATTCTTTGAGATAAAAATATGAAGGTAAAACATGTCATTTTTGTATATAGTACTTTGTATTCCACTTAACACAAGTAGCGAATGAAATTCAAATCCTTTTATCACGTGAATTTATATATTATATCAATAAATCAACTCAATAAAAAACTTATACTAATGATTGAGACGGTGAAGTGAAATAAGTCATTAAACGAAAGTTTGACATTCTGAAAATTGTAGGTGTGATAACACCCCTAAATGAAGTACTTGGTACACTTATGCATAAAAAACACAACAATAAATCTAGCCTAATTTAGACTAAGTCTATTCATGTGGCAAAGTAATTTATGTAATTATAAGCTGGTTAAGGTGGCAATATCAAATCACCCACAATTATTTTTATGCTTTATGGGATTTGCTATATTTATATATTTCTTTTGGTTATAGCTCTTATTTTTTCATTAATTTTTTGGAAAAATTGACATTAAAAATCTAATCTTCCACTCATCCACTATGAATAATTTCATATTTTGATTATTTTCTAATAATCCAATTTTTGTGATAAATTTGCCCACAACATATTGTATTACTAATAATGGGTAATAATAGGGTATATTGCTAGCAAACAAAAATAAAGGTTGGATTATTCATAGCGAACTAAGGACAAACGTTGGATTAATAGAAAATAATCAAAAGATTGGATTATTCACAGCGGATGAACAAAAGATCGGATTATTATTATCAATTTTTTCCTAATTTTTATTTGATTTATTTATTTAATTTATTTTTTTTTGTTTCATCTATATATTTTTTCTACTTCTATGTAAACTGTCCTTTTTTACCCATTTTTATTGCATTATTTTAAGTTGCTAAAATTATATCCTCGTAGTAAATGCTAATTAAACTGACTAATTAAGATCACAAAAATTGGTTGAGTCGTCGTAGTCTTGCAATTTGCAACTTAATTTAAAATCATTTTGAAAGTCGTCAGCATTGTAATTCACATACAGGTTTCTAAAGCTCTTTGGTAATAAGAGATGAAGTAGTCCATTAAACTCTTTTTTGTTTTTTCTTAAAGAAGTAGTCCATTAAACTTGCATTTTACTTAATCTTAATTTCCTTATTTTTAAGTTATTTTTCCAACATGCAAGTGAAAAACAATTGTAATAACTAATTACAAATACTTAAATGAGACGGACTCACGGTGAGATTATTTTTATTAGGCTAACCGAATGTATACTTATTGTTTGATCACCTACAGTTCTAAGGTGATAACTTTTTACAGTGTTAGTTAGTAATCATTTATAACTTTAATTAAATTGATCACTTACAATCACAAAATAATCATATAAAAATAGGCTAATTATATGAATTTATATCATGATAAAACGATGTCATACCATTGATAACTAATAAGGTGTAGAGGAAATTAGAATGTTTTATTGTAGATCACTAGCATTGTGTTGATACGTTTTACTCAATTGTTTTGTTTTGACTTGAGTCAAATAACTAATAACGACAAATATAAATGTTTGATAAATAGCATTTTGTAGTAACTTTTAGTTTATGTATTGATATGATCCACTATTAACATGATTAGGTGTAGCCGTGTAGGTCTACAAGACTCGTAATTAATACTCCCTCCTGTCAGTTTACTTGTCCCATTTTCTTATTTAGCATTATCATACTACTTGTCCCATTTCTTTTTTTACCTAAATACCCCCACTTTTCCAATTCTCAATACCCAACTACCACCTTTACAATTAATTTAATCAATTAAAATACCCAACTATCACCTTTTAAATGGACCCCACTCAACCCTTAAAATCCGTGAAAAGTCAAATGGGACGAGTCAACTGAAACGGAGGGAGTAGTACATAAATTTTTGTATGATATGCGATCTCATCAAGATATATTTTATATATGAGTTAAATATTTCAATTATATAAATTATTAGCATATAAATTTTATATTTAAAATTCGATTCATTGAAACATGGTCTCTCATAATAGTAGCTCTTAATAGTATACTTCCTCTGTTTTTATATTTAAAACAAGATCCCACTTAATTATATTTTACATTATACATAGAAAAATATATGTCAAATAAGATCAGTTAATGAACGCATAGTAATTGTTACAGAAACTGTAACAACTATTAAAATCCAGAAGAAATATATCTAAGTCACCTAGGTGCAAATTATAAAATAAATATATAATTCAACTATTTGTACAAACAAAATGAACCCAAGTGAGTTCTAAGTAAAGATACTCTACCTAGGTCCATTCACTCACACCATAACCAATAATTAAAATTTGTGATTGGTTAATCCTAACCACTAAGCTAGCATGCTCTATATGTATTTCTCCTTATCTGCTAGACTAGAAGATAAGGATCTACTATTATTGACTAAGATTGTACATTTGTTTGATTGATGTTTCTAATCTACGGACCCAATTAATGATTTTGGAAATTAAAAACTTAATTGATCCTACGCATAATTATAATTATCCTATACTATTAATAGACAATAAAATATATTTATTGTTGATGAATTTAAATTCTACTATATGTTAATATTTATCGGTAATTAATAATTTATCCGATCTGTAGATAAAGGAATGTCCTAAATCTTAATACCAAGCAACAAGGCTTAAAAGAATAATCAATACGTGCCTCCTATCATCAAAACACAACGTTCACATCTATTTTTTTGTCCCAAAAGCATATGGTTGGTATGGATTAATGTGTTTTTGATTTGAGAAATATTTATATTTTGATTTTTAATATGCCACTTGTTATTGAATTAGGATGACATCAAGTGATCAACTATGTTTTACGTGTGACTTATGAGCATATATCAAGACCTACTTTTAGATAAGTAGTTTTTTTATTAAATGAACAAAACCTCAACTGCCTGTTTAATTAGTGGTACTAAATGGTGGTAATGGGAATGATTTATAGTGTAAAATTTTATCAAAAGTTCCATATGATTCCAATGGTAATGAAATTTTGATCACAAAAAAGTTTTTTTGTTCACAAATTTCCATTACCACCTCTCCTAATGGTAATTCATTGGAATAAATTTTATAATAAATTTTGTGAAGAAAATGAGATGATTGAAATTAGACAAGTATGGCCATCAAGGTAACCAAGATGACATCATAATTTTTTTTTGAATATTATCATATTTTTTTGTTTGTAATGATTGAAGACAACATATATATATATATATTTATGTTTTGAAATAAAATGAATCATTTTATTTTTACTTTGTTTTTCTAGCTTTGTTAATGAGTAATTATTGATGCTAATAATTTAAATATTGTAAAATTAGTTATTAGCAATATAATAATTACTATAATAGAAAAATAATAATAAAAAATAGTATAAAATTTTTCTCGCTAAAACTAGTTTAAAAAGTATCTAAAATACCTACGTTTATAAGTGTAAGCAGTTTATAAATCAATAGGAATGTATTTAATTTCCCCGCGCATATAAGTGAGGATAAAGTTCCCACGCTTATAAGTGAGGCTGAAAGTGCATTTTCCCACGCTTATAAGCGTGATTAAATATTCATTTCCCCACGCTACTAAACTTGGGCAAAATTTCCCCACCTTATTTAAGCGTGGGGAATTACTTTAGCCTCACATATAAGCGTGGGCAATAGCATTTTTAAGCGTGGGAGGAAGCATTTTTTTTTGTAGTGAAGTAAATATTAAAGAATAATGTAAGTAGACATTAATTATACAGGAGGTATGTATTAATCTTTAATGGGCTGGGCTTTAGATACGGCTCAAAAAAAGACGATCTCTCAAGACACTAGTTCATTTATATTTTATATCAAGATTTGGTTCAATCTAATTTTGGATCTATAAACATATATATAGATGGCTGCATGCAGGGGAGGTTCTAAGCATGTTCAACATGTTCGATCGCAGAGTTCCGAAAAAGTTGAAGGCCTTAATATTAATTTACAAATATATGACAAGTATGTAAAGATACAAAATATTTAGAAAAATATCATAATTTTTAAAAATTGCATAGGGCCTTCAAATAATTTATCAATTTTTACTCTGCTCGGACTATATATATTTGAATTTACCATAGGTAGTAATTAAAGAATTACTTAATACATAATAGAAGTACAACATTAGTGTGTTAGAAAGATTCTCAACCAATTAAATTTATAAAAAAAAAGAATCAGATTTGACAACTACAATCACTTAGAAAAGAGGGAGACCAAAATATCTTGGTGGCACGAAGCAATAAAAATACACAAATACATGTATATATGATGTATATTCCTTGTATGACAGTTATGATTATTGCAAATTTTTGGTGTTTATTATTACACCTGTATTTTGAATTTTCTCCTTACTTCAAGTAATTTTTTAATTTAATTGACAAAAAAAGGGGGAAAAGTAAGTTGCATCACGGAAAGCTGGTAGGATGTTTCAAGATACGCGCATTTGAAATTGTAAGCAAAAATGAATTGATAATGGTAAACCATCCTTTAAAATTATAAATTTTTAGAAAATTAGGCAACATATTTTGATAAACTCTTGTTTCAATTGAATATGTTAGCGTATATAATATATTTTGAGGCCTCAAGTATTAACTTAGTGATAGTTGAGGCACTAAAATACAAGAATTGTTGTGAGATACGGTCTCTCCAAGAGACGCATTAGATATATGCGTTAAATAGTTCAGTTAACATAGATCAATGAAAAAATAAGAATGTGCTTCTTGTTTTGAGGTCGTCATTTTGAGAAACTGTCTCTCACAAGAGTAGCTGCCTAGGATTATGTTATATACTCCAACTCAACCAAAAATTTAAACTGATGGTTAAGATCTCAGAATATATTATATAAATATAAATTATAATATTAAAAATGTCATCCTATCAAATTTTTTCATATAGATGTGATTTGTCAAGGCTTATATACACTGTGGGTTATCACAAAAGTACAATGATGCACATTATTGATTATGTGCTCTTAGTGCTTAATTTAGTAAAAAAAATTGAATTTTTGACGTTTTAAATAATATAATTAATATTTATGTAATTAGAAATAGAAAATATTTTTATTATGCGTCAGTTAGAATATTTTTTATTTACATGTTCCAAGAGTTTTACTATAATAGGGAAATTTCATGATATACCACTGAGTTTCTTCATAATTCACCGTATACCACATCAAATGTTGTAGATCAACATATACCATTGAGTTTTAGTCCGTTAGCACATAATACCATTAATGACAAATTCTGTTAGTCTGCCGTTAGTGGTAATTATTAATTCACCATATACCATTATTTTTTGTTTTTTTGCGTCAAATACCATCATTTTAAAATATAGTTATATCCATTGGTTAATGTAACTTTTGTGTGAAATTGGTTTGTATATAACTATATTTTGTTAAATACTTCGTTTGGATGACATTTCTTTTGAATATAACTATATTTTAAAATGATGGTATTTGACGCAAAAAAAACAAAAAAGTAATAGTATATGGTGAATTAATAATTACCACTAACGGCAGACTAACGAAATTTGTCCATAATGGTATTCTGTGCTAACGGACTAAAACTCAATGGTATATAGTGATCTACAACATTTGATGTGGTATATGGTGAATTATGAAGAAACTTAGTGGTATATAATGAAATTTCCTATATAATGAAATTTCCCTAAACTTTAACATGTAGTAGTATTTTCTTCAAATCCTAATAAGGCCACTTCCAAGTAAAGTTATGTCTGGGTGGCTTAGTTGTTTATGTAGTTATAGACTTATGGCCTATGGGTAGTTGTCAAATAGGAGTATTTACTGTTTTTTTTTTGAGATAATAGGAGTAATAAAGGTCATCCCGTTTATTTTTGGTCTCCAGAGTAAAAGATAAAAAGGCCCCTAAAAACGTAAGGCATAACAAATAATATAATACACCTTTTGTTTTTTATTATTGATACTTAAGCAACTTTATAAAAAAACATTAAGAAACTCATACTACTTAGTAAAAAATATAAGTTATATCTAAATTTAATTAAAACTAATATCACTTATATACATAAAAATAAGTTTTTTAGACCCTAAAAAATTTGGGGCCCTGGGCGGTAGCCAGCTTTACCCTAGCTAATCGACGGCCCTCTGGAAGTATTGACTTATTAATTAAATTAATTGTGTAAGTTAATACTCTTTTAAAACCACGATTATAGTAACTCTTAAAGTATAATCTATTGAGAAAAATATAATAAAAATCTTAAACCGTTATTTTTTATTTTTCAAATACTACAATTAAATGGTAACTATTTGAAAAAAATCTACCTACATGACTACTTCACCAAACACTACTTGATCAATATTATATCAAACAATAATATTTTTAAAAAGTTGTAATTAACTCTATATGTAATTAAACCAAATCATTGTTAAGATTTTGTTTAATAATTAACATAACACTCCAAAGGTATATATCATTGAACAGCTGGATTTTTTTTTTATTTTTTTTTATTTTGACCAGTTTCTTGGTTTGTAGTTCTACGACACCTTAATATTCTCCTAATGTCCAAATTAATTTCCATTTGAGAATATCATGCTTCTCCATCATCCTCTCTAATCCTTCCTCAACTATGCTTCTCCCCAATACAAAAAAATACCTGAAAAAGCCCTAAATTCTTTCTTCTAACCCACAATTTTGCAAACATTAAATCACATACATTTACCATTGTTCCATGCATCAAAATTTCAGAATCAGAAAATTCAAAAATATACAAAGAATTTATTGCCTTTCAAACTCCATAATATCAAAAAGGTAAAAGAAATTAATTTTAAGCATGTGTAAATTGTCAGACCGTACAGGTCCATAAACATTTAAATCACTAATAATATTGTAAAATATATATTATTTGAATTATTGTATATTTTTATTCTGTCGCATACAAAATTATACCAAACCTAACTCATAAAAAACCTTTTTGAGTGTTTTTTACTGGTGGTTCATTTTACTTTGTTTTTGAGTGTTTCCCTTTTGGTTATTATCTCTTTGATCCCAATTTTATATTCAATCTCTTTCAGCAATGACCACCAAAATGAAAGGGATATGCAAAGGATCATTCAAATACATCTCACAAATTTTTGGTAATTTTTCACTTATTGCTTTTATTAATTTTAATTTTCCCCTTTATTATTTTAAATTTTAATTTAAAAAGACATAAAATTTCAATATTAACTATGACTTATATATGTGGAATGACAGTGGTAAAAGAGCGTGAGATGGAAATTGGGCACCCAACAGATGTAAAACATGTGGCTCACATTGGCTGGGATGGTCCAAATGGTACTACACCAAGTTGGGTATGTTGTTTTTAAAGTCTTATATGATTAAAATAGCTTATTTTGTAATTTTTACTTATTTTGATACAAACAAATGCTTGAATTGTCAAACTAATCGATGCTAATGTTTGATAAACTAACTGGTTAAAATAGCTTACTGATATCAATAAGTAGTGTTTTTTGAACAAGATGCTTATAGCAGCTGGTTTAAAATCAACTATCAACTATCAGCTATTGCTTTACATTCTAATTATAGAGCTAATCAATCATTCTTATTATATGGCTTGATATATTGTGAGCGAAAAATTATTATTTTGAGTGAAAATTTTAGTAGGACGGATAAATGTTAATAATTAAGGTTGGAACTTGGAACTAAAATTTGAAAGTATTGAACTATGCAGATGACTGAACTTGGCGCAAATTCAGATTTGACAGTGAGATCAATGGGTAGTGTAGGTGGTTCCAAAGACCAGACATGGACATCTCAAGGTATTCTATTAAATCCTTCTTTTGGCAACCCTTGAGACTTCTATTCGGTTTAGACAGACACGATTCAAACTCTCTCTGGACGACGCATTTATTTACGACCTACATCGTCTCAATTTTTATGCAACCTAAAATTAATTTTTAAATATTTTTTTAAATATATTTCTACATTTATTTAGACTTGATTTGGACTTATACACAAAAAACTCATTTTAGTACTAATAAAACCCTTGAAATTTAAAATGGTTTAAATATGTAATTAAATCAATCAAGACTCATTTAAGACTCTAAACCCATCAAACTCGATAGTTCTGAATCCGAATTAAAATTTCAGATACTAAAAATTTGGGTTTGGATCTGACTCTGGGTCGACCCATGACCATGATCACTAACAATAATTGATTTAGGGATGTATGATATTTTATCCAATATATCTAAATCATAAACACAAATTCTTGTGAGAGACGGTCTCTTTGAGAGATCATCTCTAATTGGGTTGACCCATTAGGAAAAATATAGAGTAAATGTAGACAATAAGCTTTAATGGATTGGGCCTGAGAGACATCTCTCAGAAAGACGGTCTCTCAAGAGACTGACTGAATCATAAAAGAATATAACTACTAACTAGGTTGGTTAGTAGATTATAATTAGTAACTAATGACGTTTTCATGGTGGAGTGATCTACCACTTCATATGCCTAGCGTATTTAACAAATATTTTATGATTTTTGACATATGCGTTAAAGATTCTTTGCCTCCAATTAGAGGCAATATTTCTTTGGCTTACATGTCACGACTCACGAGATACAGTCCAAAGAGTCCAATTTATTTTGTACATATCAATGCAATTATTGACTTTATGGATTATTTTGACATGATTATCTAATTAGAATTATTTAAAACAGATCCAACAATTGATATTTAATTGATCTTAAAAATTATAATTGAATTGATTTTCCCAATGGATTCACACTTATTTGAAAATAATGTAGACATAAAATAAAATTTTTAATCGATATATCTTTCTATATACTCGCTCTGAGATTGTTTTGATAGATTAAGAAATTAAATAGACTTGTAATGAAGAATTATTTACGTCATTTTTTGGTTCCCGTGTTCACCAACAGGGTGGACAAGATGAGCTGTCGCTCAGGGCCCCATGTCAATAAAGTAAAATTATTAATGGTAGAAGAGTCCATATAAGTTATAAATTACAAAGAAAAAGAGTCCCTATATACTATTTCATCCAGGACCTTAAAATATCTAAGGCCGACCCTATCACCAATAAAATTTTTATGACAAAGTTTATATACATGACGTCTTAATGAATTGCCACTATATTCTTGAGACGTGCTTAGTGGATAGTCGATACTTTGTGAGTGCTTTTCCTTCCCATTATATTCTAAATTTAAGGTCAACTTGTTTGTTCTTAAGTCCTACTGGTCAAATCATGTTTAATTATTGTTAAAAAAAATTAAAAAGCTTATTAAATCAATATAATAGTAATGACTAAATATAGGTCAGTTTTATAAAATTTGTTATTAAAGAAATTTTGAGTTTTTAATTCTCCTAGTATAATGTTCCTATATATGATGATCAAAATTAAATCTTTGATCTCAATGATAGAAGAGGGTTTGTGGTTATATTTTTCTTGATTTTTTGCATAGGTAAAACTAATTGAACATTTCTTTCAAACTAATTCAAATAGAGGGTTTTGGACTACCTTATTGTAATATAATCAATTCAAATAAAAAAAAATTAAGTTAGTTGGAATCATATTATAAGTTATATATTTTATTATCATTTTCAAACAAGATCAGCATTTAACATTCAGTTACATTGTATTCCAAAAAGATAAGATCAAATCTACTAAAAGATTTGACAGATGATCAAAGCGACACAATTTATATACTCTATCATATCAAAAGACTAATTCAATAACTAAAATTTTTAGCTGATGATTAGAGTTTAAGAATATGTTATATACCTTAACAATTACTAATTACTACTATTTTTTGGTAAGATGCAACAGATTTTGAGCCAACCTTTGGGCGACAAACATCAAATGCTAGGTTAAGCAACTTTCCTCCAACAAATATACCTACTAATCCAAAAAAACCAAGGAGAAAGAAGACTAAATCAACAAATTCATCCCCAAAATCTAGTTCAACACGATCATCACGATCATCCAAGTCTCGATTTACACTAGGGGAGAGCGAGGATGGAGATAGCAGACGCAGCAGCTTGAACTTGTAGATTATATTACAATATTTTAAATTGATCGACTCTTTAATATACTGATCTCATACTATTAAAATTGCTACAATTAATTTTTAATTTCATAACTTTTAAATTATTTGTGGCAATTTTAATTGATCAAATTGTGCATATAGAAAAAAAATGATTATTGAAAATATTGGATAATGTTAAAAGAAAAATGTGCACGAAATATTAAAAATGGTAGATAAGAGTGAATTGAACAGAAAAAAAGCGTGACATTATTTATTAGGAATTAAATTGTTAGTGAAAATTCTTTTGTCAGAAATGTAATAAATACAATGTGAAGAATAGTTGGATGATTTTAGTGAATGGCTGGATTTCAGAAAATTGTCTTGTGGTACAATATTATATTGCCAAATTTTTAATATTTCGGATTGTTGTATAATAGTTGCTACTAAGTGTGATATATTATATGAGAAATGTCATTAATTATCAGTAGCAAGTATTATAAAACGGATGAACTAAAGAGTAACTTAATGTACATGTAAGTGTTAAAATTAATTCATGAAGTTACGGAGGATTAAAGAGTAACTTAATGTAAGTGCTATAAATAGAGGTTTCATATGTCATTGTAACAGACCCACAAAAATTACCCCAAGCTTAAACACAAAGTCATATCTCTTTTTTATTATAATTCTCCAATTTGATAGTTCTTTGAACTCCTTTGTGATAATATAAGCGAGATACTACACACCGGAGGACGTAGCTTTAATTGGGTGAACCTCGTTAAATTTTTGTGTAATTTTTATTGCATTATTATCTCCTACAAACATTGTTTTCATTGAAAGTGTAAGTTCACATCACAAGACTTCATACACTCAATCTTAGTAATATTGGAATTTGAAACAAGTCATTTAAACTCTAATATAGCGTCGTTTTCAAAAAATAATAAAAACATTTATTATTTTTGTAATATATTTTTCTACATTATAATTTAAATATTTTTTAAAAAAGATAAAAAATTTGACGTTAAGCCAGCGTTGTTTTAAAATACCTGATCAAACTGGTGCGTAGGGTCGGCCCTAGATATTTTAAGATCCTGGACGAAATTATACATAGAGACCTTTTTCCATTGTAATTTATAACTTATATGGACTCTTCTACAATCAATAATTTTACTTTATTGACATGGGGCCCTGGACAATAGCTCCTCTTGCCCACCCTTAAGGCGGGCCCTACCGGTGAGGAGCTAGCTGTTTGGATGGATGCAGCTTGCTTTATTACAACGCTGACTTCTCATGCCTCCATCAGATACTTCTAGTTGCTTCACAATATGATGCCTAAGTCAAATACTTCCATTTCAATATGCATATCAATCTACAGCTGTATTCTATCTATGCCCCTTTCATTTAGCACCATGAGTTTTTTTGGGTGTGAAAATTAGTAGAATGACAAATTGGGTAAGAGAATAGCATAAAAAATAAATAGATGATAAAAATAAGCAGCAACATAAAAAGTTTGGAGATAAGATTTAAAAAAATAGTGAGATCATTGCCAATGAAGGTCGTAAAATCGACCGACAAAAATAATGCTAATTTTAAGAGACTAATAAAGAAAATATAGTTTATACTTGGATTAATTTAAGGAAAAATTACAAAGATCAGAATAATCCAACATTTTCATGATTTTCTTACAATAATTTCATCTATTGCCTAATTATGAATAATCTCAACTTTATGGGGTACTTACATAGAGCAAACTCTAAAAAAAAGAATGACCTGCTAAAGCAAGTTTTATTTAAGAAAAATGTAAATTAAAATAAATATCGAAAATAATGTTAAAAAAATGTTTAAATTTTTTTAGAACTTTTATGTAAATTTTAAAAACATTTCTCTAACTTTATATTAATTTTCAGCTTTCTTTTTGGTAAATTACATAGTATAGCAGGTCATCTGAATACTTAGTTTACTTTAGACAAATACCCCATAAAGTTGGGATTATCCATGTTTAATCAATAGTTGAGATTATTGTAGGAAAATCATGAAAATGTTGAATTATTCTAGATAAATTTTCCTTAAATTAATTGGTTCGTGTAAAAGGCAACATAACGAAAGATTATAGATTTAAATTTTATTTAACATCATTTTAAGTGGAATATTTTGCAGTAGATATATATAGTGTCTGGGCAACCTTCATGTTTCTTGCCTGATGGGCTATCTATATCTTGCGAGGGGCATAAACTATATATATTATATCATGGAGTTATAATCATCAGTTTAAAATAGTAATTGAGTTCGTTCATTAGCAATCATAAATTTCATTTGATCAAGAAATTAAAACTAAAAAATATTTGAGGGTGGCTTACAAATATAAAAAATATATTTATTACATGCATATTAGTATTCATTTGTCCCATCAAATTTGCATCAAAGAGAAAAATGATAATTAATAATTTTTTAAAAAATATACTCCATCCATTCTTTTATGGAAATTTCAGGTAGTTTCAAATGGTTGTCCACTATATAAATACTTTTCATTTTTAATTAGAATTTTTTTTTTCCAAATATACCCTCATAATCCCTCCCATTTTCTCAAATATATTCTCACTATATTAATGACATTGATAATTTCCTTTTTATTCTTTATTTTATCTTTAATTTAAATGTCTGATCCCTCTCATAATACTACAATCATTACTTTACACTATTATTTAATTAAAATAATATTCACTTACTAAACTACAAAGATTTTAGTTTTCTTAATTTGTGGAAAAATTCATAGTGGACAATCTTTTAAGAACAGAAGGAGTAATAAATAAATAGAGAAATTAAATTGTTTGAATGAAATTTAAAAAGAATTAAAATGTGCAGATGAAATTTAAGGAAAATAGTGGGTCATTTTCAAAAAAAACAATTATGCAAAGTACTACCTCTGTCTCATTTAATTTGCAACATTTTCTATTTTGGTCGGTCCACTTGATTTGCATCATTTTTATTTTTGGACTATGGTCCACCACTTCTTTTAATCTCATCCATACATTTTTATTCTCTCTTTAATTTCAACCACATAATTCATTCTCTTTCTTCATTTATTACCATTATCTACCTTTTTCTTAAAAAACACTAATTTTGTCTTTGCTTCAAACTATATGGGACGGAGGAAGTAAGTAAGACAAACGAAATGGAAGGGAGGGTGTATACGTGAATAATCATTGCCTAATTAGAAAATAAAGGAGTATATTGATAGATAGAAAAAGAATTTAATAAATAATAATGTAAATAAAAGAAGATTCTTATTTATCTCTATGGTAAACTTGCCTTTGCAAGCTTCTTAATTCCATGACACATGAGAATAGAATCCATCTTATCATCATCAACTTTCCGAAATTCTTTTTTCAATTTAACAAGCACCGCAAATTCTATTCTTATCATCAAAGAATACTCGCTGCTCTGTCAATTTGAGTTTGCTCCAAAGAGTTTTTTTAGAACATATTTAAAGAGACAACTATCACTCCATCCAAGTCTTTTTTAGCGTCACATTTTTTTATTTGACAAATTTATAATAATTGTCATATTTTTTTTATATATAAATACCTCATGTTTACACAAGTAATGTTCAAAATACTTTTCAAATTCATAGCTCTACTAAATTAAAAAGAGAAATAAAATTTCATATAATTTCTAAATCTACTTGTTCTATACGCATAATAGAATTACTACTTATAAAACCCCAACTACCACCATTACAATTAATGTAATCACTTAAAATATCTCAACTATTCACTTTTAGATGGCTCCTATATACTACCCTTAATAACCGTGCTCATACAAATGAATAAATAAAAAGAATAAATAAAAAAAGAGTTAAGGGAGTATAAAACAAACTGTTGCTGATAAATCACATTCCACTAGAGAAATTTTAACATATACACAAGTCCACATAAAAGATAATAATATTGATGGGTAACAATTTATCTGAAGAACAAAATGAGTCTTCACAACAACAACATCAAGCTTTACCTGTCCATCATGATCAGTATTATTCTGATCAATCAGATCAGGCCATAAGCAGTCAAAGATCTGATCATCATGATCATGATCAATATGATCCTTATCATCATCATCATCATCATCAAGATCATTATCATCATGTTAATAAGCCTAAGGTAGATAAAAGATCAGTTAAATCTAAGCTTCCACATAATTGTGAAGCTATACTCAAAAACAACTCTGATTTTCCAATTGATAACTCATCAATTCATAAGCTCTATGAACAATTGCATGTTGGAGTTTTTTTGAATGGAAGAAAAATGGTAAGTTACACTCTTAAGTTTTTAGTCAAAATCAATGGCATGTTTGGCAATTTGAAATTCATATCCAAATGTTAAATCGGCCTAAATATTATGTTTGGCAAATGTTGAATTTGAAAATATGGAAGTAGGTCAATTCCATAGAATTCCAATAACAAAGTAAAAATGGACCAAATATCAAAATTTAGAAATTCCAAATACATAGGTGTTATTTACAATTTTTGAATTTGAATACCAAAATTGAATTCCCAATTTTCAAATGAATTTTATGTTGTCAAACACTACTTTATCTTAATTTTAAATTTGGGGTGTTTGGCAATCAAATTTTACACGTGATTATTACTTCCTCCATTCCATTTTAGTTGCACCATTGGGTTTGACACATTTTTTAAGGGTCGTTAAATCAGTATGGTAAAAGTAAGGATGATGTATGATTGATGGTAATATGTGGGGGTAGAAATAAAAAAAATTATTATAAGTAGATAGTGGTTGTGACTTGTGGGTATATTAAATAATTAATGGGATGATGTATGATTGATGGTGATAGTGGGGTAGGAATAAAGTGAGGATAAAATAAGTAGATTATTTTTGCCAAAAATAGTAATGTTGCAAGTAATATGAAACTTCCAAAAACGGTAAGTGTTGCAAGTAAAATGGAATGGAGGAAGTATTTGTTATCTAATCTCTTAAGCGAGTTGTATAAGTTAGTTGTTATAGAGATATTTGTTAAAAATTAATTGGTCATTGTTTATCAAAGAAAAAAGTTGGTTAAAAAAATCAATAGCGGATGAAAAAACTACTTAGAGAAACTTCTTGTTTAAATTTAACTTTAAAATTAATTTTTTAGCTGAGTAAAAAATTCATTAACTAAATACTTCTATATTTTTTAATTATTTAAACAATTAATACGTCAAAAATCAATATTAGTGAAAAGTTGCCAAGAAAAATCATTTAATTACCAAACATGCCCTTAAAGAAATATTGCATTGGTTTGAGAAACTTAATTGTTTGTGTTAATAATGAATTTTGTCGATTCATTGTTAGAAATATTGGGTTAATAAGAAGGGGAACAACTGTTTTATGGTGTTTGCCAATGGTCTCAAGATCACTTGGGGAGAGAACCCAACTTATTGGTACTTGCATACTGAACAAACAAGGTACGTTATGTTATCCATATTCATACACTCTAATATAGTAAAAACAAGCTAGTTATTATGGTTATTTGTAAATTGTAATTGATGTCAACAATTGAACTTTAAACATTATTTATAACATTACGTACGTAAAATTGCACACGATAAATAAGTTGTTTTACAATATTTCATTACAATCTGAAAAAAAATTCATGATTTAGAAGATATATCAAGTAAATTAAAATAATTTGTTCTTTACAGCCTTAAAGTTTAAATATTTTGCAAATTACAGTTATTAAAAATCAATGTCTATAATATTCATGCTATATTAAAGGATCTGACTACTTAACCTAATATTCCGACCGTGAAGATGGTGGGAATCTGTGATGTGGCCTTAATACCGTAGAAACTGATAGTATTTTGTTGGCTATAATTCGAAAAAATAGACATTATAACCGTAAACATAAATTTTAGGTCTGGAGTTCGCAAATAATTCTAAATAATTCTAAACCCGTCTCTTTTACCCCTAGTTCGTTATTGTTTTGCCTTTTTTGTCGTTCTTTACCTTTTTCTTTGATCCTACCTTTGTTTTTCTACGTATGCTTGTTATTTTATCTATCAACTGCAGGTTCTCTCTCTTGAAGACCATTCTCGAGCCGGGGGACTCTCTGATCGCACTCTCCTCTATGAGTATGAGCATGCCATCGTTCTTCCCTCCCCAGACCCTGATTATAGTTTTCTATGAACGGGATACACTGGGTATGATGATGACGACGACGACTCATCATCATCATTCCCAGTATATCTCGGCCATAGAAAAATATGGTTAGAGTCTGAGGAGGGAAGGACGGCGGCAACTCATACCCATAAATTAATCATAAACACTAATAAATAATAATCTTGCTATGCAGTGATGAGGGGCTTATAAAAGTAGCCCAACTAAGAAATGTTGCATGGCTAGAAGTGCATGGAAGATTTAACACAACATACCTTACACCAGGAGTTACATACCAAGTCACATTTTTGATTATGCTAGAATTTGCATCGTATGGTTGGGAAGTTCCTATAAACTTTAGGCTTACTCTTCCTAATGGAGCCAAACAAGAGCACAAAGAACATTTGAAGGACAAACCTAAAGGTGAATGGCTTCGGATTCCGGTCGGCGAATTTAAGGCATCGCCGGAAAATATAGGAGAAATGGAGTTTTCTTTGTATGAGTATGAAGGAGGGAGCTGGAAAAAGGGTCTCATCCTTAAAAGTGCCATCATTGAGCCAAGAGCTTAATAAGCCTTATAACTTCTACTTGCTCTAAATTTTAATAGTTCAGTTTCCGTAACAACTACTATTCATCAAATGATCTTATTTGACATATATTTTTCTATGTATGAACAATATATAGTCAAGTGAAATCTTATTTGATTCATCTTAATGTATATTTTTATAATATTAACTTTTTAGAATTTTTTATCATATGAAATTAAAGATATTAAAGTTATAATTGTGCATTGCATAACGTGAAATTAAAATATAGCAACCGTTAAAACTAGAGGAAGTACTCCTACTTCCTCCGTCCATTATACTTGCTACATTTCACTTTTTGTGCATGCCAATGCGCTATTTTGTTTAATTAAATGATAAATTATACAAATCTAAAAATTATAAAAAATTAATATTATGAAAGTATGCGATTAGACGATTCAAACAAGATCTCACTTGACTATATTTTTACTTACACATTAGTCGCAATATATAAAATAAGCTTGAACGATGAATAGTGTACATAATCAAAATGTAGCGAGTATTTCAGAACGGAAGAAGTATATTGTAAGGAAACTATTTGGGATGAAAAATACTCAAATCTTCAAAATATTAGTGTAATAATCCGCGTACTAATACGTCCTTAATCAAATAAAAATTAGGATAGTGGTTTTATCGGAGTTTTAAATTTGTTACTCAATTTTTCTAAATAATAGACAACATATAACAAACAATTTAACAAAAAATCTCCAAAACAGTTATACTTTTTGAGGTTTTATTCTAATTTTAAAAATGATGTTTTAAGAATTGAGTCTTCTCTAAATTGAGAGTATCAATTTCTAAGAAAAGATTATAAATTTGATTCTCATCTAGCCCTTCCATTCTCTCGCCAAATTGTACTTGTAATGAAAAACGCCATCCCGAAGTCTCAACCTCTTCGTCTTGTGTTGACGATGTTATTATTTTTGACTTTAAGCATCTAGTGTTTTGTTATGATGTAACCTTTGACTATTTATTTGTTCGTGTAGCCTCTCCTCCTCTCCCTGTGCTTGAGGAGAATGAGACCTCTTGTTTCTCTTTTGATGTACATTATCTGTTTTCTATTTTTTTATTTCAGCTCGTCTTAAGTGAGTAAAGTATGATTTTGGGCCTGTTGGGTTTTTAATACAAAGCCCGATTAATTAAGTTTTTAGTACCAAGCCTGATGAGCTAAAGATAGGTGGGCTGGATATAAATCAGGCTATTTAATCATGTCCTAACACAAGAAAATAACATTTCTCTATTCTTAAAGTTGCTAATTGTGAAGTTTTTTATTTATTTATTTTTTTTATTGAGATCCACCAAAGAAAGAGATATACAGCTCGTGTTGTTTGAGACTGTCTTACTACGAGATAGACTCTTATAATTAGCCCATTACTCTAATTGATTATTTTGAAATTGCAAATGATCACTTTAAAATACTAAATGAGTCAATGTACATGGGTCAACCAAATAAAGATACTTGCACCAAGACCATCTCGTTTAAGAATTTGTGAAAGATATATGTACAGTTTAAGTAGATGAAAAAACCTGTAAATGAGATGAAGAGATATAATTGAGATGACACTATAATAAATAATATAAATTCATTACCAATACTAAATTTTAAAGTATAATAATAAGTAGAGGGTATAAATGAAAATAGTAAATGTTTATTTTGTTTCTTTATAATGGATTTATTTATAATTTAATTCTCTTATTTTGAATATAAACTCACACTTTCTCATTTATTTTTATCCACACAATGTCTCATAAACGCAATGCTTTGTTTTAACTTAGACTAGTCGATGCACAACTCATCTTACGCCTTTTTTTTAATATTTATAATTTTTGCATAGCTTTTCAATAAAATTATTCAATCGTCACTGCTTTAAATCTAAGAATAATCTTTCTTAAAAAAATTACATATTTTTATAAATATAGCAAGTAATTGATTAGGTGCAATTTAGTTGCGTTGACAGGTAGGCCGCTATGGGCGCAGGACCATTACAAAAGTCAAAGCATGACTATATCAATTGAAAGGCAAACCTTGTCCTTATTCCCTATATTTATTTATTTATTTATTTATTATTTTATTTATTTATTTATTTATTTATTCATGGATTGAAACTTGAAAGGACTGCTTTCATACACGATAGTGTAGTAATAATAGGTTTTTTTTCATGTTAATCCTAACCCATAATGTAATTTATAATTAAAATTGAAATTTTTATTCCAATTAATATAAGCATTGTTTTTCTCAAATAAGGTCATCTAGTTGAATATCACCTAATTCTCGTCTTCTTTTATCATATTCTATGCTAAAAAAATTAAATTAATCTTAGTTAAAAAAATTAAATTATAAATTAATCTAATTTTTTGTTACTATTGGCAATCGCAGCTCTATTACGTGTGTTGGCTATTATCTCCCAATTATTTTCTTTTCGGCTAGTCTCTTTAGAGACCATCTCGTTGAGAGACCTTTTTTGGGCTCATTTCATTAAAATTTAATGCCTATTTACATTATTCTTAATGTATATTTACTGTATCCTTAATACCTACTAACAATATCTTAAATACTTACTTACATTATTTTTAATACCTACTTACAATATTTCAAAAAATATATATTAGGCCGGCCCAATTAGCGCTCATAAGAATTTGTGTTTCCTTTTATGGTACATTGACACCACTCTAATTCACAATTAGTGATCAGGTTAGTTCATGTTACTATGTTAGACTAATAATTTATTTATTAAACTAAATTTATTCACTTTTAAAATTATATATTATGAGAAGAAGTTGAAAAATATGTCCTTGATACAAAATTTAATACAAAACACAAAATGGATTGCTTATGTATTACTTTCATCGTTATTTATATATAATAGTTAGATAGTCTAAATTATGCTTTGAAAAGTGAAATGCAATAAGCATCACTATTACTAAGTTAATGTTTGATAAGAGTTTGAAAGAAAAAATTTTTGTTTGGCTGTAATTTCTAATTTTCAATAATGTTATATTTTCTTTTGTTCAAGTAAAAGAATTTCAATTCTTGCCATGCATATATAAGTTTAAAATGATAATAATTAAGATCTCAAAAAAGTATATATTATTTTCTTCACAAATTCTTGTGAGAGACTATTTCTAATTGGGTTGGCCCATTAGGAAAAATGTAGAGTAACTATAAGTAATCACAAATTCTCGTGAGAGACGGTCTCTTTGAGAGACCATTTCTAATTGGGTTAGCCCATTAGGGAAAATGTAGAGTAAATATAGGCAATAAGTTTTAACGGATTGGGCCTGAGAGACGTCTCTCAGAAAGACGGTCTCTCATGAGACTGCCTGATAAGTAATAAGCTTTAATGGATTGGGCCTGAGAGAAAAGATCGGCTTCTAAAGATTATAGATAATAGAACGACGAGAGAAGATAGGATTAGATGAAATTAAACTTATAATTTTTTCTGAAATGTGGTATTTAATCTCCAACTCTGAAAATGTTCGATTCTAAAAAATAGTACTACATATAATATTTTCAAATAAGAAGAAACCAACCAATTGATATATAATACTTCTTTAGCGTATTCTAAAGTTTCAACCATCAACTCGTTATTGCAGTTGAGTTGATCACTTTATCTCATGAGTCACAGATATATTTTAAGATTGATTTTCACTTTCTAATCTCCGATCTACCCTATGATAAAAAAAGATAAATAACGTTCCCCCAATTAGAAGTAAATAACACCATAGATTTCCGTAAACTGCTATGTGAACTTATTCTATTATTATTACTGCTCCCTCCGTGCCATTTAATTTGCATCATTTTTTATTTTGGTCTGTCCCACTTAATTTTTATTATTTCTACTTTTGGACTATGGTCCACCACTTGTATTTCTCTTTGCTTCAAATTATATGGGACGGAGTAGTATTAATTATTGTTGCATAAGCGTTTGAAAACTTGTATTTCATTTCAAATTAAAGATTTCAATTAAGAAATTATTAATGAACAATTTGAGAATGACAAAGTTTGGAAAGTCACTTTTAAATCCTCATCTTTAATCACTCTTATAAAAATGGTGGATTTGACTCAAATTAATATTTGATTTTTTTTTTTTTTTCAAACGCTAAATTTGAGTTAAATCCACATTTTCAAATGAAATCATCATTTCCAAACATAGCATGATGGTTTTTGGGTGCCTTAAATTTAATGAGTTATTTTTGTGAAAGAACATTCATTTTTCGATACAACAACCTCAAGATAAGTACATATGCTAAAATTCTGTATTATTAGGCTATTTAATTCAAATATAAGACACATCTCACGGTGAGACCTATCATCTCCCACAAGAATATTTGGAACTTAAATACTATGATTAATTGCTACTTTAATAGTCTCACAGTCCTTATTTAATTTACTCGTTTTTCTTGTTCAATTGTCCTTATTTATTTTGATTTATATTTACTTTCTTCTATTAATGGAAAGACCTAGTAAATACTAATCATCTTATATGTATCCTCCACCTTTTAAGTCCTACCTATTCTTTCTGTGTTGAAGTGCCTATGTGTTACCCACATGTGAATTTTCCCACATCGGAGAAAGAGAAGAGTATGCATCACTTTATATACTCAAGGAGTAACTCCTACTATTACCAATTGGTTTTAGTAGTGAACCTTCTTTGGGTTTATGAGTGGACTATCTTCTCCTCCTTGTTTGAATTGCCCAGACCCATTTTCTAAATTCTATCATTCTGCATTGATACTTAACTTGTATAATAAGAATAATTCAAGACTCAGGTAAAGATAATTATATATCAAATTTAAACCCAACATCATATAAATTTAATTTTTATTTAAAATTTACAATCGGACACAAATTTATAGACTTTGAAAGAGTTAATTATTAAACAATAATCGATATCCTCAAGATTTATACGATCTAATGTTTGATGTCTAAATTAATTTAATTTGAACGTGTATTTTTGTCTTTTAATTTATACATTGACTCTATAAAATATTTAATTTTTTTCAAAAAATAAGAGAGCAATAAGCACATAAATATTATAAATTATTAGTTATAAATTATTTTCTTAATTGAAATTTTGTAATAAAAGTCATTTAAAAATAATATAACGAATGACTTATATATGACTCAACAATCAACATCATTAATAACAAACTAATGTTAGATGTTTAAAGGATGGTGATATATACAATCCTTTAGGCTTTAAGCTTTAAATTGTATATAAGAAGTTAAAAGTAGAAACAATAACATGTGGTGAAAATTAAATATTAATTATATTATTATTTGCCTAATTTGTATTGAGATCATAATTAAGTTATATTAAAAGTAGAAACAATAACATGTGGTGAAAATTTCTTAAATTAATATTGTGTATAATAAGACTTGGGTAGAATGTCAAAGCGTATCACATTTTCTATCAAATGACTCTAATATATATATATATATATATATATATATATATATATATATATATATATATATATATATATATATATATATATATATATATATATATATATATATATATATATATATATATATATATATATATATATATATATATATATATATATATATATATATATATATATATATATATATATGTCATAAGTCACAACAAAAACTTTAGAGTCAAAATCTAAAATATTGGGGTCGGGTTCTAAATAAGCATTTCACTATGATTTTTTTTATCAGTATATCGACTATTTAACGTGCTCTTAGTCAAAATCAAGTACTTTGCGCCATGTATCTTTAGTACTCGAATTCTGAATTTTCTCCAGTTAAAATCCGAAAGGGGCATCCCATGGAAGGCCTGGAAAGACTTATGTCGCCCAAAAAGCAAAGGCGGTCTTGGGTTTAGAGATTTAAAATCCTTTAATCTTGCTCTTTTGGCTAAACAATTTTGGCGGTTACATTTGTACCCTAACTCTCTTCTTGCTAGAACCTTGAGTGCCCGCTACTATCCCAAGACTTCCATTTGGGCGTCGAAAGTGGGCTTCAATCCAAGCTACGCTTTGAGAAGTATTTGGGACTCTAGACCCGTCATTGACCTTGGGGTGAGGTGGCGTGTGGGGGATGGGCGATCTATTAATATTTGGTCTGACGCCTGGCTGGGAGGGATGGGGTCGGGTAAAATTATTTCTCCGCCCCATTTTCTTGATAGGGAGCCCACTGTTGCCTCAATTTTAGACAAAGATCAATGTTGTTGTCAACACGACAGGATTAGCGAATTTTTTTTGCAGGTGGACGTGGATCGCATAACTCAAGTCCCAATCAACTCTACCAATTCCCCGGATGAGCGAGTATAGGCAGCTAGCGAAGATGGTTGCTTTCGGGTGAGGGATGCTTATTCACTGGCCCTCAAGGCTCAGTCGGTGGCCTCGAGTTCTCACGGTGATGACCCGGTATGGTCAAAGTTATGGAGTTTACACATACAGCCCAAAGCCAAGATTTTCATGTGGAGAGCCTTATGGAACATCCTTCCCCAAGGCTCAAATTTGCGTAGGAAAGGTATCCCCAATGTCGAGAAGTGTAAGCGGTGTGGCTTGGAAGAGGATAATGTCCACGTTCTATTGTCGTGCTCTTGGGCGAACCAAGTTTGGGCGCATGTAGAGGGTTTGCCCAATTCCTCTCAGTTTTCGTCATTTCGAGATTGGTTTGGGTCCATGTGTCTTGCAAATCACCATGAGATCCTTGAAATAGTTAGTGTCTGCGCTTGGCAAGTGTGGTGTGCTCGAAATGAGCTATACTTCGAAAATTCTATGCTCTCTCCCACTTCCTGCTTCAAACGTGCCTTCGATATGCTGGATGAATATAAGAACGCCAATGCCGCAGCTAGACATGACACGAAGCGTCGAGCCCCCTCCAAATGGTGTGCCCCTGAGCAGGATTCTGTCAAGCTAAACGTGGATGCGGCGATCAACGTCCCAGAAAACAAGATAGGACTGGGAATTGTAGCGCGAAACTCGGCTGGTCATGTTCTCTTAGCAGCCTCGAAGACCCTTTGGCCCTTTTCTTCGGTTGAGAGGGCTGAACTTTCTGCATTCTATTGGGCGGTAGACCTGGTTAAGGAGCGGAGATGGAGCAAGGTCATCATTGAAGGTGACGCTCAAAATGTGGTCAAAGCTCTCCAAGGAACGCTTCATCGCGGTTATCACTCTCAAGTCATGGTTGATAACATCACTCATGCGGCTTCATTAGGCTCTCATATTTCCTTTAGTTTCTGTTTTAGAGAAGCCAATTCGGTTGCCCATAGGTTGGCTAGATGGGCGGTAGCTCAGCTCTTGTATATGGTAAGATGGTGGTCCTTCGTGGATCTCTGACATTGTATTTTCTGATATTTCTTGATCTGTCTTGGCCTACCCATGAATTTAAAAAAAATGATTAAGATAACATGTACGATTTACTAAAACTACGTATTCTAAATGCATCTTAAACCGTCAACCGTCATAATTTCATGGTGCAAATTTGGTCAAGGCCATTTTTTTCTCAAATTTACTGGGTTTAATGATATCATTTAGGAAAAATTATCATGAATAATACAAATTTTTACTTATTTTCCTATAATACTACCAATTTTTGATTAATCATGAATATATAATAACAAATTAAAGGGGTGTTTTTCTAGAAAATCCCTAACATGTTGTTGAAGTGCCCATGTGCTACCCACATGTGAGTTGTCCCACATCGGAGAAAGAGAAGAGTATGCATCACTTTATATACTCAAGGAGTAACTCCTACTATTATCAATTGGTTTTAGTAGTGAACCTTCTTTGGGTTTATAAGTGGACTACTTCTTCTCCTCCTTGTTTGGGTTGCCCAGGCCCATTTTCTAAATTCTATCACATGTTAAAAATCAAACTATAGGTGACTATAAGACAAAAAATTGGTAAATTAGTCAATAAACTAAAGTGGGTATTATGCTAGGAAAATACCCCTAAATTGGTATTATTCATAATTTATCAATAGTTAATATTATTATAGGGATATTCACAAAAGACTATATCTTTCACCAAATTTTACTTATTATTAAGAAAAAAATAATTTTAGATCTACTTTTGCTGTTTTAATTTCGAAATTTCAACTTTAAGAGACATATTATTTTTAACATCTTGACTTTGAAATATTATTTATTAGTCTTAACTTGTTAAAAAATTTCAAAAGAAAAATATATATGAACCAATAAAATGATGTCATCTATTTGTTTTTACCTATTATAGTTATCAATATTTGATATTTTAAAATAAGGTATTCCTAAAGTTGGAATTTTTTCGATGAATATGTAAAATTGAAATTTTTATAGTTAGAACAACTAAAGTTAGGAGTTTTAAAATTGCTTTTTCCTATTATTTATTTTCAAAAAAATAATTAAACACAAAAAAAGAGATCCTTTTTCAAATTAAGCATGAAGAATTAGCATGCATAAGATTTGTCATTATGTTTTTGATTTTATGAAATCCTTGTCATTTATTTCTCATTAGTGTGGAATCTCCATGGATATTCTCATGGAAATAAGTGTGACAAGTTCTAACCTAAGCTTGATTCTGGATCTTAGCTAATTAATTTGATGGAAATAATTTTCTTATGATATTATGATACTCCTAATGTAAGGTTGTCTTTTTCGTTCCCTCTATTATTATCTAGATTTACACGATTTTTAAATCTTTTGGGGTGTATATATTGCTAGTTTTATGTCCGAGTAAAATCACTTGACCAGAATAATGGGGTTTCAGATATTAACAAATTTTTTATAGTTTATTAGTTTTTTTTTTGGGTTTTAGTTCATTAGTTAAGTATATCTATGGGGGCGATGTGTATACTTGTGATATTATTTGTTAAGGGTTCAAAGTTCAAACCACCAAAACCTATCAACGTTAAATCTTTTAGAAAATTTTAATTTTACAATCTTATTATTAATTAATGATTGACAAAAGAGTTTCAACCCTGCTCTTACAACTATAACTTTAATTTTTTTTATTTATTATTTTGATTTTTTAATTTAATTTGCAGTAGGACTTTTCATATTCGCCTAATTAATACTTAAACTATTTTTAAAAAGGCTAACAATTATAGATTGAATTTTTTGGTTAAAAATTTATTTTTTCTATATATGCCATCTGGAAAGTCCAAATATTTACTCCAATTTCCATATATACTCCGAGGTACACCCATAAAATTAAATCAACGTTTGTTACCTTTGTTTCGAAATATTTTAAGTAATAATGATATGTTATGAGAGAAAGTATCACTATTAGTTGCAATTATATATAATAAAATAAAAAAAATGTAATAATATTTTTACAAAATATTTTAATTTAGATTTAGTCCACTAAAACTTTTCTCGATCCTTGTTTTGGCTGGCATTGAATTATCACAAATTCTTGTGAGAAACGGTCTCTTTGAAAGACCATTTATAATTAGGTCGGCTCATTAAGAAAATATAGAGTAAAAATAGGCATTAAGCTACAATGGATTGGGCCTGAGAGGCGTCTCTCAAAAAGACGGTCACTCGGAAGAATAGCTCTTGAATTATTGAACAAGTCTTATATAGTTGGCAAGTCTTTGGGGTCCAAAACCACAACGAGACCTAACGGCTAACGTTATTACTTGGTCGTCATTTTATTTTATGAAATCTGTCAATAGCCTCAAAACCCTCATCTTCTCCGTTGATAGAGAGAGCTTTGCGGATAATCTGGTGGTACGTAATCAATTAGCAATATATATTATTGCGACGGACTATAATTAACCTACTTAATTTATACTTCCTCCATTCTGAAATAATTGGTACAATTTGATTTTGGTCACTATGCATCGTTCAAGCTGATTTTATATATTACGGCTAATATGTAAGTAAAAACATAGTCGAGTGGGATTTTATTTGAATCGTCTAATCGCATACTTTCATAATATTAACTTTTTATACTTTTTTGATGTGTATAATTCGACATATAAATGAACAAAATAATATATTGGATTGTGTAATTAAAGATTGTCCATATTTTTCACACAAATTAAGAAAACTATAATCTTTGTAGTAGGTGGGTATTATTTTAATTACATAGTATTGTGAAGTAATGATTATATTAGTATTATGAGAGAGAAAAAACATTTAAATTAAAGATAAAATAAAGAAAAAAAAGAAAATTATCATTGTCATTAATATAGAGATCTAGGGTATATTTGGGGAAAATGAGAGGGATTATGAGGGTATATTTGGAAACAAATATTTTCAAAAATAACAAGTATTCTAAAATAACAAACATTTGAAATTACCCGTTATAGTAAGATGAGAAAAAAAATGGAAGGAGAGTATATTATATTGGTGGTGAGAAGTGCATCCGAAAGCTATAAGTTTCATGGCACATCAATGAATGAACTAGATGTTGGATAAGTGTTTTAATATATGTTGATAAGTTAGTTAATTTTATTTTAGTGATTATTAAAAAAAATAAGTTCTCCTATTAATTTATTAAAACAGTGGGTAAAAAATAAGTATAGTTTATCTAGTACTATAAATTAGATTGTAATCATGAATTAATTGAATTAGCAATGTAATCATTTAATTTTATTTTTAAATTTCTCTCTTCTCCCTATCTTTCCCATTTATCAATAGCAATAATATATCTATAATAACAAGATGTTATAATAACATGGGAGGTTCTGAGCATGCTCAAAATGTTCAACTGCACAGAGCTCTGAAAATTTTTAGGGCCTCAATATTAAATTACATTATATATGTTCAGTGTTTAAAAATACAAAGTTATTTAAAAAAGAAAATAATTTTTAAAATTATACGAGCCTTTCAAAAAATTTCACAATTTTGCTCCCCTATAATAATTGGAAAATCACTATAGCTTATATACAATTAACACTAAGGTTACGTGTAACTTTTGGCCTGAAAATTAATATTATTATTATCTAAATAATTTACTATCTACACCACAATATTAAGATATTTAATTATGATGATCTACAATTCATCTCCCATGAAAGTACGCATTTGTGTATCGTACAATCATATAATATAAGAGATTTGTTATTATCATAATAATTAATGCATCTAATTAAATTCCGAGATGGCTTTATGTTTGTGTTGGGACACACACAACTTCGTCTAAATTATAATAAGCATATTTGTTAAGGAAAAAAAAATTCATGCAAAGAGTAACTTTTAATTACATGGGTAGTTATTAGTACATGAATTGTCTTAAGAAGGAATGAAATTGAGAAAGTCCCCTTTAGAAAATCAAATGCATAGTTTTTGGAATACATAATTATGGAGAATAAATTGTTGGGGATGTTTTTATTATATTAATGGTGAAAATCAGAGAATTCAAGAAGATTTGAGGGAAAATTATGGATTAGCCTATTGATCAGATTTATAAGAAAAAAAAAAAAATTAAATAGTTGTGATGGGGATAAGGAAGCCAACAAAATGGAAATATATACCTTAGTGGGGGCTAGAGGAAAAATTTACTCAATAATTGGATCGAAAATCGTACCACATTACTTTGATGATTTTTTTTGATTCAAACACTACAACATAATTTGCTTTTAGTGGGATTATTTAGCGACATTTAATTTAAATGTCGCTATTTCTAATTTCTTTTAGTGTATATAGACGATTTTGTGACATTTATTAGACTCTTTAGCAACATATTAAAAAGTCACACGAAAGCTTTTAGCGATATAGAATCTAGTGACATTTCTCACAAATGTCACTATAGACTATAGTGACAATTACATATGCCACTAAAGACCAAATTAAATGTCGCTAAATCACTTTATGGTGGAAATTAAAAACAAATCAATAATTATTACACTAAACATATGAATTAATGGCATTTTTTTAATGTTACTAAATCCAATGTCGCAAAAAGCTAAATTTTGTTGCAGTGAAACAACTCAATCAACCAGAACATTTACTCCCTTAATATTTATTTATTTCTTAGTTTCCCTAATCCAAACAGTCTCACTATGGAGATAAATCTTTGAAGCACTCTAACAATAATATACCGCGTTTTAAAAGATCAAACAACCTACTCATCAAATAAAAGATTAACTAAGTGCTGGGACATTAGAGATTTTTAAATATGCCATATAATCTATATCTTCTTTTCATATAAGTGCTCATTTTACTAAAAGTTTGGATGCAATAAAGTCTTTTTATATGATTGAGATTCAAAGTTTGCGATTTAATCATTAAATTCTATTTGGAAGAATGCAAATTACAAAATACAAAAGAAATAAAAATAGAATAAGTATAATGATTCAAATTCGTAATTTAAACTTCAATTATCATAGAACAAACCAACTAAAACTTCAAACTGTGTCGCTAAGTCTAACTTTCTTCCTCCCTTCACCTATCCTATACTAAAAAATTGATGATTGAGATTCCAAAATGATAAACTTTTGTTAATACACAACAAGATCTGTGTAAGAGGAGAGTTAACAGCACATAAATTCAATGAGGTTCCATCCTAAAACCAATTGTTAATACTTCCTACGTTCCAATTTACTTGCAACGTTTCCTTTTTCACGCAATTCAATGCACTAATTCAATATGTAATATCTCTAATTATATATAATAAAAAATCATAAAAATTTGATATTATTAATATCTTTGCAATGAGACGAATCAGACAAGATCTCATTTGACTATATTTAAACTTATAGATTAAAAACTAATCACAAATTAAAAGTGATGAATGAATATTGTCCTTTTGTCAAATGTTGCAACTAATATGGACCGGAGGAAGTACAAGTATAGTAGTCCATCAAACTTATATGTTAATCAACTTCACTCTAACTCTTCAATGAGAGATCACATATGTGTTATTATTCCAACGTAAAATTTGTCGATTACTACAATATCTTGGACTTCTCGAGCCGGGGACTCCTTTTGGCCGCGCTCTCCTTTATGGGTATGAGTTGTCGCCGTCTTTTCCTCCCCATGCCCAATACATATTTTTCTATGAGGGGGATACACTGAGTAAGTTGATCTGATGATGTTTACAATATCTTGAACAAATAAAAAAAATGAAAAAATGAAAAAAGTTTCTCTTTCTATATATCCCCATCTACGTTCAAAGGTAGAGCAATAAGAGCACCTTACCTTGTCACCCCACCACCATAAATGCAAATTGCAACCTCCCTTCTCAATTCTCACCCATTTCTCTCTAAAACTACGCTCTTACCAAATAGCAATTACTCCTCTCTGCTGCCACTTCCCTTCTTCTCCTTCTTCTTTCCATCTCTCTCTTTATTCATCTTCACAACATTTACCTTTCCCAGCTTTTCATCAATCCAAATCTTAATTAATTCTCCTTTTCTTATTAATCAATTTCTCTTGTAAGTTCACTAACCCTTTTTTTTATTTTACGTTTATGATCTGTTTGATTCATATAGTCGAGCCTAATCTTTTAGACCAAGGCTTTCACATTCTTTATTTGGCATGTATTTATAAGTAAAATGTTTGTACAACGAGAATTATATATGGGTTAGTCTAACATCCGTCTTGTAATAAGGGTTTGATTCTCAACATCTATTTACATATCTGTAGAGAATTTTCCGACCCTACTTTTGAATATAAAAAACATGTAACAAAAAGTTTTTTTTTTTTAAAGATTTGAGTTTTTTTTGATTCATTTTGATTACTTTTCATGCATTTTTTAACTTATTCTTTTATGGTGTTTTTAGATATGTTAATGGCTTTAAATTTAAACCTAATGTGAACGTTTTTTTTTTGTTATGTTTTTGTAGAGAGAGAAAGAGAAGGTGAAGAGGCGTGATCTTCGTTGGCGTTATAATCTGTGTCAAAAGAAAACAAAGTATTGGGGAAAAACATAAATAAATTAAAGGTGGATAATTTGGAATTAATGGTATGTCAAACACCCCTTTTCACATTGTCAATCCATATTTTGTACGAGTATTTATTTATTTTTAATAATATTATTTACTACAAATTTCACGTCTACAATGTGACTAATTTTTTAATTATTATAATTTTTAACTTTTTAAAAAATAATTACTATGAGAATTATGAATGGGCTTTACTATTTAAAGATTTTCGGGGAATTTGCCAAATCGATTTTTGTTTATTCCGCTGAAAAAAAAATACTTATGGTTCATTTTTAAATAAACTCACTTATTATAATATTTGTCAAAATAAACCCATATATTTTTTATAACCATTTTTAAATTTTCTTTGTAAGTTAATCAATTAAGGGTAAACATTACTCCTTCCATTCGTTAATGTTCTTTCCATTTGAAATATTTCACCTCAAGGAAAGAGGAGATTAATGTTTTTGACTTATTTAGAAGATAAAATATATTTATGTGAGATCTCGTGAGATTCGTCTTAATATATACTTTTTTATCAGGTATTTTTTATTATGTATATTTAGAGATATTGAGTTTTTAAAATTTGCTTTGAAAACTGTGTAAAAAGTAAATGAGAAGAACAAAAAGAAATAAAGTGAGAAATTCGGTATATTTTTTCAGTAATTATAGTGAATAAATGAATTTATTTAAAAATAAACAATAATTGTGTTTACACCACTAGAAGCAGATCGAGTAAAAGTCAGTTTATTTTTTACAATTTTCTAAGATTTTTTTCTACCGGCGCTATTTTATCTTTTCTTCTTGTGTATAGGGATTAGGGATCCTCATTGAATTAAAAAAATTGTTAAAAATAAATTAAAAATTAATTTAGATTTTCTCTTTCTTCTAAGACATTAGTCAAAGGGTTTAGACTTTAGACTTTCAAAAGAAAAAAAAATTAAAAACCAGAAACCACCCCACGAGTCAATCTAGTAAAGCTTAAGTCCCCTAAAAATTACAGATGAGAGAGAAAAAAATAATCCTATAACAAGACAATTTTTTACTCTTTAAGAAATTAGGGTTTTTTTGGGTGCACTTTACTGTTCAACTACTTACTGTTTCAGCTCTTATTATTTTTTTCTTTTTTGTTAGATCGAAATATGGAGGAAATGAAACTGGATCTGGCTTCTATTTTATACCAAATTAACACAAATTTAATTTAATTTCAATCCTGAGGTATAAAATTTTATTTTGTTTTGTTCATTTTTTAAATTTATTTAATAATTGGTTAATGGTTTTCCTTTCACATTTGTGACAGAGGTTACTTTGATTTATGTTACCTACAGAAAACGTTAATTTTCTTTATCTGTAGAGATTCTCTAGCCTACCCGAAATTCTTCCCCAAGTTTGGTGTGCTAAACCTATATAATATAGCTGAATTTTCCTTAATGAGTTGGTTTTATACATCAACTTAGCCTTACCTAGAAGAAATCAATTGTTACTAAAAAAGAAAAATTATCACATTTTTGAGTACCCATTTGAGATTATTGCAAAACCCAATATCTCAAATTATACAAATTTGACAAAATTTAATTTTTTTTAAATTTAAATATCATTTTCTTATGGTTTTATGTCTATATATTTTCATGTAGATGTTATTGTAAAGTGGGAATTATACATCATATCAACAACACAAAAAGGGAAGAAAAATTAGCCAAAAGAAAAAAATGTTTCAGCCTAATATGTTTGAAGCACATCATCAACTGCTAGATATGACAAGTGGGCATAAAACTCCAGATCATACAGAATTAGGGAAGATAAGAGATGATGAATTTGAAAGCAGTAGATCCGCTACTGAGAATCTGGAGGGTCTTTCGGGTGATGATCAGGATCCGAATCAACGACCCAAGAAGAAACGGTATCACCGTCATACGCAACACCAAATTCAGGAGATGGAAAAGTAAGTAATCTATATTTAATTCACAAATTCTTGTGAGAGACCAACTCTAATGGGGTGGACCATAAAGAAAAATATAGAATAATTAATTTTAATTAACGACCATAATAGGGTGGTCGGTTTTTTTGTAAATTATGGGTTAACGTGATAATTAAAGTTTTTTTTTGACTTTTTAACTTATGATGAGGGTTTGATATGAAAATTATTCAACTTTAACTGATTTAAAAAAGGAAAAATTACAAGAAATATAAATAATTTTAACTTTGAAGAGTATTTTTCTAGAGTAAACTCGGTAACTGAATGACTTGTTGTATAGTAAGTTTTATTTTTAAAAAATAAATTAAAATTAAATGTAAAAAAATGTTGAAAAAATTTCCATTTTTTACTATTCAAAAGTTTTTATGTAAATTTTTAAAAATTTCTCTAATGTTACAGTTTTCTTTTTTGGTAAATTATATAATATAACGTATTATCGAGTTAATTAACCAAATTACTCTAACCAAATGCCCCTAAAGTTAAGATTATTTATGATTAATCAATAGGTGAGATTATTGCAGGAAAATCTTTAAAAAATTGGATTATTCTAATAATTTTTCAATAAATGGTTACTATTCTATAGTCTTCTTTTAAGAGTATTTTTCAGTGATTGAAAAATTGAATTAATTAATTGTAGTCTAATTATGTATTCATAATTTTTTGGGTGTTTTTTTTTTTGAAGTTTCTTCAAGGAATGCCCACATCCAGATGATAAGCAAAGGAAAGAATTGAGCCGTAGATTAGGGTTAGAGCCTTTACAAGTCAAGTTTTGGTTCCAAAACAAGCGCACTCAAATGAAGGTAAAATTTTAATTATATATATGTACGTAATCTAACTATAATAATTATTTTATATTATATGACTTATTAATTAGGAGTATTGTCATTTAGAACCATTAGTTCTTTGGTATATTAATGTCCAAATAATAACTTTTTTTTATGTATAGTCTTGCTTAGTTAATATATTGTTAATATTATCTGTAGTGAAAAATCGTGTTTTGTATCAGTTAGAGTAAGAACAACTTTTTTATTAGTTTTTGTAAGCGGACATGGGTTTAATTTTTACTGCCCGTCTTATGTTTCCGGTTTATCTTACAGACTAAAATTTTTATGTAGGGATAAACTATTGAGGTCAATATCCACTAGTATAAGTAATTGTCATTTAAATAGTTTTGTCATTAGTATTTCTCATTTCTCATAAATGTCTTATTCCTATAGCTAAGATTTGAAACTAACGCTTTTAATTTGTTTTACTTATATTGTCATTGTGAAAATGACTACATCTAGCTATTAGTTATTGTAACCTACTAATTTCATTATACTTCACCATTGTATAATTATAGGCTCAACATGAAAGGTCCGAAAACCAACAACTTCGATCCGAGAACGATAAGCTTCGAGCTGATAACATTAGGTTTAAGGAAGCCCTAAGCAATGCTACTTGTCCCAATTGTGGAAGTCCGGCGGCCATTGGTGAGATGTCTTTTGATGAACAACAATTAAGGATTGAAAATGCTCGACTTAGAGAAGAGGTAATTCTATATCCCCTCCGTCTTTTTAGTTGCAACATTTCTCCTAAAATGCAATCGTCTGTTGGAAAAATAACCCATATGCGATTCACATCGAAAAATTAATTAGAGGTTGACTAACTTATAAATTTAATAGGTTATTCCTTTTATTATACTAATTGGGTTTAAGATGGAACCTCATCGAATTTGTGTACAGTCAATTCTATGTAGAGTTTGTTGTGTACAAGCTCAATAACAAATTTACCATCGTCTATTTAAGAAAAAATATTGCAACTATTAAAACACATAATGTTTACTTGAATTCATAGAAATACACTCTTATGAATTCATTTACATACTCATGCTTAGGGGTGGATAAAGACCAATTCAATGCTATGAACTGACAGCATTTAACAACTTGTATAACTAAATATTATATTAAGTGTATTAGTAAGTTGGTTAAAATATTACTACGTATATAACAGTATTGTCCTAGGTTCAAGTCTTCTGTCAACATTTTTTAAAAACAATTCTTAATATATTGATATCATTTGATTTTATTTTGGATCAACGATTGCTCATACTTGCTTTCATTGACATATTGGAAATAATGCAGATTGATAGGATATCAGGCATAGCAGCAAAGTACGTAGGAAAACCCTTAGTGAATTACTCAAACATACAAAACCAAGGACTACACTCACGCTCTTCCCTTGATCTTGGAGTTGGGAGTTTTGGGCCACAATCAGGTATGGTAGGTGACATCTATGGCTCATCTGGAGATCTCCTACGAACCGTTGCTCCGCCTACGGAGGCAGATAGACCCATGATTATCGAGCTTGCGGTGGCAGCCATGGAAGAGCTCATTCAAATGAGTCAGTCGGGTGAACCTTTATGGGTTCCTAGCCCTGATAACTCTATTGAAATGCTTAATGAAGAAGAGTATTTCAGGACATTTCCTCGTGGGATTGGACCTATGCCATTAGGTCTTAAATCTGAGGCCTCAAGAGATTCTTCTGTTGTCATCATGAATCATATGAACTTGGTTGAGATTCTTATGGATGTGGTAAGTCTAACTTAATTTCTAATATACAATTTAATATCACCATGGTATTGGTTATAGGTAATAAATGTTAGATTGATTCAAATTTTATATAACCTGAAGCTCTGATACCATATTGTGAGTAATACACAAAATATATAACACCGACTCTAAATGCTAGTAAGTAATAATTAGAATGAATCTTAGTTATTATTTTCATATATGTTATTTAGTTCTCATGGTAGCGAAGCTTTCACCCTCGAACCTCTGTATTCTTAATTTTTCATTAGCACTTAATAGCATCCGATCCATAAGTGGTTATAAATTAGGGTGATGAATAGAAATTTGGATATAACTAGAAGCTTTGATACCATATTTTGACGAAAATTAATGACTAGAGTAGCTTTTCTATGTTAAATTTTCATTACCATTCCACTGAAAAATACTAATAATCAAATGGGTCATTTAGAAATTATGTGGTAGAACAACAAAAAAATCAAATAAAATTTTTTAATTAATTTATTGATCTCTTGATTAACTTAATTTTCATAATTCTTAAAAATTTATGTGTATTTGTAGAATCAATGGTCATGTGTGTTCTCTGGGATAGTATCAAGAGCTATGACCCTAGATGTTTTATCAACTGGAGTTGCTGGGAATTACCATGGAGCATTACAAGTGGTAATTAATAATCACAATTTACCAATACATTTAATAATCAATTAGTATTATATTATAATTATTAATAATAAATTAGTTTTGATTAATAACACAGATGACAGCAGAGTTTCAAGTCCCATCACCACTAGTTCCCACACGTGAGAACTACTTTGTGAGATACTGTAAGCAACATGGAGACAGTACATGGGTTGTGGTTGATGTTTCATTAGATGGTCTTCGTCCTAGCCCTATTCCAAGGTGCCGTAGAAGGCCTTCTGGCTGCTTAATACAAGAACTTCCCAATGGTTACTCTAAGGTAAATCCCTAGATGACTTATTTTGTTAGAGTATATATACTTTATAATATGTTCTCGGGCCTCAACCATAAGCTTATGTTTTTGGTTGAGTTGGTTCATTGACATAGTATTTGTTAGAGTATATAACATATTCTGGTTGCCTCAATCATCAGCTTAAGCTTTTGGTTGAGTTGGTTCATTGACATGGTATTCAAAGCCCGCTTATGTTTTTGGTTGAGTTGATTCATTGACATAGTATTTGTTAGACTATATAACATATTCTAGGGCCTCAATCATCAGCTTAAGCTTTTGGTTGAGTTGGTTTTTTGACATGGTATCAGAGCCAACGTGATAAGAGGTCACGGGTTTGAATCTCAACCACCCCTGATTTAAAGTGAAATATTCAGCGCCAAATATGAGTAGGGCCTATGTTGCATCCACACTTCAAGCCCAAAGGGGTTTTATATGAGGGGGCATTTTAGAGTATATAACATATTATGGGGCCTTAATTCAATCATCAGCTTAAGCTTTTGGTTGAGTTGGTTCATTGACATGGTATTCGAAGCCAATATGACAAGAGGTCATGGGTTCGAATCTCAACCACCCCTCATTTAAAGTGGAATATAAAACGCCAGGTATATGAGGAGGACTTGTGTTGTATCTACACTTCTAACCAAATGTGCTCTCGTGTAAGGGGGCGTGTTAGAGTATATAACATATCATGTGGCCTCAACCATCAACTTAATATGCTCAATTTAGCACGATCTCACGTATATGTTTGTGTGTGTTGGTTCATATAGCTAACCTCATAATGTTCAAATTAGTGCTATTACAATTAGCCATTAACTTATTACAATTAGCCATTAACTTTAGATACTAATAAAAATGTCAAATAGCCATTAAATTTTGATATGATGAAAATGATATATTTAGGTGACTTGGGTTGAACATGTGGAAGTGGATGATCGAGCAGTGCATACCATATATAAGTCACTCGTAAATTCAGGGCTAGCCTTTGGAGCTAAACGTTGGGTTTCTACTTTGGATAGACAATGTGAAAGGCTCGCTAGTGTCATGGCTAGCAATATCCCAGCTGGTGAAGGTGGTGGTAAGTATAATTTATTATTATTTCAAGTAATGATTTTTTAAAAATCAAATCTCATAGTAGGAATATTCTTTAGTTTTTAAAAAAAATTGACATTTATAATTCAATATTTCATTCATCCGCTTTAGATAATCTCACTTTTGAGTTATTTTGTAATAATCCAATCTATGTGATAAATTTGCCGACAATGTACCGCATTACTAATAGTGGGTAATAATAGGGTATGTTGCTAGCAAACTAAAATAAAAGTTGAATTATTCACAATGAACTAAGGGCAAACGTTGGATTATTAGAAAATAATCAAAAGCTTAGAATATTCATAGCGAATGATTAAAATATTGAATTATTAATATCAATTTTTTCTAGTTTTTAACGGTATTCAAATGGTTAATTAATCTAAATATATGTAATTCTTTTATATGTAAAGCTGGAATGGATCACAATTCTCTTTATGTTATCACCAACTATAGTTAAAGTTATGTCAATCTAACCCCTCGAATGGCTTAAAAGATTTATATAAATCTTAAGTTTTTTAGCAAGCAGTATTCTAATGGTTAATTAATCTAATTATGTACGTATTTTATATTCATGTAAAGTTGCAAATGGTGTTTCAATCAATAATAATCTCTTTATTATCACTAACAATGTAAAAATTGAGTTCAGCTAACATTTTGAATTTTGTCTTGGTGGAAGTCATTTCATGACGACGTAGTGTTCATAGAATCAGTGAACCACTATAGATTATCCGTGGTGTTTATAATAAATTAGCATAGAAATTCGTGTAATTAATACACGGTTTTTTAGCATTGACATACACAAACATACGATCTTAAAAAAATAAAGTCAGAGATATTATGCAGTAGAAACACTCAATTTTAACAATTATATGTATAAATTAAGTCTATAATTTTGGAAACTGTCAACAATATACGCCCTTCAACTCTTTTTAAATGTCCTTTCCTTTTTGGATAAATTTAACCTAATTGTTCACTTTTCTTTTTTGGCAAATTTTTATTTACCTAAATACCCTATGTTCACACAAGTAAATATCATAATACCCCGACTTACATTACTTAAAATACTCCAGCTACCACCTTTACAGTTATTATAATCAATTAAAATACCCCAATTACTACTTTTACGATTATTATAATCACTTAAAATACCCAATTACCACTCTTTTAAATCCGTGCCCAACCAATTAAGTAGACACTTAAAGAGAATTGGAGGGAGTATTATGCAGTATATTATATTCTCTAATCTTCTAGATTTAACTATAAATAAGTGTCAGTCAAAGATATTTGAATAGTAGAGATATTGGTTTAGATCAAATATCATCTTAGTTTTCTTTAGCCAATAAATAAATTCTATTTAACAAATTCTTGTTAACAGGAACACTTGAAATTTTCCAACATTTTAAGTATTATGTATGATTCATTCTTTGATAACAATTTGGCATGCAGTTATAACAAGTGCTGAAGGGAGGAAGAGTATGCTGAAGCTAGCAGAGAGGATGGTAATGAGCTTTTGTGCAGGAGTAGGAGCATCAACAGCACACACATGGACCACATTATCAGGTAGTGGAGCTGATGATGTTCGGGTAATGACCCGAAAGAGCATGGATGATCCAGGAAGACCCCCAGGCATTGTTCTTAGTGCTGCTACTTCTTTTTGGTTGCCTGTTTCTCCTAAACGGGTCTTCGATTTCCTGCGTGATGAGAACTCCAGGAGTGAGGTACGGTATACTAAATCACAAATATCCCAGTGGCGTATTATATATATGGGTTAAATAAGGGATTAATTAATGACATCTTAAAAATGTGAGCTTTATGTTTTGAGGTCGTCTTTCTAAAAAACGGTCTCTCACAAAAGTAGCTGGTATCATATTTTTTAGGCAAGACATGGGTTCAATTGTCATTAATTGATCCCTTTTATTAAAGTATTAGTGTGTTGCGTTAATTATAGGGCTTTGGTTCGGCTTGAAATATTATGTATCATACAGAAGAAATATCAATTTCTTATAATTTGGATAAAGTTAAAAACATGATTGATTTTTTAAAACATTTTTCTCAACAACATTAAACTAAATGTAGATAAAAATATAATTTAATTTTTGTTATTAGTTAATCATCTCAAATTAATATACAATATAAATATATTTGTTGACAATCAACAATTTATGTAACATATGTATTTTGACAATTAATTATTTATTTATGTAATATATTTATTATCCTCATCATTAACCATGGCAAAGAAGTTAAAATATTATATATATTAATTTTACAGTGGGATATACTATCAAATGGAGGCCTAGTCCAAGAAATGGCTCACATAGCTAATGGTCGTGATCCAGGAAATTGTGTATCCCTCCTAAGAGTCAATGTAAGTATTTTCACCATCCTGAAGTAAAATATATATTAATTCAATTTATCCATATTAATATAATATTTATATATTAATTCTTAATTGAAGTAAGGTTGCGTTTGGGAACGTCCATTTCATTTTGAATTGTAGATTTTAATTATGGATTCATTAATTAAGAATTTTAGAATGACAAGGTTTGAGGAGTGATTCTCAAATTCTCATTTTTAACCCCTTTTATAACCAAAATGGATTTGACTCAAATCCAAATTTGAAAATTTTAAATTTGCCAAAGAATAAATTTGATTCGATTCTAAATTTCCAAATGAAATCCTAGCTTGTTCCCAAACATAACATAAAATATTTTCTTTAATTTGTTAACAATCACTATCTAATACATTAGCCTTAATTAGACGAACAATCTATTGTTTTATATAATCGAACCCAATCTTTTAGGTTGAGACTTTTTTTTTAATAAACTTTTAGGTTAAGATTTTAATGTTATTTATGCTGTGCAATCTCTAATATATCGTCATTTGACCATAATTATCTTTCAAGAATTTGGGTTTTGTATTAATCCTAACAAATTTTGATCTTTAATTCAAATTATATAACACGCTTAAAAAATTACTAAAATTTACATTTTAACTTATCCATATTTTAAATCAATTTATCCGTTAAATTTGATGAAATAACTATAACTTTTCGATCCTTTATCTAAAATCTTTTTTTGAAGTTAATATGAATAATCTTTATATCAAATTATTATTTATTTATAAACGTATTTTTAATTTGTGATTATATTTTAATTTATAACTTAATTAAAATATAATCAAGTGAGATTTTGTTTGATTCTCCCCTATGCAAAGATTATTAATATTAAATTTTCATAATTTATTATTATCTATAATAATTAGAGATACTAATGATTGAAGTAGTGAATTAGACTGCGAGAAAAATCAAACGTTGTAATTGAAAATACATTTTCAATTCCTTTTTTTGTAAAACATAGAATGAATTTTTGGTTCTTATTGTAGAGTGCAAATTCAAGTCAAAGCAACATGCTAATACTCCAAGAGAGTAGCACAGACTCAACGGGCTCTTATGTCATCTATGCACCAGTAGACATCGTAGCTATGAACGTAGTTTTGAATGGCGGTGACCCGGACTACGTGGCCCTCTTACCATCGGGCTTTGCCATACTACCCGACGGGCCTTTCGGGTCTCACGGTAGTGGGCCCATATTGGAGGTCGGGTCTGGTGGTTCATTGCTGACAGTTGCATTTCAAATCTTAGTGGATTCAGTTCCTACAGCCAAACTCTCCTTGGGTTCTGTTGCAACTGTTAATAGTTTGATTAAATGCACTGTGGAAAGGATTAAGGCTGCTGTAGCTGGAGAAAATGCTTGATCAATCATCTCCATTCATCAACTTTTGCTCATGGTAAGCCATCTCACTCACTTTCTTACATATCTCCCAATTAAAGGGTCACCTCTTCTTTCTTCTGTATATGAAAAGGTTAATTAAAAAAAATACACCCTCCTATTTCTAGAGAATGGGACTTATGAGTTTTGCATCAAAAAACTAAGAAGGGGTGTGGGACCACTTAAAAGTAAGTCCAAAACTCTCTTTTTTAATAAAGGGTATTGATACTTATGTGTTGTGTTGTTGTAATAAGGTAAAAGGTAAAAAAGAATGACAAAAAAAGAAATAATACATTTTTAGTGAATTGGCCCAATAAAAAAAATATCTCATTTTCTATAAATAGGAGTGAGTATGTAAATTTATTAATAAGATAAATATACTTGCCATAAATAAGGCGCAAAATAAAAGTTCTGGCGTAAAAGTCAAAACAGTCCTATATGTATTGTGATTTCTTAATTGAAGTTCTAAATTTGTTATATAGGTGACTCAATTTTTATTTATTTATTAATTTTGTATTTTTGCAGCATGCTTGATTAGTAGAGGAATGATAAAAGATTAAGCAAATAAGGGAAGTGATAGATGTTCAAAAACTTTTGGGAGTTTAAAGTACGATTGAAGGAGGAAGTCAAGAACGCACCTTGTGAAATCATTGTAATGGGTTTATCTGATTCAACTGAAACGGTTTTAACGACTTAATCTGAATAATCTCTAAAGAACACATCAATGGCTACCATTACAAGGAAATTGGGTTCGGGTATTGACTTCGCCATTAAAATAGTCGTAAAAATGTTGTATGGACTAAAATATATAATCCTCATAAGCATGTAATCCCCTTCCTACCTTAACTTTTTTTGTTGTAAGCAATTTTTGGCTAAGTTAAGCCAAATTTAACTCAAGACTTCTTAGAATTAAAAAAAAAAAAAACTTGTTGCGTATGAGTGTTTTGGTAAAATTAGGCTGATCAATCAAGTGTATGTTTTTGTTCCCTTGTTATTAATGAAGGACTTTTAATTTGATGCTTTTAAGTAACTTATCTTTTGTGTTGCTTTTTTTAAGGATGTTTTATAAATCACAAATTCTTGACTGTTTATAGCATAGACGGGTAAATATGGGTCAGCTTATTTTGCAAAATAAGTAACTGATTAATCATCAGCCTTATTTTTAAATTTAAAATCATTAGGCTGGACTGTTGGGAGAGCCGTCTTTGCCATAGATGGTCTCTCAGGAGACCTTCTGATTATAAATTTAGGGTAAATTTATTAATGAAGGACTTTATTTTTTGGAAATAAAGCAATATACATCAAAAGGAAATGTAATAGTCTCATGATCCTTCGTAATACGTGGTGGAAGAGAGACTACAAAAGCAAATAAAAGGTTTAAAAATGCATCATAACAAAGATAAATCTGACTAAAATAAAAAATGATCATCATATCTAAAGATTAGGGAGATGGTGAGCCTAAAGAGCCTAAACTACCGGGGAATCTCTGTTTGTACTTGGTGGAATCTGAAAAAGGAAGTGTGCCATGTTTCCAAATAGGAAGTCCACGCTAATTTTTTACTATGCATTATTCTTTAATATTTCATATACAAGTTGCACACTCTTCACTCTCCGCTTTACTTAATCACGGACTTTAATTAAGTCAGACTCCTTAAATTTATAATTGATGCACTCTATTTAGCATGTACTTCTACTAAGTTAGTTTGCTCCCATCAACAACATTCTTACTCGATTCACTCAAAAACCTAGATACGATGCTGACAGCGTTGCTCATCAACAAAAAACAAGTATTAAGTGGGTAAAATCGTGTACAATTAATCCTCAAAACTTTGCTTAGGCATTGGCATGAATTTAATTAATTAGCACTGTGGTAATAATATGTTGTAGGCCTAGAAAATTTTATTTTTTTTTAGAATTTTACAAATATTCATGTAGCATTTTATATGTTTGTATATAAACAGCAATATAACTTTGGAGCTAAGGTTTAAACTTCCAATTTTAGTTGTTAAAGCAAAAAAAAACATTAAAATTACGATTAGTAAAACTAAAAGTATATATAATTTTTGAGGGTGTAATAACTATTTTACATATTATATTAATTAGAAAAAATAAAAATTTAGAAAGGCAATGTCTTCATCTGTCCTAAAGAAGTTCGGCCACTAAATACATACGATTTCAAGCTCGAACTAACATACTTTCTTCCGTTCCATAATACTTGCTACATTTAACTTTTTTACGCAATTCTAATGTATTATTTTGTTCATTTATATGTTGAATTATACACATTTAAAAATTATAAAAAGTTTATATTATGAAAGTATGCGATTAGACGATTCAAACAAGATCTCACTTGACTATGTTATTACTTACATATTAGTCGCAATATATAAAATAAGCTTAAACGATGAATAGTGCCCAAAAACAAAATGTAGCAAGCATTATGTAACGGAGGAAGTATAAGGTGAAATAATAAATTGGTGATGTACACTATACATACTACTATTTGCATTGAAATAGCCTTATACTCCCTCCGAATTATTTTAGATGTCCCATTTTCTTATTTGGCAAAATCATATCAATTGTCTCATTTCCTTTTTTGTTTATCTTTTTTTACCTAAATACCTTCACTTTTCCAATTCCCAATACTCAACTACCACCTTTACAATTAATTTAATCAATTAAAATACCTAACTACCACCTTTTTAATGGACCCCACACCACCCTTAGTAATCGTGAAAATCCAAATGGAACATCTAAAATGATTCGGTGAAGTAATAATTAGTGTAGAAGTTATACATACGATAACTTCTTTATATGTATAGAGTTGACCTTACACTAAAAGTTGTTGATAAACTTTTATTGCTTTGCTCATAATAATTAAATAGCTTTGAAGTTCCATGTGTATACATTCTGCAACTCTATCATTTAAAGCTTATCTGTAGAACTCCATCCTATTTAAAGCTTTGTCTTGCCAATTATGGTACTAGCTCATTTTTTGTAGCCGTACGTACTCTTATAGTCTTATATCTATGAAATCTTCACACTTTTTAATTTATTTTAGTTTGTTGTTTTAATTTTATAATGATCAAACTTGTGTTATATGCAGGATCAGCTTTATTTGGTCTTTTTCATCGTAAAAATCTCTCTTTACGAGGATCTTTCTCAAACGAATAAAGGACTTTTTGGCCGCATTCTACTTTATGAATATGGATTGACGTCTTCCTTCTCTCACAAAACCTTTGTCATAGTTTCTATATATGAGTCAGATACATTGGCTACGATGATGATAATTTTAACTTTATAATATTTTATCTTTTTTTAAAAGAAAAAAAAAGTTGTTGTATTAGGTCATCCGGTTGCTCAAGTTTACTCTATGCAAATACTCCATAAAGTTGGAATTATTCAAAACCAATCAATAAGTTAGTTATTATAAAAAATTATGAAAAGATAATTTGTTTATTCTAAGTAATTTTTTCTAAATACTATTATTTGGGTATCTACTATCTAGTTAACATTTAATACTATTGTATGTACATGTAGTACTACTAAATACTGATATAAAACTGCTTAACTTTTAGAATGGAACTTCTATATATAGCAATTACAACTGTTTGGCCAAATGTAATGTCTCCAAAATATAGAGACTGAATAACACGTAATATACTTATAAATATATATGAGAATTTTTAAGTTAAATGTTATCATGAATAATGTCTTATTTTCACATGCAGAATAAGTGAAGATATAAAATAATAAAAATTGAGATCATTATGTATGCAACAATTGTGTACCTAGTGCTTATTTAATGTTTAATATTTTACTTATTTGTTAACTGAATACAATATTGACAAATTCTCTACCTTTGATAAGGTTATATAATTATTATACTACTTATTAATTATTATACTCCATAATAAATCTAACTTTTTAGGGTTTAAGGTTCAATCAAGGGCGAAGCCACATGGGGGCCGGCGGAGGCCCGGCCCCCCTTGCCGAAAATGCGAGCCTTTGTAATTTTGGTTTTGGCCCCCCTTACTAATATGATATATATAATTTAAAGAGAGTAAAATATAGCAAAAATTACTATAGCTTAATGGTGGAGTAATACATTTATAATCTAAGGTTAAGGGATCAAATCCTCATTAAAACAATTATTTTTTTATAGACTAATAGATTTATACTATGATGTCATTACTATTTATTTTTTATAATTTAACATTCATCCTTTTTAGTGTGTGTTTATATTTTTCTATCTTAATTTTATGTGTTTTTTTTGGAAATTAATAGGAAAATATATAGAGTCAAAAACACTTAGTTTTTTCAAAAATAATAATTATAGGAAAACTTCAACTCTATTTATTATTAAATAATAATTTTTGCAATGATTCAAGTTTATTTAAGTTTATATGATTTAATATTTTTATAGCTTAACTAGTGTCTAATGATATTCGTTCGGGTCATTGTTGAATTCGAATTAGGTGTTTCGGGTGGGCTTGAAATCGGATTTCGTGTCCATATTGTTTTACTTAATTGTAAATTTTTAAAGTCGAATCAAATTGAATTCGGTTACAAGGTCGTGTGAATTTTGAGTCATCTGTTTGTTTCTAACAACTCTAGTTTTTATATAGTAAAAAAGTTTTTTAATATATCGACAATTTGGCCCCCCTAATTCAAAATCTCAAATTCGCCCCTTGGTTCAATAACAACATTTTATTACATATAAATAAATAGGACGTAAAAAAAATAGGACTTCACATTATTATTGAGTTATTGTTTAATTTTACATTTTGAATATCCTTATTAATTTATTTAGCATCAAATTGTGAAAGAGAAGTTTTTGTTTAATGTTTTTGTTACATATTTAAAAGATAAAATATATTCATGTTAGATCTCGTTACCCACATGTGAGTTGTCCCACATTGGAGAAAGAGAAGAGTATGCATCACTTTATAAGCTCAAGGAGTAACTCCTACTATCTTCAATATGTTTTATTAGTGAACCTTTTTTGAATTTACGAGTGAACTATTTCTTCTCCTTCTTATTTAAATTGTCTAAGTCTATTTTCTAAACTCTATCATATTGAGGTTTACGTTAACTTTAACAATCGTAAAAAAGTAAACAAGAACAAAAATAAAAGGAACGACTATGGTAAATAAACTTCAATTTTAGGTTTATTGAAAACATAAAAAGAACTGAAGCAAAAGAAGTGAGAGAAAGATGGTATTGCAAACTGAGTACAAGGGCTAGGTTAGAAGTTGATCATTTACCGAAAGTCAAACAAAAGGAAAACAAAAGAACACGATTTCCAAGAACAATCTTGGTCATGTCAATCATTTTATATTCCTGTATTTCTTTTTACGTGTCAATTTTACCTTTTGCACATATTTTTTAGCAAATTTTAAGTCTTAATATCGCTAACTACACATCATAAAAAATTATAAAAATTACATATTAAAAAACTTTATATCAAGACAAATCTAACAAGATCTCATACGAATATATTTTATCATCAATATATACTTCAAAAATCTAATTTAAATTTCTCTTTCTAAAAGTGAACAAACTTAAAGTGGACAAACAAAAAGGAACCGAAGTAAGTACATCCTATGCACTAACACAAAATTTAAGCAATGAGATAAGAAAATGTAATCTATTAACTATTACTAAAACAAAACACTGATGATGTCATCACTTATCAAAATTGCTTAGGTGTCACTCTCTCAATAAAAAATTCCCCTCCAAAACTTAAAGATGATGTCATTGTATAATGACTACTATTAATATCTTTGACTTTACTAATTTTTAATTTTTTACTTTTTATGTCACATCATTTAATGTATAAGAAAGCCATAAAAGTATATTTTATTTTATTTTTTTCAAATTTTTTATAAAATCTTTATAATGCTTTTCATTAAATGAGTATAGGATATTTTGATATGGTTAAAACATAAAGCCGTAAATTTTTTATTTTTTTGTTTATACAAATATATCAAAAATTTTAATAAAGCCGTGCAACACACAGGCATCATCTAGTTTATGATAAAGTGAAAGTAGGTTAGGTTTAAGGGTGGTTATTGATGTCAATTAATATTAATATTATTTGAACATTGAAAAAAATAAAAATTTGAAGTATTTTGTATTAAAAAACAATGATATAACAATGAAATTTGATGTTGCCCGAATTTAAAGGTGATAGAGTAGTTTTTTTCCAATTGGTCTGCAATCAAACCCTCATAACACTGGCTTAACGTCGATATCTTTTTTTGTTAAGTAATTTTCCTCCTTTTTAATTTGAAACTATGTTCAATTTAATTTAGGAAAAATCACCTAGAATATCTAAATTATTCATGATTTTTCTATAATAATCCCACTTATTGATTAACCATGAATAATCTCAACTTTGAGAGTCATTTTCCAAGAGTAAACCCGGTGACCGGATGATTTGCTATTGCAAGTTTTATTTTAGTTTTTAAAAAAAGATAAATTAAAATAAAATGTCGAAAAAAATGTTAAAAAAATATTCATAAAAAATTTATGATTTTTTTATTATTTAGAATTTTTTATGTAAATTTTCAAAAATATTTTCAAATTTTAAATTAATATTTAATTATTTTTTTGGTGAATTACCTACTATAGCAGGTCATCGGGTTCCCAAGTTTACTCTAGGAAAATACCTCTCAAAGTTGGGATTATTCATGGTTAATCAATAGGTGGGATTATTGTAGGAAAATCATAAATAGTTTGGATTATTCTAGGTAATTTTTCCTTTAATTTATCTTACTTTTCTGGGTCTATTATGTTTCTATGGTTAGTTTGCTAGTGAGTTATTCAGAGTTTTTTTTTCTTATTTGACGTTTATTATTTAAGGGTTTTTTTTGAAAAAATTAGGCCTTTTGTGAATACTATAATAATTATAGAAAGGATATAGAAACGATTAAATTTTTTGTTGAATGTAATTTTTTTGTTGTTGAATATAAATTATACGTTAAAATTATTTAAATCACTTTCTTTTTTTTCCAAATTCGCCCTTAAATAAAAGAAATGTGTGAATAAAATAAAAAATAATTTAAATATTAAGATAGACGTCGAGTAAGAGTGTGACAGTAACGGCACATTTGGTAGGTGGTAATAAAATGTGTTAATGAGAATGCAAAATTAGTGTAATTTTGATTGTAAAATCTCTTGGTTAACTTGATGGTCATGCTTGTCCATCTTCAATCATTTCATTTTCTTCATAAAATTCATTCCAATGCATTACTGTTAGGAGAGGTGGTATTATGTAGTAATTGAAATTTGTATAAAAAAAACTTTTTATGTGATCAAAGTTTCATTACCATGGGAATGATATGGAATTTTTGATGAAATTTTACACTATAAATCATTCTCATTACCACCATTTAGTATCACTAACCAAACGGGCCGGTCATGATTAAAAATAAAAATATGACAAATTTCATAAAACACTCAAAAATAAGAATATGTTAAACATAACCAATATACTCCCTCTGTTTCTTTTTTATTGTCCACTTTCTTTATTTGGTTAGTTCACCCAAATTGTCCACTTACTATTTTTATCAAAGATTTTTTTACCTAAATACTCTTTGTTCACACAAGTACTGACTATAATACCCCTACTTATATTATTTAAAATACTCCAACTACCATCTTTACAATTATTATAATCACTTAAACACTCCAACTATCACCTTTACAATTATTATAATCATTTAAAATACCTCAACTACTACTTTCTTAATATGGGTGCCCAACCTAAAGTAGACAATAATAAAGAACAGGAGGGAATATAATACAAGAATATAGTAGTATCAACGCAATAATTTTAGATCATAAAAAATAAATAAAGAAAAAATAGGGACTTTATTTGGTTCAATTAAAAGAAAAAAAGACTTTATGTGGTTATATAGCTGGATATTAGATAGAATAACCGCGTAGAATTAAAGAGGGGAGGTAGGAACAGATAAAGATAGGGAAAAATCAAAAATGGTTATTATGATGAAATTTTAGCAGATACTACAAGAAAAACAGCAGAGCACCAGATTCTCATCAGCACAACTTTATAATTTGCTTCGGTTTCTACTGGCAGCAGCAGCAGCTGCAGCGGGATAGCCAACCAGCCACCTCGACATTTCTATTTAATACTTGTCAGTCGTCTTGCTATCTAAAGTGAAATAATTAGCCGGGGGCCGGAGCAAAGATTTCCGAGACCCTGTTTATATTTGCAATTTTGATCAAAATGGGGCCCTTCATAAATAGTTGGAAAAAACAGTTTCAACTTACAATAATTTCTAATACAAAATAAATTGTTTAATTATACTCTAAAATTAAAGTACAAAAGTTTTCAAAGATTATCAGTATAAAAAAACGTTTGGGATAAAAATTTGAGATGGAACCCTTGAGAAAGAGATTAGAGAAGATAAAAGATTATTTTGGAAATGATGAAAAATAAAGTTGAAGAGTTGAAATAAAAATCAGAAATGACAATTATTGTTGTGTGCTTGGAAAGTTGCAGTACACGTGAGGAGAGTAGAGTGCTTGGGGCCCACTCAAAAATTAATTTGTCACAAAAATTTTGGATGCAACAAGTTTTGAACACGGAGTAACAGGTGTAGTAGGACAATGTCTAGCCAACTAAGACAATTTTACTCATTGATATTTACAACATGCGATTAATATATGAGGCCTCATATTTTCAGGGCCCTGTGCGGTTGGACACCCGGAATGGGCCCAGAACCGCCCATGTAATTAGCACTCGTTTGGTAGGAAGTATTAAACGGTGGTACTAAAGATTTTTAGTATGTGAAGTTGATATGTAAAATAGATGTTTTATGTATAATTGCATATGATATAAAAATAAGGAGTTTTTAATTAGTATAATAAGTAGATGTTTATGATTTGAAAATAAGGAGTTTTTAGTACGTGAAGTTAATATGTAAAGTAAATTTTTATGTATAATTGTAAATAAAGTAGGTGTTTATGATATGTAAATTAGGTGTTATTTTTGATATGTTAAGTATGAGTTTTTAATATGTAAAGTAGTTGTTTAATATACCTTAAGTAAGGGTTTGTGATATGTGTAGTAGGGTATGGTTTTTATGTTATGTAGAAGTAAGGTGTATGTGTGTTAAAATATTTGAAGTAGGTATTTAGGATATGTGAAGTAGCTGTAATATATGTGGAATAGAGGTTTATAATATGTGCAATATGTATATTGTATAATAGGGGGTTTTAGTATCTGTGAAATATAGTTTTATTTTATGTAAAGTACGAAATTAAATTAATTGTATTATTATCTTCATCATCAATCTTGTTTTTATCGTCAAATTTGATTATAAACTTATCAATAGCTAAAACTAGCTAAATTGAACAAAATATTTATCAGAATTTATTCAAATAATCAACATAAATTAAAAATGTTAACCTGTACTTCCATTTGTATTATGTTTGTATTGATTTTGAGATTTAATATTATCAAATTCAAGCATTAGATTTTGCATTTCTGTTTTCCTATTTTTTTAATTTTATATTTTATTCCTATTTTTATATATTTTATTTATCTTTATATTTTGTTTAAGGGTCATACTTGTGTGATGATGAATGATGTAGGATGATGATGATGACGACTTGTGTGATCAGGTATAAGCTTGTAGAGTTAGTGTCAGTTCCACTCATTTTTTTGTTGCATGAACTACGTACTCATGATCCTTCTCGAGTTGAGGGACTTTTCGGCCGTACTCTCCTTTGTGGGTATGAGTTGCGTCTTCCTTTCCTCCCCAGACCCTGCTTATAGTTTTTTTATGGCCGAGATACACCGGGTATGATGACAATAATGATGATGTATATTTTTTTAATGTTTAAATCAGTTACGACCCGTTTGGTTAGTAGTATTAAATAGTGGTAATGAGAATGATTTACAGCGTAAAATGTCATCGAAAGTTTCATATCATTCCCATAGTATTCACTTCTCCCAGTGGTAATGCATTAGAATGAATTTTATGAAGAAAATGAAATGATTGAAGTTAGGCAAACATGACTATCAAGGTAATTAAGATATTTTTCAACCAAAATTACACTAGTTTTTCATTTTCATTACCATCGTTTATTACCACTTATGAAACGGGCAGTTAGGGTTGTTTAGGAAGCTCTCACAATGATTGTTGTTTGAAATTTTAAAAATTGAATTCATGTTTGTCCTCAACCAACCTCAATTGATATGACTCGTTCCTCATTTTTACTGCTCTTTGGATAAAATGAGTTTTTGACCAGATTTTTAGAGCCTAGAGGTACTCCACAGTCCACAGCCATTTTTGCACGAGAAGCGAAGGGGGAGAACCGGAGAAGTCAAGAGAAACACCCACCATTAATGGAGATGGATTATTGGGTATCCATGCCTAAAGTGGAGCTCCATGCCCACCTCAATGGTTCCGTCAGAGATTCTACTCTGCTGTATCTCTCTCTCACAGTTTCTTTGCATTTTGCACCGTTTTTAATGATTTTCTACAAATTTGTAATAATAATGCTCCATATTAGTTTCCCGATTTTGAATGTTCTTGTGTTTGTATTGAATTACAGAGAACTTGCTAAAGAATTGGGGGAAAAGGGTATTATTCTTTTCTCAGATGTCGAACATGTAATCCTCAAAAGTACGTATACTTTAATTGATTTTATGTTAGTTTTTGGGTTTTTCTTGATGTTGGTAGTTGTAATAATAGTAATTCTGGTGTGCAGATGATAGATCGCTTACTGAAGTGTTCAAAATGTTTGATTTGATTCATATCCTTACAACTGATCATGATACTGTCACCAGAATAACCAAAGAAGTATGATTGTTTTTCCTTTTTACTATTAGAATTGTGGTTCTTTTTTCTTCAATTTCATCTAAAATAGCTAGGTATTGATTCTAGTTATGATGGGTTTTCTATTTTTAGTGTTGAAGTTTTGGGTGCCTTGAGTCCTGTTTGATTCTTGGGCATGTTGATACATCAAAATAGCTTAATTACACATTAGATTTGTAATGTTAATACTTAAGCTTTCCTTTCATCAATAAAACATCTAGGCTTAGTGTGGACGAGACTCACATTAGGTGAACTAAGTTAGTTCCTTTATATTGTTTTATTGTTAATTAATTTTGCATAATTGTTAGTTCTTTGATTAGGATTTTGGATTTGCAATTTTTCCTCATTTAATTGAATGCTCTAATCATTGATCTTAGGCTAAATTAGATGTTCAAACCTTTAACAAAATAGCTTCATTTTTAATTCTTATGATGGTTTCTAATTTCATATCGATTAAGCATGAAGGATGTGGAAGTTCAAGTGGAAATTTCCTCAATTTTAAGTAAGGTTTAAGTTGGATGTGGAAGGTGAATTTTAAGATAGGAGAATCGGAAAGATTTCACTAGTAGCGTGTAAGGGACCTTTGGGGAGGAGGGTATTCAAACTTGGTATTCAATTCAAAGTTGTACTTAGCGTAGAAAGGTTGCATAAAATTGGGAATTTGGGATAGTTGCTTGTTACTTCTTTTTTTCATGATGTTTTATCTATATTTTGATAGGTTGTTGAGGACTTTGCTTCCGAAAATGTGGTCTATTTGGAACTAAGGACTACCCCTAAGGTACTTAGCTCGGACAGTTGGAGGAGAATCTGAATTGCAATATGAAGTTTATAAGTTTACTTATATTAAGGTGGGAGTAATTTTGTGCATTTGATGAGAATGCAGAGGAATGAGTCTAGAGGAATGACCAAACACTCTTATATGGAAGCTGTGGTTGAGGGTTTAAGAAGAGTTGATGCCGTCAACATTGATTTTGCTTCGACTGAAACTGGACTATGGAAGAAAGAGACTTCATGTCAAAGGAATAATGAGTGTGGCTGCCTTTCTAAGAGGAAGATATATGTTAGACTTCTCCTCAGCATTGATCGACGTGAGACTCTTGAAGCTGCAATGGAAACTGTATGTATAGTTTTTTCTGGAGTCTACTTCTGATTTTGGTATTTTATCGTAGCAACTATAATAAGGAAGTTTATTCAGCTTTGCATATCTCTGTTTATTGCTTAAACCTAACCTGTAAGGCCGTTAGTGGTACTAAATTGTGGTAATGAGAATGGTTTATATTTTAAAATTTCTTCAAAAGTTCCATGTCATTTCCATGGTGATGAATTTTTCATCACAAAAAAGTTTTTTTGTTTACTAATTTCCATTACCACCTAATACCACCTCTTCCAATGGGAATGCATTGAAATGAAGTTTATGAAGAAAATGAAATGATTGAAGTTGGACAAGCATGGCCATGAAGGTAGCAAGAGATTTTTCAACCAAAATTCATTACCATTGTTTAATACCACCTACCAAACGGGCCGGTAAGGTAACATTCTAAATTTGCAAATCTGATTATAGGTTAAGCTAGCATTGGAAATGAGGAACTCCGGAGTGGTCGGCATTGATCTATCAGGGAATCCAAAAGTTGGAGAATGGTACAAGTCTAACGGAAAAGTTTCCTTGTTGTATTTTCCATTTGCTATTGTTTTTGATTTTTATTAAGTTGTTATCCTCGTGGGCATGTTTACCTTTTGTCCCAGGACAACATTTTTGCCAGCTTTGAGATTTGCCAGAGAGCAAGGCCTTCGTGTGACACTGCATTGTGGGGAGGTATATGTTGGAATTTATCCATATGTCCTACTTTATTTCCTCTATAATGCTTTCATTTCGACTAAGAATCGTTCTGATTAGCATGTCCGTAAACTTAGTATCGTCTAGGTCCCTAATCAGGAGGAAATTCATGGAATGCTGGACTTTCTTCCAGAGAGGATTGGTCATGCCTGTTGCTTGGAAGAGGATGCATGGAGAAAATTGAAAACGTCAAAGATCCCGGTTTGTGCCACTATTCTAAACATCATTCTTTAACATCATTACTTTTTCTTCATAAATTTGTGCAAAATGTTGCGTGGTATGAATCCATGCAGACATCCTACAATTTTGACTCCACCTGTGCAGCTAGAGCCTTAGTGGCTCGAGTGTCATGTAGCCTTATCTCATGGTCAAGGGAGTTGTTTGTGTTCTCGGTTCCCCGATCTTCATTAACATCGAGTTATGCAATAATCATGGCTGCTTAGCATTTCCTTGTTCTATATGGTTTATTGTTCACCCATGCACTGGCTCCCCTCTGTCAAAAACTTGCATAACAAAAGAACCATCCTATCGCTGACCTAGTGGCTGTGTAAGACCCTAATTTGACATGATGTTACCCGACCAGCCTAGACTTGATCTTTGACCAGACACCCTTTTTGACGGCTTGCACATCCTTTTGCAACCTCCTGACAATTCGGTCAGTATTTTCACTCTCGAAGGAACTACTCCCTCCGTTACTCAGAAATTGCTAAACCACATTTCAAAAGCTCTCTCATCAATTTGCATTTTGTAACAAATTAAAAGAAATAGAGGAGTACTTATATTAGATGATCTTTGTCCTCTATCTACTCCAAAGTATCAAAGTCTACAGCGTTCATGCCAAATCACAGAATTACAACCATTTATCCTAAAATTGCGACCACTAAAATGGTCGGAATTACGTGATTTGGCCTAAATGTTGTAGACTTTGATACTTTGGTAGCATTAATTCGCAAAAAAAAAACATTAAGACTATAGTTCGCAAAAGTCCTAAATTTAAGACTGTAATTTGCAAATTATTCTAATTTTTATAAATTTACTTTTGTTGATTGTCCACATATCCCTTGCCTGGGTTGGTAGCTAATACACCTATTAGGCATTTATCAGACAAGCAAGCAAAGCTGGATTAATATTGATCATACATTTCAATTTTGTAGGTTGAAATATGTTTGACATCCAACATCCGAACTAACACAATTTCCTCGATCGATGTTCATCACTTTGGTTTGTGTCACTCACTGAATCTCTAATCCTAGTCTATAGTAAGATCGAGCTTATTGAGCTTAAGCTCTTTAAGCACTCGAAGCACATTTTGTATCTGATATGTTTTATTTTACAGCTGATTTATACAACACGAAGCATCCACTTATTCTATGCACCGATGACAGAGGAGTGTTCTCTACAAGTTTATCAAAAGAATATGCCATTGCTGCTGCCGCGTTTGGTAGGCAATATGCATTCAATTATTTGTCGAGTAAAAATCCTTTTCCAACGAACAAGATTTCTGTTCTAATACTTGTTTTATTTTGTTTATCTACGAAAGATCTCGGGAAGAAGGACATGTTCCAGTTAGCAAAGAATGCAGTTGAATACTCATTTGCTGAAGATAATGTAGTAAGCAAATTGAAAGATTTCTTCGATTTGGTAGAAGCTGAGCTTAGCTTATGATGGATGGTTATGTGTTGCTATGAACTTTTACGTAGTTTTTTACATGTATGGAACGCTTGGAATTTGGAAATGTCATCTCCTACACAAATCCTTATATAAAACGGATTTTTTTAGTCAAATTGATAAAAAGAAATTTGTATTTTGATTTAGAGTCATACTTCCTCCTATTCAACCTAAATGTCCCATTTAGTTTTTTTACACTTGTCGAGATAACATTTTAATCCTTAATATCTCAAATTATTTTAAATTAAAAATTATAAAAATTTGAAATTAATAATCCTTGTATTGAGACGAATCAAACAAGAACCCACGTGACTATTTTTTAACTTATAGATTAAGAGTAAAATACAAATCAATAGTGATGAATGAATAATCTCAAAAAACTAAATGAGACATTTAGGCTAAAGAGAAGGTAGTATTAATTTATCATAGATCTTTATAAAGTATTTAGGATGATCATGTCCTGTATCCATTCAATATTGAAGTATGTTTTATTATCCCTTCTATACTCAAACCCATATCACCTTACCTTATTTCACCCATACCATATTTAGTGTCGTAAATAATCGTGTCCCGTATCCTGAGATTAAATCTCACCCGGTCCCCCTTTCTATTGCCTACCCTGTAATTCAAAAAAGTCGGTAATTGATGCTCGTCTTGTAATGTAATTGTAGAATATTCTACTTAATCAAGATTTGGGCATCTTGACTTTGGTGTGAATAGGTATGATATAATGGGTAGTCATTGATGGATTAGGTCAATGGTTCTAACTTTGTCTAAGGAATAGGTATGATATTTATTAGGAAAAATTACCTAAAATAATCCAAACTATTCATGATTTTCCTACAATAATCTTACCTATTGATTAACCATGAATAATCCCAACTTTGAGGGGCATTTTCCTCGAGTAAACCCGGTGACCGGATGACTTGTTATAGCAAGTTTTATTTTTTTTTTTTAAAATAAATTAAAATAAAATGTCAAAAAAATGTTAAAAAAAAATATTCATAAAAAATTTATGACTTTTTTATTATTTAGAATTTTTTATATAAATTTTCAAAAATATTTTCTAATTTTAAATTAATATTTAATTTATTTTTTGGTGAATTACCTACTATAGCAGGTCATCGGGTTACCCAAGTTTACTTTAGGAAAATAACCCTTAAAGTTGGGATTATTCTTAATCAATAGGTGGGATTATTGTAGGAAAATCATGAATAATTTGGATTATTCTAGGTAATTTTTCCTATTTATTATGATTCTAAAATAATTTTGTAAAAAGAAAGAACCCATACTCCACTATTTAATCAACTACTAATATTTTTTTTGATGCCACTACTAATATTTTAATAAAATTTTGAAATTTAGATCACTTCATATTTTTAGAAAATTTCCATAAGTATTATCTAGTATGTTCAAAATTTTCAACATATGAAATAATTATGAAAAATCGATAAACATCATTGGCGATTTTCATCATTTCATTTAAATGGTTGTATCATGTATGTGTGTCAATAATAATTGCGATTTATGTTTTATTCGATAATCATCCCAATGAATCATATTGGCGATTCATTAATAACAAAATCTCCAATATTGTTGATGATTATAATAGTTTCGTTATGGCTGTTAAATCTCAATCCTACGCACATAATTGTGTCAAAAAAAAATATTTTATTAATTTTTTTTTTTACAAATAGACTTAGGTGAGGATCGAATACGTAACTTTTACAACATTGATTTTTATTTTTTCAGCAATTTTTTAGGAAAAATAAAATAATTCTCATAGAATGGTTTTTCTATACCTAATGTCCTCCTCATTTAGTTGACCTGTGTAACGAAGACGCCAAAAGTGTTAAAACTCTGAAACCTTCAAAAATTCAAAAAAGAAGACATTAATAAACTAAGTATTCACTTTGATTATGATTTGACAATTAATATAGTAGATCATCTCTTTATGCATCACTCCTATAAATACATCAATAAACCTTTACTTCTTCTTCAATCTATTCATTTTCCCGATCAGTATTTGCGGAATTCTTCTAGAAATCTCTCTTTTCTATATCGCTAAACCCTAATTTTGATCAAAATCAACCCTTTTTCGCGATCAGAGCAGTGATTGATCGGAATGTCATGGGGATTAGGGTGGAAGAGACCATCAGAAATCTTCCATTTGCGACTTCATTTTGGCGTAGAAGCAGAAGATGAAGACGACACTGAAGAAGATAAAGATTCGATCGTCGTCGTCAATAATGGCGGCGGCGGTGATTTTGAGAAGAAGATTGTGGAAATGGAGTGGACAGCGGGAGACGATGAGGATCAAGTTGCATTGAGGTTACAGTCTAGATTAATGGTGGAGATGCCGCCACCGGAAGATACTGTTGTTGTTGATTTAGCTGAGAGAGATAATGGTGCTGGAGTTTCCATGTCGATGAAGGTTGTTCGGCGAAGAGAGCCGTTACGAGCGATTACATTGGTTAAAGCTTCCGGTTCTGGTCAGCAGAGTGATGGCATTGGTGTTTTGACGAGGTTGTTGAATTCTAAGGTAGCGGCCACTGCGGTGGCTTCGGGTGTTGGTGTTGATGGAGGGTTGAGTTTTACTGAGCATTGGAATAGTGTCACTGCTTTGAGTCTTTCTGGCTGTGGTATCTCTGTAAGTAGTTTTATTCTCTCTTTTTTAAGGGACGTTAGTAGATTCGTAGCTGTTAGAGGTTGTTTGATTGCCTTCTAATTCCCTCTAAATTTCTGCTAATTGCATGTTTGCACAGTTGTTGGATTGATGTTTTTCGAGCGAGTTGTAGGAATTTCCACATAACGTAGAAAATCAATCACCAAGGGGAAGGGGTGTTGATAATGCTAAGTTATGTTTCATTTGCAAATTCCAGTGTTTAGCAAAACGAATAAAGGAATTTGACAAAGGAAGTAAGTCCCTATGAATTGAAACATCTCATAGAAATTCACTTCCTATGTCAACCAAATTAACACTTAATTCTGCTACCATTTTGTTGTTGAATTGTCAGTGAGCTAGTTAATTAGGAGTACTTTTTTGAATGTTTGATGATTGTTCTATGTGTTGATTAAAACTAGTTTTTTTGTGGTTTGATTATTTAGATGGTTTTTTTAATCATTATTGCAATCCATGGTAAAGTTATCAATTCATGCAGATGTTAGTATGTGCAAACTGTACTGCTGTATGCATGTCCATGTGTGTGGCAAGGTGAATGGATTAACTGTTTATGAATTCTTGAACTCTCACTTGATCAATAGGCAATTAATGTGAAATATTGTCCTTTATGAAATGCTCCTATTTGACTAAGGGCCAAAGTGACAATGTACTACAGCTTGTCATGGAACTGTGACAGAGGATCTCATCATGAAGTAAATAAGGCTGATAATATTGTGGTTTGTGTGTGTACCCTGAAATATGGTATGGATGTGGTGGTAAAGGATTTGTAGAAAATCCGTACCTGGTGCTGTGCAATATAAAAGGGGGGTCATGATTAGAAGTAATAATGATACTGTCCAGTTCTTTCACTTGATGGTCGGATAATTTGGGAACGCTTTGCTTATTGTGAGATACAGAGTTCAAGTTAATAAATTAAGTGTCTACTTAGTATGTGTAGTGCTCATTAGTTAGTCATTTTTGCCTGAAATCTCTGTAGTGAACTTTGCAATGGAAATTTTTTTTGTATTAGTTAATTTAACATCTAGCTTCTCAGAGCCATCGGTATAGAGTAATAGAGGATCATTTAAAGTATCAAAATTTTTAGGTAGATTCTGGAAATGTAGAGAAATTGACAGTGCAATGATAGAAATATTCAATGTTAGACAAAATCCAGCCACCAAATAGATAAGAGTTCATATTAATGTCATCACACACACAAAAGGACACTCACTGCTGATTTTATGTTCTACATATATCAAAATATATGTGAATTACCATGGTCTTTGTTATGGTGATATCAGTCATAAGTGATAAGAGATTAAGGACCAATGATAATTTTCATGGTTGATAAATAATACATTAATTGTATTGTGTAGAAGAAGAAAGTAGGGCAACCATTCTAATCTAATAGTCTCTGTATCCATAACTGTACCTAATAATACTCTCACTTAGAAAGAACCTTAAGGATTTATAAGAGGGCGATGAACATTGAAAATGACATGATAAATTTAGATTCACTGGTTGAGATGGTAGAAATTTAAATTGAATGGAGAAGGAGAATTTATGACAAAGGCCACAAGACTGATGTATTGCTTTATGTAGCTGATCCAATCTTTTAATGAATGTGAATATTCTCACTTGTGAGCAAGAAGGATGCACCACATAGTGTTTACTTTTGTTTAGAGTTGGAGTAATCTTAGCCTGATTTATAGTGCCAAATATTGCTGCATCCTTGTACGTATTGAAAAAAAAATTTGAGCTTACCACGAGAAAATCGCGAAAACATCCATACTGACCGTGAAATCCTTTTCTTGACTGATACTGTGACTGCGACCGCATCCTAGATTTTGCACTATGCTTAGCGCCCTCTACAAAGTGTTCTGTTGGCCCATCTTGAATAAAATTTTAGGTTCAAGTTCAACTGCTGCTTTTGTAACCAACCATATGAATCTTTTATATTATTGAAGTTTTCAGAAAATTTTCAATTTTGATTTTATACTATGCTGTTCTAGCCGAGTTTGGCAGCTTTGTGAAACAATTTTCCTGTGCAACTAATAGGTGTTGCCTATTGAAGTAACTAAACTTCCATTACTTGAGAAGCTATACTTGAATAACAATAAGCTATCAGTATTGCCTCCTGAAGTTCGTCTACTCAAAAATTTGAAACTGCTAAGAGCTGATGATAATTTGCTGGTTTCAGTTCCAGGCAAGTGCTATATCTTCACATGCATGTTAATGATCAAACACTTCATGAGTGCCTGAGCTTCTAGAAAGTTTAGATGTTGCTATTAATTACTCATTCTATTGATTTATGGGTTTCGGTTGCAGGTGAACTAAGCCAGTGTGTTGGATTAGTGGAGCTTTCACTGGAACACAACAAACTGGTCCGCCCATTGTTAGATTTCAGGTTTTTTCTCCTTTTAATAGTGTCTATTGACTGTGGAACCATATCCCTTGATGTCTTTCTGTTAAAATGTCAGTGTTAGCTGCTCGAAAATTAATGTTGTTTTCGATATTTGGCAGAGCTATGGCTGAATTGCGTGTTTTAAGATTGTTTGGAAATCCTCTTGAATTCCTTCCTGAAATTTTGCCGCTACAAAAATTGCGACACTTGTCTGTTGCCAATGTCAGGATTGTTGCTGATGAAAATTTGAGATCTGTGAATGTTCAAATTGAGGTACTGAAGAAGTCTGCCATTTTTTAGTGCAAGTTCTTTGATACTTAGATGAGTGTACTTATCTCCTCTAATTGGTAACTTAAAATTACAGAATGAGGCTACATCTTACTTTGGTGCTTCTAGACATAGGCTTAGTGCCTTCTTCTCTCTTGTATTCCGCTTTTCCTCTTGTCGACATCCTCTGCTGGCATCTGCGATGGCAAAAATTATGCAGGACCAGGATAATCGCGTGTTTGTTGGAAAAGATGAGAATGCTGTGCGGCAGCTCATTAGTATGATTAGCACTGACAACCATCATGTGGTATGTTTGGTAGTGGTCATATTTTCTCTTACTGTATCATTTTCATATATTAGCTAAATCTTGTTTCGTTTGGGTAGGTAGAACAAGCATGCTTTGCTCTATCATCTCTAGCTGCGGATGTGTCTGTTGCGATGCTTTTGATGAAATGTGACATTATGAAGCCCATTGAAGCTGTTCTCAAATCAGATGTGGAGAAGGAACTAATTTCTGTGTTGCAAGTTGTGGAACACCTTGCTTTTGCATCTGATGCTGTAGCTCAGAAGATATTCTCGAAGGATGTTTTGAAATCCCTAAAAATGTTATGTGCACATAAGAATCGAGAGGTAATGTATAAGAAATACAGTAGTTTAATTGAACCATCCTAAAGGCTTTATCTGAAAGCTGATAATTTGTATTTTAGGTCCAAAGATTAGCATTATTAGTGGTTGGAAATTTAGCTTTCTGTTTGGAGAATCGACAAAAGCTAGTTACTTCTGAAAGTTTGCGTGAACTTCTTATGCACTTGACGTCCACAGCTGAGCCACAGGTTAATAAAGCTGCTGCTCGGGCATTGGCGATTCTTGGTTAGTTATAAGATATAGTATTCTTCTTCTGCCTTTTCTGTTCAGGCCACTGATTCTTTCCTGCTATTTGATTTAGGAGAGAATGAAATTCTACGGCGTGCAGTCAAAGGTCGACCAGTAGCAAGGCAAGGGCTTCGGATCCTCACAATGGATGGGGGTGGAATGAAAGGCCTTGCAACTGTGAAAATTTTGAAAGAATTGGAGAAGGGGGCAGGGAAACCGATACATGAAATGTTTGACCTCATATGTGGTACGTCAACAGGTGGTATGCTAGCGGTGGCTCTTGGTATTAAGTCAATGACACTAGATAAGTGTGAGGAAATATACAAGAAACTTGGTGAGTGTAGAAACTAATATAAGTTGCTATACTGTTCCAGTGTTCCCTCAAGTGTTTGCCTATATATCCATAACTTTTGGTTTTGAACCTTGAATTGGTCTCAATTACTTGATCAGGCAAACTTGTCTTCACTGAACCCGTCTCCAAAGACAATGAGGTAGCAAGTTGGAGGGAGAAGCTAGATCAGTTGTACAAAAGCTCATCTCAGAGGTTCAGAGTCGCTGTATATGGAGCAAAAGTATGAATGCTTTGAATTTCTTGTTTTTTCCCACAATTATCCTTGTAAAATTACTTGATCCTTTGTTCAAAATAAAATGCTATTTATTGTCTCTTGCAGCACAGTGCCGATCAGTTTGAGAGACTGTTGAAAGAGATGTGTGCTGACGAAGATGGAGACCTCCTAATAGATTCTGCTGTAAAGAGAATACCGAAAGTTTTTGTCGTTTCAACTCTTGTTAGTGTAGTTCCTGCGCAGCCTTTTGTATTTCGGAATTACCAGGTTGCAGTTTTATTCTTCTACTCTTACTTTAACTTCTCATAACACTTGCTGAAAATTGCACATAATTTGAAGGAAAAGTTTCAAATAACCACCTTTTTTTTATGTTTCTCATATTGAAAGCAGCCACCTTTGTTATTTTATTATTTTCCCATAATTGGTGATTTTATTTTGTTTTTCAACTTAAATGGGGTGTTTTGCAAATGAAATTTTAAATTTAACAGTTTAGTGGCTTTTATCAAAATACTTTCCGGAGGTGTTTGTTTCTTGATATTATAAGCTTATAGTTTCTAATTTCTTAATTTATTGAAAGAATTTATGAATTTTTCTTGTGTGGTGTGTGTTTCTTGATTATACAGTTCCGATTCAACTCTTTTACCCATTATATGTTTTAAATTGATTTTCAGTATCCAGCTGGAACTCCAGAAATGTACCTGTCTCCTTCAGAAAGTTCTGCAATCAGCTTATCAGGTGGTGAGATGCCAAGTGCTGAAATTGGATACAAGCATAATGCATTTATTGGGAGTTGTAAACACATGGTCTGGCAAGCTATTAGAGCTTCATCTGCCGCACCGTATTATTTAGATGATTTTTCAGATGGTAAATTGGTGTGGTGTCTAATTTTTTGTCTTGTTTATTTCTCATATTTTCTTTTCTTTCTTTCTCGTGATCATGATATTCCTTGTCTCAAGTAGGTGTCAATCGCTGGCAAGATGGTGCAATTGTGGCAAATAACCCTACCATTTTTGCTATACGTGAAGCTCAACTTTTGTGGCCTGACACTAAAATTGATTGTTTGGTTTCTATTGGATGCGGCTCTGTTCCAACAAAGGTTATACATTTTTTTGAATATTTTTTTTGAAGGGTAGTATAAGACATGTAACTTTTGAAGATGTTAGTACCAATATGATGTTAGTACCAAGACTGAGCTTGCTCGAAAAACGTTCAAGTTTGCCTTGGCTCAAACTCAATGTTCAATGAGTTCAAAATTTTAGGCTTGACTTGAGTCGATAAACTAAATTACATGGTTGACTCGGATCAAGGCTCTATTTGAGCTTGTTTTTGAACTCAAATAATTGATTTTTAGAATTTTCATAAATATTTTTTGTGAAAAATAATCAACAAAGCTCCACATTGTTGTGAGGACTAATACTGATATTCTTTTTTTTCCCTTTTACGGGAAATGCGGAGTTCAATCATGAAAATCTTTGGATTTAGTGATAACTTGAAATTATATCTAAAATCAAATATAGCTGTATGAAAATTGTAATTTAAGTTGAGCCTGTTCAATGTTCATTGGTTTTTCGAATTGAGCCTATGCAAAGTCGGCTTGGCTTATTAAGATCTTGAGCCGAGCCGGACTCGAGTCGAGCACACTTGAGCAAAGCTCAAGTAGTGTGCAAACTACCCTAGCTTCTTAACACCTCAATATTAGTCTAATTTTCAATAGAAATGTGAAGTATGATAGTGGAATGAAAAAATTCTTGTTGACGATTTAATATTACAGGTCAGGAAGGGTGGATGGGCAATTTTGGACACGGTTCCTGTGCTAATCGAGAGCGCTTGTTCGGTGGAACGAGTTGAGGAAGCTTTAAGTACGCTGCTACCGTTGCTTCCTGATATTCACTACTTTCGGTTTAATCCAGGTTAGAACTTTGAGTGACTTGCATTGTCAATAATATTTGTGATGCATTTTATGTCCCTTTGTTTTATTATAGTCTTCTTTGTGCTGTACTCCCTTATAGTGGATGACCGATGCGATATGGACCTGGATGAAACGGACCCTGCGGGTTGGTTGAGGCTGGAAAGTGCTGCAGAGGAGTATATCAAGCATAATTCTGAGGCATTCAGAAGTGTTTGTCAGAGACTTATGTTGCCATACCAACAAGATGAAAGATGGTCGGATGGCGTAAAATCTCAAAATTCATCCAAGCCAAAGTCAGCTAATGGTACTAGTTCTGAGCTATTATTCTGGTGTAAATTCTCTAAGACTGATTTTTTCTGCATGGTCTGCATTTTTTTTCTTTTAGCTTCTCCATTATACTGACATACATATAATGGAAGTAATTCTCTTTTATCTATGCATTGGAAAGGTATCCATAAAAGGAATAAAAACTCCCCGTCCGTAATGTCTGTTTGTAACCTGGTTGAGAGTTGACGCAACTTTAAATCCTGTTATATAGTTATATAACAGTGCATGAGTTTTCACGATTAAAACACTGTGTTGACAGTTACGTAACGTGTAACACCCGTTATTTCACCGTTACAACGTTATTTGTCTCCCCGTAAAATTTCATTAATAACCTTTAACTTCAATATTATATATCACTTAATTTATAGTTACTCATATAGTTAAGTAACTTCAAAAAAACTAATAAGTTAATTAACTTGAAAAAAACTAATAATTTAATTAATTACATGATTATTATAGCTATGGGCATATTACCGGAGAGTTCAACAATAAAAATGCAATTATATGTTAAAAACACACCTTTTGTATTTATTATTTTTTTCCGGAAATTCACATTGCATTAGCCATGATTTGCGTTATTGTTCCATTATCCCGTAATGTATTGCTAACAATGTTATGTTGTTTTTGCATTTCTAGAAGATAATAGCCCTTCCTTGGGATGGAGGCGTAATGTACTTCTTGTGGAAGCTTCTAATAATCCAGATTCAGGAAGAATTGTGCATCATACAAAGGCACTTGAAACATTTTGTTCCCGTAGCGGAGTAAGATTTTCGACTGTTACAGGAGTTTCAAATTCTCCTAAGGCTATAGCCGGTACCTCAAAAGCCTCACCATTTACTTCACCTATGTTTACTGGAAGCTTTCCATCAAGCCCATTGTTGTATAGTCCAGATGTTGCTCAGAGGATTGGACGCATCGAGTTAGTGCCCCCTTTGAGCTTGGATGGCCATCAACCTTTAAGATCGACTTCACCTCCAAAATCTTCGCCAGGACCCAGACAACTCTCATTGCCTGTGCAGTCATTGCTAAATAGGTTGAAGAGTGCACCACAAGTGGGCATTGTCCATTTAGCACTCCAAAGTGACACAACGGGTGCTATTTTGAGGTTGATGTCTTTGACCTACTTATGTAGTCTGCTTTCTCTCCTTAGTCTAATCCTATTCAGCTTTTATTTTATTTTCTTGCTTGACTAGAGATTGACATCCTGATAAATAAAAATGTAGTTGGCAGAATGATGTATTTGTGGTTGCTGAACCTGGTGAGCTTGCGGACAAGTTTCTACAGAGTGTTCGTTTCAGTTTTTTATCGACTGTTCAGGGTAGAAAGGAGATGTCAAAACTCAACTCCATCTCAACCATTGCAGACTTGGTGGCGTATAAGCCCTATTTCCAAATTGGTTGTGTAGTCCATCGGTACATAGGACGCCAAACTCAGGTACGGTTTTGGCTATTATTTTCTGGTGCAAATCCATTTCTTTTAAGTTGCAGACTCATCAATTCTTTTGACTTTGAAGGTTATGGAAGATGACCGTGAAATTGGAGCATATATGTTTAGGAGGACTGTTCCATCCATGCATCTGGTGGCTGAGGATGTTCGGTGGATGGTATGTACACATATAGTATTGACGAATTTGATTCTCACAACAATGTCCTATAAAATAATTCTTCAACTCTTGAAGACATAGAACAAAGTTTATTTCTATAATCCAATTTGTTGATGGGATAATTTTATTCTTGTATGCATGTCAGTGTTTGTCAGAAATTTGCTCTGCGATGTCTCAGAAAAGTGTCATGTGTTTAGAAGAGAAACAACATTATCAAATTAGGAAAGGGATGCCTAATTTGAAGCTATTAAGATTATCAAAGAGGATATATCCCCCATCCTCGAGTGTTCCCTTAGGTTTTTGTGATTCTCTTGATTTCACAAGTTTTCCTACAAAATTAAAATTTTGGAATTTCTTTTTAAACATCAAAGTGATGAACAAGATAACGTCTTCCCCCTTGCATCATTTTCTTAGACAAGACTCAAGAGTTTCCAGTGTAGAAGCTTGGTGCTATCAAATAAGATTCATTCACTCGGCTGTCATATTCTAAAACATGATTGAACAAGACATGAGATGCCTCCTTGGTTAGAAAAGCTCTTCATAAGCTTTCCCCTGTATGAGTGGTATTTTTTCTTAATTAATTGAAGTGAAGAAGAAATTTTATGTTTGAGGTGGTTCTCTAGTGGAACTTAATAGAAGAATGTGATGAAGAGATTTTATTTCTGAGTATAAAGCATAGTATTCCTGGAGAAATAAGAGATGATCAGTTTTTGACCACATTTCCCATACAGTTGATTAGAGATAAGATTTGGGTGCTTTCCTGGTAATAGTAAATGATCAGTGATCAAAACTTAGGTTCTTTGGAATTTGAAGCTCTTATCCATTTTGATTTAGAGTAATGTTCTACACGTATGCAGATCATTTGAAGATAAGAACATGAACATACACTGTTGTATGCATAAGCAGTTTGCATAGACGGACATGGGGTTTGTTGATTTGTAGGTTGTTGGTTAGGTGATATTTTTGGTATTTGTTTTCCTTTATTTTTTTTCTGACTTTATAAACAAGGAATAGAGAATCATAGCCGGATGCTTATTTAAGCTTGATGAGCTTAGTAGCCTAATTCAACTTCTTTCTAGTTTAAACTAGCCTCTATTATTCAGATCAAATTTCCTTTTTCCCTCCCTTTTTATTAATTTAATATTATTTCATTGAGATATAGCTAGGTCTAGGTGCACCGTGCACGTACTATTGTTTGTTTTTCCCGCTGTACAAAAAGCCTAAATCCAAGTTAGGTCATTTAAGAATTATCTATTTATTTTGTTTGCTGTTCAAATAGAAGTATATTGTAAATTGTAAACAAGCCAAGATATTGCAAGAAAATTCTTTTAAAAAATGTGATCTTTGAGTTAAAGTTAAAGCAAGAGAATAGTATGCTATGAGAATTATGATAGGGTACTGTAGCTAATCTTAGTGCTGAAAGGAGCAAGCATGACGCTTGGACTTTTATTGTCAAGGTATTGTACCATTTGATATGGCTGGGTCCTGGGGGGAATTATTTCTACCTGAATATTTGGGGATTAAATATATTGTTCTTTGACTTATTTTTACTCGTCTATAGTGCAGAGAAGAGTGTGTGATTGTAGTATCTAGGGATCTTTTTCGGAGTCATTCTCAGGAGTTAAACCCTTCATTCGAACAAAATCTGAATAATGTATAATTTATTAACATTTGCGTTCACCTATCTCTCATGTTGATGTGTTTTGTATCATGTAGCCGACCCTATATGTTGAATTAAAGCTTTGGCATTGTTGTATTCTTAGTCCCTTTTTTTTTTTCTGTTACACATCCTGGTCCAATAATGTCTTGTACCATGTTTCTCAGGTGGGAGCCTGGAGAGACCGAATTGTAATCAGCACAGGAAGATATGGGTTGGTTAAGCCATTAATTAAGGCCTTACTAGACTCAGGCGCAAAAGCTGTTATATGTCCATCTGGGGAACCTCATCATACGCAATCAGCAACTTTGCCTGGGTCTGGTGATTTCGATGTTCTGGAGAACGGAAAGTTTGAACTTGGGGAGGAAGAAGCAGAAGAGGAAGAACCACCCGAGGCATTGAGTCCTACAAGTGACTGGGAAGATAGTGACCTCGAGAAAAGCACGGAATCACCCAAGGCCTTTAGTGACCATGAGGAGGAAGAGTTGTCTCTCTTTGTATGTCACTTATATGAAGCATTGTTCAAGGAAGGAGCAACTGTACAAAGTGCCCTACAAACTGCACTTGCCTCACATCGGAAGTTGAGGTATTCATGCCATCTTCCAAGTAGTATTTCCTAATTGTTTAGCCAAATCATTACATCTGTTTGTATAGTCGTACGAAACCATAATGAAAGGTTACTTATAATTAAAGGTTACGGGGTTTAAAAAGCAATAAGTAATAGATCCATTTCACAAACTGAGAATAAGGTATGAGGCTAGTCCATTACCCCAATACAAATGTGTATTTTATCTGTCCATCGAAATCAAGAGAAATTGTTGTTGAATGTAAATTTTGAGCATTTTATAGAAAATTACAGGTAAACAACAGTATTCGCTTTTGTTCAAGTGTTGTAATACCTCATTTTGATGTCCTCTGCCACGGGTACAACTATTTTTCTTTCAATTTCCCTTAAGTTTTAATTATTGGTTTGTTGAATTTTTAAATGGAGATTACTAGATGAAAAACAAGAAAAGAAAAGGTTAATGCCTTGGATGTATTTGACTTAGCCTTTGAGTGAGGAGCATTAAGGTGTTCTACTAAAATTACTCGATTGTATCATAATCATCGTTATACCCAATGTATCCTGCTTATAGAAACTATGATCAATTATTTGATTTTATGTTCCTTAAATTTGGGTCATAAGTCTGAAATTGAAGAGTAACATGTCTTTGTCGATTATCAGCTTTACCTTAATATTAATACGGAGCTTTTAGTTGGATGATAATTATTGATTAATTATCATTTAACATGATAAAGATTTTATTGACATGAGATCATGTCCTATAAGGCTGTAACTTGCAAGGATTTCTCCCAAGCAATCCTTGCCCGGGAATCTAAAAAAAAAAAAACAATACAATCGCCTGGAGCTATATATTTTTAAAATTTCATATTTTAGCTTTAAGTCAATGAGTGTATACATATTTTTTATGAATTATCAAGATTTGGATTGAAATTGTATCCATACTCCTAACTTAAAGGACTTCTCGTATGAGGAGGTATGTTAAAGTATATCACATATATTGGTGCTACAACTATTATGCTTAAACTTTTAGTTAAGCTGGTTTGTTGATGAAACATACATGGACTAGTCTATAAAGCAAAGGATCAAAGATGCCTGTAACCGAAAGCAATCCTCCAAAAAGACTCAGCAGCCATCATACTGTGCTTAATTTACAAGCCTTCCCCACAAAAACTGAGTTACTTTCACACCAAAAAAAACACACCAATTTGTAGAACTATTGTTAATTTGTTATACTCCCTCCTATTCACTCAAGTTGTCCCATTTATTTTTGGGCACTATTCATTTATCACTCTTCATTTGTATTTTACTTTTAATCTATAAGTTAAAACATAGTCCTGTGGGATCTTGTTTGATTCGTCTTAATATAAAGATTATTAATATCAACATTTTATAATTTTTAATTAACAATAATTTGAGATATTAAGGGTTAAATGTTGTCTCGGCAAGTGTGAAAAACTAAATGGGACAACTTGAGTGAATAGGAGGGAGTATAAAGGAAGCACCTTAACCTTAAGTCCTTAACCAACATACTCATCACAGAAAAAATGGGTACAGGAGCTCCATTAGCAATAGGCACTAGAGGCACGGTAGGATCACTCGTTAGGAAGGAGATCGAGTATTTTCGAAGGCTTGAGTTAGATCTTAGCGAAGCCTCTAAGAAACTCGATGTAGGCATCACTAGTAGTGCAGCTAGTTTTCAAACTAGTCGAGCAAACACAGCTACATTGGGATCGTTGTTGAGCATCAGTTGGAGAACGAAGCAGAACAATAGCAGCAGTAGCAGTAACAGTAATAATAATAAGTAATAACAGAATTTTTCTCCCTAGTACGCGTTCTGTTGTAGATGTTTCAGAAAACGAGAAGTTTGATGGGTTTGGTTATAGAAACCTTCAGGCAGATACTAATATCTAATTAGTACTTTAATTCACATCACAATGCAAGTAATCTTATTAATTTGTGTTAGAAGCTTTAGATGATCATTGCTTGAATTGGCTTTATCTTCCGTTACAAAGGATGATTCTTATGATGAAGTTGATGCTTACGAGTTTTTGGGATTTTTACATGGTTTAGAATTGTCGATTCCTCTCGTTTATGTTCGCAGAAGTTATGAATGGACTTAGGCTAGCCTAAGGTCCCTTCTTGGGGATTTCTTGAGCTAACCAACCCTAGACTCGTGAGAGTCGATGGAGGCAGGTATGGATGGGAATTTGTTTACGAAGTTTGGACTGTGGAGTGGACTCCTTTACGTGTTTCCTATCTAGATTTTAATCTCGTATGATAAATTTATTTAATCGATGAAATCAACACCCGACACCCATTTGTATACTATTCATAGCATGAAAATGTGCCCAAATTTGATCTCATCTCTTTGAAGTAACTTCATCAAAAAAACAATTTTTTCTTTCCAAGTTTGACATATGAGCACCTTGTTTCCAGCCTTCAATGTCAAATGCCTTCCCCTTAGGTGGGGTTTCGAGAATTATATGTATACAATCATATCCTTGTGATAACAAAGAATTTGTTTCTGATTGACCTTTTCAATAAGTCTTCTTGATTCCGGTAGGGAACTTAAAAAACATGTCCCTCGCAAAGGGAATAATTTGACCTTGAATATAATTTCTGGTCACAGCGAAAGAAATTTAAGCTACAATCTACAAACACTAGCTCTTTCATAATGGTCATGTCCTTTATGCATCAAATTGTGTTTTCGGGTCATGAATCTACTTGTATTGTGTACTCGTGTTGATTTTCCTCTTTATCTTCGTGTGCCTGTTCTTCGTTGTCTATATCTTCTTCTTCTTGTTCTTCTTGATCGCGCTCTCTGTCTGCTTCCTTGACAGCTTTTATGATGAGTGAATCTGATCTAAGGCTTCCAAGGTCATCTTCGGGTGATGCTAGGAACTCGAGAGCAGTTACAACATCGCTTATCAAAGGTCGTGTGCTAGCTTCTTCTTGAAGACACATAGCTGCGACTGCAAGGGCTTGATATAAGCCTTTGACAGGATACTTTTCTTCTAGCAATGGATCCGCCATCGTTTTGAACATCTTCCTGTCCTTGAATAGTGGTTGTGCCTGCATGATAAAACCCCAAAATTCGCTTTTTGAATTTGCATTCCCTCAAAATAACCCAAAAATAGTCCAAAACAACCATAATTCTCATTTTTTGATTCGCGATTCGCAAAGAGATTAGTAAATTATGTGATAGTGGATGAAACTTAGTGTTACACCCGACTAAAACTGTCGATTCTAAAAATTTAGATTATTCGATTCAAACCGAAATGAATTCGTTTACAGTGACTTGAAGTTGCAACCAACTCGACCCAACCCAATCCTTGAGAAATTTGTTAAAAATAAAAACTATGCAAGGAAAATTTTTTATGATTTAGAAGTTTTGACGTACCCAACTAACCAAATTCTGTTCAGAAGTTGGTTTAGTAGTATCAATTGCTCTCCTCCCTGAGATAAGCTCAAGGAATACAACTCCAAAGCTGTAAACATCAGATTTTGTGGTAAGCTGACCAGTCATCGCATACTCGGGTGCACAATATCCATAGGTACCCATGACTCTCGTTGATACATGGTCCTTTTCTCCGGTTGGACCTATCCTAGCAAGCCCGAAATCAGAGAGTTTAGGATTAAATTCTTCGTCTAGTAGTATGTTTGATGCCTTGAAATCACGATAGATCACTGGTGGCTTGCTAGTCTCGTGCAAGTACTCGAGCCCTTTTGCAGCGCCCCTTGCTATCTTCATCCTAGTAAACCAATCCAATGGTTTCGCCTCTGGTGGAAGATCTAGAAAATGCACAGAAAAAAATGTAGTTTCTAAGGAACAGTCTTGACGAATATCATAGAAGACTAGAAAAAGGCCAACAATAGTAGTGTTTAGATTTGGCCCAAATAGTGAACAAGTTCAAGTCTTTATCAGTTGAAAGGGGACTAAATCGTGTTCTTCAACTGTCAATATGTCATCAGACCAAGGGCGAATCCAAGACACTAGTATCTGGTGGGCCCATACTCGTATGCGTACTGAATAAACCCGACTGCCATACTTTTGTGTTATATGTAGCATACTTCAGTATTAATAGGTTTTTAATCATTTGGCTCTGGGCATACCCGAGCCTAGACTCTCCCTATGTTTCGATGTCGGGTTTTGATCATGAATAAGTGCAAGATCATAGGCTTAATCTCCAAATATATTTACCTAAAAGATGATCTTCCAGTGAGCCACCAGCCATGTACTCATAAACCAAGATTCTTTGATCTCCATCAGCACAATATCCGATCAGATCGACCAGATTTAGGTGATCAACAAGGCTGAGCATGAAAACTTCAGAAAGAAATTCTCTGTTTCCTTGCATTCCATTCCTGTCAAGTTGCTTCACAGCCACCATCTGATTGAAACAAAACAAAAAAATTAAGAACACAAACTTACAAAAAAGATCAAAACTTCGTTTTCGATATAATACCTTGTCTATACCCTCAATGTACCCTTTGTATACCCTCCCAAATCCACCTTCACCCACGAGGTTTTCGATACAAAAGTTGTTGGTTGCCATAGCCATTTGTCGAAATGTGAAAATCTGAGCTGAAATTTTCTGGTCTACGACTGATCTCTCGGCATATTCGAGCATCTTTTGATGCTGTTTCTTACCTGTGACATACATACAAACACAAGTACATTAGAGGTAACTGTAAATTCTTGTAGGCCTTGCACATTGCTCATTCTTTGATGTTTCTATCTTATCATCCTTGTTCAAATGAAGGTGACATACATTCAATACAATTAACTAGTGACATTTCTATTCAAAACATTACATTATCTACACCAGTAAAACTCACATGAATGCATTCCAAAAAGAAATCACATGTATGTGTGTCTAAGTGTTAAAGAGTATATAACATATCCTGGACCCTCAACCATCAGCTTAAGGTTTTGGTTGAGTTGGTTCCTTTAACATGATATCAAAAGCTAGCGTAATAAGCGGTCATGGGTTTGAATCTTAATTACTCCTTGTTTAAAGTGGAGTACTTAGTGTCAGGTAAGAGGAGGGCATACTGCATCCACACTTCTAGCCTAAAAGGCTCTCGTGTGAAGGGGCGTTGTTAGAGTATATAACATATCATGGAGCCTTGAATTGGTTCCTTCACATCAAGAACCAAATCAACCAAAAACTGAAGCTAATGATTGTACCTCTATGATATGTCTATCATGTCCCCTCAAACACGAGTCATTTGGACTAGAAACATGAATTCAACTCATGCTTTTTTCATACACGGCACAAAATGTTACCCATGAAATAATTACAGGTGAGATTTTAATTTTGAACTCGTAACCTTCTATCACGTTGGCTTCTAATACCAGACTTAAACATAATACAATTGAAACAAATCATGTACATAAATAACAATATCAACAAAAAGAAACAAAAGGAGAATAATCACACCTTTGGTAGCAGTAGTTCTCATAGAAAGAGTCTTAACAACGGTAGAAATGGACATCATTTTGGATTGATGATCAGTAAAATAATCACCCTTAAGACTTTTTGATCTCCTATCAATAAACCTTCTCCTATTCTTCCTCCTGTTCTTCCTCGGCGTCTCAGCCGAGCTGTTACTGCTGCTGCTGGTACGGTCTTCCTCGTCGAGGAAATCCGTCCTGCAGCAAGCAAGAAATATCATCTTCCTTAATGATATTCTTTCCTCCTTATTAGCTTAAAAAAAATTGCTGTCAATACTCTAAACTTAAATCTGCCTGTTTTAGCAAGTGATCATAAACCATCCATTGCTAAATTAACATATAAATTAAGAAAAACCCATTAAATTTTATTCATAATTTGTTGTTTTAATGTGTTTAAATTGTTGTCATAAGATTAAATTAAGTTGAATTATGGTTGGCAATTGGTATTACAGCTTACAAGCGTGCAAGTAATTTGGTTGGTACAATATAATCCTGTGTTGGATGCACGACCGTGCAGGTGATTATGTTGACTAATTTATTATTTTTATTTCAGAAAGTCTCCGAGAGACCGTCTTTTTGAGAGACGTCTCTCAGGCCCAATCCATTAGAGTTTGATTCATACACTCATTCTATATTTTCCTTTATGAGCCATCCAATTAGAGTTGGTTTATGTTTTTATTTTGGAAAAATAATGATATGAGGTCTTTTGAATTTTGATAGTTAGTTGTACTTTAATTTATGTGATTTCACACTATAAAAATTAAACTTTTTGGGTGATATTTCAAGTTTATTGGCTAATTCATAACAAATTTTTATTTTACTATGTGCTATGATTGTTTGTTTATGTTATAAACATACAAATATACAATTATACAATTATACAAAGAGAGGACTAAAGCTAATAACAAGGAAGTACTATATTTTTCATGATATTAAAAAGTGAAAATATGTGTATAGAATTAAAAGGGAGATAGATTAAGTGAAAATATGTAGATATGAATTAAAATAAGTGATTGGAACATTACTCAAAATACAAATGTTATAAAATAAAAGAGACAAACAAAAATAAAAATATTGGCATATAATTATGAAAATAGAGAGTATTTTTATTGTCTTTTAATCACATTTGTCAGAAAAAAACCCTAAATTTTTTTTCTTGAGTTGGGTGAGGCATAGAGAGGGAGATGTAATAAAATTTGCTTTAGAAACGAGTTATTGCATGGATTTAGGTCTAAGTTCAGGTTCTAATATGAAATTCGGATTAGAGTTGTATTTTAGCAAAAGACTAAGGTCATTGGTTTAGAAAAATCAAGATATAAATCCTATAAATTCGATCTGAATGTACAAATTTGAGTCGAGTACAAATTTAATTGTCATTTTCTAATCGTAACTGGCATTTAATTGACTTTGTTAAACTAAAAAATGACATTAAAGTGCAAAAAAATCAAATGGATCATTACTAATACTATGAACTAATTATCAAATTAATTAAAATTTCATGTACTTATCAAATTAATTAAAATTTTATGTACTTAACAAATTATCAACTATCAAAATATTCACTATTGAGCTCGTATGTACTACTCAATAGCAAGTATTATAGAACGGAAAAAAGTATATATATAACCTCTACTTTTAAGTGCTACTAGCATTGCAAGAAATAGAATTAGAAAGGTCAACGACACGTGTCATATAGTACGGGATCCACCTCATCAAAGTTACCGTCCCCTTTTAGTTATATCTCTTCCAATCTAAAAACCCCTTCTTAAACCTCTGTAGTATTTCTTCCTTCCTCCATTAATCTGCACCATAAGCTTCTCCATCTCAAGTTCTCAGCCATTTCCTTTTTTTTCAAATCTTAGGGCTAATAACATTGTACCCACTCAACAATCTACTTTCTAATAAATTTCACAATCGAAGCAAAACCAATTCAATTTTCAATATTCATATTCAATTGATCTCTTAAACCATTATTAATGGCGATCTTAAGATCCCTGAAAAAGATCATCAAAAACCCTAATTTCAATTTCACTTCAATCACAAAAACTCAACCACTCTCAAGAAATCCATTACTCTCTTCCGATGCCGTTCTTTCTTTTCCGTCATTACATGGGCCTCTTTTCCTTTCTTCTCCTCCTTGGATGCTTTCTCTCTTTGCCACCCCTCTTCTTGTTCGTAGCGACGTCGTTTTGCCTCGTAGTTTGAGACTCATTCAGCATACCCAATTAGGGTTTCCGTTTAAATTAGGGTTTGTTAAGCAATTGGATCATAAAAGTAAGAAACTTAATGCAGATGTTGATGAATCTAAAAATTCTAGGCTTGTTGATAGTTTTGTTAACTTACCCAATTTGGTCTCTTTTTCCCGAATGATTTCAGGTCCTTTCCTCGGTTGGTATGTCTCTTTGTTTTTTCAGATTTGTTCATGTTAATTATAGTTTTTCAAAGTTGATTCTTGTTGTATATTGCATTAAACATAATCAAAGCTAGTAAACAATACTAATACTGGTTATTATTGTATGCTGGAAAACAATAATGTATTAGCTGAAACTCTTGATCAATGTATTTTCTTGAATCCTTTGATTTGGCAAAATCAATATTTTAATTTGTAGTGGGAGTCCAAGAAAGGGAAAAAAAAAGAAAAAAAAAAGAGGTGGATGAAAGAAGTATATAGATTATGGACTAAATGAAGGCAGATGGATGAAAGGATGAGAGTGAATGTGGAACCATAACTGAAATTAGAAATGTAGCAAAATGTGAAGGACGACCCAATAAAGTGTTGCAAAATCAAAGGCGTACAACCTATAGGGAGTAATAGTATGTGAGAATCTAGATGACCAAACGAGTATAACATAATTCGCTTTTTGAATTCGTGATTCGCTCAAAAAGACTCTAAAATAGCCCAAAACCGATCATAATTTTTTTTTTTTATTTTCGCGATTCGCAAGGAAGTTAGTGAATCATGTGACAATGGACCAAACAATGTAGAGGAAGTATTTCATGTGTTAATTGGCTATGAATTGTGAAATGAGAAAAGTGAGCTCTTTTAAGGCTCCAAAATAACCCTTCTCCGACGATGGTCTTTATTCTTTTTTATAGATTTTGATGAGTTATCACATTGCTTGCAATGTAGTGTGAAGTAATCGATATCAATGAACTCACTGAAATATTCGGTAAGGGTACAAGTGTGGAAAGAGACTGGTTGCTTTGTATTTTCTAGAAGTTGTCACTTGTGGAACATTTGAGTTGTACAGGAATGTGTTGGGTGCCTTGATTCATCTTTTAAATCCCGTTTTGAGCGCACAAGGTCTTTCTGCCAAAATGTGGTTTTGGGTTGTTTCGGCCTCATAAGAAGACTAGGGGAAGTAGAGGGTTTTCAGGATTGATTCTAGACTCAATTGTTGAGACTATTTTTCCTTGATGCTGTTGATTCTTGCCATGATATGATCCCCTTGCAGAATAAAGAACATCAGCTGGTTTTCTGCGACGAATTTCAAGCTTATATTTGGAATCATTGTGCTTGTTGGTTTGTGTTGTGTTACGTTGGTTTGGTTAGTTTTCAAGATGAGAAAACCGAGAGGTGCTGAAAGTGGAAGCATAGATGTTGTATATGATGGGAAGTGAACTTTTGTGCAAATGACTTGTCTACATTTAGAAGCTTTAATTTTGAGTCGTTCTGCTAAGAAAAACAATATTAGAGGGGGAAATAATATCAAGAATGTAAGAGGCAAAGGGAAATAGGGAAATGCAAAGGAGTATTATGAATAGTTGCACCTTGACGATAACATATGAATGTGTTTCATCTATGACATTTTACTACATCATATTGTATCTGAGTATCTTACGGACAACATCTATTTTTAACTGTTTATTTCCATTTTCCTTGACGCATAGACCAATAGATACGTTTTATATGGATAATTTCATGATGGGGTGAGTCATTATGGTTTAATGTAATTTGTGCAGGATGATTATTAATGAATGGTATCTTCCCGCATTCGCGGGATTGGCCATTTCTGGCGCTACTGACTGGGTGAGAATATCTTTTGTGTCGTGTCAACTGTCAACTACTTTCATGATCATAGTCTAAGTCTTTTGTTGATGTAGCTGGACGGATTCCTGGCCAGGAGGATGGGTATCAATTCCGTGGTTGGCTCTTACCTAGATCCTCTTGCAGATAAGGTAAAGGGGGAAATTCACCCTGTTCAAGCTATAAAAACTGTGAAGTTACTAGTTTAAGATTCTTCGATGTAGTTATCTTTCCCTAATGATGGATTCTGCTATTCCAGGTTCTCGTTGGAAGTGTTGCTCTAGCAATGGTAGAGAAAAGTCTCTTGCACCGTAAGTAGCTTATTGAATTCACTTGAGGCTTTGTTCTTTATGTAGATAGTAGACATGCATCTGTTTTGTTTGAACAGATTTTTAGAGAAAAACATTTTTGATTTTGTTTTGAAGCTGGACTCGTCGGTCTAGTGGTGCTACGAGATGTGATGCTAGTCGGCGGTGCTGTATACAAAAGGGGCAGCAGCTTAAGGTGGCAGGTAAGTGTAGTTGGTTACTCATCATAGATTAGTTGGCTTCTTTTTTGCTGCCTTTTGACAAAATAGCTTTATACAGTGGAAGAGCTGGTATGATTTCTTCAACCTTGATGGAACTCTTCCAGAAAAGGTTGAGCCTTTATTCATCAGTAAGGTCAGTTATTTTGCTTCTCGAATTCAATCCCGTTTCCTTTTTTTGTCTCAAGTTACAATGTGTGTCATCACCATCATCGTACCTATCCCGCCCGTAGAAAACTATGATCAGGGTCTGGGGAGGGAAGGATGGCGGCAACCCATACCCATAAAGGAGGATGCAACCAAAGAGTCCTCCAACTCGAGATTGATTCTCAGAATGATAGGTTCCTGCAAAGTCCAAGTTACAATGTGCGTCAAAATGTCAAATTTCTGTTATCTTACGCAGACTGTGGGAGGAGGTGGTTTAGGGTTGTCAAATTACGATCTTAATTTTTCATGATAGGTCCTTAGTTCGGCTTTAATATTGAAACTGTAGTTCGGCTTCACTTAAAAGTGGGTTCAATGCTTGACATACAATACGACTACTCTGGACAGGTAAATACAGTTTTCCAACTCTTGTTAGTTGCTGCTGCATTGCTACAACCTGAACTTGGAACTCCTCAGACTCAGACGTACATCACATATCTGAGGTATATATAGTCAAACGAGTCATGTTGTTCGACCATTCAATTTCGATTGACATAAGCAACAAAGCAAAGCTGAGTTTTGTGATTTGTTGCAGTTGGTTGGTGGCTTGTACTACAGTGGGTTCTACGGCAGCATATGGAGTGCAGCACATGCGAAATAAACCCATTTCAATTGCAAGGGGTTGTTGAGCAGGAAATTTTGCTACTCCCACTCCACTCGAGTTTTTGAATCGTTCCCCTTGATGGCCAGTGCCCAATGCCGAGAAGGTTTGGCTGTCCGATCATCCTTCTATACCTGACAGTCTCACACTGTATCTGATACGAAAATTCTTATATATAGAAGGTTAACGCTGCAGGCATTTGCAATACACCTCTTGCCTCCAAGTTGCAAGGATATGACCAATTCGATTTGGTAACCAGTCCTTGCATCGTGCATTCTTTCGTTTTTGTAAAATTGTAACATTAGTTTAGTAAATAATAGGAACTCTATGCGCGATGCAAAGGCATGTAGAAGGCTAAATATACTACATATACTATCAAGCGCCAGAAGAATAAAACGTCTTTGGTGCGTTCGCAATTGCATCTTCATTGTAGAAGCCCTAAGGCAAGGAACAACTCTTTGTCATTAAGCTATGGTTATTGATTTCTAGAGCGACATGTTACTCGAATACTCGTGGTTCATCTTGAAGCAATCAAGATTAAGAAAAAAAAACATTTATAGCTTATTAGCAAGGGCATTGCCGGAAAGTATCAAGAGAATAATTTCGTTTTTGCCATGATTAAGTGTTCCGTTGCTGAATCAATGGAAATCCAAGGAAAATGCAACACTTTCATGGATTCCGAGAGAGTGAAAGATTTCGAGAAATAAAAGTTCATCCGAGGTGGTGACTGATGAATGGGGAGGGCGCTTGCGGTTTGGTAACTCTAACAGACCGGTTTATTTTCTTTTGATATGTTTGTATCATTTATTTGATGCTAAATGCGAATGCATAACTTCATTTTCATTAGGTTACTTAAGTCGAGAGACGTTTGTCTGTCAATAAGGATACAAACCAATGATATTCAATTTTAAATTATTAAAAAATTTATTTCACCTTAAATAGCATTAAATTTAAAATTTATCATCAAATTACTTGTTAAATATAATTATATTATTATTTATTTTGTTTTAAAATTCACTTCCTTTGCTACTTATGAGACTGCAATGATCTCTCAAAGGTGTACCTATTGAGTTCATATTATGATCCTCTCATTTCCTTTGCTACTTGGCACCATTTGCCAATCTTAACAAAAATACATCACAAATTTTCCACCAATGACACAAACCTCCACCATACGTGTCGATTCGAAGGGAAATCAAATCTAATGGTATCACAACGGAAAGAACGAAAAGGTGTCGTAAGTAGAAGATCCAAAGGTAAATTCTCTGGATCGTTGCAGTCTTCGAAGCACAAATCAGAACAAAAATGTCAACCAGGATGAAACAAACACAATGAAGTCGAAATGAATCAAGTAAACATCCACTTTTAGTAAGCAACACCTTACAATCATGACTTCGTCCAAAGCCCTAGTCCAGGAGATGTACGAACACTAAAATTTTCGCTTCAGAACTAATGACAGAAGTTTTTACAAAGATGGCTATCCAAGCAGACATCCCAACTAGCCAGTGTCACATGATTCGCTAATCGTCTCGCAAATTACAAATCAAAAAAACGAATTATAGTCGGTTTTAGGCTATTTTCAACCGTTTAAAGCGAAACACGAATTTAAAAGCAAACCAACTAGCGAACTATGTTTCACTGCAACTAGCAAGTTATTTTATATCATGTTCAACAAAGCTTGTAAAGATTGATATTTTAACACCCTACTCTGACAAATCATGAAACCAGTCTCAAAATTGGGTGATTACACCCTCTTCTAAAAGTACCCTTAAACTCCTCTGTTGTCAATAAGACCTATAACCATGTGGATTTCAGAAAATTCAAAACTTACCCTTTCCCACAATTGGATCTTTTATGCCCATCTCAGAGACGGGTCTATCATCCGTCTTACTGTGACAGCTTCTCTTCGGTTTCTTTCCAGAGATCAGCCTGGTTCGGGAATTTTTCCTTGATTTGAGCAACAAGATCCTTAGCTTCTTCGACTTTCGAAATACTCACCAAACCTTCAACAAGAGATTTCATCGTGTTAAAATTTGGAACCCAATTCTTCTCTATACTTACCTTAGCAATCGGCAATGCTGCCTCGTAATCACCAGCGTTACACAAGAAATAGATGAGAGTGAAATAGCAAGTTGAGCTTGGTTTATATCCTTGGGTAACCATAGTTTTATATAACTTCTTGGCATCCTCAAGCTTGCTTTCCTTACAAAACCCATGGATCAAATCAGTGTATGTGTTTGAATTCGGCTTCATTTTCCTCTCACGCATACCGTCTAACAAAGCCTTAGCTTCGGACGACCTTCCTAACTTGCAGAGACTCAGGATCCGGGTATTATATATACTAAGCCCTGGTTTCATGTCATGCTCTTTCATTAATTCTAGAACTTTTCCCACATCGTCAAACTTCTTCTCTTTATAAAACCCAGCAATCATAGTAGAGAATGTTGTATTATTTGGCTTACATTGTTTCCTACCCATCTCGGCCACAATTGAGTAACTTGAGCTTGACTCACCTGCCTCACAGAAAGCCTTAATCACGGTATTGTAAGTATCAATATTAGGCTGAATGTTATACATCTTGGGAAAATCCATGAATATCCGCTTGACCTCATTGTATTTTTTCGCTAGCATGCTAGAGAACAATAAAGCATTGAGTGATTTGGCAGTCCTACCAATACCCAATTGCTCCATATGCTGAAAAGTATCAATGGCATTTTGGAGCATACCTGTAAAAGGTATAACTTAAGTGTCAAAAATCTACGTCTGGATATCAAACTAGAAAAACGATAAGTGTCAAAAATCTATTTCTAAATTGTGCCCAGCAAATTTAGGTCACACTGACACGATACAAATTACAAAGTACAAATCTGCAACTGGATTCATAACCCTACACACCTTTCATATAATCACGTTGCCTTGTCAAAACAGAAAAACTTTTATCATCAAACAAGCTCTAGACATTAACATGGAGAGCCACATTTGAACTTCTTATGATCTTATCAGTTCCACAATCAAAAGTCACAATTCAATTAAATCACACATTTGACTTCAAACTAGTCTTAATATTTCAACATCCACAAACTCTCAAAAGAGACGGTCTCACAGTAAAACCACCGCTATCGGTTTGGCCCATTGTACACTTATAGTCTTATAGTGATCATTTACAATCTTAAAGTGATCACTTTTGACGGTCTCAAAGTGATCACGTATAACTTAAAGTAAATTCCTTACAATCTTAATGATCAATGAGATTGTATGGGTGCGTCTCATGGTGAAACAGTCTCATACAAGATTTGTTGTTCAATATCTCAATATTTCAATACCACACGCAAGCAAGGAGCCACTTAATGACATTAGGGCAATGAAATATTGTTGATGAAACACAAATTAAACCCAAACATAAAGATTTTTCTTCTTAAACGCACCATGTTCTCACTAAGGTAAACTTCAGAGCTACAGCCTACACCTAATGGAAACATTAAAACCACCAATTTGCTCATCCAGTTCCATTTTATCATTTATTTTTGAATTAACCTCAAGCTCCAATCTAAGCGAAAACCATAAATCTCTGAGGTTATGATACAAAATTATCCAATCAACAGCAATATTAGAAATTTGAAACTACATGCCTCGTAAGTAGCTAAAGAGAGGGAGGCGAAACAAAGTTAATACTCCATAGTTATAACTTAGAAGACACATGAATTGCAAAACCACTGAAAAAGCTAGTGGCTTTCGTTAAGGTCTTACATTGCTAACAATAACCCAATTCACTAAATCAATAACCTAATCATATCATTAATACAAAACTTAATTCTAAGTAAAATCCACAGTTAACTAAATCCAACTGCATTTTCAAAAAACAACTTCATCCAACTTGATAAATTCGATTCAAAACCAGATGACCGAAATTTTCTTTCACATTCTAGAAAAAACCCAATCCACCAATGTCTAACTAAATCATTTCCAATATCTAAATCTAAATTCTAAGTCAAGCCTAAAATTATCTTCATAAACCCAATGAAAGTTGCTTTCTTTTCCAATTCTACTCATAACGCATATATGTCAACTTGCCAACATAATCCTCTCAAACAACTAAAACTAAATTATTAAATCAAACCTATATTCAAATTCATCAATCCAATTAAAAACCCACTTAGCTCTATCATTTACTTTTTGACAATTCAAGCAATAACCCAATTAATTCATTAATTTGCTAACATTGTCATCTCAAATACCAACAACGAGTTCTAAGGCAAAACTACATAGAAATCATTAATCAACAATCAGATAAAACATCTCTCTTTTTACACAAAATTTAAACACTAGTAATAACCAAATCACTAATTCGCTAACTTGATCATCTCAAACATCGAAACTAATCACCACGTCAAACCCGCATTCAATTACATCAAACCAATTGAATGATTAATAGAAATGATTAGAAAACTGTCATACCTGCTTGGCCATAAAGCACAATAGCATGAGATATAAAACGCTCATTACGCAAATCAGGACGCTTCTTAAGCTCCTCAAGAAAACCGCGGATACCCTCAAAATAATTAGACTCGGAAAGCTTAGAAATAGCTAGGGAAAAGCAAATGCGATCAAGATGAGATTCAGGGGTTAAAGAAGCAGCTCTACAAATTTCAAGGATCTTTTCTGGGTTTTTTTCAGATTTTAAAAGAGAAAGTGCGGCTTTAGTTTTCTCTTTGCTTGTTAGAATTGTTTTTGAATCTGGATTGAGGATTGATGATGGTGAAGATGATGAGTAAGTTCGAATTGGGGCAATTGTTCTTGCTCTAAATCTTGCTAAAAATGCCATTGATTTTGGGTGTTTTAGAGAGAGAAAAATGAAGATTGAAGAAATTGTGGGGATTGAGGAAAGTGGAAATAAGTAATTAGGGTTTAGTTTGGGGGTTTATGAAATTGCATTAACAAGTGCCAGAAAAAAAATGGAATCCATTTGAGGATTGGGATATTGAACCCAACGTGAATCGAACACGCAACCTTCTGATCTGGAGTCAGACGCGCTACCATTGCGCCATGGATCCTAAGTTGCATATGTTTAAAACATGTTAGTAATTAACGAAATAAATTTGTAAAATACCCAAAACCTCAACCTTTTGGGATTGTCATGTGTAATGTGCATGATAATCATCAAAAAGATTTCATGAAGGGAATGCCCAATTGACATGAGTACATTGTGTAATAGGATAAGTTCAGTTTCCTCGAAATAGGTCGACTCGAGGCAAATAAAATGACCCTAACCCGTTTTAAGCATATTTGTACAAGGTCAAATTCGTCCTGATTAATTTGTGCTTAATCAAGTCTAATATTAACTATTTAGAGAGGTAACATTGGCTCCTATATCTAAGTGTTACTCTCTTTGTTACATATAAAGTTAGACATGAGCACGAACATGACTTACAAATTGCCACAAATGGTCATAGGCATACTACAATCACCATTTAATATGTTTAAAACGACATATCATTTAGCTTGTAGGTATGACCCGCCAAGCTCTCCTTTTAATGACCAATTTAGGGGAATTTTGTTATAAAAATATTGTCATAATATACGGCACGAGTATTGGATTTGCGTGCTTTGGTGCATGCGACATCATGCTACTGTTCATGACCGTAGTCAAGTGGCCACTTGGGCACAATTCATGGTGGTCCAACATGAATTTCATGTATAAACAAACTCATATATATATATAATAATGTATTGATTAAGGATGACAAAACCAAGGGCATGTACATAGGATGCATCTACCCGTCATTGTTTGGCAATACTTTGGTATAATTAACAGTCTAATGGAGCTTAGGTCTGATTAAGGATGACAAACTCATATTATCGCCAATACTTGATGTTGATATCAAGCCAATGACTACATTATCTATTTTATTTGTAACCTTGCAAAAACTTTGGTATAATTAACTGTCTAATGGAGTTTAGGTTTGATTGTCGGAACCTACCTAGACAATGCTTCAGATTATTTAAATTCAAAAAAAAATCTTTTAATATTGAATAATGTAGTATATATGACATGAAAAATAAACATTCAAGTCGATTTCAAGTAGAAATGAATGTTTCACCGACTCTATACTGATTTCAAGATAGTCTCACATATATCACTATATCCGTGCTATTTATCAACATAAAACACTATCAAAGAAGCCACAAAATAATTTCACTTACTAATTTCAAGATAAATTTTTAAACAAATGCGCACACATTCGCCCTGTACTTAGAAGATGATGTCAAAACTTTAATCCCAATAAAAGAACGTGAAAGTGTCTAACTAGAAGTTTACATTTAAACTAAAACCTAAGAAAGTAACCGCGTAACAATAATCATTACCCCATAGTTCGTTTGATCGGTAAGATCAAATCTTTCAAACAACCCCATTTTCGACTCATCCTGTGCGTAAATAATTACAAGCAAACACGAGGCTATTAATTTGGTTTCGGGAAAATACAGGCTAATCTTGATGGAGATCATCCGCTGGTGGGGCAGCAAAAGGCACGTTTCCTGGCTGTGCCATCACAACGGGTTCGTCTGCAAATAGCACCTTGATAAACGAGGGAGTTTTAAGAGGGCGACGACCTGTCATTCTGGGATATACGTCTTCAAGGAAATAATACGCATGTCCGGCAATCATTCCCTACACACCAGACATCAGTTTTGGAAACAATAAGTTCACAATTAATGGCCAAAACAAAACTCGGTATGAAACAATTGAAGACAGCACTGAAAGTCTATTGTTCTAAAACCCCATTGAGATTCAGTATTAGTTAATAAAACGAACATTTTGTTGTAGTTGTCTTTACTTCCATCCCCTTCAACCACTCCATTAAAATTCAGGTGATATTGAAATCCAAGCATAACATGTTTCTAATTAAGAGATGTCACAACTTTTCATCCGCACCAATTTAGGGTTGGGTTTTGGGCCTGGGGTCGGATGTACGCAACCTTACTCTTGAAATACCCTTGTTAGGGATAAAGAAAAGGTTGTTTCCAATTGACCCCTGGTAACAAACATCATACGCAACTTTTTTCTAACATGGCTCCAAGTTTTCATAAATATTAAGCACCAACGGACCAAGGTTCTTCAAGTACATAGATATTTCATGCCACTGAGAAGTCTTTAATCCTATGAATTCAAGGGTAACATGTACACGAGCACAAATTACTTTAGACGCAATAATCCTATAGAGAGTGACTTCTTCCACAAAACACTCGGGAGGCACAGAAAAACTGCCTATAGTACTTGTAAATAAAAACTAATAAATGAAACCTAATTACCGATAAGTGCAAAACAACTAAAGGACACAAAGGGTACAGTTACATTTACCAAAAGGTCGACCCAGGGGCTAGCACCAACTAAGATAGAAAATCCTAAAAGTACCTGAAACCAGAGCAAAGACATGAGTAATTTGAGATAGCATATAACGTTAACAAAATATCAAGAGAAACACTTTCACTTGATGAGTTGAGGTGCTATTATCCTAAAGTAACATCCTAAAAATAGAAGCATCTAAAATTCTCGAGAAGGAAAAACACATTTGCAAATTGCCATAAACGAGAGGAACGAGCACTGAACAGGATAGTCGCAGAATGCAACAGCAAACAATTATGCAAACATCTACACAAGCAATTTTTGTGTTTTTGGTAGCTTTCTCCTTTTATTTATTTTTCTACTACAAATTTTTTATAAAAAAAAAAACAAATAAAAATCCCTAGTGTAATTTAAGTGATAGAATTGTCTATTTAGTGACCTTGTATTCAAGAACAAAAGCATTACAAGCAGATATTCAATTAAGATAATTAGGTAACTAATGCGATTCTTACCCAGGGTAGATAAGCTGCTGTAAAGGTAAATAAGCCCAAGAAACTCATATGGATAAAAGGATTTTGCTTGCTCCACACATACACCTACACATTAACAAAATAAATGTGAAAATCATCGGAAAATTCGATTCAGAATTTGGTAGGTATAGCGAAGAAACTAACCATCATGAATGTCAAGGAGTTGCTCAGGAAAATGATTTTTGCAAATGACTCGGACACATATGGTATCATTCCTCCGACGAGCACAATTCCGGTCAAAACGGATGCACCAAATAAAAGCATGTAAAAGAAATCTGCGGTCCTTCCCCGAAAAGAGTTCTCTTCAAGAAGTTTACAATATCGGGCAAGAAAGAACATGTGGAAGAGGAAGTCCAAATCTAACAAAAGGAACAAAGCACATTAAATTGTATACAGCCAAAAAAACAAAAACAAAAACAAAAACAAAAAACAAAAAACAAAAAAAACCCAAAAAAAACAAAAACAAAAACAAAAATAAGAGGGGGTCACGGAAATAAACACCAGCTATCTGAAAAAGGAAGTCCAAGTTTTCAACCAAAATGGTCTTTAGGATGAATACACTTACCCATTTTACGGAAGTACAAGAAATTGGTGACAAGCCGCCAGAATTGATATTGTTTCATTACAAGACGAGGATTTAGGTACAGATTATATGGAGAAATGATCTGCAAGCGTACATAAACATATTAGTTGTATTTCAACTACGTGCATGATATATTATCCAATTATAAGTCAGCTCTAAACATTCTCGGGTTGTTAGAAATTTAAGTTCAATGATTGACATACGTGCTCTAACTTTCTTTGCATAAAAGTAAGGTGAGCTTATGACAAAACATCAACAATGCCATAACTATATCCTAATATGGGATCAGAAACTCACCAAATGGTGAGCATTAAACTTCGATCCAATATAACTTAGAATTTGTCTAGGCTTGAAAACAGCACTAATAAATCTATGTTTCGACTGACTCAAGCTTAGTAAGCATCTGACACAAAAGGCAATAGCAAGAAATCCATTCATGGCAACAAAAGAATCACTTCCTTCACCAACATCAAAAGCAACTTCATAGAGCACAAATAGCTAGGGGATAGGAAGAAATGAACGTCACTAATAATCAGACTGTTACGCTTATTAAAAAGGCTTGACATCTCTCAAGCCATGTCTGAACACATTAAAGTCTTTGATCATCGGGCATCTTCACATACTATAACTTCTCTATTTGTATTCACTCTATAATATAGCTAAATTCACATTGTAATTTCATTATTCCACAAAATCCATACATCGGAATTTCCATATCGATTCCCTGAAAATACTTTTTACATTTTCATATCAAAAACTAGTCATCAATTCATTATATACTACAGATTACCATATGTACGACATAATTGAAACTGCCAAGGCATGGATTTTGCATGTATGACGGACTAAAGGCCATGGGCATAAGAAGACTGAAGGGGTGAACAACCGAATTTTTTAAACCATTAAGAAACTCCTAGGGTGCAAAAACCAAGAACATAACCATCTTTTCTCTCAAAGATAAAAAAAAAACTACAACACCAATAGGGTATGATCAATGCAAACTATTGAAAAAGTCCCACTACCATGGCAAACAGCAAAGGTGCCAAAGGAAGAGCTGGTAAACTAGGGCACTGCCAGTCCATTATTTTTCCGCATATATTCCAAAATAAAGCCAGCCTATAAGTAACGTCCTTATCATAAGCCAAAACATTCAAGGTTTGAAACCGCATAAGCGGTTACAAAACCCAGATATAAAACCACACTCCAGTGTTAGGCCATCTAAAACAAACCAACTACCTCAATCACTATTCAAAAGCTACACAAAAAAGCAAAACAAGGTCTCCCAACAATTCTCTTATAGTCACAACTCACAAGCCTTCACATACTCACCAGCAAACAAAACACCATAGCAGATAGTACAAATCCCAATTCAATCTTCAAAATTATAGTCTCACAACCTATGTTACTTGGACTCGGGTAGTGATGTTGGATACCGGTACATGTCCAAGTGTCGGACACGTCTAATTATTCAATTTTACCCCTAAAATAAAGTGCCTAAGTGTCATACCAATGTCCAAGCATCAAGGATCGGACACGGGTACGTGAAGCAAATTAGAGTTCGAGTAACATAGCTCACAACAATGGCCACAGTCCAAAACTTTCAAATGCCTATTGTAAACATCCCTTCCTGAGATTATAACATAAACTCACTTCAAATCATTGAAAAAAAAACCATTCAATCTAGGAAAGTCCTAATTCATAAAACATAACAAACACTCAAAACCAGTTTTCAGGCCATTAGAATGAATCACATCAATCACCATTCGAAAAGCTACCCAAAAAAAGGTCTCACTAAAGTTTTCTTCCAGTCACAAGCCTTCACATACTACCCAGCAAACAAACCACCATAGCAGAAAATAAATAAACCCAATTCAATTATCCAAATTAATAGACTCAGAACAACATTCAGAATCCAAAATCATTCAAACGCATACTTCTAAAAGGTCCCTTAGTCTCAACTCTCAAGTTATAACATAAACCCTATCAATCTAGATTGGTCGTAATTTATAAACAGAAAACTACAAAACAAATTTTACCGACCCAAAGCCATCGATCACAACAGGTCCACATCAATATATCAAAAACGAGTAAAACCCAGTTCATACAATCCAGAAAATAAAGATCCAAACTCTAATTACATTAAAAAATAGTACTAAAAATCAAAACTTTACAATACAAATTGAGTTCTAAGAGAAGAATTAAAACAAACTGAAGCAACATACCTCAAGGGAGCATCCGATTGTGGTGACTACAGCAGCGGTAAGATAAGATCGAGTGATGATTGGCATCTGTTTGTACCATTCTTCCACCGCCTGAGCCATTTCTTTCTCACGCTCTCAAATTAATTCCTTGATTCTGACTGTGTTTGTTGAGAGGTGAAGGAGAAAATAGGAGAGATTCCAATATAATTTTCTTAAAGTAATTTTTCTTGTTTATTTAGGAGGATGAATTCTTTCTTTTTTTAGTTTTAGTTTAGGGAGATGAATTCTCTTTTTTTCCCTTTTTTTTGTTTTTTTTGAGTTTAGTCTGTTGGGGGAATAAATACGGTTCGGGTAAGTTTTTTCACCTTAGGGTAGAGAAATTTAAATGTAATTTTCAAAGTATAAATTGAAAATAAAAAATATATATATATATGAGATCTTATTAGATTTGTTTTGATGTAAAATCTATAATATATAAATTTTTTATGATGTGTTTAAAAAGATATTAAGACTCAGAGATTGCTTTGATCATGCAGAAAGTAAAATGGACAAATAAAAAGAAACGAAGAAAGTATAATTACACTACACAAGAAAGTATAAGTTAATAATGACTAATTCTCGTAAAAACACTTTTTTGCTGAAAATTATCTTTCAAAAGGATTTTGTTAGGCTGAAACATAATTAATTATTTTGTAGTTTATTTGCACAAATAAATTCACCTATTATTCTTAACAATTTTCAAAATTTCTTAGTAAGTCAAATAATTAGGTTATAAACAATAGTAAGTTTATTTTCAGCCGTTATACTAAATAGATGAATTTATTTAAAAATAAATAAATGCTGAATTTAATTTTAGCAGATTAAACAAAAAATGATTGATTTTTGACAAGTTTTCCTACAATTTACATGTGTATTTTTATTGAAGTTTTATTTAATTTATTTGTATGCAAAAAGAAAAAAAGTTGTGTACTAAGGTTCAAACATTAGAGCCACTAGATGCATCTAAGTCTAAATTTTTAATTTTTAAGATCTTAAGGTCCTAAGTCGAAAAAATAATTAGAATCAAACATTGATAATTAAAATAGTGCATTAAGGTGTGTTAACCAAATATGATAGTGAGATGGGGTGAGTAATTAACGGCTCGCTTTGTATGAAACCGTCTCACCATAAAACATAAGATCCCTTTATAATTATGAGTGATCACTTTAACATATTAAATATATATGGATAAGCCATTATAAAAGATTTCGCCATAAAACTGTTTTATTTAATGACTCACAAAAACTTGAGTGAGACGTTCTTTCCATAAGACCTTGTAAATAGCTCAATTAATATTTTTTATTTGAATTTTAGCTCAATTAATACTTCCTCCGTTTAATATTTTGGGAAATTTCATATTATTTGTTACATTTTCTTTTTTAGTAAAAAACCAATCAATTAAAGTTATATCTAGTCCTATTTTTATCCTACTCTATATCTAATTACTCCTATTTTTCATTTTCATTTTTCAACAAATAATATTAAAAAATTTCAAAAAAAACCTTCCACCTACTATTCATCATTGCACAGAAACTTCTTAATCTTCGTGCCCATACAATAATAACAAGTAAATCAGAACAGAGAAAGTATAATTATTAACCTATAAATTTCTTATTTTAAAGTTGTCTGATACAAAAAATTACAAAAAAAGCTTATAATAATTTTTGATGAAGAACACGGATTGACTTTTCAATACTCCTATGATTATTACTCCTATTACTCATTTTTTTTACAAAGTACTAGTATAAAAACTAAATATCTCCCGCTTATAAATCATTACCTCACAATTCCAATATATCTTCTTCGTCATCTCCTTCCTTTTTTCCTTCTTTCTATTTTCTCTCTCCTAGGGTTTGTCAATTTCGTCGTCAACGACAATGATGCAACCAGGACAACAACAACAAGGTGCTGGGGTTGCTCCACCTCCCATGGATCAACAACACTATCAGCAACAACCTTGGGCGGCGCAACAACAGGTTTGGTCTCAACCACAGTATCAAAATCAACCACAAGTTCCCGCGACGAACGCTGATGAAGTTCGTACACTTTGGATCGGAGATTTGCAGTATTGGATGGATGAGAATTATATACATACTTGTTTTGCTCCTACCGGCGAGGTATATATTTGTATACATCTTCGCTGTTTTGATCTAAAAATGTTGAATTGTGAATTTGTGATTTTATTTCGTTTACGTTGCGATTTAGGTTATAAAAAGTTATGTTCTTTTGATGTTGTGGTTTTTTGTTTATTGATTGTATGTTTTAATATGGATCTAGGAATATGATTATCATTGATGTTTTGTGGATCGTTAATTAAGTTTTTGAAGATTTCAAAAAGATGTTGAAAGCTTAACCTTTAATCCATATTATTCTTCAAATTGACTATTCATGTTGTCCAATTTGTTAACCGTTGATCCTATTTGTCAGACTTGTGTTTGAGAATATTTTCATATTGGTAAAATAAAATCTTCTTAGATTTATTCTGTGTAGTTTTAAATAATCAACTTTTATATTTTTTAGAAGCAATTAGATATTTTAGCAGATAAACATATGCCTTGTAGAATAGAGACCACTCGAAATACAAACATGAGATGGGGGACTTCTTGTGTGAAAATTGTTATGTTAAGTCAATCTGTACAAGTTTCTGCTTTCAGGACTCCTTTCAATGTGTGTAGATTGTGAAGTGTTTTGAGCTTAGCTTTTGTAGCGGTTAATGTTTGTGTAACCATGCAGCTTGTCAATGTTAAAATCATACGTAATAAGCAGACCGGCCAGTCTGAGGGCTATGGATTTATAGAGTTCTCTTCTCGTGCATCTGCTGAAAGAATTTTGCAGACCTACAACAATACATTGATGCCAAATGTTGAGCAAAATTACAGATTAAATTGGGCGGCCTATGGTTCTGGTGAGAAAAGGGGAGAGGATGCTTCTGATTATACTATTTTTGTCGGAGATTTAGCTTCAGATGTTACTGATTACACCTTACAAGAGACTTTTAAAGTTCACTATCCATCGGTGAAAGGTGCCAAAGTTGTGATCGATAAGCTTACTGGTAGGACAAAGGGTTATGGATTTGTTCGTTTTGGAGATGAAAGTGAACAACAACGTGCCATGTCAGAGATGAATGGTATGATGTGCTCAGGCCGTGCAATGCGTATTGGAGCAGCTGCTAACAAGAAAGGTGTTGATGGAACAGGTACGTACTTGATGATGTGCTTAATATAACTTTAGAAGCTTGTGATTCATGTTATGATTGTTCTACTTCTATCTATGCATGTTTGATTTATGGAACTTGTGTTGAATTTCAAATTCAAGGGCTCTAGAGTGTAGGTTGGTAAGGTGGGAAGCAGGGCTTTTTATTTACGCAATGTTGGTCTACATTACAATTGTTGGCCCTTTCTACATTCAGTTGTACTCTAGAAGATGCACAGAAATTCAGTTCCAGTGCTTTCGTTTTAGAATCTGGGAACAGTCATTTAATTCTAAACTGAAAAACTTATAGAACTCCTATTGTCTCAAAGCAGGGTGTCAGGAGGCTCTATCATTTAGGGGCCTGCGACTGAATTCAGCCGAAATGGTTACCCTCTTAGTACGTTGCCTGGCGTAGGTCAGTAATGTCATGAATTTTCCGTTACAACAATTTCTGTTGCTAAAAGTTATTCTTCCTTTCATTTTCATCTTTATCCTTTATTTCATCCGTCATTTCAGTTCAGTTCATTTATTTTACGATGCCGTTTACTGTATTTCTTCGCTTTAGCTTTTCCTGTTCCCTCGTTTGTCTTTTTCTTTTCCTACGTTGTTGAGTCCTTACACTCTATTCTTTACCTTACAGTCAATAAATAAATTTATTTTATCAATGTTGTTTCCCTTAATATTAGAACAACACGAGTGTTTGAATTGAGTTGTAAAGCACATTACAATTACACTATCTTTAGATAATAATTTTGGAGAGAAGTGAAGGGAAGGGGATGGGGGGAGGGAAAGGAAGGGAAGGATAAGGAAGAAAAGTTACTCTTGTTTATTTAGAAGTAAAAGGAAGGGAAAAAGATGAGAGTTTTCCCTCCAAAATTTTCAAATTTAAAGAGATTGTGACCTTAATAAAAATTATTCATCTAATCTCTCCAAAATCCTTCCCTTCCTTTCTATTTTGTTATCCAAACAAGGGAATTTTCATCCCTCCAAATCTCTTTGCTTTCTTTCCCTCTAGTCTCTTTCATCCATACACTCACTTAATAGATTAATGAATGGGTTGCACTGGTTCTTAGAAGATTTTCTGCTCTCTTTGAGGTTTTTTAGTATTTAGTTGAATTCATCGTGTGGTCTTCATTCTCGTTAATAGTGATTCGCTTGTAAATGTTTTGGTGGGTAGCAAAAGTTTGGTATTTACTGATTCATGCTCCTTACAAAGGTTTATTTGCTAAGAGAAAAGGCAGTTTAGTGGGGGCTACAATGGGAGAGGAGAGAAAGATGGTGATGCGGCTAACTACTGAATGAGGTAAAGGAGCAAAGTCACAAATATTTAAATATGGAAAGTGGATCAGCGTAATGGGATGGAGAGAATATTAAAGAGTAGTTCTAGTACTGTTCAATTTATCTGAATTTTCTCAGTCTGTAATATTATAAAATAAGGTGAATGTTCTCATGCTTTCTTTGTTTCATGTTGTGTGATTCTCGAACTTTGGGCTTGTAAGTTCTCCGTGTTCAAGTGTCATCATTGGTGCAGGTTATGGAGGCATTAACTTTTTCCCTTGTGTAAGCCTGTTAATTATGCCATTATTGTGATATGATTGTTTGATAGTTATAACATGGCTGCTGTACGTGAAACCATGCTATTGCGCTTGTGATGTGAATTTAGGTCTTAGGATCTAACATTCTAGATTCTCAAGATTTTTTGTTAATGTGGAACAGCATATAAAGATTTTAATTTGCTAGTTTGCTGAAAGAAGGTTGTTGACTCGTGCTTAGTGCTAGATGGATGTGCTGGCGCCTGGCATATTGTGCCAGACTTTTTAGAACTTTCAAGTTATGTATCTGATTGTGTGATATTGTTTTCTATGTGAAGCTTTTGTATGTCAAACCTCTCTTTTTATGTTCACAAATGGTAGTACATATCTTCAAACTATGGCTGTGGCTGTTTTTATTTTTTTATCTCAAATTTTCAGTTGATAATATTTGGTACTTTTGTGTTGCATTGTCTTGTTAAGATGGGAAACCAAATTCTATTGTTTTTTGTTGTTGTATCCTCATTTTTTTCTTCAAACGCAGCTTCATACCAGAATACTCAGGGAAATCAGAATGACAGTGATCCCAATAATACCACTGTGGGTACTTCTTTTGAGAATAAAATCCTAATTTTTATTTGATGATGTCTTTAACTTCGGCACTTTTTTGTTCCAGATTTTTGTTGGAAATTTAGATTCCAATGTGACAAATGAACTTTTGAGACAAACATTCAGTTCGTATGGAGAATTGGTTCATGTAAAAATACCAGTGGGCAAACAATGCGGGTTTGTTCAATTCACTACCAGGTTTGCCTTGTTTTCTGATTTATCATTGTATTATGTCGAACTTTTTTCAACCGGGCTCATGTGGTAACAAAATAATCTTGCCTTGTCGATGATTCTACAGGAGTTGCGCTGAGGAGGCCTTGAAGGCATTGAATGGGGCACAAATAGGTGGGCGAAATGTCAGACTTTCTTGGGGTCGTAGTCCTAACAACAGACAAGTAAAGTTTTGTTGGCATTTCTTCTTTAATTGATCAAGTATCTAAATGAGAATTCTCGCTGAAGGTTTTCTCGTGTTATCATTATATGCAGTCACAACCTGATCAGAACCAGTGGAATAATGCTGCTGCTTATTATGGATATCCTCAAGGATATGATTCCTATGGATATGTATCTGCTCCGCAGGACCCCAACATGTTCTATGGTGGTTATCCTGGATATGGCGGGTACGGTATGCCTCAGCAGGCTCAGATGCCAGTGCAACAACAGGTTTGTCATCGTATTATCATTTCGTTTCAAAATAGTTACTTTGAATTAGTCGCTTCAGTTAGAATGTCTGTGATCCGTCCCTTCAGATTTGAATATCTAATTTAATGTTTTTTGGTAATCGAGTGAGTAGTCTTATTTAGTTCACTATCGTTGTAATTTATGTCAAATGAACTTATTAGTATTATTTGCTACACAGTAACTGATGCATCCTCCAACCCGGGTTTGAGAAATTGCTCGCCAAGAGAACGACATCACTATACTTCAAGGTTTTAACCTTCTGGAGTTACGATTGGACCAGGGAATGGCTAAATGTAATATACTAGGTTATTCTCCTTGTTGAGATTCATTTGCTTTCTTTGATTTTGTTTTGAGCTGCGTTTATGTAGCTTAACTTTTCGAACGGTTTTGTTTAAGTTAAAACTTCAAACACATCGAATCTTTAACTGTCAGAGTTTTGATCACTTTTTGTGCAAGGTTTTGATCTGTTTATCTTGTATTTAACCTGTTTTACCGCCTTAGATAGAGTGTTCCTTCAAAATTTGCTTTGCCGACTTGGAAGTGTTTTATTATATCTTAGTTGGTACAACAAATTCACGAAGGCAGAAAGTTACTTCATATAGAAAAATCAAAATAAAAAACAAAATGTCGTGGTTGCATCTTGAATCGAGATACATGATTATAGTTGATGGTTATCGACTCATGTTTGGAGTTGAAGGACATCAAAGAAGTAACATGCTCATATGAGCAATAAAGTGCTCGAACAAGTAGATCATGTGCTCAAACGAGCATACTCTCCGTGGTTGTTTCTAATCGTTTTTAATTGTAGTTCCTCAAACGAGCAAATGCGAATATGATGCTCGTTCAGGCACAAGCCAAATGACTTTTAACTCCATATTGTTTGTCCTAATTAAAAAAGTTTGATGAAGTTGTAACACATCTACTCGAAAAGTGTCTTTAACATTATTCTTTCTTTTATGAGTTTCTTGTGATCACGAACTTAACATTATATGCCTCTCCTGTCTTCCTCATTTGTATAGCTGAAATTTTCTTGTGCATAACCAGTCTGACTATGACTGATATAACTATTAGTGTAAAAATCGTGCAATGCATTTTTTTAGCATCGTGATTTGTGATATATATGTATAAATTAAATTTGTAATTTTAGAAATTGTCAATAACATACTACCTCCTATTCAGCCTAAATGTCCAATTTAGTAATTTGGCACTATTCACTCATCTCTTTTAATTTGTATTTTACTTTTAATCTATATCTATAATTTAAAACATAGTCATGTGAGATCTTGTTTGATTCGTCTCAATACAAAGATTATTGAGATCAAATTTTTATAATTTTTTATTCAGAATGATTTGAGACATTAAGGATTAAAATGTTGTCTCAACAAGTGTGAATATTTTATTTTATAATTTACTCAATTTAACTATAAATAATTACTAATCAAAGATAATTTACTCTATTCTCCTCTCTTCCTATTGTTTTCCCTTGTTGGTTGTTACCTACCCCTTCTGGTATAAGTGAGTGTGACACGAGGTCTAAGTTCATCACATCATCCCTGTCCCAGCCTAAGCTCCCACCTATCTTTAACGAGAAACCCAGAAAATGGTGTAGAATATTCTACCTAAGTAGTAAGAACCATAAATAGATAGCAATCATCATCATCATATTCATTGTATTTTGCTCATAGATAAACAATGGTTAGGGTCTGGGGAGGGAAGATAGACGGCAACTCATACCCATGTAGGAGAGTACGGTCATAGAGTCTCCCGGCTCCATATGTTCTTCAAAGAGAGAGATACCTCTAATTATTTGAAAGCCTACAAGACACATTCACGTTAACAATGCATAATAATCGACTAATTTTAGGGTAAGAGAGGCGGTAGAGAGCAACCAACCATCCCATTTGATCAAGATCTAGTGCTGTTTGAGACTTTGAGTTAACCTCGGAGCCTAGGACATACATCTAGGCCTGTGGCAGGAACAACTTGTCTTTTAGTTGCAGCTTTGATCAAGATCTAGTGCTGTTTGAAACTTTGAGTTAACCTCGGAGCCTAGGACATACATCTAGGCCTGTGGCAGGAACAACTTGTCTTTTAGTTGCAGCTTTGATCAAGATCTAGTGCTGTTTGAGACTTTGAGTTAACCTCGGAGCCTAGGACATACATCTAGGCCTGTGGCAGGAACAACTTGTCTTTTAGTTGCAGCGCAGAGCGGAGGCGAAGCAAAGAGTATATAGGCTCTATTTATTTTTTGATGTGTAGTGAATTGAGGTCATTCGTCAACTATTAATAATAATATATAGACTAAAATTTTGAAAAAAAAGTTATCATTAATAGGTTTTGAATCTTTAACCAACAATATTATAGGATTCAGAGACACAAAGGATATTTTGCAAATAACATAAACAGCAAAACTAGGGGAGGAGGAAGTATATTCAATTCATTCTCATAAATTTGCTATATATTAATAGGTTTTGAATCTTTAACCAACTATATATATATATATATATATATATATATATATATATATATATATATATATTATATATATATATATATATATATATATATATATATGTTGTTTATTACGATGAAAACATATATGAATTGCAAATGGGGCGTAAAGACAGAGGATATTTTGCAAAATAGCTGATCTAACAATTCTATTTATTTCGACACGAATAGTTAATTGGATGGTGAACCATCTAATACTGGTAAATTAGTTGATTGAAACAATTTATTATGATAAATAAGCCACTTTTAAACAAGTTGTTTCTATCAGTACATTTAAAACCAGTTGGACAAAACCAGTTTATAAATTAGCTGATCAAATCAATTATTTTAATTAGATACCAAAAATGCTCAAATTGTTTATACACATTTGTCACTAAATACTTGCATATGTTAATTCCAAATTTGCATTTTGGCGGATGTATTCAATAATGGTACTCTCCCCGTTCCTTAAAAAAGTTTTCACTTTCCATTTTGAGGTGTTTCAATTGTTGTTCCATAAAGAATCTTTTCATTTATATCACAAATTTTGGACAAAAATAACTTCACCCATCCTCATTTTAATAATGATTATGGTCCCCACATATCTTCCACTAACTCTATTTTAACATTTTTATATTCCTTATGGGCTCCACATGTTTCCCACTAACTTTATAGAAACATTTTTTAATTAGTTGTGGTCCCCAGATTTTTTCCACTAACTTTCTTTAAATACTTTTTTAATATTTGTAGTCCCAACTTTTCCTCCATCAAATTTATTATTCAATAAAATAATATCTCCACTATCTAAAATATTCCAATTTTTTTAATTCCCGTGAATATTCCCAATGGGAGCATGAATAGGTAACGGAGGGAGTATAAAATAAGGTTTGACACCTCGGATCCAATGTGTCAACTTCAAAGTTCGTTAAAATTTTATTTATTTGTATATTTTATTTACTAGTGTCTTTTTTTAATACTACTCCTAAACTAGCTTTATAATTTTATTTACAATAGTCTCTGATAATTATTTTATAAAAACAATTTGATTTTAATAAACAATATCATAAATGGTTTGGTAGACTATATATACGTGGCATGATGACTAGTGTCTCTTCAAGCTTGAGAGTCCCAAATGACCACCAAATTATGGCAAATAAACCTCATAATAATATATATATTTGTATTTATATGCCGACCCAAATATATAATGTTTTTTTTTCTTTATCAAAGAGAAGATTAAACAATTGGTGTATTGAATTTTTCTAAAGGTCTTTTTCTAAAAAATTCAATTCAATAATTAGTGTTATTTAACTAAGGACATATTTTAATACCAAAAGTTAAACAAAAAAAAATAAAAAATGAAGAAATATAGGCCATTACTAGTGTAATAAGTTTATAGAATGTCAACGCCCAACATAATGAACACAAAATCGTTAATGGTGTCAATTGTTTTGGCCTTTTGGGTGTGTTGTATGGTGGAGTGACAAAATTAAGTGCTTGTCCATCATGTGTACTTGTCAATTGAAATGCCTGAATGATACTGAGGGCCGATCTTAGATATTTTGGGACCCTGAGTGAAATAATATATTAAGACTCTTTACTTTTGTAATTTCTTACCTATATGAACCCTTGTAGAATCATTAATTTTGCAATTTCTCACCTAGGGCCGACCCTGATGGTAGCCTCTCATTTTTTTTAGTTTTATGGCCTGTTTTGCAGGGTTGATTCTAATATTTATAGATAGGGCGATATATTAATTATGGACCTCAAACTACTAAAAGTATTTATTATGGTATTCGAACTATCAACCATTAAAGCGTCAATTTTTAATATTTTTGATGGGTCCGAGGCATAGATCCCTCTTGTCCTGCATGTTTGATATGATATTATTGACATTTGATAAGGCGGTTTCGAACTTAAAATTGATTAGTATTTTTATTCTTTTGGATTATAGGGTAGAGTGAGAAAACGAATTGATGAATTAATTACTAACAAAACATGCAATTCTACAACATTAATACATCTCTTCCATTGAACTTAATAAAAAAACCCAATTTTTATTTGTCGCCACCCTTTTAATAAAATTGCCACCCCTAATTTAAAATAATTAAAAAAAAAATTTATTGTTTTGTGATTAATTAATTATTATTGTTTTTGTTATTTTTTTTTTGTTTTTTTGTACGATTTTCCTTTTTTTATTTAATTTTTTTTATTTTATTTTTTATAAATGTTATTATTATTTGTTATTTTATTTAAATTTTAAATGTTATTATTTTTTTATTGTTATTTTTTTAATTTAAAAAAAAAATTAAAATTACACATAATCAAAATTAAATATTTTAAAATAAAATAAATTATTAATTAATCACAAAACATTAAATTTTTAAAAAATTAAATATAATCGAAACATAAACATAATTAATATCAACATAATTATATTTTAAATATTTTAAATAAATTAACATCAACATAATTAATAATTAACATATTATAAATAAATTAAATAATTAATTAATCACAAAAAAAAATTTTAAAAAATTAAATAAAAAAATAATAATTTAAAAATAATAAAATTAACAATAAATCGCACAAAAAGTGCGATTGTACCATGGTACAATCGCACAAAATGTGCGATTGCACCATGGCACAATTGTACGTTTTGTGCGATTATACCATGGTACAATCGCACGTTTTGTGCGATTGTACCATGGTACAATCGCACTTTTTGTGCGATTTTCCAATTTTTTTTATTTTTTTTTTGTTTTTTTATTAATTAATTATTTATTATTTAATTTATTAAATTTATATTTATTTAATTTATTTAAAATATTTATTGTTTTATTGTTTTTTAAGTTTTATTATTATTTAAAATTATTAAGTTTTTTAAATTTTTTTTTAAATTAATTTAAAATAAGAGGTGACGATTTTATAAAAAGGATGGCGATAAATAATAATGCCCATAAAAAATTGTCAAGTAGCTAGGTTTAGGCTTAATAATTTTTAATTTGATTGACTTATTTACTCCCATTTTTCAAGAATATTCGTGTCAGCTTAAAGTCTTTTAAATTCTGAATCATTAGCCTTATTAAATTCCTTAGATGAGTTATTTATTCCTTGCACAAAGGTTTAATAAAAAATTCCATTCAAGATTAATATATCGGGTCAAGTTCCGGTGAGAACCAAGTTTATATGAAAACTGTGAGAACCAATCTACTTGATCAAAAACTCTTACTTTTTATAGAAAATGTGTTACTTTTGGCAAAAAAAAAATGTTACATTTTTAAAAACAACAGTTGTTACTTTTTAGCAAAAAAATATTACTCTCAGAAAAATTTTCAAAAATTAAAATTATACAAAGTGACACGTTTTTTTTCCCAAAAGTAACTTTTTTTATATTAAAAGTAACACCTTTTTGTAAGTTTTGTTCAGATTTTTTAAAGTAACACTTTTTTTTGTCAAAAAGTATCATCTTTATTTAACAAAAAATTAATATTTTTTTCCTAGAAGTAACACCTTTGTAATAGAAAAGTAACACTTTTTGGTCAGATAGATTGGTTTTCACGGTTCTCATATAAGAATGGTTACCGGTTCCTATAAGGATGGTTCAGACGACTACTTCCATATATATATATATATATATATATATATATATATATATATATATATATATATATATATATATATATATATATATATATATATATATATATATATATATTATATATATATATATATATATATATATATATATAATGAATTATAGAGTTAGTTCATAACATCACTGACATTCACAACTAAGCTTAGAAATAATCATAATAATAAAATTATGTCCTGTATGTTGTGACATGTAGTAAAACGCCGCCCACACGTATCATTTCACGTATCATTTCATCACCATGAAATAATACTTCATAATGTGTTGTATTTTCTTCTCCTATAACAATCTAAGAGTTTTTTTAAATGATCAATGCATTTTCTGATTCTCTGGAATAACATTATTTGACTCAAATATGTGTGAATTTTTTAAGTTAAATAGAGCTATTCAAAAGAGTACGAAAAATATATAACAAATTTACTAAACGTAAATTAAAAACATATTTTGTATCGTATTACTTCTATGTTTGGATGATAAGAAATATAAAAGAATGAGCAGAAAATGTAAAACTACACCTCTTCTAGTTCGACAATACTATTTATAGAGAATTTAGAATCGTATAAATTGACCCAAAAACTATTACAAGTCTTTTTCAATGCACTTTATTTTCAATTCTATTTACCTTTTGGAACTTTAATTGAGGTCAACCATCATAAAATTTAAGTACGATGAAGGAACGAGCTTCTTGGGAAGCATTTGCAAATTCTTGATCGATATAAATAGACTATTTATATCAATCAAGAATTTGCATATGCTTTCAAAGAGAGAACTTCTTTACATTTTGGTAATAAAATAAATTTATATAAGTTTTGAAAGATTTATAAAACACAATAATTTCTCTCTTCTCTCTTCTTTTTCTTCGTAAAATATTATCTAAACGTAGTATTAAAGTTAAATATAGATTAATCTAGTGCACGAGTGAGACCAACCTAATCTTCCATCATTCAAATATCGACATTTGAAAATTTTATCAATAAATAAAAAGACATAGAATATATTTATTTCTAGCTAATTAGACGATGATCCATTCATGTTAATATAATACTAGACCTAGAAAATATTCTATTTAGAAGAATTATGTCTTTCACGGTTAGAGCTAACAATATCGTTCTCAAACAACATCTTAAAATCGAATATCATTTGTCCTTCTTCTCTCAGTTAACTCCTGAAAAAAAGGTATTATTAATCTATTAAATTTTATGTTAAATTAAGTATTCAAATGGGTCATCTTAATTTGAATTTTCTTAATTTATACATAGATTAATGTTAATTTTACTATAATTCTATGTATAGGACGTAATTAAATTCAAATCTATTTTATTCCACTTGTCTACCTCTAATTGCCACAATATTCAACTATATGACTAATATGAGGTTCAAAATTACCCAAAAAATTCCAATCCCTATTACTCTGCTTGACTTGATTCTAACTTTGCCTACTCTTCTTGTCTGGAATTTAGTCTATAGACTACTGATTTTGAATGAATATGATGTTTATACTTTCTCTGTTCTGAAATACTCGCTATATAATCGTTTTTGACACTATTTATTATTCAAGTGTATTCTATATATTGCGGTTAATGTGTAAGAAAAAATATAGTCAAGTGGAATCTTGTTTGAAATTTTGAAACGTGTAATCGCATGCTTTCATAATATTAAATTTTTATAATTTTTAGTTGTGTATACTTCAATATATAAATGATCAAAATAACATATTGGATTGTATAAAAAGTCAAATATAGCAAGTATAATGAAACGGGTTTTGTTCTTCATTGAAAAATTTCTTACATGGATATAAGATAGAAATCAGGGAATAAATATTTATGATGTTCTAATGATTATACTTGGAATTTGACCAAAATTATATTTTTACTAATAATCTTCTTGTATGAGACCGTCTTACTATGAAGAATATTTAATTTATTTCTCTAGTCATTTTGAAATTATAACTTTAATAAACTAAATATACATATATCAGTCCAATATAAATAATCTCATCATAAAACCCCATTATTTAAAAGTTTGTGTTTACTAAATGTCATAAAACCAAGTAAAGAATTTCTAAACGAGTCAAAGAACAAAGTATTCACAAATTATATTCTTATTATATTTATCATAAAGAATATCATGTTAAATATTAATGAAAACGAGTTATAATAGTTGCTAATTTGTTGATTATTTATGTTTTTTTTGTTAGAATTATAAGCGAAAAAAATTAATATAATTATAACATTTATCATTTAAATTAACGAGCTTTATATACTTCCTCCGTTCCATAATACTTGCTACTGATAGACCGATACTACAGTCTGATAGACCGATACTACATTGAATGTTGAAGCATCTAGCTAGCAATACATCTACCACCATATACACCAACTTGTTCTGTTTTCCATATTTTAGGACAGAAGATCTGAATAAATTGGTGCCCCATCCTTCTTTATTAATAGCTAGCATTCCATTAAATTTTTAAAAAAATTGACGTTAATAATTCAACCTTTTACCTATCTGCTATTAACAATTTCGACTATAAATTATTTTTTAATAGTTAAACCTTTGTCGTTAGTTTACTGTCAGCATGCTAAAAGGGTATTATGATTGCAAACTAATGTCAAATGTTGAATTATTATAAAATAAAAAATTATATTGATAGCAAACTAAAGGCAAATATAGAACTATTAAAAAATCCAAATATGAGATTATTTCAGCAGACGGGTGAAAGGTTAAATTATTAATATTATTTTTTCCTAAATTTTTTAAAAAATGTTGAACATATTATCTTTCATGCGTGCTCATTGCCTATTATTTTCTTCATTATTTAATTTCCCCCAAAAATCAGCATATTGTTATTTTAGAATATAATTTCCGAGTATAAAATCAGTTTTTGGACAAAAAATTTTAACTGATAATTGTGTAGAGAATTAATGAGAATTTAGATAAGTGTTTAAAAATGATTGTTGTTATTAATCGTAACATTACATTGTATTTATACTAGAAAATTAATATCTAAAATATTACATAGAATAATAAAAATAAAGATTACATGTAATATCATCTATAAATAGCTGCAAGATAAAATAATTATATTCCCAAGATAATCATCATATCAATAGATTTATCTTAATTGATATGTCGATATTAAAACCATATACAATTATATCTCTATTAAATTAAATTAAAACTTTAAATTAATAAATTATTTAATGAGTTCAATGTCTTATAAAAATACCAAAAGCAGGAGAAATGCAACCATAACCCATGTGATAATAACATATACAAGCATGATACAAACTCTAGCTTTCATACTAGTGATGTAATTAATTTTATTTTTCAATAAATTGTAACCAAATTCCAGAAATTATGTACTTCTACATAACTCATCAATCATCATTATATTACTCCTCAAGTGGCTGGGTTTAATTTATTTAATTTAAATATATTTCTCTGTTAAGTTTATAAATTTCTATAAGCGGAATACACTGAATTGGATGATGATGATATTTCTCCGTTAAGATTTAAGACAATGCAACTATATTTCTATGCAATTTCTTTTCTATTTGTTCTCTCTCGCACATTATTTTGCCCCTTAACATAAATAGAATGCATACCCATGCACTTGCACATGGTATGCTTTGTCATCCATATTTATTTTATTATATGTATGTGAGTCATGTGACAATTACTTGTTAGTTATTGATTGTTAGCTATTTAACTGACTAATTAACTTTGACTTTTTATTAACTTTCAAATTAGTTACTATGTAAACCAATTGAAGGGTATATGTAAAAGTTACTCATAGTTGTTACTAATTATTAGCCATAAATTTTTAAAAAAATGGGAAAAAAAAGAAAAAATTAAAGCTAGTTAATACATCCTATTGCATGCATGTTCGGAAAAAATATAGTTTTTGAGCTTCATCAAATATATTTTTTTTAACTGTTTGACTGAATGATAAGACAAAAGTCAAAAGTCAACCAAATATTTAGCTAAAAATGTCTTTTACCAAACGAATTCATTCTATCACTAAAACTAAAATAAATAAAAACAAGGAAAAATTATAAGAAACTACCTGATCTATATACCTTCTTTTAAAAAACTACCTTATATAAAAAAATTTGCAAAAACTACCTTATACAATACAATTCTTTATAAAACACTACTTTTTACTGATTTTCGTCAGTTGACTGTTAACATTAACGTTGACCTGCATAGAATTGTATTATAAGGTAGTGTTTTGCAAAGAATTGTATTATATAATGTAGTGTTTTGCAAAGAATTGTATTATATAAGGTAGTTTTTTAAAATAAGGTGTATAGGTAGTTTCTTATAATTTTTCCAAAAAAATAAAATATTTTGTTTTCAAAAATTAAATAAAAAAAAAGGACTTTGACTACCTCACTCCCTCCTACTTATATAAATACACCCCAATTCATCTTCCCACTAAACAAATCTCCCCTCTTCCTTCTTTCCCATCAAACAATCTTTTTTTTTTTTTGGTATTTCCATTATTTCCCAATAAAATCCACCATATCTAAAAAACTAATTATTAATGGCAAATTTATTCAACAGAAAAAATAATAATATGAGCTATGCTTACACAAAAATAGAGAAAGAAGACCCAGAAGAAAGAATCCACAGGGAAGCACAATTTTTAATCTACAAGACATTAAAACAAGCTGATCAAGTAATTATAAAGAGATCTTCATCATCATCATCATCTAAATCTTCTTGCTGGTTAAGATTAAGAATAACCAAATTAAAAGTTAAAATTGGTAAGAGACTTTTCAAGTTAAAGAAGACTATGTTATTAAACATGGCTAAGACTAAAATGGGTGTTTATAAACAAGTTTTAGGTCATCTTAAGACACTTAAGAGCTTGTTTCGAGTTGGTAATGGCGGCGGTGGCTCCGCCGCCATTGACAACCTTCCTCGGCTTTTGATCAATTGATCAAATGTACTTCTATATATACTTGCTCTATTGAAATATTCGCATTTAATTGTAATATATTGTATGGAAAAATATTATTAATAGTAGTAAGTATAATATAACGGGGTAGTACAATGTTGGACCAGTTTAAATTTGTTGGTCTAACCTTTTTGTTACCAAGTTTTCTATATGAAAGTGAATGTAAGTTTTGTTTCTTTTTGCCTTTTCTCTTCGTTGGTTGAGTTGAGGGTTGTAAGTCATGTTTTTGCAACGATCATTTTATTTTAAAATTTGAAATTGGCTTAAATTTATTGTTTTTGAATTTGGATGAAATTCTACCATTATTTTTACGGTCCATTTGGTAGGTAGTAATAAACCGCGGTAATGGGAATGAAAAATTAGTGTAATTTTGGTTGAAAAATCTCTTGACTACTTTAATGGTCATGCTTGACATTATTTCAATCATCTCATTTTGTTCATAAAATTCATTCTCAAATTTTAATAAAATTTTACACTATAAATCATTCCTATTACCACCATTTAGTACCACTAACCAAACAGGCCGTTAAAGTAGTTAAAGTTGAAAATTTGAGAATGACTATCCAAACCTTGTCATTCTCAAATTGTTAAATTGTTCATTTATGATTTCATAATTGAAATTCATAATTTGAAATGAAATACTTATTTCCAAACACTATATAAAAGAAATGATAAATCTCACCATTTTATTTTTATGATATATTGTAGGTTGTGACAATTTTGTGACATAATTATTTTGTGGGTCCACTTGTGTGATTTATTTATGGGTATTTGTGGGCTCAGACCCACAAACCTATGAGTAATAAGCGTTGACTTACATGTATTCTTAATGAGGTTTACTTTTTTTCAGAATCATATGGTATTAAGAGGATTTTCCAACATATATATATATGCAAATCCACATAACTCGCTATTTTTGTGATGTAATATCTTTTTCACGTGTAAAAAGTATTTCGAACAATTCAAGCTTACTGTAAAATACTAATGAATTAGCTTAGTCATTAAAAGCTTTATCATTCACTTTTATAGAAGGGGTTTGATTTTAATAAATTTTATCTTTTTCATTGTTGAGATTTTGGTTATCCTAACTTTTTTTATCAAATCGAATAATAATACTAATTATTATTGTAAATTAAAATTTTTGTGATAACATTTTATAAAATTTATTTTTATGAATAATTTCGTTCAAAATGAAATAACCTTGAGTGTTTAATCTTGCGTGCGTATATACGGAATGAAGTAAGTAAAAATTTTCAATCTTTAGGCACGGTCGTAGGAAAAAATGGTTTGATTCTTTTTTGTGGGCACCAATAATTGAAGGTATATACTTCCTCTGTTTTATTTCCTCTGTTTTATTATACTTGCTACATTTCACTTTTTACGCAATCAAATGCATAATTTTGATCATTAATATCTTAAACTACACTTAGACGATTTAATATTGTGAAATGCACTTAAACTACACTACACAATCAAATGCTAAAAATGCTAAAACTACACTTAGACGATTTAATTTTGATCATTAAACTACACAATCAAATGCTAAAAATTATAAAAATTTAATATTGTGAAAGTATGCAATTAGACGATTTAAACAAATCTCACTTGACTATATTTCTTCTTACACGTTAGTCGTTATACATAAAATAAGCTCGAACGATGAATAGTACTCATAAGTCAAATGTAGCGAATATTTCAGAACGGAGGAAATATGACTTATGGCAACCCAAAAATAATTAAAAACTAGAATAAATTTGTTACTTCTCCATATTGCAAGGGTACATACCATGTCAGTATAATAATAAAAATAACAATAATTTGGAAAAAAAGAAATTTGAGAAAATAAATTAATTACTGTTATGAATTGGTGATGCAATGTGCACGAATTAACAATAGATTTAGTTGGTTAAGTTAAATGAATGATGAAACCATACATTAAATACTCCAATGATTATGCTAATTAATTCCATGTCTAGTGGGATTATTTAATGCTGCTTGATTGATTAAATAAATAAACTTGTGTCTAAGATTCTTGTGGCTAATATCGGACTCCGATTTATTATCGATCAGTTATTACATAAGAAATAACACTTTTTTAAATAAATATTTTACTCTCTCTATTCTTATTTGTGTTATTATTATTATTATTATTATATTTTTTATTGCATGCAAAGTTCAAAAATATTTAAGCGTTTAATTCTGATACTTAGACTTCGTTTAATATAAATTAAGTGAACTTATTTAAATTTATTACTACTTTGTCTAAATTAATGTAAATTTATTTGATTTATATCTAATATATTGACTAAAATTAAGATTTGATTGTCCTAAAATAAAAGAATATTTATTACTACTATCCTACATCATATATCATACAATACTATAAAAATCTTGGAAAATTCCAAGTGGTATCATTTAAATCATATCATATCATACAATACTATAAAAGTCTTGGAAAATTCCAAGTGGTATCATTTAAAGAGGCATAAAAATATTTATCAAAATTTAGAATCTAATATTTTTGTTTAAGTTTGAAGTTAAATTAGGTAAAGTATTTGTATGATATACTATAGCAATTCTATTTAGTTAACTTAGAATTTAATATGTTCAATTGAATGAAAAAAAAGTTATGAATCAGGTAAATAATTAAAATAAACATTAGTAATTATGTTTTGATTTAAAAAATCATGAATTTGATAAATTTAAGAACGATAGTAAACAGTACTTACATTATTATTTGAAATTGTTTTTATATATATTGCGCACTAAAAAATTCGTGCATTGCATGAGTTTCTATACTAGTTTCCATAAATTTGTTAGTTTTGTATTAATTTCATGAGCTTTAAAGTCCGACATGGGGCCATATATAGATGGATATATCTAGTCTTAAAATGTCATGGCAAGCACATATAAATGTGATCCAAGGACAAATAATTCTACTCACCCTCCTAAAAGAATGAACCTCATTTTTTTCTTTTTTGTCTAATTTTTTTTAATTTATTTTATTTTTATTTTTAGTTACAATCCATACTTGTATTTGTTAATTCTCATTTACATATTTGATATTCAATCTGTCATCTATACATTTCAGCCACTTATTTATCAAATATACTTTTTTTTTTATCACTTTTACTCGATATATGGTTTTATTTTTTCTAGCTTTGGATTCTATCACTATAGTGGACTCATCTCATTCACATGTAAGGTCCACTCATTTCCAACTTATGGAATTTAGTATATATGTGTTGAGTTACTCCTACAACTTTCATTTTGACTTTTGAGATCAATATATATACTTTAGCTTAATCACATAATCAAGTAGATTAATTAATGTCCATTTGATTGTTAGTATATGTGTTATAACTTATGAATAAAAGTTTAGCTATTGTATTAAAAGGAATTATAATTTTGTTGTGATAATGTAGTAGGAGAGTTGTAATTATCATTATTGATTGTTTTTTTTTATTATGAGTAGAATTAAGAAAAGTTATGGAAAAGGATGATCAAGAAGAAATGAGAAGATCATTATTACAAAGAGCTATAAAGCATAATGTCCATACGCATTATAAAATTTATCAAGTATGATAATAATTAAAATAAGTTTTGACGGTTAATATAGATATCTGTAAGAGGCAACAACACAATCAATAACCACTAAATCATCGCCAGGTCCAAACTCACCACCAACAGTAAGTACTCTAACAATTTTTGTTCCTTTAATTCTTTCAGGTACAAATTTGAAGGAAGACGCAAATTAATTGTTTTTAAATTTCTAGATATTATATTAAAACAAATAGCTTGTGAATAATGTGATTTGCAAATGAAAATAAATTGATTTAAATTATTGAAAGAATATTGTTGCAAATACTGAGAAGGCGGGGATTCGAACTAGAGAAAGACCTTCGAAACTCTAAATTGACGAAATGTACCATGAAAATTGTTTTAAGACAATATATATATATATATATATATATATATATATATATATATAGATAGAATTAGTTCTGGCTGGGTTTGGTGATTTCATCGGGTTTGGATATTCTCGAGTTCGGGTTTTTTTAGGTGATTTAACAATTTGGATCGGGTCGATTCGGTTACGGGTCCAATCGAGTACGAGTCAATATCGGGTTGGTACCTCACTGGGTCGGTTTCGGTTTCGGGTCATACCCATTTTAGTTTGGATTTGTAGTTTTTGTACCGGGTTTGGTTAATACATTTCGGATCCAAATTGGTTATGCTGCAGGTTGAATCGAGTTCGATTAGACTATGGGTCGAGTCATTTTATGTTTTAGGTTAACGTTAATTCGGATTATTTTGGTTCGGGTTGTCTTCGCATCGGATTTTTGAGTTATGCATTTAGTTATTCTTAGGATTCGAGTCGATTAAAATCCAATTCGTGAGTTTTATGTCGAATGAAAATTGTGCTATTATACAATTAATTTATGTTGAAATCGTTTGTGATTGGAGAATGAAGAGTTATAGTCGGTTAATTAAGTTGTCGGTTAATAGACAAATTTGGTTTAACCAAAGATAAACGCGATAAGATTTGATTTCTGGCCTGCATTTATTGTTTAACTTTAGCTAAACTAAACTTGATTCAATTCAATCAAACTTATTATTAATTGAATTAAACTTGATACGGTTAAATCAAATTATATCGCTTAATCACATTGTCGGGTTAATCTCGAGTGTTGATTATGGGTCATTTTGGGTGGGATTATGTCGAGTACCTATCGGGTTAAAGACGGGTTCGAGTTGTAACAGGTCGGGTGCAAATCGAGTTAAAGACGCATAATGTCATCATTTGACAAACTTTGTAACAAATCACATTCAAAATAAGTTACAACTATTTCATTTAAAAATTCATCAGCTATCTTGTTGCGTAACTCAGTCTTAATAATCTTCATCGCAAAAACAATGTTTAACCCTAAATTGATTAACCTAAATTGATTAACAATCATTTGTTTAACAAATTAACACAAACCAAAAATAAAAAATCATGAATGCACAAAGAATGTCAAGAAACAATGTTTAACCTTAAATTGATTAACCTAATTAAATTGATTCATGAATGAACAAAGAATGTCAAGAAACAAGAAACAATGTTTAACCCTAAATTGATTGACCCTAATAGATTAACCCTAAATTGATTAACCATAAATTGATTCATGAATGAACAAAGAATGTCAAGAAACCATGTTTAACAAATTAACAATCAACACAAACCAAAAATAAAAGATCAAATTAAGTAATTAACTCAAATACTCAATGAGAAAATCAGAAAAATAATGGGTGAGTGAGTGACGACCTGCAGCACGCCAGCACCTGCGTCCACGCCTGCGGCCTACTGCCTGCACACGAGTTTCTGGTGGCGCCTGCCGCCTTGCCGGAGTGAAGGAGGAGAGGCAGGGGCTCAGATCTGGGAAGTGGGAAAAGGCGTGGGAAGGGAGATGGGAAATCAGGGAATGGGTTTTGAGGTTTTCGAAAAAATGGGGAACTGGGTATTCAGATTTTCGAAATTGGGTTGAATTTTAGAAACAAAAAATTTCTTAAAATTTGACGTTATGAGGACTTGAACCTGGGTGTATGCTGTCAAAGAACAAAACACATACCAACTGAGATACTTTCAACATCAACATATAATAGGAATTGAGCATTTATATAAGTCAAATGCTGTCAATTGATATTATTGACTAAATATAGATCTGCCCCTGTATGTGTGTATATATATATGACGAAATATCACATGTTCTGATCTCATCCAATCATATTTCTAACCCAAAGAGTGTATTATTATTTGGATAGAATATTCCCATTTTAAATTGAAAAATGATAGATCCATAATTCTATATCCTACCTCATTACTGTGTTTTTTAGAGTATTAATGAATTTTAATTGCACAATAACCATTATTATAACATACAATCAATCAATATACATATGATTAATCAATAAATTCTTGGAATCTAAAGCTAGCTAGATAATTATGCTATCTTAATAATCACTTAGATTCATATGATTAATTCCACAAATAAATATTTATAATAATAATAGTAATAATAATAATTAAACCTAAAAAATAAGTTTTTTTTACATAATAATATCGCTCAATTCTATTATGAGGCTCTTCATATGAACAAAGAAGAGGTAGACACTAATTCATAATTTGTGGTACGTTACCTTATATTTTACTATTTGATCTTTTTTTAAAAAAAAAAAAAAATTCATGGAGTATTAGCAAGCAACAGCTAGCTTAATGCCAGCCGTACAACTTTGAATGATCTGATCCAACATCACAAAATGATTCCCAATAAGAATAGTGTTAGGAAGGCCTAACCATGCAGAAGCGGTAGTCTAAAGGTATCATATAAGGTCGAATATTATGGCTTAAAATGTACTTATAAACTTTGCGTATTTGCAACTTGTAAGTATTAGGATTGAATGTTTTAAACATAAAACTAATGTAAACAATAATATAAAGATTTAAGGTTCATTTTACTATTAATTTGGCTACACCAACCATTTTAGGCTAGTGCATTTTATTATGAATTTAAAGAATTGAAGAGCTTGAAAGCTCAATACAAACTTAAAAGAAATGATGTCAATCTACAAGTACAATTATTATATACTAGTATAAAAACTCTGCAATGCACGAAATTATAAGTATGAAATATATAAAAAGATAACTTTTAAGAATAATGCAAATATATATTATCGTGATTAAATTTATTGAATACATTACTTTTTTAAAGAAAAAATTAAATACTATTTTTTTAAAAATTATTTATTGAACACATCACTTTTTTATTTCAATTAAATATATCAAATTTTAGGTTAGTTAAATAGAATTACTAAATAAAATATACTCCTTTTAATACCTAATTTAGCTCTAGAGTAAAACCGATAACCCGAATAACTTGCTATAAATTTAAATAAAATATCGAAAAAAATAAAATATCGAAAAAATGTTAAATATTATTAAAAAAAGTTTAAATAAATTTAATTAAATATAGCAAGTTTTATTTTTTTTAAAAAAAGATAAGTTTAAATAAAATATCGAAAAAAATGTTAAATATTATTAAAAAAAATTTGTGATTTTTTATTATTTAAAAATTTTTATGTAAATTTTCAAAATTTCTTCTCAAATTTTAAAGTAATTTTCAGTTTACTTTTTGGTGTATTACCTATTATAGAAGATCATCAGGTTACCTCAGTTTACTCTAGAAAAATAGGCCCTAAAGTTGAGATTATTCATAATTAATCAAATGACGAGAGTATTATAAAAAATCACCAGTATATTGAATTTTTCTAGATAATACTTCCTCCGTTCCATATTAGTTGGACCATTTGCTTTTTCACACTTCCCAATGTACAAATTCAACCTTATTAATAATTATACATATCGAAAAATTATAAAAACTAAAAATTAATAAACTTTGAATCGAGACAATTCAAACAAGATCTCATATGACTATGTTTTAACTTTTAGATTATCGACAATATAAAAGTTAATTTGTTTGATGAATAGTACCACAGTCAACTATGTTGCAAGTAAAAAGGAACATGAGGAGTATTTCCTTAAATATATTTAGAAACCCAACATTTACCCGTAGTTGAGTGAGTTTCTACGTAGAGCTTGGGATGACCGATGAGATTCGGATATTGAAAGGCCAATGTTGAGCTTTTACAAACTTTCCGCTTTAAACGAGATTTTTTGGATTCTCAAGCACGTCTACGGACTACGGAGTCGGAGTACTTCTATTAACTTCAGATTTTTAAATTTAAATTAAAAATGGTTTAAAAATTAAAAATGGTTTAAAATTTAGCAAATTACTTCCACATTCCCAAAAAATCCCATTCAAATCAAATAAATTGACGAAGAAAATTCGAAGTCTTTGTAAATTCTCCCCTTTTTGTCCCAATCTTCTCCGCTTGCTAGGGCTCTTCTCTTTGCTATTCGCATTTCCATTATCGGTAAGTCATCGTCTTTTTCCGTCGATTTCGATTCTTATAGTTGTTAGAATTATAATGATTTTCGATGCTACTATAATTTAGCTTCATTTGTTCGTTGATGAATTTGTTGTGGTTTTTTCTTATCATTTTTTGAATTTGTGTGTTGTAATTTTTCTGGCACTTGCTATTGAGTTGAATGTGATAATTGGTTAATTTGTTTATGTTTTGCTCGATAATGTGATGGAGAGAAGGTAATTGAATAGCTTGACTTCTGTTAGCGTTGATTGATATATTTGATAATATGCGTAATTGATGGTTTAGCTTAATATTTGATTTAGGAATTTTGATGGTAATTGGTGTAAAATTTTTGTCTAGAAATATAGGAGGATGCTTTTTGATTTTGTTCCTTTGTTTAGGCAGAAAACTTTGTTGAGTTACCACTTACCAGACGACAGTACCAATAGAATTCAAGGTAAAATGAGTGTTGTTGGGTTTGATATTGGAAATGAGAATTGTGTTGTTGCTGCTGTGATAAAAAGAGGGATTGATGTGTTGTTAAATGAGGAATCGAAAAGGGAGACACCAGGTGTGGTATCATTTGGGGAGAAGCAGAGGTTATTTGGTTCTGCTGCTGTTGCTTCTGCAACTATGAATCCTACATCTACTATCTATCAGGTGAAAAGACTGTTAGGTCGGAGATTCGATCATCCTAAGGTTCAAGATGATTTAAGGTTGTTCCCCTTTGATACTTCTGAGGGTCCTGATGGTGGTATTTTGATTCATGTACAATACCTAGGGGAGCAACATAATTTTACTCCTGTGCAACTGTTGGCAATGCTTTTTTCACATTTGAAGCAGACAGCCGAGAAAAGTTTGGAAGCACCTTTTAAAGATTGTGTGATTGGAATTCCCTCTTACTTTACTAATTTGCAGCGGTGCCTTTATCTGGATGCTGCTGCTATTGCAGGTCTTAAGCCTATAAGGTTGCTGCATGATTGCACGGCTACTGCCCTTGGTTATGGGATTTACAAGACAGACTTCTCTGACAAGGGCCCATCCTACGCTGCCTTTGTTGATATTGGACATTCTGATACTCAAGTTGCAGTTGTTGCGTTTGCACCTGGACACATGAAAGTACTTTCTCATGCCTCTGACAGTAACTTAGGGGGTCGAGACTTTGATGAGGTGCTCTTTCGTCACTTTGCAGGGCTATTTAAGCAAAGCTATAACATTGATATTTATTCTAGTCGCCGAGCTTGCATTCGGCTCCGGTCAGCTTGTGAGAAATTGAAGAAGGTCTTGAGTGCAAACCTTGAAGCACCGCTTAACATTGAGTGCTTGATGGATGAGAAAGACGTGAAAGGCTTTATTACTAGGGATGAATTTGAAAAGCTCTCGTCAGATCTTTTGAAGGGGATGGCTGAACCATGTCAAAAAGCTCTGTTAGATTCTGGTGTCTCAGTTGAGAAGATTCAGTCTGTTGAGCTTGTTGGTTCAGGATCGCGAATACCAGCCATCACCAGAGTTCTGTCATCAGTTTTTGGAAAAGAACCTAGTCGCAAGCTAAATGCTAGTGAATGTGTTGCTCGTGGTTGTGCACTGCAATGTGCTATGTTTAGTCCAAACTTCCGTGTGAAAGATTACCAGGTTTGCAACTTTTCTGACTTGTATTCTTTTACTTTATCTCTCATCGCTCATACTTTTATTACAATAATTCAACGCATGGTCAAAGATTCCTTTTCTTGTATAGAAAGTTGCCTTAGGTGATTTTTTGCTTTCAACATATTGTGTAAGGTATTTATGATATTTCTTCCTTTAAAGCTTAACAATAATTTGATGTGTGTACAATGTGAGATTAAATGTCTCGAAGATACTGTCATTTTTTTATCTTGTGACTGACCATTATTAGGTGGAATTCTAGAATAGGAGTCACTTTTAGTACAAAGTTTATCTCCCTACTTCAGATGCAGTATTGTTGCAGTTGCTGCTGCAGTGGACATATTCTACAATAGTTTAGTCCTACAATTAATTTTAGCAAGAAATACTAAAGAGGATGGAGTTGATTAGCAGCTCAGGCTCAATTTTTATTGAAGATCTTGTTACCATATGTTTCATTCATAGTCGATAGATTCGAGTGGCTTCCTCAGCCTTTTATGTTTTCGTTTTCTTCATTTTTTCTGTGTGTTTTGGGAGTTATGTTGAGTTGTTTTTTCACTTATTCCTTCTCATGTCGTTGCTGTGGTAACATATTTATTATTATTATTAATATACATATCACTCGTTTGTATTTGACCTGGAAGCCCCGTGGAATGTGGAACTTAGAAGCGTATTTTTGAATAGTTATTTTTAAAATTTTGCTCATATGGAAACGGAGGTTATTACTTCACTTATTGGTAAAACAATTGGCGTAGAATGAGTAAAAACTCTCCCATTACATTACGTAACCCCCTTTATGTAACCTGTTTGAGTATTGTCACGACTTTAAATCTGGTTGCATAACGGTGTTTGAATTTTCACAGTCAAAACATCGCGTTGATCGTCACGTAACGTGTAACGTCGCTATTTCACCTTCACTACAATATTTCACTGTTACAACGTTACTTGATTAAAGCTCATTAACTTTTATTAAAATCACTAAATTTATAGTTACTTATAATTTTAGTTGTTAAACAAAATTATTAACTAATAAGTTAATTAATATACACTAATAGTATATCATATACTGCAATTATAATAGCTATGTGAATATTATTGCATAATAGATGTAGTTCAACAACAATAATGCAATTTTAAGTTCAAAACTCCCCTTATGCAATTTTTTTAATAGATATCGCATTGGCCACACTTCCTATTATTACACTTTTATAGCCGTTTATTGTGACAATGCGACCGTTTTTGCAAACGCGTCCGTGACCGCGTTTTTATGCATGAAGAGTAGCCCAACTTTTAAAATATTCTAATTTCTGAGCTATAGTTTTTATATAATTGATTTCTATTTACATTCATGGTTTACTCTTCCTGTAAAGTAAGAAAAACATTTAGGACACAGTTCAAATGACACTCTTATGGGGTTCAAAACTGTGGGTGTACTGCCAAGGAAGTTAAGTGGGTTGTTGGCTGGACTTTTTGGAATGAATAAGAATGGAGTTCCATTTTTATTAGGATGGAGTTTCTGAGATTGAAACTTAATACCTAATGGTTTCTAACTCCACTCAGACCCCCTTGAATCTTATATCTTCAACACATTAGTATTCCAATTACCCCAATGCTATTAAATGACTCTTATTTAGGGTGGTTTTAGAAGAGTCGGATGTACGCATCCATACCCTTGTTAATGATAAACTAACTATCATAATGCAAAATAATGTCATGTCGTATTTTATTGGCCATATCGTAAAGCTTTTCAAATTTATTGAATTTTATACCAATTGTAAAGGTGTTATTAATCACGTTTTTGGCCATTCCAAGAGATATTTCATGGTTGAGGCCAATATTTGGTTATATGACAACCACATTATCCCTATTAATGCGTCATCGTGTACATTAACCCAAATGTAACCATTTTCGCATTTTTGCACCATGAGTACCTACAAAGCAACCATCCTTAATTTGTTAATTTCTCTCCTGGAGACCCAACTCTACTCTTATTGAGTTGAGAAAGTTATTATTCTAAAAATCAGAAATTATGTTATCTAGTGTTTTATTTTCATTGTGAAGTCCCAATTTTCTTCATAATGTTGTCAGCATTGATTAGTTTTCGATAGTGCTTAATTTATTTTACTTTATGTATGTGTTGGGCTAAAGGCTCGATGCCCAAGCATTGTTTTGTTTATATGGTTTGGGTATGTTTTTGCTTTTTGATGACACTTCCTCTTTTCATGATTTTCCTTTCAATTGTAGGTGGAGGATTCTCAACCATTCTCCATAGGTTTTTGTTTACTTGAGGATGGCCCCATACATGCACTTCCAAATGGTGTATTATTTCCTAAAGGCCACCCAATTCCTAGCGAAAAGGTGCTTACGATGTGTAAAAGTAGTGAATTTCAAATGGAAGCCTTCTACGCTGATGAACATGAATTACCTCCAGGTGTATCACCAAAAATCAGCATTTTTAAGGTATATTACGGGCTACTATTATTTTTTTTCCTTTAATATAACGGACTATATCAATAATATTATTTTTTTGATCATGTCCTTTTTATTAAAGTGAACCTGCTCATGATGTTCATTATCAAGGGACAATTGAAAATAAACTTTTTGTTATCAGAAACTAAGTTGCATACAATGACTCTTACAAACCAAGTCTAGGTGAGAGCTATTTAATGACATGTAGGTAATGAATTGTGGACATGTGGTGATCCTGCAAAATTTTTTTTATTAGATATAATAAAACTCAATTGGCATTTTATGTTGGATTTGAAGTACTTTCTTCGTTCTTATTTAGTCTTCCCATTTTCCGCAAATGGAAATTTTATAAAGTTCTCATTATGAATCATTTTTATTTTAAGATATCTTTTTAGACAAAAGTTACCTCATTTGTCGAACACATTAAACTAAAAAGCATCAGATTTACTTTTTAAACCCTCTAAATTTACCTCATCTTTCATATAATTGGTACCCTTAGAGATATATCCTTCTATTGTTAGCATCCGTATTGGTGAGTACACTATGACAAATGAAGTGAAAGACTAGATTTTCCAAGTTGCGGTGAGATTAACAAAAAAAGTTTAGTTCCTAGAGCTCAAAATGTAGATATAATTGATATAATCTAACAATGAACTTGATTGGCATAGAGCACTATTGGCTGTGCACAATCGTGCTTCATGCGATAGTCCCATGAACATGATTATTGATGATATCGTTATACTGCATTTTAATATTTGTAATGTATAAGTTTTATCATTATGAATTTTATCATGATGTATATTATTTAATAAATAAGCCTAAATTGGTTGTTACTTTATGACCTTTAATTGCCAATGGTGAAAAAACACCCATGGCATGATTAAAATCTACAAAAGGGGGAAGAAAATGGTTGCCAATGGTGTGTTATTTTCACCCATGCCATGAGTAAATGGGAGAATACTCATTCCATGGGTAAATTTTTACCTCGACCCACGTGAAAAAAAAAGGAAGTTCTCTACGAATTATATAATGTATTTTTTTTTATCATGAGTGGGGTAGGGTAGATTTTTTAAACATTAGATGGTAAAAAAAAATCACAGGATGGGAATGTTGGTGGGTATTTTACCCACCAATGGTGACGCTCTAAGGCTTTGGTATTGATTTCTCTTCAAGAAAGATTTCTTCTCTATAATTATAACTTGTATATTCGCATTTAAAATCTGTACGATATATTTCCCTCAATTGGTTAAATTATTGTGATCGTTGGCGTAAACCTATTTCTCACATGGATTTTGCATCATTGTTATTTACATTATCTTGAAGCTTTCTCCTTTTAAGCTCAATGTTATATTCTTTAGAATATTCTTTTCTCTTAGACAATTAGATTTGAATACTAGAGTAAAATTAGGTGCATTTAGGTAAGAGTGAAGATGCTAGAGTGAAGATGTTTCTCACTGGTTGATATAAGATGTTTCTCATAAATTAGGTGCATTTAGGTAAGAGTGAAGATGCTAGAGTAAAATTTATTAGTTAAATGCAAAGTATTTGATGCTTTTGAATCATAAGTATACTTGATAATGAAGCCCACGAATATGAGAATGTAGGGATAGTTTGCATTTTTGGCTTAGGGTTTCACTTATCTGAAAGACTAGTCTTGATGCTTGAATTTGGGTTGTAAAAAACATGAAACTACCTAAGTTTGTGCATGGTAGTTGTTTAATTGAGTCAAAGGAAACTTATTATGCTTAGGACAAGATGACTTAGAGAGTAGGTGACACTAATTTCAGGTGATGGTAATGGCATAAGATTGGAAAGTATTATGTATGGGTGATGTGCTGTTTTGTACCATTTGAGAGTATGAGAGTATGAGAGCTTGAGTATTGGAAAACGTGGATTGATTGGATGTTTATATATTCATTTAAAGGACTTGTATAAATTTATTGTTAAAAGTCAATGAAGAGAAGAGCTGAAAGTCTGAGTGTATATTTTTCTTTTCATTGTTATGGCAGCCACTCTGCATCAGCTCTTTCATGTATTCTGCTGGAGCATGAATATCTATTTCTTTCTTCTTTTTCTTCTATTTGTTTGAGCTGGGGGGATGTACTGGAGGGCATGATGAAAAGTTGAGGATATTTAAAGGGAGTCGATTATGGCTGTCAACCCTATTGCTTTAACTAGGAATTTTGTGCTGGCATTGGTTTGGGATGAGAACGAGTCTGTACAGTCCTAATTTATGCAAACTTGCACATGTTATTGTTTTTGTTGTAAAGTGCGTAAGGTTCACTGAGGCACAGTGCCACCCCAACCAATCTCCTCATATGTCCTGATTTTCTTAATGCATTCCTTGATCCTCGTGCCTTAAAACCAAGGTTGTTCTTGGAGGGTATGATCTCTGGCTGCCATGCAAGAGTTACTAGTTGTTTGGCAGTGTTAAAATTGGTTATACTATGCAACTATCTGTTATTTGTTAAGTTTAATACGCAATTTAAATTTTACAAGCATTTGAGGTGGTTTGGAGATTCATGCTTTAGCATATAGTGTATCTAAAGTAAACTAAAAACAGCAGTAAAGTTTATTTAGCCTTTGGGATTGGAAAATTGCCAAACTTCTGAACAGTTATTTTCCTACTACTATAGCTTATATCTTCATAGATCTTTTGTGGTTTAATAGTGACATTCTCACAAGTCACAATGCTTTCTTGTGCAGATTGGTCCTTTCCCGGTGGCTAATACTGAAAGTGCTAATGTGAAGGTGAAAGCTGTTCTCACTCCAGATGGGACAGTCACTTTACAATCTGCCTTTGTGAGTTTTTTTTAACTTTTCTGAATCCAGAATGTACTACAATACCCTTCTATGCACAGGGTGTTATATGGATAAGAAAAGAGGTTGGAGAGCTGGGATCAACTCAATCTTCTTCCATCCGTGATACTCCCTTGCTGTGAGGGCTCTCTACTCACTTATCATGGGGACTTATTATATCTGTGTAACAGCTTGTAGGGGGCTCTGTAGACGAACCAGTAATGAGAAGCAACCCAGACATATCCTCGGGATCGATGGAAGCAGAATTTGAGAATCAATCTCCCGATGCAGAAATCAGTGCTGAAGATAAGCATTTTGAATCCAAGCCATTTTCAGCATCCTATGTGAGTTGATGCTGTTTTTGAACTACGATAGCAGCAATTTTACTAATTTAATTGGAAATGATTTGTTATGATTGACTTTGATGCAAAATTTGTTTATTTTTCTCCATCCCATAATTGAGTTCCTTGGCATTGGTGTTTAGCCCATGTAACACTATCTCTTCTTTTAGTAGCAAGTCTAAGTGCTGGTATAGTGTAATACTGTAATTATACTTTCTAATGTGATTTTGGAAAGAAATCTCATGTGAACTTCTATGGTAGTGCATATCTATATTCAAACACGTTTTTTTTAAATTAAATTTATACCGTTGATGTTGAATTGTTGATTGCCATTCGAGTAGATGGTGTTTGGTGATAATTGAAACTTCGACACATTTTTTGCCTAAGTTGAACTACCATGGGGTTTTCCTTGCAAATTTGTGAAAAACTTAATACCTTACCACCTGTTATTAGTGGCTACCAAATGAGGCATATATGGTCATGTTATTAGGCTTGAGTGAACTGTCTATCTAATCTTAGGCCTTGAAATACTCTCAAGATCAATACAGTGGAATCATATAATATTTTTTGTTGAATTTATTTTTAGGTCTCTGAATTAATTTTGAACTGGATTTTCAAAGCTCTTGTCCCCTGGGGTAGTAACATGTACTTTAGAAGTTTAATTGACTGTATTATCTTAGACTGCGTGTTCTACTAAGACAGTCACAATGGATGATGTAAAAGAGATTTTAGTTTGTTTTGTTTCCTTGTTTTAGAATTTTATATCATTGTATACTGCTTGTTTTCAATGCTCTCAGAAGTGATGGCATATTTTTGTTCCTTCTTTTATTTTTGTCACATTGTAAATAAGGTGAAAATTCTACAGTGGAACCTTTTTATGACTGCAGTACCATGTACATTTTGATTGCACCATCACCAGTGCTGTTTGATTAGTTTGAATTGGATTGTATACATCTTGATATATGTGGTAGAATCCACTGGAAGTGATTGATGTTTGTTGTAGTGGTTTTTTTCAGCCTGAACATATTTACACCAGGGTCTAGGATGCTAGGCCTTCTACTGAGAAGGAGCTATATTGTAGCTATACTATAATGCTGATACAACAGCTCTTTTTATTTTTTCTAGAAACACAATAGGAAGGGTAAAACCATGGCTCGGTTGGCATTACCAATTGATGAGTGTGTATTAGGTCGCACAACTGATGCAGAACTTCTAAAAGCTACAGAAGCCGCACTAGCCGATCAGGACTACAAGGTTGAGCAAGCCAAAGAGAAGAAAAACACCCTTGAGTCTTATGTGTATGAAACTCGCAATAAGGTAGAGCTTCGAATTTCCATGTTTCTTTTGTTATTGACTTGCTGCATTCTGGTTGAAGCATCATTAATTTCCTATTCTATACATAATTTATAATTTGCAACGGTTTTATTTTTGCGAGTGTAATTTACCATTTCAGCTTTCTGTGCTTGCTTTATCTACTGCATTTTCTTTGGAGTAAGTATGAACTTTTGGTTGCTAAATTAACACATGGATAAATATAGATGTTGCTTTTTTATTTCCTTTTGAGATAAGAAATATGTTTGTATGTGTTCAGCATGAATTTATAGTAGTACTTTTTAAAAATGTTGTATATTTCTATCATTGTGGGGGTCTTTTTGCATAGTACTTGTAAGTAGTGTTTAGGGTATAGGCTTGTGGTTAGGCTTAGTCTAAACGCTAGTTGGAAAAAAACATGAAGGGGGTTTAGTAAGGTAGTGGTGTACCGTGTACGTAATATTCTCATTTTTGATCGGTGCAAGGCGCACACCTTTCATGGGCAAGGCGCACTTTTATTTTTTAATTTGAAAGATAACTTAAAGAAAAGCTTGCCTAGGTAGGAATCGCTTAATGTCATTGAGATGATGATTTTTTTTTTTTTCTTTTATAATAGAACAATAATTAAGCTGTGTATTTCCATAGATTTTGAGTACATACAAGGATTATACTTCAGAGCCAGAAAAGGCAGCCATCTGTGAGAAGCTACAGAAGACCGAGGACTGGCTTTACGAGGATGGAGATGATGAATGTGCACATGTTTATGCTGACAGGCTGTACGAACTTAGAAAGGTTGTTTGTAGTTCAATTCTGATCTGACACAATAATTACCACTTGTAATGTGCTGAACCCTTTCTTTTTTTGGTAGTTGGTGGATCCAATCGAATACCGCTATAAGGAGAACGAGAGCTGGCAACATGCAGTGAATACTGCAGTTGACACGATAAAAGAATGTCGGATAGCTGCACGATCACTTACAGAGAGTGAAAAAGAAACTGTATGGTTCTACGGGAATTTGATAAATATCAACTGTATTAGTAATAAATAAACAGTTGAGCTATTGCTTTCTTCTTAAATTTATTTTATATTGTGTTAGGTTCTAGCTGAATGCACTAATTTGGAACAGTGGCTGAGAGGCGCAACTCAAGAGCACGATTTACAGCCCAAATATGATGATCCAGTTATATGCTCAAGAGACATTGAAGAAAGAGCAAAAAACTTGCGAGAGTAATGTCTTTGTTGTTTTGCGTTCTTCTACTATCTTTTTAATAAGGCTTTTAGTATAATAGGGCATCTCTGTTGGATAAATGAGTGCTTCACGAGCAATTGACTTGAATGAACTTTGATCTTGGTTCATATCTTGATAAAACATGACATCTGCTGCCCATTTTTACAGAGTAGCACATGTTCCGTGATCCTTAATGTGCCCATGGCTGCAGCGTTTCTCAATATGCTTCATCTTAAATTCTTAATCAAGATAACTTAATCAATAATAAGATTGTAATCTTTAAAGCTGCTTGTCACGGCTCTTTTAAGTTTGCGGCTAAAGAGGCATGCTGCATGTTCTCTGATGACTTGTGGGCTGAACTAGTTTTTCAAATTTCCGCCTGCAAGCATTGGGTGTGGGATAGGCATGATCTGTAGACGAACTCATCCATGGTTGCACACCTTGGAACGGGCGTTCCATATGCTGGGCATAGAGACTATATTTTTGGAATCATCTTTAATGCTTGTAAACTACCAACTTATCTGGGGTTTCCCTGCTTGAAGTGTTGTCCTCTTTGAATTTGTTAATGATGTTTTCAATCAGCTTAACGTCAGATGTCTATGGTTACAGAAACCGAACTTTGAAACTCGACGCCTCCTTTGAGGTGTCATGTAGCGTATTTTTCTTTTCGAGTGGGTAGTACTCGTGTTCTTTAAGCTGATTAGTTATTTCTGAATCAATGACAGGTTTTGCAGGCACAAATTAAATGCAAAAGGTTATCATGGTGGTTCAGATGATAACGCATACTCAGATCACAAGAGCAAAGGAGATGACATGCAAGTAGATTAACGTGCCATTCCACCTAACATTGTGGCTGTACTCAAATCATTACGGTCAGCATGAATCTCTTTTTTCATGTCTTTGGCGAAGTATTATTGACCTGTGTGACTTTTACACAATAGATCCAATCAGAAGTTCAATGATTTTCGATTGTACAAACAGTTAAATTCAATCCAACATTCCTTGCCACCCCTGCGAAAAGGCAAAGAAAACGCTAAATGTAGCCTATTTTAGCCACGCGATGTCAGAAACTTGTATACTCGCGCGTGCCTTGATGAGTTAGAAACATTCATATAGTATCTTATGATATCTGCCTTTTTCTATAGCATAGCTATTGTTACCAATGCAATTTTAGTGTGTTTTTCTAGATATATACATTTGATACATAAATACATTTTGTCTTCTATCGGCATTTTGTTCGTTGATGTAATCTTATTACATACGTAATTAATCTTTGAGTATATTGTTTTCGGGAGATTGACTGTGGTGTTGACTGTTGACATCTTTCGTATTCATTTTGTGCATTGTTTTGATTATTGAAGTGCGAAAAATAATTATCCGTTATGTTGTTAGCCTGCAACTTTTAGGGGGTTAAATTGGCCGCTTTCCTCTAGCACTCCCTCTCAAGGGAGTACGGGTAAAGATTGTTCGTCACCTTCCCTCATCCAGATTTTGTTTTCCAGCGGGATATTATGTTGATGATATTGTTTGCCTGCCATGCCCCCTCTGTATCTTCCCTCTTTCATCTTCCTCTACCATTCCGTCAGTTTTTTGTAATTGTAAAATTTGTAATGTGGTTTGGGGATTTGCTTGATTCACAAAGTTCAGTAAAATCTTATGTATACTATTGTATCTTAACGGGATTTCTACATTTTTATTAAACACACAGACATAGTAGTGTACTTAAATATTCTATGAAATTAATTTTAATTAGTTTTATATTCAAAATAAAAGAATCTCATTTTATCTCGGCTGTAGTAATTTTAAAAAATTAAAAGCAAAGTTGAATATTAAAAAAAAATTGTTTTCAAATAAAAAAAACTTATATTGCCTTCAATACAAGATTATGCCACTATTTTTTCATTTTATTGGAAGAAAATTGACATTGAGCAAAAAGCTAATGAACACATAAATTGCTCTCGAATAAATTGAAATTAAAGGAATGATGCTATAACTGGTCATTTTATGATTGTAAATTTGTACATTAAATCAACCCAATAAAAATTGTGTTACCTTGAAATCGACTTATTTGAGAATTTGTGAGACATGAATTAGCTTAACAATATTATAACGTTCAAAATTGATTTTTAGTTGTTTAACAATTTGTCTCCCACGTGGCAGATACTTCTCTTAATTATGACCATAGTTTTCTACGAGAGAGATACACTGGACAGAGAGAGATACACTGGACAGGATGATGATGAGTTCTTTAATGTTTAAAATGTCAATTTAAATGTTAAAATACACACTTTAAATATTAAAATACACACGTTAGTTAGTTAAATCTTTTTGAAATAGTCTGACGATGATATACTTCACATAAAACAATTGTTTTACCTCTCACTTTGTCCTTTTTGGCCACTTTGATACCACGCAATTCAGGAAATTAAATGGGGCCATAAATAGGAATGTTTCGCAATTTAATTTTGACATCAAAAGATTACAACAATTAGCAAAGTATTCCAGAATTCGATTTCAGCTATTGTTGTGAGAGACCGTTTTTTAAAGAGACGTTAAAATAATAAGCTAAGGTTTCTAATTGGGCTATTTGGCCCGTGTATCTAATGCGTCTCGCACAACAATTTGTATTCTAATTTTTACATTCTAGCTATTATTCCTAATAGTTTTACTTTAGTTTTGTAGTAGTACACTAGTACATTATTTTTGCTGCCCTAGAGGCTAGAGATCACCCGGAGAATCAACGGTCTTTCTACAAACTGGACATGATGTACTTCGCGCAAGCCATTCATCAATGCACAACATATGAAATAAGTGTTGACACCCGGGCAGCTGTCTTGCCTTTTCGCCCTCGACCAGATCCTAACAAAAACCGCAATAATTATACTTAGATGACGAATTATGGGGCGTGAGCGTGACTAAAAATGCAATGACAGACAAGAGATAATGGAGAATTAGGGTGCAAATTACGTGAAAATAAACCTTCCTTTTTAAGTGATTGATTAATATAATTTACGACTTAATACATATTCTTATGATTGAAATAACATTTTCCTATTTAAATGAAGATGTACTTTATCTTCTATTTAGCCTCATACCTCTAATAAGCCAAAAAAAGAGCTAGCTAGTTAACTACTGAGGGTGTTTGGCAAATAGCTGATAGCTGATAGCTAATTATAGTGCCTGATTTGACCAGCTGATTTTATTAACTGGTTTGACCAACTGATTTTGAACCCGCTGCTATAAGCAGCTTGTTTAAAAACAGCTTATTCGTATCAATAAGTTGTTTCAACCAGCTAATTCACCAAACACTGTCTTTAGCTGGTTTGACCGCCCAACCCTCTATTTATATCCAAATAAGCTAAAATTGCTCAATAAGCTAATTTGCCAAACACCCCCACTATAGATTATCAGTGGATTATCTTCGATATATAATGAGTGGGTTCAAAAACTTTATAGGAGTAGTTAATAGTCCCTTATATTTACTTTATTTGTCTCATTTACTTTTTGTTACTCTATTCATTAATTATATTTTATTTGTATTTTATTTTAAATTTATAAGTTAAAATATAGTCAAGTGGAATCTTCTTTGATTTGTCTTAATGCAAGGATTATTCATATTAATTTTTCATAATTTTTAATCATACATAATTAAAGATATATTAAGGGTTAAAATATTACCTCAACTAGTGTGAAAAAGTAAATAAGACAAGTAAAATGAATATGAGAGAGTAATATATTGGTTGAAAATTTTGCACTATAAAATATTTTCAATCTTCAAACATTAAAAACTTATACAATAATATTCAAAAGAAGTTCGAATTAAACTTAATCACACGGCTGAAAGAGTTTTTAACACTCATAATTATTTTTAAAACAATGTATTTGTAATAAGTACTCCTAAATCACAAATGTAATCAGTTGGTTTAGCTTTGAATAATTAGGTTAATCACCTGTATATATCTATAACTATTACTAAAACAAAACACGCTTACATCATCACCTTTCAAAATTGCTTACGTGTCGCTTTTACATTAAAAAATTTTCCCTTCTAAATTAAATGATGATGTCATTGTTATTATGATCTTTAACTTTCAACTTTTTTATTTTGAATATATTATTTTTCTTATTAATTGTTTTTTTTTTTACTTTTTGGGTCAAATCATATTTAATATATTAGCAAACTATATATTATATTTTATTTATTTTAATTATTTATAAAAGTTTTTTCAATTTTTTTTGTTAAATGAATATTATTTAGTGTATTGAATATTTTGAGATAGTTAAAACATAATATACTTTTACTAGGATTTGTTTTTGTTATTTATATTCAGAAAATTTGATAAAACCGTGCATCGCACGGGCACTACCTAGTATATCACTAAAATAAATGATTTTGTTTAAATTGCTAATTTGTGAACCTAATTAAATGAGAAATTCCCACAAGTAATCTTCAATAATACCAAATTTTGAAGAGTTTATTAATTTTTAATTACGATTATAATCAGGACCGGCCCTAGATAATTTGGGGCCCCGGGCGAAATGGTACATTATGACGCTTTTCCTTTGTAATTAATAATCTATATAGACCCTTTACAACTATTAATTTTGCCCTTTTGACATGGGCCGTCATGGGCCCTGGGCGACGGCCCCTCTTGCCCACCCTTAGGGCCGGCCCTAATTATAATGGACTATAGTAAAATAATTACCTGTAAACAAATGGTGCAACAAACTTGATTATGTGAAATTGGAAGATGAGATTTTGATGATGAATTTGGACGAAATTTGAAGAGTGGGAGCTTTCTGATGAGTTCGAGGGAAACCCCACGAATTTCAACCACGTTGTACAAGTCTGATCCATCTTCAATGCCTTCATTCATACTTGTCTGAATTCAAATTAATTTTTCTTAGTAATATTAATAATAATATTTGAACTATATAATTATTTTATTATTAGAGTAGGCTAGGGAATGAGGGAAGGCTGGTCGATGATATTTTTTAAAAGTGGTATAGGTTTACTCTCCCGTTCAGATAAAATTCAATTCTCCAAACCATAGAAAAATTATCTAGAATAATTCAACTTTTTCATGATTTTCTTATAATAATTCTTATTGATTAACCATGAATAATCCCAACTTTTGAGGGTATTTCCTTAGAGTAAACTCTGTTACCGGATGACTTGTTATAACAAGTTTTAATTTTTTTTAATGTCGAAAAAATGTTATAAATGTAAAAATAAATTCTGATTTTTTTTAACTAAAATTTTTTATGTAAATTTTCAAAAAAATTTCTAATTTTTAATTTAGTTTTTTGGTAAATAACCTACTATAGCAGCGCAGGTCATTAGATTACCCAAGTTTACTCTAGGCAAATACTCTTAAAGTTGAAATTCATGATTAATCAACAGATAGAATTATCGTAGAAAAATCATAAAAAGATTGAATTAGATAATTTTTCCTATGATTAAACCTTAAATATCATACACTAGTCTATAATTGATAAACTTGTTCTCTAATATTTACTTACTTGCCATTGGTAAGCCTTGAGAACTGCAGGACTGACCCATTCTCTAAACGCTTTCCCATCGAAAATGCTTCCAAAAAGAGCAACCTGATTTTCATCACAAACATCAAACATTTAATTGCAAAATTTAATCAATGACTCTAAAAGAGTTGCATTAAGGAGGTGATTTGAGTTTTTAAAAAAATAAAATTAAATTAAATAATGTGAAAACCTAATTTAATTTAACTTTGAGCAATTATTTATCTTTTCTAGATAAGATCCTCACTTAACTCTTCTTTTCTCTGAGTCTATCGTATTATAATCTAAAAATGAGCTGATTTAGCATGTTGGCTAATTTTGGTTGGATTTTCAGTTTCCTTGTCTAAGAAAAAACTTTGTACTATGATCTATTTCTTTAAGTTTGTCTTATTTGATTATTTAATATAAATTTTTTTAATTAATTTAAGACGTAAAGAGTATTAATTCAGGAGTATTAACTAATGTTCCATCCTCCAAACTATAGCTACTTTTTCAAGAAAATATCATTAGATTAGTCTTTTCTCCAATTATAGATATCAATTTTAATTTTCAAAATTTGGGATAATTCTTACTAATTTTTAAATATCTAGAAAATACTTCTATATGATTAATATTAGCATCTAGTTATCTAAGAAAGAGGGAGTATTTTATTATTTGCTCTATGAGTTCATGAGTTAGATAAATTGTACTCCCTCCAATTCACAACTATTGTCCCATTTACTTTTTCATAGTTGTCCAGATAACATTTTAATCCTTAATATCTCTAATTATTCTTAATCAAAAATTGAAAAAAAAATGATATTAATAATCCTTGTATTGAGACGAATCAAACAAGATCCCATATGATTATATTTTAACCATAAGATATTTGTTTTGAATTAGAGGGAGTACTTCCTAAGTTAAATATGAGCTAGGGACCATCTTTTTAGGAGAAATAACCATAAGGGTAAAGAAAAAATATGCTACTTCTTATGTAGATGTAATATAATACTAGTAGGTAATAATAATTGGATTATTAACTACACAGGACAAGCAAATGGAAAAAATATTTCTATAAATAGGATGTGTAAAAACACTGATTTTTATCTATTAGTGTTAAGAATTAAAAAAGAGTTTATTTAAAAGTTAAAAAGAAAAAAGTCAAAAAAAAAAAACAAATCTTGATTGCCAAATCTAACATTTGGATATGCCCTTTGTTAAAAACTTCAAATCCTTGTATACTAAAATTATTCATTTATTTATTTATTATTCATTAATTCTTATAGTCCTAATTAAATGCAACATACTTTTACACTATTCATTGATTAATAATCTCAAAAAATATAATGAAACTATATTATATCTATATATTACAAGATAGGCCAAATGAAACAGATATATATAAGCATCGAATCTAAATCTAACTTAAAAATTATATTTGCTTTTCAACTAAAATGAGACTCGGACATCTAAATACTTATCCTTTTAATTTAATACATTTCAATTATCAATCATAAAGAAGTAATGGTTGCCATGACCAACAAGTTGCATCTAAAACGACTAATATAGATAGCAGGTGCTCTCTTGAGAGACCGTCTTTTGTAAAGACAATTTTTAAAAGTCCAAACAAAATTTATATTTAGAATTGTAACAATATATATTTAGAATTAAACTGGGCTTGTGTATAGATAATAGAATCAGTTTATATTGTTTCTACAAAATCAATGCACCAAACGTACAACTATTAAGGTCCACTAACATACGCAACTTGTCTACATCAAATGGACCAGGAGTCCAGGAGCACTATCACAATTTAATTCTCTAATTAACATTTTGCAATACTTTTTTATAAAAAATATTTATTTCTAACTAAATTAAATGTTTAAGTTATTAATTATTAAAACGTTAAAATAGCATATATTTTTTATCATGTTTCTTCGCATTATGGTCGTTTGGGCTAAAATTGCATGTACAATAAAATATTGAATTTAGAGTGAGGAATGATTGCTTCGGATATGATCATATAATCAAATGTTTAAGCGCATGATTAAGACGCTAATAAAAGTAGGAAAAATTATGCTTAATAATCCCATTTATTGTCTAAATTTGTTGGGTATAACCTCAATTATTGATTATTTCTAAATAATCTAACATTTGTATATTTTTACTAACAGCATCTTTTGCCACATTTTAACCAGCTATTACAGGTACATACTAAAAAAGAGTAGGGTTAGACCAACAAAGAAGCATTAGCAGGAAGAAGAAATGAGTGTAACGTCTAATAAGTACCTAAAATAGCCGGTTAAAATGTGAAAAATGGGTGTTGTCAGCAATAAATATACAAAGATTGGATTATTTAGAAATAATAAATTAAGTGAGGAATATTTTTTAAAAAAATATTTTTTAATCTATGATGTACCTTGGATAAAAAATGACCATTAAGGAGTGAATCAAGCAAATCAAGAGCAAGAATGGCACCAGACATGACCCCAATTGCAGCACCTCTACATAAGCCTGATTCAGTTGTATGCCCTTTTATGGCTCCTGCTATGCTTCCTATTATCACCCCTCCTTCCAAATTATTATTCACATTAACAAATAATTAGGAAGATATTTATATGATCATAATTAATTGCATGATTAATATTAGGAGTATTTTCCATACAAATAATTGAAAAAAAAAATGTCTCTTAATTAATATGTCCACATCAAAATATCTAAAGGATCAAAACTTAGATTTTAATGTTAATATATTAATATTAATCGATGACTTATCATTTTACTTTCTTCGTTCATTAAAAGGTAAAAAAATATTAAATATTTAAATAAAAAACTTTCAAAGGATGTCTTGAGTTTGCAACACTTAACTTAATGTATTATCGTTTCTAAAAATTTTTTTGTTCAGTTTTAGAGATATGTTCCACCTTTTTATTCATATTAGTGGTTTTTAATCAAATTTTAAGGATGAAGAGAATACAAACTCAAAAGTGAGAGCTTTTGAAGATAGATGAAGATTAAGGACAAAGTAATTAATTAAATAGAAAATATTGTGTCGACTTAGTTTAGACATAATTTTTTATGCACCAACTTTAAAAGGTATTAAAATAGTCAGTATTGTTTACTTAACGAGTACAATTGAGTATAAATATTAAAGAATAATTGTTATTATTCAGTTGGTACACAATAAAATAGTGTGAATTAGAAGTGTACAAGAATTTTGATGTAAAAAAAAGCTTACCAAATGCAAAAGTGATGGTACCAATTGCCAAAGCAACTTTCATCAACAATTTCAAAGCTAATTGAAATCCAAATCCAAATTCAAAATCTCTGATTTGCATGCTTTCAAATAAATGAACAACATTTCTACAAACAAAATTCAAATGAGAAGAACAAACAAAACTTCTCCAATGAAAATTCATATTTAGTTTTATATGAACACACTTAAAAATAGTAATTAACTTATAAATTTGTAAATATTTGGGAAAAATTTTGCAGAAAATAAGAGTTAGGAAAAGAAGAAGCCTTGAAAGGTATGAATTTGAGAGAGTTAGTATTATGGGAAAGGGGACTAATAGCATTTATATGAAGTTTGGAACTAGGAATAGCATTTAAGAAGGTATGGTCTACTTGCTCTTCCCACTAGCCAATTAGCCATATAGGCATATATGCATGCATTGGAGAGTAATCCCATCTCTCACTCTATTTGCCCCATTTTTATTTAATTAACCGCTAGTCTTCTGAGAGACCGTCTTTCTAAAAGACGTCTTTCAGGCTCAACCCATTAAAGTTTAATGTCTACTTTACTCTACATTTTTCTTTATGGGTCAGTTCAATTAGAGATGGTCTTATCTTAAATGTCTACTTACATAATTCTTAATATCTACTTATAATATTCTAAAAATATATAATAGACCGGCCCATTTAAAGATAGTCTCTCAAAAAGACTGTTTCCCACGGGAATTTGTAAATTTATTTATATTAATAAATTTGTCACATTTCTAATATTTAGATACAATCTCACTATTCTCTATATTATTTTTAAATATTAAAAAGTAAATAGGATAAAAATGACCGAAAGAAGCAGCAATTAATGTAGTGGTGTAACCTAACATTTTTACCTACTTTGGAACAATATAATAATAGTAGATAGTTGGATAAATTTTGCAGATAGAAAATGATTCTTATGATAAATTTTCTTGGTGATATATTGGATTTTTATGGACCTAGATATTTATGTAGGTAAATGTTTTGTATGGGAATTTACCGTTGGTTGTTTTTTGGACCTAGATATCTATGTACAACTGATAGAGTGTTTACCAAAGGAATGGTAATTATTTGTAGTGATTGATTTTAACGGTTGATTTTATCAATTGGTTTAATTAGCCGATTTTAAACATATGTTTAAGAGCAATTTATTTATAATTAGTTGTTTCATTATAATAAGTTGTTTAACCAAAAAATTTGTCAAACGTTACAACAAACATTATTATCCTAACATTACTATTTGAGTAATATAATATTGTTAGTACATAGTATTTTTTAGAGTTGATATTTAAAATTGTTAGTCAAATCAATTTCAAAATAAATTCTATTTTAGATTGACTTAATTTCTAATACAAACGCTTTCAATTTAGCTAAATTAGAGTGAATAAAAGCTAAGGCCAAAGGGTATAATATTCTTTTACTATCGAAATTTCCAAAAAATATTTATGATTTATCATAATAAAGGATCGATATACAACCTCTAAAACTTCAATACCAAACATTTACTGTGAACCATGAGTACTAAGTTTTTATTTATAAGTTATTTCAGATCGAATCTACTCACACTCAATTGGAGTTACGTTTTACAAGCAATGTATGAAAAATAAAGATAAATAGAAATAACAGTTGTTCTTGGATGAGACAGCCTCATTGAGACCGTCAATTTGGGCCAGCTCAATACGCGCATATAATAATTTGGTTATTTTTTTCATTTTCTGGGCATTTTTCAATTTTGATCTTAAAGATATCAAAGTTAACGTTAAAGGTATTAATTTTCAAAATTGATAAATGCTCAGAAAATTAAAATGTTATTACACTTCGTCTTAACTTGCGACGGTCTTGTCCAAGTTTTTGCGTAGAAATCAATGTTGCTCAGATACCGGGTGCTACTAGTATTTATGAATAAATTGTATGGGTTTCCTAGGGTATTGATCCTTAATTGATAAAATGATAACCCAATCCTCCAACTCATAAGCCCATTAATGAACAAATATCCTCCCTTTCAATGCCTAGTTTTGAAGCCCATAAATTAATGAATATTATTTTTCTTTTAGCTAGTCTCTTGAGTGACTGTTTCTTTGAGAGATGTATCTTAAATCCAAGTTATTAAAGATTAATGCCTATTTACTGTATTCTTAATGACTACTTACATCATCATTAATGCTTAATTACCAAACTGTTAATGCCTACTTTCAATATCTTAAATGACTACTTACACCATTCTTAATGCCTATTTACAAAATTTTAAAAATATATATAATGGACCGGTCCAATTAGAAATAGTCTCTCAAAGAGACTGTCTCTCACAAGAATTTGTATTTTCCTTTTACACTGACTACGATAATAATGATATATTTTACTTTTCATCTTTCATTACTCATTAAAGAAATTGTCATCAACTACCAAATTAAATCATTTTTCTTTTCAAAACTACTTACAATAAAATTTAGGAAAATGATATATACAGCTCTAAAATACATTTTCTGTAAATATCATTACCCTAAAATTTATTAAAAAGTACTTACAAAGTACATTTTCTTTGTGAAATTCTACGTACTAATGAAATTCATTCCATGTTCGGTTAACTTTTTTATGTGGAAAGCCCTTAATTTTTAGTCTTTAGGCTTTTTAAAGCTTTTTTCTAAATAATAGAGAAATGAGATTTTACGTGAAAATAATTCGAAAAATAAGCTTTTCTGAAAAATAATATTTACTTTCTAAATTAAACATTAGTTTTAAGTCATGTATACTGGTTAATGCCATAACAACCCAAAAATTATTATAGCCAAATAAAAGAACTAAAAACAAAAAAAAAATAATTCATAATTTTAATTGTAATATTTAATTGTATGATATTTTCCCCATAGAGACAATTTTAAGAATCTTGTATCTATGAATTAACCACAAGTAAGTTCAAATTTTTTTTCTTGAAGTTACTCTTTGGCAATGTTGTTTTATTAAGTTTTAGTTGACAGATAAGATAAAAAAAAAGTGAATATATAAACTATTTGAACAGAGAAAATTAATTTGTTAATAAAATTAAAATTAAAAATGTAAACCATTAATGAAAATAAAAAATACTATATTTTAAAGATTCAGACTTAGATGTTAATAATTGTGTCAAATTCAAAGGTAAGAACTCCAAAATTTCTAGCATGGTATCACAAATTAACTTGAAATGATCATATAATATCATAATTTAAAAGTAACAAATAAATTTTGGGCATCACATATTGAGAACTATATTAATTAATAGTCATACCATTTAAAGAAAACAAATTCAATTAAAATTATGCAATTTAACTTTACAACCATAGATATGCTATAAATAGATCATGAAAATTGAAATTATTTGAAATTACATTATTATTATTGTGGGCCCATCACATCAAACAACAAGAATTTCTTCACACACAATGAAAAGAGGCCAAAAATGGCTAGTCTCATGAACAAACACAACATTTTATTATTCTTTAGTGTAGAACATCCATAGAACTAGTAATACTATTAGGGCTATTATCATGACTTTGATTATTAGCCCTAGTACAAACCCCATTATCATCCAATCCCATATCACATTTCATAGATATTAACAACTCATTACGTAAACAAATAGATTCATCTCGAAGTCTAGAATTCTCCTGAAGTAACTCGTAATTAGACTCCATAACGAGGTTAAGTTTTTCCGCCAATTGGTGATTTGCACTAAGAAGTTGCAAAACTTGTGATTGAAGATTTTCAAGTTGTTTACGTTTGCGAAGCCTAGATCTTCTTGCGGATTCTCTATTTGATATCATCCTTTTTAGTCTTCTTATCTCTTGTTCTTCATCTTGTTCATTGTTTGGTTCATCATTTGAAGATATAATAGGGTTTATGCTATTATTAGGGTTACATGAAGATGTATGATCAAGTGTAGTGTTTAAAGATGTTAGGTCATGGAGTGGTAGATATGAGTGGAGATTTGGTAAGAATTTATTGTTTGAGTTTGATGATGAAATGCTAAATTGGGATTCATAAGTGTTGTTTGGTTGGTTTTTAGGATTGGAGGGTAAGATTTGAAATCCTTTATCTTTGTCGTTCTGATACATATTATTATTTAGATGTTTTTCGGATGTTTTTTTAGTAAAATGAATGATGAAGAGAGAAAGTAAAGACGTAGCATAAAGAGTGAGATAATTTATAAGGCATAAGAAAGAAACAATATATAAATAATAGAATTATGGTCTAATATCAAGCTGTTGATCATTAAAGTTGCCTAAGGAAATTACAATGCCAACAAAATTTTACATTTTATCGCTCTAATATTATTAAGTGGCCTCCATCTTGATGGGGTTTAGAGATCAGAAGTATGCAACCTTCCACTTAATAGTAATGGCAAAGATTTTTTTGATTGGAACTTATTAGTCAACATTATCTGTAACTTCACATAGATAATTAACTTCAAATAGGTAAAAAGTTGCACATAAGTTAATGAGCCATTTTAATATAAATTGTTATAATCTTGAACCAAAAAACATTATATATTTGACCCCATTGATATGTATATATATAAACACACACGGACATTTTATTGCCCTAATTAATGCGAACAAGTGACTCTCAACTAAGTTGAAGGGTTTGAGAGTCTAATGTACACGATCTTATTCTTGTATATTGTTAGTGATAATAAAAAAAATATTTTTAATTGATTCTTGGTTAATATATATAAAAAGTTGAAGAAAAAGTGAAAAGAGCAAAACATTAATCAATTAGAGAGAATAATAATTTGTTTCTTGAGTGACAAGAACATCAACTTTCATGGATATCTCTACACGGCATTGATGCATTAAGAGACAATAACGTTAAGCATTCAAACTTGTAATTAGTGCATAGTTGTATATGGAAACTTCTTAATTAATTTGCCCCTAATTGCTTTATAGTCTATGACAATTTGTAGATGAGGAAAATTAGAACATTGGACAACAAAACAACAAAATTTTGATTAATTTATATATCTGGTTCAGTTGGTAAAGTTTTATCACTGTTAGGCCATGAAAATACGTCATATAATCACTCCGTGGTCCCAATCATGTGGACCCACTCACAAGGCACACGTAGGCTCAGGACCAAAAACCATCATCATCATCATCATTCCCAGTGTATCCCGCTCATAGACAAACTATGGTCAGGGTCTGGGGAGGGAAGATGGACGACAACTCATACCCATACAGGAGAGTGTGGTCAGAGAGTCCCTCGGCTCTAAAGCGTCTTCAAAGGGAGCAGTTCCTGCAACCATCCGATACCCTGCAACTTACACCCACGTTACCCAAGCATATAGAATCAACTAACTACAGAAAACTCAACATATAAAAATACGTACAAAAAACTAAACAAACGTTAATGGAAAGATATGTGGTAGAGAGCGAATAGGCCAAGAACAGAAACAAACGGTGGTCGGGAAGGACAAGTCTAGTGATCTAAGACGTGGATAAGGCACCGCTAACTGGCTCTATCCCTGGTCAGGTCCTTAGAGAGGTGGAGTTCGTGTAGGTCACTTTTGATCTGCTACTCCCACGTTCTCCTGGGTCTTCCCCGGCATCTCTTGCCCTCCACTATGATGCACTCGATCCTTCATACTGGGGCGTCATGGGTCATTCTCTGCACATGTCCAAACCATCTCAACCTGTTCTTCCGCATCTTTGCAGAGATAGGTACGACCCCTAACTTCTCCTTGAACTCCTGGTTTCTTATCCTGTCCATCATAGTTTTACCACACATCCACCTCAACATACGCATCTCTGTTACATCCATCCTCTGTTCGAAAACCTTCTTTACAGGCCAAAATTTTGTCCCGTACAACAAAGTCGGCCTAATTGCAACGCGATGAAACTTACCCTTCAGTCTATTAGGGAATTTTTTATCACAAAGCACTCTGGTCGCTGCTCTCCACTTAAGCCATCCTGCTTGTATACGATGAGATACATCTCCATCAATCTCCCCATTACTTTGAATCATCGAGCCCAGATATTTGAATTTGGATGTACATGCAACAACTTCTCCACCTACGGTCACTTCTGATTCCCCTATCGATTCAGTCCCACTGAAGTTGCATTGCAAGTACTCAATCTTCGTTCGGCTAATGCGCAACCCCTTACCCTCCAAGGCTTCCCTCCATTCTTCCAATTTTCTGTTAGCCTCTTCCTTAGTCTCTGCAGCCAAAACAATGTCGTCTGCGAAAAGCATGCACCATGGTACGGTCTCCCAAATGGATTTTGAGATTTCATCCATAATGACCGTAAAAATGAAAGGGCTAAGTGCTGATCTCTGATGTTGGCCTACTCCAATAGTGAAAGTCTCTGTCATACCCACCGGACTTTGAATGTTAGTCGAAACTCTGTCATACATGTCCTGTATTACCTCAATGTACCTCTGTGGAATACCTCTCTTCTTGAGGCTATCCCAAACAATGTTTCGCGGTATACTATCATACGCTTTCTCCAGGTTGATGAACACCAGATGCAGATCCTTCTTTCGCTCCCTATACTTTTCCATCAGTCTCCTCAAAAGATGAATCGCCTCGGTGGTTGATCTACCCGGCATGAATCCAAACTGGTTCTCTCTAATCACCGTCTCACGCCTTATTCTTTTCTCTATTACTCTTTCCCACAATTTCATAGTGTGGCTTAGGAGTTTGATACCTCTATAGTTCCCGCATTCTTATGCATCGCCCTTGTTCTTAAATAGTAGGATAATTGTGCTAACCCTCTACTCTTCCGGTATCTTACTAGATGTCAGGATGACATTAAAGAGTTTAGTAAGCCAATGAATGCCCTCTTCCCCTAAGCCCCTCCACACCTCAATCGAAATGTCATCCGGTCCAACTGCTTTGAATCTCCCCATCCTTTTGAGAGCTTCTCTTACTTCCGACATGGTTACTTCACTAATCGACCTATAAACCTGAGTTCTTCGTAAGCCTGAGGTTTGTCGGCTATCCTTTGTAGGGCCCCTAGTCTCATTGAGTAGTTGTGAAAAATATCGATGCCATCTTAATTTGATGTCCTCCTGTCTGATGAGTACCCGTCCACTCTCATCCTTAATGTACTTCACCGCCCCTAGGTCTTCCCTCCGTCTAGATCTGGCTTTAGCCAACTTAAAAATATATTTCTCCCCCTCTTTGGTATCAAGCTTCTGATATAGGGCTTCAAACGCACGGCTCTTAGCCTCTGCGACAACTTATTTAGTCTCCTGTTTAGCCTCTTTATACCTCTCTTTTCTTTGTATCCTATCTTCCTCCTCCTTACAAGCCATAAGCTCCTTGAATCTCCTGTTTTTGTCTTTTATCTTCTCTTGCACCTCTTTGTTCCACCACCACGACTCCTTGTACACCCTTGATTTTCCTGTCGACACCCCTAGCGTCTCCTTTGCCACCTTACGAATGGTTTCTGCCATAGGACCAAAAACCCACGGGCAATAAAAATTGACTTACATGTACACTTGATGAGATTCTTAAAATGATAGTTAGAGCTCTAAAATACTTCGATATTATATACTTTGATGATCACAATAGTAAACGAGTGATCAAATTTCACATGAGGGTATATTTAGATTTACAACATTTACAACAATTTGTTGAAAATTAATAAAAGTAATTCTTTAAAAATAAAGACTAAAAGAATATCTCTTTTTAAAAGTAATCAATTTCATTTGGTCCTCTTATATTATTGTGTATTTCATTTTAGATTTACAACATTTACAACAATTTTATATATATATATATATATATATATATATATATATATATATATATATATATATATATATATATATATATATATATATATATATATATATATATATATATATATATATATATATATATATATATATATATATATATATTAGATTTGATGACTAGCTTAAAACATATACTAATAAGCTATAATTATGATGTTATTACTATTACTATATGAGATCCCCTTATTCAAAAATTAGTAAAACCAAAAAATCAATAGTAATAACAATTTATTTGCGGATTCTAGAATCATGTAAAACTTAGGTAATGTATCCTCGTTTTGTCTAATTATAATTACATATTTTATTTTTTCGCAAAGCACATATTTTATTTTAGTTTCATATCTTTTGCTAATGTAACTCAATGTATATAGTACATATATAATTTTGATGAAAAAAAAATTATATAAATTTAATAACCATTATTAAATGTTCATGAGTATTAATAATTAGGAAAGATATTAATAAAAATAATAAACAATCAAATCAAAGGTGTAAAAGTTTTAAGCCAACTTCTATTAAAAGGAATATATGATTAGAATAAAATAGAAAATTGTACATAATTAATGGAAGATGTTTTGTAATGGTAAGAAGTTTGAAATGCATCAATTATAAAGACATTTAAGGAAAACATAGCATAACAAATATAGGCATTGTTTTTGGGCTAATCTTTATTTTGCCGTAGAAGAACGTCATTTTGGCTATATTAGGTTATTTTTTTTTTTTATTTTATTTTTTTGAAATAGCAATATGAGGTTATAATCCACAAGTTCTTAGATGTGATAACCTTATAGTCACACCATTTTTATTGGTCGACCCATATGCATTTAGTCTGTTAAAATGATTACTTGCAATTTTAAAACATGTGCTCTCTTGAGAGACCATCTTTTGTAAAGACGACTTTCAAAAGTCCAGCACAAAATATATTTAGAGTTATAACAATATATATTTAGAATTGGACTGGGCTTTTGAGAGTCGTTTTTACAAAAGACGGTCTCAAGTAAGAATTTGTGATTTTAAAATGCCAAACAAATAAATAAATTAGGGAAATTTCCTGATATACTACTGAGTTTCTTCATAATCCACCATATACCACATCAAGTGTTGTAGATCACCATATACCATTGAGTTTTAGTTCGTTAGCACATAATACCATTAATGAAAAATTTGTTAGTCTGCCGCTAGTGGTAATTATTAATTTACCATATACCATTATTTTTTTGTTTTTTTGCGTCAAATACCATCATTTTAAAATATAGTTATATCCATTAGTTAATGTAACTTTTGTGTGAAACTTGGTTTGTATATTACTATATTTTGTTAAATACTTCGTTTGGATGGCATTTCTTTTGAAATTAACTATATTTTAAAATGATGGTATTTGACGCAAAAAAAAGTAATGGTATATGGTGAATTAATAATTACCACTAACGGCAGACTAACGGAATTTGTCATTAATGGTATTATGTGCTAACGGACTAAAACTCAATGGTATATGGTGATCTACAACATTTGATGTGGTATATGGTGAATTATGAAGAAACTCAGTGGTATATCATGAAATTTCGCAATAAATTAATAATATGAATACGTTTTATGGTGAGACGGTCTAAAAAAACGAACTTATTATTTGAGGTCTTTTCTCACTTTTGAGCTTATGCACTAAGTTATTCTTCATCTTTTTGTCTAATTTTAGTTAAGGAGGATTGTATTAGCATTAATGATAGTAGTGATGTGTTGTCCTTCGCCAATTAGTGTTGAATTATTTTGCATTAAGGAGGGTTTATGATTACGTAAGAAAGTGTAATTACATTTAATTCATTAGAAAAAATTAACTAAAATAATTCAATTTTTATTAATTTTCCTACAATAATTTTAATTTTTAATTATTAAACATAAATAACCTCAATTATATGAGATGTTTGATAAAAATGCATCGAGGTAACATTTATTAATCAGCCTAAACTTTTAGTTAAGTTGGAGAAAAAAAGCAAACAACCGCAGATCAACAAGCAATGAGAGCCTAGAGGCCTATTCCACATAGCAACATTATTCCCTGTATCATTTCCTCATCGGCCAACTAGTACACGTACAATCAACAATCCATTATGCTCGATCTCATTCCGGCTACCCCCACATGTGAATACATCGCAGAAAGAAAAAAGGATGTCACTTTATAAATTTGAGGAGTAATCCTACTATTACTAATTGGTTTTAATAGTGAACCTCTTTTGAATTTATATGTGAGTTGCTTATTCTCCTCCTTATTTGAATCGTTTAAATTCTGACGTCATTCTACTTGCTCATACTCTTGGACTTGTGGTTATCGAAATGTAGGAGGAATATATGGAGGACACTATATCCCTATCCATTCATGGCCTTTTTATAGTCATGGATTAGGAGTATGTGTTTTAACTCAAGGTTTTTAGAGATAAAATGGATGTACAACTTCTTAGCATTTAAATGATAGGAAAAAGTTAAATTATGGGGTGAAATTAGATGCACAGGAGAGAAAAAGATACCCTCTCCGTATTCAAGTAAGAATTTGTGTTCAACAATTACATTAAACGCACATTACACTCTCTAGTTTTTGGATACAATGGAAATGCCTCCAACGTAGTTTCCGGACAATATACAAGCCCAGTCTTTTGACCTTGGGATCTTTTTCAAAAGGCCCAAGGCAAGGAGTAGGCCTGTCAAACAGATCAGATTGGGTCGGGTTTGGATTCGAGTCATATATAAACAGGTCAGAAAATCCTTGATCCAGACCAAACCCATTTAGCTAATTGGGTCGAAAATCACAACCTTGACCCGACCTGGAATAAATCAGGTTGACCTGATTTTGACCCACTTAACCCGTTTATAATTTTTTTTTGTTTTCGTTTTAAGGTTTTTAAGTTGTTTAAATCTAATTTTTTTACGCTTTAATTTTAATTTTATGTTTTTTTGTTGTTTATTTTGTATTTACTATGAAAAATAAGAAAATATTAAATGAACAAAGTTTAGCTCATACCTATTGATTTAGCTCGAAATTAAAACATTTAATTAAATGGGTTATACAGGTTTTTTTCCGATTTAAAATTTTGACCTGAACCTAACTCATTTAATAAACAGATCAGGTCGGGTCGATCCATTTAATTAATTGGGTCAAAAGTCTCAACCCAAACCGATTTATTTCGGGTTAGATTCAGATCGGGTTAACAGGTCGAGTCAACTTTTATCAGTCCTGAGTCAAAAACATTAACTCGGAGTCCTTAAAGCATTCACAATTCACACAAGGGAATTTCAAACACCAACTTTGCTCGTTCGAGCATAGGTGATTTTGCGTTTGGAAAGCTGCAACACATGTTACTCGATTGAGAACCTTGGTGTTTGGTTCAAGCAATCTTGCCCGGTGCATTTATCACTCTTCTTTGTGTCAATCTCTTATATGCAATGTACTCTATCACTTGGGTCACATTTCATTGTAAAATTAACTCATCTTCCATGCTCAATCTTATGAAGTGTTTACAACTTGTGTTTCTCGATTATACCCTGACATTGACAATACATCCAGACAGTCCAGTCTAATTTAACACAACGGGCTTGTAGATGCCAAGTTAATGGATTTTCACAACGACTCATTTTGGCCATTTTCAACATTACCAAGCAATGCATACTTGCCACTATGATACCCAATCAATCTCTTGTGGGACTCAACATCATCAATTCCTCTAAATTATTAAATCTCAATGTAGCTCAGAGGATATAATAATTAATATATTATACTTAGCGGACGGGCGGGTATACTTACGGGTATTTTTTCGGGGTTGCTATCCGCCCATTTATCTTGGCGGGCGGATATTACCCGTCCAAACTTTAAATTTTTTTGAAAAACGTCTATACCTGTTCTTTTTTCGAGCCAGATGGATCGAACCTAGCAGTTAGCCCGCCCGCTCTTACTCTATTTGGAATCCTATCCTTGATATTTCCCACCTCTGAATTCAAAATACTAGAGTACATCCTACTTCTTATGGGTCCCAATTTCCATTTGTCTCTTTATATTTCTTTTCCTTTATGTCTTTTTCTCCATAACTGTCCCTCAACTTTGGGTTTGTTTCAACTTGAAACCATTCAACCTACCGACACTATGTTTGGTAATCAATTAATGCACTACTTAGTAGTAAGTAGTGACTCTTGTAAGATGGTTCTAAAATATTATATACTCTATCACGTAAAGAAGAGCGGATAAAATACGAATATATGATTAGCCTTTGATACTAAGTTAAAAGACCATATTAACTAAAATTTTAAGTTGATGGTTGAAGCTTCAAGATATATACATATATACTGTACCAATTAACGTTTTAGATTGCATGATTATAGCCAAGGGAAATATAAAACGGTAGTCAAGTTTGAATGTTTGTCATACCTTATATTAGTATCTCAAATTAACCCCTAATAATGTAAGTTGAACTAGTATTATGCTAACAAAATGTGAACAATATAATCAAGCATTACACAAACAATATGCCTCTTTTCTTTGCAAGAAAATATCACTCTGGGATCTTTCTCGAGTCGAAGGACTTATGACTACATTCTCTTTTATGGATATGAGTTGCCGTTTTCCTTACCTTTCAGGTCCAGATTATAATTTTCTATAGGCAGAATACACTGAATATGACACAAACAATATGCCATAAAAGAGAATTAAGCTTTTACATAAAACAAGAATAATACACTAATGCTTCACTTATCATTACACAAGAACATACATCTACACTCATTACAATGAAAGCAAAGAAACTTGCACTAAATGATGGCATGGTATATAACATCATTAAGATCCCCATATGCCACTATTATAGAGCAATCTCTTATTCAAAAGCTAGATTAATTAGCACACATAAATTACATATCAATCCATAATTAAGAAGTAATTAAGGATTAATATATTGTTAATTATCATCTAATGAAGCTTGTTAACAACACTACATTGCCTCCTAATCTCACCTTTGGTACCAGTAAGTGGGTTATTCTCAGACAAAATAGTGAGTGCTCTTGAAAATTCCTTAAAGAAATAATCTTGATTTTTGGCCATTTTAACCACAAAAGGCCTAGTTCTTTTATCTGTGGCTAGTTGGTGATCCACTATGAGTAAACCCTTGCTGTCCAATATGTTCCTGTAGTAGTTGTTGTCAAAGATCATAGGGGTACCTCTGTCATTTCGAACATATTGGACCGATTTCGGGTCAGGAATCGGGTCGTAACATTTCTTGAGCATGTGGGGTACGTGGTCCGGGTTCAAGTTCGGGTCTACTTCTGGGTATAGCCTGTGAACCAGCTTCACACAATGGGTTCTGCCCACACTGTGAGCTCCTGTTTAAAGATGTTTAAAGAGTAATTAAAAGTATCAAATCATTTCATCTATCGACTCATTTTGCGTAAGACTGTCTTATCATGAAACAAACCTATATATAAAAGTGATCACTTAGAAATTATAAGTGATTGCTTTAAAGTTATCACTTTAAAACAATAAATGTACACTGGACTAGCCCAATAAAAATGATCTCAACATCAGATAGTCTCATTTGAGAATTTGTGTGCATCTTTATAGGTGGTGATAATCAAATTTCGAACAAAAGAGTGAAAACAAATTCTAAATCACTAGACTAACTCGAAAATAAGTATAACGATTATTAGGTTAGGTGATTTGTGGGTCCATTACTCTATTATTACATCATGATATTAAAAGGAGAATTGAATTATTGGTCCAAATGAAAATCCACAAGAAAGGTATTTGATCAATACTTAATGAAATAATTTGTTTAATGAATTAGACAAAAAAATTGATTAATTGATGAAAAATCTAAAAATAGAATCTTGAAAGAAATGCATGGATTAAGAAAACTTATTTGTTGTCCTTATATTAGACTCAAGAAAAGTAAAGTTTGAGTGGAATATTACTCAAAAGTAAAACTTGAGTGTATCAATTAAGAATAAGAATATTACTTCCATTGCTAGGACACTTTGGGATGGAATCTCTAAAGAATTGAAAATGAGATGATGACATAAATGTGATATACAACCCCACATATAATATCTACCTATGGCTATAAAACAAATAGGATAAGTTATGTATGTCTGATTGAGAGGACATAAATTATAAATTATACTGAATTTCTTTAAAAATACAACAAAAATGTTTTGATCTTATCAATTTTTTTGTTACGTTTAATTATTATAGTCAATTTATCCTCTAAATAAATTTTAGGCCCGTTACTGTCAAGACTGAGGACATGTATGTATAGTAAACAATGACAACTTTGGTGGAGTTAAAGTAAGCTATGTATGTTAATAAGGACATGTACTTATGTATGATGTATGATGTATGATGCATGATGTATGATGTATGTTAGTATGCAATATGATGTATGAAATATGGATGGATATTATGTTACCACTTACCTAGCAAAGCAACCACACCCTTGGTGTCAATACCAATGGCCTTAAACCTATCAAGCACCACAGTCATGCTCTCATTATGGTCAGGAAGATACTGTTCCAACATCTCTGCTCTGCTTTTTCTTCCATCTCTTCTTCCAGTTTTCAATGGAATGTGAGGTCCTCCAACCTATTAAAATTTTAATTCCAAAAAAAAATTATTTAGGAAGATAGTGTTCCAACTTCTTATTGGATGATATTTGTTTTCAAGGATCAATTAAAAACGACAGTTTGTTTTGAGTTTTACTACTAAGGATAGGATTTTGTACATCCAACCCATCAAACCCCTTTAGGTATGACCAATTTTATGGCACCAGGGTAATGGAATATTGGTGTTCCATCACTTTTCTACTAGTTAATCGAAAACAACATTTTTGTTATCACTAAAAAGGATAACTTACGAGAATCTCTTTGTTTTACAAACAAAATTACGTTTGTTCCAAACTCCATTTTAGGTGGGAGCCACTTTATGGCACTAGGGTAATTGAATATATGCATTCCATGAATTTACTACAAGTTAGTTGGAAACAACCTTTTTGTTATCACTAACAAGGGTAACATACAAAATCTCTTTGTTTTAGGAACAAGATTCATTTGTGTACATCCAACTTTTTTGAAATTCGTTTAGGTGGGAGCCACTTAACAACATCAAACTGTGCGGGTTATCAGTATATTTGGTGATGAAAATATTTACAACTTATTTATGTGTAAAAAAAAGATGGAAAAGTAGAGTTAACCTGAACAATGCCATCTCTAGCGGATAAAACAAGGATGTCAGCACAAGACACAATGCCAGGACACTCTCTTTCAAGAGCTTCTTTGATGGTGTCAAGGTATCTGAAATTTCTAAGCCCAAAACTTCTGTCCATTTCTTTCTCTGACATCATTCTCCTTGTTGAATCCAGCAGCAATGATGCATCACATGACTTACAACACCAACATACATACATATATATAAATACCCAACATCAACATACATACATACATACATAAATACTCAACATTATTAATTCGTATACACTTTAAAATTTATTTGAAGTTATTACATATATTTATTATTAACAGTCAATTGACAACTTTCTGTGACGTACATCGGACCCTCAAGCCCCACTCGGAGTGGGGGACTGACTACTTTGGATAATAAAAAAGTTTAGTAATTAATAAAATTAAATTTTAAAATGGGAAAATATGGCTCAAATTAATGCTAATAATTTAAGCAATTGCCTAAAATACCAAAAGGCCAAAACCAAATGTAACCAAAACTAACTATACAAACATAATGAAGACCAAATTGAACTTTAATATTTACTAAAACCTTAATCTCTAGTAAATGTACCCTTGCATCACATTCTCAACCTTTTTTTTCCTTTTTTTTCATCAAATCTACAATGTTTTTGTTAATATATCGATATATTTGTTACATACTTACATTTTACTATACTTGTATTTTTCTTAATTATTAGTCTTTTAATGTCTATTTTGCTCTTATTTTTTTGTATCTCATAGTTTATTAACCTTTACACTTGTGTTATAATAGATTGTTCGATACAAAAATATAACAGAATGGATCGTCAAGGATTCAATTCAACCAAAAGCTAAAGTTGATGGTTGAGGTCTTAGCCCTCACATAAGAGCCTTTTGGGCTAGAAGTGTGGATGCAGCACAGACCCTCCTCATATGTAGGTTAAATATTTCACTAATTTGAGGAATGGTTGAGATTCAAACCTGTAACCACTGTCACGTTGGCTCTGATACCATGTATGAAGTACATAAATGTATCACAGTGACATTTCTATAAATAGTAAAATAAATGAAAATCAAACCTCAACAGCACAATCATGGAAGATATTTCTAAGCCAAGAAAAAGCAGTATTCTTATGGCGTTTGTAAAGAAGTTTAACTTGTTCCTTAATAATATCTTCAGCTTGAGGACAAGTATCCTTATAATAATTCATAACAAGCCCAACTGTCTTTTCTTCTTCCTCTGCATTATTTCCTGCAAATGCAGCTGAAAATAACACTACTAAAACTAAGAAAATTAAGAAAGCTTTAGATCTCATCACTCCCATTTTTTCTTTTTTCTTTTTCTTTTGAATGATAATGTAGTAATTTACTCCTTTGTCACCCCTTAAATAATGGAGTAAAGTGATAAGGTATTGCATAAGCCATAAAGATAAGGGGCCACTTTGCCACTTGGTATTGGAACACTGCATTTCAACTATTAATGACCTAACCCTAATAGTATGCTCTTAGAGTGATATGTATTTGTGTTACGAGGGTTTTGCTATATTTTTTTTTTCACTTCGTCTTAACGAGTTGTTATATTTTTATTTTTAGTTATGATTGGTGTTTTTTTTTTAATTTTTATTTACACATCTAATTATCTTTTCATCTCATTTATATTTTTTTCTCACTTTTTCATTATACGTTTTTGCCTTTTTTTCTCCCTATGAGTGGTTTGCAAAAGATTTGTACTTGTAGGGCGAAATCATGAAACAAAGAGAGTATTGTACTTAAGGATGGTCGTGGCCTCATGGGTCTAAGATCTTATTAGACCCACCCTTATTTTTAAAGATTGAGTCTAACTTTTTGGAATCCAGCAAATTCGAGTCCAATTTCAAGCTCAAAAAAATAAATGGCTTTTAACCTATTATATAACCTAAAATCAATTTTAATTTCGTTCAGAATCTATTTTTATATTTATTTAAACTCAATTCAAACTTATACATTAAATTGACGTATATTCATAATTTATTATATAAAGCCATCCATATCAAAAATCCAAAATCCTTTTTTTTACCTCCAGATTCAAGAATCTAAATCTTCCACAATCCTCATCACCCCCACAACCAAAAATCTCATCAACATCCTCCTTCCACCAATTATCATTTCCCTCCTTTCTTCCACATCACACTCACACAAACACAACCCAAATTCAACCATTTCCCTCCTCACACACACAATTAGGGATGGGCATGGGTCGGATTTGGGTCAGGTCCAGCAAGACCCAGATCCAGACCCTAATTTTTTTATTGGACCCAAATCCGGACCCGAATTCATAGGGTCTAAAAATTTTGGACCCAGACCCAGACCCTTAGGGTCTGGCGGGTCTAGGGTCTAGATCTGGGTCCAACACAAATTTTTTATTTCCTAAAATTTTTCAATAAGTATATTATGAAGTGCAATTTTCGACCACCATTTGCATAAAATTATTTAAACATTTTCGACTAACGGGGATCTTCTAATACTTTATACTGATTGAGCGAAACATATGAAGTTTTTCAACATTCAAGTTCTTATAACGAAATATTTATCAAGTCTATAATTTTTAAAGTATTGATACAACGGCCAAATTTTAATACATGAACCGATAAAATTCAAAATAACACAATGTTAAAAAATATAACAAAGTTTCAAATTAAGCAATTAAATACACATAACACCTAATATATAATTTTTTTAAAAAAAGATGAAAATGGGTCCATGGGTCAGGTCTGGGTCAAATCTGGGTCTCAGATGTGAAGACCCGGACCCGGACCCTAAGGTCATGGATCCAGATTCGACCCGGATCCATAGGGTCCAAAAAAAGGTGGACCCAGAGCCTTAGGGTCCAAGACCCGTGCCCATCCCTACACACAACTCTATCAGGATTCAGGACAGGGGCAGTTCTGGGGCCGTGTGAGGCGCCCAACCGCATAGGGCCCCCGAACCTAAATGGCCTCATATTAAAAAATTATTGTAGAATAGCATATTATTGTAATAGAGTAGTTGATAAGTGATTTACCTAATGTATCAATGATCATATGTTCAAAACCTATTGATTACATTATTCTCTCTTTTTTTATCTCTTTCCTAAATAACTCTTAACCTTCCAATATTTTTTCTTGCCTTATTTAATGTTTACACATTCATCAAATATCAATTATCACTAACTTTATATAAAAATAATCAAATTTGTTTTTAATTTTTCAACCTTTCAAACTTTTACTCTTTTTATTATTAGTCATCTATTTATTACTATTTCTTTCTCTTTCATTTTAACATTAGAGAAGAAAATTTAATCTTTAACAACTTAATTTATGTTTAAGAAATATAAATTGTATTGAATTTTTAATTTTGTTAAAAAAAATTTTAATTATAAAGGGCCTCACTTTTAAAAATTTATAAATAATAAACAGGGCCTCAAAATTGTTTGTTCCACCCCGGATTCAAGAACACCCAACATTAAAGGATGACATTAAAGGATGAATATTAGTAGATTCGAGTCTATAAGACTAATAATCAGCTTTATTATCAAGAACACCTAAACAAAGCATTATAAAGCATGAACATTAGTAGATTTGAGCTCTAATACTAATGACCAAATCTATAAGCAAGAACACCTAAACTAAGCATTTAAAAGCATGAATATTAGTAGATTCCAGCCTCTAAGACCAATGATCAACTCTATTATCAACATTCAAGAACACCTAAACAAAGCATTAAAGCATGAATATTAGTAGATTTGAGTCTCTAAGACTAATAATTGATATTATTATCAAGAACACCTAAACAAAGCATTAAAGGATGAATATTAGTAGATTCGAGTTAAGACTAATGATCAACATAAAGAAAGAAAGTTCTAACTACAATATTGGTTCATTACAAATCAAAACAATCAACAAAGAAAATTATTCATTTTGAATATCTTGCAGGTCACAATCATTAGTTACTTACATAATTGAAACACTTAATCCATAATTTGAAGACTTAATTCAAGATCGAAAAATAATTACATCTAGCCTATTAGCAATAAAAGCAAATTCACAATCCACCACAAAGACTATTAATTGATTCACAATTAGTATATGCTCATTTCAAAACGTAATCCAAAATTAAAAACAGCCACTTCTATAGCAATCAATGACTACAAGAAAATTTACCTGAGATCTAAATTAGTAAATTCAATTACCAATTGAGAATAAGAAAGCTAAGATACGCTACAATTTCAACTTTATTAAACAATGTATAGAAATTACATTGAATTGCAATCAATCCATTTTCCAATTCGTAATCAAACAGTTCTAAAACACAAATCTACATCTCCCGTTGTACAATTTTCTCTCAAGAGGTCTTTCAAATTAAAAGATTTTCTGCGTAATTAATCTTGCTAGGGTTAAGGAGTAAAAATTGGGGGAAGAGCAGCGAGTTTTTTGCGGCGGAGACAACGAGGACGGTGAGGAGAGAGAGGAAAAAATGAAGGACCTACTTCCATAGAAGAGTTGGAATCAGCTGTAGGCGGTTGTATGTGGGAGTTGGTGAGCAGGAGGAGGGAGAAACAGATCTGAGACCGTCTGTTGGTTGTGAGTTTGAAGTCTCTCATCTGAGCCAAAGCTCCTGGTCTTAGATACCTATTGTATGATGGCGATGGTGATGGTGTTGGTGATGGCGGCGATGTTGAAGATGGCGGTGATGGTGATGATGATAGCGCTGATGGTGATGGCGGTGATTCTGACGGTGGTGGTGGCGGTGATTCTGACGGTGGTGGTGATGGCGGTTGCAAGAAGATTCTAGAATTCATGATTTTGATTAGAAGAATGAGAAAGATGGAAAAAGGTATGGAATTGGGATGGATGAAGGAAGGGTTTAAAAGTAGAAGGCGGTGGAGAATTGGAGGCGGGAAAATGAATTGGTGAAACAAGGCGGGATTAGGGTTTTAAAACATTTCGTTTGCTCAAATCAATTATCCTTTTTTTTTAAAGGAAGATCATCAATAATCTTGAAAATCTTTTGTATTGATTTATTTATTCTCTAGAATATCTCAACTAAAATTTCAACACTTAAAAAAAATTTTAAAAAAAAAGTGATTCTAGGCATTAGAAACATGATTATGCATTAGAAACATGATTACTCTCGTGACTCGTCTATTTCAAATGAGTTATTTAAATTTTAAGAATTTTGTTATCTGTTAGAAGATTTAAAATTGTTATTTTTACAAAAAATAATTTGAAGATTGTTATTCGAAAACAATGAAATTTGAGAACATTACCTTCAATGGAGATAAGAAATTTGAGAAATTAAAATGTTTCTTGAAATTGAATTTGAAATTTTGCGTAAAAAAGGAGTTCAAATATCGTAAAAAGATTTATTTTTAATTAGGCAAATATGTAGAGACAGAATATAAACTCTCAAATTTATTCAAATTCTACTATACTATAATATCTCTATCAAATGTCATGATTATTATTTATAATAATAGTTATTATAGGAAAATCATTGAATTTGAATTGAAAATCTTTACTATTTACATTGCTACTATAATATGATCATATTAGTATTTAAATATTATCTCTTTTTTTCTTATTTATTTTTTTCACGATTTAAAAAGTAAATTTTGAGAATTAATAGCTTCAAATATGTATCGCAAAATCATAAAAAAAATAAAAATATATAAGACAAATCTAATGAGATATATACATGGATATATTTCAAAAATCTTAATCAAATTTATCTCGTTAGAATAAAGTAGAGACTGTTTCATTTAAAAATTCGTGAAAAAAGGGTTTTAATCTTAATTATTGGGCCATTCTTTGTTTATTGGGTCATAGCCGTATAGGCTTCTTTTCCTTATTTGTTGGGCCATTCTTTTCCTTATTCATTTAAAAATTTTTTGTTGGGCAAGTTTATTATACTTGTTGTACAAAGTTCATTCAGTCTCCTGAGCGATCGTTTTTTTAAGACGTTTTTCATAGCCAATCTATCAAAGCTTAATTAAATTAAAAAATGAAAATAGGCTAGTCAAATTAGGAATAATCTCTTAAAAAGACCGTCTCTTACAAAAATTTGTGAATAGTTGATATTTTAGTGAATAAATTTCAGATGGTACAAATTATAATCTACAAAAAAATTGTGGACCAAATGAAAAATCTAAAATCTCATGATTACTCCATAAAATTTCTCAAATATAATATCTCCCTAATTAAAATTGATGTAGCATGATAAGCACATAGCTAAATTACCTTTTTGGTTTTCATCGTGAATGTACAGATGTAAAGTAAAGGTGTTTCAATATTTCACTTCTTAGGGCCCATTGTTTATGTTGACAATGAACAAAAGGTTCTTGAAGAAAAGACCGAAAATTTGTAACAATTAACCGATTTTAACAAAAAAATATTAAAAAATAAGCTTAGACTAAATTTAATTTTAAAATTAAGCGTTTTTATATCTGAGCTCAATGTTAGATATGTTCACAGTTATTATCTGCGAACAAAAAGGTTGGTCATAAAGAGTCAAAATTGTTTGTTCGCACTTAATTAGTAACTGCGAACAGAATGGAGACAATGTCACAACATTAGAAGTAGAGCTGTTCATGGGCGGGCTACCCGCCAGGCCCGACCCATCCGGCTCGAAAAACGGCCGGGCATGGACAACGTTTTTCAAAAAAATTTAAAGTTTGGACGGGTAATACCCGCCCGCCAAGATAAACGGGCGGGTAGCGACAACAAAAAATTACCCGCGGGTATACCCGCCCGCCCGTTTAGTTTAATATATTATTTATTAAATAATTAGTTCTATTAATTATTAAACTATACTACTACATGACCCATACCCAACTTTAGTTTATTACTCTTCTACTAGCCTTAAGGTTTTACTTCTTTTTAGACTTTAAGAAAGTTTCTAATTCTACTATCTACATTCGATATTTTTAACCCTCAAAGCACTAACGCAGTCGACTATCAAAGTTCGAACAAGTAGCCGACTCCACTGTCAATATTCAATATTAATGTAATTTGAGTATTTTGAGACTTTATATATATTTAGAGTATTTTAGATAATGTATTATATTTTTTTTGTTCTTATAAAAACTTAACTTTATAATATGCATTATGTTTTTAATTTTTGTATAAAAAATACTTGCCTATCCGTGGGTCCCGCCCGCTTTAAAAATGGGCAGGTAGCGACAAAAAATATATGCTCGCGAATGCAGGCGGGCTTTTGAATATTTGAGCCCGCGGGTAGAATTTTTAGGTGCTACCCGATCCGCTACCTGCCCAAGCTCGCCCATGAACAACTCTAATTAGATGGGACTGGAGAAAACAAAAATATTGTTGTTCGCAATGACTAACTGCGAACAAAATGACTTTCACTTTTTTCGTAACCCTCTAACGTTATGACATTGTCTTCCTTTTGTTCGCAGTTAGTAACTGCGAACAAACAATTTTAATTTTTTTTTTTACCAAATTTTTTGTTCGCAGTTAATAACTGCGAACATACCTAACCTTACGCTAAAAAATAAAAACGCTTATTTTGTTAAAATTGCTTAATTGTTTACTTCAATCTTTCGAAACGACCAACCTAGAATTTATATACTCTCGTGCTTGTCGGTAAGTAATTAATAGTAGTTGATAATTAATAGGAGTGATTGTTGATTTGATTAATTGGTTAACATTATGACCAATTGATTTTGAAAACACAGGTGTTATTTCCATTAAGTTTTGGTAAAAGTCGTAAATGCCGCTAATAAATTCCAAATGTAATCGAACTTAAGGAAAATATTACCGTAATTAATTTTCCAATAGTTGAGTGTTATTTGTGGAATAAATTTTAAGAATTGCTACCACTCGTCTTTTGCCATAGTTGGTGCTTACCATATGATATATCTCATTTTTTTCACAAAAACTTGGACGAGACGGTCTCATTACGAGACCGTCAATTTGGGCCGGCCCAATTCGCGTGTGTAACAACATTTTAATTTTCTGGGCTTTTATCAATTTTGACCTTAAAGATACCAATTTTGAAAAGTGATGGTCAAAATTAATACCTTTAAGATCAAAATTGAAAAATGCCCAAAAAATAGAAACACACCAAAATTGTTACACTCACATATTAGGTCGATCCAAATTGACGGTCTTATTATAAGGTTGTCTCGTCCAAAATCAGTTTTTTTTTTTTCTTTACACACAAATCAAAATCTAGGACAATTCTTACCCGTCAATTGAAAATCATGGGCAGTAGGCAGAATAATGAACGGTGGAAAATGATGAAACACCAAAGTAGAGGTCTTCAAAAAGACTCGATGATCCGATAGACAACCGACTTTATAATTGAATCCGATTTGACCCAACTTAAAAATGAATTTATAATTATGTAAAAACTAACGTGAACACAAAACTCTATTTTAAATCATCTCAAAAACAACCCGATGACCCGAAAGAACACCTCTACACCCAAGTATGCAAAAGAATACCCCCAAGATAAAACTCTCTAACATATGGCTCAAATTCTTAGGCCATGACTGATAATTCCACTCAGCAGGAGAATACAATGGTTTTACTACTAGCCAAATTTTGCCTGTCTTCTTATCTTGACATTTTCCCATTTGTTATTATTATTTAGTTTGTCAAGAAAAAAACAGTATATAAATAACAAATAAATCAAATTTATTAAAATAAATACTTTACAATTTTTATTTTTTTTTTGTTTACGAAATTCAATGAATGAACACTAATTAGAGGTGGGTATTGGAGTTTTTAATGCAAAGGAAGAACATTTGAGAAGAAATCGAGCAAAAAGCAGCCATGGATGTTCCTCTACAAACTCAAAGACCAAACCTTTGGTGTAGACAAAGTTTTAGGCAAAATGCCCATTTGAATTTTAGACCATTTACTGGGGTTTTCCCTTTTAAACCATCTACTAGATTCTCTCATTTTTTGGGTTTTAATTTGTTTATGTTATATGAATTTTGGACTGTTTTTTATACTTTTAATCCTTTTAGTTTGTCTGTTTTTGCTGAACATTTTACATATGTTGTGCTGTAGATTATTCTTGTATGATGAAATTCAGAATTTCCCATATGATTTCTTGTTGCTATGGAGTGTGGAGTATCATATGGAACTCAATTCTGTATCAATAATGGATTCCTTTTGTGCCATTCTGTAATGAGGCAATTGAATATACCCTTGTCTATTCAATGTATAACTGTATTAGAGTATTGATTTACTACATGTTAAAAATTACCCAAAGATGAGATCTTTTGTGCCATTCCTAGATGTTGTGCTGTAAATTGTTCCTTTTGCAAAGGGGATTTTTGACTCAATTAAATTAATCATGTTAGTTTTGGGATTTGGAATGAAGACCCAATCTTTGTTGGAAAAATAACCCACCCACATGTGATCCTACCTCGGAAATGTATCATGGATTCATGGTAGCAGAGCCGACAATTTCCAATCAATGATGTGGGGTGAGGGTTGGAAAAGAATGACGTTCCGTCCAATTAAAAATGGGATCACTTGTGGGGTGAAGGTCGGAAAAATAACCCACGTGTGATCCCACATCGAAAATTAATCAATGTTGTGCCTAAAAGCAATGAACTGATCAACATGCTTATTTGATTATTCTTCCTTGTTCATTTTTTGGCAGTCTGTTCTTGTGGGTTGCTCTTATTTTAATGGCTTTTGAGTTGCTATGAAACTTATGAATTGTCCATTTTGTACTCTTTGCTATGTTTTATGTTCATATTATTGGACTTTCCAGCATCTTTGATGTGTTGATTACTATCTGTCTCTGGCATTAGGACTTTCAGTAGGAATCTTTCAATGAACATAGATTAAATGTTTGATCCATTGGTTCCTCAATTTAGGCTATCATCATTGATTCATCATCATCGTCAACATACCCAATATATCCCGTTCATAGAATCAAATTTAGCTATTATATATATAATCATATTTCAGGGGTGCAGGCGTAGTTTCTGAGCAATGATTCCTTGTTATGATGTTGTCAGTTGTATAGGAGCCTCAACTAACTTTGGTTCTGGTACACGTTTTTGTCCCAGTTTTATTCTAGGAACCTCGAGTATTCAAGGAATGGGTTTTTCCGTCCATGTTCTGCCACCGGTGGTTAGTAGTGTTATATTCTCACTTTCCTTTTTAGTTCGTTTTTGGAACTCGTTTCCTTTTGTAGTCATTCAGACAGTAACTTTGCGATGCTCATCAATTCTGATAGATTTTTCGAAGAAGAAACAAAAAAGATGGTCTACATCAAGGTCTAAAAGTCCGGCTCCGAAAGGGTTCGTTCCAAAGGCTCCAGTTGGAACTAGCTCGCAGAAGAGGGATCAAAGGAATGAAGAAGACAGCAGCAGTTCAGTTTCCTCATCTCCCGAGCTTCGTAGGAGAGAATCTGATGTAGTAATTAGTAGTGGCAAGGAAAGTGAGCGATTAGAAGCTCTTCGAGTAAATAAATTCGAACAACGAGAGGATGCAACTAATGGGAAAGTTGGAAATGTATCTGCAGCTAACAAAGCAGTTGTTGCTAGCACAAATCCACTCAAGGAAATAGAAAGTTCTAGTGGGTCTATCGGGAAAAAGAAAACTAGTGAGGATTTAGACAATGATCAAGAAACATCCACTGAAAATGAAATAGTGGTTTCTGATACGATAATCAGTGACGAGAAAGAGAGTGACGAATCAAAGGTAATTGAGGATTTAGCTTCGGAAAATCAGCAAAGCAATAAAGAAAATTTTGTGGGTGATACGAAAGTGTTGCTATCAGAGAAAGGGGTTTCCGATATAACCCCATTTGAGAAAAAGGTGATGGATTTAGTTAGTGTTCAGGAGAATCTATCTATGATGAGCTACGAAACCGTTGAATCTGACACGGATGATACTGAAACCAAAACACTGGGGCTCGGAACTGCCCCTGAAATTTTAGATAGTACGGTAGCTGATGATGATAATGTTGTGGAAACTGAGGTGTTGCGTTCCGATATGAGAGGTACTGTGTCAACTTACGAGAAGGAATTGGAAGAGTCTTTGCGGAAGTTGGAGTTGGAGTTGGAGAGGGAAGCACTCGTACGGAAACAAGTGATCGAGGAAATGGCTGAGGAGAATTTATCCAATGGGAACAAAATCTTTATTTATCCTAGGTCAGCAAAGCCTGATCAAGATATCGAGCTGTTCATCAATCGGAGTCTTTCGTCTCTTAAAGATGAACCGGATGTGCTGGTTATGGGCGCATTTAATGACTGGCGCTGGAAATCATTTACGACAAGACTTCAAAAAACGAATCTCAAAGGCGACTGGTGGTCCTGTCAGATTCATGTTCCCAAGGAAGCATATAAGATAGATTTCGTATTTTTTAATGGGCGGGATGTTTATGACAATAATGGGAAGAAAGATTTCCACATAGCTGTCGAAGGGGGTATGGATGCGTACATTTTTGAGGACTTTTTGCTCGAGGAGAAACGTAAGGAACAAGAGAAGGTGGCAGCGATGGAAGCTGAGAGACAACGACAAGCTGAGGAGCAGAGACGAAGGGAGGAAGAGAGAGCTCAAAGCGAAGCTGATCGAGCACAAGCAAAGGCAGAAGTGGAGAAACGAAGAGGAAAGTTGAAAGAATTGATCGGTAAAGCTGTTTCGTCCCTGGAAAATGTTTGGTTTTTTGAACCTCGAGAGTTTAAAGACGGTGATTTGGTGCGTTTGTATTATAACAAGAGTTCTGGTCCACTCGTTCATGCCAAAGATGTTTGGATTCATGGGGGTCATAATAATTGGAGTCACGGGCTCTCGATTGTTGCTCAACTGGTGAAATCTGAGGAGAAAGGTGGTGACTGGTGGTATGCTGAAGGTATGATCATCCTTCTTTTGTTGTAGCACTAATCTATTCAACTGACTGTCTTGGAAATTTCTTTTCTTTTGGAAAAATTACCGTGAATAATACAACTTTTCGTCAATATTTCCCTACAATAATACCAACTTTTGATTAACCATGAATAACACCAACTTAGGGGTTTTTTTTGCCAGAATAATACAATAGTTTTCTAGCTAATTTACCAATTTTTTTTATAATATATAATCTGCTATAGTTTTATTTTTAACATGTTAGGAATATCTAGGGAAACACCCCTATGCTGGTATTATTAATGGTTGCTCAAAAGTTGGTATTATTGTAGGTAAATAAGCAAAAGGTTGTATTATTCCTGGTAATTTTAGTCTCATGGTCTTGGCCGATATTTGGCAGTACTTTATTTCTGCATTATGATGAGAAGGATTTTAAGATGAACTTTAGGGCTTGTGGTTTTTTTTTGTAAATGTCGCATCTTTGAACTGTTTCTTACCTCCATGTACCGATGAATTTGAGTGTTTCTTTGTTTAGTTACTGTTCCTGATCAAGCGGTTGTCTTGGACTGGGTTTTTGCTGATGGTGCACCGAAGAGTGCTTCCATCTATGATAACAACAAGCGCCAGGATTTTCATGCTATTGTTCCCTTGGCTGTGCCTGATGAACTCTTTTGGATTGAGGAAGAACTGCGTATTTACCAGAATCTTCAGGAGGAAAGGAGATTAAAAGAGCAGGCAGCACGTGCCAAGGTAATCATTTCATCATTAAGTTTCATCCGGAGGGTATCTTTTTAGTAGTATGTTACGCAACTTACCCTTGTTACTTGTTAGTGATAACAATAACAAAGAGGTTGTTTTCGATAGACCCTTGGTAATCATTAGGCAACGAGGTTGTTTTCGACCTATAATAGTTGTGTTTTTTTTGTGGAACAGGCTGAGAAAACAGCTCGCATGAAAGCTGAAACAAAAGAAAAAACATTGAAGAAATTCTTGCTGTCTCAGAGACACATTGTTTACACTGATCCCGTAGATGTACAAGCGGGACGAGATGTTACCGTGCATTACAACCCTTCTAACACTGTTTTGCATGGGAAACAAGAAGTTTGGTTTAGAGGTTCCTTTAATCGATGGACTCATCGTAGAGGCCCATTGCCTCCTCAGAAAATGTTACCTTCCGAGAATGGTTCTCATGTCCAAACAACTGGTAGGCCTAATATTCTCTTAAACCATATGCTTGATTTCCAATCACGGATCCATTTTCTTGATGTTGGTGGTGTCAATTTGCTTCGATATTTCTTGCTTGTCCGGTGAATTATATGGATGTCATTGTTTGTCCAGTGAATTATATGGATTGTACTTTGTTTCGATAACCTCGAGTTAATACATTAAACATCACACTTGCTTTGCAATTGAGATTTTGGCCCCTATTGTAATCAAGGCCCCATCAGAAGCATACACGTTGGAAATTAATTTGATGCTTGAATTTTTCATTGTTCTGTGTAGACTTTTTAAATATTTAATATTGAAGTGGTTTTGAAATTGAGAGTTTAGTCCTTGATTACCTTCTAAAGCAAAGTTGTCTTTGTAGTCAAGGTGCCATTGGATGCATACATGATGGATTTTGTTTTCTCTGAGCGGGAGGATGGTGGAGTTTTTGACAACAGGAATGGTATGGATTACCATGTACCCGTCTTCGGTGGGATAGCCAAAGAGCCTCCTTTGCATATTGTCCATATAGCTGTGGAAATGGCTCCTATAGCTAAGGTACAATTTTTATCGGGCTAATGTTTTGATGCAATGGTTTTGGTTCTAGTAAAACACATGTGTTGCTATTAATGCTTTGGTATCTTTGTGTTGTTATTTTTGTCGAGTGTTACTCTGATGCAAGTTTAGTTCATCTTTGCTTGTATTCTAATAAGTTCTCAAAGTTTCCTATCGTTACAAGCCTACAACCATACTGATAATTAAGGTTATGCGGTCAATAAAATTGTGTTGAGACATGTTACACGAAGTTCATTTTTGTTGTTGCATCGTGGATATGGAGGGATTCCATGTGATAGGAGAGAGATAGAAGAGAGATAGAGAGCAGTGGAGAAACGGACCCATGTGAATTGTTATGCGAGGAAATAGAGAGAAGGCACGTGGGTTACATTACTAATTTAGGCATTCTTCAACTACTAAAAAACCACCCTAAAAGAAAGTGACGCAACTAAAAACTATAGTAAGTATTGTGCTTTATTTTGAAGGGGGAAATTGTGTCCCGATGAGCTAATATTAAGATTATTCCTTAGAGTGTGTTTGGTTAATATTTTAGGAAGGAAAGCCATACCAATTGCAATGACGAAGAGGTTGTTTACGATTTACACTTTGGTATTAGATAATGAAATTTTCCTAAATAAGTCCGAGAATTGAAAATGAATATATGAACCAGGACTTTAGGTAATAAAATGGTACCTTGTTTTCGGAATATTACAATTTACAACCAAAGGAGCTGAGTGATACGGTGGACTGTATTTTCTTTTTCTACAAGCTCAAGTTGCCTCTTGATTTGCTTGGCGGGGATCATACAGAAGCAGTTGCCCGCCTGCTAAAAACTTTAATTAACTAATTACGGCTTGCGCTGAGTAGTGCTCCTTTCCTCATTTAATGTGAAAGAAAACTTAAAGATGAGCCTTTTGTATGCTATTTAAGCCCAAGTTGCCTTATGCCTACCAGTGTCGCATGAAACGCTAATCACCTCGCGAATCACGAATCGAAAAAAGAGAATTATGGTCTATTTTAGGCTATTTTTGAGCGAATTGCGAATTCAAAAGGCGAACTAACTAGCGAATTATGTTTCACTGATGCCTAAATACATGATAATTTGTTATCCGAAATCTGCTGCAGGTGGGTGGTCTTGGAGATGTTGTAACTAGCTTGTCACGTGCCGTTCAAGACTTGAACCATCATGTTGATGTAATTCTTCCAAAGTATGATTGCTTGAACCTTAACCATGTAAGCAACTTTCCGATTTTTTATGCTTGCTCTTATCGAATCAGAATGGCTTATACTTTGAAGCTCTTATAATTTCTGTTTATAGCTTTTTTTTTGAAGTCTTCAGATTAAAATACGTTCTCGACTGTGAATTACTGTCGATGATTTGAAACAGGTGAAGGACTTCCATCACGCAAAGAGCTATTCATGGGGTGGTACCGAGATAAAAGTTTGGTTCGGGAAGGTTGAAGGCCTTTCTGTTCACTTTTTGGAGCCTTTGAATGGGTAATTGATAAATTTTCTGTGTCTCAATACCGATTTATGTTTGATTGCTTTTTGCAGTCTCTACTGTACAGTTGCTATTGTGATTGCGCCACGATTTGGTCATTTGCTGATGATTCCTTTCTTGTTTTGGACAGATTATTCCGTACCGGTTCTGTTTATATTGGTAGAAATGATGGTGAGAGGTTTGGCTTCTTTTGTCACGCTGCACTTGAGTATCTACTCCAAAGTGGATTCCATCCTGTGAGTTTTGAGTACTTAATTTAATTGGTTTCTTAATCTTTTGGTTGTTTGTAGAGGTGTTCAATGCGCCAGATACGGGCCAGGCTGGGCTTAAACAAATATGGGCCGAATTTTATAAGGGCCTTTTAAATTTAATATGGGCGTTACACGGGTAGGTTATGAAAGTCCGGTCTGATTCAACCCGGTCCGTTTTTATCCCCAAAAATTATTATAATCCTCATCGATCAATTTATAATAATTAAATTATCATTTACTATAATAATTGAATTGTAGAAACGTTAATAATTACCATTGGCATTCTCCTTATAATAATTAAATTATCCATCAATTATGCTATTTATAAAAGCCCGTTTTCAACCCTTATTGAGCCCTTTGAAGCCCTTTCATTTTAATTAGAGTAGAGCCAGTTTTGGCCCGACCATTATCAACCCGGCCCTTACAAAACCCTTCTAAAAACAGGCTGGATAAGGGCTCAAAATGGGGACCCTGCCCGTTGAACACCCCAAGCTGTTTATCGCTGTCCAACAGATTTTGACCTCGTTGACTAATGGCCCCCTCATTAGCTTTACTATCACATGGACCCTAGCCATAGCACATCTATTAGCCAAAGGTTTTCAGTAGACATGCAACACCAAAGGTTTTAAGTGCCATATTTTACTAGTCGATGTACTTGTTGCACGAGCTCTTAGTTTCTCCCTATTCATCTAAGATGCCATATCTAACGTGTTCATTCTTTTGTACAGGATATAATTCATTGCCACGATTGGTCAAGTGCTCCTGTGGCATGGCTTTACAAAGAGCATTACGGACAGTATGGTCTTACTAATGCTCGTGTTGTTTTCACTATTCATAATCTTGAATTTGGGGCATATTTCATAGGAAGAGCGATGGCATTTGCGGACAAGGCTACAACTGTGAGTATATACATTTGAATTTTGATTGGTTTTTAATATCAGCTTCGCGGGAATAAAGAAGGAAAACTAACAGTAACATACTAGCGTGTCGCCTCACTTTCTATCCATAGTGTAAAAGTTGGAAGTTTCGAAATTGACGGAGGGGCGGGAATATAGTGATATATCTCCCCGTAAAAGTTTTGACCATTAATTTGTACTTATAGATTTCATATTAAACAATTCTAATGTCTAAAAGAATAAAAAAAAATTGTATATACTAATCCATGTTGGAAATCTTACACTTGGATTAATCATCATCATCATCAACCCAATATCCCGCTCGAAAACAGGGTTTGAGTGAGGGAAGATGACGGACAATCCATATCCATACTCCCTTCAAAGAGAGGGCCAGAGGAATGTGGTCAATTTTACCCAAAATGTGAGAGCCCTGCATAAAGAGGAATATGAGTTTGCCAAAAATGATTTTTGTGTTGGTGTTGATTTTTTTACAAACTTCAGCTCATGTTTTAACTGTTTGTTTGATTATGTATGTTATCAGGTTTCCCATACGTATTCAAAGGAGGTTGCTGGAAATCCTGCAATTGCTCCTCACCTGTACAAATTCCATGGTATATTGAACGGGATTGATCCCGACATATGGGATCCTTTTAATGATAAGTTCATTCCTGTGAGTTACTCATCCTCTTTTATGCTATAAATATTTGTAAACCTCGAGTTTGCTCTTGTAACTTTTTACGGGTTTTATTTAAAATTTCTTGAGAAATGATGTTGGAGATTTGTATCCTAGTAGAAACATATTCCATATTTTGAAACATCTTTGGACTTTGACTACAGCGATTGACAGAAGCGCCATATTTTAACCCAACTACCATTATTTGTTGATCTTTTTGGGGGATAAACTGAGTGCGCACATTTCTCCTTGTCCTCTCCTTTGAGGGGGCACAAATATGATCAGTCCACTACCCTCCTCCCCCCGGACTCTGACTTGTGCGGGATACTAGGTTGATAACGATGACTATGACTACTATTATAGTTGGTTGCTTAAAATGTGCCTATAGGCTATAGTTATTGACTCACTTCATCTATCAGAGATCACAACTATGGCTTTCCTTTACTTTTTTAGTTTTTTAGCAACCAAAACATAGTTGGGGTTTGGTAGGTGGTAACAGAAAAAAAAAGTGGCTCAAACTTTCTATTTTTCGAATCAAAGCAATCTCATTGGGACACCTAAAAGAAATTGTTTTAATCTCAATCACCGCCTTTTGTTGCTCGCATATCATATACCTGATAAATACATAATTTCAGGTATCTTATACATCAGAAAACGTTGTAGAAGGAAAACGAGCGGCCAAGGAAGCCTTACAACAAAGGCTTAACATCAAGAAAGGTGATTTCCCGGTAGTTGGAATAATTACTCGCTTAACTCATCAGAAAGGCATTCATCTCATCAAGCATGCCATTTGGCGCACTATAGAGCGTGGTGGACAAGTACTACTACTATTTTTGCCCGGCTTTCCTTAATCTTTGTTTCTTGGTTCATAGAAGTCGGTTTTAATGCTTCCCTATTGCAGGTTGTTCTGCTGGGTTCCGCTCCGGACCCGCGCATACAGCAAGAATTTGTTGATCTGGCAAATCAGTTGCATAATATGCATCATGACCGTGCTCGCCTTTGTTTGACTTACGATGAACCTCTTTCACATTTGGTACTTAATACTTAGCTCATCGTTTTTTCTTTCATGTCATCTTACCGGTAATCGAAAAACATTTTGCAACTAAACCTATTCTTTCATACGATTTCTCGTGTAGATTTATGCAGGCTCAGATTTGATTCTTGTCCCCTCAATATTTGAACCATGTGGGCTTACGCAGCTTGTTGCTATGAGATATGGTTCGATTCCAGTTGTTCGTAAAACAGGAGGTATGAAGCATTTTTCACTTTTTCAGTCATACCCAACAAACTTGTCAAAAACTTTTCGATGTGGAGATTATAAATTGATCAATGGAGATTATAATAATTTTAGTAATAAAACGGGCCGGGCTTCGAAAGCCCATATTAAGTTTAAAGGGCTCTTATCCAACCCGGCCCATATTTGTTTTGGCCCGACCCGAGCTTATTTGGCCCATTGAACACCCCTAAATGTGAATATATCAAGTGCATCACTGAATAGTGTAATCCTGCTCAATTTAACATCTTTGAATGCAAATATTTTGTCATGTTCATGTTCTAAATATTTCTTATAAGGTGGTCTTTTGATGCTTTGTCCTTTTTTTTTTTTTTTTTTTTACCGCTTATCCATAATATACCTCATTAGCTAGATGTTCACATATTTTTTTTATGTTCTCCAGGACTTTACGATACTGTATTTGATGTTGATCATGACATAGAGAGAGCAAAAGCGCAGGGTTTGGAACCAAATGGATTCAATTTTGAAGGAGCTGATCCTGCAGGTGTCGATTACGCTCTTAATAGGTGAGTACATTCGGATATTTGCTCCATTAGAGTTTTTATTTAAGTTCCAAGGTGATCACCCGAAGACTTTTATATGATCTGTGTGGATTAGTGAAGCAATATCCTAGCTTGCATTAAGAAGTCCCAAAACTGGTTTGCCACCTCTACGGAGCCGAGGAACCTATTGGGCACAACCTCCTCATCTCCTTTGATAAGAGTATTTTTGTCGTCATCCAATCGTGCCTAGACCCTGGTCGTAGAGGTGTTCATTCGGGTCCTCGGGTCAATTTCGAGTCAGGTGTTTCAGGTCGGTTCAAAATCGGGTCTTGTGTCCACATTGATTTAATTACATTATTTTAAATTCATTTTGAAGTCGGGTAAATATCGGGTCATCGGGTCTGTTTTCACAATTTCCACTAAAAGTAAAGAGATCGGAGCTGTTCCTGAGTTCATTAGACTTTTAGTCCGACTTAGTGTCCGGGCTTTATATTGTGTCGTATGTCTCAAATAAACATTTTGAGATAAGGAATACCACTTCCAAGTATACATGACTTCATGTGATTTCAATGAACTGATTTTATCTGCTCAAACCGACGAGAAATGAATTTTTCTCATTTAAACTAGTTTGCTCAATCAAAACATAAAATCGATTTTCTTATATTTGCCAATTCACTGGTGTACCAGTGTTATTGTCGTATGCTATTACGTCAAAACCAATTTATACATCAGACTGAACGTTAATGCTTTTATTGGAGCTTGTGTATGTATTTAAACTTTGACAATGTCGTGTCCCGAAATATCCTTGGTGTCACAACTCACGAGCAGACCAACCCGCAAGCCTATCCCGCAGCCTGAAATTCAGCCCTGCGGTTACTGTGACTACACAGGCTTTCTTGGGCGCGCATTTGGCCAAGACGGGTTTGATCACCTCTAGCGTCAACGTATATTGTATGTTCTACAATGCTTACTCTCTAATGAACATTTTCAGGGCGATATCGTCTTGGTACGATGGAAGGGAATGGTTCAACGGATTACAGAAGCTGGTGATGGAACAAGACTGGTCTTGGAATCGACCGGCCCTCGAGTATATGGAGCTTTATCACGCGGCACGCAAGCAATGAGGAGGTCACTATCTCTTAGGCAAACAAGTTTAGAACACATATTTCTACAAGTTGTACAGGCTCAGTAATTTATTTGCTAATAAGTTTCACAAATTCCTGTGAGAGACGGTCTCTTTGAGAGACCATCTATAATTGAGTTGGCTCATTAAGGAAAATGTAGAGTAAATGTGGGCAATAAGCTTTAATGGATTGGGTCTGAGAGACGTCTCTCAGAAAGACGGTCTCTCAGGAGAATAGCCGAGTGTGAACTCAAGCTTAGTCTTGATATTATATTCATGGATTGGTTCATAATAATGTGAAATACCAAAGTGTTGGGTATACAAGTCTATACACTTTATTTATACTATAAATGGAACAGTTTTTCATTATCAATAAAAATGATTCATTTTTTATTAATTTGTAATTAACTATTTCCATTTTCTGTTTTGCCCTTTTTCTCCTGTTTTTGTATAATATTAAATAAATAATTCACGTAGTATTAACAAATAACAACAGCCTAAGCTAAAACATGGAGTGTAAAAAAATGTTTTAAAAATTTGGCCCATGCAGGTCTCGAACCTGCGACCTTCGCGTTATTAGCACGACGCTCTAACCAGCTGAGCTAATAGGCCGTTATTGATATTAAACTTGTGGTTTAATATAATCTAACTCCAATTACTTTGCACTTTTGGTTTGTCTTTTTTTAGATGGTTTATCCTTTTAACTTTCCAATATTTTCATTTTGAATAATTCTTATTCTCATGTAACATCTTTATTTTTCGCTTTTTATATATGTATCCACATAATTCTAATATCCCCACTATTTTCTCGATTTTTATTTTTATAAACCTTTACATTGTTATATTTTATCTAGTTTACATATTAAAAGGTTTTTTAAAATTTTTCACTCAAATTTTGTCATTGAACTCTAAAATTCTAAGACTAATTTTTTGTCAAGATCATGGTAAAACAATTGGGTTGACCTAAAATTATAATTTAAACAAAAGATAGAAACAAAAAAATTAAACGTTGTTTTAGGAAATTAATAAAAATATTCAATCAACAATTTTTTTTAAATGGACCATATTTTTTTGAAATCGACTTGTAGTGAAAAGATCTTATAAAAAAAAGCTAAAATTCTAAATAGGTCCAAAGGGAAATAAGTGTTGTAGCCTTTTTAAATTTTAACTTTGTTAATAAATTTTAATATTGATTAAGTTGCAACCTTTCATTTTCATGAATTACGTACCTCCTTTGAAACTTTGATATTTGACATTTTGACTACCCTCCTCCAACGTCTCTCCTGTTTAATTATAAAACGTTTGGATTGATGTTGTCTCGACACGACTTAATGGTATGTTTTGTATTCTGATTTGATTTAAACTGAGTTATAACCTTTTTTTTTTGGTAAAAAAAATATAAAAGAAAAAATTATCAGGAATAATCCAAACTATTTATGATTTTCCTATAATAATCCTACCTATTGATTAACTATGAATAATCCCAACTTTGAGAGGCATTTTCCAAGAGTAACCCGATGACCGGATGACTTGCTATAGCAAGTTTTATTTTTTAAAAAAAAATAAATTAAAATAAAATATCGAAAAAAATGTTAAAAAAATATTCATAAAAAATTTATGATTTTTTTTATAATTTAGAATTTTTTATGTAAATTTTTAGAAATATTTTCTAATTTTAAATTAATATTTAAATTTTTTTTTAATGGAGTTATTGTAGGAAAATCATAAATAGTTTGGACTATTCTAGATAATTTTTTCAATATAAAATGGGATTTTCACTTAATTTCTATTTTTTTTGTTGCTACTAGGCAAAATTGATACTTAAACTCTTAATGAAGAGGTCAAAGATTAGTTCTCCTTGTAATTAGTCCAACAGATTAGCTGAACTTACACTTCTACTTTATTTTTATCAAATACTCCCTCCATTTCCTTTTGTTCTTTCCATTTGAAATATGGGAAGAAATCAAAATAAATTATAATTACACAATAGATACTATGAGAATTGAGTAAAATAATATAAAAAATAAAGATTTTATTGATTAAAGTGTAAGTGTAATAATGTAGTTAAATTTCATTTGGTGCATGTAAAGTAAATATAATAGAAATTAAAATGTAAATTAATTTCTATAGATTAGAGTGTAAGTGTAATAATTTCCTTCTATTTTATTGGTTACCAAAATAGAAAGATTCTAAATGGGAGGAGCTTTTAAAAATTTTCAAATGGGAAAAGTGAGAAGAACATATGAAAACGGAGGGAGTATACTAGAAGTATATTTAATTTTTAACTAAAACTTCAATCATTGTTTAAAGTTGAGCTCAATTATACTTACATTATTATTTCCTCCGTTTTATTATACTTGCAATTAATAGTAATATTTTTCTATATAATATATCACGATCAGTTGCGAGTATTTTAAAACGATATATTATATAACTACTAGTAAATGAGTAGTACTTGGGAAGCTTCATGCCTTGAAAAGTCAAGCATAGACAATGACGTCAAACATGACCAAAACCATTTTCTTGGAGACCAAGTCTTCCCAATCATACTTAGTACCAACCATTATATATACCCTCCTTAACTTAAAACCCTACACCAACTTCTAAACACACATACTTTCTCTTAAACCTTATTTACCACTTTAATCATTTTGGAAAATCAAATGTTATTTCAATTGAAATAAATATTATTTTTATTCTGATAGAGTATTTCTGAATTTGATTCTCATCGAACGCTCAACTTAAAGCTTTGAAAATGCCTTCATTATTTTATAGCTTGTTTAGTTGCTTTTCAAATTCTAAGCATCAAGTTGTTTGTGAAGATGAAGCTAGCCATGTAAAGGCCAAGGAAAAGAGGAAAGAACCCCAAATCAAGAGATCATCTGCTCCAATTCCAATGTCATACTTTCCTTCTGGTTCTTCTATTTCTCGCTTGTGATGACCTGTCATCATATTATACATCTTGGCTCTTCTCCTTCAGCCATAGTGTAAAAATGCAGTAACGGTTACAACTTACAATCGTGGAATTAAACGGTGATATGGTAATCGTAGCGCCTAAAATGCGGATTTTTTAGTACGTTTTTGTAATGCGGAAAATATCAAATGGCTTATTGAAAATTTTTACAACACAGCCGATGGCTGATGCGATGCGATGTGACCTTGTTTTTACTTTATGACCTCAAGTGAGAATAATACAAGATTAGGTTGGATTGAATATTCTTTTTAATTTGGGTAATATCCTTCGAGTAGTACAGACCTCATTTATAATGTAAAATATAATCAATTAAAATTTTATTTGATTCGCTTTAATGAATATGTGTAATTAAAGATATTTGGTATTAAAATTATGCTTATGATAAACGTGAAATGTAGGAGTGTAACAACTAAAAACCTTGCACAATGTAACAATTCTAGGATCTTTATTGAAATGTCTTGGGCTATGGTCTAAAGTATATGTTCAAAAATAACTCACATTGTTGACTGCGGTACTATTCGTCAAGTAAATTGACTTTTATATTTTCGGTAATCTAAAAGTTAAAACATAGTTATATGATATCTTGTTTGAATCGTCTTTAAAGTTTATTAATTTTGAGTTTTTTTAATAATTTTTCGATATGTATGATTAGAGATAATAAAGATTGAATTTGTACATTAGGAAGTGTGAAAAAGCAAATGGTGCAACTAATATGAAACGGAGAAGTATGTGATCTTATATCAAAAAATTGAAGAAATGATGACAATTGGATATAGAGTGGAACTTCTAAACCCAATGACAAATTTAGCTGTCTAGATAGGTCTGGGCCTAGAATAATGCCTATGTTCATCCTAATTACTTAAATTTGTAGATGAAGTTTGTGAGCTGATTACAGTAGTAGTTGTAAAATTTTCAGTGAATAAACGTGAAATCATGGTGATGGCTAGGGGTGTTTAGTGGGTCGAGCCTTTATCCGGCACGTTTTTAGAAGTCTTTTGTAACGATTTGGTCGGGTCAAAAATGAGCCGGGGTAAAAATAGGTTATACTATAATTAAAATGAAGCGGGCTAAGGGCTCAATAAGGGCCGAAAACGCGCCTTCGTAAATAGTATAATTAATGTATAATTTAAATATTATAAATGACAATGTCAATGAAATTATTAATATTTTTTCAATCTAATTATTATATATGATAATTTAATTGTTATAAATTGATAAATAGGGATTAAAATAATTTTTAGTAGTAAAAATGAGCCAAATTGGGCTAGATCGGGCTTTGAAAGTTCGATCCATTTAAAGCCCGTATTAATTTTAAAGGGCCCTTATCCGACCCATTGGACACCCCTACTCACGGCCTCACGGGGCTAGTTCTATTAACAATATAATAAGAATATATTTGATCTAATATACTTGTATGAACATTAAGTTAGCAACCATAGAAGAATTTATTTTCTAAGGTTTTAAAGGCTCTTTTCCAGCTCACATTTAAATTTCATTTGGTCTTGGAGGAGGGCCTCATAATGACACCATTAATTTGGATTGGCTCAATTGGCGCGTGTAACAATCTGGGCAGGTTTTTCATTTTCTAGACAATTTTCAATTTTGATTTAAAAGGTATTAATTTTGACCTTAAAGATATCAATTTTCAAAATTGATCAAAGCCCAAAAAATTAAATTACACGCGCAAATTGGACCGACCCAAATTAACGTCGCCAAAGTTTTTGTGTTTAAATATATCTAGAGCCCAATCTATATAAATAATAATAATAAAGCCTATTTTCAGCCCAACCCTCCCATAACCCTCCTAAAAAAGGGTGCGATAAGGGTTGAAAACGGAGTTCGACCCCTGGAACACCCTAGTTATGACTTATGAGTCTAATTTGTCTCAATGATTTTGTATCATTTTTTTTGGTAATGTTGTCGCTATTTCTTTTTTAATTTTATCTACAAACTTATTCTTTTTCATCATCTTTAACCACGTTTTTATATTCAATTCCATTACAGTTAATTTTCACCCATGTTACAACAAGTGTAATATGAGAGAGATAATACCTCTTGGAAAGGATTTTTAACAAATACAATATATATTATCTAGTATCAATATTAGTAATGAAACTTGCATAGAATAAAGTCATATTTCGTTTATTTGATTTGTCAAGGAACCAACTCAACCAAAAGTTTAAGCTGATAGTTGAGGCCCCAGGATATGTTATATACTATAACACGCCCCCTCACACGAGAGCCCTTTGGGCTAGAAGTGTGGATGCAGCACATGCCCTCCTCATACATGACGCTAAATATTCCACTTTAAATGAGGGGTGGTTGAAGTGCCCATGTGTTACCCACATGTGAGTTGTCCCACATCGGAAAAAGAGAAGAGTATGCATCACTTTATATACTTAAGGAGTAACTCCTACTATTACCAATTGGTTTTAGTAGTGAACCTTCTTTGGGTTTATGAGTGGACTACTTCTTCTCCTCCTTGTTTGGGTTGCCCAGACCCATTTTCTAAATTCTATAATGGTATCCGAGCCGATGGTTCGATCAAAAATTTAAAAATGGTAGGTCCGAAAAGAATGACGTTCCTACCCTAATTAATTACTCCCACATGCGAACTTGACGGGGGTTCGCATGTGAGGGAGGTGTTGGGATGAGTTATCCCACATCGACAAATTGAAAATGGTGTGCACACTTTATAAGCTATTGGAGACCTTTTTCCCATCGCCATATGGTTTTGGGATGACGTATATCTCCTTGGCTTGTGAAGTGTGTGCACCTCGTGTTTTCCCCGATAATTGCTGGTATTCACAATAAGTTCAACCTAATTTAACATGATAGAATTTAGAAAATGGGTCTGGGCAATCCAAACAAGGAGGAGGAGGAGAAGTAGTCCACTCATAAACCCAAAGAAGGTTCACTACTAAAACCAATTAGTAATAGTAGGAGTTACTCCTTAAGTATATAAAGTGATGCATACTCTTCTCTTTCTCCGATGTGGGACAACTCACATGTGGGTAACACATGGGTACTTCAACACTCCCCCTCCCATGTGAGTGTCCTTAGAATTTTAGCCCACCAGAAGGGTTACAAACCTATTGGGAATGCACATCCAATTAAAGGCCCCTTAACCAGTGGTAAGATTAAATGCCCAGTATAAAGGCCCAACAACAAACCGGACTCTAATACCATGATAAGGAACCAACTCAACCAAAAGCTTAAGCTGATGGTTGAGGCTCCAGAATATGTTATATACTCTAACATGATTTTTAAGGATCCAACTAAATAGATGAAGAAAATTAATTTCTACTGATTAAATCAATATCTGTTAATTGAAATCGAATTTTAGTTATAAATTATCACTAAGTTGTGCCATTTAAAATTAATTATAATTAATTTTACTGATTGTAACTAATTTTATTGATAACTTTTTTTAAAGGCAAACTAAGCATGGCCTTAAGGTTAATATATAAAATCCAACTAAACCAACAATTAAGCATAAAAGATACCTTTTCGAATAAAAGATAAAAAGATTTGCATCAGTTAGTTAATTTAGCTTTGGCTCATCTAATATATCCGTGTAATTTTTATATTTATCTCTTTAAAATTCACATCTAACTTTTTATGTTTTCACGTTTTCACCGGATCCTACATACGACTTCATCAACATTATCATCATCCTAACTAGTGTATTCCGCTCATAAAACATTATGGGCAAGGTCTGGGGAAGAAAGACCGACGACAACTCATACCCGTAAAAGGAGTCCCCGGCTCGAAAACCTACATACGGTTTATGTTATTATATAAAAAAGAATATCATAAAAATCACTTTTAAGTTGTGAAAACTGAAATGAAATACATATTTTTAGTCCTTAGTCCATCTTGGATTTCTAGAAGGTCAAATAAAATGAGAAAAATGCATTAAAAATTATTCATGTCATCAACAAATTGTATTGATAATAACAATAAATAATTATATAAACACCATGAATTTGACTTTGCTAGTGAAAGAAAAGGAGGCTAGAGTTTGTTGGGAGTTCATGCTCAAATAAAAATAGCTTAAACTTCATTGCCATTTGCCAACTCATACTTGATGATCATTATTCATGGTCCATGGAGCAATAAATCCTAATCAATTATGTACGGATAAATACACAAAAAGATAATAATAATAATAATAATAATAATAATAATAATAATAATAATAATAATAATAATAATAATAAAATAAACAAAATTAAAATTATAAACAAAAATTCTTAATCAATAACCGCAATTTGTAAATCAACGCAAAAAGACAAAAAAAATAATATTAAAATAATCAAAATCAAAAAAGATAAATTAAAACAACAAAACTCTCCTCCTATCACATCTTACCACATAAGGTTGATTTATTAACCTCACAAAAATAACCATTATTTACCAAGATTTTCTCAATTATAAAACTCTCACTTATCAAATCCTACCCCATAAGGGTGGTGTACTAACTTTACAGATCACCATTATCTACTAAGACTTCATCGTCCATACAGTTTTACCATGATTAATTCGTATATTGAAGTACAAAATTCTTGATATTTCATTTGACCGACAACAAATTATTTATTTATTTTTTAGAGTGAGTAGCATCTCATATCCAACTAATCTTACTTGATAATGAGGTTAATTTATTATATATATATATATATATATATATATATATATATATATATATATATATATATATATATATATATATATATATAAATAAAATGTGTAAAATAAGTCTCAAATTAATTAACGAGCTGACTAATATGCCAAGTTTACGGTGAATTTTAAGAGGATTTGGGGATTGGGGTATGTCTGGGTTTCAAGCGAGTCTAAAATAGGTCGAATTTAAATGAATATTGGCTAGTGCTATGTTTGAAAATGATCATTTCATTTGAAAATATGAATTTGACTCATATTTTGTGTTTGGCAAATAAAAAAATATTCAAATTTGGATTTGAGTCAAATCCACTATAATCCATTATGTTTATAAAAGTGGTTAAAAACGAGAATTTGAGAATGACTTCTCAAACTTTGCCATTCTCAAATTCTTAACTAATGAATCCATAATTAAAATCTACAATTCGAAATGAAATGGACGTTCCCAAATACAACCTAAAGTTATTCGATGGAGGCAATGTTAGATGTTTGTAAACATTAATTGTTGGAACTATTTAAGTCAGAGGATGCTCATGCTATTCCTATAAATTATAAGACTACATCACTATGAAATAAAATTATATAATTAGTGTTATTTTTTCAATTGATCACTTTAAAAGTATAAGTAATCACATTAACACAATATATATATACATGATTCAGTCCAATCAAAATAATCTACCATAAAACCATCTCATTTAAAAATATGTGCTCCATGAAATAAAATTATGACAAAATAAAAGATATTCAATAAAATTTCAATTAAAAACATCAAACGGAGGTTTGCTATTTAAATAATAGTAAATCACATGTAGGTGACAAGTATCAGAAAGTCTCCTGTGAGACCGTCTTATCCGTGCAAACAGCCCAGGCCCAATAAGTTATTTTAGAATATTCTGATATACTAATTTTAAGACTTAAAAGGACAATTTCTAGACTTAAAAATCCAATTTTAAGACTTAAAAGGTCTATTTCAAAGTTCTAATATCAACATTAATATTTGAGTCATCCTATTTTAAAGTTGAAATGAGAATTTCAAGTCTAGCAATTGGTCTTTTAAGTCTTCAAATTGGTTTTTTAAGTATTGAAATTGATCTTTTAAGTCTTGAAATTGTGAAATTTCATGATTTAAAATGTCAATTGTAAATCTTTGAAATTGTTCTTTTAAGTCTTTGAATTGGTCTTTTAACTCTTAAAATTGACATTTTAATTTGTAAAATTGGTAGAAAAATATATGTAATTGGGCCGGCCCAATAAGACGCGTTCTCACCAAAGATTTTGTGGACAAGTATTCATTTTATGACTTTAATGATATTATTTTTCTTTTTTTTTATTAATTTTTTTTTCTTTTAATCGTGACTTACAAATAATCGTAATTAACTTTGGGGGTGTTTGACAAATTAATTTATTGAGTAATTTTAGCTTATTTTGATATAAATAGAGAGTTAAGTGGTCAAACCAGCTAATGCTAGTGTTTGGTGAATTAGCTGGTTGAAACTTATTAATATGAATAAGTTATTTTTGAACAAGTTGCTAATAGCAGCGAGTTCAAAATCAACTGGTTAAATAATTAATAAAATCAGTTGATCAAATCAGTCATTATAATCATCTATCAGTCATTTGCCAAACACCCTCTTAAATCTTTCACGACACCAAGAAAGCGGGTACATGTGCAGTCTGCAGATGAAAAACGGGAAACGGTGACGTATAGTACAATAACACTGTTTTGCTGACGTATAGCTGTACTAATTCTGGCCTTCTAGAAATCATCTTTAATCTTGTGGCTCCCTATTTTAACGGCTTAACGGTGAATTGTTCGTTGTACGACGGCTAAGTGGAGAAAATCCAAATATAGGACTATATTCCACACAAATGGGTCTAGATGGGTTTGTTTGTCTTTTTATTTTGATTTGTGTATTGAATTTGATTTAGTCCCACTACTTTAAAATATACTTTCATATTTTTTTATATCCTTAATTAAGTCATTTAAGCCTTTAAGGAAAAGAAAATAACTCATCCAAGATAATTTTTTAATTTTTATCATTTTCATCGTGATTTTAGAAGCAAACTCAACGGGCATAGTATATTTCCTTCAAGTTTTTTTGATTGTCACATTTCCTTATTTGACAAATTCATATCAATTGTCATTTTTTTTTGTCAATTTTTTTACTTAAATATCCTATGTTCACAAAAGTAATGACCAAAATACCCCAGTTTTACAATTAATCTAATCAATTAAAATACCCAACTATTACCTTTTTAGTGGACTCCATATAACTTTTAATACTATGCTCATGCAAATACGACAATAAACAAAACTTGAAGGGAGTATATAGTTAATAATTGGTAGCTAATTAGAGTAATAATTTAACTGGGTGATCAAACGCTGTGTATAAAAATAATTGTCATAACAAATTGTTTCCAATGTAGAAATTTACTAAACATTGATGTTACACAAATAAAAAAGTAATACCTATCCCATGAGATAGGACCATTAGTTCATTACCAGAATAAAGTAGTACTAACTTCTATGTTTGGGTTTTACACAATTATTGATTGATGTAATATTTCTATTGCAAAAATATCTCTATTCCTTTAGAATTATAAAAATTTAATATTAATAAAATTTACATTAAAATCAGACCCGTCTAACAGAAAGGGCAATCTGGGCTATAGCCCAGGTTCCATAGATTTGTAAAAATTTTGTTATATTTTAAGGGCCCAAATTATTAAAAACATATGACATCAAACAAATAAAAAATATAGCCTTGGGCCCTTAATAAGTGAAGGATGATTGTTGCCCACTTACATTAGTTGAGTAAATTAAAGACGCTGACTTTTACATTTCTAATTATAAAATTACTCAATTTTTCATTCAAAAGAGAAAAATAAAATCCTTATTAATCTTATTTTTTTTTGAGGTTTTTTATTTAGTTTTTTTATCTATTGAAAGCTGTCTTTAGAAAATAGCAACTTATAGATCAGAAACTTAAAGATTTAATCAACATGTTATGTCAATAATTTTTATATTTTTAATGTATTTTGTTTGATTGTTATAAATTATTTTGTTTTTGACTAGTATTAATCATGTCTCATTTAAATAAAAAATAAGTCTCGCTATGAATATCCTATAAAATTAATTTGTTAAAGTTATATTTTTTCTTATTAGGGGCCCAAATTTAATTTTAGCACAGGGCCTATCATTTATATAAGACGGCCCTGATTGAGACAAATCAAGTAAAATCCAATTTGACTATATTTTAGCTTATAAATTAAAAATAAAATATAAATCAAAAATTCTTGTGTATGACTTTCTCATTGTAAGATTACGAATATTTTCAATACATGAATTGAATAACCCAACTAATACAATAATCAATAGATAAGCTTACATCTCATCCAAAGACGATTTCTCATAGACTAACGCCATATAAATTGAAGTTTAATTTTGTAGAGAATTATACTCCTTCCGTCCTATTGAATTCGCAGTATTTTTCATTTTCGTCCTTTTACTTTATTTGTATCATTACTATTTTTGGATAATGACCCACAACTTTCTTTTGATGGCATCCAAACATTTTGACTCTCTTAATTTCATCATTCATTATCTCTCATTTTTTGTTTGAAGATCATTATCTCATTATTTATCGTTATTTTCTTAAAATTTACTCGCTTTCTCTTTGATTCAAATCGAGGACATATGAATATATTTCCAATTTTATAATACTTACTATTAAGTATAATATATATTGTATAGAAAATATCATAATCAGTCACACATACAAATTAGAATCACAAGGAAATGTTTGTTAAACTTTTCAGCAGCTGTCTGCTCTTCCCTTCCATTTATCCCCCTACATTACAAAAGTTGTACAATCTACACACCTTTTCTGTCAAAATCTATAAAATGTAGTAAAAATTCCTAAATCTTTCTGTAGTTTTTCGTCCATCAAAACGTGTTAGTAGTAACCATTATTCTGCTCACCTACCCACCCTCATCTACCCCTCCATAGATTATACTTTTCCATCTTCATTTTCCAACTCTTTTTACCATTAATTTTCTTCTCAATTTCTCTTTCTTTTACCCAAAATACTAGATTTCTTGTCAATTAGGTCAATTTCCCTTTCATTCACACATTTTTCTCAGCAATGCTGAAGTGGGTACTTAAAAATCCCACCAAATTCGCTGATAATCTTTCTGGGTACTTGAGTTAATCCTTTAATTTGAGTTTTTAGGGTTGAATTATGGCTTTAAAAGCTGATTCAATCATTTTAGGGTGTGGGATTTTTTCGTCAACTGATTTGCAAACGAGGTCTAGCTTTAGTAACTTAAATTTTAGGAGAGATCTTAAGAGATTAGGGAAATGGGATTGTTGTTGTGCTGTTTTGGGACAAAGGGCTATCACTCCTACCCCTGTTGATGATGAGAAACCATTACACCCTAGCACTGCTGCTGAGAATCATTCTGTTGGTATTCAACAAAATCAGCACCCTGGTTTTCATAGGGATTTAAATTCCCTTCCTAGTGAGTTTTCTTCATTGTTATTGCCATTTAACTTGCATTTTAACTAAATCTAGTTTGATTTCTTTGGTGGGTATTGATTATCATTGTGGAATTCTTCTTGAATATGAGCAAATTATGTTATTTGAGATTTGGATAATTTAATATGGAAGTAAACCTTGTTATCTAATTTTTGAAGGAATGAGTGTCATAAAGGGAAATTTCTTTGAGCTTTGTTATATTTAATTTTTGAATTGTTATTGTTTTGTTTATTTAGTTTCATTAATATAACTATAGAGAATATGTGAGGTATAGCTTGATCTAGACTTGGGGACATATAAGAATGAGATCTATGTGTCCATCTTAAGGTTAGATTGTGTTATTTTTAAGAAGAATCATCTGATATTGATATAATTATAACTTTCTAAGTGTCACTTTGTATTGGAGTGTTTGCATGATGTTTGGAGATGGATACTTTTGGAATGAAATGATTTTTAATTGTGAAGTCACTTTTTGCCACATTGCTAAATTTACTATTTTGTATCTCATGTTTCCATTTATGAACTTTTCACCTTCATTAGATGTCACAATGACATTCAATTGTCTGAATGCTATTAAATATCTCCTATCTCGACCTCCACTTAAGTGGGATTTTTGGGTTGAATGTATGCAATCTTTCCCATTAAAAATAAAAGTTGTTTCCATTCACCCTTCATAGCAAATTGTTACTTCATATAAATAAAAGTGCCTATTGTTTAACAAGTCTTTTTGCTTGATAATTATAATTATATTCCAAAACTCAAGAACTATAAGTTTTTGGTTCCTTCAAGAATGGATATTCATCAAATATAGTGAATTCAAATTATTTCTTTATTGATTAAACTAACTTTTACAACGACACACTAGATTGCCAAATCCATTTTCGCAAGCCCGTATAAAGTAGTAGATGAGTGACAAGTGACAACCAACGCAAAATTATGGTTGATTTGTGAGGAGGCATTTTAATGATTCCACTCTTTAAAATCGATTTTTATGGTGTATACTCATCTAAACTCGCTTTTAACTGAATTTTGTTTTATGTATTTAAGTGAAGAGAGCCTATACCAAGAGTTCCTCGTTCTAGCAGCTACCTTAAATTTCAGAAAAATGTTTAACTGAATCTTGTAGGATTTATTAGACCTATCCTTTTTGGTGATAATAGATTTCTGCTTCACCACACTCCACCCCGTTGTGCGATGTTTCTTTCTGATCTTACGGCATAAGATTGCAATGCCATGTGTAGATTGGCTATTTCGAAAAATCACAAGTTTTCAGGAAGCATAACTTTTGATGGATTTAGTCAATATGTTAAGCTAATTGTCTTACCTTGTCAATTAATGAATTTACTTAGATATAATACACTGACATAACTCTTACTTGGTAACTTTTATCAACTGCAGAACCATTATCAGCCTCTGATCTCTCTCCTTCTCGTAATGGTGGCTCAAAAGTCCGCGTTGCTTATCAAGTAAATGCTAGTTTATTGTATCTGTGATGCTTTAAAAAGAGGGGTTTTTTTTTCACTTATGTATGGCTCTTTATGCATTAATTTAGGGTGTGCCAGGATCATATAGTGAGGATGCAGCTCTCAAAGCATATCCAAATTGTGAGACTGTTCCTTGTGACGGATTCGAAGCAGCCTTTAAGGTTCAACTTGTATTCTTTGCAATTTTATGGTCTTTTACATGCGTTTTTAATGTTTTCTTGCTGTCTGCTCTCAATTGTTTTGCAGGCAGTTGAACTGTGGTTAGTGGATAGAGCAGTTATACCTATTGAAAATTCTGTAGCCGGTAGCATCCACCGCAATTATGATCTACTCCTTCGGCATAGACTGCATATAGTGGGCGAGGTTCAGTTAGATGTCAACCATTGTCTGATGGGATTGCCGGGGATCAGAAAAGAGGATCTGAAACGTGTCTTAAGTCATCCTCAGGTGCTTAGATTTTCATTTTCTCCATAGTTATAGCTCACAAAGAAGCCGACTTAAAAAGATGTATTTGTTAGTTTTGATATATCTTGTTTAGCTTCTTCAGGAAATCAGTGGTGATACTCTTCTATGGTTGTTTATTCCTTGCAGGCATTGGATCAGTGCGAGAAGACTTTGAGCCAGTTGGGCCTTACCAGAATTAATGCTGCTGATGCTGCTGGTGCAGCACAGGTGGTAGTCATGAACTTTTACGAACTTATACTGATGTTAATTTGTGGGCGCTTAATGCTTATTTGACAATTGACATCTCCTGTCCCAGGTTGTAGCTTCAGAAAGGCAAAGAGAAACAGGAGCAGTTGCCAGTGCTCGTGCTGCAGCTATATACGGGCTTAATATTCTTGAAGAAGGAATACAGGTAAAGTTAACCATCCCCGAAAGAGAAAATTTTGGATGGTGAACTATACACGATTTTGTCTATTATAGTCTACAACTCCACACTCCAAATAGATGTCAAGTCTTTTGTAATTTGGTTAATGTAGAATGTAGATTTGTTGGTGGCTGTCTTCTGTACACATTCCTATTTCATTCTTTGTTGTTGCAAGTGGAATTTATCTATTTTTCTAGTTAATATTTCCTAACTTTCCTGCATCACAATTTGCAGGATGATGAAGACAATGTTACCCGATTTATGATACTTGCAAGAGAACCTGTTATTCCAGGCATAGATAGGCCTTATAAGGTGTTCTATTTGAAACTAATTCAGGCATAGAAATATTAGACGTTCATTAATATATTAATACAGTTAAAAGGAAGAATAGATCACATTTTCTTTGCTAAATCTTCCATAGTTGGTCTACTATATTCTTAGTAGGAATCTGCCTGTCTTGTAGGACAATCTATGGAAGCGATATTCTATATTTCCTTCTAATTATAACTTTTGTTTCAGACTAGCATCGTTTTCTCTTTAGAGGAAGGTCCTGGTGTACTTTTCAAGGCTTTGGCGGCATTTGCCCTACGTGATATTAATTTAACAAAGGTGGGCCTGGTGTAATGTTTGGAATTTGTTGTCTAATCATTTTAGTTCAGTCCTTCAGTGTTTACTCAACTTTTCTATTTTCTATGGTGTTCAGATTGAGAGTAGACCACAGAGGAAGCGCCCTCTTCGTATTGTGGATGACTCAAATAAGGGAAGCCCCAAGTAAGTGCTAAAAGCGTGAAACTACGAGTTTTTGATTTGAAAGTCATACATTTTATATTTGGCAATATTGTCATGCTAGTATATTTGGAGTTTTGGATCATTAGGTTTTACTTTATATATTTTCAATAGACATTGACTGATCATTTGGTCGTTAAGGAAGTTCAACATATTATTCGACCTTCAAAATTGATGTTAGTTGTTCAGCTTAGTGACCTTACAGCCTATGGTGAAGTTGAGAAATTGTTGTCCACTAAGGCTCTAATAAATGACATGTCCATTAATACCCTTTATTAGGAATACTTTATTTTTGTTTAATTTGTTGTAGTGCTTGTCGAGGCTAGTTCTTCGAAATTGTCTTTACAACCTCTTTTGCTTTATTTTTCTATACTTGAGAAAGGATGTTCAATATATAAAAAGTTAACGAAAGACAAAGTGAGAATTTAAACGAGGACTTTATTTGAGAAAATATTACTTGATCTTCAACTAAAACAAAACCTTATTCTTCATGACTCAACTTTTTTCTTTATATTTTTTGCTTCGAACATGAGGATGTTGAATAGAATTAAGTTAAATATGAATTTTCAAACTTTATATAGTAGGGTTAACACCGTGCGCTTGCGGTACGTCAAAATTCCGCATATTCATTATTTGGTGAGGATTTTCAGATGTAGTTATTATATTGTTGGTAAAATAATGGTGTTGTTGGTGGTTGTAGTAGGAGATTTTGTATCGCTATTTCTTTATTAAAATCAAGTATATCAAATAGCTCATCAACATAAAAATCTGACAAGAAAAGTCATGCTCATCTATCACTTCTTTAGGATTTTAAGTCGCTTATGTCCATAGCAATAAGGCCTTTTTTTATGAGTTTGTTCATTATATTAAGAGGAAGGGGTTTATTATCTCTTTCAAATTTCTTGGTAAGTTCCCTCATTATATTAGAAGAAATAAAACCTTTTTGACAAAAATCAAGTAATAATTCAGGTGTAGTTTCCTAATATCAGTTATGCTTTTATTCTTTTTATACTTGTTAAAAAAATGATCCTATTTATAAAACTTTTGAGCATAACTGAATGAGAGCTTATAATAAAGATACTTATTTCTTTAATATCAGTTATGCTCAAAAGTTCTATAAATGAATCCTTTTCTTAACAAGTACAAAAAGAATAAAAGCATAACTGATATAATAGAAAACTACGCCTGCATCATTGCTTGTTCTTTGTCAAAAAGGTCTAATTTCTTCCAGTATAATGAGGGAACTTGCCAAGAAATTAGAAAAATGTTAATAAGCCTTTTTTTTTTTAATATAATGAACGAACTATTAATAAAGGACCTTATTGTTATGGACGTAAGCGACTAACAAATAACCTCATTACAAAATCCTACAGAAATGATGAATAAGTAGGATTATTTAGGCTAAGATTTTCATGTTAATGAGTTGTTTGATATACTTGGTTTTAACGAAAAGATAGTGGTACAAAATCTCGTACTACAACCACCAGCACTTATATTTTACCAATATTATAATATTCATGATCAAATATCATTTAATTAAATGGCGGATGAGCTTTATCATCAGTGGAAATCAACTACATATGAACATCCTCAACAAATAATGAATATGCAGAAGTTTGATGTACTGCCAGCACAAGGTGTTAACCCTACCATATAAAGTTTGGAAATTCAGAATTAATTTAATCCAACATCCTTATATTCGAAGTAAAAAATATTAAAAAAATAGTTGAGTGATGGAGAATAAGGTTTTGTTTTAGTTGGAAATCAAGTAATATTTTCTCAAGTAAAGTCTTGTTCAAATTCTCATTTGGTCTTTCCCTTAGCTCTTAAATATATAATGGAGATCTTTTCTCCAGTATATGGAAAAAGAGCTCTTAAATATATATTGGAGATCTTTTCTCCAGTATATGGAAAAAGAAGAAAAGAGGTTGTAAAGACATTTTCGAAGAACTAGCTTCGACAAGCACTACAACAAATTAAACAAAAATAAAGTATTCTTATTGAAGGTTATTAAAGGAACAATTCACCTTCAAGCAAACGTATTCTACACCTTTCAAGTAGCCCTTCCACTTCCATAAGAAATAAAACAACAATGTAGAGAAACTCCACCATATTATAAGATAAATTAGTACCCTAATCCAAAAAAACAATTGAAGAAGCTAACGTTGAAATCATTCTTATAAATGTATGTATTTGAATAATATTGCAATACAAAGAATGAGCTAGAAAATTTAATTGAAACAAATGGAATAAGAAAAGTACCCAAAATAAAGTTAAAAAAGAGAATCAATAAAGAAAACAAGTGTAGAAATGGAGGAAGATTGGAGATACAACTTGATCTATAAATATTTTAAAAAGAAATAGTTAAAATATTTTTCAAAGAAGAAAACGAAACAAGATAAAAATGAAAAGTTGTTGTGTTAAAAGAAAATTAAACTAAGTTGACTATAAAAATTTGATTTATCTAAATTGAAAAGGTGATTGCTGGTACTTGAATCCAGGACCATTAATTTACAGAGTCATATGTCATACCGCAGAGCCCAAAGTGCATTGCTGCCTTCGGTATTGATGGGAACGATATATATTTGGACCCTAATACTTGGGGGCCTATGCACGACCCGGCTGCACACAACCATAGCCGACAATGGTGTTGATGAAATTAAAAAAATAACTTGGTATTGTTAAGTCCAGATAAAAGATAAGGCAAAATGAGTGGGACATCCCAAAATACATAATGAGAAAAATTGAAAGGTACGAAGTAGAGCAGTTTAATGGGGCGTGTCGGACCATGGGATTGCAGGCTCTATATTTAGCGGGGGAAACTCCATGTGGCAACCCAATGTTTTTGTTTTTTCCACAAATATAAAATTTTTGCTTAAATTAAGTACTTATTTTGACTAAATTTCTAAATATGTGGTCAATATGGGTGATCACAACGTTTGTTATTTGAAAAAAATATTATTACGTTGGCAAAAATAGCATAAAAGTTTACAAAAGATTTCTCTTGTGTCTAGCACGTTGTACCACGTGGATAAAAAAATGTTTGTGTACCAGTACCACGTAGAAAAGCCAAAAATCCATGGTTACCACATGAAAGAACCTTTTTTTCTATATTTATGATGAAAATCTAAACTGTCATATGGTTTTTATATTGATTTTTTAATGTCAAACATCATCTAATTTATCAACAATATGTTATTCTAAAACCTCCAGATTAATCGTCCTGTATCAACCAATCAACTAATTGAGGCATTATGTTCAAAACCAATTCGATAACATCAATCATATAAGTTGTAAATAAAATCAATAAAATTCATTAGTAAGGCAATCAACAATAATATAATGCATTTTCAGAATTTATGATTCAATATCATTAAATAAAGTTGTCAATGATTAAGCAAGTTGAATTTCATACCTAATTCCAAAACCTTTTGCGGGTGAAGACTGAACTGTCATTTTCATTTGATTGACTTGAAGAAGTTTAGACTAGTATTGGTAGCTAGTTTTAAGAAATTAGTTTATTGCATGATCATACTTCGATGAATTATAGTTGTTGCATCTTGATTTATAGTTTCTATTATAGATGAAATTTTGTTGCTTGTTAATAAATTGGATCATGTGTTATTAGAATAAAAATATTTAATCATGCTACAATGAAAGACCTAATTATTAAATTGGATTATAATGTTATAACAGTAGTATTATAATGTTATAACATAAATTAACTATGTAAAATAGCAATTACAATGAATGACCCGCTAATGGCCCTCTTTAAAAATTTTTGACCCACAACCCGCCTCACAACCTACATGACCCGTGACTTGCCCCGTACACACCCGCAAAAACACTTGATTACCCGCATCCGAACCAACAATTACCATGTCTAGTACGGAGGAAGTATTCATTATACTATAGGAGAAATAAAACCTTTTTAACAAAGATCAAGTAGAGATTCCCGCGTGGTTTCTCTGATATGATGGATTTTTTTCCTCTTATTATTATTTTGAACCGAGGGATCCTATTGATTGAACTTTTGAGTATGACTAGCAAGTTGCATTGGCATCCTTGTTTTTACAAAATCTTTTCTCCATATTTTTCCGTTATAAGGCACACCCGCTAAGAACAACCTATATATTTAAGCCGACATAAAAAAGTCTTTTAGATATGATTGGAAATGGTAACTATTGATCTATTGCTGAAAGATTGAAGTTAAAACATGCTTGACAAGTGACTGATACGCTTACAAGTTTGATTCCCATATTACAAAAATGCATCTCGAAGGTTTTTGAGTTTACCGCGACCGCAATATAGGCCATATTGACCACAAAATCTGTTTTGCAACCGAAACACTATGGTGACACCTTAAGGATAGAGGATGAGAAGACTTATACCTTCACTCCTTCAAGCACAACAGTCATCTCTAAGGGGTCGCTTGGATTGAGAGTAAATATTTAAGGGGTCGCTTGGATTGAGAGTAAATATTTAAGGGGTAATAAAAGTCAAAGTAGGAATTTAAGGTTAGTTAGGTAGATGTTTAAAGGAGTTTGATTGTTGGAGAGGTGGAAGAATGCATTAGAAGGTAATGAAAAAATAGAGAAAATAGCAATAAGTTTCTTATTTTGGGGTATAAATTTACCCTAGGGGAGGTGGAGGAATTCTTTACCTCCAAATGAGTGAAATCAAACTCTTTTTCTATTCATCATTTTTAATCTACCTCTATCACAATTATTTAAATAACTTCATTTGCATATATAATTACCTTTGTTACATTGGTTTGACTTTTTTTACTACCTTAAATATTTACTCTCAATCCAAGCGACCCCTAACGATGACCTTTTTTCTTGGAGGCTTGGCTATGTGATATTGTCGAGCATGAGCACTGACCACTGAGCAATGGTTTGTTGAGCTCTTGAATATATTAGCACGGTTTTCACCCTTGGTTTAACCCTTTTTTTGTTTGTGTTTGATGTTATAGCTGTTGTCTTCAGAATTTGAATACTTTTCATCACTTGACAGTCTAATTTTGGTGGCAGATATTTTGACTACCTTTTCTACATTGACTTTCAAGCATCAATGGCAGCGCCTGAAGCCCAATTTGCGTTGGGTCATCTGCAGGTTACTTCTTAATTGGCTTTTACCATTCCCACCATCTACACTGTTGCTTTACGGAAACGCCAAAATACTATTCTTTGAACCCAAAACTTCGAATCGCTATCTTTTAATGAAACTTCAAATGTTTGCTATCTTTTAATGAAACTTCAAATGTTTACTATCAAAAATGAACTTCAAATCATAATCCTGTACGGTAAAAATGAAAAGAAACGTTGAAATGGCGTACTTGGACCGAATTTCTTGAAGAATGGAAGGAATTTCAACTAAAATGAAAATAACTCGCGGGGATTCTTTTTACATTGGATTATGAGGTGAAAAATACAATGACGTGTTTTCCTATTGATGCAGGAGTTTGCTAGCTTTCTTCGTGTCCTAGGAAGTTATCCGATGGATTGCCAAATAAAACAATGACATTAATCAGTGACGCGAGCTAGATAAAGCCTATTCATATTCAATCCCGTACATAGGATCCACCTTTTTCCGTGAAGCCATCATGAGAATTTCTGTAGCAGTCAAGACGGCTTATGCTTTGTCGCCCTATACTATCTCCATTCTTTATAGTCTACAATATATGAATTATGAAATGAAATCTCTGTTTGAGGGTAAATGCTGTTATTTTCAAAAATGTTTTTAAGAGAAAAAAGATAAAAAGGTTCACAAAATTGTTCATGGGAATTGGGAGGTCTTTGATACTCATTTTAAGTTAACATTTGTACATTTTACGACCACACTCGGAAAATATGCACATTTTCCTTTTGTGAACCTATTTTTCTTCTCAAAACTGATTGTACCGTGTACTCAATGAGCCCGTGGATCGACCTGGTATTGCAGGCCCGAGGTTCGGACCAAATGGACTTTTATCGAGTATTTGGGCTAAGCTTGTAAGCTTTGAGGCCGGGTTTTCGATTTATAGTTCTGTCCTGCAATCTTCAAACTTGTTTGGGCTTGTCCATAATGGCTGTATTTGGGCCTTACTTTGGGATAAGCTTCTTTTGATATTAACCCCCTAATATATCATTATAAATCATTGTAAGAGAATATGAACTTCTTATTTTTAGGCCGTTTTATTAAGAAACAGTACTAATTTATGATATTCATTCCTAAATGAAGCCCGAATCCTTTTCTTATATTGTAGTCAATTTACATGGAAAAGTTATTTGTGCAAATATACTCACTTAGGTTTCTCACGAATTTTAAAATGTTAAAACAAAGTAATATATTAAGCTACATTGTTAATAATTATAATATGAACCGTAATCTAATTTATTGCTTTATTTGTTAAACTAAAAATATATTGCTTAGGCAACATGACTAAGCATTGTACATTGGTGACATAGAAAGATAAAGCCGGAAATTCGAGATTTGATATCAACCTGACAAAATATAAAAATTATACGAAACGACATTAATCACCTATGTAAATGAGTCAATTCATTATTAATATATTCCCTAAACAAGATACCCACAAAATTAAACTATCTAGAAAAAAATCTCGAATTAAAAAATATCCCATTTTTACAAGGTACGTAAGATAAGAAAAATTTTAAACCGAGGACTTTAATTGATAAAGTAGTACATGACTCTTTATTAATGAATCAGGTATTATTTAAAAAAATAGCATGTGATTTCCAACTAAAACATACTTGATTCTCCATTAGTCTTCTATTTTACTTTGCTTCGAGTGTAAGGATGTTGGATGAATTAAGTAGACTCTGAATTTCTAAACTATATATGGTAGCATTAACACCGTGTGCTTACAGTAGATCAAAATTTTGCATCTTCAATCTTCATATTTGTTCAGGATTTTCTGTTGTAGTTGATTTTTAGTGATGGTAAAGCTCATCCACCATTTGATTAAATGATCTTTGATCATGAATATTATACTGTTGGTAATCTTGACCAAATAAATCATGCTCATCTATCATTTCTTTAGGATTTTATAATGAGCTTATTTGTTGGGAAAGATTGAAACAAATAACCAATTTTTAAAAAAGTTTCAGTAAATTTAATTTCAAAAATAAGTGTCTTCATATCCGAGTTTAAAGTCAGTATATGCGCAGTTAGTAACAACGAACAAAAAAATTCGTCAAAAAAGTCAAAATTGTTTATTCGCAGTTAGTAACTGCGAACAAAAGGAAGACAATATCATTAACGTTAGAAGGGCCGGGACAAAAAAAGTGAAAACCACTATGTTCGCAATTATTAACTGCGAACAAACAATGTTTTTGTTTTTGGTCCCTTCAAACGTTATAATATCGTTTTCCTTTGTTCGCAGTTATTAACCACGAACAAACAATTTTGACTTATTTTAATTAACTGCGAATAAACCTAACCTTAGGTTTAGACATAAAAACGCTTATTTTTAAAATCAAGTTTACCCGAAGCTCATTTGTTGTTTCAAATTTTCATTTGTTGGTCACTTATGTACATAGCAAACGGTCTTTTTTCAATTTTTTTAGCAAGTTGCCTCATTATATTAGAGGAAATAAGACCTTTTTGACAAAGATCAAGTAATGATTCAAGAGTATTTTCCCTGATATTAATTATGCTTTTATTTTTTTTATACTTGCTAAGAGAAGGATCCCATTTATAAAATTTTTGAGCATGACTAGCTAGTTGAGTTGGGATCCTTGTCTTCACAAAATCTTTTGAAATTCGTCCCCATTTCTTACCATATAGCGTTATGCCAGCTAAAAATAACCTGTATATAACCAACAAAATACATCATATTAGATTTGGTGAAATATATCATAACAAATTCTTAAATGAAACAGTCTTAATGATAAGATCATTTTTATTAGACTTGACTATGTAAATTTAATATGTTAAAGCGATCATTTACAATTTTAAAGTAATCAATTTAAGAAATTGACTAATTATATACAGGGCCGGCCCTAAGAGTGGGCCCTATGTCAAAAAAGCAAAGTTAATAGTTGTAGAAGGTCCATATAGGTTATTATAAAGAAAAAGACACCAATTTGCTATTTCGCTCAGGGCCCCAAAATACATAGGGCCGGCCCTAATTATATATGTTCAATCTTATAGTGAGACAGTCTCATACATGACAAGCTTAACCAGATGTTTTGATTGGCAACAAAAGTGAATATTATCATCATCATCATCATACCTAGTGTTTCCCGCTCATAGACAAGCTATGATCAGGGTCTGATAGAATTTAGAAAATGGGCCTGGGCAACCCAAACAAGGAGGAGAAGAAGTAGTCCACTCATAAACCCAAAGAAGGTTCACTACTAAAACCAATTGGTAATAGTAGGAGTTACTCCCTGAGTATATAAAGTGATGCATACTCTTCTCTTTCTTCGATGTGGGACAACTCACATGTGGATAACACATGGGCACTTCAACAGGGTCTGAGGAAGAAAGATAGACGGCAACTCATACTCATATAGGAGAGTGCGGTCAGAGAGTCCCTCGGCTCTAAGGGTCTTCAAAAATGAATATCATATATTCATATTATATATAAATAATTTTTCAAACTTAAGCACTTGGATTATAAAATAGGTAATTTTATTCAAATTTAATTAAAAAATTATTTAAAAATTTATTATGTTTACCGATTTTAGAGAATATTATAAATTAATTTAACTAAATTTACTTTTTTAATTTAAACTTATCTACCTATTCGGCTGGTGTCTGGTGCATAGATTAGAAAAATGGTATAAGACATATTGAAGTTAACCGTACCTGTGCTCGTCTTCGGTCCAATGCTTTGTATTTATCACTAAATTTTTGTTGTCATTTTTAACCTCTTGTAGTATCTTTGTCGTCCCTCCATGATCATGAAAAAGTTTCCTCCGCTTTATTGGTTGAGACTCATTATTTATATTATTAATTTCATTAAGTCTAATATCGTCTTTAGGGTTATTATTTTCCCATATACCTTGATCATTGTATGCTGTGAACGGAATATACAAAGTTTGATGATGGTGATCATTATTTTCCCATATACTCTTGTTTTTAGAGTTATCGTTTTCACATATGACCTGATCATTATTGTATCCTATGAGCGGAATACTTGGAGTATGATGATGATTATGATTGTTTTCCCTTATATTCTTCTCTCTAGTATTATTGTTTTCCCATAGGCCTGGATCATAGTAGTCTATGAGCAGAATACTTGGAGTATGATGATGATGATTATGATTGTTTTCCCATATATTCTTCTCTCTAGTCTTGTCTTTAGTGTTATTGTTTTCCCATATGCACTGATTATTGTCTCCTGTCAGCGGAATACTTGGAGTATGATGATGGTGATTATGATTGTTTTCCCATATGCCTTTATCATTGTATCCTATGAGCGGAGTACACGGAGTTTGACGATGATGATCATTGTTTTCCCACATACTCTTGTTTTTAGTGTTATTGTTTTCCCATGTGCCCATATCAGTGCATCCAATGAGCGGAATACTCGGAGTATGATGATGATGATTGTTTTCCCATATACTCTTGTCTTTAGTTATATTATTTTTCCGTGTGCCCTGATCACTGAATCCTATAAGCGGGATATACGGAGTAAAATGATGATGATTGTTTTCCCATATGCTTTTGCCTACGCTATTTGATGGTCGAAGATTTTCCATTTCTGGCATAAGTTATAAAAAATTATTAAATATATAATTTATGAATGCAGATATTAAAATAGCTAAAGAAAATAATAAAAAATCAAAGGATGTATAACTAATTAAGACAAGTTGAAAGAAGTGACCTTTTTTGAACCCTAGCGAAATAACGAACAAAGGCCATTCACAATAGTTATATAGGAATAATAAATCACTACTATTACGTATAGAGCTTAACACTTAAAAAAATCTCACATCTTGATATTACTATAAAAATAAAATTGATTTAGTAGATTTAATCATTAATGTTTTCACTTTACCAAAAAAATGTAGTTCTTTTGTTCTTTTTTGTTTCTACTGGTTTACTTTTTTACAATTTTCAAAGTAAAATTTAAACTTTAATATCTCAAAATACAAATAACAAAAAAATTTTTAAAAAAATACATAATAGAAAGTAGGGGTGAAAGTTATTCGGATAAAAACCGCAAACCAAACCAAATGAGAAATATGGTTTGGACTTTTTACAATTTGGTTTGGTTTAGGATTGGAATTTTCAAAACCGAAATATTTTGGTTTGGATTAGGTTTAAGCATACAAAAACCGAAAACCGCAATTCTGAACCGAATTAAAATAGAAGCTCAATTTTTTCAATGAGCTAAACTACGTGTTGAGTGAATGTGTAACTTGACGTGCAAATAGAAAATTTTAATTGGCAATACTAACAAAGACGACGTAAACAATCTTATAACAATAATAAACCTTAATTGTATTTTGTCATTTTTGCTTTATAACATTAGTAATCTAATTCGATTTGCAATTTAAATTTGTTTTTAGTTGAAAAATATGGTTTGGATTGGTCTGAAAAAGTCTAAACCGAATTAATTTGGTTTGGTTCGATTTGGATTTATGTCAAATTTGGTTTGGTTTGGATTGAAAAATCAAAAACCGAAATAAATTTGGTTTGATTTGGTTTTATGAAAAAACCAAACCGCAAACCGAACTTTCACCTCTAATAGAAAGTATACATTTTCAACTTATTTTTTTGAACTTATTACTATATCCTTATTGGAATCAGATCAGATTAGATTAGATCAAACCAGATCAATTCAAAACAGATTAGATCAGATCAATTCAGTTCAGATTAGAAAAATCAGATCAAATTAGACCAGATTAGATCAGACCAGATCAAATAAGGCATTTATTTACACATCATTTGAGAATCATGACTAATTCATTGTCCCTAATTTTCTCTTTTCGTGGCTGTGTGACTAGAGTTATTTTAAGGACTAGAGTTAATAATTTAGGAAATTGTAAACGACTCAACTATTTAAAAAAACTTTCAAAAAAAAACTTTAAAAAAAAAACCGTAAGCGACTCAACTATTTAAATTTTTTTGTAGAAGTTACGGTAATTTTCCTTAAATATCTAATTAATATATAACCCTAGAAATAAGATTTTGGCCTCTTTTAGCGATGGGTGTTAGGTGGTGACAATCCTTGCCTATTCCTGAGGTTGGGCCTGATGAAAGAGTAAGAGAAGTATATACGTTATTAAATGAAAATTTAAAAAGAATAAGCAAATTAATATAAAAAATTCAACAATTAAACAACATTTAAATTTAATTCCCAAAATAATCCTTGTGCTATTTGTTAGGCTTTTAATTATTAACTTTCCTATTTTATTTCCCATGATTTTGAGGATGGTTTTATTCAATTATATAGGGTGACCTAATGTTATTTTAATTAAAAATCTAAAATTAACTTTTCTATTTTATTTTCTAAAAATTTGGAAAAGTTGATAATATAGAGACAGTTTTATTTAATTACAGAAAGTGACCTAATGTTATTTTAATTAAAAACCTAAACTTAATTTTTATATTTTACTTCCTAAAAATTTGGGAAAGTTGATAGTTATGGGATTAAGGGTAAGTTAATAACGGTAGCTTTTTAATAATCAAAAGCCTAAAAATCAACCTTGTAAAATTGAATCGGCTACCAAAAAAATAGCAATTAAGCTTGGTTAAAATCTTTATTAACTGTTATTTGGAAATTAAGTTTAACGAAGTTGCTTATTTTTTAAATTTTTTATATTTATATTAATTTGCTTTGTAGGAATAATTAACAGTGACGTAATAAGTCTCGTACTTTGTAGGATTATCTGGCTAAGGTAATTTCAAATTCGGACGAAAAAAATAGAAAAAAAATATTTTTTCCTCTTACTAAAACAGTTTTTACCTGTAAACAAACGTCTCTTATAAATTTGAATTAAAAAAAAAATAATTTCAGAAAAATCTTACCGCAACAAAATCGAACAATCACAATAAATATTCAATACCTTCAAATATGAGGCTTCAAACTTCTTAAACGATAGTGAATAATTCCTGCATTCAAATAAAATCAAGAAATAACAATATGAGGATAATTAAACCTAATCAAATAAATATAATTAATTATTTCACATAATGTGATTAGCGGCATGTACATAATTAAAATCAAATAATCTTACAATATTTTAATATTTGTGCGTTATCCACATCTTAGATTACTAAACCCTTCCCTTTTACCCTTCATTTGTTTGTCGCTTTTTACCCTTTTCTTGCTCTTATCTTTGTATTTGTGCCTATGCTTTATATTCTATTTGTCAGATGCAGGTTTCTTTCTCCTAAAAATCTTTCTCGAGCCGAGGATTCTTTGATCGCACTCTCCTCTATGAGTATGAGTTGCAGTCGTTTTTCCTTCCCTAAACCCTGATCGTACTTTTTTATGAGCGGAATACACTAGTTCTGATCACAATATTTTAGTAATCCAAAAATAGGAATAAAATAAAATTGCTTTAATCTTTGTAAGAATCACACAATATATATAGGACAAGGGAAAGTTAAAAAAGAGGAAACTTTATTCATATTAATATAACTATCTCTGGCATAGAGTTTATAGGTTGAGGGATGAGAATCACGTATTTCTAATTAAATTAATTAGCTAGTTTCGCCCTATACTTGCGGTAAATAAAAACTACTGTGATTTGATACTATTAATTTGTATTTTCTTCCGTTCTCTAATACTTGCTACATTTTTTTTTGAACGTAATTTAATATTTATTTTATTATTAAATATTTTTATTGTTAAAAAACGAAAAATTATAAAAATTAAATATTAAAAAACTACTTTCTAAGACAAATAAAACAAGATCCCATATGAATATATTATTTCTTGTGTTTGAGTTGGAATTGCCGAAATATAAATAGTGCTACTATAGAAATGTAGCGAGTAGTAGGAAACAAAGGAAGTATATTATTATTATAACTCGTTTTGGATGAGATCGTCTTAATTATTATGAGATGAGTTCATATATTTATTCTATTTTTATTACTAATCATTTTAATCACAACATATGTTTTTTGTGGTAGGCCGAGTGATCCCTTACAATATTTTTTATAGTTACAATTTACAAATATAAATAAAAGTATAATTTTTTTATTCATCATCTCAAAAAGTATATTACGTAATTCAATTTGTATATCTTAAGCTATGCAGAACTAAAGATCATAAAATTTTATTATTGTGAATATACGTGATTAGATTATATTAATAAGATTTCATTTGACTATATTTTCCTTATACATTAACCGCAATTACTTGTAATGTGTTTGATCAATACACTAACCGAAAATAATTTATAATCAAAATAAAAAATTACCTAGAATAATCCAATCTATTCGTGATTTTCCTACAATAATCTCATCTATTGATTAACCATGAATAATCCCAACTTTGAGGGATAATTTCCTAAAGCAAACCTAGTGACCGGATGACTTGCTATAGCAAGTAGTATTATTTTTTTATAAAAAAAGATAAATTAAAAAATATCGAAAAAATATTTTAAAAAATGTTCAAAAAAAATTTATGATTTTTTTTATTGTTTAAAAATTTTTATGTAAAATTTCATAAATTTTCTCTAATTTTAAATTAATTTCCAGTTTACTATTTTGGTGAATTACCTACTATAGCAGGTCATCGGTTACCCAAGTTTACTCTGGGCAAATACCCCTTAAAGTTAGGATTATTCATGGTTAATCAATAGGTGCATTATTGTTGGAAAATCAAGTATATATAGATTGGATTATTCTAAGTAAATTTATTTAACTAAAATTAATAAATTTTATTTCAAAAGAACATATAAAAACAAAAATAAGAACATATATAAGCAAAAAAAGTAATTAAAAACAATACAATTAAACACATGTTTATTATACCTTTGGTATATAGTATCTCTTAAAAATCTTTATCAAATTTCTGTAAAGAGAATATTTGGAATGAAAAAAATATAAGAAACAAAGGGTGTGTCTAAAAAGGACAAGTTGAAAGAAGTGAAAAGAAAGGGTGTATTAAACTGCAATTAAATATTTTGTGGATTAATTTTTTCACCATGTAATTAACTAATTATGGAGTAATAAAAAGTTTGAAACTTCCACGTGTTAATTTTTATTGAGTCCCAATAGATGGAAATATATTATTGGGTTATGTTATCTTACGTAACAAATAAAACTAATTAACATGCTATTTTTAGCCATCTTAAAAAATAATTAAATCGAGAAACTAAAGGTTTGTAAAAACAGATTGAGCTGAGTTATTAATTCAAATCATACAATCATACAATTAACTAAAAATATTGTAAAAATTCAATGTGATATCCTTACAATGATTTGCCACATGAAATAATCAAATTGTTTATTTGTTATAATTATTAAATTAATACTCCCTTCAATTCACCACTAAAGTCCCATTTGTTTTAGCACTCTATCCAATGCATTTATTCAATCGTTAATATTTCTAATTGTGCATAATAAAAAATTATGGAAAGTTGATATAAATTAGAGGTGTTCATTCGGGTGATCGGGTCGGTTTCGGACGAGTGTCTTTCGGTTCGGTTGTATTCCGGATCGGCTATTTTTCGGTTGCGTGTCGCACTCGGGTCGGGTCGATTAGTCGCGGTTCGGTTGAAGATCAGTTATTCGAGCTATCGGGTTAGCATCGGTTCGGTGTCTGTTGAAGTTCGTGTCGAGTGTTAATCGGTGTCGGGTTGTCATCGGTTAATAATTGGTTCGATTTTGTCGAGTACAGATCGGGTTCGGGTTTTAATTAGTATCGGCTACGTACTACTAATTACTATCGATTGAGTCATTATTAAATTAAGTTGTTAGTCATTTTTTAATTGATGACAAGATCGCGATTTCCTTTACTTAAAGCAAAAATAGTTAAAATGTAAATCAACTAGTGATCATTATTACTTTGTTACTTTTACTTGTTTAACCGGAAATTAGAATTATAAAGTTCTATCAATTTTCATCTAATACGGTTATATACATTGACCATTGATTATTGACTCTAAATATATGAAACCATGTATTTATAAAATTTAATTTATTAAAATATCTATCACTTTATTAGACTAAATAATAAGATGATTGAATATGAGTCTATCATACTTCTATGTTAAAAATTGGTTCAGGTTTAAAGCAATTCGATCTAAAATTTATTCGGGTTTAGTCGGTTTTTTTCGGATCGAGTTCGGTTTCGAGCATGATTCGGGCCGGATATGACTCGGGTCGGTCATTTTTGGTTCGGGTAATCTCGGTTAACGGTTGTGTGTCGGTTACAAAAATCGGTTATAGTTCGGGTTCAGCTTTCTCATTTTCGGTTGTCAATTGGTTCGGGTACAACTTCGATTCGGGTATTGTCGGTTCGATAAACCTTAAAAAGGAACACATTTTCGGGTCGGTTTACTTTCGGTTTCAGGTCGGATTTTCGGGTCAGGTCACTTTTGAACAGCTCTAATATAAATAATCCTTTCATTGGGACGAATCAAACAAGATCTCACTTGACTATGTTTTAACTTATAGATGAATAATAAAATACAAATTAAGAGTAAGATACGAATAGTGTCAAAAAGCAAATGGAAACTTAGTGGTGAATTGGAGGGAGTATCATACAACTAACTAAAAAGATTTTTTCACGAAAGTTGTGTCATATGAAATAATCAAAATGGTTATTTACTATATTTATTAAATTTAATAAACTAAAAATAATTTTATTCTATTACATGATATAATATACTCCCTCTGAATCTTTTTAGTCTTCTCATTTCTTTATTTGGAAAATTCATGTCAATTGTCTCATTTCTTTTTTTGTCTATCTTTTTTTACCTAAATACCCTCACTTTTACTACTCCCAATACTCAACTACCACCTTTACATTTAATTTAATCAATTAAAATATCCAACTATCACATTTCTAATGGACCACACACTACCCTTAATAACGGTGAAAACTCAAATGGAACATCTAAAATAATTCGGAAGGAGTATTATATTTCTACAAGAAAAGTCAAAACACTTAAAAAATACTCTCAATATCTCCTCGCAAATAATTTAAAGAATCTTCAACTCTTGAGTTACCTGCTAAAATATCTCTCAATATTTCGAATAAAAAAAAGTAATTTCAAAAAAATTAATAATTGCAACGAGAATAGAAAAATGAGAATGATCAACACCTGAAAACATTAAGCTTCGAATCAATAAACGATAGTCGATACCACCTGCAATCAAATGAAATCAAGATATAATAATTAGAAAATAATAAATTAAATCTAATTAAAAAAATCACAAATGCAAATCAGTTTAGACTAGATCAAATCAGACCAGATCAAATCAGATCAGACCTTAGTAAATTCAAATCAGATCCAATTAAATCAGACAAAGAGAACAAACCATTATCTTCTAAATACGTGTTAAAAACATTAATCAAAAACCTCTCTCTTTAGAGTGGAGTATTTCAAATAGAAAGAAAATGATTGAAAAGATATATAATAGATGTTTTTTCAAAAAGTACCTAATAAAAAAAAATTTTGTCAAAAAATACCTAATAAAACTTTTTCTTTTCCAAAGAGTATCAATTATTATTTACTTCAATTTCTTTTCCAATTTAATTTACTCATTATTTTCTTCCTCTACCTTCCACTCAAAATCAAAATTAAATTGGAAAAGACATTGAAGATGATGAAGAATTTTTTTTTATTTTGATTGGTCAGCTGAAGGAAAACGTTAATTGGTACTCTTTGAATAAATAAAAATCTTCTTAGGTACTTTTTGGCAAAACTTTTTTTTATTAGGTACTCTATGAAAATAAAATTTATTAGATAGTTTTTGACAATTTTTCCTTAATATTAATTACATACCTAAGTAAAAGTTCATAATAAACTTTCCAAAAAAATGAACTCAAAATAGTTTTAAACGCAAATGTCACCTAATGTTGTCATCATTTAAAGAAATAAAAAATAAATATTCTCTTATTTATTAGTTTCAATTTAGAAATTAGAAATATCAATTCTTTAATTAAAAAAAAAGAACTAGAACCAAAAAAATAATTATTCAATAAAATAGAACCAGAAAAAGAAAAAGAAAAAAAACAACCTTTATCTGAGAAGCGGTGAAAAGTGCACGTCAAAAACTCAAAATATAGATCAAATGTTCTTCTTCTAATGGTAGCGAGGTGGAACACTGAGTTTAATTATGAGAAAGTTTGTATGTCGCCTTTTCCTGAGTGTCTTCGAACACTGACGATACTCGATTTGTGCTAAGTTATGTAATAGGTGTTATTCAAAAAAAATAAAATAAAAGATAAAGCATTTATTTAGACATTATTTGAGAATCATGTCAAATGTCTGACTAATTCATTGTCCCTGATTTTCTCTTTTTATTGCTTTATAACTAAAGTTAATTTAGGGGAATTGTAAGCGACTCAACTATTTAGAAAAAAAGGGTGATTCTATAATATTGCAATATTAGATATGCAATATATTTCCTTCCTTCTTAAATACTCGCTACATTTTCGTTATTGACATCGTTCAAAGTTATTCTATACATTGCGGCTAATGTGTAAGAAAAAATATAGTCAAGTGGGATCTTGTTTGAATCGTCTAATCGCATACTTTCATAATATTAATTTTTTTATAATATTTAGACGTGTATAATTCAGTATAAAAATGATCAAAATAATGCATTGGGTTGGGTAAAAAAATCAAATGTAGCAAGTATAATGGAACGGATGAAATATATGAGAAGTTACCATTTTCCTTCAATATCTAACCAGCTAGTTTCCTGAGAGACCGTCTTTCTGAGATACGTCTCTCAAGCCCAACCCATTAAAGCTTATTGCCTATATTTACTCTACATTTTGCCTAATGGGCCAACCCTATTAGAGATGGTCTCTCACAAGAATTTGTGATATCTAATTAATATAACCTTAAAAAAAGATTTGGGCCTCTTTTAGTGATGGGTCTTAGGTGGTGGCAGTTCTTACCTATCTCTAAGGTCGGGCCTGAAGAAAGAGTAGGAGAAGTATATACTTTATTAAATGAAAAATTGATAAAAAAAAATAAGCAAATTAATATAAAAAATTCAAAAAACAAACAACTTTCAAACTTAATTCTCAAAATAAGCACTTTTGGCCGAGTCTTAGATTTTGATCATTTTTACCAACCTTCTTTGTACAATTATGTTTGAGACTATAATTGTTATTCAAGGCCGGCCCTACGCAAGGACGAGGTGGGCCTATGCCAGTGCCCACTAACAAGAATTATAGTAATATACATATTATAGTTGCTAGGATTTGAACTTGGGACATGTAAGCAAATTGAAGTATGCACTAACCAGTAGGCTACATTCAATGTTTTGATTCGTAATATCAAGTGTACTTATTAATAATATACCTACTTTCACTATTGCATTTTATTAAGAAGCAAGAAACGCCTTTGTTATGTGTCATTAATTTTTTATAATTTTTTTATCCATTTAGTAATGTTGGGGTAATTTGGTTGTATCGCTGTCATCTTTTCAAGTTGAAGGCTGTTGTTGGTAAAAAAGAAAAAGTTCGTGACTATTTATTTGAAATTGAGTAAACTTAAAGACTCTAGTTGATAATTGATCCTTAATATTATTGTTCAATATTGGTTTACGTTTGTTAATGCACATATTCAATTTTAATCATCCTAATTTTTCATTAAAAATTATAAATTATAAATATTTTAATTTATAAATTAAAAATAAAATATAAATCAAAAGTGAAAAGTAAATAATTAAGAGTGTAAGATGCATAAAATGGCCTAATTGGGAGCTAGTTAGAAGTAGCAAGCGGAAGGCACGCGCCAAGAATCTGCATGAGCCGCCACGTGACGTTAGTGCTGAGATATGTCCTCTCACCCTTAAACCAATCATAATCCGCCACGTAATCAAAACCTCAAATATTCTCTCTCATCCGAAATAACGTCTAGGTTCAATGAACCTCCTTAAACAGCCCTCTTTTCTCGTTTTTCCCATTTATTCAAGAATCTCTTTTCTCCTCCATTTCCTCAAAATAAATAACAAGTTTTCAATCTAGAGGAACAACAAGAAGAAATCATACATTGTAAAAATGGCTATGGCTGCTCCATCTTCTCTCTCATCTGAAATCAAAGGTTGGTTTTTCAATTCTCATTTTCATCATTTCATCATTTTTTTTGATTTTTTTGTTTCATTGTTGAATTTTGTTAAGTGTTGCTATAATTTTGATTTTTACAGTTCCAAGTATCGGCGCATTTCAACAATCCGATTGTTCGTCCAAGAATTTGACCGCGGTTGTTAATTTTTCATCTTGGCGCGCTGGTTCAGCCGTTAAGCCTTTACGAGCCGCGGCCGAGTCACGCCGGAATGACTCGGTGAGTCCACTCGCTGCCACAGCCATCGCCGCTCCTAAAACTGGTATTTTTCTTTCTGTTTGAGACAAGATTGTTGGAAATTACGTTTGTTAGGTAATTTGATTTGAGATGATGAAATTGATTTGTGATTAATTTACAGAGGAAGAGGTGAAAGAGGAAGTGAGAATTGTGGAAGAGGAGGACTTTCAACAGTTGGCAAAGGAGCTCGAGAATGCTTCTCCTCTTGAAATTATGGATAAAGCTCTTGCGAAATTCGGAAATGATATCGCCATTGCTTTTAGGTATATTTTTTTAATTATTTTTCTTTTTCATGATTCTTGAATTGGGATGTTTAGTCAGATTAACCTTGCAGTATTGTCTTATGCCTTTTAAATTAAGAGTACATCTGTTTGGTAAGAATTTGTAGGAGTACTAGTTTAGATTGCTCGCTTAATTAAAATGATAAATGATTGTAGGAACCGAGAACCATATATACACAATTACTAATTACTTTTTGCCCCTAGGGTGTGACTTGAATTTTCCAATGTGCTCATCTCTGTTATGCTATGAACCAGGACTTGACTCGTGGTCTGTGGATTAATGATTGTATTTAAATTATTCTGAAATCTAAAATCTGATTGAATGGTTCTTCTGGTTTCAATAATGTTAGTACTAAATTTTTAACTCCTTGATTAAGATCTTATGTTCAATTAGTAATCAGTCATTACTACCTGAGAAATATGTAAGGATGGTCGTTGGTGAATATTCTAAAGAAATTGTCAAATTCACATGTTATCATGTTATGATCACCAAGTATAAGTTTAAATTGTAAATAGCAATGTTTGGATGCTTAAAATTGGGTAAGGAATTGAAATTTTTTTTGAATATTTTCATCGTGAATGAGTAAAAAGACTAGTATTTACAGAATTATGTAGATTTTTCAAGGAGTGGTTAACATGTAATTAAACATCCTTTATTTGCAGTGGTGCGGAAGATGTTGCTTTGATTGAATATGCCAAATTAACTGGCAGACCATTCAGAGTTTTTAGTTTAGACACGGGAAGATTGAACCCAGAAACATACCGCTTTTTCGATGAGGTTGAGAAACACTATGACATACATATTGAATACATGTTTCCGGATTCAGTAGAAGTTCAGGCATTAGTTAGGAACAAGGGTTTGTTTTCCTTCTATGAGGACGGTCATCAAGAATGTTGCCGTGTAAGGAAAGTCAGGCCTCTAAGGAGAGCTTTAAAGGGGTTGCGAGCCTGGATTACTGGCCAAAGAAAGGACCAATCTCCTGGGACTCGCTCTAATGTTCCAGTTGTCCAAGTTGATCCTGCTTTTGAGGGTTTGGATGGTGGAATCGGTAGCCTTGTGAAGTGGAATCCTGTTGCTAATGTTGATGGTAAGGATGTTTGGAACTTCCTTAGGACTATGAATGTCCCTGTCAACTCCTTGCACTCCCAAGGATATGTTTCGATCGGGTGTGAGCCGTGCACGAGGCCTGTTCTGCCTGGTCAGCATGAGAGGGAAGGAAGATGGTGGTGGGAAGATGCCAAGGCTAAGGAGTGTGGACTCCATAAGGGTAATCTTAAGCAAGAAAGTACTGAAACTCAAAATGGTAGTGCACAAGCCAATGGTGAGGTTGCGGAATTATTTGAGTCTCCAAACTTGGTGAGCTTGAGCAGGGCTGGAATCGAGAACTTGATGCGATTGGAGAACCGAAAAGACCCATGGATCGTTGTCCTCTATGCACCATGGTGCCAGTTCTGCCAGGGAATGGAAGGTTCATACCTAGAGCTGGCTGATAAGTTGGCTGGAAGTGGTGTGAAGGTAGGAAAGTTCAGGGCAGACGGTGAACAGAAGGCGTTTGCCAAAAGTGATTTGCAGTTGGGAAGCTTCCCAACTATTCTGCTCTTCCCGAAACACTCGTCTCAGCCAATCAAATACCCTTCGGAGAACAGGGATGTCGATTCACTCTTGGCTTTCGTCAATGCCCTCAGATAATAGGCATCAACAGCAGATAAATGTTCCATAGGAATGGCTACTGGTAAAGATAAGGAAGATAACTCAGCTGTGTGTTGAACAAAAGTTCAACAAAACCTGAGCATAATTCTCCCTTTATGATTCCAAGGGAGGTTCTTTTGTAGTCTATAGAGAGTGTAGTACATGGTGACTTGTTGTAAGTTTGAGATGTCATGTTCATATAGCTTAAACCATTATTTTTCTTTTCTATGTTGAGTTTTGTGGGGGTTGGGAAGATGGTGTAAAAGTTTGGTTTTCAAATGGGTGGAATTGATGATACTTAAGCTTCCCAATCATGGTTAGAGTTTTGTGTACATTCTGAAAGGCTTACAAATAAATGCAACTTTTTTTTCCTATGCTTAGTTCATAATTCATTAATTAGTATTCTGTCACTAGAGATAGTCATGGATCAAGTTGGGGTCTAATCATAATTGAAACAAGAGGGGAAATGCTTTCATGAAACAACCTTGTAGACTGTTAGCTTATTAGTAAATCAGATGGCGATATTTATATTTGAAATATAAATGTGTTGCTAAGTCGATTACTATGATTATAGAGCATCTCATAGTGAGACTAAAATACTCATAACTACGTAGAGCACACTTTACATGAAACAACAATTCATGATACTTTAATTTATTACTACTTTACTAGTATACAAAATTGTAATATGGAGTATAAAATATTAACTTCTATTCAGCTTAAATGTCTCATTTAGTTTTTTGGCACTATTTACTCATCATTCTTAATTTGTATTTTACTCTTAATCTATAAGTTAAAACATAGTCATGTGGGATCTTGTTTGATTCGTTTTAATACAAGGATTATTAATATCAAATTTTTATAATTTTTAATTATGAATAATTTGAGATATTAAGGGTTAAAATATTGCCTCAGCAAGTGTGAAAAAACTAAGTAAACATTTAAGCTATAAGAGGGAGTAAGAAACAACAATAATAACAATAATATAAATTGAGCAAATTTAATAGAGCAGACTAAAAAATGAAAATATAGCTAATTGTTTAAAACAAAAAGAAAAGTACTTAGTGCGCTAGTTTAGAAGTACATTTGCCTTGTAATATTACTCCATTTACTTAGTGTTTTTGTGACTATACATTGGTTGACATTCCCTTATTGTGATACTAGATAATGGGGTGTTTGGCAAATTAGTTTATCGAGCATTTTTAGCTTATTTGGATATAAATAGAGGGTTGGGTGGTCAAACCAGCTAATTGAAACAACTTATTGATACGAATAATTTGTTTTTGAACAAGCTGGTTGAAACAACTTATTGATACGAATAAGCTGCTTATATAGCAGCAGGTTCAAAATCAGTTGGTCAAACCAATTAATAAAATCAGCTGGTCAAATCAGCCACTATAATCAGCTATCAGCTACCGGCTATCAGCCATTTGCCAAACACCCTCTATGTCCGTGCGATGTATATTTTTTTTCAAATTTCTGACATATTTGTATAAATTAAAAAATTAAAATTTTAAGAAATAAATTTTACATTATAGTTAAGTTTCATTTCACTCTGAACAGTTATATATATTAAGTACATTGTATGATATTTTGTGTGCGCGTAGGTCATTGAGAAAATTTATTTTATGACAAATAAATTATAACAAAAGACAAAAAATATATCATGCTTTGACCATCTCAAAATATCCAATACATCCAAATAATACTCAGTTAACAAATAAAATAGAAAGATTTTATAATAATTAAAAAAAATAAAATAAAATATATGATTCTCTAATACATTAAATGATGTGAGTTAAAATATAAAAAATAATAATTAGATTGCGACAAGTCAAAAATATGAGAATAATTTATGGGAGTAATAACAATGACATCATCATACAATTTTAGAGGGAAGACTATTATTCAGAGAGTGACACTTAAGCAAGTTTTTAAATGATGATGTCAGTTGTATTTTGTTTTAGTAATAACTAGATAGTGCCTGTGCGATGCACGATTTTATCAAATTTTCTGACATATTTTGCATTGTGCGCAATATAATTATATTTATACTTTTATTATTTTTTATTTTTAATAAAAGATCAAATGGTTCGTACCCTGAGTACAATAAGAAATTATAAGTTTCTTTAATGGAAAATAATAGTAACTTATTAATTTTTGCTAACAAAAATAAACATCACATCAATTTGTAGAAGTATATAATATTAGTACTATTAATAACACACTTTAAAACCAAATATAAATACATAGAAATATGTAAAATTATTTTATTAGTTTAAACGACAAAGATAATTTTTTCCCATAAAAATATATAAAGATAGTCACAACCAAAATCATATTAGAATTAATCATTGCATTTAAGGAGCCAAGAGTATAAATAACAAAAACAAATCCTAATAAGAGTATATTAGGTTCAAAATATCCAATACATTAAATAATATTTATTTAACAAATAAAATTGAAAACATTTCATAAATAATTAAAACAAATGAAATACTATATAGTTTAGTAATACATTAAATTTGATTTGACCCAAAAAATAAAAAACACAATTAATAAGAAAAATAACATACTCAAAATAATAAAATAGAAAGTCAAAGATTATAATAACAATGACATCATCATTTAATTTAGGAGGGAAAATTTTTAATGAGGAAGCGACACGTAAGCGATTTTGAAAGGTAATGATGTAAGCGTGTTTTGTTTTAGTAATAGTTATAGATTATAGAATAGAATAGATAAATTATAGATCGAGATACGATGATTATGTCGTTTAAGGTTAAATTATAATTTATAATTTTGTGACTATATATTGATTAGCTTGTGATGGAGTAGAATGATATAAACTAATTGATCAATCTTGTTGGTAGAACATAATTGATATTCCTTCAAAATTTTGGACCATATCTTTTGCTTCTTTATTACTTTAGGATTAAAAGAAAGAACAACAAAAAATAGTCATACATCATAAATGCAATATAAGTTGATTGGACCATCATGCAACAACAAACATTAAATTGTTAATAAATAAATAAAAAATAACATAGTGATAAAAAAAATTGGTTGTGAGGACTAAGGTGGGAAAGAAATGTATGTAACTTGAAACTCAAGGTATTTACTAATGAAAAAACTATTCAAAGTAGTTTTCCTTCTTTTTATGTGCAAAATTGTGTTTCATTTTGACTCCAAAACTAATTTTTTTGCTATTTTATGAGTATTTATCAAAAGTTTTTTTTTATTAAATAAGTCCATGAAAAAAGTGTAAAACCCGTCTTATATGAGAATCGTTTTACCGTTTGATAGGTCAATACAAAAGATTCATTAGTAAAAAAAAGAGAAAAACAATGAAAATCGAACTCCTACTTGTATAGAAAGCAATTTGTTTAATAATTTAGATTAACCTAATTAAAGTCATCTCACAATGAAACGATTTTAATAGACAATTATTGAAAAGTGTAAATGTAAATACATATCAATATTAGTACAATATTTTTTTTTTTTGATATAACGAACAAAACTTGACACCTTTTGGTTTTGGTGCTATTTCACAAATTAAAACCCAAAGGTCAAAAACAATTCAGGTGATCTCTTGAGAGACCGTCTTTTGTAAAGACGGCTCTCAGAAGTCCAGCCCAAATCTATATTTAGAGTTGTAACAATATATATTTAGAATTGAACTGGGCTTTAGAAAGTCTTTCTAAACGATCTAGAAAAACGATTAATAAGAAGAAAAAATTGACTTAAGGGTACATTTGGAAAATAAAAGGTCCATAGAAATTTGAATATACCCTAAAAACCCACCAGCCTGGCGTCCCAGAACCAGTACTGAGCATTCTACTGTTTATGCTCATTGATCTGTCACTTGCCAACTTTTTTTTTTTTTTTTTTTTTTTAGTAAACCTGTATAATAGGCTAGCTCAAATCGAGCTCGGCCAAAGACCGAAGACAATCCGGAAAAGAGGCCATACAAACTTTTTCATGAGCATAGTCAGTTGAAAACTGAGTCGTAAGGTGCTTTCTCAAATCGATATTGAAAGCATTGGTTACCGACTTACTGATAATTTTTTTATCTAATATGGACATTGGTATAAAATGATATTGGAGAAATAAAATATTATTATTATTATTTATAATTGGTATAGATAGTGGAAAAATGAGGTAAAACTTAAAAGTAAGTAAAAAGGCAAAATATATGGACGAGTCGATTTTAAATTTGTTGATGAGATAAAAAAAGAGTTCATTTTTTCTTTAGGTAGTGATTATTAAACTCATATCACAAGGATATTTGTAAAAGTTTTTAACGACTAAATCAATTTATAATTCTAACTAACGATAAAGGTACTGATTATTAAACTCGTTATTCTTTATTTAGTTTATTTGGATACTTCTCACAAATAAGTTTTACACAAAAACTTGCGTAAGACCGTCTTATTCTAAGACCAAAACTGGGCGGCCCATTGCAGGCGCGTGTGCTACATGTGGCCTCCATAATCCATTTTTTGTTTTTTTCAATTTGGACCTTAAAGGTATCAATTTTGACCTTATATGTATCAATTTCAACGTAAAGTAGTACTTAAACATATCAATTAAAGTAAATTTCAATTTGAACCTATAAGTGATCAATTGTGGCGTTAAACTGAACAATTTCTAAATTGAAATTGATATCTTTAAGGTCAAAATTAATACCTTTAAGAGTAAAATTGAAAAATGCCCAAAAAATAAAAAAGAAAAAAGAAAGCGAATTGGGCTGAAATATTGAGCTGTCTTATTCTAAGACGGTCTCTTCCAAGACCACTTGTAAGCTTTATACATTCTAAGTAATTCTATTCAATTGAAGTGAACATGCCTTCACTCCTTAATGGAAGAGGCAAATTTTCTATCTAGATTATATGATAAGGATAATCACATACATATGTTAAATTGTCTAGTTGAAACTTCTTATTATTATGAAATAATTATTTTTAAAAAAGCTACTCATAGCAGCAGATTCAAAATCTATTAGTCAAATTAGTTTTTTTGATTAGCTGTTAGATATCAACTATCAACTATCAATCGTTTATCAAACACACTAAATTTAGTTATGAATCAAGTTGACATAAATTCATCAATTATTATTCCATTCTTCCACATGGAGAGCATAATTTTCCAAATGGCAAGGGTTGAAATACTCTTAAATTGCAAGTACTACTTAAATTGCCTTTCTCACCAACCATAATGAAACATAGAAAAGGGCTCCTATTCTTTTGTCACTTTTCAAAACCCAAATTTGCAAAAGCATTTTTAGGGAAATCACACATCTAATACTATCATTTTGATTCCAAAATCAGATCCAATTATCTCAATTCTCAAACATACTAGAACTAGCAACAAAAATGACATATTAACAATATATATTATCATAATTCATTAATCATACCTTATTATTTTATTTTATGTCATTATAAACTTATTAACTACAACCATTTTTCTTAGATATCCTTGTCAATCAAATGTCTTGTAGCTTCACTAGTTGCCCAAAAACAAAAACAAAGAGAAGAAAACCAAACAAATATGGCAGAAAAATAATATGCACACTTCTTATGAGACAGAGGAAGATGATGCTCTAGAGCTCAAGCTTTTGCTTTCATGGCTGCTTTTAGGCTCTTTCTTTCATCATTCATCCTCTTTCTCTTTCATTTCTCACCATTTCCAGGTAAATTTCTTAACTTTGTACTCTTTAATTGAGGAAAAATTTCATCTTTTTTGGTTTGAGATTATTGTTGGGTTATAATGCTATAAACCCATTTGAAATTAAGCATTTTTTTTGAAGGTTTTGTGTCTTACATTGGCTGACTACATATTGTTTCATGAATTTTGATAAAAGTTTGTGTCTTTTTCTGCTTTAATTATCAATTTTGTAAAATCCCATTATCTAACTTGTGTGGTATGTTAAACCCAATTGAATTCAACATAAAATTGATGAAATTTGGTGATTTTTGTTTGATATAATGCAAACCCATGTGCTAATTTTTGAAATTGAGTGAAACCCAGTTAGGAAAATCATTTTTATGTTCTTACAGTCATATATTCTGTATAAATTTCAGCTCAAGGGAAAATTATAGCAGAAATTAAGCAAAATCAAGGTCAAGATGAACCCTATGTTGGAGTAAACATTGGAACAGATGTATCAAACTTCCCATCTCCCTCAGATTTGGTTTCATTTCTCAAATTACAGAAAATTACCCATGTGAGACTGTATGATGCTAACACTGATTTGCTTAAAGCCCTTGCTCATACTAAGATTAAAGTCATAATTGGGGTACCAAATAACCAACTTATTGGGATTGGATCCTCCAATGCCACCGCTGCGGCTTGGGTGGACCGGAATGTCGTCGCTTACTACCCGGAAACCGTCATCATTGCCATTTCTGTGGGTGATGAGGTCTTAACCTCAGTTCCTTCAACTGCCCCTTTGCTTTTGCCTGCTATTGAGTCACTTTATAGTGCACTTGTGGCCTCTAATCTTCATACCCAGATAAAAGTTTCAACCCCACATTCAGCTTCACTAATTTTAGACCCTTTTCCACCTTCCCAAGCATTTTTCAACACTTCTATGACTCAATATTTGTTGCCCATTGTTAAGTTTTTGTCTAGGACTCAATCCCCTTTGATGATGAATTTGTACCCTTACTATGTTTTTATGGAAAATAAGGGTGTTGTGCCATTGGATAACTCTTTGTTTAAGCCTATAACACCTTCTAAAGAAATGGTTGATCCTAACACTTTGCTTCATTACACAAATGTGTATGATGCAATGATTGATTCGGCTTATTACTCGATGAAAAACCTTAATGTTACCGATGTTGTGGTGCTTGTGAGTGAGACTGGGTGGCCTTCCAAAGGAGATTCTAAAGAGCCTTATGCGAGTATGGATAATGCTGATACTTACAATTCAAACCTCATTAAACATGTTTATGATAGATCTGGCTCCCCCTCTCGCCCAGAGATCACATCGAGTGTGTATTTATATGAGTTGTTCAATGAGGATTTGAGGTCACCCCCAATATCCGAGGCCAATTGGGGCTTGTTTTATGCGAATACTACCCCCGTTTATTTGTTACATGTTTCGGGGAGTGGGACTTTCTTGGCTAATGACACAACAAATCAGACTTATTGCATTGCTATGGATGGGATAGATACAAGGACTTTGCAGACTGCTTTAGATTGGGCTTGTGGTCCGGGAAGGGCAAATTGTAGTGAAATTCAGCCGGGAGAATCTTGTTATCAGCCCAACAATGTTCAGAATCATGCTTCGTATGCTTTCGATAGCTATTATCAGATGCAGGGGAAGGCTGCTGGATCCTGTGATTTCAAAGGCGTCGCCATGATCACTACCACCGATCCTAGTAAGTTCTTCACCCCATTGTTGCTAATTACTGTTAAGCATTGCAAATTTCAAATTATTCTACTAACATTCTTTCTTGTGTGAAGCATAGTTGCATCCTAAAATTCAAATTTTGATTTTAGTTACTTATATATTTACTTTCAGAACATGATTGTTGCCATTATGTTTAAGATGTCTTAACAACGAATAGGGTAAATCTAGGATACTTATATAGAATGGGCCGACCACTCATCTCTGCATGTATACAAAATGGACTCGATTATCATTTTTCTGTGTTATATGTTACACAATTCAATATTCATAAGGTCTGACCTGAGCTTAAATTCTCCTCGTGATTGTGAATCTCATATTTTGTGAGCGATCTTGCGTCTAAAAGACATTTGGGGAGGAGTAGAATTTGGTTTGCCACTAGTACACTCATCTTTGTAGGAAAGCTAGGAAGAGATCTAATGTAAAGCTATGTGAATGTGATAAAGTCACAACTCACAATGCATGCTTCTTGGTAATGGAATTTAGAGCTTTCTTTGGCTTGTAGTTCCTATGTGCTTAAATCTTAAAAAATTATGCTTTTACAATGTATGTAAATTGTAAACCACTTTGCTGCACGAATGTTTAGGTGTAAAGTTCAAAATTAGTACAATTGGTTAAAAAATTTACTCCCTACCCCTTTAAAAATGCCACACTTTCCCTTTTAATCAAGTCTCTTTTACTTTGTCACATTTCCATTGTCTCATTTCCATCTATGGAAATGTTCCCACGGCTTTTTTTAATTCTCATCCACACTTTTTCTAAATTTAATATCAGCCACACAATTCAAACGTCATCACCACTATTTAATCTTTGTGACAAGTGACAACTCCCCTTGTTGCAATTTCAAAGGGCGTCATTCTCTAATCTCAAGGGCGTATTTGTACAAAATTTATTTGGCAAGATGAAGAAGCAATTGATCTTATCATACTAATTGTACTTCTATGTATTTTCTATGCATATGGAGCCATTGAAGGCATTGATGTAGTCGATGTCGTGTCCCTACTCCCTAGTTAAATATAGCCTAAACACAATTTTCCCGTCTACATCGGTTTGAGATTGATAGTAAAATCGTTCGTTTGAGGATTTTCGTCTCAAGCCACAACCTCTTATAGTCACTAATTTGGCGACTCCATATAATCATGGTTGCTTGTAGCCTACTACTGTTTTGTTCCGAACAAAAGCAAATTGAAAAGGACAAAAGGAGTATAAAATATGGGCAAAGGGTGTCTACACTAGTCCGTTATCAACATCGTTACCTGGGACGACATTCGGTTTGGAACGGGGAACTGGAACGGGAACACGGAACGCAACCTAGATTGACTCGGGAACGATTGGGTACGAGATACAGTATGTATAAAAATATATATTTGAAAACAAAATTAAATAAAAATGAGTATTCTGGTTTTAGAAATCATTTTCAAGTCAAATTTATTTAGATTCCTAGGTTTTATCTCCTTTTTTTCTCTCTTCTTATTCTTTAATTTGTAAATGAAGGCCTAAATACCTTCTGAAAATGGTCTTCTACATCGGGACGTCAACTTGAGCGATTCGGAACGCGTTTCGTGATGATTGGGGACGAACGTTCCCGGATCGCGGAACGTGGCTACGTTCCACGTTCCATGTAACTATGGTTATCAATAACAAATGTAAAGTTGTGTAAATCTGACTCCTCAAACTTCATTCTAGATGAGAGCCTCGTAATGACATTAGGGTAATGAAATGTTATTGCTGTCTACGTACACGAGCTTAGATATAGTTGATGTTAGTACATTTTTGAAAAACAGAGCAAACTTTTTAGCCTAGAAAGTGGAAGAAACATCATAATAGTTCAGCTTTTTTTTTTTCCCAGAATTGAAGACCATTTAAGAGGGAACTTGTTGAAAAAGATTAAAGATGATACCTTTTTATAATTTGGAAATGTAAAATGAAGTAAAAATAATGAATTTTCTACTATTAATTTTGTAATGTTGTGTACTGGAGATACTGTTTCACAAATGGAGCCCAACTATCTGTCTGACCACTTAAATATTTTGCAGTTTATCATGCAAAAATTGAATGGCTTTTAGCTCAGTTGGAAGGAATTAATAATAATACTTTTTTCATTCTGAAATACTTGCTATATTACGGTTATTGGTATTATTCATCGTTCAAACTTATTTTATATGTTGCGGGCAGTGGGATCTTGTTTGGATCGTTTAATATAATAATCGAAATAACATATTAGACTACGTAAAAAGTCAAATGTAGCAACTAGCAAGTATAATGGAACAGAAAAAGTATAGTAGTATTTATTATATTTTGGCATCTTTGCTGCTGGAAATGCCAGTGCCAACTAGTCCTTTGTTTTTGTGCATGAGACATACAACTTTTTTAATTCTTGTGATGAATTTTTGTAGGCCATGGAAGCTGCATATTTCCTGGAAGGTGAGTTTATGCTTTCCTTGTCCTTTTACTTATTTATATTTTTCATTTTCGTCCGTTATTCTGATATCCGACCCCTACCCACCAAACTTTGCCTAGATGGTAGCCAGTTAATGACATTAAGGTGATGGAAAATGGAATGATCCTAATTCTGTTTTATTACTATTATTATTTTATTTTGGATGATGATTTTACGTCTTTTATAATCTCATTCACAAACTCATTACTCTTAAGTCTCCAAGTGATTGTACCACTTTCAAATGGCACAAAGGTTTTGAAAGTGGCGTGGACACCGGTCTTTGTGTTGATAGTATTGAAAGGGAGAGAAAATGTTCGGATAGAGGGTAATAAAAGTGGTGAAGACATTTCTATAAAATGAAATGATGCAAAATTACAGAGACGAATGATACTTAAGAATGTAGCATTTTCATAAAGACAGATATAGTATCTCTTTTCATCTCATTCATATGTTTCTTCCGTTTTTGTCCATTAACCATATGACATGTGTCATTTCCGAATTTGGTAAGATAGATCCAAATGCCCTCTGATTGGCCTTATTGGGGACGGCTCAAACCTACAAAACCAATAGCCTACAATCATCTAGAAATGGTAGCCCAAATCTAGCTAGTCCTGCCCATGTTTAATCATGATCCGCATTAAACTGATCTATGCGGATCTAGAAAATACTTCCTTTGTTTTATTAGACTTGCTACTGATAGTGACATTTCCCTGCTGAACATGTCACTCTTAGTTGGAAGTATTTTAGAAAAGAAGTAATATATTTAATGGGGTCAAAACATAATTATTAACTAATAGCGAGGTCAAATAATCAATCTCACAAGAAAATATTTTAATATCTCAAATTTAATAAGGTAAAATTTCCAAAACTAAGTAAGGTCAATTGACCCTATAATCAAGGGCAGATCCAAGGTCATTCAATGATGTCAACTAGCAGCATTCTACTTATGTATACAAGGTCATTCTATAATCAATCGGTTGAAGGTTTGCAATGTAAATGCATTGACCCGAGTTCAGACCTTCGTAAGCACATTTTTTAAAATATTAACGATATTATTTGATTTTGTTCTAGATTCACCCCTGCCTATAATCTTATATATGGCTCAGCCCGCCTCTATGACTTTGCTACATTTTCATTTTGACCCCACAAATAGCAATATTTGATTAGCAACTTTCATGTTTGTTGGTGTGCAGTAAGAGGGAAAGAAATAAGACAAGGGATGTGGTGAATTCAACTCAAGTTACAAGTGAAGCAATCAGGATTCATGGAAACAATCAAATAAGTTTAATGATAAACAGTCTTATGTTTTCATTATGTAGCCTTGTGTTTATGTGTTGCTTTTCTAATTTTCTTCATTTTGATGATCATAGAAGGTAATTTTTTGGGCAATTGTAATATTTTTGGCCTAAAATGAATGTAATTGTATAGTCATCAGCTAAGCTGAATTCGGTTTGATTTGATCAGGTTTTTTTTTAACAATCATTTAGACTCATACAAGATTCTCTATAATTTTATAGTTTATCCTCAGACTCACTTTGAATTCAATTATATATATACTAGTGTAAAAATCCGTGCATTGCACAGTTTTTTTAGCATCAACATCCATAAATATGATTCCAATTTAAAAAATAAAGTTAGAGATAGAAACACTCAATTTTGACAGTTATAGATATTAATTAACTCTATAATAATGGAAATAATCAACAATATATTATGCGGTATATGATGTTTTTTAATTTACTCAATTTAACTATAAATAATTGTTAGTTAAAGATATTTAATGGTTGAAATATTGGTCCATATAAAATCATATGTTATTTTTTTAGCCAATAAATGAGTATCATTTGGAAAAACACTTAAGTTGTGCCACTTGGAATTTTCCAAGTCTTTTATATAATGTATGATTTTTTTACATGTTCATTTTACACTTAAGTATTTTTATAAGATTGAAATTATGTTTAGTTTATTATGAAAAATTGATTTAGAAAAAAATAAGTAGCACAATGAGAAAAATCTAAACGACAAATATTACACCATAGCAAAAATTTAAATAGTGACAAAAAAATCTTATTGTTTTCGGAAATTTGACAAGAAAAATAGGAAAAATGTTGAAGTACTATTTATTTTTCCATGAGAAATTGGAAAATTTGAAATAAATAAGATTATTTATCAAAAAAAAGCATACAATAAGATCAGAATCAAACTTATTCTAAAACTAAGCGTGTAATCCGCAAACCTTAGGTACGGGCTGTTCGCACTTACTAAGTGCGAACAGACTGAAAAACTGGAACAGGCTGTTAGCACTTACTAAGTGCTAACAGCCTGTTTCAGTTTTTCAAGCTGTTCGCACTTACTAAGTGCGAACAACTTCTTGTCTTAAAGTTCGCACTTACTAAGTGCGAACAACTTCTTGTCTTAAAATCAACATGTTGACCCTGTTTGACCTGTTCGCAGTTACTAAGTGCGAACAGACACTTGATTTTTTTGACCAGTTTATTACTGTTCGCACTTACTAAGTGCGAACAGACCCGAACCTGTGCTCTGGAGTATGAGACGCTTATATTTGGAATAAGTTTGATTTGCATCTTATTGCATGCTTTTTTTTTATTAAAAATCTTATCTATTTCAAGTTTTCTGAGAAATTGTTGGTAGAAAAGAACTTATGAGTTTACTTCTATCTGAGTTGACATATTGTTATTGAATTAGAAAAAAATAAATTACATCATTTCGTTATACAAGGCTTTTTCAAGAATCAATTTAAGGCTCGACATTTTTTTCATCATTACTGTCTTAGACAAAGACTTTCTTGTAAGACTCTTCGATTCTAATTGTATTTTTTCTTTTCTTTTTTAATTATTGAGTAGGAAAGAAAGTGTTAGGTGAGGAATGAAGATCAAAGCTAAATGCTTACCTACAAATATGGTACTTGATCTAACCGATACAAACCCGATTTTCAAAATTAGCTTTATTCTTGGTTTCTTGTACCCTTACAAATTGGAGATTTTTAAGAATTCCAATTTATTATTTTTTTTATTTTTGGAAAAATTATCTAGAATAATCCAAACTATTTATGATTTTCTTATAATAATCCCACCTATTGATTAACCATGAATAATCCCAACTTTGAGGGGTATTTTTCTAGTGTGAACTTGGGTAACCCAATGACTTGCTATAGTAGGTAATTCACCAAAAAATAAAGTAAATATTAATTTAAAATTATAAAATATTTTTGAAAATTTACATAAAAAATTCTAAATAATAAAAAAATCATAAATTTTTTATGAACATTTTTCTAATATTTTTTTGACATTTTATTTTAATTTATCTGTTTTTTTTAAAAAATAAAACTTGTTATATCAAATCATCTGGTTACCGGATTTACTCTAAGAAAATGCCTCAATAGTTTGGATTATTCTAGATAATTTTTTCTTTATTTTTTTATTATTTTTTTGAGATTAAGAATTCCAATTAAAACCCCATGGCATAAACAAACCCTCACTAATCGCAAATTCAAATTCAAATGCTTCCTTCCACCACAATTGCAACTCGAAAGCCTCTTCTACTCCATTCTTCCCACCATCTTCTTCATCATCTTAAATCCACCAAAAACCCTAATAAAACCCATCAAAATCCCCAATTTCAACCCATTTTAATTTCCTCAATTACAATGTTAAAATCTTCTTCTTGGTCTTGCCCTAAATGCACTTTCCTCAACCCTCCTTCCCAATCATCCTCCTGCCAAATTTGCTTAACCCCATTTTCTCACCCTTCTCCATCCTCCTCATCTTCACCCCTAAAATGGGCTTGTAAAGCTTGTACGTTTTTGAATTCTTATAGTCGCTCAAACTGTGAAATTTGTGACACTCGTAATTCAATTAACTTCCAAGAGTTGGATTCTACCGACCCGGATGATGATCTTACCGGACCTTCTTCTGTGGGCTCTGTTTTCTTTCCCTTGCGCCGTTGCAATACGGGTCGGGTTGATGATGATGTGGGTTTAAAGGAAACGGTTCAAATTCAGTCGGGTAGTGATCAATTTGTTGATCAAGGTATTCAATTTGGTGGGTCTCGAAATAAGCGCAAATTACAAGACCCAGATTCTGGTTAGTTCAATTTTTGTTTTTTTATATTGCTTATTTTGCCCTACATTTTAAATTTCTTAGTATCTTTTATTTATGTATTAAATGTTTTCTACAATGATTATGTTCGTGATTATGACGTATTCTGTCAAATGCTTATGTCAAGTTCGTGTATTTATATTTGAATTGTATAAAATATTGTGGAATTTACTGCATTTTGCATTTGAGTAGCTATTGATGATAAACAATTTTTCATGATAATTAGAGGAATATATGATAATTAGAGTGTAACATTTTTTAATGGTATCATAATTATAGATAAATGATACTTCCTCCGTTCCGAAATATTATACATCGTTTAAGTTTATTTTACATATTGCAACTAATGTGTAACTAAAAATATAGTCAGGTGGGATCTTGTTTGAATCGTCTAATCGCATACTTTTATAATATTAAATTTTTATAATTTTTAGATAAGTGTAGTCTAAGATATTAATGATCAAAATTGTGCATTGGATTGCGTAAAAAAGTGAAATGTAGAAAGTATTATGAAACGGAGGAAATATATTATGTGTCGCTTTCAATTGATTGTGAGAGCTTGTTGATAAAATAAAATCGATGGGAGAGCTTATCGATTTCAACTTAGTAAAAATTGAGGTGTCTCGATTGGAAACTTGTTGGTAAAATGAAATCGATGCGAGAGTTTGTCGATTTAATTTAGTAAAATTGAAGTGGAATATATGACATACTTCCAACGTCCCTTTGAGCCGATATATTTGAGAATTAGTAAGTAAACGTAAATTAAATAGACAAAGAGAATAATAGCATAGTTCATTTACTAGTATACTTTAACTAGATATGAATGTAAGATAGCTCTTATGGAAGCATGATGTCATCTACATTGAACCCTAAAGGTTAAAGCTTTTTGTACTAAAAAGTCACCATTTAACGCGTTTTCCATGGCTCCATTAAAACCCTAATTTCCTCCTTATATAACCCAAGTTCCCCAGTTCTTGATTTCTCTCAATTCCAAATACTTCCCCTCAAAATTCTAATCTTTGCTTCATTTGTCCACCAAACAAAATCAATGGTGGTGGATGGTGATATTAAGAAGTAGTGGAAAGGGAGATGAGTCTACTGAAAATGATAGGTTTGGGGTGTTGGGAAAGGAGTATCATTACAAATCCTTATTTTTGGGTTTGATCTTTGAAATGAAATTCCTTTCCTAGACCCCCCATTCCAATGATTTTCTGTGGGTTTTCCCTTTCCCTGACTTTTCACTTACTTTGTTTACTTATTTTGTTTCTGAAGTTTAAATCTTTCTCCCTCTATTGATGAATAGACTAATATATAGAAATTTCCCTAATTTATCATCTTAGTATGGTTTATAATTTTTTTATTTCTTTAATTTCAAGTTGACTAGTTGCATACTTTATTACCATTTCTGATTGATGGTTTTTTTTCATGTGAAGTGTGAATAATCTGTTTTTAAGTTTTTGTTTCAGGTACAAGGTTTTGACTTTTTAGTGATTGAATTAAACTAAATAAATCAAGGTTTTTCAATTTATAGAAAAATATATTTCTGTTTGTTGATTGTTATTTTCCATGTGAATAATCTTGTTTTAATCTTGTGGAATCCTACTGCATACATACATAGCAAAACTGGAATTAAAAGTTGCTTTCTTTTTTTGTTAATTTTATTTGATCTGTAAAAATGGAAGTGGCTTCCTTTTTCTTTATTCTATTTGATCTATAAGAATGGAAGTTGCTTCCTTTTTATGAGGGGTAGGTTTCAGCTGTTCATTTTTTGATTCTGTTTAGTTTGCTTGAAATCTGTGTGGCTCTTTCAGGCAACTACCCACTAACTGTTAGACCTTGTTTCCAACTTAAAAGACTTATTGAACAATAGAAGTGTTCATTTACACTATGTATGGTGGGGGAAATGGAGGGACAATGGGGTGTTTGGCAAATTAGCTTATTGAGCAATTTTAGTTTACTTGGATATAAATAGAGGGTTGGGTGGTCAAACCAGCTAAAAATAGTGTTTGATGAATTAGCTGGTTGAAACAGCTTATCGATACAAATAAGTTGTTTTTGAACAAGTTCCTTATAGCAGCGAGTTCAAAATCAGCTGGTCAAACCAGTTAATAAAATCAACTGGTGAAATCAGCCACTATAATCAGCTATCAATTGCCAGCTATCAGCTATTTGCCAAACACCCTCAATAAGGAAAGGAAAGGGAGGGAAAGGAATTAGGAGGAACTCCTTCACAATTTTAACAAAACAAAAATAATTTCTTTACTGAAAAATTTGGAAGAACTCATTAATCTATCCTTTTTCTTTTAAAAATGTTATTCAAACATAGTGTTAAAAGCCGTGGTACCTGGTGGTCAAAAATGTGTGCATCTCATCTTAGCTATGCCTTTTCTATAGGGTATCTCATTTCAGTAGAATGTGTGTCTCTTTGTGATACTCAATTCAACATCGCTTGGACCCTTCCTTCCATAGCTTGAACCGGATGACTGCAATACATAAGTTTCCATTAGTATGGTATAGACTACTTCTGTATGAAACCCATGCTTGCAAACATTTGTTCTTTTTCTTTGATTTGTTGGTACTTGCTTTGACTCATCATCCTCAAGTTCACTTCTGATAGCCTCCTTGATCTTCAGTCCTTAGATGAACCTATTGACCCTTATTTGAGACAGTCCGAAACTTATTTTTAAATGTCACCTGTATTGATATAATTCTCTAGATTCACTAGCAGTTTGATAACCTTGACTAGATGTTTAAGTTCCCCTACAGTTGCTCAAAACTAGAGTTGTTCATGGCCTTGGGTTGGGATGTGGCCGAAGTTGCCGATGCTTAGAAGTCAAAACCAATTATCGTCTAAAAACACTTTCGGGATGCACCACACCCAACATAGTATTTGGATGAATGCAACGTACTGACTTTCGGCGGCAGCAAGCAGTTTTGCAAAAAAAAAAAAAAATCTACTCATATCCGTTGAGTTTATTATAGGTTGTTTATCATCATCCAGGAAATTCCCGTATTACTTGTTGGTCTAGACTCTAGTATTGCATCGGATTAGAAACTTTCCAATTTTGGAGAAATTTGAATTTGTATGGAGTGTTTAACAAATGACAGATAGTTAATAGCTAGTAGTTGATAGGAGTTATTGATTTGACAAGCTGATTTTATGAGCTGGTTTGACCAGTTGATTTTGAACACTGATAAGAGGAACTTGTTCAAAAATTGCTTGCTCGTAATAATACGTTGTTTCAAGTAGCTGATTTAGCAAACACTACCATTAGATGTTTTGACCACCCAACCATCTATTTATGCTAATTACTTGCTGATTTTTTTTTGTAGAGAATGTTGATGCTCTCTGCTCCTTCACTGCGAAGAAAAAAGAAAATGATTTACGTTTGAAGGGCGTAACATCAGCAAAGATAGATAATGCGGATGACCGTGCAACGTTTAAGAGAAAACTTTGTGACCTAAGTAATTTTATCGATAAGCCCATCAATGTAGATGGATTTCGCGAGGTTAAGTCCTCCAAGAAGATGGTTTCCGTTTTAGGTAGGTTTGATAACTTTCGGCTATTGATTCTTTTCCACTTTTATAGCTCCAGTGACTTAGTATTTTGTTAGTCTGTCAATTTCATGGCTTAGATTTTTGAACAAATGATCCAAATGGTGACGATACTGATTTGTGTTTCAGATTCTGTTAATGATTTCGGTGTGGAGAATCTAGAGAATCTCAAGGAAGTTTCCAATGCAATAAAGATTCTATCTTACAATGTTTGGTTTGCAGAAGATTTAGAGGTGCATAGGAGAATGCAAGCAATTGGCGACCTTATTCAGCTACACGCTCCCGATGTCATTTGTCTTCAGGTTTACTTTTCTTGGCTTGTTTATATCATCGAGATTTTTGGGTTCTTCGTTTTCTGCACATTTAACTTGTTTTTTTCGGGTTACAGGAGATCACTCCGAATATATATAACATCCTACAAAATTCTACGTGGTGGAAGAAGTATCGTTGTTCTGTTTCTTATGAAAGGGCCACTTCTGAGGTTTACTTTTGCATGCAGGTGACTTGTTTCCGTTCCTTTAGAACCTGCTATCAGGAATGCTATTAATTTTCGTTCGATTCGTCTTTGTGGTTGGTGTTTTTACTGTTGAATAGATTCATTGATTAGATCGAATTTTCGAACTTATATATTCTTGTTTCGTTGCGGACTACCAAGTGAATACTGCTCTGCACATGTGATTTCTGGTGTTTTTTTCATGTATAAACTCTTCAAAACTCTCGTTGTTTGTTTTCTTGGCAGTTCGAGCTCAGAAATTGAGATTGATCGACCCAACTAGACCTGCTAAACGAGTATAGATGGCACACCTACCCAACCAAAAGTTCAGTGAAAATGTTTAATGACCTAAAATTTGTACAAAAAGCTCGTTTTTTAATTTCAAAATACTTTCGTTGGATCGAGGAACGCAAACCTCACTAGGTTATTTGACATGTCGATTGTAACTTGTGTGTATTTGTTAAAGCTTTTCATAATCTCACATCTACTTCTTTTTGTAATAACTAGCTATTTATGAAACAGCTCGAGTTCTAATCACCTTTTATAGAATACTATTTCTGACATAACGTAAGAGTTTTGACTAAATAAATATTGTAAGTTGTATTAAAATAATATTATTCGGATTAACTGACCTCAAAATCGCAGTTAACTGAATTAATACTATAGTTAAGTTGTACTTCCTCCGAATCAGTTTAGATGTCCCATTTGGGATTTCACGGATTTTAAGGGTTAAGTGGGGTCCATTGAAAAGGTGGTAGTTGGGTATTTTAATTGATTAAATTAATTGTAAAGGTGGTAGTTGGGTATTGGGAATTGGAAAAGTGGGGGTATTTAGGTAAAAAAAAGATAGGCAAAAAAGGAAATTGGACAATTGGTATGGCTTTGCCAAATAAGGAAATGAACATCTAAACTGATACGTAGGGAGTATTAAAATAGTGGTTGTTTTAATTTATTTCCTTAATCTTTTTACCTGCAGCTAACCAAACTTCCGGTAAAATCATTCCGCTGTGAACAATTCAGCCTCACACGAATGGGCAGAGAACTCTGTGTAGCGGAAATGAAAGTATACGAGAACAAGTCACTGGTGGTTGCTACCAGCCATCTTGAGAGTCCTAGCCCAGGACCTCCGACATGGGATCAAATGAACTCGAAGGAGCGAGTCAATCAGGCTAAAGAAGCTGTAAACTTTCTAAAAAGATTTCCAAATGTCGTATTTTGTGGCGATATGAACTGGGATGATAAACTCGATGGTCAGTTCCCGTGTGCTGAAGGATGGTTCGATGCTTGGGAAAAGCTGAGACCTACCGAGATTGGATATACATATGATACCAAGTCCAATAAAATGTTAACCGGTAATCGTTCTCTACGAAAACGCCTTGATAGATTTATCTGTTGTTTAACTGATTTCGAGGTGTGCAACATCGATATGATTGGAACCGAGGAAATACCCGATCTGACATACAGTAAGACGAGGAAAATCAAGAACAAGATCCAAGAATTAACCTGTCCGGTTTTGCCAAGCGATCATTTCGGTTTGCTTTTGACCATTACTAGTATGAAGTAGTTAAGCAATGCACTTGCCAAGTTTTCGTGCAGTGTACATTGTTAGCAGCTCTATTTGCTTGTGGCAGCTAGCTCTTTTTGTATAGCCGGAAATCGGAATAGAGGTATGTTTGTCGGAGGACAGTGCTCCGAATTTTTGTCGATGGGATCTTTAGGAATATGATAATGAAGAAATACGCGTTGGTTTTCAAATATTTTTGATGTATGGTCATTGCGAATTAGAACTGTGCGCAGTTTGAAGGAGCTCCATCCACTACATAGGCTGAGCTATGAAGAAAAGGCGAGACCAGATTTCGACTAATTCGTTATGATAGTACTAGAACAAATGTGTAGTGTATACGCTATGCTTTTATGTCGAAATTTAAGCTTGTCGTATTGTGTTTGAATCGGTTTTGTTGTGTTACAACTTACATATGCGTTTTTGAGATTCGAATGCATTTAAAATGTTATTTTTTTTATTAAATTATGTCTTTATAAAATTATACTCCTATAGCCCTATTTGATCCTTTCTCAAATTTCAATACATTTTAAGTTTAATTTGAGTTATTTTATATTGACTATAGAGTCAATTTGCGCTCTTATCCGCTCATTTCTGTGTACACTCTATCACTTTAAAGGGTTGGTTAATGAGTTCATAAAATTTAAAAAAATAACCTCTAATAATACAATTTTTTATTAATTTTCCTACAATAATACTATCAATTATTGATTAACCATAAATAACCTCAACTCAAGGGTTTTTTCCTAGAATAATACCAATTTTAGTTTATTCACTAATTTACCAAATTTTTTTGTCATTTAATCTCTTATAGTTCGATTTTTAACATGGTAGATATATTCTATGAAAACAACCACTATATTATTATTCATAGTTAATCAAAAATTGAAATTACTACAAGAAAAAAAAATAAAAAATTATATTATTTAAACTTTCCAAAATATTCAAAAAAAAAAAAGAAAAAAACTTTCCAAAAGAACAACCACGTACTACTCCGCATAGGCAAATTAAGTGGTGGATGAAATTAAAAAGAGAGTTAAAATGTATAGATGAGATTAAAAGAAAATAGCGGAAGGATGAGTGCACAACATGTCCCCGCATACGCATTAACATTATAGCGTCAAGGAAGGGTCTAAGTAATACTAGTAACTAGCAGATAGGATCTTCAAAAAACATGATCGTAAAATCTGTTGGCTTCCCAAGTCCTAATCAAAACCATGATAAAAAAGCATAAATGTGATCTTACAAACACATACTGACATACGCCATAGCAAAAGTGAAAGATAGAAAGTGGCATCCACTCACTAAATTTGGGGATTTCTGTTTGGATCTGCCCTTAAAGAACCCTCCACTCACCATTACAAACCTCTAACCCCATTATTTTTCTTTTGGTACCATTTTTTTTAATTTCCTTATTAATAGATATTATATGATTTTCTGAAAAGTATATATCTTTTATTATATAAAGTTTATAACTTTTTCTTTGTTAGATTGATTGGGTAATGCCCACTTCATTTATCAGATTCTGTTAAAGCAGGAAATCCAAGGAGCCTTTTTTTTAGGTAAATTTCTCTTTGGGGAATTTTATCAAACACCTAGTGATGTAATTTTAATGTCTTTCTATAGTTGCTGACATTGAGATCGAGATTAGTTTTGTTGCATCATTTATAGTTGTTGTTTGGTTTTCTTTTCATTGGTACTAAGTTGTTCATGATATTTATTTTCGAGAATCAATCGAAAATAATTTCAATGCTGTCACTTATGAATGTAAGATTGCGTATAGCCGACACTCAAATATCGCTTGGATGGGAGCACTAAAGGCATTGGGATAATTATAGAGAATGTTGTTGCAATGCCTCTAATTGTCCCTTGATAGACCCTTTCTTAGATATTGCTGTGTATTGTTTATAAAGAAAGTTTTTAACTTTGTTGGTTCCTTTTTTCATATTGTTGTATTGATGGTATTATAATGGAAACCAATAACTTAAAACCATCACAATGATCTGAATTAATCTATAATCTATATTATAGTTGTGACTCTTTCTTGATGAACACATTGCATATTGGTTCTTAATATCCCATTGCTCTTTAGTCTTAGGTACATTGGTGGGTTTAAAATTTATAGCATTTATTTCGAGGGCCGTTTTTGGGGTAGGTAAAGAGTGTCGCCGCCTAGGGCCTAAGATACATAGAAGGCCTAATTTTAGTTTGTAATTCATGAGTCTACGGTAGACATTTTTGGAAACAAGCCATGTTCGAGAGAGGAGGAAGAAGATGAATCTTGAAAAAAACAATTTATTCCAATATAAAGGAATTGTCTCTATTATTTTTTTCGAGTACTTATTAAAGACCTGAATCGATCTTATATATGAAGGGCCCGTATCTATTATTTTGCCTAGGGCCTATAAATATCAAGGAACAACACTATTGATTTCAAGTGCTGGTGTGAAATTGCCACACTACTTTGAGTTTTTTGGTGGCTCTTAAATTTGTTTTGGTTTTGAATCAAATTGGATAAAAATTGTGAAATGCGTGGAGGGTAGAGGAGAATGATAAACTATGTTGATGATAATTAGTTTGTGTACGGGGTCATTTTAGAAAAAAGAAATGTAGCAAACTTAATAGGCTAGATAAAATGAATAAGTTACAAACTTAGAGGGACGGAGGGAGTATATGAATGGAAGGTTGCTTGTACATTTGAAAGGATATATTGATTGCTTTGTGTATTTTTGTTGTGGTTCTTATCTACTGAGCTGCAGAACAATTATTGTGTCCCTTTTGCCGCAATATGTTTCTCTTGTATGTATACTTAAGTTTTGGAGGATGATGCAACAACTCGCGGTAAGCTAAATATACATAAGACATAGAGACAAAGTTTCTTGAATGTCTTAGTTATCGTCGAATTTCCCTCTAAATTTATTGCATTTGTGGCATTCTTCTGTTTTAATGTTCCTTTTGAGGATTCCCTACTCAAAGGGTTAACAGAACATTTTGTCTTTAGACTCCGTGTGTGACCTAATGCTGTAAGCTGTCATCTTTTTCATTGTCTTCTATGTTACTCAGACTCTTCATTTTGTCTTTAGACGTTTCCAACACTTGGACACGTACCAGTATCCGACACCAGTTTCCGAGTCCAAGTAACATAGATTCACTGCAAAGCATATTTTAGATTGTAGGCCACAAGTTTCTAGCTGTTTACTTTCCTGCTGAAATTTCCACAACTAGACCCTTGTCATTTGTCACGCTGTATCCTTTATATCGAATGTCCTCTGATCTTAGAAACTCTTTTTTCCGATTATATGCTCAGAAGATTTGATTTAAGGAAATGAGAGGAGGAGGGCTATGGAAGCTTGGGCAATCAGTTACTAGGCGCCTCGCTCAATCTGAGAAGAATCTTGTTACTCGACGATTTTTTGCCAGTGAGGGAGATCTTAAGAAGACCGCACTTTATGACTTCCATGTTGCAAATGGTGGGAAAATGGTTCCTTTTGCTGGTTGGAGCATGCCAATTCAGTACAAGGACTCAATTATGGATTCGACTGTGAACTGTAGAGAGAATGGTAGTCTTTTTGATGTTGCTCATATGTGCGGATTGAGCCTCAAAGGGAAGGATTGCATTCCTTTTCTCGAAAAACTTGTGATTGGTGATATTGCGGGGCTTGCCCCAGGCACCGGAACTTTATCAGTATTCACTAATGAGAAGGGTGGATCAATCGACGACACTGTAATCACCAAAGTGAAGGATGATCACATATATTTGGTTGTGAATGCGGGTTGTAGAGATAAGGATTTGGCTCATATTGAGGAGCATATGAAGGTATTCAAATCAAAAGGCGGTGATGTCTCATGGCACATTCATGACGAAAGATCTCTTCTTGCTTTGCAGGTTCATCGTTTATTTTCTCCGTTCCTTTGGTCCTTCCCCCTACTTGCATTGATAGAAATTTATGCTCTAAATTCTGTTAGCACATTCATATGGCTGTATAACTGTTAGTTTAATCTTCAAATCATAGTTAAACTTTATTTTGCTCCATTTGTAATCATCATTGGTTTATGCTTCTTAGCTGAGAGACTCTTCTGCATCCTCTATGGGTTGCCGCCTTCCTTCTCTCTCCAGAGCCTGATCATAGTTCCTATGGACGGGATATAATGAATACAATGATGATGATTGGTTTATGCTTCTTGATTTATTGTCGTGACACATTTGTGTTGTATTTTAGGATGATTTTCGATATTGTGTCGTACCCTCTACAACCATTAACGAACTTTTTGGATGCATTCTTTCAGGGTCCTCTTGCTGCCCCGGTTCTACAACATTTAACTAAATTTGACCTAAACAAGTATTACTTTGGACAGTTCTGTATGCTAGACATCAGTGGATTCCCCTGCTATCTCACTAGGACAGGGTAAGCTCCATGCGGTCGTTTTACAAAAGCATAATTATAGCTTGCTCAGATTCTTAAGTATCTAATATGATTGCGTTTTGGCCTTCATCCCTCACCGTAAAATCTTTAAATGATTAGTTAAACAACCGATGCATACTTTTGATTTCAGTCGTAATGTTTGATATGACATTTCTGTATCAATATTCAGATATACCGGTGAAGATGGTTTCGAAATTTCAGTTCCCAATGAGTATGCTGTGGACCTTGCTAAGCAAATCTTGGAAAAATCCGAAGGCAAGGTAAGACTCACCGGACTGGGTGCTCGAGACAGCCTGAGGCTTGAGGCTGGATTATGTCTGTATGGTAATGACCTTGAACAGCACATTACGCCAATTGAGGCCGGACTAACATGGGCTGTTGGAAAGAGGAGAAGAGCAGAAGGCGGTTTCCTTGGTGCGGAAGTGATCCTTAAACAAATAGCCGATGGTCCTCCAAAAAGGCGTGTCGGGTTTGTCTCGTCAGGGCCACCTGCTAGAAGTCACAGTGAAATTCAGAATGAAAAAGGAGAAAACATCGGTGAAATCACCAGCGGAGGATTTAGCCCTTGCCTTAAGAAAAACATAGCCATGGGTTATGTCAAGTCCGGAAACCACAAGGCTGGCACCAAGGTTAACATTCTGGTACGAGGAAAATCTTACGAAGGCGTTGTTACTAAAATGCCGTTTGTTCCTACAAAATACTACAAGCCATCGTAATTTTCTGGTTCTAAAATCCGTTCTCATCTTTAACATGGTAAACAAACTCGGTCCATGAATGTTTTACTTGTTCCTGAAATTTCTAGTCGGACTGTAAAATTTGTTTTCCTGCTACATTTAGTCATAGTTTGAAATAATCAGAATGCCTCTGATGATTCTTCATTTTATAGCTAAGAAGGGATTATCTGTAGCTAAATACAATTTGCTACAGTCATTGAATACCGATATTGCATAAAATTAATCTAACATACGATGATGTTCGCAATACTTAAAATTACGATCCATTATAAATGTACTGTACTTTTGCATGTAAATGGAAAAAATCATATGCCGGGGACTCTCAAACTTACATCCCCAGGTAGTAATGTAGAATTGAGGCAGGGTAGAATTAACCCCAAAAATTGTGATCACAAAAGAAAATTATTTTTCATATGAAGGTAAAAAACAAAATCGAGCGTCTTTTGTATCTTCGAAGTCACGAAGAAGATATTGTGTTTGCATTTCAGATGTCAAGAAGCAACCTCCGTGGATCTTCTACCACATCCTTGATGCGGCGTAAGAAGAGGACAGCCTCTCTTCCATCAATCAGCCTGTGATCATATGTTAAAGCAACATTCATCATTGGCCGCGAAACTATCTGACCACCAACCACCATCGGGCGGTTCACAATTGAGTGCATACCCAATATTGCCGACTGCCAAGTCAAAAATAGCACATATTAGATCAAAAACAAAACAAAATAAATAAATACAGGAATGAAAATTGGGCATCATTCTCAAATAAGCTTACTTGCGGAGGATTTATAATAGGGGTGCTTAAAAGGCTTCCATAAACACCACCATTTGATATTGTGAATGAGCCTCCGGCCATCTCATCAATAGATATTGTTCCATCATTGGCCTTCTTTGCAAGAGCGTTAATCCCCTTTTCTATCTCAGCAAAGTTCAATTTATCCGCATCTCGGATAACTGGTACCACAAGACCCTAGAAGCAACAAAACCATCATCACAGATTTTGTAGCATTAGACCAAGTTAGATATGAAGTATTAAAGATTGCTATCAAGTGCAACAGCAAGATGATACAGCGTACAGTTAATGCGGCAAACATCAGTAGACAGCATCACATTTAGCTAATAAGTAAAACATAAAGTATATTTCATATGACAATTACCAAGCATTAAGCCACAGGATGGCCCAGTAAGAAGGATTGAATACAATAGAGTGGAGGGCAAGAGAAGTTGAGAAAGACCTAGGAGAACGTGGGAGGAACAAATTAAAAGTGACATATATGAACTCCACCTTTCCAAGCACCTGACAGGGGGATAAGGGTAGTTGGCGGCGCCTTATCCACGTCTTAGATTAATAAACCTTTCCCTTTTACCCATCGTTTGTTATTGTTTATTGCCTTTAATTATTGTTCTTTACCTCCTTTACTTTTATCTTTATTTTTAGTTATTTGTACGTATTCTATTATTCTATTTGTAAGTTGCAGACTTCTCTCTCTTTGAAGACTTTTCTCGAGTGGAGGGGCTCTTTGATCGCACTCTCTTCTATGGGTATGACCGTATGAGCTATCATCGTTCTTCCCTCTCTGGACCCTAACCATAGTTTTTTATGAACGGGATACATTGATCACTGGGTATGATAATGATGAAGAACAATTACCAATAATTAAGCACACCAATTGTAGATTGCTCTCTTCTTACTGATAATGACAGACGTATGAGTTTCTCGGCATAGCTTACTTTTGGGAGGTAAGTTTCTCAATTTAATTTTGGCTGACATTCCAAACCACAGAAATACTTTATCTCATACGGAACCATATTAGTTAGAGTAGCATTTTTTTTCAGTATACCACAACAATGATGGCATCATTATGACTCTTCTCAATCAGTTTCATTTTAAAAAGCACTGGGACTCCAAGAGTCCAGTCAACCCCGTTTATCCGAATTAAGGTAGCAGATGTTTTAAACAACACCAGGCCAGCAATTTAAATCAAACACGCATATGGTGCCCAAATAAGCAATATTGAAAACAACTTGAAACTTGAATAGTTGTAGAAAAAATAATGACATTTTAATGGATCACTGAATGTTACACAAAAGGATCAAAAGCAAACCTTAGGAGTCCCCACAGCTATACTGATATCAATGTACTCTCGGTATATAATGTCATCACCATCAATGACAGCATTAACGATAGGTTGACTCTGAAGTGCACTGACAGCCGCCTAAAATTAACAGCGAATCCAACATAAGCAATTCTAATCAAACATAAATGTTAAACTCCCAATCGAAGACCATAATAGAAATAACTCACTTTGACAAATCCTGACATAAATCCCAACTTCACGCCATGCTTTTCAGTAAAAGCATCTTTATAATCAGTGCGCAGCTTCATTAAGTTTGTCCTAATAAATAATGGTATCCACATTAGGCAATCGCATATAAGATAGCAAATATCTCCATAGACAATGAAGACACTAAAAGTCTACTTTCTAATCTCCATCACCACTTTTACAAAAGGAAGTCCAAAATATGGTTAAAATGCACTGGAATTGTGCAAAAACAAGATGATTATAGGTGAAGTGGAAATAGTAGTCAATATAAAGTAGCGAGTAACAAATAATGCTTCCAGATCTCACGGAAAGTTCAAGCTTGCTGACTGGCTGCAATTGAAGCCAATGAGGAGCTCCAAGTAATTAAAATTAGCATGGCATGTTTTAAAGCCTCTAATATGTCAAAATATACCATATATACCGGATTATCAACTGTAAAAGGATGGCAAAGCTCTACAACACCCATTTCTCTTCTTTTCCTAGCTATGGACTATTGATCTTAGTACTTTTCCTAAAAGAAAATAAAATTGGTTTCAACAATCAAGTCTTATGAAGAACTAAGTTTGACAAAGAGTATTTAGCATAACAAAAAAAATTCCATCATATCAACATACATATGCTATGAATAATAAAAAACGGATTTTTGTTCTTGAATATTAGTTATCATTCCAGCACACAAAAAATATTCCAATACATTGATCCCAAAAGATGGAAAGGCAAACCAAAAAAACCACCAAAATTCACTAGAAGACCAAGAGACATGAACTTTGTATAAAGTGTAGACCTTTTACAAAACAATATAAATTTACTAATATCAATTTCTGACCTTTTTTTAAAGGTGTAAGTTTCTAAGACCTTGTCCCGGAAAATTACAAAATGACTAGGCTCAGCATAAAACATTTTAAGGTAAATCTTAATAGATTCTGTTCAGGTTAAGTGAAACTCATGGTCAAGGTTAGAAGATTTTAACCACTCTAATAAAACTTGGGGCTGAAGTAGCATATCTTAGGTATAATTGTTTAAACTAAATCAGAAAACACTGGAACTTACATATCAACTTCATTGAAAGTAGTCAGCATGGCAAAGGTATTCTGGGAGTCTTTTAAACGTGTTGCAACTCGCTTTCTCAGTCTTGTCATAGGAACCTGCAATTTATAATAAGACAAAAGTTCTAATAAATTATTCAGAAAGAGTTAACATTGAAGTGCGAGATCGTCAAAAAATCACACCTTGAAGAAACTCAGGAAAGATTTAAGAAGTCATTTACTTACTCTTCTTTCTCTTTCCTTGGGAGGAAGTTGAGGTTCTGAAGGTGAGGGCTTTGTAGAAGCTGGAGAGGGAGCTTTTGGCTTCTCCTTGGGAGCAGAGTCTTCCGATATGGGCTTCTCTTGAAGAGGTGCTTTGGCTTTTATCTCGGATTCACCAGTCTTTTCCTTCTTGCTGGTGGGTGACTCAGATGGAGCTACATGTGCGTGATCAGCAGATCTTAAAATGATTGCAACCTTAGTGCCAGGCTCTACAGTGTCACCAACTTTGGCTACGAGCTAAAGCCATATGAAAGTTACATAAATCAATATGTGGTGTAGTATTTAGAAATATGCCAAAGTACTCCTATTAACCTAAAGAAGTTGAAAATCCAATTACAAAATATTCACAAACCTGATGAATTATTCCAGCTTCAGGGCTAGCAACGTCAATAGTGACCTGTTAAAAAAGTGATCAAACCAGTTACTATATTATTAATCAGAAAAGATCAAAGAAAGATTATAGCAAGTTTACTCAAAAATGTACCTTGTCTGTTTCAATTTGAGCAATTGGCTCATCAATTTCAACACGGTCCCCTGGATCTGCTCAATCAATGTACATAAGTTGCATAAGATAAAACAATATGGACAGAAAGAATCCTCATCAACAGTTGGCAAGAATTATCACCAAATACATTTCATTACCCTAACGCCATTAGTGGGTCTCACCAAGGTGGGATTGGGGGTTGGATATACAACCTTGCACTTGTTAGAAGTGTTATTACCGAATATACAAGCAAAAAATCCTATTTCAGAAAAACATACGCTTTAAAAATGCAGCCAGAGTGCCATCAGTTACTGATTCTCCCATGAAGGGTACAACTGCTTCCACGACATCACCTGCATTGCAACCAAGACACTTGATGGTATAGCACTCATAACATAAAGCACAAAGATTATCACCTTGGTCCATCTAAAAGGGCATCATACCATTATCTGATGAGTAGGACCTATTCCATGTTTTCCTAGAAGAGTTTGTTAGCAAACACGATTCAAGTTGTCTGTTATCCACATAAACAAACAATGAAAAGAAAATTATATCCAAATTTCATGACTGGAAAGAGAATAGTATTTGCGCCCACATGTTAAAAAATTCAACTTTTTCAAGTTCATAACCTAAGGTAAAAGGCACAAAAGGCAAGGCCATCAACTAACCTGAGTGACGTTACATTAGTTGCAGAGCCTGTAATAGAGCACATGACCAAACTCAGCATTTATCAGACTTGCTTAGTCATTTAACTAGTTTGCATGCAAGGTACAAAGAGACATACCCAAACTTCCAGTCAAACTAACAATCCTTACATGCTTTGATCCTTGTCTGGGAAGCAAAATCTACATAGAAAAATGCAAATTTTGAAGAAAAGAAATCACCATAAATAACCATCACCAAAGCATTCAGTTGACAGGATGCAGAAGTTTAATACATCGATAAAGAGCTATACCAATGACTCACCATCATAATAAGCACATATCACTGATACTACAGAATTGCATTGACCACAGTCAGATATATCAGTATAGCAACCAATATGGAGGCAGAAAAAAACACTAGTGTCTTATTGTATCATGTCGTTGCATACTGAATTGAGTTAGAGTAACTCAGAGAATTACTTCCTCGGCTTAATTAGAACTCTAAGGGCAGCAATCCATGAAATAAATTATACATGTACAACCACCAAATCACAATCATCACATAATTCAAACAAACAAAAAAATCATGCTGAAGACTCATGAACTGAAAAATCTTAGTAGGCATCTTGACTTGATAAGTTCAGCGCATAACCAATACAAATTTAACAAAATTGAACTTCCTCGGTACAAAATTACCTCTTTTGCTGTTGTAACATAGCCATGAGATCCAAACGGAGAAGCAGATAGTCCAGAATTCCTCTGAAATTGTCGACCTATCACCTAAAAAATAGCACAAAAAAACGCAACAATTCAGCAATCTCGAATTCACATACCAAAAACTGCAAACAGAAGCGAAATTGCGAAAAATTACCGAGACACCGCCACGAACAACTTTTCTCCGCGCAATCCCTAACATAATTCCTTCTACAACAAAATTCAGCAACAAATTTTTAAGTACTATTCATCACTACTTTTTGGAGATTTTTAGAAAGAGGAAATCAAAATTTTCGTAGAATGATAAAAATGTATAGAATGAGTTACAGATTAAGAAAAAAATGGAAAAGGAAGAAGCCATAGATCTATGGAATTCTGAGAAAGAAAATACCTTACGTTGCCTGAAACTTCAAAAACTGGAAGATTTGAGAATTAAGAAGACAGAGAGACGCTGAAGCGTAGAAATTTAATATTCCAAGCTAATTTTCATAAATTATTCATTCTTGGAGGGTGGAAAATTAATCATTGTCTTAATGAAAAGTAAATGAATATGAATATCAAATTAAATGAAAAAGTATAAGAACATCAAATAAAATGAAAATTTATATGAAAAAAATAAATAAATTTTGATTACATTATTAATAATGTTTCTTTGGGAGTTTTGTGTTAAAACTTAAAACTAGCTTGTTTAACCTTAATGTAAAAAATCAATGTAATTCAAAAAAATTCAATGAAAAGTTGATAGGGTAAAATTTAGTATTAGTTATTACTTGCTAGTATAAAAATTAGCACTCACTGTAATAGTTTAATATGGAGAATTTTCTTTTTTTTTTTCTTATTTATAGAAATTTTTAGTTTTATTCACGATTAAAAAGAAAGTCATTTAATTTAGACTGTAAAATTCATTTTTTGATCCTATTTCTAATTTAAAGGTTGTTAACTGTACACATTACTTTGACTATAGTGTCCAAGATACTAGTATAGGATGAATCAACTACTATCATTTATATGTTTATTGAATAACTCGAGTGATATTCTTTTGCGTATATGTAGCCCAGTTCAATATCAATAAAATTTTTAAGCAAATAATCCGGACCATAATATAGGTTAGTCAAAGTCTAGATTCTCCGCAATCATGATAGCTGACCACAAAACATATCTAGTAAGAGCTCGTTAAAGCTGAGCTGAACCAACCGAATTTCAATCTTAACTTGACTCTTTCAGTTTCCTAGCTTTTAAATTGCCAAGCATAAAATGTTAGATATCTAAATAACTATTTTCCTAAGTTATATTGTCCGTTTAAATAAATTTATTTAATTTTTCTATTTTATTCTATTCAAATAAAGTAGGTTGTGAGAAGATGAAAATTAAGTGAGAATCAAACACAGAACCTTATATAAAAAATTATTGTTTTCTCTAATTAAACCAAGATTTAATTCTCAATATAGAACAATTTTAAAAAACAATTTTAAAGGCTTACCTTATTTTTATATATTCTCTCGTTAGTGAACATCTAAACTCTATCATTAAATGAACTACATGCAATGGGTTAATAAATGGGAATAAATCATTAAAAAGTACAATAAATATACGTATAATGTCTAATTGCTCCAAAATAATTATTTTAAAAAACATTATTTGGTTATTATGTCTATGGAGGGTAACAAAAGGACCAGAAACTAACACAAATTGTTGTATGAGAGTAATGAGACGGTCACATTTAAAGACGCAACTTGTACATGGGTTAAACAATTAATCTCATATCTATTATGAGAATATAAAATTCTTATTTGAGGTCGTCTCACCGAAAAACGATCTTTTACAAGAGTATCTCGAAACTAATTTAGAAAATTTGCTTATAGTATGCTCATAATTAGTCGCTGCTAGGCGGTTCCGCCGGAGACATTGGCGACGGAAGATTTTTGAACGGAAAACTTGACTTGGAATTAACATTAGCGCCATAATTTTCAGTACCATAATCCATCAGCTCCACCGCGAAACGCCTTGTGCCTTGTGGAGTTTCCTGAAAGACATAACAACATATTAACATTAAGTTCGAATCGATAGGGAAATTTGAAATAGATAAGATTATAAAAAAAAGCATACAATATAAGCGCCAACTGTCCCAGAGCTCAGGTTCGGTACTGTTTGCAGTTACGAACTGCGAACAGAGGGTTTACCCTGTAGGAACAATTTGGTTGACTTTTTTTTAACCAATTTGCCTCTGTCTGCAGTTACTAACTGCGAACAATATCGAATCTGAGCTCGAGGGCTGAAGACACTTACATTTAGAAATAAGTTGATTTTTCTCTTATTTTATGTTTTTTTATAATTAATTATAAATATTTCAAATTTTTAGTCTATACTCTCTCGTCGTATCATTTAGCATTATTTTCATTTTAAATTTTCCACTTTATTTTTTATCATTTTTAATTTTGAAAATAGACATCACTTTCTTTACATTTTATTTATACATTATAATTATCTACTAAAGTATTTTTTCATTTATTACCAAAAATCCATTTTTTAAAAAGAATACTTCAATTCCTTTATATGCTAAACTATGTACTATGTAGTACTCCATTTTTTTTATTAGATGACCAATAAATTAAATAAATTTCTTACCACCTTATGTTTTAAAATGGAATGTAGTATATTGGCCCCTTTTATTCTAATCAAATTTCGTGTTTGATTTATATACACTATTTCAATTTCAAATATCTCTAATTATATTTAATTATAATTTTTAAATTAATAGAGTATAATTTAGATTGAGATGAATATATAAAACAATCTCATTAGACTATTTTTAACTTCAATTTCAGATTGGAAATAAAATGCAAACCAATACTAATTGATAAATATTTTCATGAAAAACAAATACAACATTTAATTAGAATATAAGCAATCACTAAACAAAAATACAAGCAAGTCAAAATATTACTCCATTTCTTATTTTGAATTGACTTATTATAAAAAACAATCAATCTCAGTAGCAGACTCAAAAGAATAGAGAATGTTACTGTCAAGAAGCCATAGACGAGCACTGATGCCATCAAGACCCGAGGAAGCATGCACTTATTTTGAAATATCACTTATTTTAGTCAACTACTATAAAAATTCTTATATTTAAAGATTTTGAATTCGATATATAACTCATAATCAAGATCGCTTACAAAGTCAAAGGAGGAAAATAAAATCAAATGGTAGTGTACCATTAGTAAAATAAATACTCCTTAAGTTCATAAAATGACGTATTTTTTTTTTGATATGGGACAACTTCAATGTGTAATAACACCATTTCTTCAAACCAACATATGTTGTTGATATGCATAAAATCCAATTTAACATAAAAAGAAAAGAAAAACTTACTTGCATCATGGAAGGCAATGCAGCAGTCGGATCAACAAGCAACTTTCTGCTACACCCTTTAAACATAAGCACATTCAAAACAGAACATTATTGAAAATTGAAAATTGAAAATATAAAAAATGTAAAAAAGTTGCCCAATAAATGCAATATTCTCTGTCTTTTTAAATTTGCTAAATTACTCGAATCAAAGTAAGAGCTTCTTGAATCTTGAATATATCATAGCAAATTCAAAAGGTCAGAAACTCGAAAGAATTAATTTTGATGTATTAGTACCTTGTGGTAAGAAGAGAACTAGAAGTGACGAAAAAAGAACAAATGTAACAAAATGAGAGTAACCCATTACTTATTTTTGTGTTATCTGAAATGGGTTTTCCTTAGATTTGAAATTTAAAGAAGTTTTGGGATTATATTATATGGTTACAATAGCTACAACCCTTAGGTTTTCTGGGAAAGCTCCCTATATTTATCAGATCCAATGCACAACTCTTTTATATATTTGGGAGCCGTGACCATTAGTTTAGGGATTCAGGTTCTATTATACCCTTGAAAACCGTTAAAAAGCACTCGTTTTGTCTCAATTGCTACTGATAGTGCCATATTTTTAGTGTCGTCTTTGGTATTTTATAGACCCGACAAAATGAGATAAACTTATTTCTAAAGGGTTGAATATGTTTTTTAATGGGTGCTTGGGAAAATAACAGAAGGCGGACACATATATATATGATTCATCAATATAAATGTAGACGCATCATATACTTCTTAACCGATAAAAGAACTGATCTAATAAAAATGCATGTTAAAGTTTAGATAGACGTGTCCTACGTGATAATCCCTTTCAATTTTTGTCCTGAGCTTTAGACAAATGTCTATATTGCTTAGGGTCAAGAAAGACCTACATGTTGCGAGAAAAAATATCACTATTAATAATCTATGGGTATAAAAAATGTGTGTACATGTTCAGTTGTCTTTGAGTGAATTATGGCAATTCTATTATGTTGTGTGTGGCTTCTAAAGTTGACTTTCTAATATCTAATTAATGCTAGTTGTACTTGTACTACCTTTCACATATTTTAAAACTCTTACAAGTTTCAAGATTCAATTTTGTCGATCTACCTTGAAACATGGTGTGCTTCTACGTTTCGTAAAGGCGTTCAAATAGCAATGTTTGTGCTTGAATACTCTTAAATTAGAGTTGTTTTTCGGATTTAATACAACTGAAATAAATCGATTTAATGGAATTAATATATAAACCGAATAAGATTAAAATGATTTGAATGAAACTAAATTAAACAGACTGAGTAGTGAAATTATGAGACAACAATAATAGCAGAACCTTAATCCCAAATGATTGAAATCGACTAAAAAGTGTAGCACATCATTGAGCCGAAAACGTACAAATTTTATTGAGTTGGCCACTTATCCACCTCCTTTGTCCGAATTTGGAATCGACAGTTAGCGACAAGTACTCACAAATGAAGTTTAGTGACACTATGAGTAAATATAAAATGTTGAACTATAATGCACTAATCAAATATTATTAAAACGAAACGAGACCGATAAAAAAAAAACCTCTAATATTTACCCCATCTTAATGCGAGCAACCATGTCCGATGACCTTCATGGCCTTTCCCCTACTAGGCTTAGCATCTTTCTATTTCTACGAGCCAGATCAACCCCTTTATTCAAATTAGCGCATCACCATCCACATCTACTCCTGCAAGGCCACGATTAACCAATCAAGGAAGACGTAAAGTCGCAAACTCGAGATTTTGAACTCGGTCCTCAGTAATCCATCAAGCGTTCAACCAAGTCTAAGAACAGCCGAGAATATGCATGACAAAATTTCGCAAAAATTGATTGCGAAGGCATTTTAATTATCCGGGGGTAATATCGACATATCGTGGAATGTCAAACCAGTTCATTTTAGATGAGTCGTCAGCTCAGCTGAGCATAAGCAGCTTCCTATTAGAGCAAAGCAAACAATCTTAATTTCCGTAAAAATCCGTACAATGCTTCACATTCAAATAATGATGATAGATTTTATCGAATTAAGATGCAAGAGTTGCTAAGGTTTAATGCAGCAAACGAGAAATTGCGTAAGATGCTACATTTTCAGAATTCGGTATCATTATAATACAAAACATACTAATAGGATAGCCCTTGACTCCACCCACACTGATCATTCAGGATGATGTGCTGCACACTCTATCGCTCGGTCAAGTTTTGGTGAGAAGCATAGATCTTGCTCGTAAGTTTAAAAATATACCCCTGAAAAAATGGGAAACAGAGAATTCGTTGGTATTTCTTAGCGATTTTACATTTTCTTCTAGAAAAGCAGCAAAACTAGGTGACTCGAGTTTAGTCGATTACCAGCAAAACGCAACCATGCTCTGGAAGACCACACGTAAATGCAATGGCATATACTGGTGGTTTATCCATCCAAAAACCGGCCAAAACTGAACAAACCATCAGAAGTACGTTGTTAGAATTGAATGTCATAAGAATACTGACATAGATGGAGAAACGTAGATGTATAGAGTAATACCGTCCATGCTGTCAACTGAACTGATGGGTAATCTTTTCTGATTCTATTTCTGACCTGGGTAAATGGTCGTCCTGCATTTCAAAACTGAATTATGTCATATGATGTTACTTGCTACATAAACTCGTACTATCACAAGATACTCACGAAGTTGTTGATGACGTTAGTTAATTGTTACCAAGGGTCAATCGTAAACCTCTTTTTAAAACTAACAAGGATACCATTGCATTATTGCGTACATCCAACGATCCCAAACTTTGTTTAGGTGGGAGCCAGTAAATGACATTGGAGTTAATGAAATAATAATGAGATGTTGTTGGACATAATATATGTTCAGATGTTCTTTCTCAAAAGCTGAGCATACCCACCTGCTTTTGGGTGTTTGGCAAAATATATTACGCAATTTTAACTTATTCTAATACAAATAAACTGTAATCAGGTTCAAAATTAACTGATTGAAACAACTTATTGTTATGAATAAACTGTTTTTGAACAAGTTGCTCATGGCAGCAGGTTCAAAATCAGTTGGTCAAACCAATGAATAAATTTAGCTGGTCAAATCAACCAATGTAATCAGCTACTAGCCTACCACTATGAGTTGTTTGCGAAACACCCCTTTTATCTTTCCAATTTTTCACTTTCTTTAATCACCATACAAAAACCCATTGTTCCTTTATAAAGGATGGAGGGACTAAATAAATTTTCCTCAATCCTCACACAGAAGGAAACTAGTAAATTGTACTTAACAGAATGAAACCAGTAATCGTCCTCATAGTAAAACAACCTTCAAGATAAGCATGTATAACTGAAATCAACTTACCCTCCACAATCCATCCATAATATATCATAAAAAGTATGTTATTCAACGGAGAAACGGTCAATTGTTCTACAAGAACCTGAAGCATACAAAAAGTAGATATGTAAGCATTTCATATATTTGTTCTTCCATTCAAGTTCAAAATAGAAAGCATGAAAAAAATTCACATTGTAGTGGAAAACTATTGAAATCATATCCACTTGGAATTGAAAGATTCATCCTCTACTCATGTCTCAACCCCTCCAACTTTAATAACATGTATAGGTGAACTTGATTAGAAAAGGCTCGACAAGTATTGATGACTCGTTGTAATCACCATAGGACCGTGGAAAAGAAATCAGTTTTACACCAACTTGGGCACAATTCCATTTTCGACAAAATCTCAAATCCAGTGTTACATAATTCGCTATCTAGTTCGCTGTTCGAATTCTCGATTTGCTCAAAATGACCAAAATATATCCTAAAACCGACCATAATTTACTTTTTTTCCGATTCACGAGGAATTTGGTTAATCATGTGACACTGCTCAAATATCTCTTCATAATAATAAAGCCTATGGGTTATATGTATGTTACTCAGATTTGATGGACACAGACACAAGTTCATGTAAAACTTAACAGCCTGACAAAATCTTCAGGCATTTTTTACATCAAAAATGAAGTATTAACTGTTAAGTACATATTAAGATGTATCATCAAGTATTTGACACGAGTTCTTCAAATAATGTGAAAACAACAACTTATCAAATTTGTAGCATTTTCTCTTTACCCGTTTTAATTAAATGAGGATTTCTGTAATACCTTCTTAGCCACCGTCTTTGGATCCCTCTTCCCCTTGAAAAACTTATCAAGCATCATATGAAAAAAGTGTCCGAATGGTCCAAGATAAGCAAATCCGAAAAGCTGCATCCAGCCCAAGAGTTGGTTATATGAAATCAGTAAACATAAAATACAACATTTTGTATCTACATCAAGTTACTTATCTTCAGTCAAATTCGAAAAGCTTAATCATATTGTATACAATGTCCTAAAACATATTCCTACCAAGAACATAGTTCAAGTCACTCAAGCTACTAAATCTTAAGTTAAATTCTAGTCAAAACCAAGGGCGGATCCAAAATAAAATAAAATGATATCAGTATATTAAGTATTATTTTTAAAAAATGTTGATAGTAATGCTTGAACTTGGGACACACCAATATTTTAACCAACTTAACCGGTAAGCATATTTAGAGATTAACTAGTTAAATGCCGTCAGTTGACAACATTGAATAAGGCATCCGCCCTGGTCCACCCATTGAAACGCCATGACATGAGCTAAGCACTCCTTTATTTTAATCAAAGTCAACAAAGATTCAAAGAAGCCCAAATGGGAATAAGCAAATGCCAGTACACTTTAGTCCTTCACCATCTTCAACCCATAATTACATTTGACTTCCTAATTTCATCAATTAACAATTCATTTCTAGGTTAGCAAGCTAGAGACAAAAAACAACTTTTTTCTAACTTATGAGATGAAGTAATGATGACAATAAAAAATGGTCAATTTGATGCAAAAATTGTATAGCTAAAGGGTTTGAACACAACCAATAAGCTTTAATTAGACTGAAGTTCAAACAAAACCAAAACAAAACACAACTTTCAAAGGAAAAGAATACTATTAGTGAAGGAAGATTCAGCTTTGATTGCATCACAATTGAAGCCACAAAGAGCAATCAAAAAGTCAAATACCCATCAATCAAATTGGGAATTTGGGCTCAATTTAAAACCTAATCAAAGTAAGCAAATCAAAAAAATCTAAGCATGGGTCCATTGGGTCGGGTCATTTGATTAACAACCCTAATTCGGTCACCTTATACTAGTATCTGAATTTGCCCCCCAAAAAATCCTTTTTTGAATACAAAATCCCAGAAAGAATTGAATAATGTAAAGTCAAATCAGTACTAATTGTTCTACTATTAAAAGATCATAAATTATACCACTTTAAGCAAAACGCGGCGGATTTGAAGCTTTTGAATGCCAGAAAGTTTCTGAGAAGTTATGTCACTAATTGCAGACAAAACCCCAGCAGTAATAGCCTGAAATTCAATCAAAAACATAATCAAACAATGAAATTAACAAAAACCCACCAAATATTACAACAAAATCGAAAAACCCAGTTAAGTTTTTGGATTAAAAAGAAGGGGAAAACCTTAGTTCTTAAGGGATGGCGTTGAAGCTGGGACAAATACCGTTGCAAACCCTTCTTAGCAATGTTTCCTGTCATGGTTTTTGCTTCAGAATAAAATGATAATCAATCAAATATCTTCAGCCAGAATTGTTTTTGCCGATTAGCAGTATTATTTGGATTCATAAATGCTACTCGTCACTCGTCAGTCAGTAGTCAGAAGATTCAAAACTCAATTTGTGAAAAATATCAATGTTTCGTACTCCTAAATAATTGAGTTTCACAATATCTCCAAAAAAAAAAAAAAAAAGTTGCACAAAAAACGTGTTTGGAAATGTAAAATAGTTTATACTAGTAATTACTTTCTCGGTTTACATTTGATTTTTTTACACAATTTAATATGTTATTTTAATCATTTATATATTTTACTATGTACATATAAAATTTATAAGAAGTGAATATTGTGAAAATATGCGATTAGACGATTTAAAAAACTTTTCACTTGATTATATTTTTTCTTACACGTTAGCCTATATTCATCTGGTCTACCCGCGGTCAGTGGACCACACGAGATAGGGTTAAAGGTGTCATCCATCTTACTCTTCATCAATGAATAAATTTAACCTTCTTAGGCTCTCAGCTAGTTGAAGAACAATGGAATCATATTAGACTATTCAAGAACCTTCAAACTAGGATACAAAGTAATCTTTCAATACAAACACCAACAAAGAAAGATGTATACAAGGCCATAGAAGTTCTAGCTTTGGATAGAGCATACCCATTGCTTCTCTTAGCCCAATACTTGAGAAATTTCCCGAGAGTTTAGAGTCTGCTAAACGGTGATAGTCTAATATACAATCAAATAAATTAATTATCACAAAATGTTCATCATCATCATACTTCGTTCATAAAAACTACGATTAGGGCGTGGAGAGAGCTAAAAGACGATAGACCATACCCTTATCAAAAGAAAATGAATCAGATGGGTGGAGTCCAGAGTTGGAAGAAGATGACATAAATTGTAGGGGCGACAAAAAGGAAGGATATTGAACATTACATTAGGCTAGGGAATAAAGCATTGTATAGCCAAATTTAGATGATTATGTACCGGCAATATGATTGAGAAGTACAACTTGATTCAGGGTGACGATGAATGACTGATTTTTAGTTATGAGAATGTTATGAAGAGTTTAGTAAGCCGCCAATATGTCCTCGATCGAGCACATCATTCGCTCAAACTACGTGTTCAAACTAGCCTATTGTTCAAGCCAAAAATCAAATGGAGGCAAAAGCTATATTTTTATATGGCTTGTATGAGCATGATCCTTAGTCAAGCATGGTCTTCAAATTTCATCGGATTTTCATTAGCTCTGATCAGGTTTTCAAAGACAAATCAAATTTTAAGATCAAACCACATTTTATTGAAATTTTAAATTGAATAAAAAATTATTAAGTCTAACATCAACCATTCACTCAACAATACTTACACATTACTTATCATTTTCTTGGCCAAAGAAGAGAAGATCAGGAGAACCAAACCCAATATCCTGCTTAAGCTCAACTGAACTAAGATTCGATTTGCACAAACATTGGGGATGTTTGTCAAATTAGCTTATTGAACAATTTTAGCTTATTTTATATAAATAGAGGGTTTGATGGTCGAACCAGCTAATACTAGTGTTTGGTGAATTAGCTAGTTGAAATAACTTATTGATACAAATAAGTTGTTTTTGAACAAGCCGCTTATAGCAACGAATTCAAAATCAACTGACCAAACCAATTAATAAAATCAATTGGTCAAATTAGCCACCGGGTATTGTATCCCAAACACCCTCATCTATCTTTTCTTTTGGTATTACCAAGTCCCAACATCCAAAATTCCAAACATGATGACCCACGAATAGACTAACATCCCTCACATTTCTCTTCTCCTTCCCTCTCAATTCTCAAGTCTTCTCCCCATTTCTCCTTCTCCTCAGCCCTTTTCTCTCCTTCAACTTCACCCAGATATCAACAATAACAAAAAGGATGATTCCCCTTTTATACACAATGATCTTTGGAGAATCCACCATGATAATGCTCCTATTATTCAAATCTCCGTTGAGAAAGCTCGTCATTGCAATTCTTGACAAAATCAAAAGAGGTCGTGGACCTATTGTGGTCAAAACTGTTTCTGCTACAATTTCTGTTGTTTTTCTTTCAACCCTTTACAGCATTCTTAAGATCCAAAGACGTGGAATTGGTGAAGATGGTGCCCCTGATACTCTTACACCCACTGATCAAATCCTCTTTTCTAAGCACCTTCTTGAAGCTTCTCTTATGGGTATTCTCTTTCACCCGATCAGTTTTTTTGGGCTTGTTTTAATTTTCAAATTTGCATTGCATTTTGATGAAGCTGTTGGGTTTGTTTTTAATTTCATTGGGGTCAATTTTTGTACGAATTTTCGAATAATGGATTGTTTTGATGGGTTTCTTATAGGTCGGCATTTGCATTGCATTTTAATGACTTTTTCAACTGTTGAGTATTTTAATTATCTTTTGGGGGTAAATTTTGGTATTATTTTTGAAAAATGGATTATATTGATGTTTTTCTTATAGGTATGGGTCATTTTTCTTGACATGTTTTGATTTTGGCAGTTGCATTACTTTTTGGTGATTTTTATGAATTTTGGGTTTTCTTTTTTGAATGATTAAATTTTGGATTATAGGTTAATGAATGCCTTCATTTGTTTTTTAAAATGGATTGATGATGTGATGGAAATTAGGAAATATATGCATCTTGTTGAAGTTTCTTTTAATGGGGCATCAATCAAATTCTTTTCTTTCTTCTTTTTTTTTTTCCAATTTCAATTTCAAAATTGGTTTGATTATTGTTCCTTTTTTTTTTCTATTGACATTGGAATTTGTCTGATCTTCTGAAAAATTTTCTAGGGATGAATTGTAATAATTAGCCTGCAATGGAACATTCAATGTATGACTCATGTAAAAAAAAAAATGTATGACTCATGTGTTGTTCATCCTTAATTTTGAGAAATTGGGTGATTGTTCTATGTTTTGCAGCTTTAAATCATTGTCTATTTTGCATAGAGGCCTTCGTTCGGGTTATCGGGTTGATTTTGGGTTAAGTGTTTCAGGTCGGTTTGAAATCGGGTTTTGGGTCCGTATTGTTTTTTGCATAATTGTAAATCATTTTGAAGTCGGGATAAATTGGGTTCGGTTACAACTTACAAGGTTGGGTAAATTTCGGTCACCGAGTCTGTTTTGAACACCTCTAATTTTGAAGCTGTATATATGAATGAATGCACCATTTTGTTATTGCTGTCCAATGAACCTGAGAACTGAATCAGCTTGTTGTATTTGTTGTGTTTTTTCTTGATTACTGATGTATGGTGAAATTTAGAAAAACATTTATTCGAAATCACTTAAATATTATTAAATTTGAAGAGAATAGGCTCGCAGTAGATGACCAAATGCAAATATCATTATATGATATAGTATAATTAAGCCTATATGGTTGTTTTTGTGCTTTGCAGGATTCATCCTCTTTCTTGCGCTAATGATTGATCGCCTGCATCACTACATCAGAGAGCTTCGTTTAAGAAGGAAGACCATGGAAGCTGTGAAGAAGAATGATACAAGATGTGCGGGCCCTGAGGAAATCAAAGCTCGGGAGCAGCAAGTTGAAACATTCAAGGAGATGATTAAGCAGCTGGAAACAGAACTAGAGGGCAAGGTTAAGGAAGCAAGTACATCGGAAGCTACTGTTGAGGCTCTTAGAAAGCAGTCCGAGGGGCTGCTTCTTGAATATGATCGTTTGTTAGCGGAAAACCAAGAGCTTCGAAATCAATTGCAGACTTTGGACCTGAAATTGTCGTATTCTGGCATGAAGAAAGATTCGTAAGGAGTTTTCTTTGCTTTGATCTTCCTTTCGAGTCGCTTAAGTCTTTCTTTTTGACCATTACACTTTAACATCTTTGTACAACGTGAGAGTGCAAGATGAGCAAAAACGGGACAAGGATCAAATACAAAAAATGTTATCATGAACTTTTTGTTTGCTCATTTTACTAATATACATAGTTTTCCTGTTAATATTCTGTCTTGTAACATTTTATGAAATTCTTTTGGACCACATTTGAACAGAGTTTCTACATGGCTTATAATTTTTATTCGAGATATTTTTCGTGCTATATTCAGCTTTGTTTGTTCCTATTTCATTTGTCAAACTCTATATTTTTTGCCCTTTTTAGAAGAGTTTCAGTTTACTGATCTATTGGTTGATGATTTGAGATAGTATTTTTTATCTTCGCGCTACTTTCATTTCTGGTTTATGTATTTGACACTGCATATGAGTTATGTTTTTTATGAGGAGAAATCTATTTTTTCTGATTCACTGTCAGAATATGGTTAAATATTCGATGATCGTTCTGTACATATGTCTTCCAATTGTCTTGTGGAGGGAACCATGGCAATGGTTATCGCTCAAAATGGTTCAAAATAGCCTAAAACTATTCGATTCACGATTCGCATGGCAATCAAAGAATCATTTGACAATGGTTTGATCTTTGGCGAAGCTTGGAATAGATTCATCCTCATGAAGCATTTTAGCAACTTCGAGTACAGTTAATACTTTGATGAGTGAGTATTAAGACTTCTGAGCGAGAATCCTGATATGTTGAGCATCGACTTGCTGCTAAATGGCCCTTTAACTCCTTTGTAAACACAGCATGCGACAGTCGACGCTATGAGGTTAGTATTAATCTTTTATTTCATTCGTTTAAACGTATGCTTTGTTTTTTTGAATCCCGTCATAATTCATCTAAAAGTTAATAAAACATGTGCACTTTATATTCTTTGATCCAAAATAATCAATCAACCGTGGCTGCGTGGAGTTCGGGTTTTTAAAATGTTTAGTCCTGAGGGCAGAAGTGAACGTTGAAGGTTTAAGGCAACTATTCCTTTTGATTATGCCTGTTTGAAATTCATGAATCGCTAACAAAACAAAATAAATCTGTAATTGAACCTGAAGAATTTCTTCAAAAGATGTTGATGTGGTATATCTAATCTCTTTTAGCATCAAAATACAATATCTGTAGTACTATAATTACTAAGATTTAAGACAAATAAACAAGGCTTTAATCAGCTGTCATGAATTAAGCCATTGGATCCTTTGCAAAGCTTAGAATAGGATCATTCTCATTAAGCAGCTTAGCAACATTGAGCATAGTAAAGAGCAGGAGTCCGATGAAAACGAGGAACGAGAGTCCTGAGACTAGAAGCATTAAGGCTGCTGCTACATGGCCCTTAACCTCATATGCATACTCTACTGATGCAAGAGCTAGCATGGTTATTGGGAACGAGTAAGCCCACCACGCGATGTTAAACTTCCTCATTGATTTTTTGAAGAGGGTCGGTCTGCTCACCTGAAAACATCATTCAAGTCAGTATATAAAAACTCCACCATTCTTAGTTTTTACATATTTTTGGGCTGTGTTTGGTTCTGTGTTAAATAGTCGAGCGAGAAGGAAGAGAAGCAACGGAGAATAGGGGATGAGATAGAAGGAGTGATGCAAAGAATAGGTAGGATTATAGAACATTTGGATTTTGACTAAACAAATTTGTTCTTTGAAACAATTTTTTTTTTTTTATAACTTGATATTCCTTCAAACCGAACACAGTTATTACCCAAAAAAATTTATCCGCTAGAATATATAGTGCACACATACGGTTTCGATCACGAGTGGATTTCGATGTTTTGGTTGTGATAAGCTCAAATACCTTTACGATATGACCGCAATACAGTGATACAACTTGCTTTTGCACTATGGGCGCACCCCCTTTGGAATGCCCTCCGACTTGTGTAGATATCAAGCCGTTGGGTTCATGACTCATGAGCTATGTTACTTGGACTCGGATACTGATGTCGGATACCGGCAAGTGTCGGATACGTCTAAATATTCAATTTTACGCCTAAAATGAAGTGTCTAAGTGTCATACCAATGTCCGAGCATTAAGGATCGGACACGGGTACGTGAAGCAATATGAAGAGTCTGAGTAACATAGCTCATGAGTCATGAGTATTGAGTTGTCCAGGCGGCTGTTTTACTCAAGGGTTCTATTTTTTCTCTTATGCCTTAACTAATATACCTATGCGTGTATTATGACTAACTTTAGTCCTACTTCCCTTATTTTCTGCTCCATTCCTCCATAAATCATGTTCAAGTTATTGAAAGGTTCTACTTAATGGCTTAAGGTACTGTATATACTATAGTTTGTTTTATTATTATATACTCTATGTGGTAATGGTGGCTGAAATGCTTGTTTTAAAATTTTCAGGTCTGTCTTTCTCCATATTTGAAACTGATCAGAAGCAAAGTTACGTCTAGGGATGGTCATGGGTCGGGTCTGGAGCGGGTCTGGCCGGACCCGGACCCGGACCCTTTTATTTTTGTTGGACCCAGACCCGGATCCGGACCCTAAGGGTCCAAAATTTTCAGACCCAGACCCAGACCCTTCGGATCTTCCGGGTCTAAGGGTCCTTAATGGGTCTTAAACAAAGTCTCTTTAATATATATCGTATTTTTATAAGCGACTTATATCGTATTTTTTTAAGCGATTTATATCGTATTTTATATATATAAATATATATATATATATATATATATATATATATATATATATATATATATATATATATATATATATATATATAATTTAATTTAACATTTAAAACCGCGATGTACATAATCACGCTAAAATTCTTTTACAAACACTTGTTTAAGTACATGAAATTCAAATACAAGATTATCACTTTTAAAACACTTCTCTAAATGCATAATTAAAGACCAAATACAAAAGACTAAAAGAGATACATAGTTTATATTCCATAGCATTACAATCAATTTTGATCAATCTTCTTCAATTTCATAAGATCCTAAAAGAAATATCAAACAATTATAAGTTAGTTTTCCAATCAAAAAAAAGTAAATCAAAATAAAACAATTATAAGTCAATAATAAAATATTACAAGTCAAGAAAAGGGACAACATCCAAAATCTCCTTTTATTGGCAAGCAATTCAGCCACATAAGAACAATCCATCAAAGTCATAATGAAAATTTCTAACATTAGTTAAAATGAAACATATAGGTACCGACGTACCATTAGATCTTGCTGCAGAATGTAGATGAAGGAAAAGGTAGAAGGTAGACTTGGAGTCTTGGTTGGTTGGTATTGGACGACGCTCCTGATGAAGAATTCCTTATATGGAATGGGTCAATGAAATCTAAAAAGAATTCCTGAAAATTTCTAACATTAGTTAAAATGAAAATTTCTAACATTAGTTAAAAATAAACAAAATTATATCAATAAAAAAACGAGAATTCCTGATATGGGTCAATGAAACTAAAAAGAATACCTCAAAATCTTGCTGTAGATGAAGGACGGCGCTCCTGATGAAGAAGAGTAGTTGCTCTTGCTTGGAATGAAAAATTAGGGTTAGGGTGTATATATATGAAGTGGGTATATGGGTCATTTACAATATTTTTGATTAAAGAAACTAATATTATAAATCAGAATACTTAATTATTAAGGGTTCGGGTCCGGGTCTGAGGGGCGGGTCTAGGGTCCGGGTCTAAAGGTCGGGTCTAGGGTTCGGGTCCGGGTCTCAAATTCAAATTCGGACCCGGACCCGTCAAAAAAATTTGGATCCAGACCCGCCCCGGATCCGATGGGTCTCAAAATTTTAGACCCAGACCCTTAAAAAAGGGGCGGGTCCGGGGCGGGTCCAACAGGGTCCTGGACCCATGACCATCCCTAGTTACGTCGCAAAAGAAAGATAATTACTAATGATGCAAACAGAAAGAGCGAGAGGAAAAATAACATTTTTGATCCGATACCAAAAGAGCCAGAAATGGAACTCCAAGCCAAACTAGCCATGCTTGGGATAGCAATGAAGAGGAAGAACACAGGACGGAGCATGGCAGGAAGGCGATCACCACCCGAGAATCTTTGGTAAAGGGTGACGAAAAGCACCAAGTAGTGAACCATTCCTAAGGAGAACATGCATACTGCTGTCTCCTTCCACCCAATCTGTGCCGATGCCCTTGCTCCTACTAGATTCCCTAGGACTGATATCTGGCTTGTCGGGTTTGCCACCATCGAGAGGAACCTCTTCTCGGTGGTGAACCATTGCCCGTATATCTTGACATCAAAGGCTATGATGGGGATGGTAAACGCCCACCAAAGTACTAGATAAGGGGTAGTCGTCTTTGGAATGATGAAGATTATAGGGGTCGATTGGAGTAGCAATAGCCAAGAGGTCCAAGGTGCGAAAAGGTAATTCACTCCTACATGGTGTAAGAGCTCAGCTTTCACTAAGCGGAAGTGAAAGAAGCATCGAAGAATGTAGAAGATGGAGAGTGATGCTAAGATCAACAAAGACATACACCAAAACACGAGGGGAGTCGTTGAAGGGAGGATGTTGAGGACATTTAGGAGAACCAATGTGTTTTCGCTTATAGTTTCATTAGTAATATGATTGGTGTGACAAGTTTGGCAAATCATTTTCCATAGAAGTGCTTGGCTTCCAAATGATAGACCGATTCTAAAATAACCTGCATGAAGTCGGGCTAGAATCGATAAAAACCATGTGAATGATTGCTTATGATTTACTCTTGAAGATCTTGGAAGGGTGTTGTTGGTGGTTGTGTCTATAACTAGCTGGATTGGGGGTGGTGTTTGTAGTTCTCTACAAGGCATTTTTTTTTCCTTAGGATGGAGGTGAATTGGAAGGTCATGCTTTATTCTATTAGAGAATATGGATGGTATATATAAGCTACAAGAGCTAAGATGACGAAATGACAACAAAAACATGACATACGCTAATGTGTAGTGGATCATGTCTATGCGGAGTTTGAGGAAGTTAGATGTATGCGACATTAGTTTTTTCTTATTGAAGCAACTTCATATACGACACTACAAGTGATTAATGATATTCTATAAAATTTCGAATTTGAAAAAATAGAGTATATATTTTTGACTCAATCCAAAATGATCAAATAAGATTATGAAGAAGGAGATTTTTCAATATCACCTAAAGGAATTTAAGAAATGTTCTACCCACTTGTTTGGATGCTTTTAATTTTGTGGCATCATGTTTGGTTGTTACAAAACGTAGTACTGTTGTTTGTACGAGTTTATAGTATCTGGTATAGATGCAAATTGGGGTGTTAATCTAGTATATCTCGCTCAAAAGAATTATGATTTGAGAAGAAAGTGAAGACGACAACCTATACCCAAAAAGGAGAATGCGGCCAAAGAGTTCATTAGCTTCAGATTGATCCTCCAAAATAGAGGTATCCTCCAAAAAAGACCCAACCCGTACCCGGTGTTCTAGAATGTACATATTCGGAAATGTACATATGCTTATATGTATGTTGTTTGACATAAAAACAATAATATTGAAATAATAAGTCACTGTCGATGTGGTTACTAAGAACACACTCAATTTTGGGGTACATAGTATGAGTTTCCTAGAAGAAAAGTGTATTTTTTTAACGCATTTGGCAAGTTAATAGGAATAAATTGTGTTAGGATAAAATGGTAATTTATTTAACAGAAATTGAGAAGCAATATTAAAACAGCCAGTCTTCTGAGAGACCGTCTTTCTGAGAGATGCCTCTCAGGCCCAATCCATTAAAACTTATTGCCTACATTTACTCTATATTTTCCCCAACGGGTTAACCCAATTAGAGATAGTCTCTCAAAGAGACCGTCTTTCACAAGAATTTGTGATATTAGAAACCATTGGTTTTAATTTGCAAGTTGCATGATGAATTTACATTTAAAGTGATTGTGACTTGGAAAGTTGAAGTAAAAAAGAACAAAGCAATGGTTCACAATAGTAAAGAATAATAACCCTAAATAGAACATAGGCAAAGTAAAGAAACTTGGTATATTGTCTATATTACACAAAGTATAATGTGTGGTATAAGGGGACTTTTATGTTTGATGATGTACCCTAGTTTTGTAGTTTTCATGTGGATTAATTGCTTTATGAGCTATAAACAACATCAACTTTTTTTCCCATTACTACATGCATATGCAAATAACAATACAAATAGTTAGTCCATCACTTTATGGGGGTTAGAAGCCTATAAGGTAGGACAATAAATAGAGGATATACCCAATTAAGTTAGAGATAGTACTTGATTATAAGACTATAAGAGGGTAAAGTAGAAAAATGGTGAACATTTTAGAAATAGTGACAAAAGTGCTTGTATAATAAGGAATGGAGGGGGTATGTTTTTTCCTAATTTGAGGATTAACACACTGATTTTTCATTACTACATGTCTCTCTCAATTAGCATTACTTTTTATTTTAGTCTGTCACATTGATTTTGCACTTGTATCTTAACTACTCGTTTATATCATTCATTTGTTTTTATCTTATTCTCAAACTTAATTATCCTTTTCATATTTTTCATTTAAGAAACACATGGTGTTAATTGAGAACAGGGAAAGTAACATTTTGCATTGAGTTTCTTTTGATTTCGAATTTAAAATAGACTTTTTAACCTGTTTGAAACTCTTTTTATATGTTTGATCAACCAAAAAATCAAAAATCAACCAAAAAGGTGGAAACTTTTTTTTTGTCAAATATCCCCTACAATCCAATCTTCATCCTATGCTCAATCAGGCAATCCAACAATCACTTGTAACATTCAACACTAAGAAAACAAGTAGATTTAGAGCGCAAAACGCAAACAATTTATATTTAGAAAATAAGTTTAATAGGATCTCAATTAGTTGGGTTAAAATTTAACAGGTCTACATATGCTTTCTAGCTAACCCGATTTCACAAGCTATCGAAATCGAGTTGGATTGACACTTTTGTTGCTTTCTTATATGCAAACCAAACTAAAAAGGTAAAATAACTTTCCATTACACAGCAACACTATTTAGCAGAGCAAATCAACAAACTTCAATTGTATTGCTTGAACAAAAGTATATCATACTAAACAATATATACAAGAGAAAATCCCGCAAACCGAGCACACGAAATAAGTTAAAAAAAAGAAGGCATAGCAATATCACGCGGCTTCAGCAAATCCAACTCGAAGATTTCCATAGTCGAAAACAGTATGATACCGACCCATGAAGATGTCACCAAGAATCCTGCAAAGTCGCAACAATCGGATGTCGATGATTGTCTATTCTATGAAAGCGATAAATAACCGTAAGTTAATGTGTAAATCGATAAAGTTACCAGAGCGGTCCATGAGGAGGAGGAATATCCATAGCAGTAAATCCGCTAATGCATTGTGCGGCAGGTCCTTCGCCAATCTTGAGTATGTACTGGACGTATATGTAGACGGAGTTGTTAGTATTGACTGCGTAAACCAGTTTTAACACCATTTACGCTACAATTTGATGATTTAGATAGTAGCGCGGGTTTAATCCTCGCTAGAAGACAACTAAGGAACTCTTACAGAAACAAGTACAACGGAGCTCTTAAAAAACTTGCATTGCTAATTTCCGATTTCAAAAGCATCGTTCTTGCATCTATGAGATTGATAGTTCAGTTTTGTGTTGGGTATATACGTCATACATGTTCGGTACAGGCCAGTTTTTGGTTGCTTTGAATTCAATCAATTATCACTTTTTAAGGCTATGGAGACTATAAGAAGGCAGGATCTTTTGGGTTTTAAGGTTGAACAAAATTTTACAAAGATTTTCATTACTCGGGAAGGCCAGAAACAGCTCTGATGATTCGCTATTCTCATCGCGAATCGAAAAAAGTGAATTACTGTCCATTTTCGGGGGTGTTTTGAGTGAAGCACAAATTCAAAAAGCAAATTAGTTGGCGAACTATGTTTCCCTGGCCAGGAGAATACTGCAATGAACATCAAAGATAGTGCAAAAACAAGGCCATTTTCACCTGTATCATATAGATTTTCAAATTTATTGAATTGGTATTACACGCATCATAAAGGTGTGAAAACCCGTGTTTCAGGCCGTTCCAAGCGATATTTCATGTTTTAGGTCGGCATTTGAAAATATGGAAACTACATCATCATCGTGTCTGTTATCACAATCGTGACCGTTACAGCATTTTTGCACTATGCTTCAGAACTCTAGCTATAAACAGTATATAATGACTTTCGGATACATAAAAAACTTCCTATCAATGGGACTAAACAAGTAAACATACCAACATCTAAGCCAAACAATCCATGGAAAAAAGAAACCGAAACCATTAAATGAACATACAGATTAAGTGAACATACAAACCTTTTTGTTTTCACTATATAGTTGAACCAGTTTCGGGCAAAAACCAAACACGAGTCACATGAACAAAGAATGCATGTTAAGCAGTAGGAGCATACTAACCTCTTCGGGACGAAGTTCAAAAACTTTCCCTGCAATAGTAAAGGAAACTGGGGGCATCTTAGAAATATGAGCACAATCAACAGAGGATTGTCCCATTGGATTAGGAACTCTTTCACATAGCTGCAACATTCCGCAACAGTCAAAATGAGAGGAGAATCAAAAAGAGATATATCATATATCTGAAAACATTCTTAAAAAGTACTAACTTCACTGGCATAGCTTAATATACGATCCTTGGTTGCATTTTGTTTGAGTTGACTCTCCATCCACACGACAGCCATCTCACAAGCAGGGCACATACCATCACGCAGCTCATCAGAAGATCCATCAGAACTCTCCTTATTTGTCACCGACTCGATCCCCATGCTGCAAGTTGTGAATTAACTAATTAAATCATCGCAAACACGGTCATCAGCAATGACTCAATTTTTTAGTCGTTTCCATTCGAAAATGATGTTCAACGTTGATGTATCCTTGATTTTTTTTTTGTTTTTTCATAGCGGTAAAATTTTATTTCTCCCATTTTTTCACCGTCTCCCTTTCTCTCTCCCAATGCACACTATCTCTGGCAACATTTGATCTAAGACAACGGGGAATATAAAACTCGAAACAAGATTAAACGAGATCCAACACCTACCTAACACCATGAGCGCCATCATAGGTGCATACACCAATTTGCGAGCATATCTTGTTTGGAGACTCCTATCATGATTCAAAATCAAGAAAAAACACAAATCTTGATTATGATTATGAATGTCAATTCTATTTTAATGCTGAATATAGTAGAACAAGAGATGTACATCAGGCACAATCGCACAAGTTTGTAACTTTGTCTGACATGCATAAAATGATGGCCACCATTTCATTACTCCAATGCCTATGCCTATAATAGAGGTTCCCGCCTAAATGGGATTTTTTTTGGGGTTCAGATTTACGCAACCTTATCCTTGTTACAGATAACAAAGACGTGGTTTCCTATTGACCCACGGTAACATTGAAGCAAAATCAGTAGATTTTTTAATGTGTTTTTATCTTTTATTTGTATAAACAGAACAAACAAAACCCACCCGAGGATATAAAAAGTTTTAGTTCAAAAACAAATCCCATATTGTCAAGGCGTATATGCCTTGACTGAAAATGTATGGAAACAAATTTTCTTGCAAATCTATAGTTTTATCGACTGAAAATGTATGGAAACTATTTAGTTTTCAAAGCATTAAGAACATATGAGAAGATTCAACGTAGCAAAATACAAGCAAAAACATTTCAATGTCATCAAACAATAGAAAACACAACATACCGATATAAACTCAACTCACCACTGAAAACAAAAGATCAATAATTGATTCGCCATATTGCTCAACTACATTTTTGCACGCCTGACTGGCGACGCCTAAAGCCCCAATAGCCTGATTGATTTGGGCGATAACAGTCTGCAAACATTACAACGGTCATTAGTTGATGCAGTTCAAACTATCTTTGACAGATAGTAGTAATAAAAGTGTCCGAATGACCAGGAAATTCATTGCCAAGTATGAACAGCTGTTCATGTTTCCATCAAAATCCAAAAATTTGAAACATGCAAACTTGCAATCAAAATCAAGATAAGATGCTAGCACCACACTTTGATGGATTTTGAAAGAACAAGCAACAATTGGGGTATGATACATTTGCAAATCTAGTCGTTCGGGTCATCGAGTGTTCTTTTGTACCCTTTTAATTAGATGTAAGGATTTCACTTAGATTCGCGCAGCCGGCATTGGTTCAGACTATATGCTATTCCAGCTGGTCAGCTCAGTTTTAATGAATGTGTAAGATCAACAAGCAACTAACTACGAAAGATGAAAAGAAAGGCTAACCGTGGGCCCAGCCAACAAAGAAGTTCCAGAATCAGCAATAGCTGCGCATCCGCCATTACAGTACCCTGAAGATAACAACCAAGTCGATCAAAAGTCAGAATCGCAAAAGGCTAACTCGAAAAGACTCACGAAGAAAGATGAGCTTCCCAAAACATTAAAGATTGGAACTTTAAATTTCAATTTCCACTCCCTCTACTCGTAACCAAATGCATAAGAGACTAAAAATCAGCGTACCTGTTGTTTTACCATTGATAAGAACATCACCCATATCGAACTGCCAACAAGCAGATTGTGTGAGTAAGATCCTAGACTTTATATATCCAGAAGACGCTCTTCACGTAGGAAAATAAAAAAGAACTCATACCTGCCAATAGCCCTTCTTTGTTACAGGAACGTATGTGTGCTTGCCTTTGTAGTGCTTTGGGTCAGCCCCACCAAAAACAAGTTCACCTCCTGCTTCGTCTTCAGCGTTACGGTTGAGCCAAAATGAAAAAACGGGATCCTTGACTAGCCCTTGCTTAACCATATTGTCCCTTTAGCACAAGTAAGACGTATTAGCGTTACGATAATATATGTTATTCTTTTGGAACTAAGATAACCCTGAATCAATTATGTATGGACGTGTTCCCCAAATGGTCAAACAATATACCCGCAACTAAAATGATGTTTAAAGGGAATTTAATGAGTAGAGGTATACCATACTGGAACAGCACCCCCAACTGCAATTTCTCGGAATCCAAGTCCAAGTATGCCATCGAACTTGGCGACCATGAATGTAATACCCGGCTCGCTAGTAGCCTCGATGAATTCCTGTAAAATAGAAAGTTTCTTGCTTGATTAGACTAATTAATCAATTATCACTAAGTCATAACTGAAGGAAAGTTGATGTTGCTTGCCTGGTGTTTTACAACAAGGTCACCAACCACCACATTATCTTCACTGAAGAAGCCAGATATAGCTCCAGTTCCATAACGAATAGCCGCAGATGTTCCTGTGTAATATCCATGGGATAGCCAAACACTTGATCATTCATTTCATGGGAAAACAACATATATCAAAATATTAATTCAGATCAATCCAACAAGATCCCATATGATACTAGTTTTTAGAATTTTGGAAAAAATGGACAAAATTTACAAAAGAAATCGTCTAACATTGCCATTAAAAAAGACCAGAGGAAGTATATGTGTATATATTTCTCGGATTCATTACTCAAGTCATTTATGAGTATGGGAAACAAATTCAAATGACCAAGAGTACAGGTTTCATGTTTTTTGGTCCAAAACAAAGAGTCCAAGAGTCCACATCAATGTAAGAGAGTCATGGATCCGACATGTTCACTAATAAACAAGAAAACTCATCTTTTGCATCTCCTCTCTCACCATTCTCATACTCTTACCTCTCTTTATACCAAACAATTAATTAATTATATAATAATTAAGTAGAGGTGTTCATTCGGGTCATCAGATTGATTTCGGTTCAAGAGTTTTGTGTCCACATAGGTTTTTACATAATTGTAAATCCATTTTTAAGTGAGGTCAAATCGGGTTCGGTTACAAGGTCGGGTGAATATCGGAGTATCGTTCAGTTTTGAACACCTCTATACTTAAGAATACCATTACCCCTTATAAGAATTGTCTTTCCATTTCATTCGACTTCTCATACTAAACACCTCCTTAGAGTATATCAAAAAGCTAAAGGTGCGTAAATAGATAGATGAAGAAAGTAGATATACCGTTCTTCTTGTAAGAAGTAGATGCACCAGACTTGTACTTCGAATGGAAGAAGCAAGCAATCTGTAAACAAAAACACGTGAACATAAGAACTTAAGATAACTGATTTTACAGAGACAAAAATAAGCGAAAACAACAGCAAGCTACTGACCGATAAGTAACACTTTGATGAAGGCACCCACAAGTTAGAACTACCAGTATCAAAGATAACAGTAAACTTCTGAGGAGGAGTACCGATCCCAATTTCCCCAAAGTATTGAGCATCCATGTAGTTCTTGAGGGCAACAATATCAGCATCCCCAACATCTTTAGAGTTGCCAAGGAGATATTTGTCAAGAGAAGATTTGATCACCTCCCTATCTTTGAACCCGAGTTGGGAAGCAAAACGATTATTAGGATCAAATTTCTTCTTTTTCAATCCAACTCTAAGCAACCCGTCATTGGATATCGAAAGAGCCAATGGTAGCAGAAGAAGTGAAAGGAATAGCTGGATCACCAGCACATTGTGTTTAGCCATCCTTACCTATTAATGCATTACATTAAAGATCAACAATCAAGATATGAAATGATCATAAGTTGACACATTAAAGTAAGCATGTCCACCATATTGCCTGGTTTTCCCTCAACCCTCAACTCTCATAGAACTATCAATATACTCCATAAATAGGGGATAACCTCAACATGTTCAACATGTTTGACCGCATAGATTCTCAAAAATATTAAATTACGTAATAGAAGTTACATAATACATTCATATTGTTGGGATTGGGAGTAAGGATTTGGCATCGCTATTATGGCATCGCCGAGTATAACTTGAAACATTAAAGAATTATTACAGATAGTGGTGATACTAGTGAGCATAACAGCTAAAGTCATATGTTGTATACAGAGTATTTAAAAATATAAGGTATCTAGACTATGCATATAAATCATGCCAGTGTTGATCAAGGAGCATTAATAACAGGGCCGTTCCTGAGCATAGACAAGCTAGGCATTTGCCTAGGGCTCAGAGTCAGAAAGGGCCTTAAAATTAGAAAATATATGATACGTCTATAATTTTAATGCTAATTATAATATATAGGGTCCATCTTGGTTATTTTTCCAAACATCCGTTTAAGTTTAGAACGACTCTTCATTAGAGGGCCTTCTTTTAATGTTTGCCTTGGGCCCATACATTGCCAGGAACAACACTGATTAATAAATTATAGATGTATGCAATCTTGATCTTTCCAACCTAATGACATACATAACAGTGAAGTGACTACCTACTACAAATATCTAAGGCAATACTTAAGACTTTTTATTTCACCTTTAAGTACCCGTGTTGGATCCCTCAACCGTCCAACACGATCCAACACGTGTACTCACACCACGCGCCACAAAATTCACTTCAATGCTATATATTGTTAGTGTATATAACATATTCCAGGGTCTCAATCATAAACTTAAGCTTTTAGTTGAGTTGGTTCATTGATATACTATCAGAAGCCAACGTGACAAAAAAGGTCACAAGTGAATATTTCGTAGTAGATATGACAAATTGACAAGGCCATGTGTTACTTTCTAGCTCAAAGGCTCTTGTTGAAAAAGCATTCTAGAGTATATAACATATCCTAAGGCGGACAAAAACAAGAATTTGGAGTTTTAAGACCTAGGAAACTAAATTTAATCCAATGGAAGCTAAAATAGAGTCATATCGTAAACCAAATCCATTAATCATAAGTAAGAATTATAACCGTAAGTCCTACTCCCTAACACTAATCATGAATCAAAACTCTTATATTACAAACGAAAAACATAAAATAACTAATTCATTTTGCTACATTACACAAATTAAAGTTTCAGTTTTTTTTTAAAAAAAAATATATATTTTTTATTTTCATCTCATTTACGTACATTTCTCCCACTTTCACGTAAATTAACAAATAAAACCCAAAAAATGTTATCTGATAATCTACCAGGAAAAACAACAGAATTCAAAACACATGCAGTCAGAAAAATACCTCAAAACTTGCACAGAAATTTGTGAACCCCAAAATCCTAATAAATTAGATGAACAAACAAAAAAGAATCCATTTAAGGGATTTAATCATTCAACAGAGAAACCTTCAGATTCTTTATAAAATAAATAAAAATTAAACTGACATTTGGTAAATGGTAATCAACAATTAGGAAACAAATGATCAACAAAAACCAATGAAAGATTGAAACTTTACGCCGATTAAAATCAAAACAGGCAAAAAGATTCAAACTTTAACAAAAAAAACGCATACAGATTAAGAAAAATACTCACAAATTTTTGATGGAGAAGGAAAACTGTGTCACAAGAAATGCAATGATGTTATGGTTTTAACTCCCTACTCTTTTATTTTTCTCGAGTCCAGGATTTATAGAGTGAGGGCGGTTATAAGGGTGGGCAAGAGGGGGTCGCCCAGTACTTTACGTCAAAAAAGCAAAATTAATAATTCTAAAAGGTCTATATAGATTATTAATTATAAAGGAAAAGGGCCTCAATATAGCATTTTGATCAGGCCTCAATATATCTAGGGTTGGCCCTGTTGGGCACTTTTCATTTTATTACGGGTAGGCCGAGAAAAGGGAGAGCGAAGCGTTGCGGTCGCAATGTGAGAATTTAATTTAATATATTTAAAAAATAGTATTTTCTTTGTTTTTTTTAAATGTATTATTTTTGAGTTATTGTTTATTAATCACTCTTAATTTGTATTTTATTTATAATTCATGCTTTAAAATATAGTCAAACGAGATTTTATTTGATTCGTCTCAACATAAGTTTATTAATATCTAATTTTTGTAATTTTTAATCATACACAATTATCGCTATTAACTGTATTGAAGTAGTACATTGACAAATATATAAAAAACAAATGAGACATTTGAAATGAAAGTGACTTTTCAATTCATACATATTATCTTTTAACTAATAGGCATTAAGAATAGATTATAATTTATTTTTTTATTGAGCTACTCTTATACGTTTCTCTTGATGAAACGACCTTAAAATAAAACCCGATTCTCATGAATAGATTAAAGGGGAGCATAAAGATTCAGGAGTTTTCTGCACTCTTCTTCCTGGATTGTTTTTACTTCACGCCTCAAAGTATAACCCAAAAAGGAAAAACCCCACACAAAAAACTTGTATGAAATCCAGACCATTGGTTTCTTGAGTGGGGGTTGTTTGAGACCGTTTGATTAGGATAGAGTTGAAATGTCCCTCTAGTCTAGTGTGTCACTTAGTGAGTCCATGTCATGAGTTGAGATGGTTAATGATCGTTGAGTTCGGCTTATATTCTATTTTAATTTAAAATTTAATCATTTTATTTGTTAAGATGTAAATATAGGTTGGATTCGAATTTTTTGCCCTAGATGTAGATTTATTTTTTATTATATTCAAACTCAAAATTGTTCAAATATAATGTAATAATTCATGATCTTTTTTTAATTAGTTTAAATTCATTTTAGAACTAAATCGTTCTCATAGATTTTTATTAAACTTATTTAGGTTGAGTAAGAAATTCTTAAATTCTCAGACATTACAAATCTAATTTTGAGTAGAAATTCAATTTTTCAAACCCTACAAAAAATAAAACAGTCTTCTCTTGAGAGACCGTCTATATTATAAACATTTCTCAAGAGCTCAATCCATATCTCCCTTTTAACTTACATAACCACCAATTAATTTTTTTTTTAAAATTTATAAATTGAATCAGCCCCAAAACTTATGAGTCTATTGTATAAACGATCTTAAATAAAAATTTGTGAAAATAAAAAGAAGCAAAAATTACCCAAATAACCACTTTGAACTCTAAATTCATTGCACTCCAAATATAGATTTTTAGTCCAAAATAATATCGCATAAATATCAAATCATGAGATTTTTAAAATCCCATTAGTTGTAAAGCGTAGGAAAAGGAAGTGAAGTAACTGAATTTGGTTAACTTTGCGTTGAAGGGTGGTGTACTTTAGCTAAAACCTTTGTGTAATTATTTGTACCTTTTGTAATGGTATCGTTATCCTTGTGATTGCTACAAGACCTCACAATTAAGGTATGTACCCTTGTGTTTGTGGACCTTCAATAGACGTCATCACTAAGGTTACTACCAAATTATGTAACAAATTAAAGATGGGGCTACTATTTCCCTTTTTCAATTTTTATTTTCAGATTCTATCATACTGATTTTATTTTAGTCTGTATCTTTAATTTATTACATTTATTTTGTTTATTTGGTTAATGGTCTCAACCCTTTCTGGACTTTTCATCCATATATATTCTCTAATTTTTTCTTACTTTTATAATCTTATCCACACAATTTAATTGTCTCCACCATTTTTTTAATACGCATCAATGTCATATTGTTATAATCTGTTATTATATAATAGAGGGAAAAGTATGGAAAAGTTATGAATTTTAATTCACTTACTAACATAAGAATTAATAAAGATAAATAATTTATATATTTTAATATATTCAAAATAAAGTAAATTAAATAAAGCTAGTTAAAACAAAAATTAAAATATTAAGATAACATAAATTTTACAAAACTAAAAGAACCAATTGTCAGTTGCTTCTTTGTATGATGTTTATACTTCTATAACAAATTTTATGTTTTTAACCATTAACTTAAATTTCTAACTAAATTGAATCCTTTACATAGTACCAGAAGCCAACAAGACAGAATATCATAAGCTCAAATCTCATCTAACTCCTCGTTGTTTGAAGAGGAATGTTTGGCCTCGTATATGAAAACGGCATGTGTTGTACGTATTTACACTTCTAGCCTAAAGGGTATAATTACGTGAGGAGATGTAATAGAGCATAGCATATAATATCGAGTATTAGTTAAAGTTTTTGAATAAATTAATTTCTTGACATTTAAGGCTTAATCACACAATTAGGTGGTGTTTTATGTGATAAAGGAATACTAAAAATGCAAGTCATAATTATACATTGATATATCATCATCATCATACTCAGTGTATCCCGAACATAGACCCTGGGGAGGAAGATAGACGGCATCTCATACCTATAAGAAGAGGGTGGTCGAAAGAGTCTCCCGGCTCAAAAGGATCTTCAAAAAAGGAACCTGCAAGAAAACCGAAACGCTGCATCTTACATAGATATGTGCATGAAGTAATAATTATAAGTTGTAGTGTGCGTAGTGCATGAAGTAATAAGGTGTGGAGTGCAAGGAAAACGTAGTAGGAGTATTCGGTTAGTATGTTGTTTGCACGTTTTGTACTTTGCAACTTCTCCTTCCCTTCTGATTTGTTATTTTTTTAAACAATATAAAATTATACTCCCTCCGATTCTATTGTCCACTTTTCTTATTTGGTTAGTTCACTCAAATTATCCACTTTCTATTTTTGGTAAATATTTTTTACCTAAATACCTTATGTTCACACAAGTAAAGACCATAATACCCTCAATTATATTATTTAAAATACCCCAACTAACACCTTTACAATTATTATAATCACTTAAATACCCCAACTACCACCTTTATAATTATTATAATCATTTAAAATACCCCAACTACCACTTTCTTAATATGCGTGCCCAATCCAAAATGGACAATAATAAAGAATCGGAGGGAGTATATAATAAAATTTTATACATCGAGTATGAGTATATTTCACATAAATATATTATATTTTAATTTATAGATAATCATAAAATTATATATAAGTTTCTCTTCTTAAATAGAATATTTCTGGCGTAAATATCAAATAAAAACGGAAGGAGTATGAATGGTGCATGATACAAGCTTCAATCTAAGGGTAGCAAGCCAGCAACCTCATTTCTTGTTATTCTCCCTTTTAAATAACAATAATAAACATTTTAATATAATATACTAGGCGAAGGTATCAATTGGGAGGTTTTTTGACTGCGTCCATCTCTCTTTACTCCCTCCTTGAGGGTATGGGTATGATTCGTCCGCATCTTTCAAGAAAAAGAAAAACCCCCACTCGGACCCTGCCTTGTGCGGGATACCGAGAAGGTCCTTTACCTTTACCTTTTATACTTGGATTGTACTCAATTACCATGTTTAAAGTTTCTTGTGGAGCCATAGCAATGAATTTATGTATGTATGTTTAGTCAAGTTAATTATAATTTTAAGATTAGTCTAGGCTTAATAGTTAATAGCACCAATTATGCCTTATAGTTGGTTACATGGAAAAACATGACTAAGTAAGTAGGTGGAGAGTGCACCAACAAGCGTTGGATAGGAGTGTCTGATTTTAAACTAGAAACATAGATAATAAGAATGAGTATCTGATTTTAAACTAGACATTTAAAATGGGATTTAAATTAGGTTGTTTTTAAAATTAAAAAATCTGATATAATTTTTCATTGGGTTGATCAATTTTAACAATTTTTTATTATTTATATAAATTTTCTAAATAATTACTCTTATTGTTCATTTCTATTTACACTGTTTGACTCGAAAGACTTAACTAAGTGAAATTATTTTGAATAATATATATAAGTCCAACTAGACTAAAGTAATACACTTAACCAGATATATCTATTTCAAATCTTATTTACAAACATAGAAAACTCAAACACAAGTATTGCCAAATCAAACCATAACAACTTTTCATATCTCAAACACACAAGATTACATTTTATTCTTCCCATATAAGACAACAAGCATCCAAGCCAACAACACGCTTAAAAAACAATAATATGAAAAACACTTAACACAATCAAAATACAACGTCTTTGCCTCAGAATTTCACTAGATTAATCAAATTATTTATATTTTTAGTCAAAATATAGCGATTTCAAAGAAACAAAGGTAATATATCTAGTGACACACTCCCCCAAAAGGAAATGTATCATAGCAAATATAAGGAGGACAACAATTGATTAACATTTCAGGCCAACAAGGTTGATTAAATGGTTCACACTTAAGGCCTTGCTCAGCTGATCCTTGCTTCATAATTAGGGCTTCCAAAACAACATCATGATCATCAACATGCATTTCTTCTTCACCACTTATTGTTGTCCCTGCTAAAACCATTCTTTTAGTTATTCATACAAAAATCTTGTTGAATGATCATTATTTTTTTAAGGGCTTGTACTATAAAAGTAATCATCATCATCCTATCCAGTGTATCCCGCTCATAGAAAACTATGGACAGGGTCTGAGGAGGGAAGGACGGCGGCAACTCATACCCATGAAGGAGAGCGCGACCAAAACTTGTACCATAAAAGTATTTAAAAATATTAAAAAATATGTTTCGGTAGTTAATAATTAGGGGTTTAGGACATGTAATTAATTAATGTTTCGCCCCAAACTTCTCAAATCACAAAATCGACCTTGAGGAAAACACACATGGGGCCGTTGTACTTATTCTCTACTTATTATCAACAAAAATTATTGTAATTAGAATAATTTGCGATTTACAGCTTTAAAGTTTTGCACTTTTGCGACATGCAGTCGTAATAAATGTTTTTTTTTTTGCAAATTACATCCAATTAAAATCTATTGCGCTGGTACGTAACAAGATCCACATAAAAAGAGAGTTCCATGTACACAAATATGATGAGGTTATTTAGTAATTGAAGTAGTTTATGCGTGGATAAGGGGAGGGTTGGGTGAAAATTAAACCCAGGACATGTTAACGTATCCATTATTATCCATATGTAAGTTATTTCACATCGTAGAAAAAGAAAAGAGTATATGTCACTCTATAAACTTGAAGAGTAATTGATCTACTACTACCAATTGGTTTTAGTAGTGAATTTTTCTGTGTATTTATGTGGATTACCTCTTTTCCTCATTGTTTGGGTTATCTACGTCCATTTTTAAAATTCTAACATTAATTTGAGGATAGTAATATATATATACTTGCTTAGACTGAAGCAAGACCTGATTTTCATTTATTATTATATAAAACTTAATACAAATTTAAGAAAGATTACGTACCTATTGTACCCAACAAGCACAGTGCTAAGACAGCTGAAGCAAGGAGGTTGATCAAGATCTTATCCATTGACCAATTGTATATATGTAAATATATTGTTTTTTTTTTTAATAAATGTAAATATATTGTTGATCTAATCAGTGGTTAGTATGCTTGTTGATGACAATCTCGTACATCCTTATATATCTTAGTTAGGAATCAATAAGGCTCCTTTAATAAAATATGATGTTGCTTTTTCTCTATGATTAAATATATATAATAGGGTGTTTAGCAAACGATTAATAGTTGATTATAATGGCTAATGTAACATGTGATTTATTAACTTGTTTGACTAGCTAATTTTAAACTCACTGCTATGAGCAGCTTGTTCAAAAACTTAACAATTTATTCATAACAAAATGTGTTTCAACCAGCTAAATTTATCAAATATTAGCATTAAAACACCCACAACATTATTTAAAACTATCAAGTTAAGCTTTTAGCATATGTGAGCATTTTATTCCTTGACATTATTTATCAATAAATATAGACTTAAACGAATTTAAAATTGACATTTGGGGATTTAGGTATGTGTTGATTTAGGCTATGGCTGGTCATTTGACTAAAAACCCTAGCATATTAAATAAAATAGTATATATACATTTTTATATACATATATAAAGATAAATATTTATAATACTAGACAATCAAATAAAAAGGTGTAAAAAGTGTTCAAAGGTTAAATGATTCTTTTTAGTTAAAATTAAGAAAGGATAAAAAATGACCAAATAAAAAGGTGTAAAAAGTGTTCAAAGGTTAAATGATTCTTTTTAGTTAAAATTAAGAAAGGATAAAAAATGACCAAGTTGATAAGGTATTTAGGTGGTTCTATTTTTAATCCCCATTAAGGTGAGAAAAGCATCTTCTTTTGCTGAAAAAAGTTGACTCTTCATTATGGTGCATGGTGGTATTTTAATTTTTTTCACAAACCCTTTAACTTTTAGTATTTCTTCCTCAATTTTTTTATGTTAATTAACTTTCAGGCACTCTCTTGAGAGACCGAGTTTAGTATAAATGTCTTTTAAGAGTCTAGTCCATATCTTTCTTAACTTACAAAACCACCAATCAGTTTTTAAAAAATTTATAAATTAAAATTTATAAATTGAGTCAGCTCAATCTTGAGACGTCTATTGTATAGACGATCTCAAGTAAGAATATGTGATTAACTTTAGCTTTGCCCATTCTATTGCCTAGCTTTGGAGCTAACCTCGGACCCAAAAGTAATACTTTATTTTTTTTACTCCTATGTGTCTCTACCATTTGCATTGTGGTTTAGAAATTGGTTGTTGGTTTACTACATTAATTCAACGAATTCAACGTGTGCTGTTTTTGTTGGATTTTTAGTTAGTTGGATAATAAGTTAGTTATTTAGAGGATAATGTTTGGTAAACTTTAGTAAGAGTTGTTGGACGTTTATTAGAGAAAAAAAATCTATAAGTCAATGAAAACGCTAATTAAACTAGATTTTTCATTTTAGTTTAAAAGTCAGCCAAAAAGTCATTTATCGAATTTTTGTAATTTTTTATATACCAAATAATTAAAAGTCGAAATTCAACCAAAAAATCAACCAAAAAGCCAACAATTGTCATTAACATAAGCACCTCAAGTCTATATATATTGGTTTTGTTAAATAATCTTTCTATAACAACAATGGCGAAACTTGAGCATAGAATAGGGGGAAACTTGTATTTTTCAAACGACGCCTCATCCTACCCTATTTAAGCTATTTCAAATCTGATTCCGGCCATTCTATCTTATATTTTTTTCTATTGTATACTCTTAAAATTTGTTACGTTCTAAAAATTCATCATTTTGACATATTATATATATTTATTTACAGATATATATATGGGACAACTAAAAAGATTCATCATTTTGATATATTATATATATTTATTTACAGGTATATATATGGGACAACTAAAAAGATTTGGAAGGAGTATATATATGGGGTCTAGACGTGTAAAAAGAATTTGTACTTAAAAAAAGGTGGTAGACAAAGAATAGTTGTACGAATAAGAGGAGAATCAATTAGTTGCATGATGGTATTCTACTAACCCAAAGATGCTCATAATCTTTGTATTAATTTGTGTTTAATGTGCTAATATTGTATTAACAAAAAAAATCATCCATTAGACCTAATAATTGAACCTTGTTAAGCCTTAGAATTTTTTAAATCTAAAGAAGAAGCACTCTATTTGAGATAACCTAAACTAACTTTTTGTTTTCTTTAGTTTTTGTTTTTAGTTTAAGGGTTGAGAAAAATAATGGGTTCGGTGGGAATCGAACCAGGAATTTTCCTAATTCTTGCTCTTCAATTGATACAAAACTCGATTCTCAATGTTTTCTTTATGAGCTACTCTTGTGAGACATTGTCGCTATGCGAGACGACTTCAAAGCAAGGAGCTCATATGCTAATAATTATGTTAGTAGGGCTATTCAGACTATGTTTGAAGAGCGTCTCACTGTGAGACTGTCTCACACAAGAATTAGTGTTACTTTAGCTATAGACATAATTAGGGAATGGGCTTGGAGTTCGAGTTTACCAATCACATTAACACTTTAATACTCTCCTATCTCGTTCATCCTAATATTAGGGTTTTGATCCAAATAATTTCAGGTGCTCTCTTGAGAGACCGTCTTTTGTAAAGACGACTCTCAAAAGTCCAGCCCAAATCTATATTTAGAGTTGTAGCAATATATATTTAGAATTGGACTGAGCTTTTGACAGCCGCCTTTACAAAAGACAGTCTCAAGTAAAAGTTTGTGAAATAATTTAGATTTACTCAATTGAATTTGAATCTAGATTTGAGTATAAAAAAATTAATAGTTTGGGCTTGGGCTGATTCTTGGTCTTTAGCTCAAACCTACACCACATTTGACATATTATTTAACTCATAATTATTTTTAAACTCATTTTATCGAAATTTATATTAATATGACTCATTTAGACTTATATATTACATATAGATTTATTATAATGCTAATTAAACCTTGCAAATATATAAAATGTAAAGTGTTAACAGTAAATAAGACCCATTTTAACCCATTAAAAACACATTTACAACCCAACACTCTTCAGATTTCTTAAATTTAAGTCTAGGTTTAAAACACATTTGAGTCTAAATACATACCAGAGTTCATAATTAATTGATGTGTCTCATCATCATCATCATACCCAGTGTATCCCGAACATAGATAAATCTATGTTTAGGGTTTGGGGAGGGAAAATAGACGGCGTCTCATACCTATAAGGAGAGGGCGGTCGAAAGAGTCCCCCGGCTCAAAAGGGCCTTCAAGAGAGGAACTTGCAAGAAAACCGAAAACCTGCATCTTACATCTTACACCCAAGCCCAAAGCTCTTTCATAGTCATCCCTAAATATATTACAAAATGCATGTGTTTGTAGAATTTGATTTTCTAATTTGAAGATGTCTCATCGAGCGACAATTTCTCACAAGAGCGATCCTGTCTTTTGTAAGTGACCATGTTTACAAATTGGGCCCAATTTCTCACAAGGATGCCTGTAGCAGTTTAGCCCAACTTTTCGGTGACTGAAGAAAACTACCTGACTTATTAATTGGGCCAGCCCACATATGGACTTGCACAATAAATTGATTAAGTAATCAGCATTAAAGTGATCATATATAAATTTAAAATGATTACATACAGTTTTGAACATTTCAATTATAACTTTAGAATGATTATTTACAGTTTATAATTAATTAATTTTTATAATTTTTTAATGATCACTTATAAATTCAAAATTATAACTTATCGTGATCATCTACAGTTTTATAGTGGTTTTTTTAAATTATTATAGTCTTAAAATAATCACTAATAACCTCAAAATACTCACTTATGATATATCTTTAACTAATTGATTAGAGAAATTGACTGCATGTATCAGCTCATCCGCAGATTACCCTAATTCAAAAAAATCTCTATTATTTACTTACCGCCAACAAATAATAATAATAATAATAATAATAATAATAATAATAATAATAGAAAAACCAGATGTAAAAGATAATAATTAGATCCTCGAATATGCCATACCGCAATATGTATTATATCATCAAGAAATTTCCATTTAATTTATCACAAAATTTTACTTGAGACCGTTTATACAATAGATGTCTTAAGTTTTGGGGCTAACCCAATTTATAAATTGAAAAAAAACTGATTGAAGGTTTTGTAAGTTAAAAGAAAGATATGAGCTGAGCTTTTAAGAGACGTCTATACTATAGACGGTCTCTCAAGGGAGGACTGTTTATTTATTAAAATTATTTATTATGACAAAAAACAGTTAAGAGAATTGGTAAAAGAAATTAATGACGTATAGATTATGGATGAATGATGCATGCAAACTTTGACAAATACAAGATCAAATTTCTCAATCACTTGTCAAAAAACTAGTTTTCTAACCACAAATATTAATTAAAAATAGTACATGGCTTTTACATGAAAGTGGGAACACATATACACAAATATTGCCCATTAAAAACAAAATAAGAGTCATTTATCAAAATAATAATAAATCAAATCATAGTCATAATCATCATAAATACTAATAAAAATGCTAGAAAATTACTAATGTCATTCTCTAAATGCATTGATATATACATGGAGAAATTTGATTTTATTAGATCATTAATGATAATTAAATGACATGTATCAATTATCTTTGTAAAAACAAAATTAAAATTATCATTAATTAATTAATAATTCCTTTAATGCTTAAACTAAAATAAGTAATATATTTGTATAAAATTGTTACAAAATTTATATACAAAAATTAAAATCTAAAGTACTAAATTGATTTATAAGGTCATTTAATTAGTAATTAAGAAACCCAATTTGGGTAAAGATCTGAATTATAAATATTATCAGTTTAAATAAAATATTCTCAATTATTATAACATCGTGACTTTTAGTATATGTATTTTGTATCATTTTTATGCAATTTCAAAAGAATAAAGAGTAAAACTGACACGTCTATCAAGGACTACCTAAGTCTTTGATGGTAACGGTAAAGGTAAAAGACCTTCTCGGTATTCCACACAAGGCAAAGTCCAAGTGGAGGTTTTCTTTTTCTTGAAAGATGCGGACAAATCATACACGTACCCCAAAGGAGAGAGTAAAGAGAGATGCACGCAGTCAAAAAACCCCCAATTGATATCTGCGTCTAATAGGAATATCCACAAGCAGATTCTCTATCCATTAAGCCACAAGCGCTAGCTTATGGTTAAGGGTTTGATGGTTTGTAGTCTATTATTGAAAAAGATTGAATTTTCATAGAACACGTTCACATAACGAAGTAGCAGGCGCAAAATAGACAACTTATAAAGACAACTTATACAAGTATTTGAATTAGTGTTTCTGTATTTGTCTTCAACTGTTGGTATTCATACAAATAACGAATACGTCTCTCAATTAATAAAAAATAAAAAATCGAACGTACAAAGGGATAGGGATCATTAGCTCAACGTTATGTTAACGTCCAATTACTTCTATGTTATTTAGGTATCTTTTTTACTTAATTATATCTGAGAATTTTTTTTCTTTTTTGCTATAGGGTAAATTGAGAAAATAAAAGGTTATTATAAATCAATTTTAGATAGTTTGATTAGTTATTATATATGGATTTTTAGATTGATGAAAGTCATTGATTTGCAAATGAATAAATAAAAATATATAAAATTAATAGCAGGGTCGACCCTAAATATATTGGGGCCCTGGGCGAAATGGACGTATATTAGGGTCTTTTTCTTTGTAATTAATAATCTAATTACAACTATTAATTTTGCTTTTTTGACATGGTCCTAGGTAAATGAGGGGTGGTTGAGATTCGAACTTGTGACCTCTTGTCTACCCTGGCTCTGATACCATGTCAAGAAACCAACTCAATCAAAAACTTAAGCTTATAGTTGAGGCCCCAGGATATGTTATATACTCTAACATTATTAGTTATTTAATTCAAAATGAAATATTTCTAACAAGATCTAATTAACTACTATGTCACTTTGCGATACATATTTAATTTTTTTTAGTTCAAATAAATACAAATAAACCACTTATAATTCACTTAGCAATTTATTTATTATTTTATTTTTTTCCATTTATTTAAAGCAGATTACTATTAAATTGTTAAGTTATATGTCAATTTCTCTTTGAATGCACAAGGGGAATAATATATCCCTATGTATCATTTTGGGCAAAGATACACTTGGTACGACACTAAAACTCTGAACAATGCACATCTAACATCATTCGGTGACTAAAATTAAGTTCTAGCTAGAAATACGCAACATAATAATTTTTTTATATTTTGAAATTGACCGAGGAAATGAGAGAAGTTAAGTGACAATCAAATTCAAGATTTTTTTCTGAAAAATACATGCTAACTCTTCGACTAAAATAAGACTTGATATTCATTTGTCAAGTATTTAATTTAATTTGTTAGCATAGAAAAAAAATTTTGATCCTTAATTAAAATCATATTTAGATTAATTTTTAATGTATTGTAAAACTAACACGTTCGCATGCCATGAAACATCATCACGTTCGTCACAGGGAAAGGGCAAACATTGTTGTACTCTTCTCATGTAAGATATTGCATATTAATTCCTTTACACTTGCCTAAGTAATTTTTTTCTAACTATTTTTTTTATATGATTTTGCTCAAGTTAAAAAACTCTTAATTAAATCGATTTTTTTTTTGGCTATGGGTTGATGAAATTAAGAACAAAGTATAATAATTTGGCTTGGGTTTAAGAATCAATTTATTCGGTTTTCATTCTTATTCATCCATCAAAGAGAGCAAATGCCCCCTATAAATACAAAAGATATGCCATAAAATAAGGAAACTAAATATTACAAATATCTTAATTTCCTGAATATTTAAAATATTATTCTAGAATAAAATCAAAGATAATCTACTAATTATTCTCTAAATATTGTTTATATTCTACTAATTATTCTCTAAATATTGTTTATATTCTACTAATTATTCTCTAAATATTGTGTATTATTTCCAGCATGGGTTACTGCTTTTTTCCCTTCCCATTAAAAAATTAATTTTAGACGTTTTGGTAAATTGTTCATCTAAGATAGATATTTTAGCAATCATATCATACATACTAATAAATATGTTGAAATTTAAAAAATGTCATCTTTAAGAAACCTTGACAAATAGAAATATTTTAGTGTATAGTAATTGTTACATGAAAATATTTACCTAATTTAAAATTTAATTTTTTTATTTGGAACTAAATAAGATAAAGTATTATTATATTTTTTATAGCAATTATGTATGTATAACTTAGAATTGGTTAGTTTGAATGAAAGTAATAGTGATGTATTCGATATATAATTTTTCTGTCAATCAAAATTTAATTTTTGGTTTATAAATCATGTATTCAATAAATTTAACCACGATAATATATACTTGCATTATTCTTCGAAGTTATATTTTTATATATTTCATACTAATAAATTAATGCAATGTACGAGTTTTTATACTAATTAATTGGAGTAATTTTCTAAATGTTTGACTTTAAATTAAAAGCCAAAACTAAATTATAAGGATTGAAGTATTTTCCCAATGATATATTTTATATTTTGAAGTATTCAATCCTTAATTACCAGTTAAAGTCACATATTAAATATTATATTGTAAAATTTATATTACTCCCTCCTATTTTACCCTTTAGTCTCATTGATTTTCTTTCATTATCACTTATCACTCTTAATTTGTATTTTATTCTTAATCTATAAGTTAAAATATAGTCATGTGAGATCTTGTTTGATTTGTCTCAATACAAAAATTATAATTAATATCTACTTTTTATAATTTTTAATTAAAAACAATTAGAGATATTAAGGGTTCAAATGTTGTCTCGACAATGTGAAAAATCAAATGGGACTAATGAGTTGAATAGAAGGTCGTATTATATTTCAGTGATTTTGCTCACATGTATTAGAATTACACAAATTCTTGTGATAGACGGTCTCTTTGAAAGACCATCTCTTATTGGGTTGGCCGATTACAAAAATGTAAAGTAAGAGTAGAAAGTAAGATTTAATTGACTGGACCTAAGAGACATCTCTCAAAAAGGCGGTCTCTCAATAGACTTGACTGTTGAAATTATTATGTTAAATTCCGCTAAAACACACAATAAAATCCAATATTAGAATTACACAGATTCTAGAGCCTCGTATAAGGTCAAATATCTTTAGTGCTAGTGATCGGTGAAGGATGCACTTACATTCTTTTTGGCCCTTTCCTAAGTGACTAGTATGGAATCAGAAGAGTAGCTACAACTTTTGTTTTGGTCCTAAACCTAATATACTCTCGGTCTATAAGAAATTGTCATATTTATATATTATATAAAAATTAAGAAATTATGAGACCACAAAACTACGTAGATGAAATTATAGAAGAGTTAAAATGTATAAATAAGATTTTGAAGTGGCTATGTGTTACCCACATATGAGTTGCCCACATCGGAGAAAGAGAAGAGTATGCATCACTTTATAAAACCAAGCTAAGGAGTAACTCCTACTATCACCAATTGGTTTTAATAGTTAACCTTCTTTGGGTTTATGAGTGAACTACTTCTTCTCCTCCTTATTTGAATTGTCCAGGTTATTTTCTAAAATCTATCATAAATGATGAAAAAAAATTTCATAAAAAAAGTAAAAAAAACAGATTAATTAAAAAAGAAAACACAAATTCTTGTGAGAGATCATCTTTAATTAGGTTGGCCCATTAGGGAAGATGTAGAATAAATATAGGCAATAAGCTTTTTTGGATTGGGCTTGAGAGACGTCTCTCAAAAAGACGATCTCTCAGGAGACTGGCCGAAAAGAAAATACGTTACGTCCATTTCTAGGGCATGTTGGCGTGCGATGATCTATAGGTCATTGGATGGTTCTTGCTGGCTAGTGTGTGGTGAACCCTAGTGGCCCAGGATGCTAGCTAGTTGTACTGTACCTATTGGATTCACATGATAATTTTAGCATTTTTCTTTCTTAAATTCCACAAAAATAATTCTATTACTTTGATTTCATAATTTCATAATTTAATTGACTTGAAAGTTAGTGAGTATTAAAAAATTTATTAACTTGTAACTAAAGTTCATCATCATCATCCAACCCAGTGTATCCCGCTCATAGAAAATTATGGGCAAGGTCTGGGGAGGGAAAGGCGACGGCCACTCATACCCATACAGGAGAGCGCGACTAATCGGAGTCCCCCGGCTCACGGAAGATAAAGATAATGTGCCAGCCACTTGAGAGATAAAAACAACGCATAAACAAATTCACGAGAAAGGCAGAAAACAAAATACATTCGTAATGTAATCAAAAACCATTCAACCATTTTTATATTCGTTGCTAAAAGTCACGTCTTTATATTTTTAAATACAACGCATTATATTTCAAAAACCATTCAACCATAATAATTTTTTATAATCTAATTAGACGGGTAATAATAACATTCAAATTTCTAAATGAAAACTCTAACACTAGTAGAATAAACCTAATTTGCTGCTATCTATTTGCTACTGAAATCTCAAACATAGTAAATAATGTAATAATTGCTACTGTTTTGATAATTTCATAGCAAAAAAATAATTTTTGCTACTATTTTTAAAATTAACAGCAAATAAAAAATCTTATTGTTGTTTTTTATTGAATAATAGCAAAAAGCTATGATACAAGTCATCCACTTCAAGCTGCTTTTTTCTATCGAGTGAAAAACCTTACACTGCTAATTATCCTTCAATTTTCTTTGATTCTTTTCACACATAATAGTTTTTATTTGATGCGATTCTTTAACTAACAGCAAAAAGCTCTTGATTATTTGTTGCCCCTCCATTTGCCGCAATTCAAAATTGAGCAACAAATAAACTCATTTGTATAGTAGCAAATGACCTTAATTCTACTAGTGTAATCTACCACCAGATATATTTCAATAATAGCTTTTTCAATGATTAGAATTAAGAAACACATAAAAATGGAAAATCAAATTTAAACTCTTATCATTAGGCAAAACTAAATCAACGTATTTTTATGAGAGATCGTAAAAAATATATTATATACTTATAATTTATATTAAATAAACTATTTAACTCACATATAGATTAGAGTACTAGTGAGATAATTTCATATTACTTAATAATTTAAGAAATTAAAAAAAAGCTTGAAAAATAATGGTCAAGTATGCACATGGAAGCACGTGTAGAAGTTGACTCAATGTAGAAAAAGAGAAATGGGAGATTAATGTACGGTTTGATCAAGTACAAATATGTTGATCATATAATAAGAGTAGATTTGTTTTCAAATCCCCATTACTCTTCCACGTTCATACTTCACGTTGTTTTATTTTTTATTTTAGTCTGACTTATTAATGTTTAAATAATTTTATTTTTTTTTCTAAATATTCGCTTTTATTATTAATTTATTTAATATTTTTGTTAATTTTCATTTAGAAAACAAGTAATGCTAATTGAGTGTGACAGAAAGAATAATTGGTTATATAATTTCTTCCTTATAAATAAATGCCAACTTCTACTCAACTTTCTACCTTATTGATTAGGATGAGCAGGTATTCATTTACGTCAATTTCTGCACGGAAAGTCAACATCTGCTCTACATTGCTTCTCCTCATTAAATTACTCTATTATTTTAATATTATTGTCTATACATGATTAGAAAGAGGATGTTTTAGTAAATAACACTGATTTGTGAAATAAGCAAATCACCCCCTTATGTGGTGGGATTCGATAGGGTGAGAGTTTTGTAACTTTAATTAAATTTTTTTGATTTTGTTTATTTTATTGATATTATTTTTGTCTTTTATAGTTATTTACAAATTACGATTATTGATTAGGAATTATTGGATTAGAAATCTTTTTGTTCTTCTGAGTTTGCAACATTACTTTCTCGGTTTCTCCATTTCATAACACTTGCTACTGAGTGTGATATGTTGTGTGGGAAAATGACACTATCAGTAGCAAGTATTATGAACGGAGGAAATATATATAATCTAAATGACTCAAATAAAAGTATATATATCCCCTTCATTTGGCTTAAAATATCTCATTTTTGCATTGTATTTTAATGTATTATTTCAATCATTAATATAATATCTTTATTTGTATATAATTTATGATAATAAAACGGTTATATTCATAAAATTTATATTGAAACGGATCAATGATTAACTCAGTTGAATATATATCAATTTATAGATTAATAACAAAATATAATTTAAATTGATAAATAAATAGTTAATGAAATCAAATTGTAAACATATAGAGAAATAGAAATCAAGGTTATAAAGGTTATATTAATAAAAAGGTTATAATATAAAACAATCATTAATATCTTAAACTGTATATAATTTATAATAATAAAAAGATTATATTAATAAAATTTATATTGAAATGGATAAATTATTAACTCACATGAGTATATATTAATTTATAGATAATAATAAAATTAATTTAATATTAATAAATAAATAGTGATAAAAATCAAATTGTACACGTGGAGAGAAATAGAAGTAGTACTCCAAGTAACGTAAATATATAAGTTGAATAGTTGAGCAGTATTAAAGTAATACTTCCTCCGTTATAAGAAACTCGCCATATTTGTATTATCGACACTATTTATCGTTCAAATTTATTTTATATATTGCGGCTAATGTGTATGAAAAATATGGTCAAGTGAGATCTTGTTTGAATCGTCTAATTGCATACTTTGTATATTTAATTTTTATAACTTTTAGCTAAGTGTAGTTTAAGATATTAATGATCGAAATTGTGCATTGGATTGTGTGAAAAAGTAAAATGTAACAAGTACTGTGGAACCGAAGAATATACATATCGTAAATCCTTAATACCATGGTCAGCTATTTTCTGTTTGTATAAAAACATAGATATATAGAAATGCATTTACCAAGGGTGAAAACTGAAAACATTGTTGATTATATATTTTTAGTGTCCATGATATCAAATTTTTTCCATAGTATTCACTTAAAAAAAAATAAAATCAAAATACTCTAATAAAATATATTCTAATACAAACGATCAACATATGAGTTTTTTGTTTTGAATTCATTTCACAGAGAGGAGATCTCTCACGAAAATATCTTTCATAATACTTTCTCTGATCCAAAAATCTTGCAATATTTACTTTATCACGCAGTCCAGTGCATTAATTCAATCACTAATATCTCAAAATATATATAATAAGAAATTATAAAAATTTATTATTAATAATCTTTATATTGAGGCGAATCGATCAATATCTTATTTGATTATATATGTTTAACTTATAGATTTAAAACTAATTACAAATTAAGAGTGATGAATGAATAACGTTTAATTATTAATGTAGCAAGTAATTTAGAACCGAAAAATTACGTATTTAGAGATATTGTAGAAAGTTAAGTAGATTATGTAAAAAATAGAAATATATCAAAAGTAGTTGAAGGATAATTTAATTAAATTTATTTAATTAAAAAATGAGCATTAATTAAGAAGTGGTGATGTAATTGGTAGAAAAGGTCCTTATAGAGCTAACGTGTCAAAAATCTATTAGCCGAAAATGTTGACCTAATTAGAAGAATAATACGTTGGATTTGGCCTTTTCCACCTTTAAATTTTCCTTATTTCAAACGTCTACTATCTTTCTTCTTTGGTCTTCTAAACTTAGGTCGGGACCACCTTTAATAAATTGTTAAATGACTAGAATCAAATCAAAAGATCAACATCGAATTTTGTCCCATCATATACTCACTTAATTTTGCTAAATAAATAAATTAATTAATTAATTAACAAAAACTTTATTTTTCTTTTTAGTCTGTTTTAAAATACGTATTTCGTTCCATAATACTTGCTACCGAGTGTGACATATTGTGTGGAAAAATATCACTAACAGTAGCAAATATTATGAAACGGAGGAAGTAAGACTTATTTTTATTTTTCTTCATGATCATATTGTTTTCTTTAAATTTTAACTCCACATTTAAATTGTTATTTTTTATGTTCATATTATTCATATATTTTTTTATTTTTTCGTTAAATATAGTCCCTTTTTGAGTTAAAATATAGTCCATTTAATTCTTTTCAATTTTCTCATTTTTTTATTTGGTAAATTTACGTCAATTGTCTCATTTTCTTTTTTGCCAATGATTTTTTTACCTAAATACCTCATGTTCACATAATCAATGACCAAAATACCCCTACTTAAAATACACCAATTACCACCTTTTTAGTGGACCCCATACCACTCTTAATATCCGTGCCTAACCAAATGAGACAATTAAAAGGAATCAAAAGTAGTACATTTTATTGCTTTAAAATTGATCAATAAAATTTAAAATATAAATGAATTATTATCCTCTATTCTATCGCTAGAAAATAGTAATAAAGAGAAAATGAGTATTTGTTTTTGAAGTTAGAGAAAATGAGTATTTTTTAAGAAATTGATAATAAATAAAGATAAAATAAAATATTGATAAAATATATTAGAGAGAGAAAGTGAATTTTTCAAGTACGTTTAATTATTTATTCAAAATATCTCGGTGCGAGGAATACATGGGAACGTGAACTTCCGGATATTCATGCCACACGTATGCGATGTTTGGGACGGTTCATGCTAACTAACTTATTTAATACTCCCTCCTATTCACCTTAGGTGTCCCATTTATTTTTGGAATACTATTTATTTGTCATTCTTACATTGCATTTTATTATTAATCTATAAGTTAAAACATAGTCATATTGGATCTTATTTGATTCGTTTTGATGTAAAGATTATTAATATCAAATTTTTATAATTTTTAATTACATATAACTCAATAAATTATGGATCGAATAAGTGCATTGGATAGAGTGCATAAAGTAAATGGGACACTTAAGATGAATAGGAGGGAGTATTAATAATTGAGTTTTGAACAACCTATTATTCTTTATATAGAGTTTTGTAAGAAAGAGAATAATTTTATTTTATACTTAAACAAGATAATTTTATTTGAACAAATTAATATACTTAAACAAGATAATTATGTATTTGAACAACCTATTATTCTTTATATAGAGTTTTGTAAGAAAGAGAATAATTTTATTTTATAAATTTAAAAAGTAATATTTATTTTGTATTATTGCTATCAATTGTTTTTTAGGATTTAAATTTCTTGTGTATGATAGATGTTTGATTTTTGACATCTACAAAAATAATTATTTTTCTTTTATATGTAAGTATTTTCTAGCCTTACATTATCATCATCATACCCAATATCCCGCTCATGGTAAGGTCCGGTGAAGTAAGGTGACAAACAATCCATATCCATACTCCCTTTAAAGAGGGAAAAAGGTAAAAGACACTCTCAGTATGTTTTTAGCCTTACGACTGAATTAAATAATTTATATATTTAATACTTCTAAATTTTACTATACTTGAACAAAGTTTTATTTTTATGTTAAAAATACATAAAACATCATAAATAGTTACTGATAAATTTAAATTAACACAATAATGTAAGACTACATTTATAAATTACAAAGATGTTGAACTATTTATCTTTGATGCAATATTTACGGAAATACAAATTAAATTATTCATAAACCAAAAAATGATACGATCAAAGAATGAACTGTCCTTTACAAGTCTTTTCTAAGACCCACCGTGTATAAAAAAGAAAAAAGAGTATGAACATATGTGTTTCATCCTTTCACATCCCTTTCTATAAACTACTAAGAAATTATTAATATAACTAAACAAAAATTGAAAAAAAAAAGGTTTAGCTCAACACAAGCTAACAAAAGATTATAGTTATTGGATCCAATTATTTGATTCTCATTTCGATAAGGATAGGCTTTCGATTGAATCCATTATATCGTGAAACGAATATTGACAAATGACTGATAGTCGATAGATGATTGAAGAAACTGATTTGACAAGCTGATTTATAACATGCTAGCATCAAATAGTTTGATCACTCAACCATCTACTTGTATCGGAATAAGTCAAAACTCTCCATTAAACTGTTTTATCAAACACCCCATTATCGATCTATTGTTGTTGCATGTTATTATTTGAAGCATCATTATTAGCATTGTTTGTAGCACCACTAGGGGAGTTCCCACCGGCGTTATTGGAAGTATGGTTATTTTCAGTTGGGGGGCGAGTCGCACCACCAATGATTGACGAGAGAGCAGCCACAAGTGCGGCTGTGAAATTCGGATCAGAGGTGAGGGCGGCTGTGGCGGCACTTAGAGTTTCATTAAACGCTGCATTTTGATTAGAAGGTTGCAAATGCGCAGCGTTTAGACTTTGTGGAGTTGAAGTTTGTAACCCTGAAAATTTGGATTGATTGTTGCTAGAATTAAGCAATGCTTGCCCAAATATTTGGGGTATTGAGCCCAATAAGTTGGGTCCCACTTGGGCATTGGGTGGTGGGAAGGGTATGGATGGTCTTTGTTGGAGGGGATTTGGTGAGTAGGTTAAATCCAAGGTAACGGTTGGAAATGGTGCTGAGGCTGAAATTGTTGCAACACTTGATGAACAAGGGAGTATGGTCCTAGCAGCTAAGAAATTTGGGTTCATAAGACCATCACCACTTGGCATTGAGCCTGATAGAAGCATGGTGGCCGCGGATGAGGTGGTTTCGACCATTGGCACCGCAGCCGGTGGTAATGGGTGGTTGTGAGTACCTTCATAAGTTGTAATCAATATTGTCCTATCTTCGGCACATCTTTGAACCTACATACATTTTTGAAGTTAAACATTAATTATGATATATTTTAGGGCAAAGATGAAATTATAACTAAGTTTAAGTATTTAGTTGATAAGTTGATTACTTGGTATGATATCAGAAGCTAATATAAGATGTCACGAGTTTAAATCTCATTACATAACATCATCTTATGAGTATGCTTGAAAAAATGATTGTTGCCTAGAGATGATGGTTGATTCACCCATTGGAAGTATTCTTTGTTTGTTAGTGTTTAAGCCAATTGTTTAAGTTATGACGTTTCGTAAAAATAATTGTTAGTTGTTGATTGTTTATGAGAGGGTTATAGTAAAAAAGGGTTAAAAGTCAAATACTAATAAAAAAAGCAACTCATGGTTGTTTTTTAGGTGTTGTCTAAACGACCAATTTTTCGGTTGGTAAATTCTAATTTTGGCTATTTGACAAATTAAAAAGATAAAATTCAATCAAAAAGCCATTATAAATACATCTTTAAGTTTTTTTAGAATTGATTTCTTGACATATTAGTCCACTTAATTTTCATTACTTTAATAAACTTTGGTGGTATTTGTAAATTTAGCTAGGTATAAGCAAATTACTAAAAAAATGATCATGTTTATGCGCTAGAAATAAAATTTATAATGATATAAATTAAAGCAAAATAAAATGTACATACTTGTTTGCGAACAGGACAACCAACCGCCATAGTGCATCGATAATATGCTCTAGGGCAAGGATTACCCTTTGCCATCTTTTGTCCGTATTTTCGCCATTGACATCCATCACTTATCTATATTATCACAATTAAAAATTAATTTCATATCAATTACACGTAATTTAAAAAAGCACATATAGATGCTAAGACTAACCATAGGTGCTTCCGACCGAGCTCGAACTGAGACACGAACTTTCCTCATAGTGGCTTCATTAGCAGAATGATCGATTGGAGGACTAGTAGGTTTAAGTACATTGTTCATCAATTGTGGTACCTTATTTTGCCACCTTTTTGCCTCCAATTCTTCAACACTTTGTTCCCTAATTCTCTTTCCATGATCATAATTTGATAGCATTACGTCCTTATTATTGGTTCTTACTGAGACTACCTCTATCGTATTTTGTGGCGAGCTCGAACGCTCAATTGTCTTCTCATCATCGGACACTGTTTTAGATGTTAGCTCATCGACTTCATTATTGTCTTTAGGAGCCAAATTTAAGAATTGGCCTTGCATAGTTTGCATCTCATCCACCTTACGATGCGTACATGCCTATATGTTTCATTAATTACAATTTAAAACATAATGGATAATCTAATTAATTTATACCAAAATATACAACTCATGACAAGTTGACAACCATCTAAAATCAAACTAATTTAATGAAATATATGTATGAGTTTGAAACATGTTGCAACAAAATACTTCATGGCAATGTTCTTATTGTAGCCTTTTTTATTATTACAAAAAAAATACATTAACATTTTCCAATATATTAACAAAATCATTTAATTTAAAAATTTAAACTTTAATGGAATATAATTTGACCATCGAATTAAATACACAATTCATTTTATAATAATAGAAATGTAATTATAGATAGATTACTTGAGTAAATCCAAGTTACAAATTAAACATTTTGTAATAAATTCTTTAAACTAAACTTTAGCATACTTGGTATCTCAACTTTCAAGATTTACCTTATATTATTAGAAGTCAATAAAAAATCTCTTAATCTTGTAATTATTATAAACGATAAATTTAAATATACCTCACACTAACATTATGAGAATTAAATTTTGTTTCATATAAACATAATAAATACTACTTCCTTTTGATAAAATTAAAAAATTAATGTGCATTTTTTCTCGGTAAATTATATAATAAAAAAATTAATGCGAATAATTTTTATAAAAAATATACGTACCTTATTTTTTGCAATTTCGAAATTTGCCTGTTTCATTTGATTCTCTAGGTGCATGTAATTAGTGTGTACTTGTTGTAGCAAAATCTTTAACCGTTCATTTTCGGTATTCATACGTTGTAACTCTCCTTGAAGAATTGTTAACTGATGTAATCATATATACAAATTAATAAATTTAATTATAAATATTATGAAAATAATACTATGGATATAATATAGAGTCGAATATATACAATTATTCATTGATAATTTTCTTGTTTTTAATTAATTACCTCATTCTTATTTTTTTTGTCCTCAATATCAGAAGAAGCACTATCATCTATCGTAGATTGATCACTCCCGGTATTATTAGTGTGGAGATGTAAACCCGTCTGTAAATTGAAAAAATAAATTAGTAACGTAATCGTTTCATATTTAAACAACAAAAATAATACCATTAATTTCTTTACTCTTCTATTTCAAAGTAATACTATCCTTCTAAATTGATAAACATTTATTTGTATTTTATTTTTTCTTTTCTAAATTGTTAAAATCAGGCAACAAACTTTTTTTTACTTCTACGTTCCACTAATTTTACTAACAAATAGTGATATTTTAGCACTGAATATGTCACAATCCGATGCGAGTCTTTCAGAACGGAATAAGTATTTAATAAAACATTAAATTTTATTTTAGTTAATGGGCTTATTTTAAAAAAAAACAACTAATCTAAGGGAGGCTCGACAAAAAAAAGAGAAATAGGTGAAAATCAAAACCATATATTTTTTCTTAGAAAATGATTTTTGCAATCTAATCTAACCGAAATAATACTCAATTCTCAATTTTTACAACAAAACTAAACACACTAGAAAAACCACTAAATTATACGAATAATATTAAAAGCGACAAAAAACACAAATAAAAGAAAATAACGAAAACACTATTTACTTTCATTTTTTTTTTAAAATTTTAAACCCATTTCTCAAATGATTTAGATGAGATCTAATAATATATTTCCATAAATTTTTCTCAATTCTATTTTTCATAATTCAAACAAATAAAATTAAACCCCTCAGTAAAGAATGTCTCTCGGTAAAACAAACCTCAAATATATATTAGATAAATTATTTCACTATCTCTCAATGATACCATCTGATTTACTTATTAATGTAAAAATTAAAAATTAAAGGGAGAAAATTAAACTTACTTGAGACCGTTTATACAATCTCAAGTTTGGACTGACTCAATTTATAAATTTAAAAAAAAAACTGATTAGTGGATTTGTAAGTTGAAAGAGAGATATAAAAAAGGCATTTGAGAGACGTCTATACTATAGACGAGAATTAAACTTACATTTATAATACCACGGGGTTTTTGATGATCAGATGGACCAATTTCTTCTTTGACGATCTCCTTACTTTCTGGAAAAAAATTAAGAACATCTACCACAGTTTTACCGTTACGATCATCACGGTTATGATCATCACGATTATGATGATCATGATTTTCCATCTGATTTCCAGATCGACGCTTGAGATTAATCGGAAATTCAAGACCTTTAAACATTTCGTTTTTGTTAATATTATGATGAATAGAGAAATTATTGGGTGTGATAAGCTTATTGTGATCCGATGAAGATGATGATGATTCAAGGGCAAGTCCCCATCCTCCACCGTCCATCAATAGTTATTTGATTGGTTGATGATGAGTTTGGATAAAGAATAAGTGAGAAATAAATGTGTTTAGAGGAAGAGAGAAAAAAAGAAGAAGAAAAATATTACAAAATGTGAAGTCTTTAAATGAATAAATCAAGTTTCTTATTAAAGGGTTTGGAAGGAAGACTAAGATCTTTCTTTTTGACTCTAATTATACTTTCTTTTCTCTTTTTTTTTTATTTATAGTTTTTTAGACTATTTTGTTACATTAATTAGTTTTTTTGTTACACTTATTTAGTATTTTTTGTTATTTAAATCACATGAGTTTCACTCATATTTTACTATTTTACTATTTTCTACTCCTTTTGATTTACTATTATTGTCATTTTATACGGTTTTCGAATGTTATTTACCAATCACTCTTAGTATGTTCTGTTTTTATTGTATAAGTTAATACATAGTTGAGTGAGATGTGTTTTTTGTTATTTTAATCAGATGAGTTTCACTTATATTTTACTATTTTCGACTCCTTTTGATTTACTATTAATGCCATTTTATTTGGTTTTCGAATGTTATTTACCAATCACTTTTAGTATATTCTGTTTTTATTGTATAAGTTAATACATAGTCAAGTGAGATATATTTTTTGTTATTTTAATCAGATGAGTTTCACTTCTATTTTACTATTTTCTACTCTTTTTGATTTATTATTGCCATTTTATTTGGTTTTCCAATGTTATTTACCAATCACTCTTAGTATGTTTTGTTTTTAGTGTACTTCCTCCGTTTCATAATACTTGCTACATTTAACTTTTCTACGCAATCCAATTTACTAATTTGTTCATTTATATGTCGAATTATATACATTTAAAAATTATAAAAAGTTTGTATTATGAAAGTATGCGATTAAACGGTTCAAACAAGATCTCACTTGACTATATTATTACTTACATATTAGCCGCAATTTATAAAATAAGCTAAAACGATGAACAGTGCCCCGAAACAAAATGTAGCAAGTATTATGGAACGGAGGAAGTATAAGTTAATGATAGTCAAGTGAAATCTTGTCTGATTCGTTTTAATATAAATTATATCAGTATCAATTTTTTAAATCTTTTTTGGAGAAATATTTTTTAAGAAATATTTTACAATTTTATTCAAGCACATATAGAAATATTTAAGATTGAAATATAGCAAGTAATTAATTCAATTTTTAATATCTGTAATTAAATATAATAAAAAAACTCATAAAGATTTGATATTTTATAATATTTGCATTTAGACGAAATTAATAAGATCTTATTTGATTATATTTTGACTTATAAATTAAAAACTAATGGTAAATTAAGAGTGATAAATAAATAGTGTAATATTTTTAATATTGCAAGTAATTAATTCGTAACATTAAAAGCATTTGGACAAGTACACACATCTTTTTTTAAAGTCATTTATACATTATAAATTTATTTTAATTTGATCGATACAATTGATCATTATTTTTCACTTATGATCCACATTTTCCTTAATTTTACTCATTCACTTATGCACTTATTCTTAGAAACTAATTCAATAGGACCGAGTAGTATATAAAAATATAGTATATTGTCTCTGATACCACTAAAATAAATTGCATCAGAGAAAAAATAGTGAATTTTAATGGTAGTACTTTCTTCGAGTCATAGTATTTTTACACTTTTCTTTTTTAATCAATTTCATATGTATTGTAATACTTACTAATTTACTCTATACATTAGTCATAAAGTAACTTATAATTTGCATTATCTATTCTACTTTTATTCCAATTAAAAACTTTTTCATTTTTGGCATTACTCAATAACAATAATGATATTCTGCCAAAAAAATATATAAGAACTAAAGAAAGTGCTAATTAGCACATCATTCAAATTAAAAAAAATTACAAAGTACAAAAATTTAGACTATTTTTAAAAACTTACCAAAATTAATTATTTGTTATTCAAATATAGTGTCATGTGAAATAAAATAATTAATTATGCATAATTCAAAATTTAAAGTATATTATAATTTATTGAAATTGATTTATAACTTCGTAAACAAACAATTCGAAATGTTTATTAGCAAGATCATTTTATATTATCAATTACAACTCTACATTATGATTTTGGAGGAGTTATGGGACTCATGTTTCTTTATAAGTTTTTCATAGTGTACAATTATAACAAATAACAATAACAATGCAACCTCTAATGGAACAAACAAGTCAATTAAATCAACCAATCATCCGTGTTGTTCCTCATAATTTTGGGCCCTAAGCGAAACATAAAAAATGACCCTTATATAAGTAAAATTTCGGTTAATATTTCTCTAATTCGGTAGTCATGTGTTTAACTGAGAAACCTAATGCTGTAAGTTAAATCCGTGCTAAAACTATTTATGCAAATATTAATTTAATTATAATGAATAACTCCATTTAGGCCCATTCATAAGCTAGATCTTAGACGGTTCATCAAAACTAACTTTAGAAACGACCTTGCTAATAATTAATAAATTGAAATTAAATGCTAAATGTGCACATGAAATAGTTTTACTAAATTCTTCTTATAACATTGAATTATTAAATATTTTTATTTTGAAAATTCGACAGTTAACAACTTTATGGATATAAAAACATTTACTCACATATATTAGTAGTTTTAACGACAATCTTTTAGACAAGAGAGGACATGAAATTTAACTTCAAAAAAAAAAAGAGGACATGAAATTAATCTTCCTACAAATAATTAAGTTTAACTATATAATTTTATTTTTTAATTATTTTCCTACAATATTTCTACCTGTTAATTAGTCATGAATAATCTCAATATTTAAGAATATTTTCCCATAGTAAATTAAGCCGATGCCATAATGACTTGCTATAGAAAGTTTTATTTTTTAAAAAAACAAATAAATTAAAATAAAATGTCGAAAAAATATTGAAACAATGTTGAAAAAAATTATGATTTGTTTTTATTATTGAAATTTTTTAGTAATATTTTTTAAAATTTTTCTTAATTTTACTTTAGTTTTTAGTTTATTTTTGATGAATTACCTACTATAGCAGGTTATTTGGTTATCTAGACTCTGACCATAATTTTGTCTATTATACACCAGGTATGACGATAATAATAATGATAATATTAACATAGTTTTAGAATTTAAATGCGAGAAATATTGGTTTTTTTATGTAAAAAAAAAGTCAAATAAATACAAAAAATACGTAAGCCTATGCGTAAGAGTGAGAAATTGAAAGAAAAAAAAAAGAAGGTGAGGAGTGAGTTTCGTCTGAAGTTGGTCAAAAAAGAAGTTGACTCATTCTATCTTCAAAGAAATACCACCGTCCCGTTGTATGCGGCGCCTTACACGTGACGCTATTCAACTCTCTTCTTCCCTTCGCCCTTTTTTCTGACCTTCCTGCTTCTACTTCTATACTTCTATCTTGTATTTCTATACTTTTATCTGTATTCTAATTTTGTGAGAGACCGTCTCAAAAATAAAAAATATTTTTTTTGTATAAAATTGTTTTTAATAAGACGATTTCAAAATAATTAATTTACATTCTCAAAATTTGTAACAATTGAGTTTTGTAATTTATGTATGATATATATTTTTTATATATAGATCATCTCATATAATAACCTGTGATCCTCTTTTACAGGAGTTAGTTGATACAAGTAAATACATACCAACTACAGAAATACACCTACTATAGATGTCTAGTATAAATGATAGTCTAATATTAATTCCAATTATAAGTAATTAATTATATGAAAATTCGTCACATAATCTCCCTGTGGCCAACTCGTGTGGACATGGGACACCCGTGAGCTCGGGTTTACAAATTCACGGGTCAAAAGCATTGACTTGAACATACATTCGGTGAGGTTCATTATTTCCCAAAACCATGCATATAGTAGTATAATGATTAACTCACTCACTATATATGCAAGTCAACAACCCATTATTTTATTGATGTGGGATTTTGTTTAATTAGAGTTTAACTAGATAGAAGTAAATTTTTATTTTTTATTTTATTTTGAATTGAAGATAGGAGTAAATTTATAACAATATAGTTGAAGAGTTTTTTTTAGACGAGATTGGAGAATGTTTTATTGGTAAAAACAAATGCGGAGATTCATTCATGTATTTGTGATTGGTGATCGATGAGAATTTTAAAATTTAATTGGGGAATGTAAAACATTTTTGAAGGTGGATATAATGAATGAATTTTTTTTAGAGCAAATAAGAATGGATTAATAGCTTTTTTGAAACAAAGAGAAATTTATGAATATTAATTTTAGTCAATTTTATTTTATAAGTAGATTTTATTTAGGGTGAACACACATTTTCAAACTAATTATTTTAGAAATGTGGTCAATTTTACAAAAAAAAAAAGAAAAAACAACTCATGAAGGTATAAAAATTGAAAATAAAATTTTAACCACTATAAATTTGCACCAATTGATATGTACTTTAGTGATAAATTTTCAAGATAATTATTACAATCTTTAATTAAATTCATATTTAATTTATGAAATACTTTCAACAAAAATGATCACTCATCACTAACAAAAGTTCTATCTAGTAAATATTACTACGAGACAGGTCTATACTAAGCACAAATTTAAAATTTTACATATATTTAAATATCTAAAATAAATATTTTAATTAATTTAGTTGGATTATTTAGCTCAACATTAAAAATTAATCATGCGATCATTTTACTTTTGTCATCTTATTATATTTACTCATATAATCCACAATTTTTTTATTTAAATAATTAAATAATATACTTTTTCCGTTTCATAATATTTGCTACTGATTGTGACATGTTCCCACACAACATGTCACACTCGGTAACAACTATTATGAAACGGAGGAAGTAGTAAGGCCCATAGTAGTAGTAGGAAGCTAGAGTTCCGCAATGTGTACGCAATAGCTCTAATTTGTAATGACTTGTTTGGCAGTTTGAAGTTTGAATTATAAGATGAGTTTTTCTATGTATTATTTGTCAATTTTTATATTATTTTCTTGGTCAATTTAATTAATCTTGCATCACAGATGTTTACTAATAAATTATTTTTTTGCTTAGTCTTTAATTTTCGTTGAAACATTAAGTAAAACTAATATTTTTATGATCAAATTATATTAAGCCATATATCTTTCTAAGGTCATAGTCTTCCCAATTTCCGAATAACGACAAAATGTCATTTTACAAATTATTCAACGTGGTAAAATCAAATGGGTGTATACGTTTTTCCTTTTTTTTTCCTCTACTTAATTTAATTTTTATTTTGCTGAGATGATCTTATTATGAGAGCAACTCGTATAAATAACTTACTTCCTCCGTTTTATAATATACTTGTTATATTTCACTTTTTTACGCAATTTAGTGTACAATTTCGATCAGTAATATCTTAAACTACACTTAGCTAAAAATTATAAAAATTAAATATTATGAAAGTATGCAATTAGACGATTTAAACAAGATCCCACTTGACTATATTTCTTCTTACATATTAGTCGTTATATATAAAGTAAGCTCGAACAATAAATAGTATAGCGAGTATTTCAGAACGAAGGAAGTATTTCTCCAATTGATAACATAAAAATTATAAGTGATCACTTTAATAAACTAAATTTACATAGACCAGTCCAATAAAAATAGTCTTACCATGAGGACGTCTCATATAAGAATTTGCTTTTAAGATACGAGGGTAAACTGAAGGGAGAGAAGGATAGAAGAGGGGCATATAGGCGTAGCTAGAGATGCATGAGTCGCCGATTAGCTACAACCTGGTCAAATTTTGACATATCCTTTTCATAATAACTGATAAGGAACTATAACCAACTTTTATAAATTTTAACCTCTAGAATAATTTATAATCTGGTCTTTCAGCTTACTCTCGCCTTAAGTTCAGGCTTCCCCATTGAGAGGGGACATTGAGAATCAATCTCAACATACTTTAGAAAAACTGATACATATTCTAACTAAGACGAGATCTAATTGGACTTTGCTTAAAAGAGTTAAAAAAGGATTTTTTATATAGAATTTGATTGGTCTTATCTTCTTTGCATGGCCACCAAATTCAAGGTTTTGACGTCTTTATATTGAATTGTGTCATGTATTGTCTACACAAAGTTTCTTTTCTTTACCGTGAGTAGCCAGAGTCTTCTAGGGAAGAATAAACTTCAACATCGAATACCAAAACCAAAGGAATTATACCAACATATATAAATGAGTAAGAAAAGAATATGGGTTGATAAATTTGACCATTGGCTTGGCTAGGTAATTAAGGTAAAGTCCTAAAAGAAAAAAAAGGTGCGAGTGTATATAGCACATCTTTTGATGACTAGATAACAAAGGAAATTTATAGAAACATCTCTAATATTGACCTAATTTTACAATGACATGAAACTTGTTATTTCGAGTCAAGAGATAAGATATTTGACCAAAAGCGCTTGTGTCTGAATGGATAGAGCATCTGCATGTGGAATAGAACATTTGGGGTTCGACCCTTACTGGCGCAAGTATCAATTGGGGGGTTTATTGGCTGCAAGCATCTCTGTTTACTCCCTCCTTGGGACTACGGGTATGATTTGTCCCCTTCTTTCAAGAAACAGAAAACCCCTCACTCGAACCCTGCCATGTGCGAGATACCGGAAAGGTCCTTTACCTTTGCCTTTAGATAAGATATTTGCTTAATTAATGATTAATTTGAAAAACTTGTTATAAAAAACTATTGAACAAATTAAGGTATAATTAATTTAACATAAGTTGCATTGAATCATTGCTAACATATAACATTATAAAAATTTTCTATTTACGTGGTGTTTAGTATGTTGAAGAATATTTTTCTTGAAAAATATTTTTGAAGAGAGATGCTAAGAATTAGTTTTGATTGATAAAAAACTCTGTGTTGTGACTATGAAAATATTGGAAATGAAAAAGCATCTTGGTGGAAAATGTTTTGCAAATGGATCAACCGAAAAAGGCTTAATTTCAACTAACATCATCATCATCATATCAAAGAACCAACTCAACCAAAAGCTTAAGCTGATGATTGTGGCCCCAGAATATGTTATATACTCTAACACGCCCCCTCACACGAGAGCCCTTTAGGCTAGAAGTGTGGATGCAACACAGGCTCTCCTCATACCTGGTGCTAAATATTCCACACATAAATGAGGGGTGATTGAGATTCGAACCCGTGACCTCTTGTCATGTTGGCTTCTGATACCATGTCAAGGAACCAACTCAACCAAAAGCTTAAGCTGATGGTTGAGGCCCCAAAATATGTTATATACTCTAACGCATCATACCTAGTGTTCCCGCACATAGATAAATCTATAGTCAGGATCTGGGGAAGAAAAGTCAACAGCGTCTCATACCCATAAAAAAAGGTCGGCCAAAAGAGTCCATGGGCTCATTAATTTCAACTAACATGAACAGTCATAATTTAGTCAATATAACCGTCTATAGACTGAATTCCAATTGTTTTTGTGAGCATGCATGCAATAAAACTAGAAAAGGTATGTATGGAACAGATTAGGTCGTATCTTTTTATAGAAATTTGACGGTGAAACAATAGAACAGAGCAAGTTAAGAGAATCCAGCCATGATTTAGTGTGGATCCAAACAAACAGCGCCCAATGAAAACAAGTAAAAGGAGCTTAGACTTTGAACAATTTAATTGGTCTAAAGTTGAGTTATTGAGATGCCCTAATTTTCCATGTTAGTATTCAATTTGATCATATTATTGTATATATATACTACTCCCAATTGGCTTTGTTTGATATTGTTGATTACATTTATAATATTCAACTGATGAAAAGAGAAAATTTAAACATGGATTTTTATGAATACAAGAAAGATAAAATATAATGGGATCATCATTTACCAACTACAGCCTCTGAGTTTACTCAATTTCAAATAAACAGTCGCGAACTTCGTTTATTACCAACTACAGCCTTCAATTTAACAAACATGACATCGAGACAGCCAAAACACCACATTTTAACCCCATTTCTTACCCTTTTTTTTGGCTGTTTTGGCTGTTTCGATGTCATGTTTGGTAAGTTGAAGGCTGTAGTTAGTAATAAACAAAGTTTGCGGCTGTTTATTTGAAATTGAGTAAACTTAAAGACTGTAGTTGGTAAATAATCCAATATAATATTTGTATTGAATCTTGAATATACTCTTGCTCGTATTATGATTAAAAACTCTGAAAAAAAGTCAAATGAATTAACATATTGAAAAGAAAAAGTTTAAACATGAATTTTTATGAATATAAGGAAGGTAAAATATATTTGTATTGGTTTTTATTAGATTTGTTTCGTTGTTTAATGTATAGAATTTGAATATACTTGGCTCTGAAAAAAAAGTCAAATGAATTAACATTGTAAAAGGAGGAAGTATTACTTAGTTGTAGTAAATTTGGAAAAGAAGAAAATTAATAATCAAGCTACTCTTTATCTTTAATTAATCTTTTATTAGGGCCTATGTCCTAACTCATGTTTTAAACGTTAACATACTTTGAAAGTCTAATAAGTAAGATATATTGAATGAACATAAATATTAAATAAAACAAAGAAAGAAAAGTTGTTCGACCAAATCCATATATATATATATATATATATATATATATATATATATATATATATATATATATATATATATATATATATATAATAAGTGGGAATTTAAATAGCTAGTTTTCGGAGAGAACGTGTTTCTTAAAGACGTCGTTCAGGTCTAACCCATTAAAGCTTAATATCTACTTTTACTCTATATTTTTTTTTATGGGCCAGTTCATTAGAGATGATCTCTCATAAAGACCGTCTCTCACAAGAATTTGTGAATTTAAATTGATGAATTTTCTTTTGTATTTTTGAATATTATGTTTATATGAAAAAAAGTAGAGATATGGACAACTGTTTTATCTTTCACTTCTATGGGTTTGATTATTAATTTGTGATTAAAAGCTGAATTTGATTTTGTAAGGATTTTGATTATGTATTTATATATTTACTTTTATTTGATATTTGAAGTAATGATCATATTGCTAGATTAATAATTTTGTTGATTAAAAATTGCTAATTTTATAATGTTTTTCTTATCCTTCCTCATATTATTAGTTATTGATTATCATAAAATTTATATATGAATGAGAACCTTGCTTTAAAATAAATTTCATCACTTAAAACTTCAAAAAACACAAATATATCATTATATTTTGTTTAAAATAACTGATCATATACATTGACTAGCTACTATCTATGTTTGATGAAGTCAATGTTAATAATTATTGTTCAATTTTTTTAATGAGGTCTAAGAATTATGTATTATCTTTTAATTTAATTTTTGCTCAATTATTTTCATCATAAGAGCTTATATTGTCCACGCTAATAGCTACCTAATTTGGTGCAAGAGAGGCACGTATAGAGATTATAATGGTCTTCTTAACACAAGCATATCAATTTCTTCTTAAATTAGGCTGGAGTTATTGTCAATGCCAGCACATTGACAGAGAGACACGAGGTGCACACGTACACTTTATAAGCCAATGAGATATATAACATCCCAAAACCATATGACAATAGGAAAAAGGTCTCTAATAGCTTATAAAGTGCGCATACCATTTTTCTTTTGTCGATGTGGGATAACTCATCCCATTATTTCTTAATTTTTGCGTAAAACTCTAATAAGTAAAACTTAACGACTGAAGTAAAGATTTTGTATTTTAAGATTGTTTCATTGAAAGACAGTATCTTACTAAAATAGCATAATAAAATATATGTGGTCCAATCAAAATTAAGAATTTAAGAGGTATGGAACTAAACTAGAGATTAATTGGTGTTGACTTAAAGACCAACTACTCACGTGGCTTACTGCATAATTCAGAATTTTTGAGAATTTGTTTAGGGTGTTAGATTAAGAAATGAGAACTTTGTTAGTTAAACATTAATTGATAATCAAACAAAGAATCGAAAACACCAGAAGACTTCTAAGTCTTCTTACTAAATTTTTAACGCTAATTTGTATTAAGACCGACTCATTATGAGACGACTTTAATGAATTAGTCCGAACTATTTTTAAAAAAATTAAGGTTATAATATAAAACAGTTTATCGTGTGGGAAAAATTCAATTTTCATTTTTTTTTACTATGTCGTCGTATCAAATAAAGTAACTCGACAATTTAAAATGTCAATTAATTCAACATAAAAAATTATATTCACCACATAACTTAAACTCAAGATCTTGGGCCCCATCCCCTCAATGACTTAAGTGTACCCCTTTATATGAAGATCAACTGCATGGCTAGGTTTTTCTTCGTTGATCATGAATATTCACTTATTCAGAGAAGCAATTAACTATTTCAAGCTAAGGTTGAGAACAACACGAATAAGCTCAAAAAAAAAAAGACATTTCTTTGACGTAGTATGTAATATAGTCTACTATTACAGAAACTCATGTAATACATGAAATTAATAATACAAAATTATATATAAATATAAATTTTAAATAGAAATGCAATTATATGTTGTCAGTATAAAAAATAATATTTCTTATAAAAAATTAAAGGAAATAATAAGTTGATGTTAACTTTGGCAAAAAATTATTTTTTATCTTAAATTACTATGAGAATGTCCTGTGAAAATTATTTCATATCGCAAATTACTATGAGAATGTCCTGTGAAAATTATTAGATTGTACGATTAGCTATTGAAGACTAGCCGACTAGTAACAAACAGTGGCGGACCTATGTAGGAATACAATGGGTACAATATTGATGATGAATGAGTTTTCAAGAAAATTCATAAACGTCATAGAATATCAGGTAAATATTAGATATCTCATCTTGTCTGTTTTAAACATCTTTACCTGGCTATTAGCAAGGTAAATGAAATCCGTATTACTAAAAGAACATAGTATGTATAACTTTGAAACTCATTATTTTAAGGGAAAATTACATTAAAAACTCCCAACTATTCGCGATTTAAATATAAAACTCCCAATAATTGATTATTATTTAAAACTTCCAACTTTAGGCTCATTTTATATTTAAAGTCTAAGATGACTTATAACCGGATAAATTGGTTTTAATTGAGACGTAGTGAGACCCAATTGTATTTAATAATCACCTCACTTCCTTTGACCTTACACGACCCTTCACGTACCCTCCCATTTCAACAAAAGCTAACCGGTTAAAACAGGTTATAAAATGTATCGGTGCTTTATATTTAAGATGGGCCTAAAATTGAGAGTTTTGAATAATAATCGATAGTTAGAAGTTTTATATTTAAACCGCGAATAATTGAGAGTTTTTAAAGTAATTTTCCCTTATTTTAAATACTTAGAATAACTATGTAAGATAAGAGTTTACAAAGCTTAAGAGGTTGCAATACATTCTGCTAATATTATTACTATGAGAATCAAATTTTTATTGCAATTGAAATATGTACTATCATCATATCATACGTACATTATAATAAAAATGTTGGAAAATTCTAAGTGTTCCAATTTAAGAGAACTTGCCAAATAAAATTCACTTATTAATTAAAGAAAAATGACATGACAATTGATCTTGAGCAATATATCTACTATTAAAGTATCTTTAAGTAGCATTTATATATAGTTAAATTGAGTAAATTAAAGAGTATAATATATTGTTTAATATATTTTTGACAATTTCCAAAATTACAGATTTAATTTATACATTTAATTAACTATCAAAATTGAGTTTTTCGACTGGATCATATCTCTAACTTTTTTTAATATGTATGTTTATATGTTTCAATGTTAAAAAACCATGCATTGCACGGGGTTCTACACTAGTATTTTATAAAAGTAGTTTAAGTTGGATTCTCACAAGCACCTCCCTTTCCCCACCCTATTCTCTCTTGTTCAAATTAAGGATTTCATTTATTAGTAGATGAGGACTTTTGAAGTGAGTAGTGAACATATACATACCTTTGAAGGCCAAACCTAGACAAAAGTCCCTCCCCCTTCCCACCCTAAAGTCTATTGTTCACGTCTCATCATCATTACACCTGATGTATCCCACTCATATAAATTATGATCAAGGTTTGAGGAAAGAAGGAAGACGATCACTCATGCATATCCATAAGGAAATATGAGATTAAAAGGTTCCTCGACTCATAAAAAAAAGCTCAAAAAGAGAGATTCTTACAATAAAAAGGACTGAATGAAGCTAATTTCGCAAGTATGCTTCTTACAATACAATCTTGTTCACATATGAAGTTCTTATAATTTTATAAGTCAAAATTTTGAAAATTTGACTTTATAATTTCATTAGCTCCTATATTGTAAATATTTTTCAATCCTTAAGTTCATATAATTTAGATAGAAAGAAGTACATTATCATTATACTCAATATATTCCGTTTATAGTGTATATAACATATTATGAAGAGTCAACATTAGCATATTATGAAGAGTCAACATTAGCTTAACTAAGTTTTTAGCTAAATTTGTATCTTTATATTGTATCAGAGTTAATTGAATGCTCATTTTTAATGAGGTTTGTAACAAATTTGCTAAGCTAAAGATTTTACCACTTTAGAAACTTAAAGAGTAACTAGGTCCAACAATTACTACTTCTCAAAAAAAAAGTCCAACAATTACTAATTGGTTTTAGTATGTAATTTTACTTTTAGCCGGCTTACTTGTTTTCTTCCTTATTTAAATAAGCTATATTTTTTTATTTGAATTTTCAATTCACTTAATACGAGCTTAAATTTTATTATACTTTTGGATTATTTATATAAAAAATACTATAACTTAATATTCTATTCACACTTTTAATAATTTGAGTATTAGTTTAATTTATTTGGTACTCTTTTATAATGTTCATAATATATTTTGGTTGGTGCATTGTTGGTGGTAGACATCTTGGATACTTCCTTCACCAAAACAAGGCATCTTTTGTTGATTCATCTAAGTCAATAATAATATACTAAATAGTACTAACACCATTAGTTTATTAAGTGTACATAATATGCTTTTCAAACTTATTTCATACGATTTCAAATCTTAGTTGAACCGACTTAAATAATTCATTGTTACACCTATATAATTATAAAAGGAGTTTTGTGTATTTTAGTGGAGCCTTTATTGTTTGCTCAATTTCAATCTATAAATATAAAAAAAATAAAATACTTATTTAATATTTGCGTTGGAAAACTTTTATATAAATAAAAAATGTCATTAGTAAATCAGTTTATCATCATCATCATTCTGTCCAATCTATTCCGCTCATAGAAAAATTATGGACATTGTTTGGGGGGAAAAATGCCTGTAACTCATACTCATGAAGGAGAACATGGTCAAGGGAGTCCCCCAACTCGATAATAATTAAATCAGTTTACAGTGTTAACTATTATTTACACAAGTATACGTCAGAAAGAAATTATGATTACTGTATATCACGCGAGTACTAATAAGATAGTGAATAATCAAAGCCATCTCTTGGAAAAATTGTCAATATAACAGCTATAATTAAGTTGTTCCTTGTTTTACGCACCATATTTCACTCTATACGTGAAGAAAAAATGTATGCATCATGCATGGGCATTTTGAGCATTAACTTGGAACAATGACTATGACTTTGGAACATATAATGGGAAATCTGGTTGGCTATGAGACTTTGAGTTGAGTTAAAAGTCATCCAAATTCAGCTTCATATACATATAACTAAGAATAGTTGTTTCTTTGGTTTATTGTCTTTTTATGACTTTTTGGTATGTTTTACCTTAAATTTAGCTTGAAAAAGGATTGATAGACTACTCATATCAACAAGGTGCATTTTCTTTTCATGAGAGCCCATTTGCTAAGAACTTCACAGTTAAGTGTGCTTGGTGGGGAGCAATCTTAGGATGGGTGACCTCCTGGGAAGTTTTCTCGGGTGTGCATGAGTGAGGCCAAAGTGCGCTGGAAAGACTTATATTAGTTTCTGAAGCTAGTCTACAGTCTCCATTAGTAATCACCGGTAGTCCGTTGGCCGGGGTGTTACAAATACTCATCAAGAGTTTAATGTCAAGATTATGACTACACTAATTAATAGCATGTTTATAGTTCTTGACTTCTTAGCAAGGAATAATTCAAAATTTTAATAGTATATTTGGTTGTTGGTACTAAATAGTGGTAATAATAATAATATATTGTTTAAATTTTCAAGAAGTATATTAAGTCGTTTCCATGGTAATGAAACTTTGAGATCATAATAAAGTTTTTTTATTAAATTTTTATTACCACCTAATACTATATTTTTCAAATGGTAATGCATTATGGAAATGAATTTTGAAGAAAACAAGATGATTGATGTATAAAAAGCATGACCATTAAATTTGTCCAACCAAAATTACAGTAACTTTTCAATACTATTCCAACTGATTATTATCGACAACCAAAGAGGCTACAAGTCCGATCCTATCTTCATTTTAATTTTAACTTATTAACGTCTAGGTTGAATAAAGAATATGGATTTTGAATCGTTTTACCTTTTCTCTACGACTTTTCCTTCATTCAGCCTGCCCTGATCTATATATCAAAAATAAAATTGTATTGGTTATATAGTCTTTGTTGGTGTGGTTAATGATTTGAAGTTATCAGTTCTTGCCAAATAATATTGTTAATCCTAATAAGTCTATGTCCTACTTAATTATCCTATCCTATACACTTATTTAATCTCGTGGATCAATTTGTCAAACTAGTTTTGATCAGTCCATTTTATGTAACGTATGATTTGAAGTTATCAACCTGTATTGTCAATTTATCTTTGCCCTATAAAAATTCATTTTAATTAATTACAAGAAAAAAAAAGAAAAAACGTCACAAATGGACTTAATTGTTGATTTGTTGTTTATAGGTATAATTCTAATGATACCCTTCATTAATTCATACAAATGACGATACTATTAAGCCATGACAATTCGTCACATAATCTCACCGTGGCCCACACGTGTGGACACTGAAACCCGTGGGCTCGGGCCCACAAACCCATGGGTCAAGAGCATTGACTTGCACATACACTTGGTGAGGTCTGTTCATTGCTTTCCAAAACCATATGGTGGTAGGAAGATTAGTTCACCCACTATATATGCAAGTCAACAACCCACTATTTTATCGATGTGGGATCTTGTCTCACATGTGAAGTATTTCCAACAGATACCTCCCTTCATTATAACTCTCCTCACTTTTTACTAAACCTTTTTGCTCTTTTTTTTTTAATTTGCTAATATTTATTTTGTTTTCTAATGTTTTTCCTGTTTAAAATATTTTATTTTGAAAAGAGAAATTTGAGTTAGATTTTTACGACATATATAGATGATAAAATATATCCATGTGAGATTTCGTTAGAATCGTCTTAATGTATACTTTTTTATGATATATTTTTTATAATTTTTTTTGATATGTATTTAGATAGAGATATTAAGACATAAAATTTTCTTTAAAAAACTGTGTAAAAAGTAAATGAGAATAACAAAAAAGAACGAAAAGAGTAATAATCATTATTTATTTCAAATAATAATAACTTTCAATGAAATTTTATCATTCATTTTCACTCTCTTTTGTACCTTTTCATATCTCAAATGGGAAGATTAAAAACATGAGATGAAGTATGTTTTTTAGGCTCTATTTATTATATGTACGTAAAAAATTTAAACTCAATAAATAATAAAAAATAAATTAAATATAAATTAAAATTTTAAACTTTTTATCAATTTAGACTCGATCATTTAAAGATATCCATTGGATTATTAGTATGGAACTATGGATACAATATTAATGTCAAATTAATTTCATTTCTTGAGTATAAGTATATAGACAATTTTATTTTGATTTTTATACATAGTTCAATCAGATCAGGACTCAATTTAAGACAATTCAACTGAATATATGAACAAAGAATTACTATTGTGAGAGACCGTCTCTTAGTGAAACGACCACAAATCGAAATGTTTATATGCTAATAATTTGTTTTCTTTGGCAATTTAATCATATATAAAACACATCTTGTGACCGTCCCATATAAAAATTTGTGCATATTCAGAATCCTTTTTTGTGGGCCCACTAAAAAAACCACGTCCAAGAGGAGTGGAAGTCGCAAAGTGATATATATATATATATATATAAGATAAACTAAGTGCATGCATGGGCATTTTGGCAATCCCAATTTATACGTAACAAAATGACTTTTAGTGGGCACAACATCGACCTTTACACTTTTTATTTTTCTTTTTCCATTGCTTTAAATTTTTCTCTTTCTGAGTAGTTTCCTTATATTTTCAATTTCCATTTGCATTATTAATTGTCGTCAACAAACAATCAAATATAAGTCCAATCTATAATTATAAAGCCTTCTGCTTTTATTGACCATAAGACTTGACTAGCTTGTATATGACTCAAAAAGACCTATCTATACTAGCTTTAGTAGTAGGGGGTGTATAATCGGATCCGATCCGACTATTGGATATCACAAATGGTAAAGAAAGACGGTCTCATCGTGTTACGTGTATATTGTAACACCCTGGCCCAACGGACCCACGGTGATTACTCATGAAGATTGTAGACTGGTCCCACAGACCAACACAAGACTTTCCAGCGCACTTTGGCATCACTCGTGTGCACCCAGAAAACTTCCCAGGACGTCACACATCCTAAGATTGCTCCACACCGAGCACGCTTAACTATGGAGTTCTTAGCAAATGGGCTCTCATGAAAAGAATATGCACCTTGTTGATATGAGTAGTCTATCAATCCTTTTTCAAGCTAAATCTGGAGTATCACATATATATTGGTTAAAAAATTCATCTTATACATATTATAAGAATATATGTTCTTTGTTTAAATAGTCTTTATTAAAAAATGGTCAATCATTAGAATAGCTATTTGGATATATAGTTTTACTCTTAACATAAAATTTACTTTTAGAATGGCTTTTTCTTGAGAAAGTTTTAATTGGGCTAATTTTCCGATTAATTAAATTAATTAAAAATATTTTGGTTGTTTAATGTTTAACACATTTTGAATGGTTTTAATTGATATTTTGTATTATAAAACACTCACTTTAACCGTTTGAAAGAGTCAGGTTGAATTTAAGAAAAAGCCGCTTTAGTTGTTTATAGCACTCACTTTTAAATTTAAATCACTAATTTAACGACAAAGTGAGGAGAGATTATGATAGCTAGCAACCCAAAGCAACTATTTTAACTGCGAAAGTGAGATACTAACAACTAAAAATAAAATTAGATCGATGTTGCTAAAAATGTTTTTTTTCTCCTCTCATTTTAGACTCTTTGTATGGATCTGGTCTCATAAAAAATTGCTCAACCCACAATGAGCTATTAATTAGGACAAAGCAGCGATAATCCGATTAAATGCCCCATAATAAAAGTGCAACAACAAATTGAGTTGGTATGTAATTTCTCAATTCCGAAATACTTGCTATATTTTGTTTTTGGCCACTATTTATCGTTTAAGCTTATTTTATATATTGCGGCTAATATGCAAGTAATAATATAGTCAAGTGAGATCTTGTTTGAATCGTCTATCGTCTAATCGCATACTTTCATAATATAAACTTTTTATAATTTTTAAATGTGTATAATTCAACATATATATTAACAAAATAGTACATTAAATTGCGTAAAAAAGTTAAATGTAGGGAGGAAATATATCTACTTTCAAGCTCGCCCAAAGGAGAATTTTTTACTAAATTTAATGGTAATATCATGAATTTTTCTTCAAGTTTATAAAGCATTATGTTTTTTTAACTTCAATGTGCATGAGACAAATTTACATGTAAGTAACAATAAACACTAGACTATGTTCAACTACTTAACTTTTGTTATAAAAAAATTAAAATTTGTTCATGCTTAAACTACTAAAAGTAAAAATGAAGTATAATTTTACTTCCATTACATTTTGCAAGGATAGAATTGTGCAATTTTTTTATAGAAAATAATAAATGGGACATTCAAAATTTTGACCTACTTCAGGTTTTTCGTATCTGAAATTTTAAATTGGATACCTGATTCAAAATATCTGAATTATTGAAAACCATATCAAATAACCATTTATCTAAGCAGATTAATATTTTTATACATTTCTAATTTTTTTAATTAAAATTAATTTATTAGTTTAAGATCGTAAAAATCTTAATCTGATTTATTAAAAACCATATCGAATAACTAAATCTTTATAGATTAACAATATTGAATTTAAATTCCAAATTTCTTTCCATCTTTTCAACACCACATAATTTCTAATTTAATTTATTTTTAGATAGTCAATCTGAATCAGCCAAAACTTATAATAAATCGACTTTGTATCTAAATATTTTTTCCAAGCTATCATTTTAAAACAAATCGATTTATTTTTTAAAATCACCAATTTTGAATTTAAAATTTAAATCCAAGAAGGTCCAATTTAATAACTACATTCAACTACTACATCAATAACATACATAAACATACCTTTCACATTAAGACGACGCTCCATAATAACCTCACCGTGAGGATATTGTTTTATTATTGTACACTCCACTATCCAATTAAATTTTTCTCTTTTTTTAATTTTACTTTTTCTCAATAAATTTACTTTGTTTTCATTTTCCGATTCAATTCATCATTTCGTACTTTTAACATTTTTTTTAATTTTAAATACCCTCATTAACTGTTAACATTTTAACCCATTCCATATGATTTTTTAGTTTCCGTGCCAAAATTTAATCAAACTAAATAACTAAAAAAGACCGATATCACGTACATAAATATAAATACACCATAAATATCTCATCCTTGAATAAAATGAAAGCGTATATGTTTGGGCATTGACTTGATTAGATGGTTTTAATAGGAAGGAAGATCCAATTGTTGATGATGTAGTTGTGTTGAGATTTAATGACTAGTTGTAGAAAAAGTTTACCTTTTCAAGACCCACCATAACTTGGAGAATTCCGTGAATTAATCAATTACAATTTGCCAATGACGGAGTCTCCTGAGAGACTGTTTTTTTAGAGACGTCTTTCAAATCCGGTCCATTAGAGTTTAATTCTTACTCTTATTCTATATTTTTCTTTACGGGTCACCGAATTAGATTTGGTCTCTCAAAGAGACCGTCTCTCACAAGAATTTGTGTTTGCGAAATTGATTACTATTATTGTGTATTGAGTGTTTGGTTTGAACAACCATTAAGAAGATTGTCACTCCTAATACTCTTGCTGCTCGTTTGATTATCGGTATTAAATGATAGAAATAATAATAAAAAGTTTGTATAATAATTTTGGGAACGAACATCTCTTGACAAATTTAATGATTATATTTCTACTATTTCAATCATCTCATTTCTTCACATAATTTAAATTAAACTTTTAACTTTTTTTAAAAAAAATGAAATTAAACTTTTTAACTTAGTTGTGGTGTTGTGTCTTTTTCTCAAATGTTGAGTCGAGTAATTAAATTTGAATTAAGACATTTTTAGTTTTATCATTTTTTTTTATTAAGAAGCACAATTTCATCTAGAACTTTAAAATAAAAATGAATTCATTGATTAAAAAACTTATACAATATCCTTTAAAGAAATACCCAACCATGCTTGAACGATAATAAATCTTGCATTATAATTATTGTACTTCCTATGAGCGGGATACATCGAATATAATGATGACAATATTATAAATATTGTACTTGTTTACATAAAATATTGCAATTTTTCTATCTCTTTCATAACAATATAGTTTACCGTCTTCAGCTCTCTCTATAGCTAGATCATAACTTTAAAAAGCGCTTATCTCTCACTGACATGGCCTCAATCAAGAAGTCTATATTCACATAAAATGTATTAGTTGAACTATTTAATTGATGTATGAGGCATGTCTCATAGTGAAACTGACCCTATTCATACCTGACATTATATATTCCACTTTAAATGAAGGGGTGGTTGAAATTCGTACATGTAAACTTTTATCACGTTGGCTTCTTAAACGTTGTCAAAAAAATCAATTCGACTAACACAAATTCTTGCTATAGACTGTCTATAGCATAGACGGGTAAATATGAATCAATCCATTTGTTAAATGAGTAACTGAATAGTCATGTCAGCCATTGAATTGGGCTATCGAAACTTAGGCTTAAAAACAAGTCCGATATATTCCAACAAGCAAAACCAACCCTATGATATACAGGCCCGGAGTGCAAAGATAAACAAACATTTCCGCAACTACTAGGGCCCAAGAAAAAAATGACTACATGTAAAGGGCCACTCATTTTGATCCATTTTCTGTTTTTTTGACATTTATATTATTTTATCTTTTTTAAAAATAATAAAACTTGTTAGAGCAGGTCATTCGGTTACCCAAGTTTGCTCTAGGCAAATATCGCATAAAGTTGGAATTAATCATGGTTAATCAACAGGTTGGATTATTGTAGGAAAATCATGAAAATGTTGGATTATTCTACGTAATTTTTCCTAAAAATAAATAAAATTTTGCATAATAGTACAATCATCCTAATAAAACACACAAATTTTCAAATGATCAAGATTACTTATAATTTTAGAGTGATTAATTTTAGTCTTAGAGTGATCACTTATAACCTTAAAATGATTACTTACAACCTAAAAGCGATCAATTAGAGAAATTAACTAATTATATGGTCTTTTTTCAGGTGATGAGACGGTCTCAATCTAATACAAAACTTGTTGAAAAAAAAAATATTAAAATAATACAATTAACTTAGTAAATAACAATAACAATGACAAAATTTGAGCAAAAATACAATCACCATAATTAAATTTGAATGATAATAAAACAACGTTAATATAAAAGCACTGTGTTTTATTCAAAAGGTCAACGTCTATTTAGTTATAATTATAGTTTCTATACATATGAATATTTATTGATGAAAAATATTATAATTAATAGTGTTTTAGGTACACAAATTATTGTGAGAGACGGTCTCTTTGAGAGACCATCTCTAATTGGGTCTCATTAGAAAAAATGTAGAGTAAATATACACAATAAGTTTTAATGGATTAGGCCTTAAAGACGTCTCTAAGAAGACTGTCTGTTCCTAAAAACATTCACTTCCACTCAATATACACATCCAACGTTAATATCTCATTGCATACATCGCGGTTTTAGTTATTACACAAGTTATAATTAACTAAAACATTTTAAAATTTCTTTTTTTGGACATAAAACATTAACTTTAGAAACCTTAAACTTTCTATATATTATATAATGCCAATAAGTTTATTTTCTTCAACTTATTATTTATTCTTTATTTTATTAGTTATTCTTATTAAAATTAGATCAAATCATAAATGGCTAATAACGACACAAGTACTCATACCAAATATCTTTCGTTTGAGTTGCAATCAGAGATATTACATCGACTACCAGCGATAGATCTTATGCGTTACAAGTGCGTTTGCAGATCTTGGTGTAATTTAACTAATCGTAACAAATTCGGACAATCTCATCTCCATAAATATGTCAATAAAAATAAGGAAAATTCTATAATCATCTATTCTTATGATAATGGTTATGCCACTAAACTATTCTATTACAATAATGATTTCCATTCTATTTTAAAATTTAAGGATCACATATTTAGAGAAAATCTTATAGGTTCTTGCAACGGCTTGTTTTGCTTCCAAAGATCATCTGATGCTTACAGATTTCTGTTATATAATCCGATAAATTGCCATTCGAAACACATAATCTGGGTTCCGGATTATGATTCACAAAAAGTTCAACGGGCCGGGTTTGGTTATGATAGTGTAACCCATGATTACAAGATTGTATTACCAATTTTAGATTTCAATCATACACAAGTTTACAAATTGTTTGTTTATAGTTTGAACAAACAATCATGGGATTGGGTTTACCCGGGCCTAAATTTATGTGGGACCCGTTGTTTGGGCTCTATGATGTTACTATCTAACAATGCTTTACATTGGGAATCATTTTTTGAAAAAGAGTATATTAATGGAATAGTAAAGAAACCTAAGATTATTACATGTTTTAATCTTTATACGTATGAGTGTTATGAATTAGTAGTCCCAAATAAAATTACAAATTTATGTGATTCTTGGCAATTAGCGAATTTAAAACAAAATTTACATTTGATTTTATATCATAATTATGACGTTATTGGTAACAAAAATTATATGGAGATATGGATTATGAAAGAGTATCGGAAAGAAGAATCGTGGACAAGATTGTATCGTATATCGCTTTCACTTACGTTTGATACCTTTTATTTATTTAGAGAAAGAACATGAAATTGTTTTATATGAAAAAGGTGAGCATAGAAGTAATGGAAAATGTTCGTTGATTCGTGTTGGTTTACATGATCAAGAAATTAAAGAGATTGAATTTTGTGATGAACGTCATCTCAATACTATAGTCGCAGTGTCATTTGTTGGTTCATTGGTTTCATTTTAACAAGGGGATCGGAGGTAATTATGCGTTCGTTTTAATGGTGGCTGATTGAAATGATTGATTTGTTTAATTAATTTTAACAGTTATTTGAGCATCCAATTTACCAAACACTGACATTACCTAACCATTCATTTGTATCAAATGAAGATAAAATTGTCTGACAAGCTAAAGCACCCCTATATGTTTTAAATCATCATCATACGTCTGAGGAAAGAAAAACGACGACAGCTCATACCCATAAAAGAAAGTGCGGTCAAAGAGTCCCTAGCAGCTCATACCCTATATGTACGTTTTAAAATATTATAGTATAATTTAGTATTTTTTTATTTTGATGATCAATTTGAAATTACCTTTTAGTTATAATAAGAATGGGGAGGTTGTAAAACCGGCCTCCAAATTACATTGAATATTAATAAGGAAGTTACTTAATAGCAATGGAGGTAATAGAATGGAATGTTGAATTAAGTATTTCTTTTTTTCCTATTATCACTATTAAATTTTTTAGCAATCTAATGAGAATGATTAAGTTATTTTTTGCATTTTATCTCCGATTAATTTTTAATTATGAGTACTCCCTTATCCTGTGTTCGTTATAAGTATATAATTAGTGTTTTCTATAAAAAGGGGTAAAAAAAAGTGTACTTAAATATGTGTGAAAATTGAGAAAAAGGGTAAATTCTAAACAATATAAAAATTAACGGGTTTATATATAAATTTTTATGGGATAGAGGGAGTGCCAATTATCATCATGTTTAGGGGTGTTCGGCAATTGGCTCTTGGCGGTTGGCTTTTTTAGTTGGCTTGTTTGACCATCTGAAAATGTTGGTTGTTTTTGTTGGCTTTTAAGCTAGCTTAAAAAGCTAGCTGTTTGTGAAGATGTTTGGTAAATTTGATATTGGTTATTGGTTGTTTAATAGATAAAAAGTGGCCAACAAGCCAAAAGCCAACCCAAAAGCTAGCTGGAATAACTTTTCCATTTTAGCTTAAAATTAAAGCTAGCTTTTCTGCTGCTTTAAAAGCCATTTACCAAACACTTTTTTGGCTGTTTGACCAACCAACAAGCCAAAAGCTAAAAACCAACCAAAAAGCTAAGCCAAAAGTCAATTGCCAAATACATGTGAATCTAATCTCTTTAACTTTATATTTATCTTTTTCTATATTTGTTTTTCTGTTACTTAATTTATGGACATTGAAATATATTCTTTTTGCAACTTTTCCCCTTTAACCTTATCATTGATCTCAAGCGATTGTTAATCCTTAAAATCTCTAAATACACGTAATAAAATATTAAAAATATAAAATAGAAAACTAAATATAAAACAAATCTAACAAGTACACATAAATATATTTTATCTTCAATATATTTCTCAAAAATATTATTTAAATTATTCTCAAATATTCTAAATGAAATAACATCAAAATTTACGTGAACATTAACATACATATAGAGCCATAATCTAAATAAAGTTGATAACATGATATGTGAAAAATCACCCTTGATTTTGTATGATCTATTTTATAAAATGGCAACGGCACAAAATAATATTCAGCACAAAATAAGTGTAATGTTGTCTCCTTACTTTGAATATATAATATTCTACACAAATTTTTGTATGAGATGCTCTCCTCTCGTTAAGAAACAGTTTCATATATGGATTAAATAACCCTTTTAATACGCAAAAATATAGTCTTCTTATTTTAAAGACATCTCACTGAAAACAGTTTCTTATATGGGTTAAACAACCCTTTTAGTACGTAAAATATAAGCTTCTTATTTAAAGTCATCTCACCGAAAAACAGTCTCTCGTCACAAAAACAACTTTGTGTTTTCTTGTCGCACAAGTTAAACAAACTAAAAGCAACAAAGTTACTACTAATAATAACAATCAACCATTTAATTAGCAACAATAACTTTGGAATAAAGATCAAAATGACCCAAAAGTGTGAAAAGAGTACAAATTAAAGCAAAGAACAACACATACAACAATAGATTCTTTGCTTCATTTTCTCAAACTTGTCTCAATCTCAAACATTATACCCTCAAAACTAATTTCCTCACAACCCACTAAAAAACCCATAACATTTCACTAGATCCATGGATCTCAAAACCCTAATCCTAGCATTTATCATACCATTATACCATATTACATTAGTCTCATCACAGTCCACACTATGTAGAAACTCATGTGCAGGAATTCCAATAAACTACCCATTAACCATAGATGATGGGTGTGGTAGCCCATATTACCGCCACATTTTGGTATGCTCCGGAAATGTATTGGAGCTCCGAACACCATCGGGTCGGTATCCGGTTAAGTCAATTAGTTATTCGGATCCACATATTTTAGTGTCGGATCCACTTATGTGGGATTGTAAAGATGAGGATCGGTTTAGACCCACTAGACCATTTAGCTTAGATAGTAGCACACATCTTTCATTGTCTAACCAAAATGAGTATCTCTTTTTTAATTGCAGCCCTGATAAAGTCATCATGGAACCCAGGTGCATTTTATTATTACTTGTGCTAATACTATTTTTGTGGTTTTTGATTTTAAAAGTCGATCACTATACTGCAATTTGTGTAATGTTTTCTGATTAATATCATAATTTGCTCATGTCTTGAATCTTGATCGATAGAGTATATAATACAAATATTTAATATAGATTATCATGGAACCCAAAAGTCTCGTACTTTTAATTAAGTTGGTACAATTTGATTTTAACGTGTGCACACTTCCATTGTTGTCCTCTGATTCTTCTTATATAGATTATCATAGTTTCTATTAGCAGATTCTTCTTATATAGATTATCATAGTTTCTATTAGCAGAAAATATTGACCGCAGATTAAAGCTTGTACAAAATTAGTGTTATAAAATTATGCATGAAGAGACGAATAAAAACGGTGAGACATTAGCATTGTTAATTTATAAATAAAGAATAAGAAATATGTTGGGTAAGAAAAAATATATTGCTGAAAAGAAAAATATAGTCAAGTAGAATCTTGTTTGAATTGTTTTATCGCATACTTTCATAATATGAATTTTTATCATTTTAGATGTGTATAGTCTAATACTCCCTCCAACTCATTTTAATTGTCTCAGTTCCTTATTTATACAATTCACTTCAATTGTCTTATTTCCATTTTTGTTAATGATTTTTTTTACCTAAATACCTCATGTTCACACAAGTAATGACCGATATACTCCCACTTTTAATACTTATAATACCTCAACTACCACCTTTACAATTAATTTAATCAATTAAAATACCCCAACTACCACCTTTTTGGAGAGAGTATATAAATAACCAAATAACACAATAAATTACGTAAAAAGTCAAATATAGCAAGTATAATGATATAGAGGAAATATATTTATTTCAGGCCAATGTTTTGCGAGAGGTTCCCGGACCGTTGTGACACAACATGTGATCCAGCAAGTTACTTATGCCGTCATTTCCCACAATGTGCACCAAATAATAAAGCCTTAAGAGATCTCTCTTGTTGCTCTTACTACCCTAAGGCTATTGAGTCTTTAAGAATGATGCTCAAGCATTGTGCTACTTATACTAGCGTTCATTGGAAGAGCGTTGGCGGACTAGGCACCTCGAGACCGTACGATCAAGAACTCGAGTATGGTGTTCGAGTTGATTTTGAAGTCCCGCTCACATCGAGCTGCCTACGGTGCCAAGACCGCGCTAAGGGTGGCGGGACTTGTGGGTTTGATACTACTAACCAAGATTTTGTGTGCTTGTGTGAACAAAGGAATGTGACTACGTATTGTAAAGGTATGTCAAATAAAGCTTAAACTAATTTGTTTATTGTTTTTTTTAAAATTTTAGGTAACTTGTGAGGGAAATTACTATTCAAAAGTCTCCTGTGAGACCGTCTTATCCGTGCAACCAGCCCAGGCCTAATAAGTTTTTTTATAATATTCTGACATACTAATTTTAAAACTTAAAAGAACAATTTTTAGACTTAAAAATCCAATTTTAAGACTTAAAAGGTCTTTTTATATCAACATTAATGTTTAAGTCATCGTACTTTAAAGTTAAAATGAGAATTTTAAGTGTAGCAATTGGTCTTTTAAGTCTTAAAATTGGTTTTTTAAGTATTGAAATTGAACTTTTAAGTCTTGAAATTATCAAATTCCATGATTTAAAATGTCAATTGTAAATCCTTAAAATTGTTCTTTTATGGTCTTTTAACTCTTAAAATTGATATTTTAATTTGTAAAATTGGTAGAAAAATATATGTAAAGATCATCTCACAAGTGAGGTGTCTCACCCAAGTTTTTGTGATTATTAGTATTTAATATGTTAGGAAAATTAGGCTCGTGAGCTTTTGTCTAATTGTCTTCCTTTTTCCCTGATGTTAAACTTTACTTGAGTTTCAAGTTTTTGAAAAATTCCTAAAATTTATTATTTTGAAAAAAATTTCGGCAAAGATCTAAAAGTTTTTTTTTTTTTGCTTAGGTTTAGGATTAATTAATTAATTGTCCAATATAACTCGGGTGTTGATTTGTAAGGAAGAGAGGTTATATTAGGTCAATGTTAATTTGGATAAGTTAAAAGATAATTAGGAACTTTTAACAAATCATTTTCAAAGTAGTCTGACAAGATGACTACTACTCTGTCCTCTTTGAATTGCATCAAAGAAAAATTAGTGTAATTTTAAGAAATTAGTAATAAATGAAGAGAGAGAATGAATTGTGTGGATAAAACTAAAAGAGAATTAAAATGTGTGGGTGAAATTAAAAGAAAGTGATAAAGTCATTGTCAAAAAATAGAATTGATGCAAATTAAGTGAAATGGACCAAAATGGAAAATAACGCAAATGAGGGACTAAAATATTTGTTATGTCAGATTTACAGTGAATATACTTCCAAATAACAAATTAATTTATAAACGACTGTATTTAGAATATAATTAACAGATGATTGTTTATTTGTTTTAGTAATGTTATTATAAATTAGTACGTACTATGTAGAAGTACTAACTACTTTTGATCAATTGTGACAGATCATCGCGATGAAAAACCAAATGGACACCCTAAAGCAGTTGCAGGTAATCTAATAGAAAACCCGGTGGACCTCGTAAAATTTGAGGTCCTAGACCGTAGTTCGCATTGTCCTTCCTATATCAGTGTACTAAGTGTTTCACCTAAATTTTTAAAATTTTTGTTACACCCACATGTGAGTTTTAACTCACATCGGAAATTAGAGAATAGACATAAACTTGGGAAGTAACTCCCAAGTCTATTAATTGATTTTAATAGTGAATTTCCTTTGGTTCTTAACTTTGTATGTGGGTTACCTCCTCTCCTCTCCTCTGTGTTTGGTTCTAAAAAAATTATGATAGAGTATAACGTGATTGGAGCTTTCAACCATTTCCTCTAATGTGTTATCAAAAGACAACTTGACAAAAAGTTACACTTGGTATGAGTAGTAACCTAAAGGTTTGATGAGGATCTTTTTCAAGCCGAGAGACTTTTTGGCCGCACTCTCTTTAATAGGTATGAGTTGTCGCCGCCTCTTTTTCCTTCCCAGACCCTGCTCATAGCTTCCAACGAGCGGGATACACTTGGTATGATGATAATGACCAGCGTAACTTAAAGGTTTTACCTCATTGCATGACGAAATATGATAATATATAACATATCATCAATCAGAGCTACAATCATCAGCTTAAATTTTTTGTTGAATTGATTTTAATGTTGATAAACCCTTGAATTTGTATATTTATCAATTTGTTTAAAAAATTGGGATGTACTTGAAATAGGAACGGTGACAGCAGTTTCAGTAGCAGGAGGAATAGGGATAGGAGCAGGAGTATGGTACTTGAAGAAAGTGAGAGCAAAAGCACCTGTTACACATGGTGTCCAAACCAATGACAACAGAGTTTTCTAGTTTTTATACAAGAAAGTGAGAGCAAAAGCACCTGTTACACATGGTGTCCAAACCAATGACAACAGAGTTTTCTAGTTTTTTTATATATATTGTTACACATGGTGTCCAAACCAATGACAAGAGTTTTTTACAAAAAGCATAAAATATATATATATATATATATATATATATATATATATATATATACTTTTTAATACTTTTTACTCCTATGCTTTAATGCATCAATGTTGTATAAACAAAAATTCCCACAATTTTTGATATCTTTATTCCTAATTAAATTTTTGAACATGTCTACGATTAATGAGAAGAATATAGTGATTTATAACACGTGATTGTTGACGTTGGATAATTAATGAGCGTTTTGTATGACGAAACATAATTCACAAATTCTTGTAAGAGACGGTCTTCTTTGAGAGATTATTTCTAATTGGGTTGGTCTATTAGGGAAAATGTAGAGTAAATGTAGGCAATAAGCTTTAATGGATTGGGTCTGGAAGACGTCTCTCAGAAAGACGGTCTCTCAGAAGACCGGCTGAACATAATTTCACTATTACAATCAATTGTTAACATTTACACACCTTTCCTTACTACTTACTAGTTACAACAGTCTTGACCGATATCCTAGGAAATTTGTCACATGTCATTGTTTTTTGCGGTTGCCATCCTCTTGGTCTCACTTGACCAATTTCACTAGTACAATCAATTGTTCCTTTGGATGTAATGAACCCAGAAATTAAATGAGTCGTGAGAATGACGGTTCTTCTTATGCAAGAAACCTCGTCACTTAGATGGATCGTGAGGCTGATGTTTAAGTTTAGGGAACTTAAACAAATCATGGATGAATCTCATTGAATTGAGGAATCTCATGGTTTAGAAGAATGAAAAGATGGATGTCCATTTGAATAGAGAAAATGGCTAGATCATTTGTATGAATAACTCTTGCCACTGGGTTGACTTCTAGTCGAAAACTTGTACTTAGTTTGAGTGAAGGAAAGCATAACGAAGAACGCCATCAAGATGGATTGAACAGCCAAAATCTCCATGAGCTTCAATCTTCATGTTTACAACAGTGATAATGGTTGAGAATTGAGATCAAGGAAGTTTGAGAGGCTAAGTTGTTTGGATATTTGTAGAAGATGAAGTTATATATACATGTAAAAGGTTTTAGGCCAGGTTTTGATTAGTGAGATGGTCTAGCAGCTCAAATATCAATTAACTATAAATCAAATTATCGTTATCAACATATCCAATATTTCCCGCTCATAGAAGGTTTGATCATGTTTGCGGAGAATTGGATTACGGTACACCATAACCTTATAAAAGGAGTTCATGATGTTGTGGTCAAAGAGAACCTCATCTCGAGGTTGGAACACACAAATTTTGGCTGACCTAATTCATGTAATAAGTATAACTCATAATCAAAAAAATGCCATTAAATTTTGTACATTCAAAGTCAGATACACACCCCTACTTATTTGATTGTAAAATCAAAATTAATCAGGGATAGAACAAAAATCTACATCCTAAATCCTTGTTCTGATTCCTTTGTGCTAGTATCCTCAATAGTTGGTTCATTGCGTTTACAGTATTGCATCTATAGATAATCTTGCCTACGATAGCGTATGTGTATAATGAGCCATCATACCACCCACAGCCAGCTACCAAGATCGTGTATTTTTCAAATTTAAGATAAGGGTTAGACGTGCTACATGGAAAATCTACAGAAGTCAGGGAGGAACATCACAGCACCATTTCGAGAAAATTAAAGATGATTATACTAACCACCCCTCACTCAAAAGCCGCATAGCACCTCCTTGTGAGAATTTCCTTGCAAACAGAAAGCATGGAACTCCGGTGGAATTGGTTTGGCACCATTCTGTTCTGAACTCTGTCTCGTAGTATATATGATTAATATCCTGTCAACAAGAACAAAACAAAACAGCTTACTCGAGCAGTCATAAAATCAAATGAGTTGAGTACAAAAAAACATGTTCAGGAGCGATAAATCATCACTCCAAAATCGAACAGGTTGTATTATATAAACATCTTTTTAAATCTATTAAGGTGTGTATCAAGTTGATTATGGTAAATAGGAACAGTTTTGGATATTAAAATCATAATAGGATTATACTATATAATCTGGGGAATAAACAAGAGGTGCTAAACAGAGGGACATTAGTAGTTTCTACACACTGATAGATGATGCGTGAAGATTAAAAACAAAGAGCAACAATAGTGACACCTTTATCCCTTTAATACGTTGAGGAGTAGCAGTTGAATAACTGAAGGTAACAGGATGCCAGCCTTTCCCTTCCATTTTTGAGGCAGATTCATTCCATAGAGTATAGGTCAATGTCCGACGTTCAAGTTCTTTCTCCAGTCCTTTCATCTGTTTAGAAGCCACCAATTAAAGCCTTGTACAACTCGTCAGTTTATTACAACTCACAAGTAAAGTGATAGAAACAAATATATAGGAAATTTCTAGCACTCGTTTCTGGTTGAATATCACATTCAGAACTTGGAAGGAACTGTTCACAAACGTCTAATTGGCAGAGTCAGAACTCTCCCCCGTGATAAGATAATGCTACTTACAGAAAGCAATGTCTGCAGATAATGTTCATCTGGAATGCAATTATGTTGTTTCTGGAGCTTCTGCATTTGATTGCAATATTAGGATAAAATTAGATCAACTGACAATACTGCGTCATAAAAGAAAACAATATTCATATACGCAACAGCAAAAAGGTGCACCATGCACTAGATCATTATCTGCATATTGCTTATCCAAGATTGTGGACACTAGCAGAAACAATTCACAAACAACATGAATTAAGGAACTTAAGGTTGATTGACATTTCAGATTTGACTATTACAAAAGATGGCTGAGGAATTAATGTCCAAACCACAACCACCCCCTCTCAGCAAAAGATTATTTTAAAAGGGCCAAGGGAGAGAGGTACCCAGCACATCACATCCAATGCAGCTTATATAAAAATTACATCCGCAAATTATCAAGCGACCGCGTCTAGATGTAATGGGATGCAATTGCAAGAAAAGATCTCTCCACTATTGATGATAAGTCATATGCTAAACTCAGACTCGGGTACTTATATCAGATTCTGTATGTGTCCAACATGGCTATTTTATTCAATGTTTCATAATATTGGCCAAAAATGAAGCTACAGAGATACCAATGTCGAAAAGTTAAGGGTTCAGCATGGATACTTGATGTGAAATGAAGAGTCCGTGTACTAAAACTTACTCGGTTGAAGTTCACATATCAACTCATTACTCATCTTGATCACTCATGACTCAACAAAAGCCACATATACCTTACCCAAAAGGTTATTTTTCTGTTACATTCAACCACAAATGCCATTCTGTAATCAACTAGATTCCATCCTACTTTTTTCATTAAGTTCTTTAAAACATAAAGGTCAAAACACTTGAAAAACATCAAACATGTGATTTCTCAAGGTGAAAAAAATGAAGTCTAATTAATGCATGAGATTCTAACTTCAGAACATAAGAATACATCAATCTTCATAAGTACTCACCAGATTTAGCTTTCCCTTTGACTCATCGACCGGAGGACGTCGCTGCAAATCACAAAATAGGAGATCTTAGATAATTATGATGATTTGCTTATAAAGAGACAAAAATGATATTAACATGAAATAGTTCAGAAAAGAAGGAAAAGTAAAGGCAAATATAAAAGAAATGGAAGGGAAATACACACAGCATATGAAATAAAAACATCTACAATCATCCAAAATATGTACCTTGCAGTACTTTCTGAAAATTGGGAAAACAACTTCATCATCAACCACAACTTCAGCATGCCTCCGGATCAGAGTGAACCACTGAAATGACAAGTAAAATAAGATGAGCTACAGCTCAAAGAATTTTTCTAACACTGGATTGAACAAAGTAAATAGACAAATAAAAATGTATTACACTGGATTGAACAAGCACCCAGGTCCACAAAGGCTACTAGCACGAAACCTAAAGAACTCTAACAAATTTTTAGAGCTACAACTCAAACCTCAAAGATTTTTACGAGCGGTGAATTTCAGAAGCAAGACCCTTTGAGGATCGGGAATCCTTAACGGATTTGAAAAACAGACCTATGTGGTTGCGGTGAGACACCCAAACCACAAATCGCTTCACATAAGTCATTTCAGGAGTGGTGCCAGTAACAGATGGTATTGAACTCAAATAAGCAAGAGTAACTGATTTTAAAAGGTATAACTCGTGCATGCTAACACTTTGAAGGATGATGAAATTTCTAACCTTAACCCATAGTCCCATAGTGCAAAATTACGGTTTCATTCACGATTGCGGTAACAGTGGTGAAACGGATTTTATGGCCAATACGGATGATAGGCAAAAACAGCAAGAAAATAAAGAAAGAACAAGAGCAGTTTTTGTGTCAGCAATAACCAAGTTTATTAACTATTTGATAGGTAAAAATATAACCCTCTCCTAGAACAATATGGCCCTAAATATATAGACATTAGGCCTAACACAACCAACTAACTAACTAAAATAACTGAAATTTACAGCTAACATTAACCCAAAACTAATCTTTATTGTTGTTTATTATTACGCCTCTTACAACGAGAATGCAACATAAAGAAATTCTGAAACCAAAGATTTACACTCACTCACTACATATATAAACCTCCAACCCCCCCCCCACCCCCCCACCCCCACCCTAGCACCACCACCACATTGTACATAAGTGTGAAGGTAATTGATTCAAAAATTCACATCCATCCATAGTGAGGTCCCATGTATTATCCTTCAGATCTATCCTCTAAAGTTGTAGCCACCAAAAAAATCAACATTCGGGAATGATGAAACAAAACTGTCTCAATAATTGATTGCAGAATGATTCGTCTACGGCAAGACTTCAGGTCTTTGACCACACCAAACGATCCCTACTCCAAGGCCCAAGCTAATCAGCTTACTTAAGTATCTATGGATCGATTCGACTCTTAAGTCATTTTGTCCGGAAATAGTCAAAATTGTGGGGCACATGAAGTTCATTATCATTTATTAAAACTTCATTAGACTCTTAAGTCATTTTGTCCGGAATTAGTCAAAAATATTTTAATGATTCGAGTAACCTAACTAATCAAGGTAAAAGTGGACTAAAAAACCAAATTGAACCTTTGTTATTGATCAAACTGGAGAGAAAGTATTTTAACAAATGAAAAAAGTTATCCTGCAAATTAGTCACAATCTTCTATCACACTACAAGTTCTTCATCGTAAGGTAATATGTTCCTTTTAAAGGTTACTCATTGTCCATATTACACGACCTATAGTCCAGTCAATTAATCCAATACCTTTCAGAGTTTCAGTACTAGATCAAATTGAAAAGGCAAGGGCTAAATTACCTGTGAACCTTTTCTCCATTTGTCTTGCTTTATAACAGGCGACATCTTTGGGTTATAGCGAGGTTCTTTTTCTTTTTTATCCAAAAAACTAGCACAAAGAAATGTTGTCCATAATTAGTTAAAAGTAACAGACACAGAACTGAATATGCAATTTGACTTTACAAACCATAAGTATCTAAAGATTATCAACTCGCCTGTCTACAAAACTCTTCGGGGATCCCATAACATAGTGATATATGTAGCTAAAATTATACAACGGAACACAGCTGCAATGAGAGAAATCAGCAAATTAGAAAACAAGTGAAGTAGAATGCAAAGGCATTACTCCATCTCTTTGAGTTTGTGACATTAACAATTGACCAAAAAATGCTCACAATGTTTTGAACAATTTTGCAAACTCAAAGGGGAAGAGGGAGTAACTATAGCAATACATTCCGAACTCAAGAGTACAAATAATACTTCACGAAAATAGAAAATCACATGATGCTACATCTCATTAGCAATTTCTCTGTAGAGGCATTATGTACATTAAATACATAGTAGCATATTTTACCTATCTGAAAGAAGAACAAATCTCTGATTGGAAGGGTCCTCTAGTGCTGCATCGAGTAATAACCTCTCTGCTGCAATCATACTCGACTCGCCCCATGCTACCTATCACTCCACTAATTCATCAAACGCAAACACAAAATGCCAAAACATAACAAAATTAACCCACAAACAATGTTTAACATCATTACTCAACCACAAACCTGAATGCTATTGCTCAACTGCCGACCAAAAAATATAGGAGACCGTGTAGTGGATTCATCAAACACAAAACCCGGCTCTGAGTGTATGTATATTGAATAACTAGCTACATCAGCTTCCTGGCAATGTTCCAGTCACCAACAAATGAGCAAATCCCACTATCAAAATCAACGAAATCCCAAAAGCTCCCAAATCAAAGTGTTTTCCTAAGTTATTTAAGTATATAGTACTAATCACAAAACTAAAATTACATGTTAAGAGATCGATACTTTTCCAACAAAGCATACTATATGTCCTATATTCCATTTGTATTAAACTACCACATGCCATTACCCCGGGCTTTGAGGGTGAATGTATGCGACCTTCTCCTTGTAATAAATAACAAAGAGATTGTTGCAGATCTGTATGTAACTAATATTTTATAAAAAAAATGAGTAGATCATGAGTAAGACATAAAAATGAAAGACTTTTACAACATTGCATTACACTACTAGATTAACTTCAAATCATAATCCAATCAATTTCATTAATCAAATATATACCATTTTTATGCAATTTGTTTTAAGAAAACCTTCCTTTGAAAAATTTCAATCTTCACTATACGTTAAGAGAAAACAATCTTCAAATGAAAGGAAAGCCCTAAATAACTAGTTGAGTGAAGTTTGATAAATCACACAGCAGCAGTAACCTGCCTATACAACAAGCATTTGAATAAATTTTTGAAACTAATAAATTGAAGTAACTCGTAAACATAAAATTAAGAAAAATTATTCAAAAGTGGAAGAAACTAAATTAAAAAATATAAATTGCATACAGACAATTATCAGACATAAATATTAAATCAAAGCAATTAAATTAAATTCATAATAATATTAACCAATAGAAACCAAGCAATAAAACAGGAATAAAAATTCTTCGGAAAAAAGTTTTCAAAAAAATAACTAATTGAAAAAATTTTATTCATAGGCACAAAATTACGAAAAATATACTTCAAAAATGGAAAACTAAATTAGAAATAGAAAATACAGAGGCTATTATTAGACATAAGCAATTAAATATATAATAAGATCAAACAACAACAACAAGCACCAAATTATAAATAAATTTAAACAATTTCTTCGAAAAACAAAAACCTCGAAGAAGCTACCCCAGAGAAAGTCAAGCGGAAGATGACGGCGAGTGAGGAACAGGAAAGCGATCTTTGGAGGACCAACGAAGAAACTGGAACCTACACGCCGAGAAATTCGCGAAGAATTCGAAGAAAACATCGATTCATACTGAAATTGCCAGACTCCAAATACGCAAATTAAAATCAACACAAAAATCACAATCTTCAAATTTTGCTTAAAGAGACAACAATGGCGAAACAATTTCCTTTTCGTAATCGTTGTTGTTGGAATTGTACTTGTCGCCATCGTCATCATCTTCTTCTTCAAAAGTAAAATTCTTCCTCTTTCTGTTCCTGCCATTAAATTATTTTTCAATTACAATAAAGTTCAATCAATTGTGAAATTCAAAAAGAGAAATTAAGGAGATGAGGTTAGAGAAAGATGACGATTACATTGAAGTGAAGGTTCATCAATGGAGACTAAAGAAAGAGACCGCATGTGAATCATTTTCAATCTCCACCGTGATACGTGCTGTGTTGTGAAAGGATGATTGAGAAAGAGAAGAAAGTTGAGAATTTTGGTAGGATTTTCAAAAATGGAAATTTTTTGGGATGTCAAATTGTGTAAACTCATTAATGATTTTGATTTTAGTATGAACAATTTCCTTTTTTATCTTTTTTGGTCACACTATTTTCACTTACTAATTTTATTTTGGTTATAAAATGTACAAAAATTTAATAGGTTGATTTTGAGTTTTTATTCTTTATATATATTGTATATATATATTTTAATTAGAATAGTGACCTTAAATACTCCCTTTAATTCAGCACTAATTTCTCATTTGTTTTTTTGGATTTTATTCATTATTTACTCTTAATTTGTACTTCCTCCGTTCCATTTTAGTTGCTACATTTGCATGGGCACGGTAATTGAGAAAATGTGGGCATAACATATAAAGTACTATTATTTGACCCTTCGCTTTTTCTTAATTGAAGAGGGAAAAAAGTTAGTGAGGTATAGAGTAAGATAAAAATATGGATAAAATAGATATTTATATGATTGTTTTATTACTAAAAATAAAAATGTAGCAAGAAATATAAAATTGTCAAAAATGGAAAATGTAGCAAGTATTATGGAACGGAGGAAGTATTTTATCATCAATCTATAAATTAAAACATAGTCGATCCGTATCTTGTTTGATTCGTTTCAATGCAAGGATTATTCATATCAATTTTCTATAATTTAACTATAGCGATATTAAGGATTAATTAAGTGCATCGGATAGTGTACATACAGCAAATGGAACATTAGTAGTGAATTGGAGGGTGTATTTAACAAAAAAAAAATAGATAGAGTATTTAACAATTTTATTATGAGAGACTAAGTTTTTTTGTTAAATTTTTATTATTATTATTATTATTATGAATCATATACAAATTCATAAAACAGTGGCAATCACTATTATGGAAAAAAAATTGAAAATTTGTTCGAAATGAATATTTAATTTAGTAAAGTCTATTGTATATGGTAGACAAAAGGCTAAAACTTTTTTAAAAAATTTAAAGTATTCTACTATTTTTAATATTATTTTTTTCTATTTAATTTGCTTTAGCTTAGCTATTTTTAGTCCTAGGGAATGTGTTGTTGTTTTAGGGTGTAACTATTTCTTTTTTAGCTCTTAAATTTAAAATAAGCTTGTTAAATTTTTAATTTTTCGAAAAATAAAAAGTCTATAAACTTATAAGTTACAAGTGTTCACTTTAAAAAAGTTTACAATTGTTGAAAATGAATGAGATTAAATATTTATTATAAGATTGTATTCTTATCTTAATTATAAGATAGCGAAAACCAAATAAAAATCTTTTTAGAAAAAAAAAATTTTTTTTTCAACACAGACAAAATGTGATTATCGACATTTTATTCTTATCGTTTCTAATTTAAGTATTCAAATTTATTTATAAAAAATATGAGAATACAAATTCCATTTTGGTCTACAATACGGTGCCGTCCCATGTGTAGAAATATGATTAGAACAGCTATTAGGAATAACAAAATTATACCAACAGGCTAACTAATTAATAGCCAAACCATACCAAAAGAGTAGCATTCAATCCAGAGTGGTTTTGATGTGTGTTTAACCTAATTTTTTTTATTAGTTTTTGACTTTTCATTGATAAAATTAGGGTTTTTAACTTACTTTCTCCTACTTTAAACAAACACAAAATGAATGATTTGTGTAGTCAATCCAAAAATCTAATAATTCCAAATTTATTGGGTCAAATTTTAAGCAACATGACGAAAATTTGAAATAGATAAAATCATTTTTCAAAAAAAAAGCACCAAATAAGATCAAAATCATTTTATTTCAAAATATAAGTGTTTAATTCTCAAAGCTAAGGAACGGAGTTGTTCGAAGAACTAATCATATTTACAACTCCATACAAATAAAAAGAAGAATATCAAGGCTTTTTTATTGCCCTTTGATTTTTTTGCATTTTAGTTAGTCATACTGCTAAAAAGTATTTGATAAATGAGTAATGACTTTAAAGCAATTGCAACACTGACTTATAAGTCAAAACCAAAAAACTATTACCAGTATTTTTTACATTGGACCATTTTTTTTGAATAAACAGTCAATAACTACTTGACAAATTCTCTGAAAAGACGGTCTCAAAGTAAAACCATTTTATTGGGTTGGTTTAATGTACATTTACAGTTTCAAAGTGATGACTTATAATTTTAAAATGATCACTACTCCCTCCGATCTTTTTTGTGTGTCCTATTTGAGGATTTCACACATATTAAGATAGTGGGAATCTTAGGTATTATTTTATTAAGATAGTGGAATAATTTAATGATTGTATTGGTATTATGAGAGAGAAAATATAAATAAATTAAAGATAAAGAAAAAAGAAAAACAAAAAAATTAAGATGTCATTAGTAAGAGAGAGAAACGGTTACAATACCCCAATATACTCAAAAATCTGTTACACAATTTCACTTTCCATTTTAGGAAAGTTTTGGAGCTAAAACTACAATTTGGAGGGAAATTTGCTAAAACTAAAAATGGAAACCCTTACATTCCATTGGGCATCCTCATAATACATGGATTAACAAAATTACAAAGTGTAATCAAGGATTGTAAATCAGTGACTATACAAATTCTGATCAAAAAAAGAACCTTAATTTGATCAATGAAGACTATAAAAACAGGAACTAATGAATGAAATTTCATCCCAAAAAAAAAATCAGTAGCTTAACTTATGATCTTCAAACACAATGCAGTAACAGTAGCTTGAACTTCCCAAACACAAACAGCAGTAACAGTAGCTTCACACAGCTTCAAAACAGAAGCTGTAAAAAACGTTCCAAAAAAAGAAGAGAGGAACAGTAACAGTAGCTTCAAAACAGTAGCTTCACTTCATTATTTACTCCATCATTGGCTAGCAAATGGCCTCAGGAAGTGAAGACGAGATCGAGGGGGCATGGTACTTTGGATCAAATCAATACGATCCTCAATCAAGTTCGGAATCCGAGGAAGAACCACAACAAAACATTGTAGAGCAACAGGGGGCACAAGAACCACAACATAATCCAAGGATATCTAATGAAATGCGACATCTTATTTTTCAAGAGTTGCTTTCATTGCACACAAACGACAAATTACCTCATGGAACATTCCAAAGGATCGGTCAAAAGTACGGTTACCATCATAGGACCATAAGGCGGTTATGGCATAGGGCAATGCAATCAAAGGAACCAAACAAGCCATACATGGTGGAGTCTAAATTCAAGAATTGTGGGAGGAAACGAGTTGTTGTGCCTCCCAATGTTCTTGAGTCTAGACCGATGGGGGATAGAACATGTATAAGGGATGTGGCACAATGTCTAGACTTGGCACCGTCAACCGTATGGAGGCTAATCAAGAGAGGAGAGATCAAAGCACATTCAAATCCTCTTCACCCTAGTCTAACCGATGCCAATAAGGTTAGAAGGGTGGAGTGGGTATTGAGTCTCATTCAAGAGGATAGCATTCAAAGGCATCCAATTTACAAGGGTATGTTTGATTTTATTCACATCGATGAAAAGTGGTTCTATTTAACCAATAAAACTCAAAGAGTTTACCATGCACACAAGGAAAAGATCCCGTATAGGGCAGCAAAATCATCGAAATTCATACCGAAGGCAATGTTCTTAGGGGCGGTTGCTAGGCCTAGATGGAACACACATGGGCAATGTATTTTTGATGGGAAAATTGGAATTTTTCCCTTCATAAATAGGGTGGCTGCCCAAAGAGACTCAAAAAATAGGCCAAGGGGAGCAATAGAAATCAAGCCAACCGAATTCGTCACACAAGAGGTGTATAGAAACATGCTCATACAAAGTCTTATTCCGGCCATACTTAGAAAGTGGCCAAGAGAAGGTCCATCGGTCATATTCATACAACAAGACAACGCAAGAGTACACATAACACAAGACGATCCGGTTTGGCAACAACACAATGTACAAGGAGGGCTTACATTCATATTAACACAACAACCACCGAATAGTCCAGATTGTAATATATTGGACTTAGGATTTCAAACACAACGATTTCAAACGTTTTTTTCAAAAGCTACTCAACTATGATGTAAAAATCAAACTTTTCAGAGTTTTTTAAATCATCATTGGGGTATCATCATTCACAAAAGGAACATAAATCATCAGAACATGAACTAAACATAACATGAACAAAGCCCTAAACAGAATATGAACATGAACAAAGCCCTAAACAGAACATGAACTAAACAGAACATAAATCATTCACAAAAGGAACATAAATCATCAGAACATGAACTAAACAGAAAATGAACAAAGCCCTAAACAGAATATGAACATGAACAAAGCCCTAAACAGAACATGAACTAAACAGAACATAAATCATTCACAAAAGGAAAATAAATCATCAGAATACCAAAAAAATCAGTGATTAAGAAATAAAGCTTAAAAAAATCATCAAAACATGAACAATAAACAACATGCATAAAAACCCTAAATCGTCATCATCAACATCAACTAACACACAGCAACATACATAAACATAAAAATGCCCAAAATATTTCCAACAACAAACAATTTCAGAAGTCACCCAAATTTTGCAATTACAGCCTAAATCCCAAAAGTTTCTTAAAGTCTCTTCTAAAAAAAACGAAAATTAACTTAAACTTAAATAAATGGGTCTTACAATTAATATTTCCAGGTGAACAACAACCATATGTCAAACAAACCCTTGACTTAAAATAGTCACCAAGAAAAACATTGTTTTTTCATTGATAAGATAAATTATATTAGTAAATTTTTTCAAAATGTATTGTAAGATTATATTGCTTCAAATATAAAAAGGTTTAAAAACAAACCAACTTAAAAATTATTACTTAAAATCGAGCCTAAATAGAACCATTTAATCACTTTAAAAGTTTATTTGATCATTGTTAGGTCGAATTTTGTCCCAACTGTAGTGACGGTCAATTCGTATGCATTTGCCATTTGGTTTCAAAATGAGATTTCCTCATAGTTTGTGACAAATCAAATACTCCCTTTGTTCTTATAGATTTGCGAAAAAGTCAATGTTCTAATGAAGACAAAGAATAAATTGTATGGATGAAATTAAAAAAGAGTTAAAATATTCGAATGAGATTAAATAAAGTGATAAGCCATTGTCCAATTATAAAAATTATGCAATTAAGTGAGACAAACCTAAATAGCCACAAATTCTCATACGAGACAGTTTCATGATGATACCATTTTAATTGGGCTGACCTAATGTATATTTATTTTAAAACTAGTGAATTTTTTTCGAAAGAAAAAGTAGTGACTTTTAATAGTATTGAAGTTACACAAATTCTTACTTGAGACCGTCTTTATAAGAGACGTCTCAAGTTTGAGCCACCCAATTTTTAAATTTAAAAATAAAAAAACTTTCTAAATATGATTTTTAACTTCCATTTTCAATTTTCAATTTTCTCTTTACTGGCAAAACTATTCATCTTTCTCTCTCCAGGGGCGGTTTTGGGCCCATTTGGGGTGCCCAATCGCACAGGGCCCCGAAAATATGAGGCCTCATATTTAATCGCATGCTTAAAATATCAATGAATTAAATTGTCTCAGTTGGCTAGATATAAAGACATTGTCCTACTAAACTCATTGCCCTGTGTTCAATACTTGCTACATCCAAAGTTTTTAAACAATTACTTCCTCCGTTCCATAATACTCACTACATTTTTCATTTTGGGAAATTTCATATTACTTGCTATATTTCCTTTTTAGTAAAAACCCAATCATTTAAAGTTATACCCACTTCTATTTTTATCCTACTCTATAGCTAATTACTCCTATTTTACTTTTTCATTTTTCAACAAATAATATTAAAAAATTCCAAAAAGCAACTTTCCACCTATTACTCATCATTGCACAGTAACTTCTTAATCTTTGTGCCTATACAATGGTAGCAAGTAAATAGAACGGAGGAAGTATATTTTTGAGTGGCCCCATATTCTACTCTCTCCTCACGTGTAGTTACTACTCCAACATTCTGATTTATGATTTCTATTCTCTCTCATACCTTTATTATTTATCCTTCCCAAAATAATTTTTCATCCTTTCCAAAATAATTTTTCATCTTCTCTAATCTATTTCTCAAGGTTTCCATCTCAAATTTTTTTGTTCTGATCTTTTTATATCCCAAACGTTTTTTATATTGATAATCTTTGAATATGGAATTTCTGATTAATTACAACGGTTGTATGATAAATATTTTTATAAAAACATTTTTTCAACCGTTTGGAATTGGATCTCAAAGACTGAAACTGCATGATTTTTTTTATGTACTCAAGATTTAGAATATTTTTGTGAATCAAATTATCCAAAAATCAATTAGTGTAGAGAAAAGTAATATTTTATCTTGTAATTTGAGGTTACCAATTGGGAAAAATTTTCATTACTGTTAAGGAGTGAAGTGAAATCAGAAGAATTATTGCTCATTTGAAGAGAGCAGCATTGTTTAAGTGAATTGTTTGAAAACTTTTGTACTTTAATTTTAGAGTGTAATTTAACAATTTATTTCGTATTAGGAATTTTTGTAAGTTGAAACTATTTTTTTTAGTTACTTATAAAGGGCCCCATTTTGATCAAAATTGCAAATATAAACAGGGCCTCGGCAATCTTTGCTCCGCCCCTGTCTCTCTCAAACGCTATTTGTGGTTTTCAATCTCCATCTTCCTTCCTCAAACTCTATTGTAGTTTATTTTCTATTTATCTTCTTCAACATTTGCAAAACCATCAAAGTTATGTATTTATACTTCATCATTTTCGTTTTTAAAGCCTTCATTTTCATTTTTTGGGTTGATTGTGTTAAATATTACTTGGATTTATAATTTTCTGATTTTTTTTAAAAATTAAGCTTCATCAATAGTGTAAATATTGATGTGGAAGAAGACAACAATGTCTGCTTGGGGGAAATTTATAAAAGCAATTGTAGTTATAACATAATATATGAGAAGTTATAACATAATATGTTTGTAACCATAATATATTTGGAGTATATTATTTATAAAATCTCAAATATATTAAGTTTTAATTTCAAATATATTGGTTATAACCCCGAATATATTATGTTATAACCACAAATATATTTTGTTCCAGCCTCATATATAATATGTTATAACAACAGTTTTCTAAAAAAATAGCGGTTTTTTTTCTAAATCGCAGTTTTTTTCTAAATAGTATTTTTTTGGAAAAATTACCGTGAATAATACAACATTTTGTTAATTTCCCTACAATAATACGAACTTTTGGTTAACCGTGAATAATACCAACTTTGGGGTGTTTTTTCCTAGAATAATATCAACTTTAGTTTATTAACTAATTTACTAATTTTTTTGGTATAGTTTGATTTTTAACATGTTAGGTATATTCTAGGGAAACACCCCCATAAGTTAGTATTATTCATGGTTAATCAAAAGTTGATATTATTGTAGGGAAATATGCAAAAGGTTGTATTATTCCCGATAATTTCTCATTTTTCTAAAACAACATTTTTTTAAAAAAAATTAAGATATTTACTAAAGAAAGAAACTCTTAAGAGTCGTCTTTAAACTGTCTCTCAATAAAGAGCTGGAGTGCTTATTAGTTATTTGTATACACTCTTCTTATAATGTGACGGTCTCATATGATAAAATCCACTGATCAATAGAACCGGGAGGGAGTAGCAGATAAAGTACTTCATGTATCTTGGTTTTGGATTCTTTACGGCCGCAAAATGCAAGTTATAGAAAAAGCCCATAAGATAATACTGGTGACGTGTCACACTTTACCAAAACTATTGATAAAATAAAAATAGAAAGCCTCCTGAGAGACCATCTATGGCAAAGACGGTTCTCCTAACAGCCCAACATAATGATTTTAAATTTAAAAATAAGGTTGATGATTAATCAGCTACTTACTTTGCAAAATGGGTTGACATATATTTACATGTCTATACTATAGACGGTCTATAACAAGAATTTGTGAATAAAAATTTTAGATAAGAGGATTTTATGGTGGGACTAATTTTATTGAATGATATATGTATATTTAATGTGTTAAGCGATTACTTTTGATTTTGAAGTGATTGATTTTACAAAATAGATTGATACTATGAGCCTGTTTCATGGTTAAGTCATTGAAATTCACATTTTAAGCCATTGAATTTGACAAAATAGATTGATACTATGAGCCTATTTCATGATTTGAAATTCACATTTTAAGTCATTGAATTTGAAAGTTTTAAGACTTAGGGTCAATTATAATACTTAAAAAACCAATTTTAAGACTTAAAAGACTAATTGTAGGACGTTAACTTCTCATTTGAACTTTAAATTAGGATTTCTCAAACACAACTGATATTAAAAACTCTGAATATGCATATTTAAGTCTTAAAATTGGATTTTTAAGTCTTGGAATTCTATTTTTAAGTCTTAAAATTCATTTGTCAAGATATTTTTTAAAAGTTATTGGGCTTGAGCCAATTGCACGGCTCAGGTCATCTCACAGGAGAATAACTTAAAGTCAAATGATTCAAGGGTATTTTTGTCTTTTTATACTAAGAAAGCCCTAAAGCCCAACAGTCTTTGGGTATAAATAATAGGTTGTGAATAGATGTAGGTTTTTGTTTTTTTAGAGGTGAGAGATTGAAGCACTCTATTAGACATTAGGGTTGATTGGTTAACTTGGTTTGTAGATCTTGAAGAATTCTTGAAGGATCCTTGTATTCTAAAGGGATTTTTTTTGTAAGTTCTATATTTTCATCTCTATTATTATTTGAAATTTTTTATATTATGTTATGTGTGTGAATGTGAAGTAAATCTTTGACTTGAATTTGTGAAAGCTTTCATTGTTTTCTTTTGTTAATGGTTGAAGATTTAGATGTTTTTATGAAACTTTTTAAGATACAAACATAGGGTATTAACTTTCCATCACAAATTCTTACTTGAGACCGTCTTTTTTAAAGACGGCTCTCAAAAGTCCAGTTCTTTTCTAAATGTATATTGTTACAACTTTAAATATAAATTTGGGTTGGATTTTTGAGAGTTGTCTTTACAAAAGACGGTCTCTCTTTTTTCCATATATTTAAGATCTACTTTGAATTTTAAAACATATTTTTATAATTTAATTTAATATATATTTATAATGTCAACTTTTTAGATTGTGTATATACTTCTATATGATTTCTTATTTAAACATAATAAATCTAAAAACCTCTAATAATTTAAGAAAATTTGTATATAATAATTTTAATTATTGCTTATTGACTCAAAATATTCCTTACTTTTATATTTTCTTTTTAAATAGAAATTTTGAATTTTAGTGTCAAACTATTTATTTTATTTTATTTTGTTGATTAGAAAGACTGTTTTTTAGAGATCATTCCTAATGAGATCGGTCTATTACATATTTTTATAATATTGTAAGTAGACATTAAAAATAAGTAAGTAGACTTTTAAAATATTAAAAGTAGTCATTAAGAATATGGTAAATAAGCATTAATGATAATATAAGTAGGCGTTAAGAACACGGTAGATAGACATTAATTTTTAATGGGCTGGGCTAGAGATATTTTTTTCAAAGAGAGGGTAGCTAAATTAAAATTATGTACTTTTTTGAGAGGAATCATATCAATTAGAGTAATTAAGGTCCACCAAGGTAATGAGGCTTTGAAGAAATGATATTTTAAATCTTGAAATGGATATTTTACAGTTGTACTACTTACAGGTTTAATCCATAAATTTAACGTTGGCATTTTAAATTTTGGATTTGAGAAACTTTTAATCATTAGAATAGACATTTTAAATCTTGAAACAAATATTTTGCGGTTGGAATTGGTAAGTAAAATATAAAATTAAGGGTTGGATTAGGGGTTTAAAGAATTAGAATTTGGATGTTTTAGGGGTTGAAGTTGATAGCTAGAAAATTGAATTAAGCCTCTAGAAAAGGTGGATTGGGTCTTTAAGTAGGGGTTTATGTGTTAGATTTGGCTTTTTAAGTCTTAAAATTGACGGTTTAAGGTTTAAATTAGGCAAGTATAAAAATTTTTTGGACGCACATGTGAGACGGCCGCATACAAGTTTTTGTGTTGCAGAATAGGATTCATATACTGCTCCGTCCTCTTTGAATTGTATCAAAGAGGAATTGGTGTATTTTTAAGAAAGTGGTGAATAATGAAGGAAGAGAATGAATTGTGTGGATTTAATTAAGAGAGTTAAAATGTATGAATAATACTCCCTCTTATTCTCCCTAAATGTCTCATTTGACTTTTCACCATTTTTTAGGTGGTCAAAAGAGACCACATGTGTAAGAGTAAAGCGTAGAGTTTTTAGGTGTAAAGTGGGATTAGTAAGTGTAAAGGCGTAAAAAAGTTAAGTTCAGTAGTGATAAATTGGTAAACTTAACATACCCAAAATAGGAATGAGATATTTAGGGTGACTTAACCCAATCAGTAAATGAGACACTTAGGGTGAATAGGAGGGAGTATTAAAGGAAAGTAGTGGGTCATTGCCCAAAAATAGAAATGATGCAAATTAAATAAAACATACCAAAATAGAAAATGATGCAAATGCGATGAGACAAAGTGAATATATTTTTCATTAGCTAAACCCGAGTCTCACCTTGCAATCAAGAGTTGCCATTTCTCGTTGATTTTTTCATTCACATGATGACTCCTTTCATCCTTAATCTTTATGCCAAAAATCCTTGTTGCAATTTTAAAGGGTCAAAAAAAAGTAATTATTAAATGAAACATAGTATGTTCGGCGTTTCAATGATTTGTTTTTCCAATAAGGTTGTGTTTGGGAACTAGCATTTCATTTTAAATTAATGATTTCAATTATGAAATCATGATTGTAGAATTTGAGAATGACAAGATTTGAGAGGTCATTCTCAAATCGTCATCTTTAAACCATTTTGATAACACTTAGTTTAGATAAAAATAAACGAAAAAGTATTTTTGAGAAAATTACTTCATTATAATAAATTGAATATACATCATATTATTCAGGTACCAATTTAGTACCAGCAAAATATTCCTACTATACAAAAATGGGGCTCAAATGGAGCGTTACTACTAATAAAACGAGAACCCAAAGGTCAATTTTTCTAGACGTCCGACTGCTTCGTTGGCTGAATGAAGAATCATCTTCTTAATCTGGCCAATGTCGAAAAAAAAACCGAGTTTTGTTAGGCTTTGATTAGTGTAAGAACTAATACGAATACCATTTTATAAATGGAATAAGGATAAACTTTCTTACCTCGAGTTTGTCTTCTCGAGCCCTATGGAATTTTGGTAGTTTTCGGAACTCTTCTGTGAGTCGGAGACACTGTCCAAGGTTTTCTGGCGACACAAAATCTACTGCTACTTTTGTGCAAGACTGCGAAATTTGCATATGATTAATTAGTTATGTTAGTTGTAAGACACAATGAAGCGTTTTTTGAGCAAAGAAAAGGTTCAACATGGTTGAGGTCATGAGTTGTATTACCTTGAGGTTTCGGACCTGATGGGGACAACCAGCAGGTATGAATACTGCCTCTCCGAGCCTCTGTTCAAACGTCCAAGCTTCAACCCCTAGAAAGTTATAGACAAACAATTAGCCTTTTTTTACGATTAGTCATGTAAAATCGATAACATGAAATGAAATTTATATGGCATACTAACCATATTCCGCTTTTAGTTTTCGTTTATGCTCTAAGGTCAAGTAGAAGGATTGATCGTGTATGGGATGGATGACCTGACAATCGAAGAAAATCGAAATATTATTTCCGGAACCTCTTCATTGATGCAAGTAAATATCAGCACGTAAAATGGATGTTGCATCGGTGACATTCAAGTTTTATGATTGCCATGATCAGAAAGAAACACAATGCTCAAGATCAAAGAAATTTACATGGTTTGATCATTACCTGTTCCACAGGAGAGCAATAAGCGTCTCTGAACTCCTTGTAGTGCTTCCTCAAGTAATCTTCTAGGAATGGTACATCTTCCCTCCTAAAAATGTCCCATAGAGCAGCGCCGTTTTCGGTTGAAACACATGAGTCAAGATTGAAGTCCTCATCAGCCACTCGGGAGAATTGTAGCTCTCTTCGATCTTGAGCTTTGTGTTTCTTTTTGATCGTGTCAATTGCTGCTAATTGATCGTCACTTAAAGAAACATCAGCCGTGTGCATTAAGATGTTTACCTGCATCAATGGAAAAAGATTTTGGAAATCAACAAACATCAGATGTTTACCCAAGAGTTCAAATTGTCCACATTACTTCAGGTCTGTTTGTTTATCATTTCAGTAGTTGATTGATACTTCTTAAACTACCCATTTATACACAGTGGCAATAACTATTTATATGATATGATATGAAATTGCGGATGACCTTTAAGGGTTAACAACCTCTTTGTTATCACTAACAAGGGTATGGTTCTGTACATCCGACCCCAAACCCACCTTAGGAGGAAGCCTCTTGGTGGCATTGGGGTAATAAAATGTTGAGGATACGTCGAATTTGTTTAAGAAAGCAGTACTGGACAATGCAAAAGGAAGAAGACGTACTGCATCAGACATGTCACAGTGAAGCTTAGTCACAGAATCTCCTCGTCCAAGCTCTTGCGCAATTCCATAAGCTATATAAGTCTTTGGTCCCAAATCAGGTTTGAGGATGTTTGAAGGCAATTGAGTCGCGAGGTTAAGAATACCGCTTCTAGGATCTGTATACTCGTGAAATGGCAATGCACTAATAAATTCATCACAATGCCGGGGTAACAGATTTTCAAACTTGTCGGATGGAGGCCAATCTTTAAGCTTCAACATCTCGGGCCACAAATTTTCATATTTTCTACCTTCCATGTATCCCTTGAAAAAATCTCTAGTACTAATTTCCACCTGCAAGCATTGAAATCAGTAAGTCAGAACTCAGAACTTCAGCAAAAGCTAAAAAAAAGCATATCTATGAACATATGCAGCATAATTAGGAATATGGTCATGCATTAAAGATTACCTCACAGTTAGATAGGCAATCCATTGCTCGAATAATAGAATCCGTTTTTTCACAAAGTGCTCGAGACATCACCTTCGGCTCCCAGCTTAAACCAAGTGTTTGGTTCAAGGTATCTCGAACAATCACAGGTTCACCATTGGCCCAATGTTTCCTGAACTGAATTATTCCATCCGAAGCAAGTATTTCTTTGGAAGATGGACAATACAAATGATCACTTGAATTATTAAGAGATCGTGCTTCACACTGTCTTGTAAGAGTTTGTTTAGTACTCTCGTCTTTTACAAGCAATTCTGCCCTAGCTTGCAAGCTTTGAATCCAATATATAGGAAGAATTCTCCTCAATTCCAGAACTCCATCGCCACAACCTCCGCGATCTTTTGAGGGACAAGGAATACTACCGTTATCATTAGCAATCCATAAACATGGTGCACTGACGGATTGAGTAGATCGAGGCGAACAGCTTGGTATAGGATCTTCACCATGCATGTAATCAAAATCCCTTGAAATATATTGATGTGGAACTATTTCAGGACCCCCTAAGAGCTTCCCTTGACGGATCTCTCGACAACAACTCAAGCACAACTCATAACAACACTTCGGACAACTTCTATGAAGATCAAATATCGAAGTTGCACATTGATTACTGCAAAGGCAGTAAAGGAATTTAGATTTACAATTTAAGGAATGGCATTACAAAATGAAGGAGGCAAGTATTGTATCTTAACAATTGAAAAATGAATGTACCAGTAAACCCGCTCATCGTCAGTGCAGGATGTCTCTTGTATGCGATCTTCGCTTACGATAACACCTACACATAAAAGAAAGCATTGTAATTGCCAGTTGGGAACAATGGAAGTTAAGTAAAAAAACCAATAAATTGTATAAAATGCACACCTAAAATGTTAGATTCGAGCTCTACTTCTCGAAACTGCTCAACATTTATCTGTCTTATGAATGGTAATAATGATTCAACCAGATAAGTGAGTTGTTCTTCCTCATCTCGTGGGGGAAGTTGTCCTGCTGGTATCTGATATCAAAATGGCGAAAGTTAGACTAATCGAGAATTAAGCTTTTTATCAAGATATGATGAAATTAGATTAAGAACACACAACCAAAGATACTGACCTTTACTATATCAGCAGAATGCAGACACTGATAACAGTTACAAATTTTTCGACAGAATGGGCAGGCTTGTGCTATATCCTCCTCAGATAACTCAGGATACCTATGTAATCAACAAAAGTTAAAAAATGAATACAACAATCCATTACCCCATTAATCGAATACAAAACCTTACTCTTACCGAAAAGGAATGGAATACAAAAAATGCAATCAGGCTCAAATTGCTTACCACTGGTTTACACATCTTAAACAAAATTGCATGTAACACTTGAGGCATGGAATAACAGCACGTCTATCACTTTTCCTGCATTGATGACAATTGAACTGCTTTTTTTGTTTTCTCTGTAACCAAATTAAAGCATAATATCAGTTCAATCAGATATCAGAATAAATTCATACAAGGCTTTACCAGAGATTGTAATGACACGAATCCTTACCATTAATTTGTTGGTTGAGACTTCCGCCCATTTATTATCACAATCAGTGCTCGATGAAGAATTGGTTGAGGTTTGAGAGCAAGAAATCAGTTGAAAGGATGGAGATGATTCCATCGTACGATCAACCACATTTACACAATTATTAGGCTCAAAATGCTTAGTTTTGCCCACAATGATAGTTTTCATAGCCACTGATCTGTTGCTTTTCTTCTTTCTTGCCAGATTACTCTTCGGTTTACTCCTTTTAACCTCCGAGATCTCATAATCCATGTCGTCTGACTCGTCATCTACTTCGCAATTATCTTCCTCTGAGCTATCAGACCAAGAATCTTCAACCAAATTACAAACACGACGATGCTTTAGGGCATAATCTTCTTTATCATGAATTTCTTTATTTTGTTCGACTTCTGGTTGTAAAAATTCTCCTAGCTTCCGTTTCATGGAGAAATCAAAAGAATTTATAACCCCCTTTTGCATATTCAGGTGACGATTATTCGCAACTAAACCCGCCATTTTCTCTGAAAATACAAATAGCACAAAGATCAAGTCACAAATTGCTTATTCAGAAAACTAATCAAATCACATAAAACCAAAAATGACTAATTTCCAAGTAAAGAATTTATCCCCATCCCCAATTCTTCATACCGATTACCGGAATAAGAATGCAGATTACAGTCAACAAAATATAAGATTCATACGACCAATTCAAGAAAGATTAAGCAATTTAAAATCTAACCTAATTCATTTCATAACAGATTAAAACCCTAAATTTGAATGAATTCAATTTAGGGTTACGACATTGTAATCCTTAATCGAAAAAACACGGATTAATAAACAGAATAAATTGAAAATGATTTACAGTCAATAAAACCCACCAACAAAGAAAACAAGATCAAATCAAACCCTCAATTGAATCATCATCAGATAACTCGATAAAAATCAAGCGCAATTAAAATTTAGTGAACGAAAAAAAAAAGGATCGCAGAGAAAACTTACAGAATTTTAATGTAAGAGAGAAAAAGGTAGCTAAAGATTAAGTGAAAACAGAAAAGTGTGTTTTTATAAAATGAAACAAAAAATATAAAAAGATCCACTAAAAACAGAGGATTATTATGATGTAATAAAAATATAAGCCTTTTAATATATATTTAGAATTTGACTAGGTTTTTAAGAGTCGTCCATACAAAAGACGGTCTCAAAGAAGATTTCAATTTTTTTTCTCGTCTAATTTTTTCATTTCCTTCTATCTTATAATCCAAAACTAAAAAAAATAAAATTATAACTTCTAAATTGTTTTAGTGATAATAAATGATGAAGTTAGGATTCTATTTTAATTTCCTTTTTATGATGATATAGAAAAATAAATCTTTTTGATTTTATAAGATACTATTGGATATGTTTCTATGATGTGGGAATTGGGTACATTAAAGATATGATCATATATATATAGATTATATACGGTTTTTTTAGTTGCATCGATGACAATATGACACTTTTTATCAATGCTATTTAATTTTTATATAATCATTAATTTATAAGTTAAACATAGTTATGTGAGATGTTAGAATCGTCTCAATATGTATTTTTTATTTTTTATTTTTATAATTTTTTAATGGATATGATTAGAAATATTAACGATTAAATTAGTACATCGGAGTCCGTAAAAGTTTATCTTTGGAAGCTAGTAAACAAAATAGAAAAAGTAATATTAGCTTACACTAGCAATCGATGGTGACATGTGTAAAAAAATATCGCTTTTAATCATAAGTACAATAAAATAGAAAAAGCAAAAAATACAACAAGTTAATATTTTACAAGTAAAATAACATCAAATAAATATATAATTATATACATACAACAAATAATAATAAGAATGATATTTTCTCACGCAATAAATAAATAAAGAAAAAAAATCAAGTAAGAAGGTTCCAAAGAAAAGTATAAATAGAATTAAATATTAAAATAGTCCAAAGACATTGACTTGACTTAAAACACAAAAGCACACAGGAAAGTCTCGCCGTTGGTTCCGCTTGAAACTGTTTTACTTAGTTTCTTGTTTTACTATTTTTTTCAACTAATTTAGATAATTTTTTTTTTTGAAATGACTAATTTAGATAATTAGTTACTAGTCAAATAGTCCCGTTAAAATTATAATTATTAATTTTTAAAAATAGATTTAATTATTTTTTAAAAAAATAAAAGTTATTTTATTTTATTTTTTGTACATTTTAATTTTTAGGAGCAAATTTTAAATTTCAAAGTTTCTAACTCTAGATCATAAAAGTTACTCCCACTGTTTTCTAATAATCTTTCCGTTTAATATATTTAATTTTGTTTTCTAATAATCTTTCCGTTTAATATATTTAATTTTGGAGAGAGAAATTTAATTAAGATTTTTAAGATATATATAAAATAAAATATATTCATGTAAGATTTTGTTAGATTCGTTTTAATATGTATTTTTTATTATATATATTTTATAATCTTTTATGATGCATATCTAGAGATATTAAGGCTCAAAATCTATTTTGAAAACTGTGCAAAAAGTAAAGGGAATAACATTTAGAAACGGAGGGAGTATTACAAATTACAATATATTACTCCCTCATATTCAACTTATTAGTCTCATTTGCTTTTTTCACATTTGTCGAGACAACATTTAAACCCTTAATATCTCTTACTATACTTGATTAAAGATTATGAAAATTTGATATTAATAATCCTTGCATTCAGACGAATCAAATAAGATATCACTTGACTATGTTTTAACTTATAGATTAAGAATAAAATACACATTAAGAGTGATAAGTAAATAGTCTCCCAAAAGCGATATTAAGGGTTATTAATATCAAATTTTCATATTTTTTAATCAATGTTGATCTTATCAAGACCTTAATATCTCAATTATAATTGATGTCACTTTTTTTTTCGGTCCAAAAATAAAAATATAAATGATTCAAAATCCAAAAATTTAAAATAAAAAAATCAATGTTGACCTTATCAATGTTTAACATTAAATTGATTAATTTCATTTAAAACTAAACCTTAATTAGATTAATTAAAATAAAAATTTTAATTTTAACCTAAAAGCGATGAATTTTTACTAAAAAATTTATAATTTTAAATATATCAATCATTTTTAAGTGATTAATTTTACAAACAAGTTTATAACCTTTAATGATCAATTATTTTAAAATTTTCAATTTCGCGTTAAAACAAAGTGATAAAAAAAAAAAGATCAATTATAACTTTTAAAAGAATTCAATAAAAAAATTAATTTTGATGTAAAAGAGATCAATTTTGACATTAAAGTGATCATTTTCTACTTACAAGTAACCTTAAATGGATCAATTATATTAAAGCCTTCAATTTTAACGTTTAAGTGATTAATTTCAGTCCTAAAATTGATCAATTATATAAAGGGATCAATTATAACTTTTAATAAGAAATAAAAAAAATTATAACTTTTAATTGAAATTAAATTTGACCCTAAAGTAGTCAATTATGATCTTAAATTGATTTAAGATTGATTGCGTCTTGCGTACCATAAAAAACTATAAATTGATCGATTGGTCTATTGATCTCAAGGTGAGTTGGTCTCTCGCAAGAGATGCTCTAAATGAAAAGTGTTATTTAAGAAGTATACAAATCCAATTATTAAGCCCGATAATTTCACGTGGCAACAATTGAATTTCCAGCTTTTTCACTTGGTAGACAATTTTTTAATTCACGTGGTGACCTTGACCTTCCAATTTGTCCACGACATATACAAAACAGAAGTTTTTTTTGTTAACTTTACGATATTTTTACCTAACGTAATGACATTTTCAAAAAAACAAACGTCTTGATCACTCTAAATTGACCACATATTTCGAAATTCAATCGAAATAAATACTTAATCAAACCAAAAATTTAACATATTGACTACCACATAAAAAGATTAGAAGTTCAGTATCACCACGTGATCAATTTAAAAATACATATGTAGAAAAGCCAAAACGAGTCACCAAGTAAAATTTCCTAAAGATTTATAGAGTATAACTTTTTATTAAGAATAAGTCGCTGAAAAGAATGATATGTATTTTTTTAATTATATAAATTCATGAATTATTTTATAATTTTATATTCTTTGAAGTTGTTATTTTACATTATTGAGAATTAGATTTTCGTATAATATATTTATTTTCTCGATGTATCTTATAATTAAATTTTCAATAAATTTTCATTATATTTTTTCCTTGTTTTAATGATAGTAAATGGTGAAATAATTAAAAAAAAATAATATATTTTATGTTATTGAGTTACTCTCGTGAGTTGTGAGAGATTGTCTTTGGGTGAAACGACCTCAAATAAAATTATATTCTCACTATATGTATTAGATGAACTATTTAACCTATGTATAAAAGACGTCTCTCGATGAGACCGTCTCATACAACAATTTATGTATTTAATTATACAATTAAATAAATGAATTATTTTATAATTTTATATTCTTTGAAGTTGTTATTATACTCCTAGTCTCCTACATTATTATTAAAACAGTTTTTTTTTTCTTGGTCTAATTCTTTCATTTCCTCAAACTATCTTATAATTCAAAATATAAAATAAAATTACAGTTTTAGGTTGTTTTAGTGCGTGATAGTAAATGATGAAGTAAAATGTTCTTTTTTGATTCTTGTTTTATGATGATATAGAAAAATAAATCTTTTTAATTTTATTAGATATTATTGGATAGTATGTTATTATAACGTGATTACATTAAAGATATGATTTGATTTTCCAAAAAAAAAGAAGATATGATTTGATGGTCATATTTCTCTATTAAATTGATACATGGTTAAACATAATTTGTTTTTAAATGAGATGGTTTTACTGTGAGACCAACTCTATTCTAACCCGTGTATATTTAGTGTGTTAAAGCAATCACTTATAATTTTAAAATGATTCATTACAAAACTAAGTTAATTAGATAGATTCGTCTTATGGTGAGAAAGTTTCATACAAGACGAACTAAATATTACTTCCTTCGTTTTTTTTTTGAATTATCCTTCATTTAATATTACTTTTTACATTTAAGTTGATGTACTATTCATTCATCTCAATTAACTTATGATTATTTTTTAATTTATAAGTCAAAACATAGTGAACTTGGGTCTTCTTGTTTGATTCATCTTAATGCATATTTTTATAATATTAACTTTTTAGATTTTTTTATCATATGAAATTAAATATATTAATATAAAAATTGGTGCATTAAATAACGTGAAAAACAGAATTGTAACAATTATTAAAACCAAAGGAAGTAAAATACTTCTATTTTCTGATAAAATATAATAGTTTTTTGTTCTTTTTTTGTCCATTTTAACTTTTTATACACATTTTAAAATATATTTTAAATCTTAATATCTTAAACTACACATCATAAAAATCATTAAAAAAATATATATTAAAAAAACTATACATTTTTTTTGAAATAAAATAAATATAGGAGTATTTTAGTTTCAACATATACTTCAAAATGAATTTCTTATTTTCAAAAACAACCTATAATACTTTATCAAGTAATTCCTTTTCATTTTCTATTCTATAGATACTTTATCAAGTAATTCTTTTTCATTTTCTATTGAATATGATATTTTTGAAATTAATGTGTTTCTCCTTAAATTTAAAATTGATTTTTTTACTTGAACATAGCTCCCGATAATAACGCTAACTCTGGGTATAGTTTTGACCCTTTTAAAATACAATAATTCTATAGCTCGTAAGCTTGGCCTGAACAAACAACTGGTCATAGTCGTCTCGTAGAGTATTCCGCTCATAAGATCTATGATTATATCCCAGGAAGGAAAAGAAGACAACACCCATACCCATAAAAGATAAAAGAGTCGCTCGGCTACCCGAACGAACAACTCTAGTCGAGAGTTTGTTACTGGGCAACAAAACAGGGCGTAATCAATCTCTGAAACCAAGTTAAATGTCACGTTGGAAGTATAGATGTTAGCGAAAAGAAATTCATGAATTCAGGTGTATCTTTCCAGAAGTACTTGTTCAACTAGTAGGAATAATCCAACTACAAAAATGGCAAACGTTGAAATTTTGATCAAGTGATCGACATGAAAAGGCGCAACCATTCTACCAAATGAGCAAAACTGCAAAAGTACGATTCGCTAAAAAAATTAAAATTTCGATCCAAAGTCTCACCCTGAGAAATACATAAATTTAAAGTCACTAGCCAGTAATAACCGTTCAAATAAAATCCGACATATGGTAAGAAACGGCTTATGAAGTTGATCAAAATCATCGGTAACGGCGCAAGGAGACTGTCTGGTTCCTCTTCCAGGTTGCACGGCGAGAGGGCCTTGCTTTGTGGTTGCGGTGACCCTTTCCGCGGAGACCTCTGAACTTCTTTCCAGCAGATGTGAGACCACGAAGCTCTCTGTGTTTATGCACTGGATTGCAGATCCAGTTGACCCTTGGGTCGTTACGGATGGCATTGTGAGCTGCATCGACAAGGATTACCTCAAAATATTTGTATGTAGAATCCTGCGGTAGAAAAAAACAATTGTTTATCAGAGGGTAGGCTGGGGAAAGAGAGGCCGGGGGAAGTGATACTTGCTCACTGTGAGACAAGTCTCAATTCTCAACAGGAGTAACATAATCAACGCATTTCATCAATACAAAGAACTCAAAAGCCCAGTGACAAAGTTTTAATTTTGCACCATCAAACTAAAATTTGGACTTTAACTACCCAAACCCACGGCTAGAAATTACATGAGAATGCATCTAACCAGAGAAACCAATGCAATCACAACCCGATCACATCTAAGTGAAAAATTAAAGGCACAGTAACATCTAGTAAAACTAAAGATGTACTAAAATTAAACATTAACATCATCATCGTACCTAATGTATCCCGCTCATAGGACTATGATCAGGGTCTGAAAAAGGTAAGAAGGCGGCTACTCATACCCATATAGGTGAGTGCGGCCAAAGGCCACTCAGCTCGAGAAAGATCCATGAATCTAAAAAACAGTGGCATGAGACCTTCTCTATAATTTTAGAATAACTACATCATAAAATGTTGTTATCTGACAAGTCTACGTGACTACCAGACCTTTGGCTTTGAGCCACCACTTTAGAAGATGCAAAGAGAAAATTCAAAGGGAAAAAGGGAGTGGTTATCAGCAACCACTTCAAATCATGATCGAAACAAGGTAAACTAGAAATCCAAAAAGATCATAATTGCATCCTAAAATCAGCAAAAATTTGGCATACACAATTTGCTTGTAAATTTAATAAAACATTAACATCTATAATAGCAGTAAAATCCCAGAAAAAGATTGAGTTAGAGCAAACCTCATTGATCCAGTATGAATTAAAAACTCTGAGGCCACCCAACTTGCGCCCAGCACGCTCTTCAGCAACTGACCTCTTGCTACGCTGGAATTTCAGTTGAGTAACACCCTGGTTTGTGGGCTTACCATAGACAATACCCTTTGGAACTGGCCTTTTGCGTCCACCTCTCCTGACACGGACACGGTAAATGACAAAGCCCTGAAATTGGAAAACATAAGCGTTATGACAACAAATAATCTTTCAGGCAACTTTGAAACATACACATAATCAGCAAAAAAAAGGAATGGATCCGATCATTCACCACGAAGCTTCAATGAGAATTCTGTTCCATTGTGCTACAATTGCCGGAGAGCAAAGTAACAAAACACGGCAATAAATCATCTTTAACAATTACCCTAATCTGCACCTTAGTATAAAATATATAAATTTAAGGAGATAACCCAACAAACTGTTCATGACCACCAGCACAAGTAATCCCCAATTACATACATTATGATATATCAAGCAGCTACCACTAATATCAAACAACACATCTATTATAATTAGGGGCACAAATATAGCTAAAAAATGACTTTTTACAAACTTCAAGCTGAAAATATGATAGTGTCTACTGTCTGCAACAATGCAGCTGAGAACAAACAAATTTCTGTAAAGCAATCTGGTAAAAACAAACAGATCACTATAATATCAAGTTAACAAAAGGCATCCATTTATTGAAAGCCAAACCCAATTAGATTGCAAGTTGCAACAATGCAGCTGAGAACAAACAAATTTATATTGGAACTCACTTAAATTTTCCTCATTAAAATAGTATTATAGTAAAACCTATAACAGACCATCAATCTAAAAAATAATCAATTACCAAAAAAACAAATGGAAAAAACTAACATATCCATATCTATTTTACCAAAAATATGACCCAAAAAAAGAATCTCATTTCAGCAAATACAAAATTTACAATATGAAAAAGGTACAGTGAATTTATTCAGTAACCCATAGAAAACGCCATGAGAATTACAAACAAGATATTTCTTACTTAAAATTAACAAAAAATAATCATTTCAAACTAAAATAATGAGTAAAAACTGAATAAAACAACAGTAACTAATTTTGATGAACGTAACAATCCATCAAACGAATGAGAATACAAATAATCAATAGTCCCATTTCAAAGATACCTGTTTGGCCTTGTAACCAAGGCGGCGAGCTTTATCAGGGCGAGTAGGATGAGTAACACGAACAATGGAAGGAAGTTGACGATATTCCCAGCACCTAACTCTTTGGGTGAACCTTAGCACATCTGATTGTTTCCTCCTCCATAACTCTTGCATATAAGCATATGCCCCTATTGAAAATAACAAACACAAATCAGAAGAAATCAAAAGATATTGATAATTAAAAGAAAAAGAATAGATTAACAGGAACTATAATGGAGGAAGAGAGAGTGAGCGTACCCATGATTTCAGAGTTGATGAACTGAAAGAAAGTAGGGTTTTTTCGGAGAAGTATAAGATTGAAATGGGGGAACTAGGGTTTCTATTTGATATATTAACATGGGCCGGACTCGGTTAAATAAAAACAAAGAGGCCCGAGTTAAGAGTTTTGGTTCGATATCTCTATTGTTAAACTCGATCTTGTCTTAATTAGAGAGCAAGTGTCATATTTTGGACAACATGTGAATATTTAAAATAAATAAAATTATTTATAAAAAAAACATACAATAAGATCATAATCAAACTTATTCCAAAACTAAGCATGTAATCTGCAAACCTTAGGTTCGGGCTGTTCGCACTTAGTAAAGTGCGAACAGACTGAAAAGTTGAAGCAAACTGTTCACTGTTACTAACAGCCTGTTTTAGGTTTTCAGTTTGTTCGCACTTACTAAGTGCGAACAACTCTTGTCTTAAAATCAGCATGTTGACCCTGTTTGACTTGTTCGCAGTTACTAAGTGCGAACAGACACTTGATTACTGTTCGCACTTATTAAGTGCGAACAGACCCGAAGTTGTGCTTTGAGGTATCAGACGCTTATATTTGGAATAGAGCTGTTCATGGGCGGGCTTGGGCGGGTAGCAGACCGGGTAGCACCTAAAAATTCTACCCACGGGCTCAAATATTCAAAAGCCCGCCCGCATTCGTGGGCATATTTTTTGTCGCTACCCACCCATTTTTAAAGCGAGCGGGACCCGCGGGTAAGCGGGTATATTTATATAAAAATTATAAACATAAATCATATTATAAAGTTAAGTTTTTATAAGAACAAACAAAATATAATACATTATCTTAAGTACTCTAAATATATATAAAGTCTCAAAATACTCAAATTACATAAATATTGAATATAGAGGGTGGAGTCGGCTACTTATTCGAACTTTGATAGTCGAATGCTTGATTGCTTTGAAGGTTAAAAATATCGAAGTAGATAGTAGAATTACAAACTTTATTAAAGTCTAAAAGAAGTAAATCTTAAGGCTAGTATAAGAGTAATAAACTAAAGTTGGATATGGGTCATGTAGTAGTATAGTTTAATAATTAATAGAATTAATTATTTAATAAATAATATATTAAACTAAGCGGGCGGGCAGGTATACCCACGGGTATGTTTTTGGTGTCGCTACCCGCCCGTTTATCTTGGCGGGCAGGTATTACCCGTCCAAACTTTAATTTTTTTTGAAAAATGTTGTCCATGCCTGCCCTTTTTTCGAGCCGGATGGATCGGGCTTGGCAGGTCGCCCGCCCATGAACAACTCTAATTTGGAATAAGTTTGATTTAGATCTTATTGCATGCTTTTTTTATTAAGAGTCTAAGTCCTATATATTTCAAATTTTCAAAACTTGTGAGAGACGATTATGTATTGAGACTGTCAATATGGATCGACTTAAAAGCCAAAAATGGAAAAATAAATATAGCCCTAGATTTAAAAAAAAATCAGTTTTGATATTAAAAGTATCAATTCTACATTAGAGGGATTAACTTCAACTTAAAGTGAACCCTAAATTTATCAATTAAAATAAAAATTTCAACTTTGGCCTAAAAGTGATCATTATAATGATGGATTTCTACTTAGCAAGTTTATAACCTCAAAATTAATTAATTATTTTAATGTTGTTAATGTTGACATTAAAGTGATCATTTCTTATTATCAATTATATGATCAACTATAATTTTTGAAAGAAATCAATAAAAAAATATTTCTATTTGATATAAATGTGATCAATTTCTATTTACACCTTTATAAAAGTTATAAAAGTTAATATTAATAAATTAAGAATAAAATTATCTTACTTGACTATATTATAATTTATAAATTGAGAATAAAACACAAAAAATAAGTCCCACATATAGTGTAAAAATGTAGTAACTGTAACGACCACGACAGTACAACAATGATGCGACAACGTGAGTGATGCAAATGCAATTATCATAACACCTAAATATTGCTCGAAAGTCGAAACCATAAAATATCCCCAAATGCGATTTTTTAACACCTTTATATTGCGACAAATCAATTTGTTTATTTTAAAAACCTTTATAACGCGATAGATGCAATGCGATAACAGAAACACTCACCAACATAATTGCTTAGTATGCTCAATCCTGGATGTAAGTTAGTAAGTGGTAACCAAAAAGAATCAAAACAACATTTGCATAAAACTACCAGGTCGAGAGACATTTATAAATTTAAACTTCCTGAAATAATTTACATGCATATCGAAACTAGCTCATTTATCCTTCACATACAAGAGAAACACATATTCATCTTCCTAATATACCGCGACTTTTGGGTTGAACTAGGTTCTTTTTATGCAAGACATCTCACATGTATACCTTTTCATAGTTCGATATGTTACGTTCGAGAGGGCGAAGAAGATGCATTGCTCATTTTGCTAGGCACTGGAGTGTTTCTTCTAGACTGGCGTTTCGTAGGAACAAGCTTTGTCTCCGTCTCCAATTTGTTTCGGAATACATCATCTTCATCATCGTCATCTTTAAACACCGGATGAATATAGGCATTTTGAAGGTATCCTTTTAAGTTGAAGTTTGGTTCTCTAGCACGTTCTAGTGTATCTTTCATCATTGCCTCCTGAAAATCTCATGGGAAAATAGATTTCAGCAAATAAATACATGTATAAACAATGGCGTATCTAGACACAGGCTGATATGTTAACTGATGTTAAGTGTTCAAATCCATAACTTTTTATGCACGTTTATAAAGGTGTTCCATGCCAAAGAGAGTCATGGCCCAAGTAATAAAATTTTTCTGGATTCGCCCCGTGTATAAAATCAATTATTCACAGTTTATATTGAAGATCGAAACACATTACTTGATGACTTTCATTTTTTGATTAGAAGTTTGCGAAAAAATTGGAACGTTTGATTATAATAGATTTTTGACCGACCTGAAGAGGATAAGTTTTGAATGCCGGCTCAAACCGGCCCTTGCAGAACCTATGGAACCAAATAGTAAGAATCGGAAGGGCGATGAGAAATGGCGTTGACGAAGCAGCCTTCTTTGTGCTCAACAATCCCATTAGAAGCAACTGCGAGAAAACCATTGCTGTGACAATCCGTCCATGGACAGCCGGCCAAAAAGCCGCAGCACTTTCATACTCCTGATTGTAAACGTTTATGATCTGCATCACGCAACCAAGCACTTAAGTTCGATCAACTGTTAACAACTCGTTTTCATTCAAATTTACGAATATTCACCTGATGTCGATACACAAGATAAGAGAAGCCGAAGAAGACCAAAATGAACGGCAGTAGAATTGGAGTGACTACAGCATACACAAGGCCTAGCAATATATACAATTGTATCTGAGGTTCCCCAGTGTTAAACCCGATGCTTCCTGCATCCATTGCTGCCTCCCTATCCTTCTCAGTCTTCACCAAGAACCAGTTCTTCAAGTGGTATATAATCAAGGGTTTTACTCTAAGAATCTCACCAGCAACGCCAGCCCATCCGTCAACCATAATGTAAGTTATGAAGAATGTCGCCTTCATTGGAATCGACATTCCAATGATCTCGAAGATCCTGTCAAACAATAATATCACATTACACGAAGGCAAAACTTATGCAAATGGTTGAGTCTCTAATATATATGTTATATACTCTATAACGCCCTCTCATACGAAAACCCCTTTAGACTATAAACATCGGTCTGTGTTACTCACTTACTTGGACTCGTACTGATGTCGAATACTGGTACGTGTCCAAGTGTTGAATACGTCTAAATATTCAATTTTTACGCCTAAAAGGAAGTGTCTAAGTGTCATACCAAAGTCTAAGCATCAAGGATCAAACATGGGTACGTGAAACAAAATGAAGAGTCTGAGTAACATAGGCGTAGCCGCGTAGGTACAAGTCTCCCTTATACTTGGCACTAATAATTACAATTGAAAGGAGGGTGGACGGGATTTGAACCCCTAGCCTGAGCTTATGATACAATGTTAAAAGAATCAACTCAACCAAAAAGCTTAAGCTGATGGTTGAGCCCTAGACATATATGTTATATACTTTATCACTTACTTAGATGGCGGCTGATTGACAAACGTTTTGAGTTGTTCGATTGCAGTTCCAGTTACAACACTTCCGAGGAAAACATTGACAAAATTGAACATGTAATATCGTGAAGCTGATCTCCTTTCTAGAGATGATAATGATTCAAAGCCTTCAAATTTGGACATCATCATTAATATTGCTGGCAAGAAGATCAGGAAAAGCTTCAATGCAAGTCCAGGTAAGAAACCTTGAAGGAAAGATTTGATAAATTTCCTGCATTATGAATACTCGCCTAATCAAAATAATGGTAATTCACAAATAAACACACAACAACCATGCACTCTTTATTTATGTGAAATTGCAACAATCTTATAGGCGGGCAGGGTTCAAGTGAGGAAAGGCTTGGAGTAGATAACTAGCCCCAAATGCGTTTTGCAATATAGGGTATACCGGAAACAAACTCATAGTTATTAAAAAGGTTGTGTACATCAAATTTTCCCAACCATTCGGTTACTCTAATGCCATTAAATGACTCCACATAAAGGCATGGTTTGGTGGGGGTCAGATGTACATAACCTTACTCTTGCTAGTGATAACAAAAAGATTGTTTCCGATTGACCAATGGTATCAAACATCATTTGCAACTTCACATAAATAAGAAACGCACATGATTTAATGAGCTATTTTAATAGACAAGACGGCTTACATTTCCACGAGAGGCTTTAAGAAAGGAGCATATCTCTGTATCCCCTCAATGCTTGCAAGTGATTGTACAAAGGCGATAGGGATAATGAAGAAAAAGGTCAGAAAGAAGAATGCAATAGACATTATAAGCCTCCGAATGCTGAGATAAACATAAGGAATTGCCAAGTTCGGCCAATATACATCACGCGGCTCTGGGGCCCATCCCGTCAACCATATAGTTGGGTTTCTTGTTTGCTGAGTCTGTGCACAAACAGCAGCACCCCAACGCGTCTTAAAAGAGACAAAAGCAGCAGGCATGATAGACTTTGGATCTTGTTTAACTCTCTCTTTTTCCTCAGCAATCTGCAAGAAGTATTTAAACAAAATCAGTATACTCCATGAATTCAACACAAAAACAGATAGGAAAAAGGGTCTTAAAACAAATAATTATTTTAAAGCAGCTTATGCAGCATGGTATTCCTGCAAAAAACATCAACCAGCACCACTGTCTCATGATTAACTAATCTCCTTGTGAATTACGAATCAAAAAAAGTAATTTATGGTCGGTTTTGGGCTATTTTAGGGTAATTTTGAGCAAATCGCACAAACCAAAAATCGAATTAACAAACGAATCATGTTACACTGACCAACACTACTAACAATCATGATAGAGCTTCCAACATAGTGCAAAAACGTGGGCACAATGGTGATTGCAATAATGGACATGATGATGGGGTTATTGTAGTGCCAAATATCGGCCGAAGTATGAGATATCCCTCGGCACGGCCCAAAATGCACTTTTTTAACCATTCACAACACAAGAAATATTGGTTTGTTTCTTTTGAAAACTTTTAAAACACGGGCACGACTAATGCGATGCGATGCAATGCTGCCTTCTTTATGCATGATTTCCAGATGAAATTTTGTTGCACCTTAACATTTTAGCCTTCAACAAAATCTGGCATCGTTTACAATGGGACCAAATTTAGAAAAACAAGTGCAGTCTACTAATTGCCATTTCCTGCACATAACCCACCAGAATTTATAGCATACTCTAGCACAAAGACTCCTGGTTTAGTTCTCAAACTTCTTCTCATAGTCATTACTTTCTAATCAAGTGAAGCATGAAACCATTTTGTAATTAGTAAAACAGTATTATAATCTCTTTTTTAGTCTCAATAGATTATACATATTAGACAAACAAAAACCCAAAATGGCTAGAATGTGGTACTCACTTCTTTTGTCAGTCTCTCGATTTCAGCAACATAATAATGTATGGCATCAACTTCTTGTCCGCGTAAGCCAAGAAATCCAGTCTGCAATATTTAGGAAAAGGATAAGCATTAGAAAAGTGTTACACAAACCTGAAGTCCCCCCTCTTCTGTTAAATTAGGTTGGACTTATTGTAATTGCCAACAAATAATTGGGGAAGCTCGAGATGCACACACTTTATAAGTCAAGGAGATACTTGTTAGAGTTCACAGGTTCGAACCCAGTGTAGAGGTCACGTGTTTGAATCTCAACTACCCCTTAAATTCAGGTGGAATATTTCGCAATAGGTTTGACCCGGCTTGGGGTCTCAACCGTCAGCTTAAGCTTTTGGTTGAGTTGGTCCCTTGACAATACCATCCCAAAACCATATGGCAATGGGAGGAAGGACTCCAATGACTTATAAAGTGTGCACAATATTTAATTTATCCGTATGTGATAAATCATCCCAACATCTTCATCCCTAGAATCCGAAATTTCTTTGTGAGCGGATATAATTAGCTCTAGGATTGCCCATTTGTAGAATTCACATTGCAGGAAATTACCTTAGTCATGGGTCTTTGATCAGGCTTTCTAGAAAACTTTAGTTCATAGTAATCAAGCCAATTTTCCTTCTTTTTCTTCTCTTCAACTAAATCTGCCAGCTTGTTAGCATTGTAAACCACCTGAAATTGCATTAATATTTTCTCATAGTAGCTTAATATGAGATGGTTTTGATGAGAATCCATCAAGAACATACAACATTTGCTCGAAATCCTAGACCAACCAAACACCCCCTATGAGGTAAACAATCAGATGCTTGCAACCCCTCGTAGTTGTAAAACTATCTTCTATTTTCTTTTAATGGCTACACTTCTCCTTTTTATGTGAGAGCTTTTTGAGAGAAGCGTAGCTATTACAGAAAACGGAGGATATTAGTTGTGCCCTTCCTGTTCCCTCTATACCTTTCTTGGAGCACTTTTTAAAGCCATTGGTAACCATTCTATTTTAGGGTAGCATTGAACTTTTGTCGAAACAATGTAAAATCGTTTGTTTGACTATTATTTCAAAATCGAGGGAGGTCAAGGAAACCCCTTTAAACTCACAGACGTCTTAAATTGAAATCCACATTTACAAAACATAAACCAAAATGAATGATGTGATCAAGAATGCCAAACCTGGTGTGTGAGATAATGATCAGGATGATTGACTAGGAAAAAGTGCTCCACAAGCTCACTAGTGGATTCGTGTGCATCGGGGGGAACATTTCGTACCAGGACCTAATGATACAAAATTTAAGTTATTGCGAGCAGAAACAGAAAGCTAGCAGCATTCGATCGAGTGATGAATGAGTTCATGCTATGTAACGTACGAGGCACAGGGGCATTGGTAATATGTGAAGAACTAAACATGAAACTTATTGTGAATGCCAGCAAATTATCAGGTAAACACGAGGTGCACACACCCTATAAGCCAAGAAGATATATATCATCCCAAAACCATATGGCAATAGGAGGAAAGGCTCTAATGACTTATAAAGTGTGCACATCATCTTAGTTCATCAATGCGGGATAAGCCATCCCAACAGAAGAGCTAAAACAGAATTGCAAAATACCCTTCACTCAATCTCGCCAGTCTAGTTTTTTACTATCTTATTTAAGGATCGTACCATGTTCTCTTATCCACATCAATATAAAAAAAGAACAGAAACTGTATCCAAGCAAGACAACTAATAATCTTACAGAAAATTGATCAGGACGACGTCTTTCTGCAGCCATGAATTGCAACCGCATTGCTGCAACATTTGCATATTCTTTATAAAGAATAAAGCATGCCCAAAATGTGAAAGCATATTCCATTACTAAATGAGCCCAAAACCTACAATGTTTTAAGAAAATCAGCAGCATAATGAACAGATCATAAGGGACATACCCATGTAGAAGTAAAACTTTATTGCCTAGCTGCCAACTATTGAAGCTAAAGGAGCAAGCTCATGCAAGTCTACAGTCAACATCATCAAGAAGGGATTTTAAGGTCACAAGTCATTAAATCAGATCCAATGGTCACCCACATAAACAAAAAAAAGATATGATTTCTTAAGGAATTACTCTCATGTCTCAACACTATAGTCAAGGCATCAAAACATATTGTATCCTCCCTGCAAGCAAGGGGATCGTTGACCTAGAATTTATAAGATCATGGCACTCATTCATGGGACGTTTGAGGTTTTTCAATACATAAATTAAGAGGATTCTGATAAAAAAGATTTGTATAATCAAGCCGAGGGTCTCACTGACTACAACTTTCTTTTTTTTTTTTTGAGAATGGTATGGTCTTTCGTCATCTAACCCGTCCCAAACCCTGATCATAACTTCTATAAGTTGGATATACTACTCTGGGTATGATGAAGAGGATAACTTGTAGGGCACTGGCACTTACTAATGATGAAAATATGGAATTGTCAAAATGTTGGGTGAAACTTGTAACCCTCCTCAGATCGGAACATACCGTGTATGATGATAATGATGAATTGTAGGGCATATACTAAGGATGGAATTGTCAGAACGTTGGGTGAAACTAGAAACAAAATATTGTCTATTTTCCTTACTGATCAATGTAGGTTTCAATTGATATCTTATTCGGAAACAAAGAGAGCTACACTATTATGTTGTTCGTGGTGACTAAAGTACTATTCTCAAAGAGTATTTGGTAATGTAACATAAATATTAATCTCAAAGTAAAAGATCTACATTTTAAGAGAGGGTCGAACCTTTTTGATTCAAGCGGTATATTTGAAATCGAGAGCTTATCAATGCTACTGTAAGTAGTTTTGGACAGTTTCAAGGTATCGTTTGTGTAGTTAACAGGAATCAGAACCAATGCAGAAAGCACCGTCATAGGGACAAAAATCTTTAGTCTGCAAAATGGGAAAGATAGATTGCTTAAAGATAGCAACACACAAGAAGATTAGCATAACATTAGTATGGCCTAATACAGAAAATGTAGCATGACTAATGAGTCCAGGGTTATCAACATATTAGAGAAACAGAAGGTGCTAAACTTCTAACAGGCTTATCTAAAATGTCTTGTCTTCAGAATTCCGACATGACAAGCAGAATGCCACATCACCATCTCATACAAACTCCTATCTGGTGGAGTATTGGAGTCTCAGCCTTCAACTTAAGCTTTTTGGCTGAGTTGGTTCCTGATATGGTATCAGAAGCCAACGTAAAAAGAGGTCATGGGTTCGAATCTCAACCACCCCTCATTTAAAGTGGAATATTTAGCGTCAAGTATAAGAAGACAAGTGTTGTATACTTGTATCCACACTTCTAGCCTAAAGGACTCTCGTATGAGGGGGCGTGTTAAAGTATATAATATATCTCGGGGCATAACCATCAGCTCAAGCTTTTGGTTGAGTTGGTTCCATGACAACAAACAACATAATGCAACAAAAGACGACACAAATCTCAAATTTCAGCATACCCTATCAAATAAATCCTTAAGTAAACTGCAGAATCCAATCCAGCATGATCAATAAGCTCCGATTCGGGCATTCTTAATGCATCTGGCATCCAATTCAAGAATCTCAAATATGACTTGAAGTCCAAGTTCACAAATTTGCTCACAAAAGCTCCTGTGTTAAGTGGACTATTTCTTAAGCCCTTAAGGTACCATTTTGGAAAGTAGACTCTATCATTGAAGGGTTGGATCCTCAGTAGTGCAAATGCCAACAAGAACACAAGTGCACTTAAAAGATTAAAACCAGCAGAAACCAATATATCAGAAACAGAAGCCATCCTTTTTCTTCCAAAGTTTGTTACCTACTACAAACTTCCTTTCCCCAACAAGAAATGTCACTTGTATTAGCTATATCTACATGAACAAAAATATGAAGAACAATGTTAACACTTGATATGCGTCAACCATAGTGCAAAAATACTGTAACATAAACGGTGATTTGGTAATGAAAATGATACGGTAATTGTAACACCAAATATCGCTAAAAGCATGATATATCCCTCAAGACGACGTTTTTAATTTTATACACCTTTACAATGCAGAAAGTTCTCTATTCTCTTCTTTTTTGGTAAAAACTTTACAATGTGGCCTTTGTTTTTTCACTATGAAGTTACCCTTTCCATAGTGTTGACAAGGGTACATCAAGTATCAACCAATAATCTAGAGATTCAAAGAAGGGTATAACCTAGTCAATTTCAGACGGTTGAATCGGGTTTGACAATAAGTTCGACAAAAATACCACGTAATTTTTTCATTAAAATATAACAATCAAACCTTTTTTTAATTATATTTGGCAAAAACAACTTTTTCAACTCATAATTGTGCAATATTAAACTCAAAAAAAATTATAAAATAATATAGTAGATTAAAACTCGAAATATATTGATGTAAAACTCTAAAATTTAACAAATTTTAGAAAATCGAGTCGGATCGGTTGGGTCTCAGTTAGTCGAATCGGATTAAAATTTGACAGTTCTATGTACCATTTAAAAGCTACATGAAATTCTACATCCCAAAAAAATGCTCAAATAGCTATGATAAGTGTAAATTGCTAAAAGGTTTACAATTAATTCAATTCTCAAACAACAATTTGAATTGCAATGAAAAAGCAGCTGAAACACAACACTAAGCATATTAATAGGCCGGCCTAGTATTTGGGGCTCTGGGCGAAATAACATATTAGGCCCTTTTCCTTTGCACTTTATAATTTAAATGGACCTTTTATAACCATTATTTTACTTTTTTGACATGGGGCGTGGGCGACGGCCCCTCTTGCGGCATATTAATCCCATATGAGAACCAACTTTTGCACATATAATATACATACAATTATACAAAACAATAAAAAAAAGACAAAACTGAAAGAATTAAAAATACCCAGCATAAATAGAGATGATGTTGACCTCCAAAACAACCAAAACACAATTTCTATCATATTTCAAAATTTTAATCAACAAAAATAGTTTTTGTTGCAATAAAAATCATTTTTAGCAATAAAACATAATAAATCTATAACTTTCATCATGAAATTAAATACTCATGTAAGACCCCTTAGCCAAAAAAACAAAAACTTCATAAATCATAATAGAAGTACAAACTAAAAACTAAAAATTTCAATAAAGCATACTTCAAGTTTTTACAAAAACCCAAAATTGCTATAATTATATATTAATATATTATATATGTAGATAAATAATTCATCATTTCACATAAAAAGTACTAACATCCATAAAAAAAATTCAAAAAAAAAACAAAAATGGGTAAAATAAACTTACATTGTGAAATTCCTTAGAAAAATGTTGATAAGAAGAAGACATAATAAGGAAGATAAAGATGGAAGCTTTGCTGACAAGGGTATGTTTAGATTGCCTTAAATGCTCAATTAAGGTAATCAAAAATATTCTTTGTTTCATTACTGATATAAAGCAAGCAAATAAACCCATTTGGTAAGGAAAAAAAATTGATTTGGGGAGTAAATTCAATTAAATTCAAGTCAAATAAGACTAAGAATTAAAAAAAAAAAAAAACTCCCATTTCTCTTGAAAAGATGGAAGAACAGTGTGGAAAATTTGAGGGAAAGGGAGGACATAAATGGTGGGAGATTAAACGTACCGTTGAAATTATTAAGGGAACCTTAACGTTTACATCTTTCCACTACACATATTCTTGAATAAGAGTATAAGATTCTATAGGGTGAGATTAACTCTATTAAGTTGATTTATGTTCATCGTCAAATTTTAACTAACTGCAAGCATACGGTGTATGTGTAGTGCGGGTCGAATATAAGGACACTAGATAACTCTAAATTGTATACTTAGGGTGTTGAAGTTATTATTTGTTAGGTGATTAATTAAAGGGGCGTTCCTGATTATAGGTAGCAGGGTCGTCGATTAGCAAGGGTAAAACGGGCTACCGCTCAGGGCCCTAAAATTTTTAGGGCCAAAAAAACTTATTTTTGTGTATATAAGTGATAAGACAAATTCATGTGAGAGACGGTCTATTTGAAAGATCATCTCTAATTGAACTGGTCCATAAAGAAAAATGTAGAGTTTAAGTAGATATTAAGCTTTAATGGGCTGGGCCTGGAAGATGTCTTTCTGAAAGACGGTCTCTCAGAGACTAGCTGGAGTGATAATAATTTGAATTAAATTTATATATAACTAACATTTTTTCTAAGTAATGTGAGTTCTTAGTGGTTTTTATATAAAGTAGATTAAATATTAACACTAAGAACAGAGTGTTTTATTTTAGTCGTTACGCCTTAAGTTTTTAGGGGCCCTTTTTATCTTTAGCTCTGGGGCCCAAAAATGAACGAGACGGTCCTGATAGGTAAGGTAGGCATTTGTCTAGGACCTAGAGTTAAAAGGGTCCTAAAATTAGAAAATGCTATTTAAGAGAAGTAACACTTAAAAATTTGCAATTTATGAGTCAGCTGGTCTTGGGTGAGACCGTCTCAAATTGAGACACGAGTGGGTCGGCCCAATTCGCGCTCCTTACATTCTTTCTCTCTTTTTTTTCACTTTCTGTAGATTTTTCAATTTTACTCTTAAAGGTATTAATTTTGACCATAAAAGTATCAATTTCAATTTAGGTATTAAAATTGATATCTTTAAGGTCAATATTGATACCTTTAACGTACAAATTGAAAAATGCACAAAAAATGAAAAAAAAACAAAAAAAAAGGAATTTTTGAGGGAAATAGGCGCAATGGGCCGGCCCAGTTGTAGTCTTAGAATAGGACGGTCTTACGCAAGTTTTTGTGTTTATGAGTAGTTCTTTTATTTACCTTGTTTAGAATATATTATTTTTATAATATATATATATATATATATATATATATATATATATATATATATATATATATATATATATATATATATATATATATATATATATATATATATATATATATATATATATATATATATATATATATATATTTGCTATTAACTTCAAAATACAACCTTTCCTTCCAAGAAGAAATAACCAAAATGAACAAGATCAATAAGAAGAAAACTGATTGTGCAAAACTGATTGTAGGGCTATGGACGGAGATGATCTACAGCATATGGACCCAACGTAACAAAAAAATCTTCGACAATCATAGTCTTAGTCTAAAAGAAGTTATTGACTGTATAGTTTTTAGAGTAGCTGGGAGAATTAACAGTAGAATGAGTGACATGCTTGTATCTATGTAGCTCTTTTTGTGGTTTTTGGGCTCTCACTCCCTATTAGTCGCGAGTGAGAGCGTTTTTGGTGGCTCGTGCTGGAGTTAATTTCCGGGCCGGGCGTCTCCCTTTTGTACTCTGTTTTTGGTATATAATACAAATTATTTGACAAAAAAAAACTTCAAAATAAATACAAAGTTTATTATCTAAGCATATGCATTGGGTGTATATGTTAGATATATATTAGAAAAATCGATATATATTAAGAGATTTTTAACGTTATTACAATACTCCATTAAACTAATGGACAAAAATTACTTTATTTATTTTTTTTATTAATTAAAATACTTTTGACAAATTCTTTATTAAGAGTGTCTCACTGTGAGACGACTAAATATTGGCTGACCCAATTCTAATTTATTCAAAAAAATATTTTAGAGTAAATTACAGCAGTTATATGTTGAAGTTTAACTAATTTTATTTTTTTCAAATATAAAAGATTTTGACTACTTTTATGGGATTGTCTCAGGGTGAGACAGTCTCGTGCAAGACTTGCTGAAAACTTTTTCATAAAAGAAAAGATTTCAAATGTAACTCACAAATAGAAACACTCAAAACGAAATATGTTATCAACATGGTTGAATACACGAGAGTAAACAATCAAGCCTTTTCCTCCCTTTGCCTACCCTATGTCATAAAAAAATGAAAAAATTACCGTAAATAATATAACATTTTGTTTATTTTTCTACAATAATATAATTAAACAATGATGCTAAGTTGGTTTAGGCTAACGCATAATAAATCAAATTGAGTTGTTCCAATCAAAAATTATAATTTACCACATATGATATACAAATCTTAAGATATAATTCCATTCCTTTTTTTATTTATGATATTATCTTTATAGGCATATGAAATTTTTTAAAAAGATTATAATAATTATAATAATAATAATTATTAGGTAATAGATAGACAAATATAATGACATTAAATATCAACATATGTAATCAAAATAAAAAATAAAAAAATATCAACATATTCATCTTTCCCTTTCTCTTTTACTTCATCCGTTCTGAAATACTCGCTACATTCCATTATGTGCACTATTCATCGTTCAAGCTTATTTTATATATTGCGACTAATGTGTAAGTAAAAATATAGTCAAGTGGGATCTTATTTGAATCGTCTAAATCGCATACTTTCATGATATTAACTTTTTATAATTTTTAGATGTGTAAAACGTAACATATAAATAAATAAAACAACGCATTGAAAAGCGTAATAAGTAAAATGTAGCAAGTATAATGTAACAGAAAAAGTAGTTTTTAAGGCGCTTTGTAGAACACAAATTCTTACTTGAGACCGTCTTTTGTAAAGAAGGCTTTTAAAAGCCCAGTCCAATTCTAAATATATATTGTTACAACTCTAAATATAAGTTTGAGTTGGGCTTTTAAGACTCGTCTTTAAAAAAACGATTTCTCAAAACAGCACTGGTTTGTAGAAATGGTGTGAATCAAAGTATCAAACCACTAAAAAATGAAACAAGACTAATGGACATGTGAACCAAACATTGAACAACAATATTCCATGATCCATCCCGCTATTACAAAATTACAATCAAATCTCAAAAGTCACTTACCATTTATATCCAATCACACTTATATCCATTGATTTCATCACAAATACATTCCCTCTTATGTTCCATTAAGATGATTAGGTGAGAAATAAACTTACCTATTTTTGGAAAAGTGATATTTGATATTTGTTTCATTGATATTTTATGAATGAATTAGACCTTAATATCTTTAATTATAAATAACAAAAGATATAAAACATAAATATTAATAATCCATACATTTAGACGAATCTAATAAAACTTTACTGGACTAAGTTTTTAATTTATGAATTAAAAATTAAACACAAATTAATGGGATGAATAAATAATGTCAAAATTTCCAATACTATTACACCTATTTTAAAACGAATGAAAAACTTAATAAAAATAGAATAATTTGCGAATTACAGTTCTAAAGTTTTGAAAATTTTCGAATTACAACCACCAACATATCAATGTTTATAGAGTTTAGGCCAAATACTAAAATGGTCAAAACTCAATAATTTGGCTTAAACGCTGTAGACTTTGATACTTTGACACTGTTATTTGTAAAAAGAAAATACATTACAAATTACAATTATAATTCGCAAAAGGGCTAAACTCTAAAATTATACTACCTCCTATTCAGCCTGAATGTTCCATAATTTTTTGACACTATTTATTTATCACTTTTAATTTGTATTATACTCTCAATCTATAAGTTAAAACATAGTCATGTGGGATCTTGTTTGATTCGTCTCAATACAAGGATTATTAATATCAAATTTTTATAATTTTTAATTAAGAATAATTTGAGATATTAAGGGTTAAAATGTTGCCTCGACAAGTATGAAAAACTAAATGAGACATTTAGGCTAAATAGAAGAGAGTAATTTGCAAATTATTCATAAAAATAAGTCTCCATTCCCCAACATAAATTCTTACTTGAGACCGTCTTTTGTAAAGACGGTTCTCAAAAGCTCAGTCCATTTCTAAATATATATTGTTACAACTCTAAATATAGATTTAGGCTGCTTTTGAGAGTCGTATTTATAAAAGACGGAAGACGGTCTCTCAAGAGAGCACCTGATTCCCCAGACCCCTCCTCCTTTAAAAACCCTTTAAGTAGTCCAAAGTCCAAACCAATTCACTACATTCACTCACTCACTTAGTCACTCACTCACTACATTCTGTAATGGCGTTTACAGCAACATCAGAAACCCAAAAGACATCCCTTTTAAACGAACACAAAGAAAAACACTTTACTGCCGGAGAAGTTGTCCGTGATATAATAATTGGTGTATCAGACGGTCTTACCGTCCCATTTGCTCTTGCTGCTGGCCTTTCTGGTGCCAATGCTTCTTCTTCTATCATCCTTACTGCCGGCATTGCCGAAGTCGCTGCCGGCGCCATTTCTATGGGCCTTGGCGGGTATCCATCATACTCTTTCTTTCTGTCTCTTTAAATTTGCTACATACTTTATATGCTTATTACTCTACATTGGCGGATTTTTGAGCCGAGACATTCTTTAACCACACCCTCTTTTATTGGCATAAGCGGCCGTCGTTTTTCCCTCCTTAGACCCTGATCGATATGTTGATAATGGCCAAAATTAATGTGAGAATAGTCTTTATGTCAAATCTTTATATGGGTTTGATGAATTATATTCTTGAAATAAATTCTTTAATCATAAGTTAATTTAAAAATTTGAGAATTAAATTTTGATCAAGCCTTTATATAGGTTTGAATATTGTTGAATTCTTTAAATATTATATAAAGTTGTTTCCTTTTCCTTATTACATATGGTCATCATTATCATCTCCTTAATGAAATCCGCCCTAGACAGGATTTAGAGGATAAAAAAAGGTAAATTAATACTTTCATCACGAAAAGGTTGCGAGGGAAGAAAACCCTACAATTTTATTAATAATATAATAATAATTAATACTGATCGCATTTTTCTAGTACTCCCCCACAGAGAATGAGTATGGATTGTCCGTGTTCTTCCTAAAGTGATTGTTATATATTGGGATTTTGATTGAAGGTATTTGGCGGCGAAGAGTGAGGCAGATCATTATGCAAGGGAATTGAAAAGAGAACAGGATGAGATTATTGCCGTTCCTGATACAGGTACACTATTAATTTTGGGGATTTTTTAATTTCACAAAAGTAATTTTATAGTACAAAATAATAATCAGGTGCTATCTTTAGAGACCGTCTTTTGTAAAGACGAATGTTAAAAGTCCAGCCCAAAATCTATATTTAGAGTTGTAATAATATAATATATATTTATAATTGGACTGGGCTTTTAAGGGCTGTCTTTATAAAAGACTGTCTCAACTAAGAATTTGTAATAATAAAAAGTCAATTTTGGGTATAGGTAGTGAAAATTAAATGTTTATTGTGGAATGAAATATTTTCAATTATGTGTATCACTAAAATGTCTCGGAAATGTAAAGCTATTTTAGAGAAATAAGACCACCACTAAATTTGGAGATAAGGTCCAAAATGATTTTTAATGGATACTTTTAATTGGATTAACTTAAGTTGTGTATGTATTTGCAATTTGAAGCATGTTTTTATGTAAAAAGTATATATGTAGCCAAAAAAACTTTAGATAATAGTATTGATTTTGTGGTACTAATTTTAAAGTTAAAAAAACCCATAAACAAAAAGTGTATTTTAAAGTATATTACTCTATCTTTAAGAGTTTATTATTTTTAATTAATTTTTATAAGGGTTTTTTAATTAAAAATGGAAAATTCTAAAGTTCAGAGAAACTATACTTCTACATCATTCACCACATATATGTACTTCCACTCTCCCATTTAATTTGCAGTATTTTCTACTTTAGTCTGGACCAGTTAATTTGCATCATTTTTATTTTTGGATTATGACCCACCACTTTTTTTAATCTCATTCATACATTTTAACTCTCTTTTAATTTTAACCACACAATTCATTCTATTTCTTCATTTATTACCATTATTTACCTTTTTCTTAAAAAACAATAACGTTCTCTTTGCTTCAAATTATATGGGACGGAGGGAGTAATGATTTACTTAAATAATTATACTAAATTTAATGACAATGCATATATAATACTCCCTCCGTTTCTTTTTTATTGTCCAATTTCCTTATTTGATTAGTTCACTTAAATTGTCCAATTTCCATTTTTAGTAAAGATTTTTTACCTAAATACCATATGTTCACACAAGTAAAGACCATAATACCCCTATTTATATTATTTAAAATACCCCAAGTATCACCTCTACAATTATTATAATTACTTAAATACCCCAACTATCACCTTTACAATTATTATAATCATTTAAAATACCACAACTACCACTTTCTTAATATAATATGCGTGCCCAACTCAAAGTGGATAATAATAAAGAACCGGAGGGAGTATATATTAATCAAAGATGGAATAATTAAGCAATTTGTTGGATTAAAATGCAGAAGCTGCTGAGGTTGAAGAGATATTGGGTGAGTATGGGATCGAACCACATGAGTATGCACCAGTTGTGAATGCTCTTAGGAGGAAGCCCCAAGCTTGGCTTGATTTCATGATGAAGTTAGTCTCTTCCCTTCCCTTCTCTTTAATTTATCATGCATTATATAGCGACACCGACACGTTCTAAAGTCTTAATCACAATAATATAAGATTTTTTATTGGGGTGAATTTAAAATGCTATTTAAAATTTAACCAATTTTAATTTAAAATGCTATTATAATAATCTAATATTGTTTTTAATTAACTGTATTCAATATATATATATATATATATATATATATATATATATATATATATATATATATATATATATATATATAGAGTCCAATATTTCATAACTTCATCACCAAGTACAAGTATTGGATCATTGAATGTTGGGACACTACCATATAAATGAATACAATTGGCAATGAAAAATGTAAAGCATAATTGAGTAGGTTTGATGAACATTGGTGCACAAGTACATCATAGAGTGGAAGATCCTAGATTCATTGTATATCATTACAATGTTTCATTACTTTCCTTTTTAGAACATTTAGACAAAATCAATGAATTAGGAAATTCTATATAATATCCCAATGATATGGCCATATAGGGTAAAAAATATCATTTATGGCCCATTCTATAATCATGTTATGGGATTGATTTCCTCATTTAACAAATAAATTATAGGATTCTTTATGTATGTAATAATTAATTTATTAATTCAAATTATATTTGGGATATTCTGTACGGTAGGAATGAACTTTTGCGAAAAACCAGTGGTAGCAAATTTTAAAAAAGAAATCCACAAATTGCATTGTACTTTTGAAATTTCACAACTTAACGTACAATGCTATTTTGTGGAATTTTAAGGAAACTGGGTTATTGCATTATAATGAAAAAAGACAAAGGTAAAAACGAAATTTCACAACTTAACGTATAATCTAGCGTTTTTAGGACATTGATGTTACGACAGCTTAAAATCTAATGTACAATGCTAGTTTGTGGATTTTTTTTAAGATTTACCACCAATGACCTTTTGCAAAAGATCATGCCTACCATGTAGAATATTCCTTTACATTTTATGAGTGTTCTAATCAGATTTGATTTCAGTCGATTTTGACTCATTCGGCCACCTAGACTTCATGACTTAAAAGTTATTTTTTTAAAAGTTTAATTTTGGTGAACTTTTAGGAGTAAGTTGTGACTAGTCACATTACTTTGGCTTGTTTAGTTAATTCTTTTTTAAGAAATTCAGTAAAATTCATGATTAATTGATTTTAGGCATAAAACAGAAAAATGATGATGACATAACAGATTAAGGTAGCCATGAATGAAGGGTTGCATTAGAAATTGTATTTTAGTGATTGGATTATGTATTGATCCTCTCATGAAAATTTGTCTTTTCTTTGAAATAGACAAGTAAGGAACACAAGATTTTTTGACACCTGGTAAAGAACATGCAATTATACTATCATTTAATTTGCAACATTTTCTATTTTGGTCTGTTCTCCTATTTAATTTGCATCATTTCTATTTTTGGATTATGACCCACCACTTTCCTTTAATCTCATCCATATATTACAACTCTCTTTTAATTTCAACCACACAAATTCATTCTCTCTTTTCATTTATTACCATTATCTATCTTTTTCTTAAAAAACAATAACTTTCTCTTTGCTTCAAACTATATGGGACGAAAGGAGTGTATGAGTAATTGAGTATATATTTCTGAATTATATCATCACTTGAGATTCAAATGGTGATGCAAATGTCAAATACATTATAAAAATGTTTAATTATCATGAAAATTAGTGAACAATATGAAGTTAATCGATTCAACCAAATAGCTTAAGTTATTCGTTGAAGCCCATCATACAATACATTAATTTTACTGTATAGTGATAGAATGATTTGAGTGAAGGAGAGCTTGACACGTGTAATTATTCTATTGGGTAGGAGTGTTTATATTTATGGCAGTAATGACAGTAATTATTTGAACAGAAGTGCAACCTTCTAATTGATTGATTTATATTTATGGAATAAGTTTTGACCAATAATAATGAGTATGACCAGAAATTAATATATTCAGACAATCATAACATAATCGCATAATGATTATTTTCAATACAATATATATATATTTATATTTTCAATTATATTTATGGCATTAACAGTAAATATAGTGATTTTAACCAGCCATTATTTTCAATATACTATATAATATATACTAAATAATATACTAAATAAAATCAGGTTCTAAACGATAGGATTTTAATTTACAAAAATAAAAATCAGCTTTAAGTATAATATATAATATACTAAATAATATACTAAATAAAATCAGGTTCTATTATATTTATGGCATTAACAATATATATGGCATTAACAGTAGATATAGTGATTTTAACCAGCCATTATTTTCAATATACTATATACTAAATAATATACTAAATAAAAGCAGGTTCTAAACGATATGATTTTTATTTACAAACATAAAAATCATAACATAATCGCATAATGATTATTTTCAATACAATATATATATTTATATTTTCAATTATATTTATGGCATTAACAGTAAATATAGTGATTTTAACCAACCATTATTTTCAATATACTATATACTATATACTAAATAATATACTAAATAAAATCAGGTTCTAACGATATGATTTTAATTTACAAAAATAAAAATCAGCTTTAAGTATAATATAATATACTAAATAATATACTAAATAAAATCAGGTTCTATTATATTTATGACATTAACAATAATAATGAGTTTTGACCAATAATAATATACTAAATAGTCAAAGGTGATAAGGTGATATGATTTTATGTTGCCGTTTCTAGAGTGACTAGCAGGAAAGGACTAAAAATTCTCATATGCGATAAGGATGGTGAAATATGTCATCGTACTGAGAATGTAGTATATAAGGAGGTGTTTCAAAACTTATAAACTATTTATTAACAACCTATTCTGTGTTTTCTATATTTAATTCTTTTTTTAATTACAGTGTATGTATGCAAATAATTTATTACGCACCTTCATTTAATATTTTTGTTCGTATAAAATTTTACTAAAATATCAACGTATTAAAAAATCCGTGCATTGCACGGGTTTCTATACTAGTATACTATAAATTTAATAACGTCTTTTTATATGATAATACATGTCTTCTTCATACATGGTGTTAAATATTCTAATTGAAATAATAAGTGAAAGTGATTTGAATTTGTGATCCTTATGTCAAGCAATCAACTAGAAGCTTTAGTTATTAGTTAAAGCCATTAGATGATTTATATACACTATCAGTTAGTTCTTTGATATGGTATTAGAGGTTAACATGTCGAATAATTAATCTCGAGGTCAATGAGTCAATCTCATTAACTCTTTATTTGATCAAGTAGAATACTTAGTATCAGATATAAGGAGAGCATGTGCATCAATAATTCTGGTCAAAATGGTTTTATTACATAATACTAGTATTAGTCAGGGTCGTTCCTAACCATAGGTAGGTCTTTGCCTAAGACCCAGAGTTAAATTGGGCCCTAAAAATTAGAAAATAATAGTTAATGAAGTAGACACTTCTAAATTTGCAATTTATGAATCTTTTTTATTATTTAAGAATTATATGACACGTCTACATTTTTAATGTTAATTAATATAGGATGCGTATTTGTTATTCTTCGAAACACCTGTTTAAGTTCAAATTCAATCCTCCATAAAGATGGCTCATTTCTTTCAGATTGTCTAAGGCCCATATAATAATAATAATGATTCCTTGACTTTGGCCCCATTCTCCTTTATGGGTATGAGTGTTCGCCCTTTTTCCCTTTTTGAACCCTGATCATAATTTACTACTACCTCCGTTTCATTTTACTTGCAACACTTACCGTTTTTGGAAGTTTCATATTACTTGCAACATTATTATTTTTGGCAAAAATAATCTACTTATTTTATCCTCACTTAATTTCTACCCCACTATCACCATCAATTATACATCATTCCATTAATTATTTAATATACCCACAAGTCACAACCACTATCTACTTATAATAATTTTTTTATTTGTACCCCACATATCACCATTAATCGTATATCATCCTTACTTTTAACATACTGATTTGACGGCTTTTAAAAAATATGTCAAACCCAATAGTGCAACTAAAACAGAACAGAGAGAGTATGATTGGAATATGATTGTCTGGCCTTGAAAATCATGAAAGTACAAATGTCATTAACTCTGCTGCTTCATGTAGTCATGTCCCAATCTTATAGTATTCATCTTTCCCTTGAATATTTGGCATAGATTATTGTAGGAGGAGAACCTGTGACCCAAGATAAACCCTATGAGCACATGTCCAAGCTTTCAGGTCCCCAAATTAGCCAAACTCCTGGCTTCTGATTTGCAGCTTTTTACATATCACCCTGTAATGTTGGGAATGCAAAAAGCCTGATTTCTCTGCTACTTTAATAGAATTACTCCTAGTCTTGACATTCAAAGCTTTCCCCATATACTACATTTTTTTTTAAAAGTAATCAAAATAGGAAAGAAAATTAGGTTTGAGAATACGAAGACAAAAAAAACAATTAAAGGATAGAAAAAAGTAATTAAGATGAAAAGAGAATATAAATTTGTGGATGAGACTAAAAGAATGAAACTGAAACCATTCTCAAAAAAGAAAATGGTGCAAAATAATGAAAATTGGTGGAAAATGAGAGAAACAAAACAATTATTGTTTCTATATACCTATTTACAAGTTTAATATAATAAATAAATAAATAATTTTATTTTGTGATCTTTTTCCGATGTGTTATAAGTATTTTCAGTCAAATATAACATGTTAAAGTAAATAATATTTTTTGAAGCTTCAATTACCAGTTTAAATTTTTTGGTTGAGTTGGTTACTTAATATGGTATCAGAGCTTCAACCTCAAATTTCAAAGTGAAATATTCGATGCCATATATTTGGAGTGCATGTATATATATTGCATCTACACTAGGGGCTCTCGTGAGGGGCGTGATAGAATTTTCTTAGGTAGTGTTTAGCAACATAGAATTCATTTAAAAATAGGGAATTCAAATTTGGTATTCAAATTCAAGAATTGTACATGACACCTAAACACTTGGAATTTGCAAATTTTAATATTTGACCAATTTTACATTACTATTGAACTTCTATGTAGAATTGATTCAATTCCACATTTCCAAATTTAAGATTTGCCAAACATAGTATTTGGGCCAATCAATTCAATATTTGGAAATGAATTCCAAGTTGCCAAACATACCATTAGACAATAATTATGATAGACATTATTATGATGAAATAAATGCAGATTTGAGCTAGGTTTGGAGAAGCCAGACCCAAGAAGAGCCCTACAAAGTGCATTTACAATAGCAATATCCTACATAATTGGTGGGATAGTCCCTCTTCTTCCATACATGTTGATTCCTGTGGCAAAAAAAGCTCTATTTGCATCAATTATCGTTACTTTGATCGCGCTTTTAATCTTTGGTTACGCAAAAGGGCATTTCACAGGCAGCAAATCGATTAAGAGTGCGTTCGAAACAGCTTTGATCGGAGCTTTGGCTTCTGCTGCTGCATTTGGCATGGCTAAGGTTGTGCAAGGATAGCACAACACTTGGTGCACATTTTGATTTTGCTACTTTTATTGTATGCTTTCTTTTTATTGTTCAAGTTTTATGTTTACTTATTATGTCATTACAACTTTGCTTCTTTCTTCTTTGTTTTAGATTGATCATGTAATTGAATTGAACATCTCTTTTTTTTTTAATAAAGAATTGAACATCTTTTGCTTTGGTTAAAGACCATCCCCTCTTTTTCATTAACTTTTTTTTTTCAAATTATTCACAATAATTTTATTGATTTTCCTACATAATTTTAATTTTTAGTTAATCATGAATCATCTCAATTTCTGAGTCACTTACCTAGAAATATTATTTCTCAAATGATGATCGCTTTTTGCTGGTTGATTGGTAAAAAAAAGAAAATAAAATAAAAGCTCAAAAATATTCAAACTTAATTGTGTATATTTTTCCGTTTTATTATACTTGCAATTAACAGTGATATTTTCTTATACAACATGTGAATTGTTTTGGCTTGGCAAGTGAACTGAAATGGATTTCATCTCTTTATAACGATGAATATCAATAACAAATATATATATATATATATATATATATATATATATATATATATATATATATATATATATATATATATATATATATATATATATATATATATATATATATATATATATATATATATATATATATTTACAAAGTAGTCTAAGGGTGAGCAGATGGTAGGTCTAGGGTTCCATATTTAAAAGTAAAATTAATGGTTGAAGGATCTATAAATATTATGCATTGCAAAGAAAAGGGTTTCAATTACTATTTTGCCTAAGGGCGGGCCTGTTACAAATTGGCGAAACAAGAGTGGAGGAGTATGTGAAAAATATTCCTAAGGAGATAATGTGTGTAGTAATTTGACTAGCATTGAATTGCAAAATTGTGTCTTAAAATGCAAATAAGGTCATTTAACACACACTATTTTGATAGAAGTACATATACGTATAGATAAATATATACTAAATATATAAAAAATATTAAAATTAATTTATATTATAAATTCGAACATCTATCTTATCCAATAATGCAAATCGTTCAAGCAAAATTCAAATCATTTACCAAACAAAAATGAACACATTAAATTCAAAGGGCAGGTAGCTAACCGGTTCAGCTCTAGACTTCTATTGAATACCTCTAAGACGAGCTGATGCGTGGAAGCTGGTTTAGATATGCGATTTATTAAAAAAAATATTTTATATTTTATTATTATATACTATATAAACTATAGAGTGTATTTTCCATTAAATAATTTAATTAGCATGACTAATCACTAATGTAATTTACTAATTAGTCAAATATAACAATAATACAAAATCGTTGAAGCAAAATTCAAACTATTTACCCAAAAAAATAAACACATTAACCCCGAAGGGTAGGTAGCTAACCATTTCGGCTCTAGGCTTTTATTGAGTGTGTCCAAGACGACTTGATGCGTACAAGCTAGTCTAGATACGCAGTTTATTAAAAAATATATTTTATATATTATTATTATTATTATTATTATTATTATTATTATATACTTCTATATAGAGTATATTTTCCCTCAAATAGTTTAATTAGCATGACTAATCACTAATCTAATTTACTAGTTAGTCAAATATTATCCAATCATGTTCTTAATTTATTTCTTACTTGAAGACGCAAGTCACTCTCCTCCTCCCAATTTCTGCTTACGTTCTCCATCAATTTCCACCATTACAAGCATTTCAAACAACTTTTACCGCAACAAATATTTCCCAAAATTCACCATTTGTACTATTTAGCTTCCCCTTTTTAGCAAAATCAAGCAAAAAAAACCATGAATTTGAGCTCCATTAATGGCGTTTCAAAGACTTTCTCTGATTCAGATCAATCCTTAGATACACCCACTTTTCGCTCCAAAAAAAAGGGTATAAAGAAAAAGGGATCCAAGATTTCACCTTGGAAACGTTTTAAAGGATTGGGTTTTCTTGTTGGATTATTGGGTTTGTTCTTCTTATTCAATTGGTGGATGCTTTACCGCCTTAATTATTCTGGGTTTGGCCCCAAAATTACTTCTCCCTTGAAAAAATCACAGCCTTCTGCTGTTATTAAGGTATAAAAGTTTAAATTTTATTCTTATTAAATCATAGAATTGCTCTTAATTGATATTATCCTTGAATCTAATTGTTTGATTAGGAAAATGTTTTGAAATACGATTTTTTGTCTTCTATTTTGTGGGAAAGAAGTTTGATTTTTTCATGTACTAGATCTGTATTTATGTGCTTTTTTCTTAGGAGCGAATCAAGGATATTAGTATTGGGTGTGTGGAATGTATGCTGAACCAACTCGGCTAACATTGTTATATGTTACACACGTTCATTATTAATTAGATCATTAATCAAATGACTCGAGTTATGGTCTAAACAGGCCGAGCCTAGATTCCCCTCTTTTGGGTTGTGTTAATTTGTTATCATCGAGCGGGATGTTGGGTTGTTGATGATGATGATGGATGATTAAGCTATTACAATGGCCATTGTTGATTTAATTGCTGAATAATACAACTATTTGATGATTTTGGAAGGCATTATTGATATGCTTTTTTGTCATTGTATGTAGGAAGATCTAAGAGCGATCATTAGATTGAAAAAGCCTCAAAAAACACCATTTGGAAGGTTGCTGAAATTGGCAGCCCATGCTTTGGCAGAGGTATATCTTCTATTATGCTGTCTACCATTGAAGTTTTTGTATAAATGTGAGTACTTTGTATGTACTATATCATCAATGGCGGTGGCAGATTCGGGAAAAAAATGATGTCAATAGTTAATTTTTTTTAAAGTAAAATGCGCTTCATTTCTAACCCTAATTAATTTATTTTTATGTAAAACGCGCTTCATTTCGAACCCTAGTGACTCATATGGAAGACAATACACTAACCAACTCATCTAGGGTGTATCTACATGTATTACTTATTTTACACGATGACTACATGCTACATCCGCCCATGTATACTATCTATCTAAAGTTCATGTATTTCATAATGGGTAGGGACAAAATAAGCCAGAGCCAAAGGGTTTGTGGGAAGAGCCTTATGACCGTGCTTCAAACTGGAAGCCTTGTGCTGAAGAACGCGATTGGGAACCTAGTGGTAATTTTTCCCTCCTTGTTCCCTCATTGGCGTTTTTTTCAATTTTTCATCAGATTGACATACTTGGCTCTTGTTGGTACATTGATTAGAAGGAAACAATGGATATATTATGGTCACTGCTAATGGTGGGTTGAATCAGCAGAGAGTTGCGGTAAGCAATCTCGTGCTTTTGAGACTACTATGAGTGGGTTTATTATAGGGATTCTTACCAATATGCTACGTTTTTGTGATTGTAACAGGTATGCAATGCTGTTGCTGTAGCGTGTTTACTTAATGCAACTCTTGTTCTACCTAAATTCATGTTCAGCAGTGTCTGGAGAGATATGAGGTAATTTCTCGAATCATGGATTTATTATTTTTTAATCAATCATTTTGATCTGTTTTTGTGTGTGGTTCTCATACTTAACATATGCTGGTTTCTTGATGATGTAATTCTCTTCTTAATTGTCTTAGTCGAAGATTGAGAGTTTGGCAAGAATTGATAGAATAAGTAAAAGTGAGTAGGTAAGCATGAATCCCAAATCCGAATGCATCTTTAGAGCGAGAAGTCTTCCCAAAAGTAAATTTTAGCTTTGAATATTTTGGACATTCCAAGTAGCAAATATTAACTTAATTTAAGGATAGAGATAATATACAAAAGCATGGACTTCTATACTTTATATCATTATTGTAGGAATGATTACTTGTGATAATGTAACGACTACAAATACCTTTAATGAGCATTTTAGCGCGTTAAATGGAAGAGTGACTATCATATTCCGTAATTCTTAGTCAATTCGGCGATATCTATCAGGAGGAGCATTTTATCAATTATTTGAAACCTGATATTCGGATAGTGAAGGAACTTCCGGAGGAACTGCGGTCACTAGACCTGGATGCGATTGATAGCGTGGTTAGTTTTCTGGTTCAAACAATACAGATTTTTAGTTGTAATAAAGCTACACTTTGCTTTTTATAACTGGAAAGTCTTATTTTAGGTGACTGATGAAGACATCATGAAGGAGGCTAAACCAAGTTTCTATCGCAAAAATATACTTCCTCTCTTATTGCGAAACAAAGTCATCCATTTTCTTGGATTCGGAAACCGCTTGGCATTTGATCCAATTCCATCTCAGCTTCAGGTAGTGTTAAATAATGTGCAGTGTTAAATTCACTCTTCATACTATGATCATGTCTTATGAAATTTGCCCAACACTTCCGTTTTGAATTTATCCAAACATTTATTTATTTTAAAGCATTTATTCGTACAAGAAAATTTTGAAAAGGAGTGGATAAAGTGCAATATGAGCTTAGAAATGGGCTTCAAAGGTATATGTGTATGTGCAAAACTTTGGTTCAAGAGTCTTCTAAGAGAAATATGTTTTGTCACGTCTTTGCACACCCTATGTCTGGTTTTAGGACTCTTTCCATATTAAATTCAGCCTTGATGTGCTAGAAACTAATGCTTACTTTTTTCCATTGAAGAATATGATCTCTTCTATTCATTTCTTTATATGTTGTATGCTTCCCAAAATTCAATTTCCTAATTTAGGGCTACAATTCACATTCCAGAGATTACGATGTAGATGTAATTTTTACGCGCTGCAATTTGTTCCAAAGATTCAAGAAGCTGGTGCATTGCTTATTAAAAGAATGAGGCAAAACTCGTCATATGCTGGACCATTGGATAGTTATCTTTTGGGCCCATATGCCAAGAAAATGGTGAAGGGAAAAAAAGGTCCAAAATTCCTTGCATTGCACTTGAGATTTGAAATTGACATGGTTTCTCATTCACTTTGTGAATTTGGTGGGGGTGAAGCCGAGCAAAAGGAGTTGGAAGCGTATCGCCAGATTCACTTCCCTGCATTAACACATCTCAAGGAAAATGAAAAGTACGTGCTATTGTTGTCTGTATGATTTTCAAGTAGTTGCAAATAGACACATTAACTGGGCTCTTTCTTTTTTGCCCATTAATATTGATTTAGTTTTTTTGTGATTCCTTTCGGACTCATTGTATCAACCCCTTTCTTTGCCAAGTGGGAGGGAAGAAGGGTAGTCGTTTGTTTAGTTGATTTATATATGATATTCATTGCTACCTGGAACGACATTCGGTTTGGAACGGGGAACGGGAACGGGAATAAGGAATGCAACTTAGATTGACTCTGGAACGATTGGGTAATACATTTTGTATAAAAAAATATTTGAAAAAAAAATCAAAAATGAAATGATTTTTTTTCTTTAAAAAATTGTTTTTAAGTGGAATTTTTTAGCTTTCTAGGATTCACATCGTTTTTCCTCCCTTTTCTACACCGGAATGTCACCTTGAGCGATTTGGGTTCGCATTTTGTGGTGATTGGGGATGGATGTTCCCGGATTGCGGGTAACTATGCTGATATTTCCTTTTTCTCTGCAGGTTACCTTCTCCTAATGAACTAAGGTCGGAAGGTCTTTGTCCGTTGACACCTGAAGAAGCAGTGCTTATGCTTGCTGCTCTTGGTTTCAATCGTAAGACCCATATATATCTGGCTGGTGCTCAGATATACGGAGGATCATCAAGGCTGGCTTCTTTAACTAGCCTGTATCCTCATTTAGTTACTAAAGAAAATTTACTTTCACCTGCTGAACTTGAACCATTCAAGAACTTCTCGTCTCAGGTATTTGCACATGAACAAACTCCTTTTTTTTCATTTACATTTCATGTGCAAATAGACTTTCTTCTGCAATGTTAGCCGTTAGGCATTGTGTTTCGTTGATTTCTCTCTATTAGTTTTTTGGGTAAAGCCTATGGGCCACGCCGGACATCCTTGTCGGGATGATCAAGTGCAGTAATTCCAAGTCCTATTAGTTCGATGCCCATATTGAAATAAGAAAACGAAAAAGCGAGAAAATTGATAACATGATTTTTCATTATTTTGTTGCTTTGCTTTGCACTTACAAGTTTTCGCGTCTTTTTTTAAACTGACATTATTTGACGGGTAATTTGTTATGAATCATATTTCCCGAATACTAGCGATTGTCAACTCGGAGTGAATTCATACTTTGTTATGTAAGACGTTAATGAATATGAAATTGCATCGCAAACTGTTTGTCAGATGGCTTATGTGCACTGTAACGCAATTCGCTTTTTGAATTCGCAATTTGCTCAAAATCGCCAAAAATACCCAAAACCAACTACAATTCGCTTTTCTCGATACGTGAGGAGATTAGAAATCACTTGACACTGCCCATGTGTTGGATAAATTACTGTGCATATATTGTTGATTGACTCGCTAGACTACTATGACCCTCATATTTCCTGTTTGTTCTCTTCTAGTTGGCAGCACTGGACTTTATTGGCTGCACAGCTTCGACAGCCTTTGCGATGACAGATTCCGGGAGTCAGCTGTCAGCTCTAGTGTCTGGTTTTCGAATGTACTATGGGGGAGGACTAATGCCAACAATACGTCCAAACAAACGCAGACTTGCGGACATCTTTATAAAGAATTCAACTATAGAATGGAAGGTATTTGAACAGAGAGTGAGGAAGGCAGTGCGGCAAACCAAGTCGGTTCACAGACGGCCCACAGCGAGAAGTATATATAGGCACCCGCGTTGTAAAGAGTGCATGTGTTTGTTGGAATAGTGTGTCGATGATGACTGTTGTATATTAGCCTTTTGTGAGATTGTATCGTCTGTGTTTGAGTTTTTCGTAGGTTGAACGTTATGCTAATCTTCTGTACGCTGATATTCCAAGCGTATTGGAGGCCGGAGGACATTGACGGCTTGCAATTTGGCAAGCGGCGGCTGCTAACTGTATTTAGTTCTTGTGCTGTACCATTCGTTGTACCATGTATTGATAAGTAATGTCAATTCTTTCTGATACAAATTCTTATGTCTTGAAAGGTTTATGGAAGCACTTTCCATATGACTTCAATATTGAATTATAAGGGAAGCACTGTTGGGCTCTAAGCGTTCAAATCACTAACGAGGGTAAAATTGTATACATTTAAATCTCTAATTCCTGCTTAAGATGATATTCACTTAAAATCTTAATAATGAAATGACAGATTACCACTCATCTCAGGATCAAATTCAAGGCCCAGTTCAAAGTAGAGGTGTTTAAGACACATCTGACAATCTGATAAGTATTCGACCTTGTAATCAAATTCGATTTTCCCCAACTTAAAAATGGATTCAAAATAATGTAAAAATCAATGTGGGCGCAAGAATCGATGATAAGTGCAATTATTTGCACTTATCCGTGACATTTTTATGCTTCTTTTCGGTCGTTTTGATGGATTTTAGGTAGTAATTCTAGTGTTTTATGATAATTTTGGCTCAAAGAGTTCACCGTTGTATTTTATATGATTTTGAGTCGAAATTGGAGATTTCATTAGGATTTTGGAGTAATAAGAGGGTGAAGGCTTGGAGAAATGGCGGTAATGGCCTAAGACCCCTTGTTAAAGTGAAGGACCACGCCAAGACGATTTCATGCAAGAAGAAAAGCAGCGAAGAAACAAAGTTATAAGCAGACCAAAAGGTGAGCGACGAGTGGTCACACCCATGTGACACTCGTCGCATTTATCAGCAGCTCAAAGATTTCTTCCAGCGACTGAGCGACGAATCGTCGCTCAATGTGTGACGATCGTCGCTCCGCATTGCAAAAGATCATCAGTTTCCAGTAACTATGCGACGAGTCGTCGCCCTATAAGCGACGATCGTCGCTCAACAATCCAGCGTTTCTTCTTGAGGCAGAAAGTGTGCGACGAGTCGTCGCATATCAAGCGACGCTCGTCGCTTGACGGTTTTCTCCAAGATCTGGCGGTTTCTTCTGAGAATTTTTGGAGCCATTTTAAATAATGGCGGTTACTATTTTATTTCTCTGTCTTAGAACCAACTTTATTTTCAGTATTTTATTTCAGTCTCTTTCAATTCTTGCATTTTTAATTATTGTAATTTCAATATTCTTGCACTTTGCACTTTTGGATTCCCGAAGCTTTCTTTGAAGAATTTATTACAGCATTTTGATTTCTCATATCTAGTTTATGTTACCTTCCAGTTTTGTAAGTTTTCTTGCGTTATCATTTTGTTCTTCGTTTTTGTTCATCAATTGCTTTATGTTTTCCATGACTATGAATAGTGAGTAGTTTTCTTATCTAGGGTTAGGGTAAAATCCCTAATTCGAAGCATGCATTGATATTTTATTGATTGATTGTGTGTGAGTTGAGCCTATGACTGAACTTATGCTTAAAGAATCTTGGTTTAAATATCTTTGTTTAACCTTTTCAATAAAACGGAAGTTTGAGACTAGGATTAATTTAGGATCGAGATATATTTAAGTTAAACTCCTTCTAGTATTAACCAATATAACAGAATTTTGAGGATTAATACTAGTTGGCCTTAAATTGATATTAATCAATAAAGCGGAAGCTTGAGATTAATTAGATCACGTTCGATTTGGCTCAATTCCATACAATCATGAGAGTGATTGAATTCCATGTTAGAATTAGGTGATGCCCGACGCCCTATTGTTTGTCATATCTTGTTTTAACATCGCCATTATTATACTTGTTTTAGTTTCTTGTACCCTAGGATTAGATACAAAACCCATTTTATTTGTTTTTCCCTTGTCTTGGTTATCATAAAACATACAACTTAGAATTATATAGCCTCCTTCTGTTCGACCCGCACTACGCGTACACCGTGTTAAAAAAAATTTGCCCACCAAGTTTTTGGTGCCGTTGCCAGGGAGGCGACCATAATTCTTTTTGTTTTGTTTAGTGATTTACCTAGACCTTTGCTTGTTGTCCCAAACCTTTGGCCCTTTGTTTCTGAATGCCCAAGCGAACTCGATCTCTAGAGCGTTTTGACCCAGAGATTGAAGCCACTGCCCGTAGGCTAAACGCCGAACGACTTAGGAGACTTAGAAGACAACAAGAAGACATGGCCCACAACGCTAACCAAACCTTTGGCCAAATGGGTGCGCCTACGCTCACCCAAACCTCTATCCCCTGCATTGTAAAGCCTGATTTTGGGACCGAAAATTTTGAACTTAAACCCCACCTCATCCAAATGATTGAAAGGAATCAATTTGGAGGTCACGCTAGTGAGAGCCCGCACGGCCATTTAGCAGACTTCATAGAAAGATGTGACACCATCACCGCCAAAGATTTATCTATGGAGGCGGTGAGGATGCGACTTTTCCCCTTCAGTCTGAAGGATAAAGCCAAGTCCTGGCTAAAGTCCGAACCGGGTGACATATATAGGACCTGGGAGAGTCTAGCCAATGACCTTTTAGCTAAATTCTACCCTCCTAGGAAAACCTCGCAAATCCGGACCCAGCTGCAGACCTTCAAGCAGCAGCCTTTTGAATCCTTTTACGAGGCATGGGAGAGATTTAAAGACCTTCAGCTTAGTTGTCCCCATCACGAGATACCCAACTGGCTACTTACTCAGTCCTTTTATGGGGACTATTCGATGAACATAAATCTTCAATTAACGCCGCGTGTGGCGGTGATATGGATTCAAAGATCCCAGAGGATCTCTTAAAACTTTTCGAGAGCATGGCCAAAAATGGCCACTCTTGGAGTAATGAGAGAGGTCCGGTAGCCCAGGCCAACATAGCTGAATTTGAGACCATCAAAGCCCTCACCAAACAGATAGCCAACCTCACTGAACAGGTGGCTAAGGTAAGTATGGTAAGCTCTTCATCTTCTAATTCTAATGCTAACAATTCTTCTATGGTATGTGATACATGTGGTGCTCCAGGCCATTGTTTGAGCTCTTGCCCCCAAGTTTACGAGGAGGCAAATGCTCTATACAGTAAGCCCAATGGAAACCCACATCCTAACCAATATAATGCAGGTTACAAGCACCCCAATTTGTCTTACACTAGTACCAATGTGCTAAATCCGCAGCACATTCAGCCTCCATTTCAGCAACCACCACCATATAAGCAGTATGCTCAACCACCTCTGCCTAACCTTAGGACTAAGGTAGATGATTTGAAAGTCATAGTGCGGAATCATATTCAGAACAGTGTCACCCACATGAAGTTCCTTGAGACGCAATTAGCATAGATAGCACAACAGATCAATACTCGGGCCCCCAACCAACCCCCGAGCCAACCAGAGCCCAAAAACAAGGAGCCCAATCAGATAAATGTCGTGATCGAGGTGAAAGGTAATCAACTATCTGACCTTCCTCTCCAGGAGGTGTCTCCTGTGGAGTCTATTATTGCTACTAACTTTGATGTTGTTTGTTCTGAAATTGTTGAAATTGACCAGGAAAATAAGAAAAAGTCTAGGGTAACCGACATAAAAATCGACTATATCCCTTTCCCTCAAAGGTTAGCCCAGGCTAAACTCGAGAAGAAGTACAGGAAGTTCTTTCAGTTGCTCAAAGACAAATCTTTAGAGTCGTCTTTTCTAGACATGCTAGCTCAAGCATCCACGGTTCCTAAAATGTCTAAGGATACACTATCCGACAAGCATGGGGGAATCACCAATGTTCCTAAGTTAGGAGACCCCAGGAATTTCAATATTCCTGTCACTATTGGAGGTGTTTCGATAGACAAGGCTTTATGTGATTTAGGTGCCGGTGTGAGTTTAATGCCATACTCGTTGTATAAACGACTAGGAAACCTTGGTAAATTGGCTCCCCATGAGAATAAATTGCACCTTGCCGACCGTAGCATTATTTACCCCAAGGGGATTTGAGAGATGTGTCGGTGGATATTGGTCGATCTGTGGTCCCTTGTGATTTTATGATTGTAGACATACCCGAGGATCATACGACCCCAATCGTTTTACGGAGACCGTGTTTAGCAACTTGTAGGACAGTTGTAGATGTTACTAGAGGCAAGATTTTGATGGACATAGGGGATGTTAAGCATGAGTTCAATATCGATCGTCCCCTTGTTTCTCCTGCCTCTGCTAACTCTGTGTGTAGTATTGATACCCCCACTAAGCCTAGTCATGAATCAGACCTTGATGACTTAGAGGCCTTCCTTGAAGGCACCGGGGGAAGGGAAGAAGTGATGAGTTGGGAAGGCACATGTGATGAAAAGTTTGATCTAACCCATGAATTATTGGAAAGTGATGAGTTTATGCAGGTAAGTGATATACAAGTCAGAAAGCCAATGCATGATGTGAATGAAGTGATAAAGGAGAGTTCTACACCTCCCAAGGTAATTGGTAATGTAGTTTTACCCAAACAGTGCCCCGATGTTGTCCCCCTTGAAACCCGCAAGAAGAAATGTTGCAAATATAAATCTCGAAAGAGAAAGAAAAAGAAAAGACTTGCTAGGGACAACCATTTAAATTTTAATTTTGAAGAGACTAATTTGATACATTATTTAAAAGATGAAGACTTAAATGTTCGTGTTGCAAGGAACCTTTTCCTTAGCAACGATCTTGAACCCAGTTAACTGGGGTGAGTTACGTCGAGCTAACGACGTTAAACAAAGCGCTTGCGGGAGGCAACCCGTAATTTTAGCTAGATTTTATTTTTGATTTAGTTCTTTTTACATTAAACTTCCCTTATCTGTATGCTTCTGTTTCTTATGTTCTTTGTTCCCTTGCTACACAGTTAAGCATTGGGGACAATGCTTTAGATAAACATGGGGGGTTGTCTACGCATGTTAGTTTCTTTTTGTATTTAGTATTTTTGTATTTTTGTTTCTCTTTTCATACCACCCGAAAAAAAAAGAAAAAAAAAATTGAAAAAATTGAAAAATGAAAAAAAAGGAATGCTAGCCATAAACCTGTTAAGGAGGCTAGGCAAAAGGAGAGCGATTGTTCATTGGAGCTGCTATCACCATTGTTGCTATCATTATCCTCCTACGCCGCGTCGCTTGCAGGTATATTTCTATTTCTATCTTCATTCTTCTTTCTTTATATTCTAGCTCCACTATATTATCACACCTTGACCCACCGAGCTATCCTTACTTAGATTCTCGCACATCATCTCTTACTAACCACTGCATGTTTATGAGCTACAGATTTTGAACCAAAAATAAGCCCCCATCCTCTTTGATCCAAAGTAAGTTCTTGGATTGCGAGATCCAAGAGCTCCATTATTTGAGCCTTACAGTTTTGGAGTTTGGGTTGTTTATTTTTGTACATTATGTATGTTGTGGTTGTGATGATGGGTTTATGTATTGGGTTGGGCTTGAGGTTGATAAGGTGTTTGGGATTTTATGGGATTACATGTGAGATCATTTATGAGGGGAAGGAGACTAAGATAGGAAGCCTCTTATTTTTGGGGAGTTATAAGTAGAGCCGATGTTTATGTTTAAGAGGTAATGTTGCAACTGATGGTGCTATCCCGGTTCAACATTGGAGTTTATTAGGTAGGTTGCATTCTTATGTTTATGTGCTACATTGTCATATCAACGGTTACTAAAGACCCTACCTCTTTAGGGTTACTGAACACCCTATTGCCATCCACCTTGAAAGGCAAGCATGGGGGAGCCCATTACTTGCCTATTCATGTTTTCTATCCTATTCATGTTTGTATAGGTTTAGCTTGATTATACATTGTATTTTTATTCTTTTTAGCTAAATCTGTACTTTGTTGTTTCTTTGGAAAAAGGGAAAGAAATTCATGCATGATAGAGATAAGCCCAGCTAGGTTGAAAACCCGAAAGGGCGACCTAGGCAAAAGAGCGGCATGAGTGGGTGAGCAAGTGAGATTTGAAAAAGTGAATGAGTGGCTAGGGCGAAAACCCAAAAATGAGCCTCTAGGCAAAATGAGAAAAAAAGAGAGATACATTGTTTATTTACTTTGCATTTTGCTTTGGTGTTGGCGACATATGAAGTGTAGATATAAGGAAGGTAATTGGGTATAGGCCACATTTGGAGGAATAAGTAGTAGATTTTTGCTTTTGCTTTTCATTTCTCACATTTATATTTTTTTTTGGGAGCCATAAGGGGGTTGAAGAATTGGGACTTTTTGTTTTTGGTTTTGATGTTTTGATGTTTTTGATCTATCATGTTCATCTTTTTATTTTCTTTTGTTGTGTGTTGTGTTAGCCAAGTGAAGGGGTTAAGTGGTACGAATGATTTGGACCCTTGGCAAACACCGGGAATTAGAGGCGTTTAGGAAAGGGAGGCATAAGAAGTAGTTTAAGACTTGGAGACTGTGTTGGCCTTGTTTTATTTGTATTTTCACCTTGATCCGCCTAACCTTAGGACTGAGGTAGATGATTTGAAAGTCATAGTGCGGAATCATATTCAGAACAATCGATATTGAACCGATCCCAAACACATAATCCAAAATCGACTTGATGGCCCAAATAAACGCCTCTTAGTTCAAGGGTATTTCTTTTGCTTATCAGCCATAGCTGTGATTGTGAAGAACTGAAGGTAACACTTGACACTCCGATGACAGTACAATGTCGAGTAGTAATGTGGATAATACGCATTTACATTAACATTGAACCAACAAATTAAACGTGATGATCATCTACACCGGTATTCCTTTTTCTATTCATTTCAATTGTCTACCGTCCATGATTAGGGTCAACGATCCGTAAAACATGTACTTAAATATGAGCAGAAGTTCAGGACAAATGAAGTACACATTGCCATACTAAAATCAGAATCAGACTCAGAAAGGAGTATGTATCCCATTACACAACAATATCTTCTATATTTCCTTTCCATCTTCACCCTGTGGGCTGACTTTAACCCAGATTTACTACCATCTAAAACTAGTATTAGACGATGTAATTCATAAAGCCCATCAAAAAGAGATGGCACTAGCAGCAGCTATCACGGAAATCTGGGACCGAAAAAGGATAATCCAGCCATGGCTAGAACTCAATTATCTTCTGCACAGGATTTTAAATTACAGAGAAGTCATACAGCAACGCCTCGGGACATTTTAACACACAAGAAATTACAGTCCCAGTAGTAGTTTTGTGCACTAGCATGGCATTAAGATTCACAGTTGACAATACAACCCTCACAACACAGTTAGTTCTACTAGATGGCTTCCGAGCTCTGCTAAGATAAAGCTCTCGCAAACTCCATGTCGATGTAATCACCCTCGGGTTTTCATCTCTTCCTCCTCTTGTTATCGGGCTGCAATAAAGAATTTCACAATATGAAGTGAAGTACGAAAAGATACTTGAATAAAAGGCAAATTGTTCGATTTATCTAACAAATTAAAGCAACATACAGGGTAAAAGTAATGGCAAATTCATTTATGAAGTTGGCGCAACAGGGTAAAAAAATGATCTAATTGCCTTGCAATTTGGAGAAACTTACATGTAGTGCCACATGATTTGCTAATCCCCTATCGAATCTTGAATCGAGAAAAACGAATTACACTCTGTTTTGGTTATTTTTGGGGCGTTTTGAATCAATTAGATGTTGGTTATAAGACTATTTGATGAAACATAAATTATACTCCTAAATGAATGGAGGTAATTCCTCCATTTAGAAATACTCGCTACATAAGACATAACGGTATTATTTATCCTCAAAGCTTATTTTATATATTGCGGCTAATGTATAAGAAGAAATATAGTCAAGTGGGATCTTGTTTGAATCGTCTAATCGTCTACTCTCATTATATCAAATTTTTGTAATTTTTGGTTAATAATAGTTTGAGATATACGTGATCAAAATCACATATTAGATTGCGTAAAAAGTAAAATGTAACAAATATAATGAAACGGGGGAAGTATAAGATAAAATATATAAATATATTAATCATTCATATCTATACTGAAATGTTTATACTTATACAAGAGTTGAATCCATAGAGCATTCAACTTTATTAGTTTCCCCAAGGAAGGGAAATGAGTTAGAAATGTATACATAGGGAAAGCCGTGTGCAATTGCTCGTAAATTACGTGATACTGCTAATAGGGTAAAAATAACAGGTCAGTTTGCGTCTGAAGTTTGGGCATTAACAGGAACAAATTAATGATTTCCTCCAACTTACATTTGCCTTTTAGCCATGAACGGAGGACTTTTCACCTCTGATTAGTTGTCTGACTATAAGGAGACAAATGTGCAAGTACAAAAATAACTCCTGTAATGGAGCTTTGCAAATTATGACCAGATTTTCATGATTTCATCATCGTACCCCAAAAAACGCTTCAACTTTCAGAAGTAAATCAAAGAGATTGATGCCCCAACAAACAAAAGCTAACAATGACTTAAAGATGTGCAGGAAAACTACTACTATACACCCTATAGCACATGGACCTCAACCTTGAAAACAAATTTAATCTTCGGAAATAATTTTTCTCTGTCCCATTCCCCATATCCTATTCTACTAAGGACAATCAGGATTAAAGTAATGAGATATTCCCACATTGCTTTACGGGAAGGAAATAAAACGAAGGCCTTCATTGTTCACCCAAAGAAGGAAACTTTATCTACCTCATTGGCTAATAATGTAAGAGCAATGCCTTAACAAAAAAGTTTTAAAAATAAAAAATTATAAAAAAATTAAAATTATAAAAAATAAAAAATTTTAAAAAAATTATAAAATATTAAAATTATAAAATTTGAAAATTAAAAATTAAAATTTAAAAAAATTTACAAAAATTAAAAACATTTTTTCTTATTTGGTTATTTGGAACATGTAATAAAGAGTGAAGAGAGTGAAGACTAAAGAGAGCAAGAATAGGAGCGTTAAACTTGGTCCACACTATTTTAGTGTGCAACCAAGTCCACACAAGTGTTTCTCAACAAAGATTCTAAGAGTTGTAAATCAATAAATGAAGGACAGCAACAGAATGTACCAGCGCCAAACACCAAATTTTATACTTAGTTTAAATAAAATTTGGCAATCAGATAGTCATGGATGCAAACATTAAGGATAGGGATAAGCAAACACAAGATAAAAACACCTATAACTTCAAAGTGCAAAAAGATTTTACCTTGCCATCAGCCATAGGAGACGCTGAAAATGTGTTGCCTCCTTTCTTAGGATTATCTTCAGCAACACAATCCGAGCATAAAAAGTGATCCAACTTCTTTGCTTCTTCAATTGTCATGCCCATGCAAGAAGGATGAAACCTACAAGAACATTAAACATCAAAATATGACATCCAAGAATATCTTCAAACAAATCTGATTTCATTTATACCAACTATAAGAGCACGCTATGATGCTTATTGAGGTTCCACCTAGCCAAAATCTGAATTTAGAAAAATTGAAATAGACAATCTAGAAGTGCAAAAGCCTTAGATTCCATATAAATAATTGCTAGTGCTGAACTCCTTTGGTGGCATGGCAGCAATCGAATGTATAACAAAGTCTCCATAGAGATAACTTCAGCATTTTTCGAAGAAATCCAAATTTTACACTGTATAATTTAGATTCCCCAAAGTCCAAGCATCACTTAAGATCTAAGGCTCAAAAGATAGCACATGAATACTACCCCTGCGGATGATGAATAGTGAAGCAACTATATGAGACATGACAAAGAAGGTAGTCAGCCTATCACTTTAAAAACTCGAGAATCAAGACTGTATCATGCCTTATATTGCCAACCAAGAGAAGCATTTATCAAGTGATAATCATCAAAATTTCATAAACATGAAAAAACTTCGGTAGGGAACAACACTATACAAACCAACACTAAAAACATGTTTATGCACCAAAATTGAATCCCTATAGAGCTAAAAGAATCATAAAACCAGTGTAGAGACATTACCAGTCCTTACAGCCTTCACATTGCACCATAAGATCGTCGGGATTATAAGGCATTTCACATTTGCAATACCTACATAACAAAAACGAAACCCACAAAAAACAAACACACCCAACAAAAAAGAATCAAAACCCAAATCAAGAGACATAAAACCCAAATCAAATCCACCATCAAAATTTAATAAAAACAAACTCACACAGCAACACGATCAGGAGTAAAAGCACCAGTAGCAGCTTTATATTCAAATCTACAGAAGTAATCATCAGTACCAACATTCTCAAGTTTAGTGTAGTTCTTGAAAGAATGAACAGTACACTTCCCTTCAATTGTATTAGCACTTTGTACATCATGATGGTCAGACAAGAACAATTCTTTAGCACCATGAAATTGCCTTCTTCCTCCCAACGATTCTTCTGGTCTATAATACCATCTAACTTTCACCTTCACATTGTTTCTGCTATCTGCTTCTATCTTTTCAACACGAGCAACATATGGTGGTTTACCCACATCAGCAGGTCTCATCATAACACAATCTCCAACTAAAAACATCCAAAGATAAAATTCTTAATCAATTAAAACAACCAAATGATCTTTCAAAGAAAACCCAAGAAAATTAATGGGGAATTTAAGCTAAATTTATGTGGGATTCTTGTTCTTACCTCTAACAACCTTGTTGGTTCCTTTAATGGTGTATGAGTCAAGGTCTCGCTTTCCTGGGCGAGTTTTTGCCATTGAAGAAAAGAGAATGAGGAGTTGAAATTGAAAGAGGGATTCTTGGAGGAAAAAGCGGGATTTTAACCAGGAAATGGATTGGGTAAAAACCCTAGATTTAGGGGAGAAAACCCTAGAATTTCTGGGTGTTCATGGAGAAAGAGAAGAAAATAGAGAGCAGTGACTTTTTGACAGAGTGAGTAAATGAAATTGACTGGAAAAAAAAAAAAAAAAAAAAAAAAAAAAAACAGTAATCACTTTTTACCGTTTTGAATGCACCATTAAGGTTCTGCCACATTCTTTAACCCTATGGGCTATGGCAACTAATCCCCACTAGTTGTAAATTTGAAAATAAAAATATTTAAATTTAGATGGGTGAGAATTAAGATCAACAAAGAGAAGTTAATGGACGAGACTAAAAATAATTATTATTATCATATTTAATGTCCCGCTCGAAATTAAGGTCATAAAGAAAAATGACGGAAAATCTATATCTTTATCTTTATAAGGAGGACTAGATGAGATTAACAATTAATGAAAAAAAAGTCAAAAATAAACAAAAGAAACATAAATAGAAATATATGCATAATCATATAGCCAGACTAGAAATGATGTAGGAGTATTTCTTTGAAAATAAGAGTTTTGTTTTTCAAAATTAAAAAGTAGATTTATATTAAGTTAAAAAAATTAACAGTAACAATATTAGAGATTCAAAAAGTATCACTGTTAGACTACATCTCATCACAACAACTTGATGAGAATCATCGAGCTAACCTAAGAGCTATCCCATTAAACCTCGAACTCAATAAAATGCTTAGGCAACGCTCAACTAGCTACAATGATATTTGTCATTTTCGAGTTAACAACGCTGCATACCCTTCATATATGCGGCCTATATTATTATAGTTTCTTATAAATTTATATGTATTTACTAATACTTCTAGAATCAATGAAGTTGTTGGAGTTTAGTTTATGTTAGTTCAATCAATTGGTATGAAAGATTTAACCCACATTTTACCGAGTAATGCTCGAATCACATTTTTCTACGGAATCACATTCTCCATGGATTCCACCAATTCCACAAGTCAAAAGCTTTTTATAAAAGTATGCTTAGATAGTTAGATCCAAAGCTTTACATCATGTCCCCTTTAAAATCACAAATTCTTACTTGAGACCGTCTTTTGTAAAGATGGCTCTCAAAAGCCCAGTCCAATTATAAATATATATATTGTTAAAACTCTAAATATAGATTTGGGCTGAACTTTTGAGAGTCGTCTTTACAAAAGACAGTCTATCAAGAGAGCACCTGCTCTAAAATAGCTCATAATACACGGGAATAGTTATTGGATGAGGTGACTCATAACTCAATCTTGATGAACATAAAGTGTATTAATAACGTGGTATATGTTGACAAAGGGAATATGTGAGATCAGTCTAGTTCTAGACCAGCTCCAGAAATGATTTAACAATCAAAGAGAGGTCGTGAAACACATTGTCTCAGAATCTAGAGGGAGACTCAGACCGAGTCGGCTCTGCTTTTGTTGGCGCGCAATTTTCTCCATTTATGTTACAATTTGTTTTTTCCATCATATATAAAGCCTTTGTACATCATTAGAATTATAAGATAAATCATTTGATCATTCAATTGGAGAATTATAAGCCAAAACAAAACTAACACACTTTTTGTCTTGCAAATTCTTGCACTTATATATGAAGTGTGGGAATGTGTCCCCTTGGGAAACTTGAAAATAGTTTACAACTGAATCAAAATATGGCATAGCAGAAAAAATATAGCAAGATATAAAAAACATACACTATTGGCTCTAGACTGTCATTATGACCATATACTTGGTTCCCACACAAACGATTCTCGACTTATCTCTGCTATACGGATGATTCAACAGTTTACCCAGATCCATAAACGCGCACAAATAGCCGGATATGTTCTTCATGCACATAAGTTATCATAGAAATGGTTTAACCCTTCTATTTTAGCCTAGTTTCTGAATAACTACTGAGTTTGCAAGGCCAGCTTGTTCTATTGTCTGATTCAGATCATTAAGCGGCTTGGGAGGAAAACCGACAGTCTGAAGCTGGTAAGTTCTACTTTCACCTGGCCGAGAGGCGTCAATGAAGGTTCGGATGTCATTAATGGTGTGATTGTAGTTAAAATGGGCCACCATGCGGGTCCCATCTGCCAACCTGAGCTGAATGGGTGTTGATGGTTGGCTCTGATCCACAACTAGGCCAGCAGATGGGGGTCGGGCTGAGGTCATATGAGCAGAAGCAGGAGCAGGAGCAGTTTCATCAGATGCTGCAGAAGAGCTGCTGCCACCAAGGGTTCTTCCAACACCTTGAAATGGAACTTTGGGCTTCTCTGGCTCCTGTATATAGACAAATCGACATCAGAGAAGTGAATATCTAAAATATACATCCTTTCCTGAATAATAGGCACATTTTGAGGAAAACCCGATTTTAAAATTCCCATCTTAGTCCAATTTTTTATGAGAAATTCGACCCAAAGAATATTTCTTAATCTCTTCCCAAAAGTAAAAAAAAAATTTTAAAAAAAAAAAATCATAAACTCCCAAAAACCTTGATTCTCGAATACCCACAAGGATAAGCAAACTAAGAAGAACTCAAAAGTTAGAATTTTCTATCAATCATTCTTTATCTCATTTTTTTTTCGGAGCAATACGAATTCAGTGGAACTCATTTTTTTTCGGAGCAATATGTATCCATAGAAGGTATATAGGTGGTTAAAGGAATTTAAATATTGAGATAGTAATTCTTAAAGTCCTGAAACAGAAAATCCTTGTCTTAATTAGAAATCGTGAATTGATTATGAGACCAGATATACAACATCTCTTGTTCCCACATGGATGGTGATTACAAATAAGATTGAGAATGACCAAAAGTGCTTGTTACAAACTATGTAGGTAAATCAGTCCTTAACTTAATGCCACTTCCTTGTTTCAAAGAAAATGTCCTATTAATATTTGCATAAAATTTAAGAAAATGTATTTTAGTGGATAAATATTAAAGTCTCAAACAAATATGAAGAACAAATATCTTATTAAATAAAGAAATGAGACACTTGCGGTGAAATTGTCATAAAGTAGAAATGCGACAATTTCTCTGAGATATAGAGTATTACTTCATCACTAAAATATTCATATTGACTTTCGGGGGTGCGTTGGACATCTGCTAGGTCAGACGAGTAACCCATAAAAAGAAGGCTCAAAAACATTTATCTCGTGATGAGAATATTTTTTAAAAAGGTCATGGTGGCGGGTTTAAATTCTAGGTTTACATGTTTTTTTTTTGTTTAGTTATTTCATTTTTAAAACCCCATATTTTCATAGAACTATGAAATGTATAAGACTTCAAAGATTTTCACCCCGTCCCGGCAATGTCTTAAGTTGCTTCCCAATGTTCGCTTAAACTCTTAGTTAAGGACCTGTACAAATGTACCTTAATAGCTTTCCAATGTTTGTTTATAATTTTTAGTTAAAACAGCATCAAGGACTTATTATGACAGGGATTTTCCAAGGCAAATTTGATGTTATCAAGACATATATGAAAGAACAATATTTTTCATCAAATGGTGTACTTATTTATGTGAAATCACTCATGATGTTTACAATTAAGTAATTAGAAACAACCTCTTAGTGATTAAAAGGGTGAAATTGCGTACATTCAACTCCTAAATCTCGCGAGCCACTTCATGACATTGTGGTAGTAATATTTTGTTTTAAATGTCTTGGCAACAGTAAAAATTGTATTGGCAAAATAATTACCCTATAAGAAAGTTCAAAAGTAACTAACTAAGAGCTATTCTTGTAAGAGACTGTTTCTCAGTGAAACGAACTCAAAACAAGAAGCACATATGCTAATAATTTCATAATTTGTATTAGTTGGGCTATTCATCCCATGTATAGGACGTGTCTCACGGTGAGACTGTCTCATACAAGAATTTGTAACTAACTTAATTTAGCAACTGGCAAGTTAACTTGTACTCGTAAGGGGCTAAATTAGAATTGTGATATAAATAGCTTTTTTGGAAGAGATGTGGCATATTATGTTGGGCAAGAGAGACTAGGATATTATTCAAAATCCAGTACACAAATATCAGTAAAAACTGAAGTTATTGAAACTTGTTGAAAGCAAACACGATAAAAAAACACTCACCGTGTATGGTGTATCCCTTCTGATGAGGTTTACATGTACAGAAGTCCTTCTATCTGCAGGTTCAAGCTCTTTTGGGCACTCAGATTTTTTGATACTCTGCATTCAGTCACAACATAAATGAAAAATTAAAAAACAGGGTTATTATGTCGGTATGTCCTAATTATTCTCTTTCAAGAATCATTTTATTGGCAACTTGAATCTAATACCATACCTCTAAAAATGATGCATTGTCAGGATCATCCAACCTTCTGAGTGGACCATCGTTTACAGTGAATCCATTCCGCCAGAAAGTAATGTTGTGGACAACCGTCTCAGGTGGCTCAGAGGCTGCAGCTACCACCTCTCCCCCAGTGAGGGTTCTACCAGTACCATGGAAGCTTCTTGAGCTAGAAGGGAGCACGTTGTCGATAGGCCCATCAACACCTAATTGCCTCGCTTGATTAAAAATCTCATCCACATCATTACCCTTGGAAGGGTCTTGGACCAGCATTCCACTGCAAACGTGTACTTTCAAGCATTAAACCAACATCATAAGCCCTCTATTTAAAATACAGATATTTTCCACACAAGCATCCTATTCAAAAGCATGTTTATGGTCCTAGTACTTCACAATCAAGACTAACTCGTGTTATGATAGCAGTAGAAAAGAAGGAAGGACGAAGGGGGCTTGTTTTTCCCTCCACATCTCTCAACCTTGGAAGCATTTAAAAGATTTTAAGGGAAAATAGTTTGGGTCCTTCCAGTTCTGTCCTCTTCTCTTCCTCCCAATCCATATCCAAAAAAGGAAAACAAATAGATATTCTCCTTATTCTATTCTGAAATCCTCTAATGGAAATACATTGCCAAAAGTTTATGGGAAAATTTGACCACAAGGATCAAATTTCTGAATTTAAGGTTGCATTGAATCAGGGATTCTAGTTTTATCAAAAGAACACAGGATGAGGACAGCTTGAATAAACATCACCTATGCTTTATGAAAGCTCTTTAAGACAGAGATAAACCAAGTTGCAGGGCAGGAGACTAGGAGAGGAAGTCAGCTAGAGAAACAAGAAGAGAATTATATCTTATCTCAAAAGACCAGCAAATAACCACCAAGGACATTAAACAACAGAATTACTCCTTTTTGGTGACAGTAAGTGCTAAAATCAACATCCTTTTCTTTAATTAATGCTTTGATATAAAAATACTCAGTCCAAAAACATTTGTCACATTGATATCAAGATGAACACAAAAACTTCTTAAGATACAGAAGTAGCAAACTAGCAGAAAAATTTATTAGAAGCAAATTTTATAGCAATATATTCATATTACCATATAACACAAAGTAAAAAAGAGTACATGGAATGTTGTTTTAGCTCCGAGGATATAAATATAGGTATAAAGTAGGATACTAAAAAGGCTTGCTCAAGGTAAGTGTTTCAAGTACAATTTTAATCATAGGATTAAGTGCGGTGGGCTGGTGAGAGTTGTGTTCTTAGTAATTAGTGCCCCACTAAGATAAGAGGCAAATAGAAATGAACTCCCACAAGACCGACACTAATATAAGGGTCAAAATGCAGGCTTTAAGAAAAGACTATAGTAAAAGGATAGGGTTAGCTGAGATGAGTACATACCCTTGAGGAAAAAATGGAATAAGATAAGGGGGCTTAGAGTTGTAGATACTAAAGCCAATATGAAAGAGAGTTGTTTACAATGGTATGGTCATGTACAAAGACGACCGAAAGGAAAGTGAAATATTGGAATTTATTAGACATTTTAAAGAGGCAGACATAGGAGTAAGTTAAAAAAAATGACTAGCTTTTTGGAGGGCATTAAAAATTGTGATCTACAAGTGTATATGCAGGGAGATAGGAATAAATGGAACGAAAACATGTACGTATATGATAATTGGAAGGGAAAAATGTATGTCGTGGGATAGGAAAGATCTAATATTAATCTCGAGAGGTACCCTTCCCATAAAACTTACTGAGCCTATAGGTGCACGAATCATATATTTTGCTCAATAAATCAGCGGAAAGAGAGGGGAACCTATAGGAATAAATGGAAGCAAATTTTAAATCAACATATGAAATAGGTCTATGATTCATTTCAGGCACCATTAAGCAAGTAATTAACCTTACGCCCACTTTTTATCAAAAGAAAACCTCAAAACAGTAATTATCAATTCATCAGCGTGCCAATCCCATTTCAGTCTAAATAAATTTGATTGCAGTATCTTCCATCACCAAACTTCCTGTGTCTTGACAACTCACTAACAATTAGAAGTGGCTGATTAGTATTTTAAGTTTTTACACTTAAAAAGCTTATCCACCTAACTCTGGCACTTCCCACACCATCCCAAATTCCCAATAATTGACAATGACAACCAAGATATTAACATGTCAAAACTAAACAATCAACACGGAGAATCTCAGGAATAAAAAATCAACAACGATATTTCATTACCCCGAATGTCATTGAGTGGCTCCCACACAGACGGAGTATAGGGACAAATGTACACAACCTTAGTGACAACATGAAAATCAAAACCAAAAAAGAAAAATCATCTCACATGTATACTATAATCAAGTGTCAAAGAAACAAGAAGAAAGAGGGTATCTTCTCACTGCCAATGACCATATACATCAAAATTTCTCGCCAGCACACAAGCAAGAATTTAGAAAAAACCCAAAAGAGATTAAATGAATTTTCTTGATTCATTAAAAAAAATTAATTAAAATTCCCCTCAAAGAATCTTATTTACATCAAAAATCTTGTCAATTTACACAATTATCATCCCAAAATATAAAATAACAATTCACACAATTATCAACTCATAAGCAAAAACACAGGCAAAGCAAAATCACACTCCCGGGTGCAATACCAAATGACTAGAATTATGTCCACAATAAAAATTCATGAAAATTACCATCAATACATCACGATCTACCATCAAAGTTCAATAAGAACAATCACAAAACTCACAATAGGGCTATAATTTCCACAACTAAATCACCACAAAATTAGATTAATCAAATTGGGCAATCCTTAAAAACCCCAAAGTATGTAAAAATCATAACCACAAATCAAAGTTTGACAATAAAATATCATTTATTCAAAAATAAAAAGCAACAAAATAATGAAAAAAGAACCTTTTCTCGCCACCAGTGTAATATTCTTGAGGAGCATTATCGGAGTCGCTATCAGAATCAGGGCTTGAGCGACGATTCAAATCGGCGAGGGTACGAAACCCACCAGTAGGACGACTTCCACCGCTGGCAGATCTCACTGTTTTCTTATCCTTGGAAGCCATTAATAGGATTATTCAATTTTTGATGAGAAATTTTGGTGCTATATCTATCACGGCTACGGGGCTAAACTATGCTTTGTAGGAGTAGATGACTATCGAAGGAGAGAAACAACAAAGATATGCGCCTATTCCTTTGGGCCTTGGGTTACAGAGTTGACTTGACTATAATGTGTACGTCATCCGTCCCTAAGAGATTGCAACACGTATCGATATTGCAAGTATTAAAAAAATGTTAAAGACTACTAATTAAAAGCGAGATAAAATGTATGGATAAGGACTTTAAAAAGGATGGATATTTAAAATAAAAATATTGCAAAGTTAAAGGAACATATTAAAATGAAAAAATAAATAAAATTCGTAGAAAACAAAGGGAGTAGGTGACTATTGACTAGAAGGGTAGTTCAGTGCACAAATCGTCCCTATAGAGCGATTAAACTTATTCAAAATTAACCTAATAAACTTAATCGAATTAAACTGATATGATTCAAGATAATGACTTGTATATATAAAAATGAAAATCATATACCATGAACCATCTATGAGACATGTGGACTCTATATTAAAAACTTGGTGGGTAAGTATGGGCTTCTGTGCTAGAGTATATTTCTACTATAATAGAGGATACATAATGATCCTATATTAGAATGAATAAGAGAGAAGGCTAATATAAAGGAAACAAGTGATTGGATAATCTAGAGGTTTCTGCTTGTGTTAGATGAGTGAGCATCATTATAGGTACAAACTTTAAGCTTGATAGCGTGTGATCAAGCATTGTGAGTGATATTGCATTAATGTAATGTTGATTAGTTAGTTAAATATAATCCCATTTGATCGAGGAGGATGTTTAAAACATCGAGTGTTATGTGTGAGCTTTGTTCATCAAAACTTCAATCTTTTAATTGTTTCTTATTCATACTTTATTTTCTTATTATCTTCTACACCTCCTATTGCCTTTGTCATTTGAGGGTCCAAGTACATTTTCTTTCATACTGTATTTTATTTACATGAAAATATATGTGAATTCATATTTATTGTAATTTAAGTGATACAAATTTTTATATTTCACTTAGTCGGTTTTGAGAAAAAAAAAAATACACTATCAAACATTTGTAAACATGACTACACTTGATATAACTACTACTATTTAATCAAAGTAGGTTATGTATATAGATGAAAAAAGCAATGATAGCCAAAGTCATATAAATAATAAGGAGGATTTATTTATTTGCACACATTCATGTGATTTTAGCCCTTTTTTTAAGTTAAATTATATTATTTATGTATTCTCAAAAAAAAATTAAAGTATTATTTATGTTGACATTTCACTAATTTTACAATTAAATAAACAGGTATTCTCTTAAGAGACCGTTTTTTGTAAAGACGACTCTCAAAAGTCCAGCCCAAATCTATATTTAGAGTTGTAACAATATATATTTAGAATTGAACTGGCCAAGTAAGAATTTGTGTTAAAACTCCTTTCATTTTTTTTTTGTTCTCCACTTTACATATTTTACACGTGTTAAACAAATTTTAAGCTGAAATGCATCGTAAAAATAAAAGAATCGCCCACCGTGGGGCTCAAACCGACGATCACAAGGTTAAGAGCCTTGCGCTCTACCAACTGAGCTAGACAGGCTTATTTGATATATTATATTCACATTCAAGAGGAATTGCAATTTGCGCTTTCTTATCAATTTGTTCCTATATGACTACAAGTATCTCAAGACGACCTCAATATAAAAAGTTTATATTTATATTTTCTCTTTAATTTGTTTTAATTGGGCTATTTAGCCTATATATCTAGTGTATTTTTCGGAGTGACCAACTCTCACAGAAATTTGTGTAAAATGAATTTTATTTAGTTATTATATCGTAAAGTGTTTTGTATTTATTATGTAATGAAAGTTAAATATGTTTCATTTGCAATGCCTTTTGGTATTTGCGTCATAATGTGTATTAAAGTCTTTTGGTGTTTGCATCATAATTTGTAATTAAAGTTATGAACCCTTCATTCGCAAAACCTTTCATTTGTCTCTTTGGTTATATAAACCCTCTATGCAACTCACAATATGATACGTAATAAACAAAATATCATTTTCTTCCGTATTCAATTGTTATTTAAATGTATACTCATATTGGACACACCAAAATGGGATCATTACCCCAAAATAGTAAAAAATTAGTTGGAAGATTAGAAAAGAATATGCTCATATTATAGACACACCATAGACTAGGCCCTACATGTGTTTAAAATACATCCAACGATCTGACATTTACACGACTTCAAATGAATTGAAATTATGTTAAATGTAGATGTAAGACCCAATTTTAAACCGATTCGAAACACAGAATTCAAAAGGACGCCTCAAGACAACCACTAGGACACAATTGCCAATACCGACTCAAACACTGGTAATTTCCATTATAGACGAAACATGAATTTAATTATTCAAATTCAAGTTATTAATAATAATGACCACAAAAACAAAATCATACAAATATCATCCGAAAGCGCAACCATGAAAACACATTGAGAAATTTTCGGAAGCAACAGGTAAACGAGCAAAATGTGCAGACCCACACATAGTATGTGCCTTCTCTAGAGCCGATATCCTAAATGACTAACACCAAAAACCTCTCTAGACTTGAGCCCCAAGCTCCAGCAGAAGCGTATGATTCACGGCATTTGATGTAGGACCAACAAATTGAATGGGACCTAGAGACAGAAAACAATTAGAACGAAGAAAATAGCACGACTGATGATAAAAGCCAAGGCCACTAGTATAATATCATAGTCGGAGGCAGCTATGAAAAATCTCGGAAGTCTAAACTTACCAGGACTAATGTACCGGTTATTGATCGCCCAGTCATCTCGTAAGGAAGCAAACTTCATAAATGGTGCACCTACAAAAAGAACGAATTTGTTTAATTCACATATAGTTGATGAGTAATCCCAAACTGAAATCTTCTAAGGCTCAGAAAATATCTGAGAAATTTCATACTAACTATGTCCAATATATAGCATAATGTATGAAATACATATTTATTTAAATAAAAACAATAACAAATACCATCCAGTTCCACCATAGCCTTTTTGATCACGGGCTTGAACTTTCCTGCAAGTAGAAGAAAAAATCAATATCGGGAAACATATAACATCAATCACAAGATGCTTAATAGCGTTCTTTCAAAATAACCTAAAACGTTAGTTTTGAACATATAAGTAAGATGTGCCGGCATGCCACTGTTCAATTCCAATATGAGGAAGACACACATTTGTTACCAAGAGCAGTGCCCAAGGGTGTCAACAAAACAGTTTTCTTTGTCCCCGTAAGATATTCACAACGACAATGAGATGGTGGTTAACGCTTCTTAAAGTATACAACTAATCTTTAAACTTAGAGGGTGTTTGGTATTGGAAGAAAAAATGTAATGGAAAGGGAATTGATAAAGAGGAGTAAGGGTAAAGGTATAGGTTATGGTTATTTGGTGTTTGGTATAACACTTGTTTACCATATAAGGGAAACAAAGTGTTACCTCTCCATAATAGGCTGAAACATTTGAGGGGAATGGGTTATTTGTAGGTAATGGATTGGGTTTCTAATTTTTCATACCAAACAAACTATAAGGGATTGGGCTAATTCATTCCATTACCAAACCCTTAAAATCCCATACCAAACACCCCCTTAATGTGATTGAAAAAACAAAGTACCATGTCTCCTCTCCACATCCATTAGAGATGTCAATGCTGTTCCACCAACAGTCCATTCCTCAACAGGGGCAGCGAGATTTCCCACCTGCAAGGCAAAGAACAATAAGTCCTAATCGTATGAGCATGCACAGCTAAAAAAAGTGATGTATTTATTTAGTAAATTTGAAGGGCCACAAGATTTGGGGACCAAATCCTTAATCTGAAGGTTACTTTGAGAATGAGGGGGCTAAATGGGGTGGCACAGAGGCTGCATATACTATATAGTACACACAACAATGTCAAAGCATTGATCCCAACAATATGGCTGTATTTGTATATACTACACATAACCAATATACACTTCCCCCCCAACCCCACAAGGGAGTTCTACCAAAAAGCAAAGCCGAGGAAATGTTAAGAAAATTTATATACATAAAATATATTAAAATTACGAAACATACTGATGATATCAGCCCAGTTTTTCCAGCATGAAGCAGAGCGCCAGCTGCATATCCCAAAGCATAACAATATGATGAATCAAAATTGGTGGGCAAACCACACCTTCCCTCATATCTGCAAACAAAATTAAATTAGTAAGCAACTGTAAGTGACCCAAAAGCTGGTACGGACATTACACCCTTACCCTTCAACAAATTTATGCTACTAGAACTGCCTATATGTGTTTCAATTTATCCTTTACTGATAATAAAATTTCCACTCATAAGGCTATCAAGGTAAAATTATAACTGGCACAAGTCAAAGAGATAGTGGCACACTTCAGGCATACGTCGTGCTCCCAGCGTAAGAGACACAGAGACAAAATAATTTAAATTTTAAATACCCAATCCTAAGTCCACCTCACCCTGCGTCACCTATGTGTCTCCAAAATACCTCACCATAACTCTTCTGAGGTGCACTTCTTGAATCTAAGACAAGGAGCGACATCAACCATGACCACAAGTTATATTACTTGCCGTTACAGTAACTTTGCAAAAGCTGCAAACACCACCCCTACACCTTGTTATATAAGAGTTCTTTGGTTTCAGAAGTAAAATTCACTAATCATGTGCGTCTCTTATATATATATGAAGCAGTTTGCAATCAAGAGTATTAGAAACAAATATATTTATACAAGAGTAAAGTTGCATATATCCGACCTCATAACCTTGCCTAGGCAAGAGCAATAATGGCATTTGAGTAACAAAATGTTATGTCATGTGTGTTGTTTTTGTAATGGATGCTACTTCAAGAGACCCACTATACACAAAGTTTGCAAGCAGGTAAAGCAAAATAGAAAATGCAAGTAGGGGGGCACTGGGGCAGCAACTCTTATGTGTTGGAATTCATTCTGTAAACTAAAATCTATCACTCTATTATAGTAGGAAGACTACACAACATTTGTGCAGGCTTGGTGTATATACATAGAACATAGTTGGCATTTCAATAATATTCTTTATCCCAAAACAATAGACAAAAGAACTCAAATGAACAATAAACTTATGCAAAGTGCAAATCCAACAACTGATATAGATGGGGGTTTCTTATTATGAGGTAGCATATCATAGTCATCTACCCTTGATTTTAGACATAGTGAAGTAAACTAAATCAGCACTGCTAAGTGCTGGCTAGTTCAAGGATTGTATGATGTACTTACCCAAAAAAGTGAGACTGTCCACTGAAATCCCCTTTGTACATGCCTTGCTGCTTCCTCTTCTCGAGCTCTGTCTCAACCATTTGGATAAGCATCTTTTCTGTCTCAATTTTAGCAACCTATAACAAAAGCAAACAATACATGCATGATAAGTCACAGCACATATATTCTAGCTATCAGCTATAACATCAAGAGTAATGGAACTGTGCACTCACCTGGACATTTCCATGTGGATCTCTCTCAAGCATCAGTTGCTCCTGAATGGCTTGTGGTAGAAATTCAAACAGATCCAAAGACTGAGCTGTCAGTTTTTTCTTCCATTGACCAGCTTCATCAACAACCTCATGGGCCAGTATCTCATTTAGCTCAGAAATAAGCTTCTGAACCTGAAATTAACAAGATCAAACATTGTAATTTATTACATGTGACTTACAATAACCGGACAAGAAGACCAACAATTACAGACACACCAGCACTGTACCTCAGGGATAAAATCAATCAAACCTTCAGGAATCAATATGACACCATAATTGTAGCCAAGTTCAGCTCTTCTGCAGATAATGTCTACCATATAGTCTGTCACATTTTTCAAGGTTTGTTTCTTGGCATAAACCTACATTAAGATATAGTATTAGCGCTTCTAAAAATTTAACATGAAAACATATATTCAGCTGGGGGTCATCAAGTCTTGCATAACTCAAAGCTGGAGCTATATCAGCTTAACAAAACAAAACTTGACATAAACATAAATGATCTGATTCACCAATTAAGCACTTGGATTAACAAACTTTTAAATGTCAACACCTAGCAAGTTACCTCTTCTCCAATAAGACTAATGTTCGGATGAGTCTGTAGAGCACACTCCAATGTGATGTGTGAGGCTGCACGACCCATGAGCCTTACAACTAAAAATACAAAAAATAAACATATAAGTTACACTTACTCCTGCAATGCGTCACAAGGAAAAGACCTATATTCATATCCTTGTACTTACAGTGATAGTACTTTCCAGTTGAACGAGCATCTATCATAACATTTCCAATCATTTCTGCATATATCTGCGTGAAGAATTAACTCTGTAAACAAGTGACTGGAAAGAACTATACGGTGTTTCTAAGAAGTAAATTTGCTAAATAAGTCATAAAATAATAAGCAATCAAAGTTGTTGCCACCTCTTAACCTCACCTTGCAAGCTGTATCAAATCCAAAACTAGTTGGGACTTCTTTGCATTTCAAATCACCGTCAATGGTCTTCGGGCAACCAATGACACGCGTCTTTAAGTTTTTACTCCTAATCAATACAACATAAGAATTTTTTTAAAGGATACATGTATATTGCAGTTAAAACCCTGAGATTTTATAAAGAGAACACATTTGATCTAACTGTTGAGTGTCAACAAGAAATTGGGCTTTCTTGGTTATGTCTGCAATAAATTGATCCTACACAATGGATGATTAGAATGTTTTGAGACAACATTTTCTTTCTCTACCTGAAGTTTTCAGCAAGAAGACAAGCATTAGTATTTGAGTCATCTCCACCAATAACAACAAGCCCGTCCAAATCTAGTTTTAATGCCGTCTCTTCTGCTTGTTTAAACTGAAATCAGAGACACTTGATCAATACTCAAAAGTGATATATTTAGCTAACAAGAGTAAAGAAAGATATGCAAAAGAACAAGAAACTTGCCTGTTCTGGAGTTTCAATCTTGTCTCTACCACTACAAATCATGTCAAACCCACCCTAAACAAAATAATTACAAATGAATTAAAATTTTGCCCTGGTTATAATTCTGAAGTGACACATCACATCAATTGAGGAGGAGCATGCATATTATGCAAAGGGTATCCTCATCGTTAACCCCAGAAATCAGATTTCAAAGAAAATGATTCAGAAAAAAGAACAATGATTCACCAGTAAATAGAGAAGCAACTTTAAGTTCAGTTGATTTCTAATGTGATAAAGATGATATATAACACTTATACAACAGATATGTAGCATATGTTTGTACTTGGCAACATTTCGTGCATCTTTCACCACTTCTTCACAAACAGTCAAAGAACTACAATTTCTTTCAGCATTTCATGACTAAACAAATGCACAGCAGAAGACCTAGAATGCTCCTAGCTAGAAAGAATAAAACAAAATCAAGTAACACAAAACCCGATAATTTTATTTCTTACCAAGATGTCTTTGTGTCTTCTGAGAAACATCTTTCCAATACTATCATCATACATGAACATGATCTAAGGATGCACACATTTGGACTTCCCACACACCACAAAGGTCGAAAAAAGTGAGTGGTGATTGTCAGTTAATCACTTGTAAGACTTTACAGGAAAATCCAACATATAAGGAATTCTAAACATAAGCAGAACAAAAGGGTCCTATTGTCCTCATTAGACTTTACAAGAAAATAAACCAACATTAAAAATGTTAAAAGTTCTCTTATCATATGGTAATTTAACATTTTAGTCTCAAGAAGTAAGTGGATAGATGGAAGCCCCAAAATATAGTCAAATTGTTTATCCTTTCGAGCTATTACAGCATCACAAACTGCAATTTCTAGGCTCTGGCCCCTGGGTAACTTTTAAATTTGTAAAATAATTATAATCATTTTTAAAAATCTAGAATAATGTTAGCCAAAATACAAGAAACATTCCGCCAGGCCAAGTGCAAATATCCAGGCATAGCAATACGGGATATGTCTATTACATTTGATTATGCCAGATATTTCACTATCCAACTGCTTGAATGATCCGCATTCTTGAGCAGTGTGACAAGATCACTAGAGTTCCTCCTCCCACAAAATACACTAGAAAAGGAATAACTCGTGGAGTATATTTTCATGCTAGTCCATGTAACAGAATACATGCCTAGGCTAGTATCTTCGAAGTATCAGATGATAACTGTAGCATAAAAGACACCCAGCTTAGAGGAGGAAAAAGTTTGAATATAAACCCAAATATCAACAGTCAACATCACCAAAGTGAGCCACAACTTTAGAAGACAAAATGATGGGTCCCCTTTATCTGTTGCAATAGTAAACATATAAAAGACGCAAACAACTGAACAAGCCTCACCTGATTTCTGTATGGGTGGACAAAGTCCCAGGTCAACTCTACATATTTGCATTTCATGATCCCAGCAGGGCCACCTCTGAATCCATAGACTATGCTATCCTTGGTACGAGCTTGCAAGTAATCTACCACCATATGGAAAACACACAGACAGAGATGCAAATCAATCAATTAAATGAAATTGCTTTCTCTAAATAAACTTCAACTGAAGGCAAAAAGAGACATTAAGTTTAAAAGAAAACCACATACCAAAAATCCCACAAATGACATTGTGCCCCCCTGGTGCTTGCCCTCCTGACAAGACAACGCCAATTTTGAGCTTCTGATTTGACGACAGTCCCTCAGAGTCACTTGGCACCATAATTGATGAAGGTTGACCAAATAAGCAAGGAAATAGCTTTGCAATCTCATCTGCAACACCACAACACAATCACAACCATGCTCCATGACGAACAATATCCTTCTACAACATTCCCTTACTACAATGTCATAATGAACATTATCCTTATAAGTTCTAATCATAGACTCAAATGCATCAAGTGTAAAGTATAGAGGATATCTCATCTCAAAATAGTTAAAGCCGACCCGAGGCAAATCATCAATTCATCTTCTATGTCTTTTTCACAACTCACAAACTCGTACTAGAACACATATTTCTATATCATTGACAATTGTCCCACCAGAAACATTTTCTTGATATGATCTTGAAATTATAAATTCTTTCAAATATACTCCAACGTCCCTTTGATAATCAAAATATAAATTCTTTCAAAATATAAATTCTATCAAATATACTATAACGTCCCTTTGATATTCAAAAAGCTCTCACCTATAACACGACGATGTAGCAAATTATAACCGGACAAAGGATTATAGACTGTTGTTCGATTTATCTTGATAAATCATCATAAATATTAAATATCCATATATTTGACCGATATTTAAAGATATAAATCATATAATAGGTGCAATGGTAAGCGTGTGGAGTGAATTGATGAAAAAGAAGAGTCGAAATACAATTCTATGGAAGTATAAATTAGATGAAAAAAATATTCAGATAAATTCAACAAATCTATTTTTTTTACATAACACATATTGAAAAGCATCAAATTTTTGGGTTTCTACCGGATCAAATTTAAGAAATTCCTTTATTTGTCATACATTTTTCACAAAATTAGATTAGTTTATTATATTTAAACGATTACAATAATATAAAGTGCATATGGCACCGGATCAAACACTAGTAAAGAGAATGGTAGAAATTATTTACATTTGAGAGAATAACATCGAATAAAACGGATCCAAAAAATGACATAAGAGAAAACTTCGGAAGTTCGGATCCACCATTATTCAGCTCAGGTTTTCACTAAACAGTCTAACATGATCAAATTATATCCTTCAAAATTCTCATTAACGAGCACAAGTTTCAAAAATACCAGAAAGTTAAAAATCAACTAAAACACTTTTAAATCAACAAAAACAACCGAAACTACAACCAAATCATATTGCCAATGTCACATTCATCGATCTGACAGAATAATTAACAACAACGGAAAAACTAAAAATGATCAAATCTATGCACCCGACATCCTCCTTACATCTTTGAGCAAGATTTGAAAAAATAAAAGATCACACCCACAATAGAAATAAACCTACTAAATTACTATATAGAGAAGAGAAAGATACCAGGATTTCCGGCAGCAGAACTTTTAGGACCATCGACGACATTGAAGTTACCAGTGAGGACGCGAGGAAGAGGAAGAGAGTGATCGATACGACTCCTCTGAAGTTCACTGTAGACATTAGAGAATCTTCCAGCCATGGGAGCGGGTTTTGCAGAGGAGACATCGCCATTAGCAACAGCTACTGCCGCCATAGTTAGGGTTTGATTTGAATGCTTAGATTGATTGGTCTGTTTCAGTGTTCTTAACTTCAGTTGATTCAGTGAGAAAATCTTTTGAAATGTTTTTAAAGAGGAAGAAATAAAGTTGGTGGCTTGACGCCTCGTAAAGGTATGCTATATTTGCGGCTTCGAGGTTTCCGCCCACGGAAGTGAAGGAGGGACAATATATTGGCTATTAGTGTGAGAATTATATTTGGATCTAGGACTAGGACTAGGACTAGGACTAAAGTCTAAAACTATGACAATGACTCCAATCATGTTCCACTTGACAAAAGTCGAGTCATAGTCAAAGTCAAAATTTGAGTTAGAATCGGAGTTAGAGTCCGAGTCTGATGTCGACTTACAAATATTATTTACTCAAAAATTTCTAATCAATAACCGTGGTTTGTAAATCACCACAAAAAGATAAAAAAATAATATTAAAAGAAATAAAATTAAAAAAGATAAATTAAAATAACAAAACATTCACCCTATCACATCCTACCACATAAGGGTGATTTATGAACCTCACAAATAACTGTTATTTACTAAGACCTTCTCATTACTTACTTGGTCTTACTTAATTTGCATTAGTTGTCATTTTTGTCCGCCTTACTTAATTTACATTATTTTTATGTTTGGACAATGACCCATTATTTCTTTTTAATCTCGTCCATATATATTTAACTCTCTTTTGATTTCATCTATATACAATTCACTTTCTATCTTTATTTATTATCATTATAAAAAAAACAAGTTTCTCTTTGCATCAAACCAAATAGATTAGAGAGAGTATAATTTATCATATTCTGATCAAATGTCTCATTTGTTTATGCTATTCACAAATTGCTATTAAATTTTATTTTATTTTCAATCTATAAGTTAAATCATAGTCCAATGAGATATTTTTGATTTATCTCAATGTAAGTTTTATTGATATTTACTTTTTATAATTTTTATAGAAGCAATTAAAGATATTTTAACTTAAAATAGTACATCGATAAGTGTGCAAAATCAAATGGACATTTATCTAGAATATGAGGAAGTGTTATTTAAACATCAATTTTTATCTCATCTCCATATTTGATCGAATTCAATATAATTCAGACTTATTGAACCAAAATATTAAGTTTTTGATTGATGTTAATATTTTCAAATTATTACTATTCTAAGTAACAATAATAAATTGTTTTTCATTTATAATTTTAGTTATTACTTGAGTTAATATTTTACAATTTTGACTTGAAAAACTCCTTTTTTTGATATGATAAGAGAACTATATTTTAAAATGAACATAAAAATTACGTTGTGTTATAATACCAATAAACATATAGCTCGTTAAGTCAATCTTGATTAACCTGAAATCGACTTAAATGATCATTTTGTACTTGATTTCACCCTTATTTTTTTTTATTACAGTGTTTCTAAGAAAAAATACTTTTGAAATTCGTTTTTGTAAAAGAATTAAAAAAAATAATCAAAGGAAACACATATCAACTAGATTAAGAGAGATTCCATAACACAACTAAAAACTCATGGCATACTTAAGTCGCTTAACATCAACTTGATTGTATAACACAAGTCAAATTCCATCAAATCTCAACTCTACGTAAAACTTGATTAAAATTAAAATGGAGTTAAATGTCAAAATCACATCTTGCCATTAGAAGGTTAGGTGGAGCAGTGATTAGGTATTTAGGTGGGTAGGTGAGCAAGAGTATATGAGCAAATACTAATAGTGAGTGGTGCTCTATAGTCATGTCCACCTACTATAGCACTTCTAATAGATAACTAGTTTGCCCCATCAAATTTGCCTATTGGGTATTTGGAAGGAAAATCGAGAAGGAGTTATATAAGAAATATGTGGATGAAATAAAAAGATAAGTTAAATATTAAAATGTAAATTAAAGAAAATATAGGTCAAAATCTAAAAAAATATATATATAACAATTTTGGAGAGAAAAGAAAGAAAAAGAAGTGAAGATAAGGGAAAGGAAAAGAAGAGAAATAGAAGGGAAGAAATTATTGTTTGTTTAGGAAAAAAGGTAAAGAAAAGGAAATAATTTTTCCTTCAAATCTTTCATCTTTGGAATGATTAATGCTTAATAAAAAATTCATCCAATCCCTTCAAATTCTCCCTTCTATTTTGTTATCCAAACAACAAATTTTCATCCCTTCAAATTTCTCTTTTTCCTTCTATCCAAACACACTTTTAAAGAGCAGGATACACCAGTGAAATATATACTCCAAAATGATAAACTTGTTTCCTATTTTCGGTTTGAAGAGAAAGAAAGTTTTTGCATGGACAAATAGAAATATTAAATTTTACAGACTGTTTTTGCGTGTAATAGATGCATAATAATTTTATTGTACAATGATGTAGCTAGAGTCGTTTCGAATATGGTTGGACCTTGGGTAATTTATATTATCCGAGGAGAATCTAATTTCGAATTTGCTTGCCCCCACCCTACCTGGTTGTGAATTGAGTTATGATTTCATAATGTTGTTGAACAAGTGAAGTGTCAAGGAACCAACTCAACGAAAAGCTTAAGTTGATGGTTGAGGCCCCAAAATATGTTATATACTCTAAATATACTTCACTTACTACTAGTGAATTAATCTTTACAACATATACAGTTCTTCGATCAAATGATTTGATGCCACTTACTGGCAAAATTACGCGACTTCAAGGTTTTTGATTTTTGTAAACAAAAAATTACTCATACTTCTTCCTTATGAAAAAGCAATCAGAAACCAGTCTTTCGAAGGGTCAGTATTGCATGATATAAAATCCTTATTTAGGGCGTTTTTGCAGACCTGTAAAAAAAACCTTGCAATACGCCAACTCGATCAATAATAAGGCATGTAAATTCGAAATATACCCATCATTACCTGCCGAAACCTTCAGCCTAACCAGAATTAGATCATATTAACTTTTTTGTGTAATCTAAATCAATTAGTTACGAGATTGATTCACAATACTACCGAGGATAATGAACTATATATAATTGATCACATATATACTCGGCTTCAGTTGGAAGGAAGTTACAAGCATTTTCCATATTCTATACCTTTATAATCTAGCTCATGCAGCAAGAGAAAGTATTTTGACATTTCCTTGACTGTTAGCGGCCATAATCACGGGGCTATCAGTCTTCCAACACACCGAACTAATAAAGTACGACCCTCTATCATCATCGGCATTGTTAAATTCTGAAGTATTGAACTTGTAACGAGCAACAGGTTTAGAGATAGCCTGCAAAGTGAAAGGAAATCGAACCAATGAGAAAATCATGAAAGATACAACAGCATATTGAACACAGGTTTGTATTACCTTGTGATAAACAAAGACCTCGTTTGTTTCACTACCACAAGAAAGGTATTCACTATTTGCTGTGAGGCCGACAAAATTCTTCTCGTTCACGTGGCCTCTATAAATCTGAAGCTGCAAGGGGGTACATGAATATGAGCAAAGGAATAGAATTAATTAAGCAAATATTTGAGAGAATGAATCATTGAACACCATATTCCCCATAGATCGTTCAAGTAGAGAATTCTAGATACTAGTATGTGTTACAGCAAACTATAAATTTCTGCCACCTAATTTCAGCAAGTATAGACCAAAGAATCATGATTATCAACTCCCTCCAGAGTCCAGACATACAATCATACACAGTAAAAAATTTATCCAATTGTCCATACTTCTTCACATTGGTGACTGCTAACTAGTAGATACTACAATGTGGAGATATATTTTGATCATTACCGATTATCGGTTAAAACAATTGGGATGTACTTTATAATTACCAGCTTATTTTCCTTGACATCCCACAAGCGCAATGTGCTATCAGTTGATGCAGAGGCCAGTTCGGTAGAGGACAAGAATTTGACGTAAGAAACAGCTTTTCTATGCCCAGAGAAAACATGAACAGGCTGACTAATGTTTCTTAAGTCATAATAGTGTATATTATGATCTGCAGACCCCACCTGCATACGCAAACAGCCAGCATCAACGGTTGAACTGATGAATTAACCGACACCACGGATAAAACAAGTAGAGAAGTATTAAAGAATAAGCCCAGAGATTCACTGCACATATGATGAGTGAGGAGAGGTTCAGAGTTATTCAGATAACCTAGATACAGCGAATGACTAGATTTCAGAAGACGAGATATTAACAGGAGGATACGTTGAAAAGAATACGTACCGCCACATGCATGCTAGATCCAGGATTACACTTTACAGAACAAATATTTGCGTTCATGTCAATATTAAGAACACTCCTTTCCTGTTTGGTGCACCAGATTTTAACCTGTTGAGAAGAATGAAAAGCACAATGTGTCATGATACACTTTTACACCAAGGCCAATCTGACAAGATATTTTCCACAAAGATGACTAGAAATTGTTAAGATGGTAGTTTGGTACACGACCACCACCATTGCTGTTGATGCCTCTGTCCTGGTTGTCATATGTAGTAGTCACACACCCCTTGTAAGCAAATAGGGTGCTAGTCAATGAAGATCTCAACATTAACAAAGAATATAAGGAAACAATAAATTCATCAAAACAAAAAAGAGCACATTGACTAGGGATGGCATGGGTAAAATCTAGTGGGTTTCGCAACGCATCTGCACCAGTAGGGCCAGGTATGGGTATGAATTTGGTGGGCACCCTATGAAAGCTAAATATTTGAATTTAACGGAAGCACCTGAAATGGTGGGTACCCTATGAAAGCTAAATTCCCACCATATTCCCAAAGACTTTGTGTTTGAGGATGAAAAATTCCCTTCATATTCTAATAAAAGGTACCCTATGAAAGCTAAATATTCAAATTATAACTGAAGCACCTGCAAAGCAACGGATATATTTTGGATACCTTGCAGTCATCACCACCGGATACCAGCAGTGAAGGTTGAGTACGAGAAAAATCCACACTCCAAGCCCGTTTGTCATGCTCCTCGTATTCTCCAACACTCTTTACACAGAAAATTGACATATATAGCATAAGTTTACCAAAATCTTTGATGAGATGGAATAGAAGATGATTACTGGCATCACCTGACGAGTAGAAACATCCCAAACAGTAACAATGCCCTCGTAGTCACTGCTTGCAATGAAATTTTTGGTGTACTTATTCCAACTTAAACAACTTAGCTTGGATCGTGTAGCAATGTCAACAACAGCACAGTGAACTTCTGCTGGTTCATCAACCACCTGAAGAGCAATTACGTCCCCAACATTAAGCACTTGAAGTTTAACATCTAGAGAATGTTTTCAAAAAGGAAAAGGAAATTTCAAAAGAATCTGGCAAGCCTGGGTTTGTTACAGGAACAGATTAAAGAAATGATCAGAATTAGGAAATACTTTCTAGTTATAGTTGCACAAAGACCAACATTTCCTTTCCACATTTCTTGTTCCTTTTTTTCTTTTCTTTTTTATTTATAGAGGTAGGGGGTTATTATGGTCAAAGCTAGTCTTGGGGAGTACAACATTGCTGAACTTACAAGAGGAGAATTACTCAAAATTAGAGTACATTCCGATCCTGAGCATTAAAAAGGACTTACAGACGAAAACTCAAAAACTTTAATCCTCTTGGAGACACCAGCAGTTGCAAACAAATCATGATCTCTGTCAAATTCTATGCTGCAAATGGAAATGCGCATATTAGAAGTGGTGAAGCAGCGACTAAGAAATAAGTCAAGTAGGGCTTGGTCATTGCGTAAAGATAGCACAAGATAACAAGAAAGAAGAGACAATTGAGCAGTATGGTACTGAGTTCAAAATAAATTCGACCGAGAACAAAACATTTTGATTTAGACCCCACTACCAGATATTTGAATTAAGTTGCATTTCAACATAGATTCGAAACTATTTTTAATTCCACGACGAACATATGTTTTTCTGACAAATGACCAACTAATCATAAACAGACAAGCAGATAGAAAGAAACAAAAATGAGAGAGCAGTTGTTTCATCACTCATGTCATCCATAGAATTTCCATTAGCAGCTATGTGTTCCATGAAGATACAATATTAGCATGAACATCATCAGCTCAACTCATAAATATTCAACAAAAGATAAATATTTATTTCACATCATGAACATCTTATGCTATAAAGTCCCAACAAAAATGACACAAGGAAGAGGCAATTTTAAGAATGGAGAAATCTTCTAGCTTAGTGCCTGGGGCCAAAACAAAATAAAATACACAGCTGATGGTTAATTGTAGAAGAAAACCTCTATAAAATAATTATCATAGGATTTACATTTCAAATTATAAACAAAGTTTTAGAGACAGACTAAAACCTATGTGAGTCTCAGCACCTGGAATCAAAGATAAAAGAAGCTCATTTTCAAAGCAAATGACCTACCTGGATATAATATTGGCCGAGTGAAAAACATTGCAAAGCCTCAACTCTGAAACAACCTTCAATTGGCTGTATCAGACCCACCAAAAGGAAAAGAAACAGAAACTTTAATAAACCAAGTATGAGGAGGCTTCCAAGGAATTAAAAAGGTAGATAAAGTATACACCTGTATCGAGTACAAGAAGTCAGCACAGATTTGAAATCCTCGAGTCCTTCATGGTACCCAAAGCTATTCTTATTACTCAGATCCCTTTCTGCAGCTTGTTTTTGTTTGTCACAGTGCCTCCTTTTTTGCAAGTAACACTCTTGCAGGTCACTGAACTGTCAACGGTGGAGAGGAAAACATGAGGAATTCCGATGCTCAATGGATCTATTTTAGGAAAAACTTCCTTGAACTCGCTATTAAGCAATTCAACATGACTAAATTACTAGTTAATCAGCGTAACCCTCATGCTGCAGGCTGGCATACATCTATTCAGGTAAATAAACATCAAAGACATAAAGTCAAGAACTAACTTGTGACATCAAATGAGAGCTATGTATTGTCAATGAAGGTTGGTCAGTTAATCTTCACTTCCAAGACACACATTAACAACACACACAACACATGCAAAATGTACAATAACAATGCTCCTGGAATGGTTTAAATACACTAGTCTGTAGAGGATTAGAACGGAGATCATAGATTCCAATACACACCTGAGTCTCAACCTGCCTTTTCCTTGCTTTGAATCTTTCTGTTGGAGCCAGCTGATGCAATTCAACGCCCGCACGAAAATCATTTTCTAAAGTTTCTTTAGAACATCGACCATTAACACTGTCTCCTCCACATAGTAGACCTGGTAATATGACTTTCTGTGTAACAGAACCACCAGCAAAGGACCTCGGCGCTATCGGACAAATGTCTGTTATATCTAATTCATCCTCTCTCAAACTCAATCTGGCTGTACAAGCCTTATTTACATTCCACAGATCTCTTGTGTATTTTTGAACAGCATCTATATCCTCTTTGATGTACTGGAGATCATTTTGTATCTAAAATATAAATATCACAAATGGTGTTAAAACTTTAATTTCCTGCAGGGTAGTAGATTAATATACAAGGATACAACAACAAAGATGTGTAACCAAACCCAAAAAGCTATAGAATGAAATTCACATGTGTTTAAATGGAAGAACATCAGCAGATACGAGTACAGTAAAATAGTTTTTTCTTAAGAGAAATCTATTAGGTGGCTAATGCTCACCTGGCCAACAAGGCTTTATTTGTTCATTTTAAACAAATTCCATAAAAATAAAGAAGTGAATAAATCAGTCTGGAGGAGGAAAAGGAACCGTATAATGAAGATTCACATTGACATAAGGGGGGAACAAAGAAGACAGGGGGGTTTCTAATCATACTTTACATCATTATTTATTAGAAGAATACCATGAAGTTCATCAAAATGATTTTGTAAAGGTTACATGTGTAATCGAAACTCAAAAGCTTTACACTAGCTCACGTGACAGCACACTCATTTCCAGCACAAATTTAAACTCAGAGTTAAACAAACACCATTATCAAGAATTTTCACCGGCAAAGTAGTCCAACATCTAGAATATTAAATTCAATAGAACACACCTGACTAAGCTCTTCTAATTTTCTTTTCCTCAAAGATACCAAAAACTCAAGAAGAACTTGCAAATTTGTCTCAGCTTCCTCTTGCTCCATCTTTCTCTTTTTTTCTGCTAGTAGTGACAAAAGGCAATCAACATCCTTCACAGACACATCACAGCCCTGTCTACAGAGTATATCAAAGAGTGAGCTCTAACTTAAAAGGTTAGATAAATCAGAAGTGGAACATACAAATTGCAATAATACTAGTTCTGGCAACAATAATAACTAACAAGCAGACTATATTAACCACATAAAGATAGGGCACGCAGAAATTTTACTCTTTTAAAAGAAAATTAACAAGCTCAACCGCTACAAATCAACTAAAAAGATGGCTTGCAGGTCAACTATACAATTCCAATTACATATATTGGATGATGTGCAGTGTAATGGAAGGCTTGCACATCACAAGAGCTTTTGTTATCAGCTCACAAAAAAAGATGGCTTCTACACCAGTAAAATCTAGTAAGATCTTCGATGTCAATGGAGGTATTCTTTCCTGACACTGAAAGCCCAAGTTTTGAAACTCAAATATCCGCTCTCCATTAACTAATCATAGAAGATTACAATCAACTCATAGTTACAGACTTACAAATGCAAATGCAGAAATAATCCATTTCATTCTATCCCATTCCACTTCTTCAATGCCATTAATCAAATCAGAATTCCTTTATTTGGCTTTTGGTATGAGAACAATATGATTCCAATAATTTTTATTTGCTTTAAGGGGATATTTCTAATCATTCATTTCCAATATATACACCTAATACATTACAAGCCTAAAGAATACAAAGTCAAACTACTTTAAAAACTACTGAAATATGAATATCAAAATGAGATAGGGTAAAAGTACCACATTTCCTATGAGGATCAAGACTTCAAAAAAGTTCCAAGGTTTTTGTATGAGGATGAAACTTAGCAAAAAGACTACGATAAATTCAAAAAAAGATGGACAAGGGGTGGGGGGACCAACAATGTGCACTCATTCTTACGGAGGTCAACTAACCTGCTGCAGTGCTCGGCGAATTTGATCACTTGAAGAGGCATTTTTTGCAAACTGATGATTGGACATCTTTTTCAAAATCTGCAAAAATGAGATACATTGGTTACAGGATTCTCTTAAGTTTCAATATTAAACATTAGAATGAAGGACTGCCAACATGCTATGATTTCAGCCTTCATAAAGTTTCCAGTGTAACCAATAATACCAAATTTGGGAGAGGGGGAGAGGAAGATATTCCAGAATTGGATTCATAAAAATGTCAATCATTATCCAAACATACAAAACCCCACCTAAAATGGGATGCAAGAGAAAAGGGCAATTGTAGCCTTCATTAATTAAAAGAAACAATCATGGTGTGTAAGGTATAAGAAGTTAGAACTAGATTGAGATCTAGTTTGTGAAGGCAAATACTAAAGAACATGAGAATTCATAAAGAGCGTTTATATGTTTTCCAATTTGGGGCTAATACAATCATTTAATTTTGTGGTTAATACAAACTACCATCACAAATTCTAAAAAAGTTCAGATATAATATGTGACAATCTAACACTATGAGTATAACTCATTGCAGAGACGGTATTTAGATGTACACTTTGTTCAAATTTTCACAACAAAGTACTCCACAGTGAAGGTCTAGATGAATCCAGAAATTTGAATAAAAATGCTGAAATTCTCTTTACGCTTCATGAAATTTCCAAAGTATGCAAAACTTCATGATTTTGTATTTATCCTACAAAATTTCCAAAGTATGCCATCCATAATTCTGTTGTCTTTTGAATTACTATATCCCAAAACTGGAAAAGTTCTTGTCTTCATAATATTATTAATTATGTATTCAGTACTCACCATCCATTGCCCCTAAAACTGAAGTGAACAGCTAACCATCTCCAATAAGCAAGATTTGTCAGCAGAAACTGGAATGGGAGTACCTCTCATGATTGATTCAAGAGACTTGTAACAAACTACTCATGACATTCAGGTAAACCTTTCTTTTGGGAACTCGTGCAGAGATAATGCGTATGAATGAGGAAAAATTTCATCAAAATAAGAAATTGATAATCGCAAGTGAAAATCAGCACTATCCTCAAGAAGAAATCTTCCAAGTGCATACCAAGAGCAATGTGCCACAATCAATTATAAGTGAATAAACACCAATTGTTCATATATTTCTTTTACAAGAAACAACACACTAAGTGTCAAGTAAAATAACTACATTTTCCGCTAGCGTCAATCTTGTAATGCCCGATACAACACCCTCAAATCTCAATCACATGGTATTATGAATCTAAACATCTTGAGGTAAGAGTAGACTTTGACAATTACTTTCATGATATTTTTTGAAAGAGGTTTACAATTAAATTTAACTCCAGAATTGATACATTGTAGAAGTAAGTTGGAGTTAGACGATCAAGTATCAACCTTTGTATAGAAAGGTACAACTAAGAAAAAGTTTTACCACATCTTAAATTCCACATTTTACAAGTTTCATGTATGTGAAGTTAAAACAACAATTCTTTCGATACACCTCACAATCTCAGTTTCCAGCCTGTGAACTGAAAAGTCCCATATACTTCTAAATCCTTGAGATTTGCAGTGAACAGTGAATCTTTTAAAAGATTTTTCAACACCCTTGTCTTTCAAAGGTGTGTTTCAAGATCCATTTCATACAGGAATACTCTAAAAATCTAAGTAGTCAACTTTAATTCTTTTATTGAGCTAATTCTGCTCCCAAACACTTTTGCTTGCTATTTTAAGAATCTTAGATATTGGAAAACAAAAAGCATTAGCTAACCCCTGATACTTTTCACCTCTGGATAAATGTGAATAACCGGGTGGAAGACATAAGTTGATGAGATTGAAAAATTACAACCTCTTTTAAGAGATATTTGTTTTTCACCCTATCCAATGCACTTATTCAATTCTTAATGTCTCTTATTATACATAACAAAATATTATTAAAAGTAAATATTAATAATCTTTGCATTGAGAAGAATCAAACAAGATGTCACTTTTTATTATGTTCTAATCTATAGATTAAGAATAAAATACAAATTGAAAGTAATAAGTGAATAGTATCAAAAAATAAATATCTCATTCTCTAATCTATAGGCTACGTGGAGAAAATCAGGTGGACAGGGGCAAAGCAAAAATTAGAAAATTCTTTAAATGCCCCCGTACAATTTAAAAAATTATAAATATTTTCTAACACTACATAATTTAATACTAAGGCCTCCAATTTAAAAAATTATAAATATTTTCTAACACTACATAATTTAATACTAAGGCCTCCAATTTTGGGCTGCGGTGCGATCGAACATGTTGAACATGCTCAGAACCTGCTCCGTGGACAACGAGAGTAGTTGCCTAACAGTTAGCCAAACAAAAGGGATCGAGACTAATTATAATTTATGACTGAGAAAAGCAGGAAGATTGATGTCTTTTTAAGAGATAGGTGTTAGGCAAATAATAATCGAACAAACAAGAATATCTTGCATCAAAATCACATGTTTGACACATTTAACTTGCCTTTAGTAGTTTAGCTAGGAATCTAATAATTCCAAGAATCCACAAAATCACTTTGACAATATAAACTAATCTTAGTGATTAATAAATATTTTAGACATCAACATAATGGTATCCCTATCTAATTAGTCTCATATAATTTTATAATAATCATAGTCAATGTATAATTAAACATATCAATAATCTAAAGTTGGACTGTGATGTAAAGAGAAACAGAGGGTACCTATAATCAGTCCACATAGCAGAATAAATTTTTTTGCTAATTACAGGGTATTTTTCTATCAACAAATAATGACTTCACTACAGATTTCACTCGGAAAAAAACACATCACAAAATTCAAATTTCTGATACAATTCCGTAAACAAATCAAGAGAAGAATCGCAATCACATGTCAAAAAACTAAAAATTCACCTCCACATTAGAAATACCCAACATTTCTCAGTCGAAAATCACGTACTACATCAATTCACTCACCACCAATAACAAATCATATAATTGCAGAAACGAACCTTATCGAGAGCGAAATTAGGGAAAATCAACTTAGGAGTGAGAAAACGACCACAGCAAGGGCAATTGCATTTATTACGAAGATGAGTGAAAATACACATGTAACAATAGCTATGTCCACAAGCAGTTAGAAAAGCATCTTTAATAATCTGCATGCAAATCGGACACAGAAAATCCTTATCGCCGGCAATTGATTCACCACCATCACCAGATGAGGTTTCACGCGGAGAATCAGTTTTCATTGAAGGAACAAGAGCTCCTCCTCCTCCTCCTCCACCACCACCACCGCCACCAATGGAAGACTCCGCCATTGTAGAGATTTCTTCGAGGTTTTTGAGTGAAGAGAGAGTGAGAGAGGAATGAAGATTGACGTGCGATAGAAGAAAGAAATTGGAAATTTTAGAGAGAGAAAGAGGAATATGAGGGTGGAAGGAGACCACGTAAATATGGCGGGTGGTTTGTCATTGAATTATGAAGATTGAAGAAGAAGATTGGTGGAGATTTTTATTGAGTGTGGGGTCATTAAGAAGAGAAATTTAATTTTTGGAGAGACATGGACTTTTCAGGTGGTGTGATGTTCGAGCGGTTCGGAAAAAATTTTAGTAAATAACAGTTATTCGTAAGGTTAATAAATTTTTGGAAAAATTATCGGGAATAATACAATATTTTGCTTATTTCCCTACAATAATACCAACTTTTGATTAACCATGAATAATACTAACTTATGGAGTGTTTCCTACAATATTCCTAATATGTTAAAAATCAAATTATAGGTGATTATATAACAAAAGAATTTAGTAAATTAGTTAATAAACTAAAGTTGGTATTATTCTAGGAAAAAAACCCCAAAGTTGGTATTATTAATGGTTAATTAAAAGTTCGTATTATTGTATAGAAATTAACAAAAGGTTGTATTATTCACGGTAATTTTTCCTAAATTATTTTTGTGTGTTAAGATTTGATAGGGTGAAAATTTTGTTATTTTAATATATTTTTTTGAGTTTTATTTATTTTATTATTATTTTTTTTGTCTTTTTGTGGTGATTTATAAATCACGGTGATTGATCAGGAATATTTGATTTGTAAATGACTACTAGTTGACGTTGTTGACTAAATAATTTTCACCAGTTGAAAATATTGATTAAAAATTAGTGTTTAAGTTAATTATTTAAGTTAATTACTATAGAAATATTTGGTAAAAGTTATTTGCTCAATGTTGATTATTTATTAATGAAAAATAAGTCACAAGCTAGTAAAAGATTTTTGATTAAAAGTTAACTTTTCAGCTAGCTTAAAACTTATTCATCAAACATTTTTTTATTGTTTAATCAATTAAAAAAGTCAAAAATTAAAGTCAATCAGAAAAACCAATTAAAAAACTAATTGCCCTACACAGCGTTGTCTATTTAATTGATTTTGGAAAAGTGTTTTTAAAATTTTTTCAATGGTATATTTTACACGTGATTTGGTAAATAAAATTTCCTCCTTTTTATAAAAGATACATGGAGCTAAAAAATAACAAATTTCTTTTGACAAAAACTATTTACTATATATATTTGTTTTTCAAGAACTACATAATAAAATACATTTGTTTATAAAATTTGTTACATGATAGCTTTGACAAATAAATGTATTTTCGTAGGTAAATTTTTGTTGAAAAAAAATCGAATATAGTTTTTGAAAAAAAAGAATTTTTTAGATGATTATAAATAATGTTTATAATACTTAGCAAGATCTGGTTTGGTAGACATAGGAATCAAATATCTAAATTACAATTGAAAGAGGAACTTAGATTACATACCCTTGGTAATTAAATTCACACTTTTATAAAAATTTGAAATTTCATGAAAATTTACACTTTTTATTGTTTGGCTAAATTAATTCGATTAAACAACTACTCAAAAAAGTAATTCTGAAAAATTCGAAGGGAATAAACGTACAAATAAACAACTTCTTTATGTTGATGATTTGCAGATCCTTAGAATATGTGAATTTTACATTCAAGGCGATTCTAAGCCTATATAAAGTGCCCGATTGCCTAGATTCCCCAAAAAACGAAGTCTCATATATAAACGAACTCCTTAGTTTGTTAGCTAAGTGTAGCTTAGTCGATTACATGTCTTCTTGTGATATTATTAGTTAGGAGTTCAAAACTTACTAAAGTTAAATTTTAATTCCCATTTTACCACTAATGAGAAGAAAAATATTACTCTAACGATCACAACTTTAGTCAAAATGACTTCTATATGAAAATCATCAATTTATCACATGTTCTTCAATTTTCTTATAAACCCTTCTTCTAACTTCCTATATTCCTCTTCGTCTTTAATCTTACTTTTCTCTTCAGAAATTAACAATATTAACTCAGATATTACCAATTGAAGTTAAGATGAAAGTTTTCCTATACTATGGATTTTAATTTTTTTTTTTTGAATATTACTATGGATTTTAAATTGAAACTATTCAAACTTACAAATGAGTGATATGTTGAATTGTTTATCACAAAAGTATGACTTTCTCTTTTTCCAAATTGCAATAGTTGACCAATAAGGAAAATGCATAATTATAAACAAATTAAGATGAAGTAGGTATGAGACTTAAATAGGGCCTTCAAAGGAAAATATTGTAGATAAAAGACAATAGTATTTTTCAAATTATTTTTCTATTAGTCTCTTTACTATCCACTCATTTGATCACAAATAGTTCCCCATTCCCTTAAATAAAATAACTCTACTATATTCCTTAAAAATAAATTTTTTTGATTTGATTTTATGAAAAAATTAAACTGCAAACTGAACTTTCACCCCTTCTTATGTTCATATTTTATGGGTCAAATAGGACAAACATGCTTAAGAACAAAAACATATGCATGTGCCACACGAGCTCCGGCTTGTAGGTGCATATACACAATTGAACCAATAATCATATAGAAAAATTAAATAAAATAAACTTTTTCTAAAAAAATTCAAAATAATAAACATTTTCATGTCTGAGCCTAATATCAGAGTTTATTCGCTATTACTAACGGCAAACAAAAAACGAAAATGTCATAAAGTTTTTCACACATTAGTAACATTCAACAAATTGAGCAAGAAATTAGCACCTCAATACATTCAACCTTTTCACAACAGCAAAACATATCAGTTCAAACTTACAGTAGACCAAAATATCGAAAGCCAAAATTTTACCTATTAATCAAACAGAAATGAGAAATCAAAGCAGTAAATGTGAAGGGTTGAGGCTTACTAACCGGTCATTGTTATTTTGCTGCGTAACATAGTGCGAGCATCATGAACATCTCATGATTCTAATTTGCGATTCTACGATTTACAATAAAAAAATAAGCGAGTAATAGAATCTTAAGTTGGAGAATCTTACGAATCTAATTAAAATAAAATTTGTAGAATTACAATCATAACACGATTCTATAATCCTACGATTTAATGATTCCGTATCTACAAATTTTATGCTTAATTTTTCTTATGTACCGTCTTTCATTAATTTTTCTTGCAATTCTATGATCCATTATCTAAATAGAATCCCGATTTTAACAACTTTAGTCTTTTTTCGATAGCAAACTTATTAGAATAAATGGAACAAGTTATTGTCGGTATCAGAGCAGTTACCAATCGGTAACTATTCTGTGGTCCAAGTACAAATTTCACCAAAGAGAGATGTAAAGAATGATACAGTACTAACACTAGAATTATGCCAAAATATGGTTTACCCAGAAATAGGTAGGCACCCAGTGAGACCCGCAACCTACTGTCAAAAACATCCTTGTGAAAGTTTAGTCACTACAACTGGTTTTCTGCCCCCACTAGGCCACCACCTTCCAACCATAGTGTAGCATTACTAGCAGCTCGTCTTGTGTGAGACCGTCTCACGGTGAAATGACCTTAAAATAAAAAGCCCATAAGCTAAAAATTTCTATTATTGAGTTATTTAACCCAAGTATGAGGCACGTCTCACGGTGAGACTGTCTCATATAAGAATTTGTGTACTAGACATCTGATCACCAACTAATCATTCCGCCATGTACGAATCCAATCCTATAAGGGCTTACAAGGTTCCTCGATCATGGATGTTACGGTTTCCAAACAGCTTATTCTCAGACTTTAGGTAACTGAGCCAAGGTTAGGGAAAAAGGAGAGCACACAGTACACCTGAAAATACAGTAACAAGTACAAGCGAATCTAGGCTCGGGCCTTTCTAGGCCATGGTCCGGGCCATTTGGTTAAAACCCTATTAATATTGAATTGCGTATAACAAATAACACAGAAGAATGGTAGCCAAGTCGGTTCAGCCCACCCTATACTAGTATCTTGAATTCGCCAAGTATCTACTATCACATCAGTACATTCTCTATCAACTAGCCTGGGTATCCAACAAACGCCAAAATTTATAAAAGTCACCCAGAAACTACACATATAATGGCCATAATTTCATACTCCTCCTTTATAGTCATTATCAACAAAATATCAGTACATTTTCTACCTAAGCTTTGTATTTTTCTATTCATTTCAGCCCACAAGAAACTAAATAGATATCTGAAAATATCTATTCATGTGGTCCTGAGGAAACTCTACAACATATCCATATCTCATAAATTCTGACTAACACAGAATCATCAATCGCACAACCTAAACAACAAAGTTCCTCAACTAAATCACATGGCGTTAAAAAAAGCCTCAGAAACAAAGGAAGATAAATAGAACACACATTAGAAAATATTCGACACGATTCACATAAGTCATAACATTGTAAAAAACAACATTCCAAACCCCTAAAGCCATTCAATGTGGGGTATGAAGGGTCGGATTTATGCAACCTTACACCCTTATTAGTAATAACAAAGAAAATGCTTCCGATTGACCCTTAGTAGCAAGCATTATACATAAATAACAGCACAATATTCGATGAGTGAGATTTAGAGAGGTTAGATGTATACAATTTTAACGATTTAGTTTCCGATCGACTCTTGTACCAAATATTATCTGCAACTTCACAAAAAATAAAAAATATAATTTGAAACCAAAACTTAGAGATAAGAACTATAAGAAGTGCACATAAGTATAAGAAAAGTGGAAAATCTACAACATGGTTATGTGCTCAAAACAAACGAATTTCTTCTCCAACCATAAAATTTACGATTTACCACAAAGCGTCGATAATATTTGGGAATGACCCTACAGACACGAGAACAAACTCAATATAATCTAAAACACCAATTATAGTATGGGTGGTTGCATATGCATTAATCTAATCAATTATACATAGCACATGCAATTGGTCAAATCTATAGTCATTAGCAAAATCAATGGAAATTATCCAATATATGACAGGCTTGTTATATCATTTGACAAAGTTCATCAAAACAAGCTGAACGAAAAATAATTATAGCCACATCGTGAGAATCATGAGTTAGCCTACTGATAGATTATCTTAGTCTCGGAACCAAAAAAAATATATTATGCCACATCATACACTTGGTGCAAAAAGTGTTCTCTCCCCTATGTTTCGATCTTTTAACTTGTAACAGGATGAAATTTCAGTAAGTGGTGTTGGAAAATCATACTTCCAACCTAACCAATCACACTCCCAAAAAGTTCGATATAAGACAAAAAAAATGAGCAACGTCCATTTTTTGTGAACAAAAGTTTCAGGGTTCATCGAGCTCCAAAGTGGTTTTCGAGGACAGGGACATAATTTTATAAAAGAATTCCTCCATTAAAGCACACCAATAGTGTATTAATCCATCTCTACTATGGGACAAAAGTCTTTGATCTTAATGGGCAGATAAAAGAGTGTTTTAATTTTTTATCATATCAGCAAGGGTGACACTGAGATGGCATTAGTTTAAAGCATTATTCTAGGCTTCAGGGCTGGTACTCATTAGCGGAGATTCGGTTGATGAAACAAATAGGAGAAGGTGAGAGATCTTACCTGATCCGGTAAACACATTTATCGACTAGGTTTACCTATGCGTACATCTATGTAAGTGTGTCACTCCGAGGTTATTCCATTTACAGTGTGTTGCTCGATCATCCCAATTTAAACGGCACTTCAAGTAGAAGCTCATGGTAGTGTATTACGTGAGTTGTGAACACCCAACTTTGCTACAACAAGACATCAACTCTGTCTCTCTCATCAAGAAATAACAGCTATAAACTGGTAACCACATATGTATCATGTTATTCATACAGAAATGACACGTTAGGTCCCAACTGTAATTTGTTTGCACAAAAATAATTAAGCAGTTACACACTTACATGACTTAAATGTCACTATGATGGAAATAAAAGCTTAAATTGTTCATAAAAAATGATGCCAGAAACATATATGCACAGTAATTGAAAGAGAACAAAGTCACTTAACAGGATTTGCATAGTGATTTAATATTATCCATTGCAGTTAATAATCAAGGAGATGACAGACAGGATGCACAGAAGAGGAAATTCAATGTAAAGGTGATGCGAAACTTATATATTAGGAAGTCAATACGATGAAGGATGCTTTTACTCACATGCTATTCAGTTGAACCCAGAGAACCTAGCAAGCTTAGTTTGAGGTGTGAGGCGCTTGGGATACACCTCGCACATCTCCTGGAATAAGGCACAAACCAAATAAGAGGAGCTTTTATGAAAAACCTGCCTAACAGCATGTCGCCCTTCCATCCCTGTAGCTTACCTCACCCGCATAAAAATACCGCTCAACATGGAAGGTGTGCGTTTTAACTATTTATATTTAGCCATGAAATCGAGAGACTAACCATCTTTACTAATAAAAGTGTTTCCTAGAGAAGAAGACGGAAGCCCTGCATGACAACTAATTAAAAGTTCTTCAATTACCTACACATCCCTTTTGACCTATAGCAAATTCTCATGCATTCCTGGAGGCCAGAAGACAAAATAAAAAACATAAAGGCAACCGCTATCATACAAGTATCTGGCCAGTAAAAAATCCGGACTGGAATCTAAGCTGTGTCAAGTCTAACATGCTCTAATAACTTAAATTACCACCCAAAATAAAGTGAGGAGCTATTCATCAATATTCATAACAGAAAACATATATTTTCATAAATTATACACCTCCCTTCCAATCACAAAATGGGGAATAAGACAAATGGTAGAACTTTCTTATAAACTTCTCACACCACTTCTTTCACATCCACCCATTAACAATCTACATTTGTCGCACTTAGATAGTCCGAGCTTTAGTATTATTGTCATTACAAAATAAGAACATCCCAAAAAGGAAATTTCGACCTAAAAGCTGGACAAGTAATTACTACGAATGAAAATTATATACACAAATTTGTCAATAAATTATATATTTAATCAGCCTCCAAAATTTACAAGTGCTTGTCATTACTGTCTTTATAGAGATTGTAAGTTGTCACATGGCCAACTTTTCAAGAAAACTGTAGCATACTATAATTCTTATCTGCTTAAACATTATAGATTCAACCCTATCTACAGCAAACTGCCACAGCTAATCATAGAAAATTGGCAACCCGGGTTGTAATACACAACTTTTTGCAGCTTTTTTTTATAGAATTAAAATATTTCACTGGCTATTTTTTTATCATGATTCATTGTGATGATTTCTTACTATATATGTATACTATCCTGTGTCATGTTTTGTTTACTCGAGAAGTTGTAACTGATTTCTTTATACAATCTATTATACCTTCACAATCTTGTGAAAGAACACATTCTGAATCATCAATATCTTCTGAGGATGAATGAGGAGACCGGAGGTTTCCATGAGTCTGGCAAGCTCTCATTGTCTTGCAATGTTCAGCTTCATCATCTCTTATATTCAAAAACACATCATACAAATTCTCTGCAAACAACAGCCACAAATTATTACAAAATTTCATCATTACTTTACATTCAGTATATTATGCTATCAAACATGAAAGCAAGTCGGAATGAAGATAAACTTCAATCCAAATGATATGTATCATATATAGATGCCAAAAATGCCCTTAAGATAAGGCAGAACACGAAGATAAACATAGTAACACTAGCACATTCAAGCTGGAAAATCTTAAAGGGCATACAATTCTAGACACCCCTAAAAGGAAAAAGGAAATCGATCCTCTTTATAATATTCTCTCTCAAAGCTTCTAAATCTAAACTACCAAGCCATTTATATTACTATTCTCTCCATCCCTTTCCTTCCTTCCTCTTTCCCTCTACTTCCTCTCCCTTTTATATTACTATCCACAAATTTCCTTTGGTATTGAAAGCATCCATTCGGCCTTATCAAACAAGTTCAGTATAACAAAATTGGGCAAATCAAGTACTTACCTATTTTTGGCCTTCGGGAGCAAGGAACTCGGGAAGTTTGGAATTCATCTGATATAGAAACAGCTTCAGTCATAATGAAAACTACTAAATTTTCAGTCAAAGAAACTGATAGGAGTCAACTACCATACCAAACAAGTACAAGTCGCCACCCGTATAGTATTTCACAGCCACATCTGGTGCAGGGAGCTTCTTCAGTTCATCTATATAGGAACAAGAGGAAAAATTTAGCTTCAGCTTTATAATCAATTATAGGATCATGCATCTGCAAAAGGGGGGTGTATGAACAAAGCTCAGTTACCTAGACTCAAGCAAACAAACGTATCCAAGGGTCTGACTCCGCCAAATTATAAAAAAACAATACTTTTGGTCCAAAAAACATTGTCCAAATGTCATACCCATGACTGAGAGACTGAGTGTCTAGGATAAGACACGGGTACATGTGGTAAAATGAAGAGTTTTAATAATAAAGAACCTAAGTTATTTTTTATAATCATTACAAATTTAGAAAACACAAAAGAAAATATGGAGAAAGAAAGGTGCACATGCACAAACAAAAAATGACAGCCAAAACTTTAAAGCCTCCAGAGACCAACTTACCTCCTTGAGCTTTGATGAACTTGTCATAAGTTTCAAATGCGTGATTCTCAACACATTCAGAGAAATGATCTGCATTATAATTGGAGTTGTAAGTTATAAAAAGCAACTTATACATATACTCCAAATTTGCCCCACTTTTCATTTTAGTCAGTCTCAATGAATTTGCTATATTTCTACTTTTAGACATCACCCCACCACTTTTTCTCTATATTCTCTCTCTTGATTCTAAATACCTCACTACTTTAACCCACTATACCCCAACTTCTTAATCTCCAAGCCATTTAATAATGGGTAAACTATCTCGGACGGAGGAGTATGTCCAAAGATATACACCTATTATTTTTGTTTTAATTCCTTCTTGTTAGCAAAGTTAACATAATATTAGTAAAATCTATAAGTCCAAAGTTATCACCATTCACTTACATGCCATTCTTGGACTAACCGCATACATGATAACTGTCATAAAATAATAAAAGATAGCAATATGTTGAGCAAGGAAGCGATCGATCCACCAAGCATTCCCGCCCAATTCCTGCATAACACAAGAACACTTCACTAAAATGAATTGAATACTATAACATAAGAACAACTTTTCGCTAAAAAATGAATTCTAACTGAGCACATAATCTTAAAAAACATTATTCAGCACTGTTTGCATGAGCAATAGAGTTGACACTAGCATGTTCCCTATCCTTCCTCATTGCACAAGCCACCTGAACCCAACCCCCTCCCTCCCCCTATCTTTTCTTCCTGGTTTTTTTACAGCTAACAGTAGCACAGCTAAACTTTGCATACATTGAGCTCTCACGTACCAGAACAAGCAACCAATAAAATACAGAATGAAGCTTAATGCATCAGTTATTATGTACAAGTATGATGAAACTGAGAAGCATCTATTGTGCTTCCATGTATAACCGTACTAACAACCTTAATAATTTCAAATCACAAATACCTTGTAGCCATTTTTTGTACCACCTTAATATTCAAACACCAATCAGTTTGGATTCTACGAAGCACAAAAGAAATCAAGAAAACTATTTGATATCGAGCGGCAACTTTCACGCCTGACACAAAATTAAATGAACTCAAGATAGAATCAGACTTTTTCTTGGTAAGGAAGTCAAACTGAAGCCTGAGAGGCAGAGACTAAGGCAATCTCTCCACCATATCACTCCTATATTATATTGATTAATCTAAAAACTTAACATCGAAGTTAAAAGATTCTTAGCCACATAAAACTTAACATCGAAGTTAAAAGATTTTTAGCCACATATAAGAGAGTTCATTCAAGAGTGAACACAAGCATACTAGCAAACGTAAAAACATGGCAAATCACCGAGAAACTAACCAATTAAAATTCCAGAAAGGACATACCTCCATGATCAAAAGGTGGTGCATCTCATTCCAGCTCTCAGCAAAATGGACTTTCAAGTAATCAGCTCTCCTCCACCAGCCAAAACTCTCGTACATATGTAGCACAGATATAAAGGCTGCCAAGAGCAGGATTGTTTGCAACATCGAATAATGAATATTAAACACAATATTTTTGATAGGAAGGCTAATTAATCAAATTTAACCAAACAACTATAAGAGCATAACAAGGATTTCAATTTTCAACTACACTCAAGAGAATAACAAAGTAAAATATTTCTGTATATGTAAACGTGCCTGAAAATTTATATTCTTGTCCATATCACCCACCTTCTGACAATAAATGATAACAAGTCATAAATGCGATTATTGTGATAAATATTCAAGACGTCTACTGAATTAAGTTCTATCTTTGAGTGTTAAAAGCTCAGTACTCTTCCTCAGTTCCTCTAAGCCGCCCTCTTTATATATTTATTTCAACTATTTAAAGCACGTTCTCTTTAGGACAGGAGTGATTTATACAGGAAATAGATCTCAAATTTTATATTACTTTCTAGCAACATATATGAGGGAAAGTATCTTCAACATATGCTAACAAGTAACAATAGTCAATCGCCACATGAAATTCCTGGATATTACTCTGAGAAAACTATGAGCTTGCAACATGCATGCTCCTAATAAGTGTCCTGTTTTTCAAGAAATATAGAAACCCTATACACCCCGGCTAAATAGATATACAACACAAACAAGTCAACAACACAAACAAGTCAACAACACAAAGAAACAACAAGCCTCACCAAAATAAGGGACTCTTGCAATCGTTTCCAGGACAAAGAACCTTGCATAGTTCCTGTCATGATACAAAGTATCAAGTATCTTAATCACGGAATCCTGCAACAATCAGTAATTTGGCGTACACAATCAATAATGTTTGGTCTTGCTCCTCAAGGTGCTACGCACTTGAACACTCAAATAAGACAAGTACATAACAAGTTCTTCAAAAATCACATCATAGGAATACAGTGTGCTAGAAAAAAACAATAATAAAAACATCGTGTTTAGAGTCTTAATGGATGAAAACAAAGATTGCATACTCCTATTGTCCTGATGTTCCTGTTAACAACTCAGTGCATTATTGTTTTTATTAATAGCATATTTCTCTGACCGGAAATCAATTAAATTTGTAAGAACAAATGAAATTCAATACAGCATAGTAAATACACATCTAGTATGCAGCATAAAGTCTATGCAGTGGTTTAATAAGGTTTCATATATTTAGATCCAGTACTTATGAATTACGTGTTTTAAGCCCCTCAACCCCCTTCACTAAAAGTACAACTTAAATGTAATTTTTTTTTTTTGCGTAGGGAGGCTAAGACAAGATGGAACCAGCAAGGTGGCATTATCTAAACAAAAAAAAAAAAAGGAAAGTTCATCAGGGTCAAATGACAACAGTATCTCCTTAAAAAGGTCAAGAGTATTTACACAAAAAAACTAAGAAAAAATACCGTGAGGAAAATATTGATAGACTGCTCTAGTTTGATTATCCATCCATCAAAATCATTGGATTTCGAGTCCCCTAATGGTATTGCTTTACTGCACCCTTTCCCTATTTCATCTGCTATAGTCTTTGATTGAAAAGATTCATCGACTTTTTTTATCTTCTCCTTTTCATCTTGCAAAATTGTTGCTTGAACATGGAGCTTGGAAAACTTACTACAAATATCACAACTCGCATATTAAATGTAATGCAGATATCCCAGTGAAATTCGATCCAACAAGACAGGAGAACAATAATCTAAAAAACAATCCAACAAACTTGTATAAGGATTAAGAAAACCAAGATTGGGGTAGGTTGGTCTAAATTAAATTTCAAATATTCATGACTCCCCACATTAATAAGAAACATAAAAGGGCAGAGTAACTAGGATGGAAAGGACTCAAACAATCATCAAGCTCAAGAATCATATGATTAAAGGCTACTAAATCCACACTAAGCCTTCATACGAAAAAGGTTTCGGTGTAGAAATTGCTGAATCAAGTAACAAACAAGAAAAGTTAAGCATTTAGAACATCATGAGTACTTGACTCCTTGTAAGTTGTAATACAGAAAAAGAAGAGTTAATTCAAATAGGAACTACGGCATTACTAATACAACTCCGCATGTGAGTACTCCAGTATTCGTTCCCACTCCCAACTCCCAAGTCCACATAGGAGAGTATTACAGTAGGTCGGTGACAACTAGCGTGAAACATCATCACATATTATTAGACTATAAAACCACCACTGGATGAGGAAAATTGTATTGATTAGTTTTTGATTACACACTAATCAATTCTAACAATGGAGATGAAAAACTATAGAGAAGTAATTGTAAAACCCCAATTCACTCAAGAACCCTAATTATGTGGCTCTCTCTATCTAATTCAATCTCACTTGTGTTTATCTCTCTTGATTACAATGTAATTTACACACCAAGATTAATGGGTATTTATAAGCCCAACCCAATATTGAGATTATGAGCTACAATCTAACACTAATGATGGTCCAAGACTCCTTATATACTCATAAAACATATTAGACAAACCTAGGACAAAAGGCTTAAAAGCCCACAAAATCCCGCACAAAAAACAGAAACTCGCTGAACCTACGCACTGTGCCTCGCTCGACCGAGCCGTTGTGCTCGACTAGTCGAGCCACCCTCTTTTGGCACTCCTTTGCTAACATCAAGCCATGCCAAGCTATCCACCTTGATTACTTCATTAAGTGATCCAAAGCTCAATCCTCCATGGCCTATGACACTCACATCTTCACTCTCAAGAGTGCAAGATAGAGCATGGGCAACCAAGTGATCAAACCCAACACCATCCTCATGGGAATTACTCAACACACCACATTATTCAAGTCCATTCATTCGTTATAAAAAAATCTAACAATAAACAATCTTGACATGGATAAAATCAACACAATGCATCAACTTCAACAATTCCACTAAAATTTTACGGAATCAAAAAAAAACGAAAAATCGAACTGTTCGAAGCATCAACTTACCGAGGAATGAATCGTTGAGAAGCAGAGTAAGTAAGATTGAAAGATGAAAGAGAATTAAAGCCACGTAAACAGTTAAAGGAGCCAAAAATGGCTAAATTTTTAGGAACTGTTGATAATTTAGCAGCTAACGTTGCTGTTGCGGATGATGAAGGGAGAGAGAGAAATTCCGCCATTTTTTCTCTCTCAAAAAGATTTGAGAGACGTGGCACAAATATCCTCGCCAGGGTTTGTATGACTCGCCAGGATCTTTTGAAAAAAGAAGCAATTGAGAGTTTGGATCAAAATTGGGGTTTTCCTTCTGTCGGAAAGAAAGGCCAAACGACGTAGTTTTGATTAGTAATTCATGGATTGTTGTCGTCTAACTGGAGCCCGAGGACTTAGGTGGTGCGGTCAGAATTCTCGGAATAAGTGTTTAAACGAATAATTGAAAAATTATCGTGAATAATATAATTTTTTGGAAATTTTTTTACATTAATATGAACTATTGATTAACCATTAATAATAAAAATTTACGTGGAATTTTTCTAGAAAATTCTTAACATGTTAAAAGTCAAATTGTAGATGATTAAAAGATAAAAAAATTGGTAAATTAGTGAATAAACAAAAGTTGGTATTTTTTTTTGAAGATCAAAGCGAAAGATATTATTACTTGCTTAAATCGAAAAGTACAAAGTCATTAATCCACGAGAGACCGTTATTGAGCCAAACGTTTGAACAAACAGTCGAAGCAGCCCATTTGGCTAGACGGTGAGGGGTGAGCAACTCGATTAGCTTCCCTATAGCAAAAGCTAAAAGATACATTGGGATGACCCGAAGTGGACTCAGCTAAAGTTGGTATTATTCTAGGAAAATACTTTTCTAAGTTGGCATTATTCATGGTTTATCAATAATTGGTATAATTGTAGGAAAATTAACAAAAGATTGTATTATTCACAGTAATTTTTCCAATAGTTTGTGAGCCTCAATATTACCGTCAAACTTTGATTGTGATTTCTCATTGATCTATAAGAAAAAATATATTCATGTGGGATCTTATTAGATGCGTCTCAATATATACTTTATAAATATCAAACTTTTAGAATTTTTAGAAACTGACAAAAAAATATTTGATTTTAAAGTTTGCATTGGGATCAGTAAAAAAAATAAATGAAAAGAACATTTGAAAACGGATGGACTATTAAATAGGTATTAAATAGGGTGTGTAATTTATATGTAAGACATTTCTCTTGCTGAAACTGTTTTATAAAATAACAGCCAGTCTTGGCCGAGACCGTCTCAAGGTGAGACGGCCCAGCCCAAGACAGCAGAGGCGCGTGATAGGGGGGGGGTTTTGAATGCAATATATAAATTTCCTCTTTTAAAACATAAACTTCCATTTTCAAAAATCAGAAACTTCCCTCATTAAACAACATTCCGCGCCTAAAATAGGAAACAATAATCAATCAATTTCTCTCAATTTCATAACAATATCTGCAAATTTCTTCAAGCATGGCTGCAATGGAGGATTTAATGAATGAATTTGAAATTGAAATGAGGTTACAAGAATCTAGAACACAACTTGAACAAATTGAAGGTGAATTTCTTCATTCGTTTTCATGATGAACAATCTATATGTGAAAGTCATATTTTTAACAATTTTTCAGATTTTCTACCTGATGAAGATGTTGATGGTGAATTTGAGTTGGATACGATGGAGATGTATGATGAAGACGACGCAGATAACACAGGTATGATCAATTGTGCTTTTATACATTGAAGTTTTTTGCTTAACACACTCAGTTATCAATGCGCATAAGTTCTTAATTAAAACCGTAATTAGGTTTATACATGTATTACGTTTTAATGCATATATTATACACTTTAAGTTTTGATTATGCTTCCAATTGTTCAATTATGCTATTTGCTCGCTCAATTGTTCAACTACGTTTTGATTTCATTGATGTTTTCATATATGTATATTCAATTGCATTTGAATAACTTATACTGCTTCAATTAAATTTTTATCTTAACACATTCATTTTCATGGTTAAAATGTTCAGTTCTCCATTGCGTGATATTTAAAGCATACTTCATGATGTTCTGTTTCTATAAATTATGATTCTAGTATGTTCACTTATGCTTCTAATATCTTGAGTTATGCTTCTAATATGATCAATTATGAATGGATCAATTGTCAAATTATATCATGAATTGTAATAGTGTACTACATTCAAGAAACTTTTTATGTCAATTGTTCATTTATATCAATCAGTTTTTAGACTAAATTAATCAATTGTCAATTTATATGATTAAATTCTTAAGTTTCAGATATACCTCTTGAAATACAATGTGTGCAAGCAGACCCCTTAGCTACAAGGACAGAATTTGACATAAGGGGATCATTGGAGGGTATGAGAGCAGGCAGTCTGGAGGAACTTGAACAGTTGTATCACGATCATTCTAGAGCAACGGGGTTTAGTGTCCGCAAATCCACTGTAAGGAAAACAAATGGTGTTGTACACGAGAGATATTTTGTTTGTTCTAAACAAGGGACAACAGAGATAAAAACAAAGGAAACTGAAAAACAAAGTAGTAAGAGGAAATTAGTTCCAACCAAACGATGTGGTTGTGATGCTCACATAAGGATGAAACTAGATGTATGTAGTGGAGAAATATTTGTTAAGCAACATGTTGTGTCTCATAACCATGCTTTGGCAAGAGTAGAATGGCAATACTTGCAACGATCTGAGAGGACAACGACTTTGAATGAAACAATGGAAACAATTGAAGGTTTTGAGGATGCACATGTAAGGCCTACTACAGCGTATAGATATTTGGCAAAGCATGCTGGAGGGACGTCATGTGTAGGGCATACTTTACGAGATCACCTTAACTATGTAAACAGAATGAGAATGAAAGAAATTGAGGGTGGGGATGCTCAAACTGTAATCAAACAATTGATTGTGTTGGCACAAAAAGACAATGGTTTCTATTGGAATATGAAACTTGATGATGATGCAAAGCTTGTGGCACTTTTTTGGTGCGACTCTTTGATGAAAGAAGACTTCAAGATATACGGGGATGTTGTCATCTTTGATACAACGTATTGTACAAACAAGTACAACCTAATTTGTGCACCAATAGTTGGAATAAATAACCATTGGAACACAACAATGTATGGTTGTGCATTCATAGCAGACGAGAAAGTTGAATCGTTTGTTTGGGTTCTTGAGCAACTAAAGGAAGCAATGGATGGTAAAAATCCAGTATCAATCTTCACGGACCAAGACGCAGCCATTGCAAGAGCAGTAGAACAGGTATTTTTTATAGTCTTAAAGTTATCAATTTAATTTATATCAGATTCAATTTACGTCTTAACCCTCCCAGTTATATATCTGCTGTTATGTAGACAAAACAATGCGATTCAATTTCATTGATATCTGTTTCAATTATACTTTTAACCCTTTCAATTCCACATATTGTGCTTAGGTCTTTCCATTCTCAAGGCATAGGCTGTGTTTATGGCATATATTGAAAAATGCAGTATCACACTATGGATCATTAAAGTCAGATGCAAACTTCAAGGATGCATTCAACAAATGCTTAATGGGTTGTAGTAATGAAAACGAATTCAATAAATGTTGGGAAGACATGGTCGAAAGGTTCAAACTCAAGAGGAATAAAACTTACTTCAAATGGTTTGAACGATTGTACAATATAAGAGACAAGTGGTGCACTGCATTAAGCAAAGACTTTTTTTCGGCTGGAATATTGTCATCGCAACGAAGTGAATCCACAAACAATGCGATCGGGTTTGAAGCAACTAAAAGCACAAGCTTGTATCAATTCTTTAAAATATTTCAGAAAACTATAGAGCGATGGAGAGAGAGGGAGATTGCCTTAGAGTTCTACTGCACAACAACAACCCCCACATCTGCATTTAGACTTACCGGTCTATTACGACATGCATCAGAGATTTACACAGCAACATTATTTAGAGACTTTGAACAGGAATTCAAGATGGCAATATCATCTTCAATTGAACTGCTTGTCGACATGGGGGATAAAAAAAAATACAGGTACATTATTATTTAGATTGATTGTTAATTCAATCAATTCTCATTTTATAATACTCAATTTCATGATTATCTTATTTGTCAAATATCCATTACTTAGTCAAATAAAGTGTCTCAGTTTCATTGATAATAGCCTCATTTTGAATCTTAACAGCGTCTGGTTTGATGGATATAGTGATGTCAACATGCATGAAGTTCAATATTCAATACACTAAACTCAATGACACTATACATGTAGATTGTACTTGTAAGAACTTTGAATCAAATGGATGGTTATGTTGCCATTGTTTACGCGTTCTACACCTGCATTCAGTGCAAAAATTCCATTTATCTATATTCTACCAAGGTGGACAAAGAATGCAAAGAAAGATATATGGGATACGCTTTATGGTAACCAATGCCCACCTACAAGCTTGGAACCTCCCAGAATTTCCACAATTACATGGAGACAAGGCATGGGGCGTAAGTTTTACAATCTTGTCTCAAAGTCCCAAGGCAATGAAGAAGCAAGAAAGGTAGTAGAAACACTATACAAGGCAACAATTGATGAAGTTAACAAGATAACTGAAAAGAATACAAATAAAATTGAAGATGGGGCAGAAAATTCACAAGCATTACAGTTAACGCAAGTAAGAGATCCGCAAAGAACGATCACAAAAGGGAGAAAAAAACGTTTGAAAGGACATTTTGAAACATCTCAGAAGAAAGGATCTAATACAGCTCAAAGGGACCCTGCCACACAACAAAGAAACAAACATATAATTTGATTGATACCATTTCTTGTGAAAACATATACAACTTGTACATCAATGTTTTTCTTTTTGCATCAATTACAAAGACCAAAATGTGTCAGAGATGTTATAGTTAAACAGTACAATATGTGAATTGTATACTTTAAAAAAAAAGAAATGAGTACTTTAACTTTTGAACTGAGTACTTTAAGATGAAAATTGTCAATCTTAAGATGAAAATTGATACTTTTAAAATGAGAATTGATTAATTTAAGAGGACAACTGAGTACTTTAAGATGACAACTGAGAACTTTAACATGAAAATTGACTATATTAAAATTGACTATCTTAGGCTGAAAATTGAGCATTTTAAAATGAGAATTAAGTATCTTAAGATGACAACTGACTACTTTAAGATGAAAATTGACTATCTTAAACTGACAACTGAGTACTTTAAGATGCAACTGAGTACTTTAAGATAAAAATTAACTATCTTATCTTAAGATGAAAATTGAGAATGTTAAACAGGACAATTGAGCGTATCCCAAATGACAATTGAGCATTTGAACAGGACAATTGAGTATTTTAAGAGGACAGATTGAGTATTATAAGATGAGAAATTGAGTATCTTAAAATGACAATTGAGTATTTTAAGATGAGAAATTAGCAATTCAGAAAGTTAACAATTACATTGCATCATGTAAACCATATAAGAGCCGTCATATATTAACATCAATGTTTACCACAAAAAATCAAAACAGTGATGTTTACTAACAAGCTAAGATTTTAAATGTTTACTAACATATATCTAAAATGTTTACTAACAACCAGTGATGTTTACTAACAAATTACAAATTGTTTTCTATTTCTGCAATGTGATATTCCTCACTGGAACCAACTTGTTCCTGCTAGTTCTCTTTGTTGGCTTGTCCTCAGCAATCTTCGTTTTCATCTTATGCAATCCCTTCAACGCTTCCTCCTCCTTCTTTCTTGCATCCTCCTCTTTCTTCTTTAGTACATAATCCTCCTTCTTCTTTGCATACTCCTCCTTCCTCTTTCTTGCATCCTCCTGCTTCTTTTTTAGTGCATACTCCAACCTCAAATGAACGTAGCATACACACCACAATCATTTGCTTCATTTACAGTCCAGGGCATCTTAACAATGCTCAGATTGTAATCAAGCACTTCATCAGCACAAGGGTGTTTAAAAACTTCAAGAAAATCAGAAAAACAACCCACAATGATCTTATGCAGTATTGTTGCGTCTTTATAGTCTTTTCTCCTCTTGATGTTGTCAAGGTAATGTACAACCTTGCTCCTTGTGTCAACAACAAACACCACATGGTGTTGTTGTTTATCTTTTGCCATGGGGATAAAAAACTAGAAATAGAAAAAGGAAATACAATCTTCAGAAATAACATACAAATTCAAGAAATAACACTATTGAAGTCGATCAAACACACAAACAATCTTTGCCCTAACAGCATCAATTATCATATTATTTCCCACAGTTTAGACCTTAACACATACATTTATCAATTATCAATGTATATCCCACAGCATCACTTATCATATTATTTCCCACAGTTTAGACCTTAACACATACATTTATCAAATATCAATGTATATCCCACAGCATCACTTATCATATTATTTCCCACAGTTTAGACCTTAACACATACAGTTTAAAATTATCAATGTATATCCCACAGCATCACTTATCATATTATTTCCCACAGTTTAGACCTTAACACATACATTTATCAAATATCAATGTATATCCCACAGCATCACTTATCATATTATTTCCCACAGTTTAGACCTTAACACATACAGTTTAAAATTATCAATGTATATCCCACAGCATCACTTATCATAATATATCCCACAGTTTAGACCTTAAAGAAAGAGGATAAAAAAACACAATGTAAACATACCAGATTTTTGAATTTGAGTTCAGCCTTTGCGTCCATGATATCCGCATGGAGCTGCCACCCTTCAACAACCTCCACCTTCAATGCAATCACTTTCTCATTGTCCTTCTCAGTCATCAAACTCTCCAACGCAAGCTATCAAATTTAAACACAACAAAAAAATATATAAAAATAAATACTACGTAAATTAAATACAATCATAAACTATTTCAAAAGAGGTGTGAACCACTTACGCAGGGTTGTGTTGTGAACAAAAAGGCTTTAAATGCTTTATTGGGCAACAACTGCTCCTGCTTCCTCTCAATCATACACAGGTAGCATGCCCAGCAATCAATAATAACCCCCATAACCTGTGCATTGTTCTTCAAAGAACATATTTTCGCACGTGAAACAGCATAAAAATTTCCATATGCAAAAATATCTTCACTGAAGACGAAGGAACAAAAAAAATAGACGAAGTATTAAAACAAAAACAATGTAATTAACAGGAAAAGGCAAAACAACACCACATTAAGATGAAAAAGTATGGTTCATAAAACTCACTAGTTGTCCATTGTTTCCTCAGTCAGGCAATAGTCCATCACCTCCTTCTCCAACACACGAAAATCATGAAAAAGTTCCTTATTCAATGTCATAAACTAGGACACATACGGGACATCAACACCGCTTGGCCCCAGCTCAAGTGAACAACACTCCTTCAAGGCTGAAGGAACATCCGTAATATCGAGCTCCCCCTCTTGGTGTTGTTCAGGAGTGGAATGTCCCACAACAGTAGTTTCAACTACTACATTTTGGGAACAATTTGATTTCTTAATTAGTTCTTCCACCAAAGCATCAATGGAAGAAAGCCATTCATTATCTTGGAAAATCTCTTGAGTGACCGACACTGCACCTTCAGCTTCAAGTCTCTTTTTCGAAGCCTCGCACAACCTATCCATGTAGGTGTGCACAACTACATCGATGTCTCTTTTTAACATCAAACATGCCTCTTCAACAGACTATTAACGCATTAAAACATACAAGTTCAAAAAGTAACACTTTTATAGTCAATCAAACACACAATACATCTTCGACCTAACAGCATCACTTATCAACTTATTTCCCACAGTTAACAACTTAACACACACATTTAACAAAAATAAACCTTTTAAAAGCTGTCAAAACACCATAACTTATCACCTTATTTCCCACAGTTAACAACTTAACACACACATTTAACAAAAATAAACCTTTTAAAAGCTGTCAAAAAAACATAACTTATCATCTTATTTCCCACAGTTAACAACTTAACTGTGATCATGAAAATAGCAATTATATGTCTAAATAGAGTACATTGTTATACTCACATCTTTGGCCATGGATTTAATTTCAAAATCCTTCTTAATGCCATCCGGAATCGTGAACTTCAGTACATTGTTCACCTCACCCTCCCCAACAGCTTCACCCACAAACAAATTTTTAAGACCTCCAGAAGAAAAATCCGTACTTCCCTCGCAAATTGGGAACCCATCAACTAAAAGCAAACCATTGCCAAACCCTCCCTCCCTCTCTTGAAAAAACCTCACCTTCAACATCTGATCATTAAGGGTCCCAATTAGAGGAAGTGACCTTGGGTACCTTTGACCCTTAAATACAACACGGTGACAATACGCCACCAGTAAAATAATTGAACAACCATTCACAGTTGAATAGGTGGAACCAGCTTTAAAGATTCGAGCAATGGATGATCCTAAAACAGACATCGTGTATTGACACCAATCAAAAGACGAAATTGAAGAAACTACCTCCACAACCGGTAGCAAGTTATACCGGATTTTGTTCTCCGGTAGGGGAGCTAGAATAGATGAACCAGCATACAACACAAATAATTGCTTAAAAACGTCACCTCCCTCTGGATAGTCCTTGAACTTATCCAGTACCATATGCGTTTTCAGCTCCTCATCATCCCCGACCCCGAAAAAACGCCTCCACCTTGTGACCAGCTCTTTATTATTGAAAACAGATTGGATTAGATTGCTTTGATTAATCGGCAACCCCAGAATATCATGGACATCAGCAGGAGAAAGATAGTATTGCCTTTCCAACCTCTCCGTTTTGATCCATTGTACCCACCCATGAGGATCAAAGTTTGAAACCAGGTATGCTAGAATACCTGGTGGGTATTTGGTGATCTTCATTTCCAGCAAACCACCAAACCCAATTTCTTTTACAGCTTCCATTTGTTGTTTTGTTAAAACAACCTTCTCCCCATCCACCGTACGCATAAACGACCAAATCTTGCAATTTGTTCTGATTTCCTTCTCCACCCTACGCACACAATTCCAAACTTATCACTTTCAATTAAGACCATACATGCATCAATTATACACTTATCTTATAAACTTATCACATTCAATTATAAACTTATCACTTTCAATAAAGACCATACATGCATCAATTATAATACACTTATCTTATAAACTTATCACTTTCAATTATAAACTTATCACTTTCAATAAAGACCATACATGCATCAATTATACACTTATCTAATAAACTAATCACTTTCAATTATAAACTTATCACTTTCAATTAAGACCATACATGCATCAATTATACACTTATCTTATAAACTTATCACTTTCAATAAAGACCATATATGCATCAATAAAGACCATACAACACAAAAAAATCCATCACACATACATCCATTCTATGGGAAAATTAATGACCTAAATTTCAGATCTATATCAAATACATTTCATGTTAACCCTAACAATTATGAAAATATAACTTACGGTCCCTCTGGAGTTGAGATCACTGCAATTTGTTCTTTCAGTCTATTTCTAGACTGTTTTGCCTTCACAGCAGTATTTTTTGAAGATTCAGCCGACTTCTTTAAGATTTTAGCACTCTTCCTTGATACTCCTACTTGCTTTGCAATGGATGCCAACGAAACATCATCGTCCTGCTTCCTACCTCGAGGCTTCACCATTGTTTATAAAAAACAAAAACACTACAAAAACAGAGGAAAAAATACAACAAAATCACAAAATAGGAATAAGAAGCAACAAAGAAAAAACGAAAATGGCAGAAAATAACGAACACAAAATAAACTACACAAAAACATATAAAAAAAAAAAAAAGAGGAAGACGAAGAAAAAGGTGAATATAAAAAAAAACAAAAAAAGGAAGTTGGAGAGCAGGCGTGCATGACAGCGCTGCATCTGAGCATAAATCTTGGGCGTCTCACTGAGGCGTCTGACCAAGTTTTGGTGATAAAATAATTGGTGTAGTTTTAGTAATTAGTGGTTTAAGAATTTCAATATCAATGTTGAGAGCAAAGTAACAACTTTAGACTTTAATGGTGCATGTAATTTATTTTTATACGGTAATATTTCTGAGCCTCTGAGAGATGACTCTTAGAGGTGTAGGTTAACAAAAATGTGTTCTCGTATCCTTAACCTATTTTAACCGGTTTTCTAAAAAAAATTTATACGTGTCATAAGACAATTGGTTATTCTATTTTCATTTAAAAAATAAAGAAATTATATTTCCAAAATAACTAAACCCTTCCCCAGCTCCACCAGACCACCACCATCCTAACCTAGCAAATCCCTATTTAATTTCTAACCCATATTTCGACCAACCTAGGTTAAGTCAAATTTGTCTAATTTGTATTCAAAAGGGTGTAGGTGCTCAGCTTGTCGCTCGACTCCCCACCAACTTCTTGTAAAGCCTATTTTTATGAAATGAAATATGATTATTATAAATAATAATAATAATAATAATAATAATAAGGAAAATATGCTCAAAATAATTCCAACTATCACCCGTTGGCCAAAAATAATCTCAACTATCAATTATTTTTTAATAATCCCAACTATTCTCATAATTTGTTGAAAACATACTCACCCCCTTGTTACCGGCTGGAACAAGTAAGTTTTCCACTCTTTTTCTTTTTTTTTACTTAACTGTTCAAAAATTTAAACTGATCGCTGAGTCCATTGATCATGTATATTCTAAGATTTTGTAAACACCAATTGAAGTATATACAAATGCCAAATGGTATGAAGCATTAATGCCGAGTACACCTAACTAGATTAATCAAGACTCATTTAAAGCATAAACCCTACTTTATGGAGCTCTCACGGGTTATACAACAATGGATGCTTGACTTTATGTATGAAGTATACTCCATGATATAAAAATAAATGGTCCAATACAATTTAAAGGTAAAGGACCTTCTTAGTATCCCGCACAAGGCATGATCCGAGTGGCCGGGGGTTTTCTTTTTTCTTGAAAGATGTGAACAAATCATGTCCGTACCCCCAAGAGGGCGTAAAGAGAGATGCGCGCAGTCAAGAAATCCCCAATTGATACCTGCGTCCAATAGGGGTCGAATGTCAAACTTTCTGACCACATGCAGATACTCTATCCATTGAACCAAAAGCGCTTTTGACGGTACAATACAATTTAATGAACCTTTTTTAGGTGCAAAGATGTATAACTTGTCAACCTTAGAGTTTTAGATACCAAAAGCTATATATGAGTAAGCTTCATATCTCACATGATTTGCCTTCAATATCTCATCAACTAATTGACTTCTCAAACAGGGAAAACAACACATCTTTTCTTTTTTTTTTTGAAAGAAAGTTATTTCCTTCAAGAAATTATATAACTTTGTGGTGTGAGTTCTTCGTATATACTTTTTGTTTTTTTAGTGTTCGTCAAGTACTCTATACGTCGTTGTAATATTTTAAATTAATAAAAATTAAGAGAATATTATTGATAAATTTTTTTGCAATTTGTGTAAATTTATTACCATATAATTTGAAATATTATAATTATTTTGAAATTTCCACAAAAGAAAAGTATAACACATATATTAAATGGGATGAAAAGTACTATATTAGAACGTGTACATATTTTGTGAACGAAAAAGTTCATATTATCTATAGAATTTTCATCCACATATGTAAATCTTTTAAGTGTATATATACTAACACCTTTTAGCAAATCATACTATATACTAAAGCAATAAAAAACTTGGACACGTGTCATTGCAACAATAACAGGTTTCCCTCCAAATCCTAATACTTAAATTTTATTTTAGGTAATTTTTTATATTTAATTCTATTAATTCATTATTTATCTATTTATCAATACATTATATCATATATGTATTAAAGCAATAGAAGATTTGGACACATGTCAATACATCAAGAAAAGTTCTCTCCCCAAATAATATCATTTAAATTATTTTAGTTAATTTTAATTTTAGATTGTATATTCATACGCTAATAGCCATAAAAACATTTACAAATTCAAATATTGTTGTTAAATAAATAAGTTTTATTGATAATTTTATTATTTATTTTGATTCTAATGTTTTTTATTTTTTATTTTTTATATTACGAGAGTGTAACATTGCTATGAACAATAATTTAAGAGTCATATAATGATACTATATTTAAGAGCAACAGAAGATTTGAACATGTGTCACGGTAACAAGAAAAGTCTTTTTTTTCAATGCTACTACATATCTTGATTGAAGGTTTTTTTATTTTTTTATTTTTTATATTACCGAAAAATTGTACCATTAATATAAAACAATCATTCAAAAGTCATATAATATAATTACATATATAAGATTAATAATTTTTTATTGAAATAATTAATAAACCGTGCTTGGCACGGGAACCTATCTAGTTCTCTCTATTTCTTTACTCTCTTCTCATTTTTCTCCACTCTTCTTCCTCATCCCTGAGCCGACAAAAATGGAGAATAACGCAGTTGAGAATAATACAGTTGAGAATCAGGCAATTGAGAATCACGCAGTTTATAAACTGTATTTCGAGCCCACGCAGGACTTCGTCGATACTCCATTTAGTGATGTATCATTCATGTTTAATGAATATCCTTTCCCATTCCCCCACTACAATCCTCGCACAAATCCTAATCACAGAAATTACTACATGCCTGAAGAATTGTTTTCAATATTACGCCGATATCTTGTCCACCAAGAGTTATTTGCTGATCAACACAAAATTATTCCAATTGATTTTACCAAATATTCATTTCATAATTATGTAGAGACTATGGACTTGAGACTTCATGTATGCTTAAGGATAGACCCCTGTTTTTTTTTCATCACTGGTGTCGACATCCGACTAAGTGGATCATTGACATGACCCAGAATTCAAATAATAGTACTGTTCTCAATTGTTACTGGTTACCAACAAAATCTGTAGAGATGTACGAATTAGGTTGTTCTGTCAGAACCTACTATTTACATCAAATAATACAGATAGATAATGACAGACCTAAACTTGAACGGACCTCTTATGCAATTGACGAATTTAAATTGAATTTTGAAGATGATAGAGTGAATCCACAAATCCTTCCTATGGTTAATGTCCATTGTTTATTATTTATTTTATTTGTTATTGATATTTGATACTCCATAATATAATTTTATTAATATTTTTTTTTCAGTAACCAATTGGTCAATAGTAATGCTTTATATGAAGGATGGAAAAAGTAAATGGAAATATGTAAATTAATGTAAGTTTGGGTATTTTTTTTCATACATGGCTATAAAACATCGATCTTGCTTTTGTTGATTGATACCGAAATTTTTAAATTTTCATTTCTTACATTTTTAATTGTTTTAGTTTTGTTAGTTAATTATGTAACTCTCTAATATTAATTATTTGTTGTTTGGAAAACGAAGAAGAGTGAAGGTGTGAAGTGTGAAGAGGTTTTGCAGAAGGTGGAAAAAAATATTTTGAAATGTTAGTATTTGAGGCTTGTACCTTTTGATTGTCATTGTATGGAAGTATACTTTAAATTATGAATGATCGACTTGGTATCTTGTTTTGTCATTGTATGGAAGACATCTTGTTTTGTCATTGTATGGAAACATTTCTTACAATTAACATTAAGTATTCAATTTTATACATTTGTTGATAATTTAATTGTTAGAGGGTGTTTGGATGCGAGAATTATTATGAAACAAATAGGGAATTGAAATGAGAACTTATTCCATTATTTTGATACAGCTGGAGGAGCGATTATGGAAGAGTAATTGAGGGTGTTTTCATGGGCATCCTGTTATACTATGTAGTAATAATACTAGGGATGACAGTAGATGGAACTTGGATCGGATTCTGCACACTTTCACTTTGCTTCAAATAGAATTCGGTTAATTTACTCATAATCTCGAACTCTTATGTCCTCTAACTTTGCTTCGATTAGGAATCTCGAACTAAATTTTTTTGAGATAATCATATCATACTATATACTAAAGCAATAAAAGACTTGGACACTTGTCATTGCAACAATAACAGGTTTCCCTCCAAATCTTAATACTTAAATTTTATTTTAGGTAATTTTTTATATTTAATTTTATTAATTCATTATTTATCTATTTATCAATACATCATATCATATATGTATTAAAGCAATACAAGATTTGGACACATGTCAATACATCAAGAAAAGTTCTCTCCCCAAATAATATTATTTAAATAATTTTAGTTACTTTTAATTTTAGATTGTATATTCATACGCTAATAGCCATAAAAACATTTTCAAATTCAAATATTGTTGTTAAATAAATAAGTTTTATTGATAATTTTATTATTTATTTTATCTATTTATTTTGATTCTAATGTTTTTTATTTTTTATTTTTTATATTACCGAGAGTGTAACATTGCTATCAACAATATTAAAGAGTCATATAATGATACTATATTTAAGAGCAACAGAAGATTTGAACATGTGTCACTGTAACAAGAAAAGTCTTTTTTTTTCAATGCTACTACATATCTTGATTGAAGGTTTTTTTATTTTTTATTTTTTATATTACCGAAAAACAATCATTCAAAAGTCATATAATATAATTATATATATAAGATTAATAATTTTTTATTGAAATAATTAATAAACCGTGCTTGGCACGGGAACCTATCTAGTGTTTAATTATTTACAAAACTACCACCCAAAATATATACTCCATTTAAGCTTTTATGTACACCTATTTTTAATTTTCACCACTTTTATTATTTTTCACATTACCCAAATCCTATATATGCATACTCCCTCCGTCCCATTGAATTTGCATCATTTTCCATTTTGGTATGTCCCATTTAATTTGCATTATTTCTATTTTCAGACAATGACCCACCACTTTGTTTTAATCTCATCCATACATTTCAACTCTCTTTTAATTTCAACCACACAATTCATTCTCTTTTTTCATTTATTACCACTTTTTTAAAATTTACACACTTTCTCTTTGATTGATGCAATTTAAAAGGGACAAATGAGTATATCCTTAGTTAACTTGATAATAACAAATATCCAAAGGAATCAATTCATTCATGGTATAATAGGTCAATCCAATTAAAATGGTCTCGTTATAAAACTGTCTCATTAAGACATTTGTGACCTTATACTATATATATATATATATATATATATATATATATATATATATATATATATATATATATATATAGGTTAAGTTCGAGTGAACAAGCTATGAAGGAACGTGAGAACCAAACTCCTAATAAAAATGTGTTACTCTTTTATAGAAAATGTGTTACTTTTGAACAAAAAATGTTACTTTTGTTTTAAAAAAGTTTTACTTTTAGCATAAAAGTGTTACTTTCGAAAAAATATATTTTCAAAAACAAAAATATTAAAAAGTAACACGTTTTTTTCGAATAGTAACACATTTTTATGTAAAAAGTAACATCTTTTTATGAGTTTTTTTCAGAATTTTTTTCTTAAAGTAACACTTTTTTGCCTAATAGTATCATAAAATACAGTAACACCTTTTTGCCCAGAAGTATAAATGTTCTCACTGGAATTATATATATATATATATATATATATATATATATATATATATATATATATAATAAGTAACAAATATTGATAGCAATGAATTCAATCATAGTAGTATGAGCTTTGTATTAAATCCCCATAAAAATGGAAGATCAAACTAGAGAGAATCTAGTATCATCAAAATCACAAAAATACATATTAGACTATCAAGATGAAGAATTAAAAAATTTAAGAGTTTTTCTAACATGGGCTTGTGTTGATCAATCAAACCCTTTAAAAACAAGCCTTTCTTGGTTTGTTTTTTTCTTATTATGTATAATAGTTCCAATTGTTTCTCATTATATACTATTTTGTTCTACATGTGATGATGCTGATCATCTTCAACCTTTTGATGCCATTGTTCAACTTTCCCTTTCTGCTATTTCTATTGTTTCCTTTTTTAGTCTTACTAAATTTGCTAGAAGAATTGGGCTTAGGAAATTCCTTTTTCTTGATAAGCTTTGTGAAGAAAGTGAAAGAGTTAAACAAGGATACACTATTCAACTTCAGGTACGTGGAATATACTGGATATGATGATGATGAGTCATGAGTCTCCTAATATTATCTCCGTTCTGAAATGTTTGTAACTGGTAGTGATATTTGTATGAGAGATTATCACTTATCAGTTTTAACTTGCAAGTGTAATGAAAAAGATGTAGTCTCCTAATATTATCTTCATTCTGGAATACTTGCAACTGATAGTGATATATTGTACGAGAACTATCACTTATTGGTTGCAATTTGTAAGTATAATGGAACAGAGGAAGTATGTTATGTATGTACTTTTGGTGTTAGATTCTAACTCATTACATTGACATCTAATACCAAAATAGTTCATGTACTAGGAATGTTTTAGCAAATCAATGTTAGCTATTGGTTGTTAGTTTGTTTGACTAGTCGAAAATATTGCTATTTTTGTTGACATTTAAGTTAATTGGATAATAATTCAGTGGTTTAATTCGATATTTAGTATAATGAAGTATTGGTTGTTGCTGAGAAAGAGTAAAAAGCGGATCAACAAATCTAAAGTTATTGAACAAAAAGCTAAGAAAATTAGACTTTTTATAACATATATATGATGAGTTCCCTGTTTAGAGATCGTCTCACCAAGAAACAGACTTGCACAAGAGTAGCTCTTTAAATTTTGTTATGAAAGATGAATGTTTGATGGGTAGTAACCCACATATGATCTTAAAACGAAGAATTAGAAAGAAGTTGACTAACATATATAAACTTGAAGGGTTACTCCTCCGTTCTATTATCAGTTGGTTTTAAGATAGAAACTCATTGGGTTTGTGTGCAGTCATCTCTTATGTGGTTCGTGTGTACAAACTCAAATTTATCGATGAAACTCTTTTTTTTTTTTTTTTTTTTTTTTGCAGAGATCAGTCAAAATCCTATGTATGTTTGTGGTACCATGTTTCCTAGCAGACACAACCTACAAAATCTGGTGGTACGTCACAGGAGGACACAAAATCCCTCACTTTGGGAACGTAATTTTAAGCCACAGTATAGCGTGCTTCTTAGAGCAATGTTCATGGCTTTATAGAACCTCCATATTTTTCCTCGCTTGTGTTCTCTATCGCGTTAGTTGCTATCTACAGCTTCTAAGACTCGACGATTTTGCCCAAGTGTTTCAACTCGAAACTGATGTAACAATGGTTTTAGTGGAGCACCTTCGTGTTAGAAAAACTCTCCGAATCATTAGCCATCGATTTCGAACCTTTCTTTTGTTCACATTATTGCTTGTTACAGCTAGCCAATTTGCTTCTTTGCTTGTTACTACAAGGTCTAATAGTGCGGTTGATATCTACACTACCGGAGAACTTGCGGTACGCTAACATTACTACTACTCCTTTGCTTTATTTATCACTTCTGACACCGTTGGTTTAAACTTTTGGTTGTAGCCTCAGAACTAGAGTCGTCTTGAAAAATTTAGGGCTTTGTGCAAAATTTTTATATTGCGTCTTATTTATAATAAATATATTTATTTTATTAATAAACTTAACATATTTCTTTTTTTGATTAACTTTTTTATATACGGGAGAAAAAGGGGGCCATGTGCGGTCGATGATTACCTCGCACACCCTCGAAGACCCCTGTGAGTCAAAAGATGCACACATCATACCTAGTGCTATATATTTTGTGATTGAAAAACATTAAATCTATTACTATATACTAAATGCATTATTCAGAAGGACACGTGTCACTCTCACAATCATTATTTTCCCTCCAAAATAACAAAAGGTATTTTTAGAAAATTTCATCATTCGGCTAAATTAAGAAATTAGAATCATTCTTTATATTATAATATATACGTTTCATATCAATCAAATATCAATCTATAATAAAATGTTCAATAAAAAATGACAATAAAAATGGCATTATCATTCTATAATAAAAAAATTGTCATTCTTTCCTAAAATCATTCTACACAATTTTTCCTTCTGTAATATATCTCTAGACCAAATGGTAAACCCTATACTAACTCTTTTATTAGAACTTCCCATTTTTTCTCTCACACGTCAAATATTATTTTCTCTATATTTACCATGATTAACAAAATATCATGATAATTTAAACTAATTTTCTTATATTTAAGACATTTTCTAAATATTTTTTAAATTACCCGTGCTTGGCACGGGATTCAAGCTAGTTATGGAAATATTTGGTTTAGCGTAAAACATTTTTCATTGAAAAACACAATTAAAATGTATTAATCAAAAAGACATGATTGATATGTCTAATTATAACAGCATCAACTCAACCAAAAACTTAAGCTGGTAATTAAGACCTAAAATATGTTATATAATTTAACACGCCCCCTCACACGAGAGCTTTTTAGGCTAGAAATGTGGATGCAGCATATATTCTCCTCATATCTGGCGTCATATATTCCACTTTAAATGAGAGATGGTTGAGATTCAAGCCCGTGACCTGCTATCACGCTGGATTCTGATACCATATTAAGGAACCAACTCAACCAAACGCTTAATCTGATGGTTGAGGTTCCGAGCACGTTCAACATGCTCGACTCCATAGGGCCCCGAAAAATTAAGGGCCTTAATATTAAATTATATAGTATATGATAAGTGTTCAAAGATATAAAATTGTTAGAAAAATACTACTCCCTCCAACTCAAATTAATTGTCCACTTTTCTTTTTTGGGTAAGTTCAACCTAATTGTCCATTGTCTGTTTTTGGCAAAGATTTTTTTACCTAAAAACCTATGTTCATACAAGTAAAGACCATAATACCCCCAATTATATTATTTAAAATACCCCAACTACCTTACAATTATTATAATCACTTAAATACCTCAACTACCACCTTTACAATTATTATAATCACTTAAAATATCTCAACTACCATTTTTTTAAAATTCGTGTCCAACCCAAAGTGGACAATTAATTTGAGTTGGAGGGAATATAAATTTTGAAATTGCACCGGAACTTCAAAAAACTGATTAATTTTTGCTTCACCCTTGGTCCGAGAATATGTTATCTATACTATATACTAAATGCATTCTTCAGTATGACACGTGTCGCATTCATGTTCATTGTTTTCCCTCCAAAATTTTTCATTTAGCTAAATTAGGTAAGTAGAATAATTAAACTTGAATGCCCTATTATTTAAATCAATTAACATGTCAAATGGCAATAAAAAATTGGACAATATGAAATCACTATACGTATGGTCAAAATATCATTCTATAAAAAAGGCAATAAAAAATTGGACAATGTATGGTCAAATTCTTTTTTATATCTTCTTTATTCTTTATTTATGTTATTTATGTTATATACATATATTGGTTTATATCATTCTATAAAAATGGCAATAAAAAATCTATCTATACTATATACTAAATGCATTCTTCAGGACAGTAAAAAGTGGCAATAATTCAAAATTTATGTTATTGATCATTCTACAAGTTCATTTAAAATAATTCAAGCCTAAAGTTTAATTTTAGAGTTTTAAAATTTGAAAGAATTAATGTAATGCAAAGACTAATTGTTCTCACACATCAAATATTATTTTCTCTATATTTATTATGTTTACCAAATATCAGAATAATTTAAAATAATTTTATTTATATTTAAGAGATCATTTAAATATTTTTGATTATCCGTGCTTGGCATGGGATTCAAGCTAGTATATTCTAACAGAGTAACAGTTACATAACGGCTAACACTAGTTAATTTGTTGTGAATGTATGTAGCTTTGCTCGGTGACCTTAGTGACTGGCGTGTGCATATGCCTAAGAAGTGCAGCAAAAATCACACATAAAGCTCAATCCATTACCTCATTGGCGGCAAAATGGCATGTTTGTGCCACAATAGACTCATTTGATGCGGTTGTTGATGGTGAAGTTCCCATGATGAGTCGATCATCTGCCTCACATCTTGTTTTCCCTTATACTACACACTCCCACTCTGATGAAGAGGAAGGTGATGGTGAAGATGATCTTGATAACACTAACATGCTCCCTGTTTTTGCTAACACCATTTCTTACCAAAGAAGGCAAGCCTTAGGTAAAAATTCAAACTTTTTACTTCTTTTTTTTTTTAATAAAAATGATATTAATAATTTAACCTTTTACTTATTCGCTGTGAATAATCCCACATTTAGATTATTTTTTTAATAATTCAATATTTGCTTTTAGTTTGCTATCAGCATACTATTAGGATATGTTGATAGCAAACCAGAGGCAAAAGGTTGAATTATTATAAAATAAAAAGTTATGCTGCTAGCAAATCAAGGGCAAAAGTTGGATTACTAAAAGATAATCTAAAAGTGGGATTATTCACGATGGATAGGTGAAAGGTTGGATTATTAATATTAATTTTTTCTTTTTTTTATATTGCTGTAGGCAGAGGCGGAGCAAATAATTCCGCGGTCCTGTTTATTTTTCATAAATTTTTAAAATCGTGGCCTTTTATAATTAAAGAGAGATTTTCTTAAACTAAATTAAAAATTCAATACAACTTTAATTTTAAGTACTAAAAATAAAAATAGAAAAAATCAACACAATTTCTAGTTTTATTAATATTGATTTTATAAAAACAAAAAAGTTGTTAAAAATTAAATTTTCATCTCTATGTAATAGATTGATGGCTAATTATAAAGAGTGTGAAATTTTTAAGGGTTGAAAAATTAAGAAATAAAATGTTGATTATTTTTACGGATCAAGTTGTTCATGATTGATGTTTATTGAATGAGTAGAGTAAAAATTAAATGGTGTTAGAAAAAAATTTAAAAGTTAAAAAGTTGCCTTTGCAAAGAGATAAAAGAAGTGAGAGTAAAAATGTAAACACTTTGAACATATGATGACTTCATTGGTATATTATTTTAATTTGATTTTTCTATATGACACCCTCTTGGTTTGGCGGTGCGGTTGGGCACCCACGCACATGAGTCCGTAGGTTGAGTGTATCAAATAATCAACTTAATCAAAAGCTTAAATTAAGATACACACTATTGTTAGTGATTTCGTATATGGATTTGCATGTATACACTATTGTTAGGCCATAATGTACATTTCAATTTGTTCGTATTACGTGTTATTAGAAAGTTCATATTAGGTTCGTAATTAAGTTACTACAATCTTAAAATGTGTCTAACTATGAGTTTTAAGCCTGTTAAAATAACAAAATGTATACTATATCAATTTTTTATGCAGTGACGTATCTAGAAAACAATAGAGCTGGAATCACAGTTTATGGATTCATGTTGGATAGATCATATCTCCATACTATTTTTGGAGTCGAGTTATCCTTGGTGCTTTGGTTGCTTAGCAAGACCATAGGTATTTCTTAATTATTGTAGAGGCATAAGGAATATTTATGTAAATAAGATCCAAAAATGGAGATTTCCTATTTAATTTAGTATAATTTCTTTTTCCTTGTAAGTTGTAAATTTTGCTTTATATAATAGTATATGAAAGAAAATGAAGACATTTTTGTATGCAAATTTTTGTTTCACATAATTTTATTTTATTTTAAATACATAGTATTTTAAATGTTTTTAATTTTGATGTTCTCAATGATATAATTAAGAAGCTTCACTGTGCTCGAAGAAGCATATGACTCTAAACTTTTTGTCAACATTTAAATTTATGTTTTATCGTTTTAATTATTATCCTAATAAGTTAATCAAATTACTATTTATATTATATAATCCGTCTTGTATAATATCTCTCACTGTGAGACATTTCCTTGTATTTAGCTCATTTCTGAGTCTGAATCCAGTAAAACTCAATAAAGCCATATATGCCGATGTATACGACTATTCAAAGTGAAATGAGGTATAACTATGATGTAAAATTTATATCTTAAAATTTTAATTTCTTCAATAATACAAATATGTCGATAAATATAATAAAACCATATATCACACGTACACTATCGAATATTATAGGCACTATCTAATTTTGTAGTACAAAATGATAACAGAACTCGAGAAATACATATAGACGATTCAACATGACCAATAACTGAGTCGAAAACTCAACCCAGCACAAACAAATTTGAAATATAGCTTAGTTATAACTAACATTATTCCATTTCAAAAAAAAAAAAAACATTATTCCCACAAACACAATTATGTGTTGACGACGAAACAAATCTACCCTCCGATTTTTTAATAAAGTTTCTATAAAAAATATTAACCGAAATAAAGAAAAATAGAATCTTTTATATATTTAATATTTTATTTTATTTAAAAATAAGTTAAATGGAAGAAAAGTGGAGATCATAAACATTAGGAAAAATTACCGTGAATAATACAACCTTTTGTTAATTTCCCTACAATGATACGAACTTTTGATTAACCATGAATAATACAACTTTTTGGTGTTTTTTCCTAGAATAATACCAACTTTAGTTTATTGACTAATTCACTATTTTTTTGGGTCATGTAAATCACCCATAGTTTGATTTTTAACATGTTAGGTATATTCTAGGAAAACACCCCTATAAGATGATATTATTCAAAGTTAATCAAAAGTTGGTATTATTATAGGAAAATAAGTAAAATGTTGTATTATTCCTGGTAATTTTTCCTAAACATTAAAAAGTAGTATTATAAGAAAGTTAGTGAAAATATTATGAGGACCACAACTAATAAAAATATTTTTGTAAAGTTAGTGGGAAACATGTAGGACCATAAAAAATATAAAAATATTAAAATAAAGTTGGTGATAGACATATGAGACCATTAAGATTATTAAAATATGAAAATAAGGATCAACAACAAATACCACATTTAAAATGACCAATAAAAATTTCTTTATAAACGGAGTGAATAATAATTCTTTATAAACGGAGTGAATAATAAGTTGATAAGACTTATAATCTGATTTTGACGCTTGTAATCTCTTTTAAGTTTTTCCTTTTAATACAATAACTATCCATTGCTATTGCTCTTAAAAACTATACCTTAAACTACACAAAAGTAAATACTTATATAACCAACAAAATAAATAAAATAAATCATTAAGAATTTGTGGGTTTGGATTTAGTTTGAAAATCTAGAAGTCGAATCAATTAGGTTTGTACTGGGATTTAATAGATAAAAAAAAATCAAAATCAAATTGTAGATCGAAATTTTATTAAACACAAATTGTTATGAAAGACGATCCCTACGAGAGACGCATTAAATATATGGGTTAAATAACCCAATTAATACAAATTAAAGCTCACAACAATTTGTGAATTAAAGGGACGATCTTTCACAAGAGTAGCTGTTCATGAAAAGCTTATAGAAGTGGAGTATTTATTTTCAGCTAATCTCTTGAGAGACCCTCCCTTTGAGTGACATATATCTCAAATCCAACCCATTAAAAATTAATGTCTACTTATCATATTCTTAACGCCGACTTACATTATCCTCAATGCTTATTTACAATACCTACTTTCAATATATTAAATGTCTACTTACATCATTCTTTATGCCTACTTAAAATATTTTAATAAATATATAATGAGCCGATCTAAGCGTTTCTCACACTAATTTGTGTTTATTTTAAGCATTAGCCATAGCCCATATTAGGGCTGTAAAAAGTTGACCCGAACTGTAATATCGCCCGAAATCGACCTGTATCCGACCCGTTGGTTGACCCGAGGTGTTGTGACCTGTAACCGATTGAAACTCGACCTGATGTTGACCCGTAACCTGACATGTACCCGAATATTTTAGACCCATAATCGACCGACACCCGACTCGAGAATAACCCACACCCGATATGAACCCGATGATGTGGTTAACCGAACTCGATTTGCACCCGACCTGTTACAACTCGAACCCGTTTTTAACCCGATAGGTACTCGACATAATCCTACCCGAAATGACCCACAATCAACACCCGAGATTAACCCGACAATATGGTTAACCGAACTTGAATTGCACTAAACTTAATACAACTCGAACATGTCTTTCCACCGATAGGTACTCGACACAATCCCACCCGAAACGACCCATAATCCACGCTTGAGATTGAACGGACAATATGGTTAACCAAACTCAATTTGCACCCGACCTGTTACATAATCCCACCCGAAATGACTTGAAACTCGTAATTGACCTAACAAGCAATTGACATGGCCCGAAATCGACCAAGCTGGCAAATGGCCAAATTGATGTGATAATTGCAAATATTTGCACTTATTCGTAACATTTAATTCTCTTGTATGATTGTCAACGTTAGTGATTTCATTCTTATTTTGAATATTGATGTTACTTTTCTCATTTTGACAAATTATGTTGATTTTGAGTGAATTTTGATTATTTTAAGTATATTTTTTATGGCTTTAATGATGACTAAGTTTAATAGGGAAACTTACTTTTTTATATTTTATTTAGTTTGAAAATTAAGGTGATAGAAAAATCCTGATATTGTACATTAATTGTTGTTCATACACTTAAAACAAGAGCATATTGTCAAATTTAGAGACAACTTTCATTAAGCTAGACCCGTTAGCAATATCAAGAACGCAAACTGCTCTTGTAGAAAGCAAATAAATACACAAACTTTAAGTCATATAAGTGTATGTGTCAATTTCACTAATTGAAATACATTTCCTTGTTGTATTATATAATCTTAATTTAGCATAATAGAACGAATACTCTAATTATAACATTTGAAAAAAACTTGTATAAGTCTGACCATTAAGGCGAACTTTTAATAAAACTACATTGAATATAATAAAAAGAGAAAATCATCTAGTGTTGTTAATGTAGCTTTTATCAATGATATTACAACCAAGATAGTTAAACCAAATCACCATCTCATAGCAGGTTGCTTAGAGCCTCAAAGCGAGAAAAAGTAGCCAACCCTACAATCAACATAAAAAGAACCAAGACACTTTAGATTTCATTTATAGAAAGCACCTAGTAACTCCATAACCAACATTAAATTTAATCCACCAATGTGAAAAGAGTATACCATACCAAAACATTAAAAACGCCATAGAAAATCCTTTAGTTGTTGATTTGCTCTGAAATTGCAATTTCTTTTAGTACATTAAGGTATTCTTCATTCTTCTCTTCTGGTTCGAAGCCATACATCCAATTGCTAGTTGTTACAAAAATCTCCACATTCTTGGCAATAGTTTGATTCAGCTAAATCAACTATTAATCTAAAAATAATTTGATTCAACTACATGAATTATAGTTTAGCTAAAAATAAGTTTGATTCAGTTTAATCAAGTTAGTTTAGATAAAAATAAGTTTAATGTAGCTGAATCAAATTTAGTTTAACATAAAGAATGTTTGATTCAGTTAAATCGAATTAGTTAGCTAAAAGTAACTAAATCAAATCTTGTTCATCTAAAATATAGTAGTTTGATTAACATGTATCAAGTTGAATTCAGATTAAGTTCGATTGAATTGAATTAAGCTTAGTTTAGTAAAAATTAAACAATAAATATATGCTGCATTCAAATCTTATCAACTTTATCTAGTAATCGACAACTCAATTAACCGACTACAATTGGTGATGCTCCAATTATCACAAACGATTTCAACTTGAATAAATCTATAATTATTACTAAAACAAAACACGGCTGACATCATCGCCTTTTAAATTTGCTTACATGTCGCTTCCACATTATAAATTAATGTAATAGGAGTAGTTATTTTTGTTAGCAAAAATTGGTATGTTATTTTTAATTAAAAAAATCATAATTTCGTATTGCACTCAAGGTATGAACCATTTGCTCTTTTATTCAAAATAAAAAATAAAGTATAAGTATAATTATATTATGCACAATGGAAAATATGATATAATGTACGTAATGTGTACAACCGTTTAGAGTGAAACGAAATATAACTATAATGTATAGCTTATTTCTTAAAATTTTTATTTCTTAACATATACAAATATGTCAAAAAATTTGATAAAGCCGTGCATCGCACAAGCACTATCTAGTTGTATAATAAAATAAAGTTCATTCTTTATAAAATCAATTGAATTGGACTTTAACCGACCCGAATACGAAGAATAACCGAATGGAAGACTCAAAATTCAAAAATAATATATCGATTGGAAGTCAACCCGAACCCAATATAACCCGACCTGACGTTAACTTAAAATGAAAAATGACCCGACCCATAGTCTAACTGAACTCAATTTGACCTGCAGTATAATCGATCTGGATCCGAACCGTATTAACCGAACCCGATACAAACCGAACTCGATTCGACCTGAACTGAAACCGAAACTGACCCAATGTGGTATTAACCCGATATAGACCCGCACTCGATTAGACCCGTAACCGAATCGACCCTAGTTAAAATGTTAAAATAATCGAAAAACCCGAACCCGATGAAATCCGACCCAAAACCCGACCGTGTAACCGAATTTACAGCCCTAGCCCATATACAACTCCTAATGGGCCAAAATAAACCCTAACTAACTACCCGATCTACCCATTTCCATTCATTTCATTCCTTTCACCAAAAATCCAAAATAAACCCTAAAACTCGTTCCCTCTTCTGAATCAGAAACTTGTTGAGTAAAAGTGAGGATAGTCAAAAATTATTCATCTTCTTCGTTGAATTAGCAATTAGTTTTCATCATCCTTACTGGCCAACCTTGGATATTTCATCATTCTTCAAGACTTCCACTGTTTTTAGGGTGAGTTTCACTTCTTTTCAACGAATTTGGGTTTTTTTTGGCAATTGCTCAAAAAATCGATTTGTGAAATTCTTTTTTTTTGTTATGTATTTTTTATTGTTAACTTGTTCTGAATTGTTATTTTGTCCTCAATTGTGTTCTATATTTTTTTTTCGTTTAGCGTAATTTAGTTTTCCTGCAAAGAGTTCGTTATTTGGTTGATGTTAATTTCATTTGCATTCATTCGGACGAAGTATAATGTGCGAAGTTTTTCTGCAAGCGAGAAATTGATTGATACTCCTTTATTTCAAGTGCATTTCTCGTTGGCACATAAAATAATTGATTAGAGAGGGTTTGTGTTTAGCAAAATGCTCATGTCAGTGAAAGGACGACATTGTTATATGTGATCCCCCAATTTGAGGTATAGTGTGAACATAGGTAACATTGTACTTCATACTTAGAGTCTAAATATAAGAAAATGATGCATTTAACTACAAATCTTGTAGTAGACTATAGTCGAATAGAAGTGATGTTTTGTTGAACAACATGATGAGCAGAAATGCTTGAATCTTGATCTCTAGTGTTTATATATGTAAAAATTTATGTATTTACTGTATGGAGTTATTTGGGCTTGCAATTTACATAGGGTTTTGTATGTGAAGCAGATCATATACATCCACCCAAGCCAAACACAATAGTTTTGATAAAAGTCATGTTCAGGTTAGAAACATAGTCCTTTTCCCTAATACTCTTTAGTACCAACAACCAAATGGATCATTTGGGTTAAAGAATGAGCCCCTTCCTTTCCTCTACTCAGTGGAGGATTGCTTGCATATTGAATTAGGATGCTCAATTAAGATGCTCCATCTACACTCTCTTACCTTCTCTTGAATATCATCTCCTTTTTGATGGCTGAGAGTGATTGTGGAGTTTATAAAAATAAGAACAGTGCAAAAATCAGGAATGAAGACTTTGGTTTGGTGTACATCTCGTGGGCTTTAAGCCATAGTTTAGGTTTTTTCTGGTTGTTTAAATCCCTTTTTATTTGTCATACTTTTACTTACATGAAGTAATTGTTAGTGCAAATTGGAATGCAGGTTCAGCAATGAGTACCAAGATCCGTGTTATAGTTAAATCTTTTGGGCCTCCATTGTCCGAATGCTTTCCACCACATTCTAGAAAGATTGCGCTGCCTGAAAAAAAGGTAATATATACTGTGCTGCGGTCACCTCATGTTCACAAAAAATCCCGAGAACAATTCGAGACTAGGGTTCAGACACATGTGCTGGACATAGAGGCAAAAAGGAATGAATTGCACCACAAGCTGTTTTGGTTGAAACGCCATAGTATAATTGGCTCTGAATTTGAAATCCAAGTGTTTTCAAAGACTCGCCTGGACCCTAAGCTTTTGCCTCTTCCGCAAAGAAAGCGTTGATACTTGTTTTCAATCACCCCATGTTTGGAGCTAGCTCTATTTGGTTTCTTTTACCCCATGTTCAGATACAAATACTTAGTAACTTTTGTTAAGATCTGAATCTGTGTTGTGATTGCTTCCCTCTTTGGCTATTTGTTACACTTCCAACAAATAATGATGGCATTCTTCTGATGATTTTACAGAGTTTCTTGTTGTATCAGTTAATTTGATCCTTTAGCTAAATCTAATCATTCTAATGTTTTGTTCCTAAGATGTTTTTATAGATCACCAGTATACTTTTCTTAGCGTATATCTATTGTTAGCTGGTGCATAGTAGTATACTGGAGACAAGTGAGTTAATAATCATATGTTGCATTCTCATAGGGACAATAGTTCGCATTAATCATGCGCTTGCGTAATTTAATGTATATCACAAATTCGTATTTGAGATCGTCTTTACACTCCCAAAAGCCAAATCCAAGTCTAAATATATATTGTTACAATTCTATATTTAGAATTGAATTGGGCTTTTGAGAGTCGTCTTTATAAAAGACGGTCTCTCAAGAGAGCACCTGAATGTGTATTTATATTTTTGGTACACTCATAAGTCCTAATGGAAGATGAGTATATAATAGTAATACTTAGCACAAATTATTTATTGAGGCAAATTGGGTCGGTGTTTTTTTTGTATGATTGTAAATTTTGTTTTTATATTTTTTATTAATGGACTATTTGTATGATCTTGTCTCTGGTTTCATACAAGACTTATTGTAACAAGTATTTATTATATTGCTTCTTAGATTGACTAGTGATGTTGTCACTCCTGTCCTGCGAATTTCAATTTGATCTAGTTATAGAAAATCTATAGAGCGCACAAAATAATTAATGTAGAACATAACATCATTTTACGTTGTTAACAGTTCATTGTAAAAGACTAAAAATTGCTATCAATATAACAATTTTAGTTGAAATATAACAATTTTAGTTGAAATATAACAATGCAAACACTAATCTTCTCTTACATAGACAATATTGTCTAAAACTATTTGTATTTACATTATTTTGAGAATTTAGATTTGTTAGCATTATTCAAAGTAAGAATTTCAATTTTTATTAGAGCATGAAAACGACACTGTATTCAAAAAAAAGCAAACTGTGCCACTTTTTATGTACAAACCCTTGTGTTGTGCGTAGACACGGGCAATTGGGTACACACGAGCACAAGATGAGCCGCTAACACACAGGAACATACTTCTCGACTCGAGGTCCTAGACGATCCGACGCAACAATCATCATAGTAGGCCACAAGTGGGCTACATTTAATATTTTCGAAACAAGTACAACATGCTTGAACAATCCAATCAATAACTAATTTTGGGAACAATTTGCAAAGGAAATATTGCTTTGGACCGCAACACGAGCTGTACTATCTATGTGTGCTTGTGTTATGTCACTTGTTATTGTTTGGTGAATTTTAGCACGACTTAACTAAAGCTGTTATATTTCTAGGTCAGCTAAACCATGCCCAATTCTTGCACCATTACACGTTCACCCGACGACATCATTACATATCTGTGCGTATCTCCTCTTGGAAAGAATGAGAAAAATTAAGCTTATTATTAAAAAATTCCTAAAATAGCTTTGGAAAATTTTAATTTCCAAAATAAGTGTCTTTGTGTCCGAGCCTAAGGTCAGCTATGTTCGCTATTTTTTCAGCAACTAAAGAATTTCAATTTTTTTGACCAGTGACTTAGTAACAGTGAACATACATGACCTTAGCGTTGGCATTCGAGTATTAAAATTTCCCAATTTTTTTTGAAAATAACTTTCTATATATTTTTTTATTTTTTATTTTCCTCCTGTCCGTTTCCCAAGCTCAAAATTTTGAATACTCAAGTTGGCTCTTGTTGCAACTTCACCCAAAGTCTCCAATCATTTCTACCTTTTCTCCTCAAATTATTCAACATAATCCTTCAACTCAATTTAAAATTCCGACAAGGGTCAAGTAATTTCATTGAAAAATTTTTGAACAGTAAGAAAACCCACCAAGAAAAGAGGAAACTTCAATGGAGATAGTTACTGGTCCTATTTCTTCATGTTCTAAAGAGCATCAGAAAGTTTATCAGCAATGGTTTTCTGTTGCAGATTCTGGTATATTTCATTTACGCGTAGCATTTGAATTTGTTTTTTCCATTCAATTTTCAAATTTTTTACTGTGATTTTTGTCTTTTTTTTCTGGGTAGATGGAGATGCTCGTATTACTGGAAATGATGCTATAAAGTTCTTTGCCATGTCTGAATTGTCCCGATCTGACCTTAAGCAGGTGAAATATACACATTTTGTCTCATATGTTCTAATTTTTGTTTGGTGGCAAATTGAGTTTACTAGTATACTAGTATAGTGGGACGAACACTAGGCTATGCATGTGTGCTGAACTAACCAGGCGTTCATTCTTCTGTGTTAATATTGTGTGTTACATCACAAATTCTTGTGAGGTACAATCTAACTGTGAGAAGCTTTCCATACATAAGTTAAATCGCCCAACTAATACAATTATTAGTATATATAAGCTTTTTGTTTTGAGGTCGTCTCACCGATAGACGGTCCCCTCATATGAGTAGCTTACACAGGAGTGGAGCAAAAATTGACAAATACTATGAAGGTCCTATGCAATTTTAAAAATTATGATATCTTTTCAAGTTAAACACCGAACATATACTAGGTAATTCAATATTGAGGCCCATAATTTTTTCGAGGCCCTGTGTAGTCGAACATGTTGAACATGTTCAAAACCTCTAATGAGCTTACGTTACATTATTAGATATAAAATATTAAGAGTTTTTAATCAAGTATCTGGGTCATGGGCTCATGGCCTAAACAGACGCCGACCTATATCATCCGTTTTTAGTTCTTCAATTCACTTGAAAGATTAAACTCAAATTTTATGATGTTTGCTGTATTTGGTGCTTATATTGCCTGTTTTAGTTTGATTTTAATTTCTTTTTAGCTTAGCTTACAAAATTAGAACATATTGCTCAATTTTATTCATGGTTATAACTTAGTAACTGTTTGTTAATATCTTAACTCCATCATATGTTTGGATCATGACAGAAAATCCATCATATGAATGGTAACTACTACATAATTCAGATACCTTTTTCATGTGATCATGATCTACATGATTTTTATTGGGGAATATGTATAGACTGCATATGAAAGCCTTTGGAAACTGGCAGCATTGTAATATATGGCTGGGTTCTAGATATTTTCACTAAAATAGATTAGTATCCTCAATCCTGTTAGTGCAATTTTGGTTCAGAAGGAATGAAGAAGTGCAATTTTGGGTTTGCCAATCAAAATGTGTGATCCTGGTCGAGGTGGCCAAATAGAAGTCATAGTTTGTAGTAACTTAGCATCGGCTTACACGAGCTTGACATATTTTGATCACTGTTTATGTGTAGTATTTTGGTCACCAGCGTTTTGATCGGGGAAAGAGGATTTCCTTGCTATTGAAATTCATTTGCCTTAGATTTTTTTGCTATTAGATCCTCTAACTTTTTTCTCACTAAAGTGCTTCATCTGGCATTCCCTCAGTGTTAATTTAACTATTTTCTATTAATCAAATAATATTAAACAATGAATTTCTGTATCCTTTGAAATTGTTGGTGATCACTTATTTATCAAGCAATATTGATGATATTTTTATTGGATTGGTTTTGACATATATTATGTTTTAGGTTTGGGCACTTTCAGATACCAAGAGGCAAGGCTACCTAGGTTTCAAAGAGTTTGTTGCTGCAATGCAGGTTTGTATATATTGGTTGAAGGATTTCTTTTTCTTGAACACAGTGCAAAATTTCGTAGGGAAGGGAAAGACAAAAGAGGGAAAACACAAGGGGACATTTAGAGTTGATCAAGTCTTAGTCTCTTAGAAGCAATTTATAGTTTGTACTCCTGGTTTTTTCTTATGTTGACTGTTTGTTTTTTCACTTTTGCAGCTTATATCTTTGGCTCAAGCTGGACATGAGTTGACGTCTGATCTCCTAAGTAATGCAGGTAAGTGAGTCCACCTTTGTCCCCTTTCATTCTGGAAGCTGGATGTCGGCTATATGTCGTTATCTCATTGCAAAAAAACTGTATTTCTTACTTGTTTTGATTGCTCCATCCCTTATCGCTATTCTTTTGTTCAAGATGATCCATTTACACTATTTTGGTTTCTTTCGATGAGCCACGAGAGTGTAATCGATCTAGCAATGATTGGATGAACAACAAGCCTGACCTTGTAGGAATAATTGCTTTAATTTCATATATAGGATTATTTAGTTTTTATATATCTCCTGTCATCTTTTTGATAAGAAATAATATTGCTTGCTCAAAATGTAAAATCTGAAGATCCATTTATCATTAAGAAAATTATAGGAATAAGTGTCCACATTAAGGAAATGCCAGAAACTTGGCAAAAAGGTCACTAAGCTAGATGGAGTTTGTTTCAAAGACTCAAACCACATGCAGTGGTTGGACCTATTAGGCTTACCCACATGACAAAGAATATGTAGTTTGTTTAGATGACAACCTCTAGTCGGCTGAGAAAGTTCCTGATAAGAAAGTGCTCAATAATTTTAGGAACGTGAAATGTGGCTATAATAGATGTGGGAACCTCGAGGTTTTGTTTCATAGGCTGTTAATATTAGTCAATTGATTCACTTTTTAATTTACCTACATAAGGACTCGTGTGGAATGTCATCGCCACTTTGTCTCTACAAGAACTTTCTTTTCTAGAACATCATAATTGATTGCATTGGTTCAAATTTAAGCATTTTCGAGTGTTATTCATGTTACCAATAGGATACCCTTCAAGCCTTCATGCTTCCTCAGTTCCTAGTGTATGTTGTTTATTTTGAGATATTGAAAGTTATATGTTCACCTATAATAACATTTCTCTTTGAATTTGATTGTAAGACTAATCCCTTTCTTCTTTTTTGGGACTATAGTTATAGAAGACATTCAACTGCCTGTGATGGTTGGCTTGGATGTGCTATTAGCTGTGAGTGTCATAATCTAATATCATATATTGTTTTTTCAAATCTTTGTATTATATATGTAATTTCAGCACTTGTTCTTCTGTAGAAAAAGAAGATCGTGACGGCATATGTTGAACCTGAATTAAATGGTTAGGATTTTCCATTTTTGCAAAGTGGGAGTTTTTGTGTCACTCTTAGTTATTGCTAATCCTTGTACTGCAAATACTGCAGGGTCTTTGTCTCCTCAACGACAATCACTGCCTACATCAAATTGGTTTGGTTCGAAATCCTCAAAGAAGGTGTGACATGTTTATTACAAGCCATGGTTTCACATTTTCTTTTGATTTCCAATTTTCGTTTTCTTTGTGAGTATCTTGGAAAGTATGCCTTGTGGTACTGGAGGGAACACTTGCAATCTTGCCAATCAAATGTTGGCTACCTCTTTTTTCTAATGAATGACAACTGACAATAACATTTTCTTATAGTAATATTATAAGATAAGTTGTGTATCTTTATTGCTTCATGTTGTGTTTTATTTCTACTTTGTCCTGTACCTAGGTCCCCCTTGCTGCAGTAACGTCCATAATTGATGGTTTGAAGAGATTGTACTTGGAGAAGCTGAAGCCGTTGGAGAATACCTATCGCTTTCATGACTTTGTGTCACCGCCAATGGTGAGGCTGAATTTGTTCTTTATGGTTTATAGTGAAATTTTATCTGAAATTTAACTTTATATTTGTCTGAAATCTTATTTATATGCTTTTGTTTTTCTAGTGTCAATTTATATGATATGGTGTCTTTGGCAGACTAGCAGTGATTTTGATGCTAAACCAATGGTTATGCTGTTGGGACAATATTCAACGGGAAAAACAACATTTATAAAACATTTGTTGAAATGTGATTATCCAGGTCAATTAAATTGCTTGCATGTGTTGCATGTTATTATAGATCTATTCGACATTTTAACTATACTGATATATTGTTTTGTTTGCTATCCAACTTCCAACAGGAGCTCATATCGGACCAGAGCCTACGACAGATCGCTTTGTTGTTGTCATGGTACTGTATGCTTTCTAATGCTGTCTTATTTGATTCTAGATCCTACAAAGCAATATAATTGATCTCTTTATAACTGAATCCAATTTGACATTACTTTAAAAAATGATTTACAATTATGTAAAAAACAATATGGACATAAATCCCGATTTCGAACCGACCCGAAAGACCAACCTGAAATCAACCTGATGATACGAATGAACACTTCTACCTCTAATCATGTATTTCACAAATCCCTTACATTCTCTCCAGAGTTCAGACAATATCTGAGTATTTCTACCCTCCCAGTCCCGGCCCCTGGGATCTCATGGATATGGAAATCTTAATGTGCTTATTTTGGTGGGAGGCAGGGGCGAAACCATACTGGGGGCCGGCCCACGGAGGCCTGACCCCCTCGGTCCAAACATACGGCCTACTGTGTTTTTAACTCGCCCCCTTCACTTATTTGAAATATATGATATAAAGGTGATTAAATATCTCTTAATCAAGTAAAGTTTAATGGTCGCATTAGTAGAATTGAATCTTAAGCTTGAAAAGCGGTTGCCGTTTTTCAGTCTGGACCAGATGAAAGGAGCATTCCTGGAAATACAATTGCTGTACAAGCGGACATGCCATTTACTGGCCTAACAAACTTTGGAGGAGCATTTTTATCAAAGTTCCAATGTTCCCAATTGCCACATCCTGTAAGTAGCGGATCTCTATATGCATTTTTTTTGTAGCGGCTTATTTCATCAAGTTATTTTTAACTGGTGACGTTTTATCAGTTGCTGGAGCATATAACTTTTGTCGACACACCTGGGGTTCTGTCTGGAGAGAAGCAGAGAACTCAAAGAAGCTATGATTTTACAGGTGTAATATCATGGTTTGCAGCAAAGTGTGATATGATTCTTCTCTTGTTTGATCCTCACAAGCTTGACATAAGTGATGAATTTAAGCGTGTAATTGCGTCTTTGCGCGGTCATGATGATAAGATTCGTGTTGTCTTAAATAAGGCAGATCAAGTTGATACCCAACAGGTTAGTTCTTAATTTGTATTACCTTGACTCTTCATTTTACCTCAAGTACCCATGTTGGATCCTCGACACTTGGACATGGATATGAGTATATGATGCTTAGACACTTTAGTTCGAAGCTAAAAAATTGTATTTTTCCATTATTTATCCCGGTTGGACGCTTGGGCATGTACCCGTGTCGGATGTGTCCCAAGTATGGCTAATAAAGATCTTTATTACCAAGTATCTATACATAAATTTTTCATTTTTCAAGTTCAGAACATAAATTATATGATAATCGGGCAATCTTAATTACCAAGTATCTATACATAAATTTTTCATTTTCCAAGGAAGTTCAAAACATAAAATATATGATAACCTGGCAAAGTTTTAATTTTTTGTTGCAGCTAATGAGAGTTTATGGTGCACTGATGTGGTCACTTGGAAAGGTTCTGAATACCCCCGAGGTATCTCGTGTTTATATTGGGTAGGTATTGCTTTGTGATTAGTATAATTCTTACGTATGAGTAAAGAAATTTTCAATTCCATTTAGCGCAACCTATTGTCGGTTCTATATATGACATTACCCCCCTTTGGTCCGAAATATATATTCTGTCTCTTTCAAGGTATCCGATACACAATTTTGGGTTTTGACCATAATTATCTTTGATGTGTATTATTGAAACATTTTCAAAGTTAATGTTTTGAAAACATATGGAAATATGTGTAACAAGATCTCACATGAGAATAGTGTTTATTGTACAATACTGCTCTGTCCTTGTGAGTTTGCTTTACTCACCTTTTAAACTCTAAATAGGGGAATGGTGGTGATGGGAAAACTTGCATGAACAAAGGGAGTAATAAAGAAATATGGTGAAAGTTATGATTTTTGACCTTAAAATATCATTGGTGGGACACTTATACTCTATAAGCCTAAATTTATGTCCTTGTCCTTCCTTTTCTAAATTCCACAGCCTAATGCGGTTAGCTGTGGATTTTAGAAGAATCGGGTTGATTAGTTTTGAAGTATTAACTATTATCATTATTTTTGATGGGGCCATAGATTTATAGTTCTTTGGTTTCGTATTATAATGGACTCAAGTAAAATGACTTATTTAACTCATGTGCATCTCTTATTTATGTGAAGTTGCACATGGCGTTAGCTACCAAGGATCAATCAGAAACAACCTCTTTGTTAGTATCATTTATAAGGGTAGAGTTGCATACATCGAACCATCCCGAACCTCACCGTAGGTGGTAGCCACTTAATGACACTGGAGAAATGGAAAATAATATTAATATATGAAAATATCATGATTATGCAAAATTTACATGCTGAGAGCGGTATTTTTCTTTGCAGTTCATTCAACGACAAACCTATAAACGAAGAAGCAGTTGGTCCTATAGGAAGGGATCTTTTTGAGAAAGAACAAAATGATCTGCTTAATGATCTGAAGGATATCCCAAAGAAAGCTTGTGATAGACGGGTATGGCCTCATTTTCTTAATATCTTCGTGTGGTTTTCTTTTTATCTGGATTGGAGACGAATTATGCTGTTACATTTTACAGATTAATGAATTTATAAAGAGGGCAAGAGCAGCTAAGATTCACGCTTACATAATTAGTCATCTGAAGAAGGAGATGCCTTCCATGATAGGGAAGTCCAAAACTCAACAAAGGCTCATTGATAACCTCGAAGATGAATTTGTTAAGGTCGTGCATTCACTCACTTATTCACTTATCTTGTTCTACCTTTCCTCGTTCTTCAAATTTGTAATTCACACGTCAAGCAAGCCTTGCTTCAAGTGGCAGTGTATGTTACTCGGATCTTCATTTTGTTATGCGTACCCGTGTCCAATCCTTGTCCTAGGACATTGGTATGGCACTTAAACACTTCTTTTTAAGCGTAAAAGTGAATATTTAGACGTATCCGACACTTGGACACGTACCAATATCCAACATTTGTATCCGAGTCCAAGTAACATAAGTGGCAGAGGCCTAGCTTGTATCCTTGTATCAAATTGTTTTATTTCAGCACCTCAAACTTTCGGGATCACATCCCACGACATGTACATTAAAAATGGGTGATTTTTGTTACCCTTCCCTTTTCTCAAGGGTCAAAAGCTCATAATAGGAGCTGGGCCAGGTTGACTCATATGGGTTCAGGGCTGTCAAAGTACTTCTACCAAAGAAGGAAATCTTCTCACTGTATATATAAACTTTGTGAAACAGGTTCAGAAGGAATTCCATCTACCAGCAGGTGATTTTCCCTGTGTAGAGCAATTCAGGGAAGTTCTAAGAAGCTATAGTATTGAAAAATTTGAAAAGTTGAGGCCGAAGATGATTCAAGCGACTGATGATATGCTTGGCCATGATATTCCAGAGCTATTAAAGAATTTCAGAAACCCGTACGAGTGAAAGAATCCTTGGAATCTCAGAGAAGACCTTCATGACTACATCACGTCGCTTGGTATATAGTTTTCTGGTATGTTTAAATTTTGTTGCAAATTCAATTGAATCCATTTATTCTTCTCTTTGCTCAGAGGCAATCTATATATCCATTCTTCTGTGTTTGACTTTGCAACTAGAATTTTTTAAAATAAATGCTTGATGCTTTTAATCTACATGAAATTATGTTATGTCTAATTGAATTACTTGATCATGGACTTCAATGCTTAGATTAGTTATATTATCATAGAGCATACACTATTCTCAAGCTTTGCTCTATGAGAAAAATATACTGGGTATGATGATGATAATGATGACACAGTGCTCAAGCTTTGCTTCTATAAGCGGAACATATTTGGTATGATGATGATAATGATGATACAATTCTCAAGCTTTTATGAACAAAAGTAATAATATTACAAACATTAACTCTTGGTAAATAGTGTTTATTTACATAAAATTAAGTGTCATTAGTCCCCTCCTATGTAGAAAATTGTTGGTTTTGGTGGTTCCATGATTTCCACCGTGCCTTCGAGCATTTTTGCTACCTTTCCCATGGATGGTCTCATTTCCGGCCTCTCTTGAACACACCACATTGCTGTCTTCACCATTCGATCGATCAATTTGAAGTGTGCCTTATCATCATATGAGTTTTTGATATGATGATCCAATATTTCATCCATCCTCTTTTCTTCGATTGCCATTTCAAAAGCCCATTGGGGTAGATACCATTCTTCACTAGCAATAGAGGAAGACCCTTGAACCATATTCCTTACTCCTGTCACAATTTCTAGAAGTACCATGCCAAAACTAAACACATCAACCTTCGAAGTTATCGAGTCGTTTTTCACCCATTCAGGAGCTAGGTAGCCTCGTGTCCCTCGGATTCGTGACTTTGTTACTATTTCTTCCTTCTTCCTAAGCTTTGATAACCCGAAATCAGCTACCTTTGGACAGAAGTCTTCCCCTAAGAGTATGTTCTCGGGCTTGATGTCGCAATGTAACACCCATTCCAAACACTCTTCATGTAGGTATGCTATTGCCCTTGCAACACCAAGGGCAATCCTATACCTGATATTCCAATCAAGCATGGGCTTTTGTTCTTGGCTGTCCGTCCCAACTTGGCTCGACATAAAGAGAAATTTGTTGAGTGAACCATTAGGAACGTGTTCATAGACCAAAATCCTACGGCCCTTCTCGTTGCAGAAGCCCCATAATCGTACCAAATTAAGGTGGTGCATTCGTGCTATTATAGTCACCTCGGCCCAAAATTCTCCATCGCCACCAGTGACATTATTTAAGCACTTAACAGCCACTGGTCGACCATCTTGCAACTTTCCGGCATATACATCACTAAAGCCACCCTTTCCTATGACATTTTCCTCGGAGAAATCCTTTGTTGCTGCTTTAATCTCTGCATAAGTAAATCTTCTAGGACCGGCTGTTTGCAATAACCCGAGCCCAAGTGTTTGGGCCATGTCTCGATACTTCACATACCTCTTTAGGAATGCCCAAAACAAGAGCACCCCACTAGCAATTTCTATTGTGAAAAGAATGGTTATGATTATAATGTTCCGGACTGTCTCATTCGACTCACCAGGCGGATCCGGTAAACTTATTTGGACGGGACACATGGTCTCCAACACTTCTGACATGCCTGTGAAGTTACTTGAATCTGTTTCTGAGCTGTCCACTTTAAGATAAAAGACCGTCTCAGTCGAAGGAGACCAGTACCCGTTTAAGATTTTGTCAAGTTGGAGAACACAATAACCCGACCCATCGTACTTGTACCCGAAACCAACGCACCTTTTGTTAGGCCTACACTTGGACTCACAATCTACATACTTGAGAGCTTTCAAGCTAGTTTGGTTCGACCCACCCGAGTAGTTAACATAATCCAACCGAAGAAACTTGCTTTTTTCCATATCAGCAATCGAAGTTTTTCTCTCACAAGAGTTCGTCTCAGCACTCTTCCTAAACCCAGGTGGGCAAAGACATTCATAGTCCGACAAAGTCGAACCATCACTATAACAAATATAGCCCGGCCCGCATAAACCATGCACTTGACAAATCTCTAACAAAGCCATCCAAACAGGAACCCATATCCTCTTATCCGGGTCAAAACTCAGAGCCCGGAAATTCCCATCATCCCCCAGAGTTAGTCTTCTGGTCCGATTCTGATCAAAATCCGCCAACAGAAATGGGCTTGCCCCAGCTAGTACAACCTGTCCATCTAACTCAAGATTCATAAACCCATTACCTGAAATCCAATAAGTATCCGACCCATTAAAAACCAAATTTTTTGCCCCGGTAAACCTAAATTTCCCATTTCTAGATGTCAAAACTGTGCTATTTGTAATATTTTGACTAGGAAGAAAAGTATCAGTTGGGTAATCAAAACTCTTCCAAGACCCAAACACCAAATTCCCACCATCCTCGAGCAATAACCGAGTAGAATTGGAGCTCCGAGGAGGGGGGTTGGGCCAAAGATTAGGCCCGGAAGACCCATTTCTAAGCTGAAGATCACCATTAGAAGTAATGATCAAAGAAGCAGATGACCGAACAGGGGAATTCCAATTAGCAGACCAAACAATGGTATCATCATCTGAAAGATTTGAATACCAAATGGAGAAGATGAAGAGGTTTGGAGATGTGGGTGAAGGTCGAAAACCGGCTGTAAAAGTGGAGTTAGGAGAAAGAAGAGTAAGGTTTTTAGATGGATTCCATGGAGATTCTGCAATGGAGAAAGATGATATAGATTGAGCTAATGAAGATGAAGATGTTAAGAGATGAATTATGAAGAAGAAGATTAAGAGGAGATATTGCATTGTCTTGTATTTTTAGAGATTATTGTCTTTTGATTTTGAGGTTGGTTCGTTGGTGGGTTGATTATGAGGTTTTAATGGCGGCTTTTGTTTGAATCATTATTGGGGCAAAGTTGACTCTAAGACTTTTTTTACAAAAGTTATATGCGATACGTTCTCTCCGTGAAATAAACTTACATGAACGACGCGGAATTGACAAATAAGGCCATATTCAATTTAAATAATTATGATATTTTTTAAAAAAATTTGTATCTTTAAACACCTGACATATACTAAGTAATTTAATATTGAGGCTTATAATTTCTCAAGGTCTTGTGCAGTCGAAAATGTTGAACTTGCTCAAATGCTCCTACGTGTACTCATATATTGATTGAATAGTCTAACTAATACTCCCTCCATCCCTTTCTTATTGTCCACTTTCTAGTGGACACGCAAATTAAAAAAATAGTAGTGGGGTATTTTAAGTGATTATAATAATTGTAAAGGTGGTAGTTGGGGTATTTAAGTGATTATAATAATTGAAAAGGTGGTAGGTGGAGTATTTTAAATAATATAAGTTGGGGTAGTTGGGGTATTCAGGTAAAAAATCTTTGCCAAAAATAGAAAGTGGATAATTAGATTGAACTGACCAAATAAAAAAAGTAGACAATAAAAAAGAAACGGAGAAAGTATGAAGTAATCATTAATATATGAATTTTTTATGGTCTCCCATAATAATAACCCTTTTAATTTCTTACATTTGTTTTTTAATTATAGATATAGAATAGACCGAGGAAAGGAAAAAACTTAATAACTATCTAATTAAATATTTGAGAAGTGGTACTTGTTTTCTAAATGAGCAATTTTTGACATTTAATATTAAAGATAGTTGCTTTAAAGGACAATAAAAAATAATTCTTAATGGTTGTCATTTGTCATAATGGGTATTTATATATATTTAATTTGTGAAATAGTATTTTTAATTTGTGAAATAAAATATTAAATTTCAGCAAGTAGGTTGATATTTCTAAATCATAATTTCAAAATAATATTATTGTTTTTGGGAGAAAAATAAACAAACCAAAGGTAGGTGCCTTTTTTAAGAAGTTAAGAGTATTACTTGGGAATTTCAAGTCAAATTGTCAAAATATACTCGTCTCTAATTTTCTATGGACCGATATTACGATCCAACCACAGTTTTGCATGTTTCTATTTTTCCATTATTCCGAATAAGTTTTCTAATATTGATTTTATCATATTTCATTACAATTAACATAAAAGTTTATATTTAGGAAAAATTATATAGAATAATCCAATCTATTTATGATTCTCCTACAATAACTCCATCTATTGATTAACCATGAATAATTCTAATTTTGAGGGATATTTTCGTAGAGTAAACCTGGTAACCATATGATTTGCAATAGCAAGTTTTTTTTCTAAAAAAAGATTAATTAAATTAAAATGTCGAAAAGAATGTTAAAAAAATATTTAAAAAAATTTTATGATTTTTTTGATTATCCAGAAATTTTTATGCAAAATTTAGAAATTTTTTTAGCTAATATTAAATTAATTTTTAGTTTACTATCTTGGTGATACTTATTATAGCAAGTCATCGGGTTAACTAAGTTTACTTAAGGCAAATACCTCCAAAAATTAGAATTATTTCTAGTTAATAAATAGGTCGGATTTATTGTAGGAAAATCATTAATAAATTGGATTATTATAAATAATTTTTCCTTATTTCTATTACCATGATTTGATACTAATAATTAAATAGTTCGTTATTTATTTTATTTGTTTTTGAAGAAAAAATTAACGAAAAGTATAAGGCATTTGCTCCATTGCAAAGAACTATTTTTAAGGTCTTTAAAAATTAAAGTATCGTGAATGTCTAGTTAGGTCGCAACTTGTAGAATGTGATTTCATATCTATACGGTCATGCCACTATATAATTGCCTCTTTTAATTCATACTAACTAGATTCATAAAAACAACAAGACTTTGAATAGTCTAAGAGAAGAACGTATTCATAGGACGAACCACAACAATAATTAGGAGTGTTTAAAAAAACCCGACCCGAAATATTCGATATTTGGTTATTTAAACCGGATAATTAACCTGATTTTGCAATACCAGATAATCCGGACTGGGTACCCGATTTGGGTCACATATTTTTGGAAATCGGGTATTCTAGTCAAGTCTAGTAGTATACACAATTCTTAAGCTTTGCTTTTATGAAGAGAATATATTGAATATGATGATGATGATAATGATGACACCGTGCTCAAGCTTTGCTTTTATGAGGGGAATATATTGGATATGATGATGATAATGATGACACCGTGCTCAAGCTTTGCTTCTATGACTTATGAGCGGAATATACTGTGTATGATGATAATAGTGATGATACAATTCTCAAGCTTTTATGAACATAAGTAATAATATTACAAACATTAACTTTTGGTAAAATAGTATTTATTTACATAAAATTAAGTGTCATTAGTCCCCTCCTATGTAGAAAATTGTTGGTTTTGGTGGTTCCATGATTTCCACTGTCCCTTCGAGCATTCTTGCTACCTTTCCTATGGATGGTCTCGTTTCCGGCCTCTCTTGAATACACCACATTGCTGTCTTTACCATTCGATCGATCAATTTGAAGTGTGCCTTATCATCATATGAGTTTTTGATTTGACGATCCAATATTTCATCCATCCTCTTTTCTTCGATTGCCATTTCAAAAGCCCATTGGGGTAGATACCATTCTTCACTAGCAATAGAGGAAGGCCCTTGAACCATATTCCTTACTCCTGTCACAATTTCTAGAAGTACCATGCCAAAACTAAACACATCAACCTTTGAAGTTATCGAGTCGTTTTTCACCCATTCAGGAGCTAGGTAGCCTCGTGTCCCTCGAATTCGCGACTTGGTTACTATTTCTTCCTTCTTCCTGAGCTTTGATAACCCAAAATCAGCTACCTTTGGACAAAAGTCTTCCCCTAAGAGTATGTTCTCGGGCTTGATGTCGCAATGTAACACCCATTCCAAACACTCTTCATGTAGGTATGCTATTGCCCTTGCAACACCAATAGCAATCCTATACCTGATATTCCAATCAAGCATTGGCTTTTGTTCTTGGCTGATCGTCCCAACTTGGCTCGGCATAAAGAGAAAATTGTTGAGTGAACCATTAGGAACGTGTTCATAGACCAAAATCCTCAGACCCTTCTCGTTGCAGAAGCCCCATAAGCGTACCAAATTAAGGTGGTGCATTCGAGCTATTATAGTCACCTCGGCCCAAAATTCTCCATCCCCACCAGTGACATTAGTTAAGCACTTAATTGCCACTGGTCGACCATCTTGCAACTTTCCGGCATATACATCACTAAAGCTCCCCTTTCCTATGACATTTTCCTCTGAAAAATCCTTTGTTGCTGCTTTAATCTCCGCATAAGTAAATCTTCTAGGACCGGCTGTTTGCAATAATCCGAGCCCAAGTGTTTGGGCCATGTCTCGATACTTCACGTACCTCTTTAGGAATGCCCAAAATAAGAGCACCCCACTAGCAATTTCTATTGTGAAAAGAATGGTTATGATTGTAATGTTCCGGACTGTCTCATTAGATTCACCAGGCGGATCCGGTAAACTTATTTGGACGGGGCACTTGGTCACCAACACCTCTGACATGCCCGTGAAGTTACTTGAATCAGTTTCTGAGCTGTCCACTTTAAGATAAAAGACTATCTCAGTCGAAGGAGACCAAAACCCGTTTAGAAGTCTGTCGAGCTGGAGCACACAATAACCCGACCCATCATACTTGTACCTGAAACCAATGCACCTTTTGTTAGGCCTACACTTAGACGCACAATCTACATACTTGTGAACTTTCAAGCTAGTTTGGTTCGACCCACCCGAGAAGTTAACATAATCCAACCGAAGAAACTTGCTTTTCGCCATATCAACAATCGAGGTTTTTCTCTCACAAGAGTTCGTCTTATCACTCTTCCTAAACCCGGGTGGGCAAAGGCATTTATAGTCCGACAAAGTCGAACCATTACTATAACAAATATAGCCCGGCCCGCATAAACCATGCACTTCACAAATCTGTAACATTGCCATCCAAACAGGAACCCATATCCTCTTATCCGGGTCAAAACTCAGAGCCCGGAAATTCCCATCATCCCCCAATGTTAGTCTTCTAGTCCGATTTTGATCAAAATCCGCCAACCGAAACGGGCTTGCCCCTGCTAGTATAACCAGTCCATCTAACCCAAGATTCATAAACCCATTACCCGAATTCCAATAAGACCCAATATTCATAAACCCAGTACCCGAAGTCCAATAAGTATCCGACCCATTAAAAACCAAATTTTTTTCCCCGGTAAACCTAAATTTCCCATTCCTAGATGTCAAAACTGTGTTATTTGTAATATTTTGTCTAGGAAGAAAAGTATCCGTTGGGTAATCAAAACTCTTCCAAGACCCAAACACCAAATTCCCACCATCTTCAAGCAATAACCGAGTAGAATTGGAGCTCCGAGGAGGCGGGTTGGGCCAAAGATTAGGCCCGGAAGACCTATTTGTAAGCTGAAGATCACCATTAGAAGTAATGATCAAAGAAGCAGATGACCGAACAGGGGAATTCCAATTAGCAGACCAAACAATGGTATGATCATCTGAAAGATTTGAATACCAAATGGAGAAGACGAAGAGGTTTGGAGAAGTGGGTGAAGGTCGAAAACCGGCAGTAAAAGTGGAGTTAGGAGAAAGAAGAGTAAGGTTTTTAGATGGATTCCATGGAGATTCTGCAATGGAGAAAGATGATATAGATTGAGCTAATGAAGATGGAGATGTTAAGAGATGGATTATAAAGAAGAAGATTAAGAGGAGATATCGCATTGTCTTGTATTTTTAGAGATTATTGTCGTTTGATTTGAGGTTGGTTCGTTGGTGGGTTGATGATGAGGTTTTAATGGCGGCTTTTGTTCCCAAGTGTCCCATTTGCTTTACGCACTCTATCCAATGCACTTATTTAATCCTTAATAACTCTAATTGTATATAATTAAAAATTATAGAAAGTTGATATAAATAATCCTTACGTTGAGACGAATCAAACAATATCCCATTTGACTATATTTTAACTTATAGATTAATAATAAAATACAAATTAAGAGTAAGAGATGAATAGTGTCCAAAAAGCAAATGGGACACTTGTGAAGAATAGGAAGGAGTATTATTTATCAAAAAAAACATACAATGGTTTGGACCGTTTGCACTTGGTAAGTGCGAACATACATTGATTTTTTTACCAGCTTGTTTTTATTCGCACTTTATAACTGCGAACTGACACGAACATATGCTCTGGTGTATCAGGCGCTTATATTTGGAATAAGTTTGATTATAATCTTATTATATGTTTTTTTTTGATAAATAATCTTATCCATTTCAAATTTTCTTTGTTGGAATCATTGTTGGGTGAAAGTTGACTCAAGAGTCAAGAATGTTTTTACAAAAATTATATATATGCCGGTCTTATTGTGAAATGTATTTTATGGGTGAAGTAAAAAATTGACAAATTCTATGAAAGTCATGTGTAATTTTAATTAAGTTATTTTTCTAATAATTTTGTATCTTTAAACACTTAACATATACTAAGTAATTTAATATTGAGGCACCAAATTTTTCCGAGCCCTATGCGATCGAGCATATAAAACATGATTAGATACTCTTATGCGTACTCATATATGAATTGAATAGTCTAACTAGTATAATTATTAGTATATGAAATTTTTACGGTCTCCCCAAAGAATAACTCTTTTAATTTTTTATATTTGTTTTTTAATTATAGAATAGGCCGAGGAAAAGAGAGGACTTGATAAGTATCTAATTGAATATTGGAGAAGTGGTGCTTGTTTTCTAAATGAGCAATTTTTGACATTTAGTATTGGATATAGTTGCTCAAAAGGACAATAAAAAATAATTCTTAATAGTTGTCATTTGTCAAAATGGATTTATATATATATATATTAATTTGTGAAAATAGTACTTTCTCCGTCCTTTTCGTTTGTTCACTTTATTTTTTGCACACATTTTTTAGCAAATTTAAGTCTTTATATCTCTAAGTACGCATCATAAAAAATTATAAAAATTTTCATTCTTTTCATTGAATATGTTGATTTTGTGAGACATGAATTCACATTTGTATTCTTATTTTCTCCATTAATCCATAAACTTAAGAAACAAAAGTTTAAAATTAGGGTAAGAGGGGAGAATTCCCGTAGATATAGAGGAAAGAGAGAATTAATCATTTTTATAAATGAGAAGAATTTAAGAATTTTTTATTTCGATAACAAGAAAAAGGTCCAAAATTTTGAATATGGAATATTTTAAGAAGATTGACCATCATAACAAGAATCATAGATGAATTCATAATACTTAGATTTTTAGTTCACAAATTTATAGTTTATTACGGATCATCGAGCCATGCCAAGCCATTTAGAGTAATAGGTTGCGTTGTGTTGTCCACCCTCAAATAATATGCTACGTTAAGTCTTATATTGGCTCAACTTGTGCCCATATTTAGTTTGTTGATTTTTAGCTTGTTCACAATTAGTACCTTTAATTACTCTTAACAAATACTTCAATTACTATATAATAGTCTACGATTAATAAAAATAATCAATTATACTACCTAGTCTAACAATTTGATCAAACTGGTCTACAACTGGAGTTTGCGTTCTCGTGCTGTTCTTATTGAGAGTGTTTGACAAACGACTAATAGCAAATAATTGATAGTTGATTGAACTAATTTAAACGCTAACATTAACTATTTAACCACCCAACCTTCTATACGTGACAAAATAAACTAAAATCAACCAATAAATCATTTTGCCGAACACTCCATTCCCTTTTTAAATTTAAAGTAAGAAGGAAATTTCTTTGTCTCTTTAAATACGCTAACATTACTAATACCTCTCATTTAACTTTATAACATTTTCATTTTAATTAATATCTCAACTATTCATTACTTTCTTTAATTTTTTTTGCACAATTTTTTACTTTCTCTCCCTATTAATCCTATGTAGATCGATCGATTTTTTTTTTTTTAATATTTGTGTAATTGTGATAGAAAAAATGTGAGGGGTGCACAATTAAAAGAGGGACAACAACCTACGAACAAGGGAACTTGCTTGTCGTTTAGGGACCAATATTATTGTTTTTTTCGGAGAAAAATAAGAGACAAATAAAAGGTAGGTGCCTTTTTTAAGAAGTTAGGAGTATAATTTGGGAATTTCAAGTCAAATTGTAAAAATATAATCCTCTCTAATTTTCCATGGACCAATATTACGATCCAACGACAGTTTTGTTTGTTTTTATTTTTCCGCTTATTATATTGAATTATTCCGAGTAAGTTTTTCTATATACTGAGTTTTTCATATTTCATAACAATTAACATAAAAGTTTATTTTTAAGAAATATTACCTGGAATAATTCAACCTATTCATGATTTTCGTAGAATAAACCCGATAACCATATGACTTGCTATAACAAGTTTTTTTTTTTTGAAAAATACAGATTAAAATAAAATGTTGAAAACATATTTAAATATTTTATGATTTTTTAAATTATTCAAAAATTTTAATGCAAAATTTTCAAAATTTTTCTCTAATATTAAATTAATTTTTAGTTTAGTGAATTATCTATTGTAGCAACTTATCAGGTTATCCAAGTTTACTCTAGGCAAATGTCCTCTAAAGTTAGGATTATTCATAGTTAATCAATAGGTGGGATTATTGTAGGAAAATTATGAAAATATTAGATTATTATAAGTAATTTTTCCTTATTTTTATTACCATGATTTGATACTAATAACCAAATAGATCGTTATTTTTAAGTATAAGGCAATTGTCGCATTGCAAAGAACTATTTTTAAGGTCTTTAAAAATAAAATATCGTGAACGTCTAGTTAAGTCGTAACTTGCAGAATGTGAGTCCATATCTACACGGCCATGCCACCATATAATTGTACGAATTAGCTAGATTAATAAAGTCTAAGAGAAAAACTATCCATAGGACAAACCAAAAAATTAATGGTGTTTGTCTTTTTATTCTTAAGGTAGAATGGGAAACAAAAATTTTAAGTGAGAATTGAATTTAATTTTTTTTGAAAAGTGTTACGTACTTACTTAGTTTGCTCTAAATTCGAGACAAGACAAGATTCTCAATAAAGATGAATGTCTTAAATAATTAAATGGGTTATTATTTTTTTCTTCGACTGTGAAGAAAAAATAAAAAAAAAAGTATAAGGCAATTGCCCATTGCAAAAAACTATTCTAAGATCTATAAAATTAAAGTATTGTGAACGTCTAGTTAGGTTGCAACTTGCAGAATGTGAGTCCATATCTACACGGCCAATCAGCCATGCCACCATATGATTGTCTCTCTTAATTCGTACTAGCTACATTCATAAAAACAACAAGACTTTGAATAGTCTAAGAGAAAAACGTATGCACATGACGAACCACAACAATAATGGTATTTGTCTTTTTATTCTTACAGGTAGAATGAGAAATGGAAAAGATTACATAGGAATTGAACTCTAGCGAAACGCCAATGGTAGCACTTTTGTAAGATTTTAAACGTCAAAATAATGAATTCAACATTTGAGAGCATAAAAATGATTTAGGGTAACAAATTATTTGCACAAGTATAAGTGTATAACTCTCTAAAAACCCTAGCCGCCCCAATTCTTTTTCTCTCTTCTCTTTAAAAAAAACCCTAATATCTATAGTTAGTTTGGGGTTATCAATTTTTAAAGATTGATGGTAAGCTACTAATTTCTCCCTTTTAAGTTTTTTGAATATGATTAGAATTAATTTTTGTCCTCTCCTTGTAAGAGAGTAGTTCTACCCATTCATTGGGTTGATTCTACCCCATATATTGTGTTTTGAAGTCTCTCCTTGTGAGAGTTTGGAGTTATGAATTTTGTTCTTTAGTTGATTTGTTGGTAGAGATTAATGCGATGATGCAGCTGACACTAAAATTGCAATTACCATCAACTAAATCAAATTCAATTCTATCTTAAGACTACAACATATCGAAAGACCCCCTCGTAGAAGGTTGTATCAAACAACGATGTGGAAGAGGGATGTTCTGAATTGTCAGATCTCATACACAACGATCGTAATTTTGTTAATTTTGAATTATATTTGGTTACAGTTGCTATGTACTTACTAATTTTTATCTCTGATGTAGATGTCGTATGACTCTTTATTAATGAATTAGGTATTATTCAAAAAAACATTGATTTAGTGTAAATTTATAAAGACAACAACTAACACATAATAAGGGTAAAAACGTCAAAATGGTGAGTTTAACGGAAATTGACAAGAATTTAACGGAAAATGCTACGACATTTAGATAGTGCATAAACTGGATGCTAGCATATGGAAAAATCTTATAAAAGTGCTACCACTGGCATTTCATGAAAGTTCGATGTTACCATGTGAAATTTCCCTAAAAATAATTATATAAAATATTAGTTGTTTTCCAATTTCTGATTAGATTCCCTTGAAAAGTTAAAATTATTTACAATAAACAGAATTTGTTAGTTTTTATGTATAACCCTAAGGGATGTAATATCATTAGCCGTTTTTTCTAAAAACTCTAACGTAATATCACAGTTGTTTAGATAACAATAGACTTCTTAAAATCACTAATCTTTCTGTCCTTAAAAAATTGTAAGTCCCAATCGTAAATGACAATAGAGATACTATTAGCTTTTTAAAATTGAGACTAGTGTATAATTGAGTTTTGCATTTAATTTTTTTTTTTTTTGAGATAAGATCATACTAATTCAAACATTTGATGCATGTACTCCTATTGTTTTACACTTATACTTCTAGTTACTACATTCAAATAAAAAAAAAATACTACTCCCTCCGTTCTTTTTTGTTCTTTTCATTTACTTTTTGCACAGTTTTTAAAGCAACTTTTGAGCCTAATATCTCTAAATACGCATTATAAAAAATTATAAAAAAATATATGATAAAAAAGTATACATTAAGACGAATCTAAGCATATCTCATATGAATATATTTTATCATCTATAAATGTCTTAAAAATCTTAATCAAATTTCTCTCTCCAAAATGGAATATTCTAAACGGGAAGAAAAAAAAAAAAAACTAGTTACTACAACATATAAATGCACTATTAAAAGTTACATGAAGTATATAGATAATTGATTGTTGATTTGATAATTGGAATGTTTATTGACACATTGATGTATCTTCACATTCAGCCAAAAGTTGCACAACTGATTCCATTGTAGGCCTCTTATTCCTGTCATCCTCTACACATAAGAGTGCAACCTCAATCAACTCAATAGCTTGATTTCTATTGAATTTCCCTTCCAATCTTGGATCCACAAGTTCCTCCATCAACGATTCACGATCTCGATAACGAATGAAGTTTGTGAATTTTAAATTTTCATTGTCTATTTCGCAACACGACAATCTAATACCTCTTATCAGCTCGAGTAACACAACTCCGTAGCTATACACATCAACCTTCGCCGTTAGTGGAAGGTTTGTTGTCCATTCGGGTGCCATATAGCCTTTCGTACCTCTAATATTCGACACTTTAGATAAGTAATCACCACCTCGTTGGCATAGCTTTGCTAGCCCGAAATCACTGATTTTAGGCTCAAAATCCGCGTCTAGAAGTATGTTTTCAGGCTTCACGTCACAATGGATAACCCATTCTAGACACTCATGATGAAGGTAGGCTAAGCCCTTTGCCGTGCCTAATGCAATTTTGAACCTCGTATCCCATCCTAGAATCGTGTTATTATTAGCATCCGAGGATGAAAACAACTGTTTGTCTAACGACCCGTTTGCTACATACTCGTACACCAAAAGCCTGTGCCTTCCTTCTGAGCAAAACCCCCACATTCTCGCTAAGTTCATATGATTTATCCCTCCTAATGTGCTCACCTCTGCCCAAAATTCGTCTTCACCTTGGACTACGTTTTCTAATTTCTTCACGGCTATTGCTCGATCATCTGCTAATATACCCTTGTAAACTGCACCTGACCCTCCTTTCCCAAGAACATGCTTGAACTTTTCGGTTGCCATCTTAAGCTCAGAATAGCTAAAACTCCGAAACTGACTAGATACAGTTTGATACCCTTTTTCCAATGAAGCTGAAACCCGATGTTTCCTGAAAAGGAAAACCCAGCCTGCACCCAAAATGATGGCTTCAATTACTCCGATTGCCCCTCCAAACGAGTACAAATAAACCCACTTAATACTTCGATTCGAATCATCATTATACGTTTCGTTCAGTCGAACCATGTTCTTAATCGCACCTCCACAATTCAAACGCGAAACATTTAGAACAACTTTGGGCTCAGACTTATTAGGTGGGTGTGTCGGAAGTCTAATATAGATGCTACTATAATCACCTAGATAACCATTAAAAAGATCACCTTTCGTGTAGCAAAACCATTGATTCGACCTTATCGAATGTTTAAAAGCATGACAATGACAATCCTTAAAACAAAGATTTTGGCAATCTTCAAAAGAAATATTTGGAGTATAAGTAAGATCAAAACCATAGTAATCAGCATGAGGTATCTCCAAGAATTGAGAGTTCCTACAACTATGCTTAAACATAGGCTTACACCCTTTACTCCAATCACTTAAACTAGTTGGTTCATAGTGTGGAGGACATGAACATTTTGGTTTAGGACTATTTACACAAATCCCATTCCTACCACATAGACCATGGACCCTACAAGGTTCACTAATAGCTTGCCATGTTACAATCCATAATCTTGATGATGTACTTAAGCTATAAAGCCTCAAATTTCCATCATAATCAATTGTTAATCTTCTATTAACCCCAAAACCCATGTCAGATGAACTAAATTCTAGCCTATCACTTGAAAGAAATGTGCCATTATCATCTAGAATTGCAACCCTAGTACTATTGTAATTTGTTCTACCATCTTGATAGATGTCATTATCAGGATTAGGCCAATAAATGCTTGACATTTCAGGTCCATCATAGACCATATTCAACACATTATGATCATCAAAAAAGAGACTAAAATACCCAGAAGACAAAACTTCAGGGGATGTTCTAGAAACTAGTTTTTGATTCTTGGTGAAAATTTGGTTAGGAAGCAATGTATCAGTCGGAAAATCGAAACTTTGCCATAGGACATTGCCTTTAGGATCCTTAAGAACAAGGTTCCCAGAGTCGAGGAGTTCTGCTCGATCAACTGGGTTCGAGGAAGTGTTTGTTATCCAAACAAAGGATCCATCGAAATCGGTCAAGACCAAGGCTCCATGTTTGGTTAGAGTGAGTCTCGAGCCTCGACTGTTGACGGGTTTTTCTTGATTTGCAGTCCAAACAATGGTTTTTTCTTTGGAGTTAGTGAACCAAATGGAGAAATAGTAAGCATGGGTGTTTTTGTTGAATGTGTAGAAGCCACAAGTGAAGGTTTTAGAAGGGGAAATAAGGAAATTAGATGAAGCATCTTCAACTGATAAAAATGAACCTTTTGAAAGATAATTTGAAGTTGCATTACAAATTAAGGGCAAAAAGAAGAAGATTATGATTTTGGTAGTCATTTTAGATTGTTTTTGGGCAAATTTAAGAGGTATTGCATGAAGTTTGTACCTTTTATAATATGGGCATGTTGGCTTTTTCTTAATAGAAAGAACTTGAAAAGTAGTGAGTCAAATTGTTCACACTGCCAAACTGGTATTGGAAGTTACATTCAATGTTACTTGGTATTTGGTAAGGTGATTCTAGTCTAGTCTATAGGTGGTCATATAAGTTGGGGTCTTGTTTGACAAGGTTGTATTTAAAACGATAATTAAAATTAGCGTAACTTTATGTGCAAGTGCGCGGAATATCTCAATGTAATGACTAGTTGTTGCCTTTTGTTTTGAAAATGCATGTGGACTGCATTCTCCTCCTCCGGCAAAACAACTAGTTAGGCACGCCTCCCATGTTATAACCAATTTTAGGTTTTTTTTATAATGAATGTGTCGTTGCTTGCATGGTCGTGACGTATCACATGCCGTTGTTTGACTATGGTCGGCATGGCACGACACGATCTATTATCACTATTTGTGGGTCGTTAAGGCATGACATGCCAAACATGTGGCCGTTTCAGCGAAATCCATGGTTCGACACGACACGAATTTCATGTCTAATTTTCATCCCCACTTTCTTTGTACCTCTAATTTTCACATAATACAAATTTTTCTATATTCTCTTGACAATTTCTTAACATTTGTGTCACCTACAGTTTCAAAGTAATACTATTTCCACCCACATTTTCTTTTAACTTTTTTTCTGAAAAAAATTATGATCAATATATTTTTATCAAAGTTTATTTTGATATTTCACTCATATTTCACGTTTTACTTTGTTTCGACACAACACGAATTTCATCTATCTTTCATCCTCACATTTTTTATATACCACTAACATCCACACAATACAAATTTTGTCTTATTCTCTTTACAACCTGTTAACCTTCGTACTACCTACAATTTCAAAGTAACAGTAAGAAATACTCCGAATGTAATTTTTACCAACATTCTTTGTACTTTGATAATAAATTATTCACAACAACAATGTGTCGACTGTCGACTATATGAACTATTACCTTAATATTAATAATTGTGCAAATTTGTCTCCAAAAAATTGATTTTTAGTTCATAATTAAGAAATTGTACTAAAAGTTTTATTGAGATGTAGCTAATAAATTGTTAAACTAATGAATGATTGTTATTCAAAAAAAAATAAAACACTAATGAATGATTGAAGTTCCACCTACTTGATAGGTGTTAACCAAACTGTAATTGTTGGACACTTGGAAAATTCGAACGCTTGATCAGAATAATAATGGAGAAAATTGGTAAGCGATTCACAGGAAAGGTAGCCATAATCACCGCTTCAACTCAGGGAATCGGATTCAGCATCGCGGAGCGTCTTGGTCTGGAAGGAGCTTCTGTTGTCATCTCATCTCGTAAGCAGGTTATTTTTTTAATTGCTTCTTTTCCTTTGAGTAAAAATTGGTTTTAAATGCTTGAATTTTCATTAATTTGTAGCTTTATTATGAAATTACTACTGTTGAATTTGATATTCGATGAATTAGGGGTGTTTCTATTGTTGTTGATTTTTATGCGTTGGAATTGAAATGGGTTTTGTTTGTTTTGATTTGGGTTTTTGCAGAAAAATGTGGATGAAGCGGTCGAGAAGCTTAAGAGTAAAGGGATTGAAGTTTTTGGTGTTTCTTGCCATGTTTCAAATGCTCAGCAGAGGAAAAATCTGATTGATTCTACTGTTAAGGTGCCAAATTTTCTCAGCTTAATCTATGGTTCTCTATATTTTGATTAATCTAAAGCAAATTCTTGATTTCTTGATTATGTTAGGAGGTGCTTATTGTAAATGATAAGGGACAAACTGGTTCATCTTGTATCAATGTTCTTTATTGTACCTTAAGTTGTTGCAAATAATCCCATTGATTAAATTTGCTGAAATCCTTCATTCAGAATGATTATAAGGTTTTGGGTGCCCATTCCTATCCCTGATAGTTGGTTAATTTATCCAATTGAATGTAATTCAGTGTTGAAATGAGTGTCAAAACTGACATATGATCTTTGCTACAATCTACAAGTGTTCTATTTCTAGTGACCATATTGCAAAAATAGGGTTTCGATCTGATCATTGTAACGATTCAGAAACAAATCTTGCGGTCAATGAGGGCTTTATTGTTGTATTTATGTCGTGGTAAGTTCAAAAACCTTTGATACGGTGGTGGGTGCGGCCTTGTTTCGATATTGAATTGTTGGTATGCTTGATGTTTTAAGCGTACTTCTATATAGCAAAGGTTGTTTTCTCATCAGCTACTGCAGATTAGTCTACATCGTCCAAACTAATGCACATGTACGTCTTGGATAGTAGTTGTAAACCCTCATGGCTCGTTTGGTTAATGATAGTAAATAATGGCAATGAGAATCATTTATACTGTAAAATTTCATTAAATGCTTCATGTCAAATTTTGATCACAAAAAGTTTTTTTTATACAAATTTTCATTACTATCTAATACTACCTCTCCAAATAGCAATGCATTGGAATGAATTTTATAAAGATAATGAGATGATTGAAGTTGGACAAGCATGACCATCAAGGTAGCTAAGAGATTTTTCAACGAAAATTAAACTAGTTTTCATTTCCATTACCACCATTTGATACTACCTACCAAACAGACCGTCAGAATTTTAGATAGAATGACCTAGGCGTATATATCAGTTCTCTTGATGTCCTTACATCTGTTACAACTTCCAGGTTTATGTAAAGCTAAGGCTACTTTCTGCGTTGCTATTTCAGTTGCATAGTCCGTTAGTCCATTAAATTATGTTCTACTAAAGACTATGGTCGGTGATGCTGCTGCTTTGCTTGCAGAAATATGGAAAAATTGACGTGGTCATATCTAATGCGGCTGCTAATCCCACAGTGAATCCTATATTAGATACACAAGAATCTGTCCTAGATAAGTTATGGGATATCAATGTCAAAGCCTCGATACTTCTTCTTCAGGTAATTTTTGTTAGAACCTAAACTGCTCGCAATTCAACACAACCAACTTCAATTATTTTTTATCAAAAAAAAAAGAAGACTACTTGATTATTATTACTTTGCGATTTCGTGGACCAATTGAAAAACTCATTTCAAACGCCGAAAGAGAATGCTTGACGTCAACTAGACTGCTTCTAAGAATAGCTCGTTTATTAACCTTTTTTTTCCTCTCAACTCCCTTCATAAATCCCAATCTTTGCTCAATACCTTATGTCGTTATATGGAACATCCTCTTAGGATTATCCAATTAGCTGTATACTTGTATGTGCTTCAGCGGAAGATATTTTCTTGAGAAACACTCAGACATAAACAATGATGTTTAGTTACCGTTGGTTCAACTCTATATGAATGGGGTGTGCTACTCTCCCTTACAACATCTTCAATTGATACGTAACTCTTCCAAAATCTCTAAGAAGGCCTAATTGCTATATCTGAAAATAAGTTCGTGCACAAGAAATGTTGTTCAGTTAAAATCAATTCAATTACTCAACTCAGCTGTGTTAATAGTGAATACTACATCCCTACATATCATTCATCTACTATGCCTTAATTAAACATTTTTGTAAGAGATCAAACTCTCCTTGAGCAACTAAATCTACCTTGAGCACAAGTACTCAACAGTTAAAAAATTGAACTAAATAAGTACGTAAACTTTTGTTTCATTCACACTGAACTTTCTATTCGCAATGAGAGTGCAGCGACTTGGTGCAATCTTGGCAATGAGTTGTTGATGATTGACGAGTCGGCTTGGTAATCTGGTAGAGTTGATGATTCGGTGCTCCTTAACTTTTGCTATTCACTGTCAACCGTACTCCCAGTCTTGCTTCCAATCTTTTTTAGCCCTGTTGAGCCATGCTTGCTGGTTTTTACTTCTTGTGTGGATATCACTAGCTTAGGCGAAACACTATCATTATCATCAGACTAGAGGTGCACAAAATAGACCCGATGACCTATATTTACCCGAGCTTGGAACCGAACCCGACTTAACCCCACTTCAAAATGAAATTAAAATAATGTAAAAATCAAAGTGAACACAAAACATGGTTTTGAACTGACCCAAAATTGACCTTATGACCCGAATGAAAACCTTTATATCAGACACATGAATCCTGTTCAGCTCATGATTAATCCCCCTCCACCCTCTCTGTTTCTCTTGTTCAAAGGGTTGTCGATTCTACAGTCGTGATTTTCTAGCTTCCAATATTTATTGTTGTCTTGTTGTTTAGGATGCTGCACCCCATTTGACTAACCGGTCCTCAGTAGTTTTCATCTCATCAATCACAGCTTATCAACCTCCAGCATCGATGGGTATGTATGGAGTGACAAAAACAGCTCTTCTTGGACTTACAAAGGTATCACTCAAGTTTTAATATGCTCTTAACAAGCTATTGATATGTGAGACTATTTTGAACATTACCACTTCATATTTCACTTCTCTATCATTGATCAGGCATTGTCAACTGAGATGGCCCCAAATACTCGTGTCAACTGTGTCGCTCCTGGTTTTGTACCTACCCGTTTTGCTGATTTTATCACAAGTAATGAATCAGTTGTAAGTATCTTTGAAACTAATGCTCTCATTAGTTTTGTGAAAAGTCGCACTTTTAAAATTCGGGTATGTCTTTTGGACTGTTTCATCTCAGCGGAAGGATTTAGAAGAGAGGGCAGCACTTAAACGGCTTGGAACCACAGAAGACATGGCCGCTGCAACTGCCTTTCTGGCTTCTGATGATGCCTCATATATTACTGGAGAAACACTGGTGGTTGCGGGAGGACTTCCTTCTCGACTTTAGTGTAACTTAACTCTTTTGTTGGCACAATAATTTGTAACTATTCATTGATATTTAGCCCCAAACGTCGGTTGTAGCATTTTTTAAAGCAATTTGGCATTCAGTTTTCAGCATGGGCTCTTTAATGTCGAGAGAGAGTAAGACCGAGAAATGTGCAAGTTAGCTTTATATTTCTTGCCTTAATTCTAAACCATTCGATTCAAATGGTAGATAGAAATCCTAAAGTCACTCGAAATAAGTATCAATACTCGAAGTCGCCTGGTTTTGAGGCAATAAAAATTTCTAGGCCATCTCTTTGCCCATCAACCTCAAGTTCATGCTCGTGTAAAAACCACCTCTTAGCTCGTATGAACCCATGCTACCTCCTCTGAGCATAATAGGTTGGATTCATTACGAATTTGAGTGCAGTCCAAGTCTGTCAGCCATCATTTTTATTAATGCTCGAGCTAAAGCTCTAATATTAATGATGAACACGAAAATAATAGTCAATATAACTAGAAACGTAAAAATTGGGATAAAGTGAGAGTCGAAATCAGATGTCGGATTTTGATGGCTCAATTGTTTGGCAAACAAACACTACCTCTGAACAAGTTCAAAGAACTGTTCTTGACTCTGGGAACCTTGTTCTAAAGGATCTAAGAGGTAATATCCTTTGGCAAAGCTTTGATTTTCCTATACATTACTTCCTATCCAAATTTTTATCAAGAACCATATATTGATTTCTCACACTTCCCTCCAAATTTTGGCTCCTCAAACTCTTCGATACCTTGTAAACCGCTATCGAACAGTAGAGTAGGACATAATTTTTGTTCCATAAGAGTCATAAACTAAACACTTTTTTTTTCTTATTTGACCAAGTAAAAAGTCAAATGTCAAAAGCTAACTAAAATTTTGAAAAGCTTATAAAAAGTCATTTGTCGAATAAGCTCCAAAAAAATCCAAAATAATAAAAATATAATAAAATTAAAAAGAACACAAATATGACTTGTTCACTTCCAAGTTCCAATAGTTGTTATAAAGTGTTAAATTCTATGTTCCAAGATCTTAAAAAAAAAAAAAAAGAAAATTCAGATATGACTTGTTGACTTCCAAGTTCCAATAATTGTTATAAAGTGTTAAATTAGTGTTCATAGTTTTGAACTAATGAGGAAATCTGGAAATGGGTGATAAGCTACTTGTATCCCTTTTACTTTTCCTTATCTTAGCTCAAAAATCCACCATAGCCCAACCACCAAAGCCACTGCCATCGTTCAAGTGCAGGACTAACGACACCACATGTCAGGCCCTGGCCGGGTATGTGTCCCCCAGCACTACTACACTTGCCCACATCCGATCATTGTTCCAAGTAAAAGACCTTAACAACCTCTTTGGGGTTAACCTCCTTCCTCCTTCCACACCTGAAAATTTTACGATCTACGCCAATCAGACTGTTAAGATCCCCTTCCCTTGTCGTTGCGGCAATGGTGTGGGGATCTCTGACAAAACCCCGCAGTACACTGTTGTCATGAATGATAATTTATCCCATATAGCATATGATGTTTTCTCAGGATTATTGGATTACAATAGCATTTTTGAACTCAATAAGCTTCGAGATATGAACATGATCTTTGTGGGACAGATGCTGTGGATACCACTCGCCTGCAGCTGTGACGAAGTGGAGGGGCAGAAGGTTGTGCACTATGCACACGTGATTGCACCAGGAAGCACACTGAATCAAGTTGCAGTCGAGTTTGGAACATCGACAGAAACACTTATCACTTTAAACAACATCACCGATCCTGATAAGCTATATGCTGGTCAAGTCGTTGATGTCCCACTTAAAGGCCAAGTTTTGCAGAACCTTGCCAGCCCTTTTGCAGGTACACTTTTAGATTGCAGTCCCTCATTCATCTAGTGCTGTGAAATTCATAGCCAACCTGAATTCGGATGATTGTTACAGAGCATTATTGAAAATTCGGAAAGATCAATACAGCATATTACATAATTTTGTTTACTGGATCTAATAACGGTTTTGATTATATTTTGACAATTCATTATCATCAAGAAAATTTTTGTTAGCTTTCCATGTTCAGTATTTAATCTTCTATAATTAAAAGTTGGCTTGATACTTTGTTTGGATGGTGGGAATTGAAAGGAAAGAAAGGGTAGGGTTTTGGAGGGATATCTCCCTCTGGCTCATCTAATTGAATAAGGTCTGATTTGATTTGATCTGAATCTTTTTGATAATGATGATCTGGTTAACCACATATTTTGCTTAGCTGAGCAATTGTTATATTATTGTAAACAAACAAACAAAAAAGGCTTTACCTATTACCCCCCCCCCCCCCCCCTCTTATCCCTTACCCTTCTATGCCGTTCCATTCCTTTCCCTCCGAAATTGTTATCCAAACAAAGTAAGGCCATAGCTGCACGTTGTTTAAATACACTCGCTGACCATATCTAATCACCTTTGTTTTCCATCTTATGCACTCAACAAAAGCTGATGGGGCAGTCATGAAGATATTGGCATCTACTCTGAGAAATACAATAGGGTGGACAGGTTCGGACTTCTGCATCTGGCCTGGGATACTATGTAACAGCAATGGTTTAGTCACATCCATAAGTTTACCAGCTCAGAATATATCTGGGACTCTCCCTTCTGATCTCAACTTACTCTCTAATCTCACCACAATTTTTCTCCAGAATAACCATCTCTCGGGTCCTCTCCCCTCATTCGCCAACCTCAAGCTACTCCAAGAAATACACCTAGACTCCAACAAATTCACTTCTATTCCAGATGGAGCCTTTTCCGGCCTTGGCAACCTCCGCATCCTGTCTTTAGAAAATAATGCACATCTTAGTCCTTGGACGTTCCCAACTGAGCTAGCTGATTCCACAATTTTGGTAACTTTTTATGCCAGCAACACCAATCTCAGGGGATCGATACCAGATATTTTTGCCTCTCTGAAAAGTTTGAAAAACCTGAGGTTATCGGATAACAATTTGACAAGGTCATTACCGGCTTCCCTTCGTGATACCCAAATGGAGATCTTGTGCCTTGATAATCAGAAAATGGGTTTATCTGGCCCCATTGATGTTCTTGCAGAAATGAACCTATTAAAGCAAGTGTGGTTGCAAGGAAACAATTTTGCTGGCGCAATTCCTAATCTTTCAAACAGCACTAGTCTTTTTGATTTGCAACTCCAAAATAATCTATTAACAGGGGTCGTTCCACAATCCGTGATATCGTTGCCTGGATTAGTCAACATCTCATTGCAGAACAACAAGCTCCAAGGGCCATATCCGATTTTCCCAGAAAGCGTCATGGTAACTCTTGGGACAACAAACCTATTCTGCAAAGACGTTCAAGGCGATTGTGATCCTCAGGTGATGATAATGCTAGAGTTTGCTGGAGCTTTGGGATATCCCCTGAAGCTTGCTGAGGCTTGGCAAGGCAATGATGCATGCAAAAACTGGTCATTCGTAACTTGTGATCTTACTCGGAATATTAATAAAATTAATATATCCAAGCAGGGTTTTAGCGGCACCATTTCTCCTGCTCTTGCAAACTTGACATCTCTAAGCGAGCTGTATATGAATGACAACAACTTGACTGGTACAATACCAGTAAGTTTAACCACATTGCAGGGGCTCAAAGAGATAAACCTCTCCAATAATGATCTTAGAGGAGAAGTGCCGAACTTTAAGCCCTCAGTGACTGTTCTCACTGCTGGGAATAAGAATATTGGGCTCGACACTGTTAAGAAAGCTTTGATGAAGATTGTTAAAGTTGTAATGGCGGTATTGGTTCCGACAATTTCAGTTATTGCTATCTTAATGCTTACATATGCATGTAAGAAAAGAACACACTATGCAGAACATAAAGATGCAGAGCAATGGAGGAGTTTCTTGCAGCAAACTCCTGATTCTCCGATCAGGTTCACTTACCATGCCTTAAAGACAGCAACCAATAACTTCGATGTGCACAAGAAACTTGGAGGAGGTGGTTTCGGGACAGTTTTCGAAGGAAAGCTGAATAATGGGACTGGAATTGCGGTTAAGCGTTTGGATAACCTAGGACAAGGCAAGAAGGAATTTCTGGCAGAAGTTTGGACAATAGGTAGTATACACCATGTTAACTTGGTAAGATTGGTTGGATTTTGTGCTGAAAAGGTTCATAGACTTATTGTGTATGAGCACATGAATAATGGATCACTGGACAAATGGATTTTCAAGGCCGATTCAAGCAATTCGCTTCCTTGGAGTACTAAAAGAAAAGTCATCCTGCACATTGCCAAGGGGCTTGCGTATCTGCATGAGGAATGTCAAAAGAGGATAATCCATTTAGATGTAAAACCTCAAAACGTGCTTCTTGATGATGAATTCAATGCCAAAATATCAGATTTCGGGCTAGCAAAACTGATTGATAGAGATCAAAACTATGTAATGACTCAAATGAGAGGAACTCGTGGATATCTTGCTCCCGAATGGTTGGGAAGGAAGATAACAGAGAGAGTAGACGTCTACAGCTTTGGAATTGTGGTCCTAGAAGTAATTTTTGAGAGGAAGAACTTGGATTGTTCACACCCGGAAGAGAGCACTCTTATTATGCAGGTGAAAAAGAAGGCAGAGGAGAGTCAATTACTCGATCTAGTTGATAAAATCAGTGAGGATATGCATCGAAATTCCGCAGATGTAGAGAAGATTGCAACACTTGCAATCTGGTGCTTGCAAACTGAGCCTGCAAGACGACCTTCCATGTCAATGGTGGTGAAAGTTTTGGAAGGTGCAGTGAGTCTTGAGGATATCAGAGACTATTGTTCGGCAATCCAAACGAGCAGCGAAAACCCAGCACTGGAGACAATAACAGAAATTTCTGACTCTATTCTATCAGGTCCAAGATAAGGTAGAGATGCACTTCCCAAATATCCTATTTTTTGTACTCAGTAACTCGATTCATAAATGTACATCATTAGAAATTTCATAAAACAGCATCAATGTACAAACGAATGTATATTTCAATTGCTGAGGGTAGTTTTGAGGTGCAACCGTCTAAGGCCCAACTTATAAAGGGGTCCAAATGAGTTAATCCTTGTTATTAAAATTTCAGTAGGTCTTATGGGAGACCGTCTATTGTATAGACGGAGACCACAAAGTCCAACCCAACCACAAAATGGGTATTTTAATTTTTGGAGAAAAAGGAAAAAGAAAAAAAAATAAATACAAATGAATATTAACCGCCAGCTTTGGAGAAAAAATAAAAATAAATCTAGTTTTGGGAAACCAAATGGTTATCCCTTTTCCCAAACACTCTTAACTGCTTCTTCTTTGAAAAGTTTCTGCAGAATTATTTGACCCCAAAATTGGCTAGAATACCAAAAGACATTCCCTCTTCCTTGATAATTTCAAGAACATCAAAACTAAAGACAAAGGCTTCAATTGTTAATGGCGGATGAGAATTTTAATTCTGTTTTTTGTTTTTCTTCTCCAAACTTCATCAATGGCTTCAATGGCGGATGAAAATTTCCAAAATGAAATGGAAGACGAAGGTACTAATGACGAATACTAATTGTTCTTAATGGCAGATGAGAATTTCCAAAATGAAATGGAAATTCATCAATGGCGGATGAGAATCTCCAAGCTTCTACCAAGCTTCAATGGCGGATGAGAATATTTGTGATAAATAGAATTTCCAAATGGATGAATTTCCAAGATTACCAATTGTGAAACTGGATTTATTATTATTGAAGAATACTAATTTTCAAACTTCTTTAATTCTCTTTTAATGAAGAATACTAATTTTCAAACTTCTTTAATTCTGTTTTTTTTTTCAATAAATTCTAATTAAATTTATTTAAATTTGATCAATAGTGTATTGTAGTTTATTTAATTATTACTTTTTTTTGTGTATTTCAGTTCATGGAGATGGAGATGATGCCAACGACCTTAACAATGCTATATGCCTCTAAGAAGGTGTGTTTGGAAATTTAATGGTTTATGTTTGGTGCTATAATAACGTGTGTTTGGGACTAAACTGTCTATGTTTGGGGTTTTAATGGTATATTTTTGGTGCTCTGATGATGATACAGCTACGATATAATTGTTCATGTTTATGTTTGGTGCTATTATAATGTGTGTTTGGGATTATAATGCCTGTGTTTTGGGGGTTTAATGGTATATGTTTGGGGTTTTAATGGTATATGTTTGGTGCTATAATAATGTGTGTTTGGGATTATAATATTTGTGTTTTGGGGCTATATGGGTATATGTTTGGGGGTGTAATGGTATATGTTTGGGGGTTTAATGGTATATGTTTGGGATTATAATGCCTGTGTTTTGGGGGTTTAATGGTATATGTTTGGTGTTATAATAGATTGTGTTTGGGTCAATAATTTTTATATTTGAATATTTGCATAGATGATTGTAATGAAGTAATTGAGGCTTCTGAACCAAATAAGCAGAAATGTGCTACATCTTTGGTATTATAATATGTTGTTTAGGGTATGTCTTGAAGATTCAAAGGAACGTGCACAGACTGTTGTTTACATGATTCATCAAGGAAACGTTAATGTTAAATGCACGTGTAAAAGCTTTGAGGCATGTGGCTGGTTGTGTTGTCATTGTTTACGCATACTTCATAATGACTCCATAGATAAAATACCGGAAAAGTACATCCTATCTCGATGGACAAAGGGTGCCAAAAAAGTGTGTGGGAGAAGATGTTCAACAACGAAGATCCTAGTAGTCAAAACAATGATAAGCAACAAAGGTTATTATCTCTTCAATGGAGGCACAATGTTATGCGGAAAATGTATAATGATTTTGAGAGCACAAAACAACAAAGATGCTAGAAGGTTGGTTGATGAAATGTGTAACAAAACATATGAAGAAGTACAAAAGTTGTTAGATAAGTCACTTCAAGAACAACCGTCTGTTAATAGTGTATCGGGTGTAGGAGTCTTGGTATTATACATTACTCCAGTTCATTGGTATTTTAAATCCAAAACTAAGTATAACTATAAAAACAAGTCATTATACTCCTAAACTTAATGAGCATAACTCCAAAACTTGAAATTTTAATTCAAACAGTTAAACACTATAAAGTATACACTATACGCCCAAACTTAGCTTACAAAACGTAGACATTATAGCGCTAAAAATTATACATTATACGCCCAAACGTTGCCATTATAACCCCAAAACTTAGACAATATACCATTACAACTCCAAAACTTAGACATTATAACTCCAAAACTTAGCTATTATAACTCCAAAACTTAGACATTATAAATCCACAACTAAGCCATTATAACTCCAAAACTTAGACATTATAACTCCAAAAATAAGTAATTATAACTCCAAAACTTAGACAATATAACTACAAATTTATTCCTTAAAGATCAAGAACTTGTATATTATATCTCCAAAACTTAAACATTATAATTCCAAAACTTTGACATTATACCTCCAAAACTTATATATTATAACTCCAAAAATTAAGTCTTACTAAAAAGGTGTAAAAATAAGTCATTAAAGCTCCAAAATTAGTTCATTATAACTACAAATCTTGGTCAATATATCTCCAAAACTTAAAATATATAAAGCAAATATGTCTAGTTACAACTTTAAAACATGTACAACTAAATGTTTTGAATAATAAGAACTAAATGTCTTCAATAATTAGCATAAAAACAATAAATTGTCTTCTTTTTTGTTCATTACTTAAATTGTCTTCTTCCTTTGCCTTGTCTTCAAGCATAAAAACATCAAATTGTCCTCAAGAATTAGCATAAAAACATTTCAAACATTTACAAGTTCAAATATGTTTATTACAACAAAAAATTTTCAAATCAAATTGTCTTCTTTTTTGGGGCATTTTTCCTCTGCCTTTTAGCAGCTATTTGGGCAGGTTTTTGGCATGCTTTCGTGCGCTTCATAGGAGTAACAACTTTTAGAGGATCGGGAGTCCTAGTGGCCAAAGTTTCAGGTAGTCTTTTGGGTTTTTCTTTAGCAAAATGCTTGGACAAATCTACCAATTTATCGCGGTCCATGTTTAGGTCGCTTAGTAAGATCCTCATCGAAATGGTAGCCCGATATAGCCTCCGATCAGCAAGCTACAAACATACATCACATATTATATACATCACATTTAATATGTGTTAGTGACAAAAGAAGGGCAAATAAACATCAAACACATACATTATAGGTGGTCTTATCTTATCCCCAAACATATACATTATAGTCCCAAACAAAAATCAATATAGCACCAAAAACAAACCATTGTACCACCCAAAAACAGACGTTATAGTCCCTAAAAAGATAACATTATATACCCAAACACAAAATTACAGCCACAATCAATCAAAACCAGTATATTTTACAGCACCAAACATATACCATTATAGCACCAAACAAAGTATATGGAATGTCATTACAGCACCAAACATAAACCATTATACCCCCCAAACACTTACATTACAGCACCAAACATATACCACCGAAACAAAAATCAAAATATATAGAATATTTCGTCAAATACCCATTTCAAGAACAATAAATCAAAATAAAAAAAAATCAGAAAACCATAAAACTCAGAAAACCAAACAGTGAATTTCACACCCATTTCAAGCAAAACTCAAATACCCATTTCAAGCAATAAATCAAATACCCATTTCGACAATGAAAATCTAACAATGGAAATCTAACAAATCAAAATAAATCAAATACCATAAAACTCAGATAACCAAAATAAACCAAAATCAAAATAAATCAAATACCATAAAACTCATAAAACTCAGAAAACTCAGAAATCTAACAAATCTAACAAAAATCAATATAGTCCCAAATAAATCAAAATAAAAAAAAATCAGAAAACCATAAAACTCAGAAAACCAAACAGTGAATTTCACACCCATTTCAAGCAAAACTCAAATACCCATTTCAAGCAATAAATCAAATACCCATTTCGACAATGAAAATCTAACAATGGAAATCTAACAAATCTCATAACAATGGAAATCTAACAAATCTCAGAACAATGGAATTTCGACACCCATTTCAAGCAACAAATTTCGACACCCATTTCAAGCAAAACTCAAATACCCATTTCTTCATATACCCATTTCGACACATTTCAAGAACAATAAATCAAAATCAAAAAAAAATCTAACAAATTTCGACAAATGTAAAACCAAAATATACCCCTTAAAAAAGAGAGAACAAAATCAAACAATAAATCTAGCAATCACAATCATAAAACTCAGAAATTTCAAAATCATAAACCATTATAAAACCCATTTAAATTTCGAAATAACCATTAAAAAACAAGTTAAAATGTCGAAAATCATACCTAGAATTGAAGATCTGGAACAATATAAATGTTGAGGAAGAAACCGAAATCACACAGTAGAATAAACCGAAAATCGAAACCCCTCTTCCTTGAAAATCGAATTGAAAATCTCAGAACAACCAAATGGAAAACTCAGAAAATCGAAAAGGAACTCTCAGAAATGGAAATCTCACAAAATTGAAATGGAAACCAAATGGTTGAGTGTCTTGGAAATCTCAGAATAATGAATGAAGAAGGAGAGGTTGAGTGTCTTGAAGCAAGAGTGTAACTGTTGGGAAACCGAAAATATGATTACACGCGGTATTCAATGAAATTAATTATTTTAATTTTTTTTTTTTTTAATTTGAAAACTCCTGATTTCCTATTAATAGAAGATGGGCCGGCCCATTTTAGTCCGTCTATCCTATAGACGGACTTCCCTGAGAATTTGTGTTAAAATTTAGTTTATGCATAAGTACCTTATCATCATATGATCTTAAATTTGTACATTTATGACATTAATGTGATAGAAAAAAAAAAGAAATTATATGATGCATAGTTGGAGAAAAAAAGAACCGAAACGTTACTTATGAAAGCGCACTTTTTTATATTTCACCTAGGGCCCAAAAATGGTCAGAAACGGAGATGTGCCTATGGTTTATGTTCTCCATCATTATACTCAAATTAAAAGAGTTTCGAGTCTTATTAAAATCGAAGCCAAGTAACGAACATGAGGCTTCTCGAGAAGTTCAGAATCAGAGCAACTTGAGTCAAATATGAATTTCCACCAATCCTCCAATAAGTTACATTGATCATTTGGGCAACAATGCTCTTGGGTAAATAATCATAAAATTAGGATTATTTATGGATATTAGTTGGGAATTTGGGATTATCGTAGGGAAATCAAAAAAATTGGACAATTTCAGGTAATTTTTCCTTTTTTGAGTAGAAACTAAGATATCTTTGGTAAATGGAATTTAGAAATTTTAAGCTCGCAGGTGATAAAGTAGATAAATTATTTTTGCTCAGTTATATGGATTAGACGAAGATTACAGTATTCAATTCTTCCTCTGTTTTTAATACGCAATACATTTTGTTTTGCAACAGTTATTATATACTTTTGCTCATTTTGTTTTAATCACTATATAAGGGCTTTACACAAAAATTAAGTATCTTTAATTATATTAAATAGACTATTATAACCCCTAAAATAATAAGTGAAGTATAAAAGGTGATGAAAAATTTACATAATTATTTTTGCAAAAAATAATAATATAACAATTAATTTACAACAAACAAATAAGAAAAATATGACAAATATAAAAACCAAGAAAATATGTATTGTTTCACTATTTCCATATAGATAGTTATTTACTATTGAGAAAATGGAGCTTTACATTTAAATTTTATTATTGTCAAAAGGTTTATGCCTTTTAAAAGTACCCCAAGATGATTCATCCCTTTTTGCCAAGTATAGTTGTGTAAAAAGTGGTTAAGTGAAAATATACATTGTGGCAAATTTGTTTTTTAGGGGAAAGTTGGTTTGTCGGAATGATAACATAAAAAGTTTGAATTACAAAAAATATATATAGCAACATCATCATCATATCCAATATATCCCACTCATAGATTAACTATGGTCAGAGTCTGGAGAGGAAAAATAGACGGTCAGAGAGTCCCCGGCTCCATATGTTCTTCAAAGAGAGAGGTACTCCAATTATTTGAAAGCCTTATAAAAAATATATATAGTAAATTGATTAAAACAAAGCACAAATGGGATTGTGCTACACTAACAAGATCACTCTCGTTGATAACGAATTAAACAAGCGTTGATCACTCCCGTTTTGCAATACATTTGTAGCAAAGGAGCACACGGGAGTTTGCACTTTGCAAAATGTAGCAAGTTCTGAAAAACGAAGAAATAAGGCTCAAGGCAGCAAGGTGCACAATGGGGAAAAATTCAACACCAGAAAGCGCAAAAACAAGAACATATCATATCGCATTATATGCTTACATGATTAGAACGAGAACCTTCAATTTATAATGAATACAGTAAACCTATTGTGAAGTATTCTACCTCGAACGAAATTGCAAAGGCCGACAAAAAATGCAAAGAAAAGAAAATAAGGCTCTTCAGATCTGCTGTAACTTATGTACACCGAAGATTTTAGAATATATGTGGCTCACCGTGAAAATCTCAACCTTGGTTTTCTCGTAATATTGATGGGGAAAACTTCTTCTCCCCTAAACTCGATTTGATCCGATTAAACAAATAATGTTTACAAGAACTCGACTCTAGTAAACACTTAATTATTACACACGTGCATCATCCTCTGAGCCCACTTTTGCGTCTGCTTGAGGTCGCTTTACATACACTTAAAGAGCAGAAGATATGGACAAATAGGATCGGAGTGCACCGTGCCATATTTGCAAGTTTTTCGCATGCCAGATATGTACTCGTGGAATCCAACTCAAAGAAAAAAACTCGGAAAGGAAACAAGGTTTCCGTATGTACTTACACGGGGATTACTTCACAATTTTGGTTGTCTTCACAATAAAGTATTAAACCTTCCACAAACATCGGGAGGAGGCAACGTAACCATTGACAGCCGGTGGAGATGGGTTCGGTAGGTGGTACGATCATGAGGATGTTGTCATGGCGTCTTACGATGCCCATAACACTGACTGTGCTACCTTCTTTAACATGCCTGTCAAATGCGGAAGATGAGTACGTAAAAGAAATTGCATTCTACTCGGAATAAATATTCAAAGATGAACCCTGCAATCGTACGGGAAGAGTATTACCCTTCTTTAAGGCGCATGATGCGATCATCACTTGAAAGGCTACGGTCAGCAAGCCATTGCAAGAAGTTTGGAGACAACTCTCGGTTTTCTTTGTTTATGTCGACAACAGTTGCAGGTTCCACTAAAGGGGCAACCTTTGCGCCATATCCGGATTTAACAAGGGCTCTTAATCCGGAGTGGAAATCAGATACATAAAAGTCAGCTACATGCTTCTGCCAATAGGAGAAGATTCAGATACCGAAAAAGTCGATGATTTATAAAGAGATTGATAAAAGATCAAACCTTTCTCACAAAAAAGATTTTTCACATCTTTTACATATTGAACCGCGCGAAAGAGATTCTCACAGGCAATAATACCACAATCTTAATACAGTAGTGCATAACGTGTTGAAAGTCAAGTTAGCAAAGGAAAGTCATAACAGCCCGACCATATATCTGATTACTCAAGCTTCTTGGTTCAAACTCAAGGTTTGTATCAGGTTAGATATGAAATGCACAAGTAGAAGCCTAGACCACCGAAAAATAAAATTTTGTAATAATGAAAAGCACTGACCCTCGTCAGTCATTTTCCTTATCCTTATCTCTAACCTGGGCTTTCATATCCTTCACCAAACTTTCTCATTAAAATTTTAGAACTGCCCTCCACACCTTCAATTATTTTGCCCTCTCAAGGTTTAGCCAAACTTAATTGGACTTAAGCGGAAAGCCGGAGGCATTAGGGATGGGTTTGCAACAATCGTCATCACTATTCCAAAATTTCAGAACCAAAATTCCAATTATATCATTTAATTAAATAAGGTGCATTGGATCATGGTAAAATCAAGTTAATTTAAAATAATTTTTAACTAGTTATCAATGTGCTCTAGCTAGTCTCATCCGTTGGAAAATATGAAATAGCAATAGAGATCACAGCACAATATGCTATTGGTCTCCAAGTCTGGGCACTTTGTAACCGGATGCTGCTTATAAAAAAGCAAGTCTATTTCTTAATGTTCTCTGAGTGGGGTTAGAAGCTTCTACAAGTCGGTTAATTCCACATTACCACCAGCTTGGATCCCGAGCAATCGAGTAAAAGTCAACTCCAGTAATCATTCACAAATTCCGTAGTGAAAGACAGTGTTCTCCAGTCGGGGAGGAGATGATAAAAAGTTTTGACGGCATTGTTCAAGTGGCAGAAGAACTTTTTGTCAACAACTATATTGTGCACATCATATGGAGGGAAAAAAAATCTCATGCTTCTATTCTTGAACAAAACAAAAACCCACACATAAATCATAAATCATCAAGGTAACTAAATGAGCACCTAATCAGCAGTTCATCGAACAATACCTCAATAAAAATAGATCTCCAAGATATGCCTACTAAGTAAGTTCAGAAAAAACAGAGTCAACTGACCTCCGAATGCCTGCATCCCCATGAAAAGCATCGATGTTTAGCATTTGCAGCTTTCCCACCCCATCCTTTGTATTCGTATAGCTCTGTTGACACATACACACACCTAGGTACCCTTTGAAATGATGATTCAAGAGGTATACTACCACATGTAACAACCTGTATCAAGAAAAATATATTTCGATTTAGGTAATATAGCTAACTTTTGAAATGGTAAAAGAATGTTTACACAATGACACCATGATAACTGATAGAAATTTACATCTATGGTCAATTTTAGGTAAACTTCAACAGATTCAAAGATGGTGCACCGAGTATGTAAGCAAGAAAACTTGGGTTGTCTAGGAAATTTACTTAAAGTATATGTTACAATAATAATTACAAACCTTTTTAGTCGCACATCACTGATGAGTTACTATTCACTACACGTATATCACTTTGAAAAAGCTGCTTGATTCACTAAGAATCAAGGATCTTACACACCAAAATAAAACGAGAGGGACTGAATGATTAAACTAAAATTCCAAGGTGCAATGCTAGTACGCTACCATAAAGAGGACAAGTGCCAACCTTCTCACCAAGTAAAAATTAACAAAAAAAATACACGTGGATAACAGATTGAGATAACAATAAGATTAAGAGGCAGTAAAAAACCAACATGTGGTATGTACTCCTCCAACTAACTAAACGTCCTGCTACGCTAACTACCATCTGATCCAATGGATACGGGCAATGCAAAAATACTACAATGTGCAACAATGGAGAATGAATGAGCTGTTCAAGACCTTAAAACATTGCAAGCCATTATCTTAATGAGGATTCTAGAAAATTCAAGGCACTTCTTATAGATTTTTTAGAGGATACTTCTCTAAAAGGTTTTTTCTAGTAGTTTAGTTCAATATGCTTCCTTGACATCTTAATGTATTTTGTAGAATTCTCTAGAAATTAGGTTAATTGAAATTTTGTAAGCATAATTGAAGTTAGGAAGTTCTAAAAAGTATGCTTAGTTGTCTAGAAACAACTACAAACCCCCAAGGGGGCCAATTGTACCTAATACACAAAAAGACCTTGTGAAGCATAGCTTGTGAACAAGCTAAAGAATTCTAAAATTACGAGGGTATATGATATCTTGCATTATTTTTGTAAATAAAATAGTTTTGACTTATGAACTTACACAGTAGAGATATTCAAAAACCCCTTCCCTCATGCCCTCAACAATTAAGATATTTTTATATTTTTGGAATACAAGATTCTCTTAAATTTACACTCCAAAATACAATAGCCCTTGTAAAGTAATTGTATCTCACAATAGCTTCCATTCTCCAAATTCTACTTCATAAGATCTTTATACATACATATATGTTTTACATATATGCAAAAGAAAAATGTCGCCCCTCACCCTCTATTCACAAGTGACAAGCTCTACTTTCTTATTAACAACTACATTTCACATGATAAATTCAGAAACATGAAAAACGTTCGTGGAACTACAAAATCACAGCACAAGACTACTTCAAGCAACCATGTGCACAAGCACACACTAAAATTTGTACAAAGCTTCTATTCACTTCTATTAAATCGCTCAACAAGTATGAATCTTCAATGAATAGATAAATTTAAAAGGCACACATTAGGGTATATCATTATAACACCTCTCCATCGACATCCACTAAATAGCTCAACGAGCATAAATCTCCAATCCCGACACCAATCTGAAAATATATAGTTACCCTATCACTTTTTACTTGCAACTTACTCTAATGGCACATCACTAATCCAAAAAAGGGTTATGTCATTATGGTTGGACTTTATTTGATAAATTTATTCTTCTAAATGATGAGTTGCAAGTAAAAAGTGATATGAAGATTAAACCCAATGCCACAATCCAAATTCACTTTTCTATGTGTTTATTTACACCATTTATCACTTGCTAGTTACTACTAACTAGTTTTATCAATGACCAAAAAATAGAATGAACCAAACAAGCAAGTAAATTTCCAACACCTTCAACTACTTACTAATAGTAGTCCAAATCCACCATATGAAATGACTATATATAGCATAAACCAGCTACCAAACCAAAAGATTTAACATTAAACAAGCCAAATCTAATAACTTCATAGAAAATGACAAACTTGACCAAAACATATCAAAATCACAAAATAATAAAGATCCAAATAAAATCTAATCAAGAAATGACATAAACAGGGGGGAAAACTTACTCCGGTAACTTTAACAAATTGCCCATCAACAGCACCTCTTAGTTCAGCATCTGGAAACTTCTTAACAAAACTCAAAATTGCCCTCTTCTTCCAAGCATAATTCCACCCTAATCCGACAAAAACAGGAACCAAAACCGCCCCAAAAACCACCAAAATCAATGCTTTTTTAACGGCAACCATGAGAAAAACCCCAACTAGCAAACCCATTAAAACTACAATCACAAGTATCCACATTGCTGCCTTAGAAACCCTTAACCCATATTTTACCCCTCCATTCCCTAAACTAGTAACAGATGACCCATAAACCATTTTCCCTGACCCACCAGCAGGAACAGCATTTGGAGCAGAACCCATTTGTTGAGGGCCCGACCCGTCAAGTTGGCCCGACTTTCTAATCGGGCCTGAAGTAATAAGACCAGTAGCAGGGAGAGAAAGTGGACCGGAAGACTTTTTAGTGAAGGAACCAGAGTTACTGAGTCGAGGAGGTAATGAGCCCGAGTTGGGCCCGGATCGGGCCGATCCAGAATTGGGCTGAGAAGAAGCCCGAGAAGGTGGAGGTCTAGGAGAAGAAAGGGAAAGCGAAGATGAAGAAGTAGTAATAGTGGAAGTAATGTCAAACATTTTACCAAGTTCACCGGATTTCTTGATATCACCACCAGTGTAGGGAACAGCACGAGCAGCCATTGTTGGAGTGCGTTCTTTGGGCTGTGAATCGGGTCGACCGGAAACGTAGAGGCCATTGCTGAGCTTGTGAGACTGGGTTCTACTACCCATGGAAAAGAAGAGATAGAAAGTGGAGACAAGAAAGAGGAAGAAAGAGTGAGTGAGGGAAAGGAAGTGATGAGGATGGGTAATGGGGAGGAAGGAGAGGAGTGAAATTACGAATAAGGGTAGAGAGTCGGTGATGAAGATGGATGTCTATATGGACAGAGAGTCTAATACCATCTCTCGCTGATACAACTTTAAAATAAAAAAAACTCATCAACTTGTTTTGTTTTGTATGAAACCATCTCACAGTAAGATGATCTTAAAATAAGAAGTTCAAAAGCTAAAAGTTGTAATCATTTAATTATTTAACTCAAGTATGAACTATGTCCCACAGTAAAACCGTCTCGTACAAGAATTTGGGAAAATCATATGCTAATTAATTATAAATAGCATCTCACAGTAATACTAACAATGGAATATTAAATATAATATAATTGTCTAAAATATTGAAATTACATAATCTCAAACTTTCATTCTTTTGATTAATTATCGAATTATGACCTTAATAATTCAATCCTCAAACTTACATTTTTTTGTTCAATTGTTATGGTTTTAACCTTAATTAATATATTTTAAACCTAAATTGATTGTAGTATCAAAACTTTTTTTTTTACCAAGTTATAAAGTTATTTGATCTAAAATTCATTTGTTCAAATTTAATCAAAAGTCCTTCCTATGATCCAAATTTGATCATTTTTTTATCAACAAATTTTAAATTCCACATCATTAATTTTAATCATGATATTTCTTCGTTAAAGTTTTAAGAGTCGTTCATTAACTCTATTTATTTGAATTTATTTCAATAAAAATAAAAAGTTAATATTATATTTTTAGAAAAATATAAGTGATAAGAATAAGAATCAAAATATATTGACCGGTAAGCTCTACGATCTACGTGAAACCAACTCGAACTAAAAATGATTCACTTAAAAATTAACCTATCAAAAATGACCAGACTTTAAATTTGTATGATCGACCATTTTGACAGGTCTATACTAGGGGAAGGGTATCATTGTCTGATCTCGAGTTAGGGTCGGCCGTAAAGGTGAACAAGAGGGGGCAGTCGTCTGGGGTCCTATGTCAAAAAAGCAAAATTAATGGTCATAAAAGGTTCATATAGGTTATAAATTGTAAAGAAAAAAGGGTTTCAATATGTTATTTTGCCCAAAGCCTCAAAATATCTAAGGTCAGTCTTGTCTTGAGTAAAAGTGTATGTGCAATGTGTTTGGGTGTCATGGGAGTCGAAGTATGGTGTTGTTGAAGGGTGTTTTGGGACTATGATACCTAATTATGGGACCCCCTTGGTGGGTGAGATTCTACTACGAAGTTTCTTTTTGGAACCTTTTTTCTATTTCATGCTTTCTTTTTTTCTATTTTTTTGAAGTATACTTCATGCTTTCTTAGACTTCACAAAGTTGGGTTAAATCACAAGTTAAATTGAATTAAATTGTAAACACAAATTCTTACTTGAGACTGAATTGTAAATTAGTGGTTTGTTTTAATTTGTAGTTTCATAATTGTGGTTCGAGGTTTAGTTATATTTTTTTTAAAATGTTAAATCAAATTAAATAATTAGGTGTGTATTTAAATCGATAAAATTGAATTATGTATGGTTTAATTTATAGGTATATATAGTGTGGTTTATCAATGTTTGATTTGGCTGAATTAATAAGTGTGTTCGGTTTATTAATATGAGGGTTGTACTCAACATTTTGATTAAAGCATGACAAATTTTGATGAGAAATAAAATATCACAAACTGCACCAAATTAAATTGTATGAGAGGAATTTGAAGGTCATAGATTCGAATAATTGTAGTATCCTAAGTGACATTTTAGGAGCTAGGAGAACCCTAGCTTTATTTTGAGAAAAATACATGGGAGTTATTGACTTAACCATGAAAATTGTATCGTGTTAAACTGTCTACGTGTTGTGTTACGTGTCAAATTATATTGTGCTAAGTAGTGTAATGAATAGTATCATCTCATGCTTATCCACTCAAAAATAAGATATAATACGTATCATATTAAGTCGTATCGTGCTTGGGCCGTCTGCTTGCCAGCCCAATCAAAAACAAAGCTAATCACAACTTCAAAGTGATCAAAGACGAAAGTAATGCCAATATATCACAATAATTGCATAATATAATACTCAATTCTTTTACAATTATTATAAATATTATTATTTTTACTAATCATTAAGATATTAGTGACTCAATTCTTGAAAATCACTTCAAAAAAAAAAAAAAAAAAAAAAAAGAGGTAGGGTAACCGTCCTATGATAGCATAAGATATTGGCTTTTAGAGCTAGATTTGGCACATAATGACACAATTTTATGATGAGATTCAAAGCTTAATTATTATTTATTTATAAGTAGATCTCAGAAAAGACTGATTTAAGCTAGAGGACACTAATAAACCCTAGTACTTAATTAGTAGAATATTGGTGATTTATTATATATTAATAAATTAATAATAATTTAGTTAGGTAGTCAACAAGAACACTGCATATTATCATCTGTTTATGTTTTACCATGGCGTCATCTTATTCCCCATCCTTTTCGCATCTATTCATATTAACACATTTATAATTCCTATAATATGATTAATTAAAAAGGCTCATTTATTGAGAATCGAGTTTTATCTCGGTTAAAGAGTGAGTACTATTTTACATAGGAAAATTAGTCATCTCCTTTTGACCTATTACCATGTGATAAAAATCTATCTATAATCTATAATCTACTTTCTTCGTTTCATAATACTTAAACATTTAACTTTTTCACGCAATCTAATTTACTATTTTATTCATTTATATGTCGAATTATACACATTTAAAAATTATAAAAAATTTATATTATGAAAGTATGCGATTAGACGATTCAAACAAGATCCCACTTGACTATATTATTACTTACATATTAGCCGCAATATATAAAATAAGCTTAAACGATAAATAGTGCCCAAAAACGAAATGTAGCAAGTATTATGGAACGGAGGAAGTATAATTCTATAATTAAAACTAAAATAAAAATGTCATTATTTTTCAAAATTGCCTACGTGTCGCTTTTTCAATAAAAATTTTCCATTTAAAACTCAATGATGATGATGTCATTGTATTTATTACTAATATTTATATCTTTTACTTTTTTTTTATTTTATAATTATGACTATAATATTATCAATATTGATTGATTTTTTACTTTTTAGGTCACATCATTAAATATATTAGAAAATCATGTATTTTATACTCCATCCAATTCACAACAAATGTCTCATTTAATTTTTTTACACTATTCATCGATCACTCTTAATTTGTATTTCATTTTTAATCTATACGTCGAAATATATTCAAGTGAGATCTTGTTTGATTCGTCTCAATGTAAATTTTATTAATATCAAGTTTTTATAATTTTTAATTAAACACAATTAGATGTATTTAGAATTGAATTAGTGCATTGGATGGTATACCAAAACTAAATGGGACAATTGTTGTGAATTGGAGGGAGTATTATTTTCTTTCAATTATTTATAAAATTTTTTTAATGTTATTTATTAAATGAGTATAGGATATGTTTGAGATGATTAAAACAAAAACCATATATTTTTATTTTTTTTTGTCTAAACAAATATATCAAAGAACTTAATAAAACTATTCTTACGGGCATTATTTAGTATATTAATAGAAGAATATGTTTGTGCTTTATACACATGTGACGTGAGTAAAACCTTTCGGCCACTCTAGGCTACTCATACTTGAATATTTGCTTAATAAATACCAGATAGAGTATTTATCTAATAAGTTTGTCTCGCAAAATTTTACTTTTAATGTATAAGAATATTATAGTTAAATGAGATTTGATTTTGTTCATCCTAATTCCTAATATATATGTTCAAACTATTATTTTTTTTATTTGTGTGTATGATAAAAAATATTCTAAATCAAAATAATAACAATCATCATCGTACCCATCCCGCTCATTAGAAAACTATGGTCTGGGGAGGGAAGAACGATGATAACTCATACCCATAAAGGAGAATGCGATCAAAGAGTCCCCCGACTCAAGAATGACCTTCCAAAAGAGAGAAACATGCAACTTACAAATAGGTTTTGGGACCTATTTAGTTAGCTTGTTTGTTATTTGGTAGTGCCATAGAATTTTTGTTGGCTGTTAAATTAATTGTATAAGTTAGTTGTTATTGATATGTTTGCTAAAATTTAATGTTGGTTTGGTTGCTTATTAGAAAACAATAAAAACCAATAAATAATTAAAGGTGAAAGACTCAAACCAACTTTTTTATTTTGACTTAAAAACTAATTTTTTTCATTTGACCTAAACGTCATTAACTTTTTTGGGTATTAAACAATTTTAAAATCAATTTAATATATTAAATGCTTAGAGCTTATATTTATAGGCATTATACATTAATTAATTGTAAGATTCCAGTAAAATTAATAAAAATTCAAACTACAAAATAAGATGCTTGATTATTAATTAATTTAATTTAATAATATTAATAATTAATATGATCATCCAAGAGTGTCGGCAAGTCTAATTATGGATGGCATTTTTAGAATAGAAAATATGCATGCTGGTGAATGAATATGTTTGGACGTAATAATGTTGACAAAGAAATTGTACGAATTGTAGGCACTTCACACTGCCACATTGGATGCTAGCCTTACAAGTTCTCACCCACACACTACTATATGCCCTTGTACTCATAATAACATGTTATCGCCGAGTTTCGTTATCAGTAGCAAATATATAAAAAAATAAGATATATGTGCATGTGAACATTAGAAAAATGTATTTTGGGTCCGATTTTGTTGGATACAGTCTTAGTCATTTAATTTAAATTTAATATTAATGTTGAATAATGTAATGAAGAACATATATTAATGGTAGTTGAGTTGGTTCAGTGCATGTGTAAAATTGAGTATGCAATAAATCCACTCTATACCATCATTCGAAAATTGTCATTGGTGCGTTTCTTCACTATAAATCGTTTCGATAAGATAGACAAAGACAATCACTATTCTCTTTTTTATTTTTTTGAATAAACATATTTATTAAAAAGACTTTTCGACATGAGTACTTTTATTTTCTATCTTGATATCTTTTTAAATATATTTATGTACGAAATTTAGTAATATGATTTATTATAGACAAGGAATAAAGTATACTAAAGTTCTGAATAATTAAAAAAATAGTTAAGGTATTTATTAAGAAAAATAAGTAGCTCCTTAACTAAATTAGGGATAAGGAGAATTAATCTTCAACATCTAGATTCTACGTATGATCAAGCAATATCAATAACACTCAATTAGTAGTATTCTACTTTCAACGTTCCGAAACACTTGCTACATTTCGATTTTGGACACTATTCATCGTTCAAGCTTATTTGATATATAGCGGCTAACATGGTTATCAGAATATCGATCCTGGTCAACGATTCTACGATCTTACGACCCAAAATTAGGCGACCGATCCGGATCGTAGGTAGGATCTTAAATTGGTAGAATCGTACGATCCTACTTAGCTCCAGGATTAAAGTGGTAGGATCATAACACGATTCTACGATCCTACGATCTTACGATCCGATTCTACAAGGGTAGTTTCAATCGTATAAAAATTTCATATAATCCAGATTTTACTTATGTATATATATGTATATATCTAAACAATTATATCAATATGACTAAAATTCAAGTTTTTCTTGATTCGAATTTTAATAATGATTATTAAACGTATTTTTTACAAAACTTAATAGTTGAAGTCAAATTAGTGTTAATTTAAACCTTAAAACATAAAAAAAGAACAAATGCAATTGAAAATAAGTTTATCTAAAGCATATAAATGCATATTTGTAGGATCACACGATCCGATTCTACCGATTTCGATCCTACCCCCTCAACGATCCTACGTAGAATCCCGATCATGACAACCTTGGCAGCTAATATATAAGTAAAAATATAGTTAAGTGCGATCTTATTTGAATCATTTAAACGTATACTTTCATAATATTAAATTTTTATAATTTTTTTGGTGTGTATAATTCCACATATAAATAAACAAAATAACACATTAAATTGCGTAAAAAGTCAAATGTAGCAAGTATATAGGCAACCAATGGTCTCTTGCGTGATCACTCATCATTACCCGACATTACCCTTGATCTTCTTCATAATATCATAATCTTTTTTGGCTTTTAATCGTATTTTATATATATATATGACTAATTATTATTTTGTGTCAGCTTAAATTTGTAATATTTATAATAAAATAAATGTTAAAAGTTCAACTTAGCTCATAGTTGAGCTTAGCATCCCCTTCCTAGCTATTATGATCAAAATTTGGTCTTTTTTAGGGTGAATATATAAATTTCTCCTATTAGTAAGTTAAGGTATAGATTGTGTAGTGATTATGACAATGTGTTGTGATAAGCTAGACCCACTATACCGACACAATAATGCATACCAAATTAATCTTTCAACATCGTCTTAGCCTCATAGGGACATAGTATATTCATGTTAGGTTCAGGGTCCGATTGCAAGGGTGGGCAAGAGGGGTCGTCGCCCAGGGCCTCATATCAAAAAAGCAAAATTAATGGTTGAAGAAGGTTTATATAAGTTATAAATTGCACAGAAAAAGGACCCCAATATACTATTTTGCCTAGGGCTCCAAAATATCTCGGGCCGGCCCTGCTTGCGAGTACGACTCTAATGTTATATATACAGTGGATTTTGTGATATTTGTGATTTATTATATCCTTTAGCTGCATAATAAAAAGTCGTTTTCGCGACATAAGATCTATTGACATTTTTCATAAATGTCACTATAGACTATAGTAACAATTACATATGCCACTAAAAGGCCAAATAAAGTGTCCGCAAATCATTTTAATCTATAGTGGAATTTAAAATAAAACCAATAATTATTAAACTATAAATATAAAATTATTGATTTTTTTTAATGCAACTAAATCCATTGTCGCGTAAATTTCAATTTGTTGTAGTGTGTTTGGGTATGAATTTAATCAAGATAGATGTGTTTATATAATTTGTCTATTTCTCTAATTCATCATTTTGAGATTATAAGTGATCATTTTAAGATTATAAGTGATTACTCTAAGACATAAAAAGTAATCACCTTAAAACTGTAAGTGATTATTTTATGGGTATATGTAATAACTTAATTATGTATACATTAGACCAGCCTAATAGAGATGCTACCATTGTGAGACCGTCCCATTAGTGAATTTTTGTACCTCAAAAGTGTCAGTTTAGTGTATGAGACAAACCTTATATATGGTTAACAAGATATGTAATGTGGCCCAAATAATTCACATACGAAGTGGTGCCAAAGAAAGCGGCCGTCCATTGTTGATTGTGATCCAATAATAAGACCCACAGCCCATAGTTGTCTTATAACTTTCTACTTTCTATGATAGTAATTGGACTGCTCACAATTTTTTAGATGTTCTTCTAGGTTATTTAAGATCAGGTGCTCACTTGAGATACCGTCTTTTGTAAAGACGACTCTTAAAAGTTTAGTCTAAATTTATATTTAGAGTTGTAACAATATAAATTTAGAATTGGACAGGGCTTTTGAGAGCCGTCTTTACAAAAGACGGACTCAAGTAAGAATTTGTGTTTTAAGATAGTTCTCTTATATAATTCACATATGAAGTTCAATTACTAAATTTTAAATCGGGTTATTTAAGAGACTATCTCTCGAAAAGACGACCTAAAAACAAGTTCATATACTAGTACTTAGGATTAGTTGGGTCATTTAACCTATTTATGAGACGACAAATTGTGTTTTAAATACATTTTAAAGTTAGGTCAAACACGGATTTAATTTGAATACCTTAGCACAAGTATCCCTTATGTGTACTACTGTGGCATCAGAGCCACCTTATAAATTTGTGATCATTTAATCCACTTATATGTAAAAATTCAGAAGTAAGTCTTCTCGGTTAAGCAAGCACCTAGTTCTCTAGGCAAAATCCTAAATTCATTTTCAGCCTAACTCTCTCATTCTCTCAGTCTACCATATAATCCAATAATAATAATAATAATAGTTAAAGTTTTTTTTAAAAAATCAATCCATAATTCTTCATAATACTCTTAATTATTCTATATTTTTGTGTTAATTAACTTCTACTAATTTGGAAAGTTCTATTAGTTTTGTGTTTTTTTCAAAACTTATTTTCCTTTCTCGCTCTCTTATGCTAACTTTACCTGTCTATGTAGAAGTAGATATTTTTATTAGATAATATTTAATTTAGTAAGCCAACTACATATTCTCGTGCGATGCACGTTTTTTTTTTTCATTTAAATGTTCTTCATTATTTAAAAAAACAAAGAAAATAAATTGTAAATTATTAGTTATTGATTTTCAATGAATTACTAATGGCTTATAATAGCTAATATTTAATTTATTTTTTATTTTAAAAATACTTTTCTATTAGTTATGTATGATGTTAAATAATGTTATTTCTAATATTATTTAAATTTTATTGATCGCTATAAGACTGTAAGTGACAAATTATTATTAATTGCTTTCAAAATGAAAGTTAGCAAATTATTACAAAGAATAGATTTTTTTGGTTTCAAAAATGCAAGCTAGCAAATTATTATTGTGTATTGAACAATGAAAAGTCACATACATACATCTCACTAAAACAACTTAATGAAAGCTAATATAATGATAAGTCACATATTTCCCACACATTTTATTACTCCCTCCGCTAACTAATGAAGTTACCAAAAGTAATGTTCACGAAAATTTAGAAAAATATAATATTTTAGATAGTGGATACATTACTTAATTGAATAATAAATTTGATTGGAGAAAAATAGGGACCATAAGCATTAAAAAATATATTAAAAGAAAGTAAGTGGAAAAAATATGGGAATCACAACTAAAAAAAATTATTTTTATATAGCTAGTGGAAAACATATAGGGACCATAAGGAATATTAAAATGTAAAATTAAGTTAGTGGAGATGTGTGGGGTATATAATCATTATAAAAATATTAAAGTGAGTATGAATAAATTTACTTTTGTCCAAAATTTATGACATAAATTGAAAAATTCTCTATGAGAACAACAAATGAAACACTAAAAAATAGCAAACGGAAACTTTTTTTAAGGAATTGAGGGAGTAGTAAATAATGAAATCACATTTGACAACTCATCACTTTTTGACGTTGCTTATGTCATCAATATTTTGATTTTGTAGATTTTATACAATTAAAAAAAAATTAAAAAATAAAAAGCAAGATTACCTCACTAGGCAATGGCATTGGCAGCCATAAGTGTCTCTATTAGGAAAATAATAAAGTTTTCAAATAATTGGGTGGAATCTCACCAACCAATGGCATTTGTCAATTGGGACAGCACTTGATTCTGATTTCATTTTGGTACCCACAATCCACATGGCCACATCTCATCATCTCATACTTTCTCCGTTGTGAAATATTCGCTACAATTCGATTTTGAGCACAATTAATCGTTTAAGTTTATTTTATATATTGTGACTAATATGTAAGTAAAAATATAATCACGTGGGATCTTGTTTGAATCGCCTACTTGCATACTTTCATAATATATACTTTTTATAATTTTTAAATGTGTATAATTCGACATATTAATAAACAAATTAGCACATTGGATTAAGTGAAAAATTAAATGTAGCAAGTATAATAGAACGGAGGTATATGGTATACTTTTATTTCGACATTCTTCATCAGTCCGCAAATACTTATTACATTACGATTATTAACACTATTTATCGTTAAATTTATTATAAATATATATTGTAGGTTAATATGTGAGAAAAAATATAGTCAGATAGAATTTTATTTGAATTATCATATCGCCTATTTTATAATATTATTATAATTTTTAGATGTGCATAATTTAATATTTCATACAAACGATGAAAATAACACTTTAGATTACGTAAAAAGTCAGATGTAACGAATGAATCATATACTTTTATCTATTAATTTGTAAAAAAACACCATACAATTTTAAAAAATAATATTTACTCTTTAACCGAGACAATCTCTGATTATCATCTAATAATATAAAGGAAAAATTATCTAGAATAATCCAAACTAATCATGATTTTTATACAATAATCTCATCTATTGATTAACCATGAATAATTTCAACTTTGAGGGGTATTTTCCTAGAGTAAACTTGGGTAACCCGATGACCTGCTATAGTAGGTAATTCACCAAAAAAATAAATTATATATTAATTTAAAATTAGAAAATATTTTTGAAAATTTACATAAAAAATTCTATATAATAAAACAATCATAAATTTTTTATGAATATTTTTTTAACATTTTTTTCGACATTTTATTTTAATTTATCTTTTTTTAAAAAAATAAAACTTGTTATAGCAAATCATCCGGTCACCGAGTTTACTCTTGGAAAATAAGTTGGGATTATTCATGGTTAATCAATAGGTGGGATTATTGTAGGAAAATCATGAATAGTTTGGATTATTCAAAGTAACTTTTTCCTAATATAAATAGTCTTTCTATGTTTTCATTGCAAAAAGAAAAATTATAATAGGACTTCTCATAGTTTAATAATAATGATATACTGTTATAAAAATTATTATTAATAATTTTTTATTAATAGCAAACTATAAATGATAGGTTATCTAGTGTTAGCTCATGTTCTTTCTCTTTTTGTTATCGAGAAGCTAACAATGTAGCTCATAGGCTCGCAAAATGGGCTGTAGCAAGTATTTGCTCTAGGGTTTGGCTTGATGAGGGTCCTTCTTGGATCATAAACTTTGTATTTTCTGATATTCCATCTTAATATTAGCCTTTCCCTTTGATCTTCAAAAAAAAAATAGCAAACTATAAAAAGAAAAAAAACGCGCTAACGGTATGCAATATTTGTAGTTTTTGTCTTATTTGGAAAAGTTTTAAAAACAAGTCTTATCCCAATTGAAGTAAGTCAAACAAAGTCTTGAGATCGAATTTGATCGCCTACCCTCACCCTATAATCCAAAATTTAAAAAATTTAAATTTTTTTAAAGGCAATTTCAAAATGTATATTTATATAAATAAATAATTTTTAATTTCAATTAAATTTTCAAAATGATGAATGTTTGTCACCCGAGAACGGAAAAATTAAAAATTATAAGGATAATTCATCATCATACCCAGTGTACCCCGCTAATAGAAAAATTTATGGGGATAATGTGAGTATTAAAAATTGTACGTGGTTAGTAGGTGAAGAATTCATGTAAAAGATCATTCAAATTAAGATTCTCAAATTATTTTTGTTGTTACAAAGTAAAGTGCACTTTTAATATTTCGCATAAGGTAGGGTCTTGACTCTTGATGGGATTTTTTTTTTCTGAAAGATAGAGATAAATCATACATGTTTCCTTTAAGGAGGGAGTAAAGAGGATGCGCGCAGTCAAGACACTTCCTCCTGGTTGATACATACTTCTAATAAGAGTCGAACCCCAAACCTTGAGCAGATACTCTATTCATTGAGTCACAAACTTAATTATCGATAAATACCCTCATCATCATCATTCCCAATATCCTCGTTGATGTAATTTGGAGTGTGGTTCGAGTGTAGTCAAAAACTTGAAAAGTCTGTAGAATGAATAAAGACCCAAAATTAGTCTAAATTATGTTTATAAAATTTTTAACCAAATTGTGAGAACTTGGATTATTTTGGAAATATTTTTGAGTGATAATGTAAAAATATAAATAGTAAATTTAGCAGTCGGTATTTAATGATCATACTTGTTCTTTTTTAATTATATCATTTTCTACATAAAATTAAATTCAATGCATTATCATTTAAAAAGATAATAATGAAAAATTGTGAAAAAAACCATTATATGAACTGACATAATACATTTTCAATCAAAATTTACACTACAAAGCCTGTCGTTATCAACAACTAAATGGGCAATTAAAGCAAATGAGTAATAACAATATTTTTAAAAATCATAAAGTATATTGTCGTCTTATCTTAATTAAAATACTTGTTTTTTTATAATAGATCATCCTCTCCTCTCATCGTTCAAACTTATACTTATACTAAAAAATGGTAAAGTAAAATTTAAAATTTATGCTTCATTATCTATATAATTAATAATTTTGTAAACTTTTAGATTGAAAATGTAAACATTTATGATCTATTTAATTTTTTTCTTTTCGTATTTGGGAAAAACATGGTCAAGGTGTTGAACAAAGTCAATGTTCGTGGCTTGAATGTTTTTTTGTCGAGTACTCCTGCATTGTATTTGTTTCAAAGGGAAATTCAGATAATATATTCGTTAATAAAATATTTCTCCAATGGTTTATTTGAAGTTAATACTTTAGTTCTCTAGTCCCTTTTTAGTTAACACAATCAGATATAAATATATGAGCAAAAGTTTTATTGTCTAAATTTAAAGGGATAGAAAGAGTATCATTTTATTAGACTAACGTCAAAGCTCATATATATTCTAGTCTGACTAAATAAACTTATATTTCCTCTCAAATTTTATATTCATTCATTACACGTTTTTAGGACAAGAGCAAAAGTACTTCACATTGACGGAGGTGATTTAAGAGAATTGAGTGGTCATGACTCATGACATTGAGATTTAAGAAAACTTAAAGAAAGGGGCAAAACAGAACGCTCAAACGAGCAATAGAAGTGCTCAAACAAGCAGTCCGAGACAACAGGTCACAATAGACAGGTTTCACTTGCTCGATCGATTAGGCCACGCCAAGAGCACTATTTTATGTTTTAAGATATTTTATTCGTTTTGTACCATTCTGAGATTTCTTTTATTTTTTAAAGGGAGATTCAAATCATTACTTTATGATTAGAATGGAGTAGCCTTTTAACTAGAGAAAACAAAAAACAAGTGTAAGGGGTCGCTTGGATTGAGAGTAAATATTTAAGGGGTAATAAAAGTCAAAGTAGGAATTTAAGGTTAGTTAGGTAGATGATTAAAGAAATTTGATTGTTGGAGAGGTGGAAGAATGAATTAGAAGGTAACGAAAAAATAGAGAAAATAACAATAAGCTCTCTTATTTTGGTATAAATTTACCCTAGGGGGAGGTGGAGTAATTCTTTACCTCCAATTGAGTGAAATCAAACTTTTTTTCTATTCATCCTTTTTAATCTACTCCTATTCTACCTCTATCACAATTATTTCAATAACTTCATTTGCATATCTAATTACCTTTGTTACATTAGTTTGACTTTTTTTACTACCTTAAATATTTACTCTCAATCCAAACGACCCAAATGACCCCTAAGAGAGTTGTATTTTTAATGAGAACTAATTTTAATGAGAACTATTTTAAAAAGCCTTCAACTACTAGACTAATCATAATTAATCATTAATCACATATTAGAATAATATTTCATCATTTTAAAATTGCTATAATATAATGTACAATTTCGTCATCTCTAAATATCATACATTGTATAACAAATTTTTTAAACATTAATAATTATCGGCATAAATTTTTAATTAAGATAAATATATCATAAGGTGGTTTTTGATAAGTAATCATGCAAAAGGCCACAAATTGGTTATTATACCAATTAACTAACATGTTTTGATATGATTATATTAGCATTTTATTTCAATTCTTTTTTTTTAAATGATTTTATTTCAATTCTAATTTAGCTTTTAATTAAAGATAGAAGAGAAAGGAAAATTAAGAGTACCTAGAAAAGGAAGATTTTCAAATTCAAAAAAAAAAAAAGAAAAGGAAGATTTTCAACTTCAAAAAAAAAAAGGAAGATTTTCTTTCTCAAAAGCAAAAATAAAGAAAAATGACATGTTTCCACATCAATAAGATTCAATATTACGGCCCAACTTATCTACCAAACATCCCAAAATGGCTCAAAGATCCATTAATTACAAGCTAATATACCTACTCCCTCCGTGCCTTGTAATTTGCAGCATTTTCTATTTTCGTCCGTTCCACTTAAATTGCAGCATTTTTATTTTTGGACTATAGCCCACCTCTTTCTTTTAATCTCATCCATACATTTTAACTCTCTTTTAATTTCATCCACACAATTCATTCACTCTCTTCATTTATTACCACTTTCTTAATTCTCACCCATTTTCTCTATGCTACTAATTTACTCGGACGGAGGGAGTAACATTTTTTGACTAAGTTTACATATTTACATTCAACATACCCATAAGCCAAAAAAAAAGACTACCTTGTATGAAAATAATAAAACTACTCAAAAATGTTTACAATGGAGTACAAAAAGAGAAAGGGAGTATATATCATACAATGTTAAAATTAGAAAATTAAACTACTCCTAAACAAGTAGTATTATGATTAAAAATGAAAAAAAAAGCATAATTTCAAATTGAAATTAGCAAAACTTAGTTAACCAACCCAAACATAAGGTCGCATCAACGCATTGCAACTGTATTGTTAAGGTTTTGAAGTTTACTGCGACCGAATCGGTCGTATTGACTGCCAAATTTCCGTATTGACCACAATATCCATTTTACGACAGTGAAGAAAACCATATTTTTGCACTATACCAACGTTAAACTATTACTTCCTCGAGCTAAAATTATTTGTTACACTTTGATCAAAACTGTATAAGCTAAACTTTTTAATCGAAGTGTAATAAACAAATTTTGTTAACCCCAAACACTACCCCAAATTTTCTCACCAATAAAACAAACAATCTTCCTAACATTAGACCCTTGTTTCTCCCCTATTTCATCAACTTCTTCAACTGAGTCAACTCGACCCAACTCGGCATCAACTCGGTCGGACCCATTAAACCCATTAACATCATCATTAACCTTACAAAACCCATTTGGATTAACATTAATCTTATCATGATTATCCCCATTAATATCCAACTTTAATCCTTTCCCATTATTCTTCCTTTTCTCTCTTTTACTTAACCCTTGTTTCTTCTTCCTCTGAGACACCAAATCATCTTCAAAAGCATCAATAATCTCATGAATAAGCTGCCGATTAGGGGAAGAATCCCAACGAACCCAGAAATTAGTGTAACAAGTGAAACAATAACAAGAAAATGAAGGAGGATGGGGTTTATTAATGGTGTTTAGATGTTTTTTAGAGTATTTTTTAGATGGGCTAAAATCAAAAGGGGTAGAAGAAGAACAAGAAAGAAGGTATGATAAGATTTGTTTGTCATCAGAAGAAAGGGTAGCAGTAAGAGTGAGGATTGCTGCAGGAAGATAAGATAAAGAAAATTGATTACAAGAAGAAGGTGAAGGATGGATTTGACCTTTGTGATAGAGTTTTTTCATGGTTTTTTGTGATTTTTTGTGTGTTTTTGGGTTGATTTGGGAGAAGAAAATGAAGAAGAATTTTTTATGGGTTTTTTAGTTAAGGTAAATGGGTTATGTGGGTATTGAGATTTTGGGAATGTTTGAAGGGGGAAATGAGAAAATAGGGTTAAGGTATGGTGGAAGAGTCTTCTTTTCTAAAATGAGTTGTCATGTTGGACCTTTTTTTCAACTTTTTAGTGTTTTTACTAAGGTTAGTTCCACTTTATTGACATAGTGAGAGACTACGATCAACCGTTAACAATCAATTGTCAAACATTTTTGATATAACTTATGGGTGATGGATTGTAGGTTGTAAGTAATAAGATATTTAGGTTTTAAACTACAGAACTTCATGTATGATACAACTTCACGGTGAAATGTTTCTCATACTTAAGTTAAATAGTCCAATAATAGAAACTTTTAGCATAATGAGTCTTTATATGGACTCGTCTCACGATGAGACGGTCTCATACAAGAAGGGTTGTTAAAACTATCATTTTAAGGTTTTTTTTTTGATATTGTGTCAGAACCCAACACAATATAAAGTAACGAGTTTAACTCTCATTCATGATCTATGATAGAGTACGTAACATTTCATGAGACTTCAACTGTCAGTTTAATACAAATATTTATGGATATATGCAAGGTGATCATTCATAGTCCTTTTTTGAACCCGTTGTTATATAAGCAGCTTGTTTAAAAACAACTTATTCTTATCAATAAGCTGTTTCAACCAGTTAATTCACCAAACACTATCTTTAGTTGGTTTGACCACTCAACCCTCTATTTATATCCAAATAAGCTAAAATTGCTCAATAAACTAATTTGTCAAACACCCCAATATACGGCATGGTATATATTAGTGGTTATCAATGATGTCACTTAATCAGTGGATTTGGTAAGAAAAATTGTTAATATGAAGTAATTAAGAAGTGATTAGAGCAAGTTAATTTTATGCAATCAGATTAATGTACTGGTCTATATCAATGGTAGACAGATTACTTACCTGATTTTTGATTTGTTACAATCCTACAATTTTTTCCATCCCTCTCGTCACTCATGAAGAGAGATTGACCTAGAGAAGAATAATGTAATATATGGTGAGGAAAACTACCATTAATAATACAAATTTCTGTTAGTTTTCTTATATTAACACCAATTTTTTATTAACCATGAATAATATTTACTTATTGTTGCTTTTTTCAAGAATAATATCAACTTTAATTTATTAGTTTAATTTACAAACTTTTTTTATCATATAATCTCCTATAGTTTGTTTTTTAACATGTTAGGGATATTCATGAGAAACGCGCCCCTAAGTTGGTATTATTCATGGTTAATCAAAAGTTGGTATTATTGTAGGAAAATAAGCATAAGGTTGTATTATTCTTGGTAATTTTTCTTATATTGTGGGGTTATAACTATCAGCTTAGTTTAAGTTTTTGGTTGAGGTTTTAAATGACTATAATATATTATATATTCTAACAGTTTAAGAGTCGCGACTAATTTGTATAAATGATCACATAAGTTTGATTCGAACTGAACAGTGCAAGTGTCATATTCATATTCAATTGTCGAAGAGTTGTGATATTTTGTTATTGGGCTTGTACACAATAAAATATGTAAAATAGAACAATTAGTTGCACTTTAATTAGCTCGATGAAGTTTCGTTTTAAAATAAATTGGCAATAGAAAAAGTAGTCCATCAAACTTAGGTTAACATCTCTAATTCTTCAACGTATGATCGCATATGGATTCTTTTTGTAACACTACTCCTTACATATGAGCATTTTAATTGGGCGGGAATGTAATTTTTTGCGTCTACAAATTTGGATGAGCCTACAAATTATACCATCAAAATTTTGGGCTTAATATTATAGTGGTCCATTCTACAGTGGCGAAATCACATCCGGCGTAGACCAACGTCTATTTCTCAAGTCTATTTTTGCAATTTCTTGCGGTGTTTTTCGATTATATACTGCTAGTATTGCTTTATATTTTTCCAGCCTTCTAAACTTTTATTTTCTGGTTTGTCTCTGGTTGCTCACGTGGCTATTGACGGGCAAGGACAAAGCTGACTTTTATACCGAGTTTCAAATTGTTTAGGGTTCATAAAAATAGTTCTCACGTACAAGGTTGATATTCATTGAAGTAATTTAGATTTAATTTACATTTTTTGCAAAGTAATATGCGTTAATAGTGCTTTTTATAAAGTAGTTAAAATATCAACAATAAAAAATAAAAGAAGTACTCCCTCCTATTCACCTTACTTGTCTCATTTACCTTTTTCACACATGCTGATGTAATATTTTAACCTTTAATATATTTAATTGTGAATAATTAAAAATTATACAAATTTGATATTAATAATCTTTGTATTGAGACGAATAAAATAAGATCCCACATGACTATATTTTAACTTATAGATTAAGAACAAAATACAAATTAAAAGTGATTAGTGAATAGTAACCAAAAAGTAAATGAAATTAGTACGAAAGAATAGGAGGGAGTATTATATTATTCATGAAGTCATAGGTTTTCAAGCGTCCTTTTTATCTTTCATCAGGATCTAAAGCGTAATTTATCAGTTTAAATGAAACGTGAACTCTTGTCATTCTGGTTTCTGATATTATGTCAAGAAATCAATTCAACCAAAAACTTAAGTTGATTGTTGAGTGTTCAAGATATGTTATATACTCTAACATGCCCACATATAATTCGTTCCACTTTTTTAAATGGTATATTAAGATTAAAGAGTAAGTAACTTCTATTAGTACTATTAAGATCAAGATCAGATGACATCACTTAAATTCATAACAAAAAAATCCAATAGTACATATAAATATACTTTTAAATGAATTGATCAATATGTTGCTTACATTAATGGGCATTTTACTTAGGGCTGTTTGGTATATGACTTTTGCCCTAGTTTTTTAGTTGGTTTTTGGTTTTTGGCTTGTTGGTTGGTCAAACAGCCAAGAAAAGTGTTTGGTAAATGACTTTTAAAGCAGCTGAAAAGCTGGCTTTTAAGCCAAAATGAAAAAGATGCTCCAGCTAGCCTTTTGGGTTGACTTTTGGCTTGTTGACCCACTTTTTCTCTAATAAACAGCCAACAACCAATATTCAAATTTACCAAACATCTCCACAAACAACTAGCTTTTTAAGCTAGCTTAAAAAGCCAAAAAAAACAGCCAACATTTCCAGCCGGTCAAACAAGCCAACTATAAAAAAGACAACCGCCAACAACCAATAGCCAATTGCCAAACCCCCATAAATTTTTTATTTTTTATTTCCAAACCAAATAATACCCCAAAAAACCCTCATCCTTGAGACCATCCATCTGATCACTGCTATTTCGCCAAATCAACTAGAATCCCATTCCCAAATCAACGCACCACTCCGTTCGCTGTCTGCTTTCCGACACCAAGGCACCACTGCACCGCACCAGCCACCGGGACCAGTCGGAACCTGCCGCACCAGGGACCGACGGCCTTCTACTCTTCTCTTCAATCTTCATCATCAATTGCCCCACTCCTCTTCTGATCAAAGGTTATCTTTTCTTTTTTATTTGCAATTTGTCATTTAATTTTGATCTTGATGCTGAAATTAATCATTTTAATCTGTAGCAAGTCATTGTTAAGGTTGAAATCAAGTATTATTCGATGGTGTTATTGATTTTTTTTTTAAGTTTTTTGAATTTTGATTGAACTACCAATTACATAATTAGGGTTGTAAATTATGAGGTTTTTGAATTGGATAAATTTGTTAGCATGAAGTATATATATTGAATTTGATGAATTTGATCTTGAAATTATTAAATGGTGATTATAATTTTTTATTTCAAATTATTGACATTACTTTTTTAGAATGATAATGTTGGAAATTAACTCACATAATTCATGTGTGATCTAACATATAGAAACATAAGAGTTGTTGAGAATTTAATTAACATATAAGTTTGATACGTCCACGCTATTTTTGTCGTGCACTCTTTTTTAATGTCATTTACAAGTTTACACTCCTCACTTCTCACTAAATTTATTTAATCACGCTTTTTAACTTACCTTCCTTAAATTGGTTGATGCACACTATTATACAGTGCACTAATAAGTTCATACAAAACTTAACTTTTTTTTATATAACATATTAAGTTATTAACATCTTGAAATCAATAATAACAGTATAAAATACATCAATCTTAATTAAACATAATCAATGGCTTCCTTAATTAAACTCCGCAACGTTTTTTGTGGAGGCTCCTCGTCATATATCCAATGGCTTCCTTAATTAAACTCCGCAACGTTTTTTGTGGAGGCTCCTCGTCATATATCCAGGGTGATCGGTGATCCCAAGCATACGTTTCGGGAAGAAAAATAACTGAATCCATTACAAATAAAAACAACTATTAGTTCCCTTCAATAATTCCTTGCCAGATCAACATGTCTTGTATTAGATCGTCTCATCATAAGAGACAGACTCTTATAATTAACATATTTCTGTAATTGATTGTTATAAAATTGTAAATAAACATTTTAAAACAGTTAATGCACATGGGACATCTCAATAGAAATGACCTCACTATGAGACCGTCTTATTTAAAAACTTGTGATAAAAATATGTTTGTTGTGACTGCATATGTTTGTGGATAAAAAGTGTTTTTGTTAGACCGTCTTATTTAAAAACTTGTGATAAAAATATGTTTGTTGTGACTGCATATGTTTGTGGATAAAAAGTGTTTTTGTTATGCAGTGTTGAATAATAAATCATTCACAAATTCTTGTATAAGACGGTTTCAGTGTGAGATGCACCACATACGTAAGTTAAATAACTTAATTGGTACATTAGCATACGAGCTTTTTGTTTTGAACTTGTCTCACCGAGAGACTGTCAAGTAGCTCTAAACCATTTTATCATATACCTTGTTAAGTGATTTTTACTAGTTAATTGTATCCGAGGGAGTATTTATAAATTATGCACATTTCATTACCTTTGTGCCCTACAAATTTTTAAAGCCTCCCAGAATTGGTCGTATATCGTATTACAGAGGTCTTTATTTCTTTGCCCCTCTTAATGAATCTCCTCTGTCATACTCCTAACTGCAGAAACACACAAAATATCAGCCATATTCACACAAAAAACAATCTTACAAAATAACAGGGACGAAATTTGAAAATAAAATTTATGGGAGTCAGGAAAATATGAAACATTATAGCAATATAGACTGAACAAAAAAGAAAAATAGATCACGGCAATAAACCATGAATTAAGCCGCGGGAGCCAAGCCTCTACTAGCCACGGCCCCCAGGTGGCTTCGCCTTTGACTAATATCATAAACAAAGTCATATGAATATATAAACCTGGGTTTTGCCTCATTATCCACGGTAATCTCAAACCCCTCTGGCAGAAAACAACTGAATCCATTAATCAAATCATTATGCCCCTCAAATAATTCCTTTATCCGAGCTATAACACCCTCGATATCCATTCTGCACATAATTGGAAATCATCATATTTTACCAATATTACACGAAAAAACTTACAAATATACTCCCTCTATCCTGTTATAATGAAAACAAATGCAAGAACGAAATAAATAGATTAATAATAGAAATTACACAAGGATTTAATTTGATTTTCTAACAATGCGTTAGCTGCTACATCCACGAGACAGAAGATCATATATTATTAATGTGATGGAGAAAAACTAATACAAATTAGGAGGATTGACTGGTTATATATAATTTCCAGAAATAACATAATATCTTGAAATGACTAAACCTAACCTGATAAGGTTTATGAGTCAAGATCTAGAAACAGGCCCGACTTCCCGACAATTGTGAAGCGAGAGAAAGAAGATGTAGCTCATATTATCACATGTCCCTCACTGTTAACCATATCTTATTAGGTGGAAATCAGTGGAAAGATAAATTGGGTTGGAGAATGACAAAAAAATAAATAGATGATAGAAATGAGGGATTAAAATGGAGGGGTTAAATGAGTTTGTAGATGATATTAGAAGTTGAGTGAGAGCATTGTCAGAATAAAAAATTGTGTAAAATCAGTGGAACATATTATAAAATGAAAAGTAGTGTAGATTGAGAGGGACAAAGAAAATATTACTTTCTTCGTCTCGTTAGATTTTGCACCTCTTTGAATGAGGTGTAAATATTAATTTGTAGTGTTTATATCAACTGATGTCTAGAATTGGGTAACTGAGATAAAAAGAGTGAATAAATTTGTGAGTGAGATTAAAAGAGAGTGGTGTGACCATTAGTAAACGAGGAAAGTGTGGAAAGTAAATTGAACAACACAAAATAGAAATTATGTGTAAATTAAATTGGATCGAGGAAGTAATAGAGTCTATAATACATGGTAGGAGTAGGAGTAATAATGCAATGTTTGGTTGTCAAAATCAACCCTCACAATCATCTATTCTTTACCAAAAGTTTAAGCTGATGGTTATATCCTCTTATTGTTAACACCAAAATAGAGCATGCAAATAACCCTATAAATATTTATGAAAACTAAAATCTTACCTACGATTCCTATACTTGTTCAAGATCAACAAGAACAAGTCATACTTATCCCTTTGATCACGAAACATTTCCTTTACTTCATTAACATATTCAAGGGCTTCGTAAAACGTTCCTCCATCACGCAATGCGGCCGATCCATAGCTTCAAATGTCAACCAAAGTGTTCATACAAAACATTGTTAGCAAGAACTTCATTCATTTTTAAGTTCTAACAATAGATTTTGTTAGAATTTAAAAAAGGTTACCCAAACAAAAAGGAGAAGAGTTAATTCACATACAAACCTAAAGGAGGTTCAGTGTTAAAGCGAATTGGTAAATGGTAATAGTAGGTTACCCCTCATGTTTATAAAGTAATTTATACTCAAGTCTTAACATTCTCCGATGTTGGACAACTTATATGTGGGTAACAAATGAACACTTTAACGGATTCTAATGAGGGAACTTTTATTGAGTTTTTTTTTTTTTTGCCAAAAATAGTAATGTAGCAATTAATTTAAAGCGATTAAATAAAGAAAGCGTAGCAAATATAATGAAACAAAATAAGTATTTCTTACCTGAAACTAATGGAAGGGATATTTGGAATGAGGGGCTGATTTTGGCATCTTTGTCTGAGGAGTTGTGAACATTTCCAAAGACTAATCTTGATGAGGGAAGTGAGTTTGGACATCCAATCCGGCAAGGATTCAATTCTTTTGCATCCTAAAATTCGGAGGGTTTGAAGGGAGGTTAAAAATTGAATCCAACTGGGAACATCTATAAGTTGGGGGAGGTTATACAATGTCAATTCTCGAAGCGAGTGATGAAAAGGTGGTTGCCATGGTGTGCCTTTATCATCTTCATTTACCTTCAAATTCGAGCAATCACTGATATTTAACGTCTCCAACGCAGTGAGATGCTCCAATCCTCCATCCACAATACTCCTTAACTTCCCACAACTTTCAATATACAAGCATTTTAAGGAAAAAGAAGAGTTATGAAAGACCACCTCAACTTCTCTCAAACACTCCACCTCTTGATCATTTTTTATTTTCAGCTTAGTAAGACACTGAAAAGCCACTACAGGCATAGCCAACAAATTAAGCCAAGCCACATGGTCTACTTCAATGTTCACTAATTTGGGGAAACTGATCTTTCCTTTTTCATCCTCCAAAACTGTTATTATTTGTAGTGTCTTATTGAAGTCCTTTAAAGTTAGGTCTTCTAATAAAGGACACTGCAAAATAGCAACTAAATTTGGGCATTCAATTATCTCTAATGTTTTCAATTGAGAAAGACATAGGGGCTCCATCAACCCTAACCTCCACCTCCATTCTTTCAGCTCTTTCAAGTTATTAAACTCAATTTTTTGAAGAGATGGAAACATGGATGATTCTCTACTAGTTTCAGAGCTATCTTCAATTATATACTCCAAATTCTTCATCCCACAAAGAATAAGTTGTTTCATATGGGGAAGTTTTCCCAAACATGTTAACTTGTATGAGCAATCCATTTCTAAATCTCGAAGTTCTAAATGAATGAGATTTGGGAGAAAGGTCATTAAGTTATTCTCCTTCATCCAACTTGATATTCTCATTTTTATCACCCTTAAGCCTTTAAGATTAGTATGTGGTTGCATCTCTTCCATCACTTCCATCAGCCTTATCGTTTCTTCATCATCATATACTCTTTCTTCCCTCAACTCAATAAAAATATAATCTAGATGTTCCTTGTTCTTCAGATATCCTTTTTCTCTTCTTCCTTCTTTCTCCACTACTGTAACATTATTGGGGATTCTAACGTTGATGCAAAGTTTGCCTTTTAGGTTGTTAAGATCTTTTAGTTCCTCAAACTGATCAAACCAACACTTCCAACTCGAACTTACTCCATCCACCTCAAACTTTGTTAGTGTGTGAAGGCGAGTTAGCTTGTTAATGCCTCGAGGCATTGACGTTAGCTCCTCACATCCTTTTATGTTCAATACACTCAACTTTTCTAGCTTGCTCAAATTTTTTGGCAACTCTTTTAAGCTTAAACATTGTTCTAATTTTAAAGTTTGTAGATTATACAACTTTACAATTGAGTTAGGAAGCACTTCCAACTCCCTGTTTTCTGAGAGATCTAAGTATCTTAAATGTATCAATTTGCCTATTGAGCTTGGTAAGCTCTTGCTATCAAGCAAGTTCAAGGTCAGTACCCTCAGCCACTTCCAATTTTCTATCAAATTCTTCAGAATGCCGTCACTGCTAACTGAACTCGTTCCACGACCAAAAAATGATCGGATGCGTGCCTGACAACAGGAGGCTTGTTTGATGTCACTTACTTCACAAGCTAGATGTCGAACATTTCCATCCACGATAGTAACATTCGTAGACACACAAATCTCTTTTCCCGCGACTGTTTGAGCAATGTCATGCATGAGATCGTGTATTTTGAACGAGATAATACCACCATACTCATCGTGTTTTGCATCTTGGAAGAAACATCTTCGCAACAAAATGGAAAAGTATTCTTCTGCAACATCTTCAATCCCCTGATCATTATTATGACAAACAATGTAACCTTGTGCCATCCAAAGGCCTAACAACATCTTCTTTTTTATCTCGCAATTCTTAGGAAATATTGCACAGTAAGTGAAACAACTCTTGAGTGGAGACTCAAGTTGATCATAACTTAGTTTCAATATAGGTATGATATCATTTTTGCTTTCTTTAAAATTGCATACTCCAATCTCCTGAAATGATATCCACTTACTTATATGTTGACCATACAACAAACTTCCTGCCACTCTGATAGCAAGAGGAACCCCAGCACATTCTCGAACAATCTGTTTCCCGATCTTGACCAACCTGTCATATGAGTGGTGACGTTCAGATTCAAATGCGGTCTTTTCGAACAAATCCCATGCCTTTTCTTCCGACAAGCCTTGTAGTTTATGCGTTAAATCACTACGTACAATACTAGCGGTCCTATGCGAACGTGTTGTGACTATTACCCAACTTCCTTTCTGACCACCCAATAAGTACTCTTCCAAATTTTTCCACTGGTTACGATTCTCACACCAAACATCATCTAAAACGAGCAAGAATCTATTGCTTGCTAGTTTTTCTCGAAGATGGCGTTGCACCATGTCCATAGAGACTCCCCCCATCGCTATGTTTTCACCAGTCGAAGCCAGAATCTTACGAAGAATCCCATTAACATCCAAGTGTTCTTGATCATGATCAGATACACAAGTCCACATCCTCAATGCAAATACAGCTGAGGATGCAACTCTTGCATCATTATATACAAGCTGGGCCAGAGCAGTTTTTCCCAACCCACCAATCCCCACAATAGTAAGAAAAGAAACATTATTCTTTTGATCATAATTAGAATCCATCAAAAACCCCACCATTTTTTTCAAATCATTCTCCCTCCCAACTATATGATTCTCATACACATAAGAACAAGTCTCCTCCCTTCTCTCCCTAATAGGCTGAGAGTCTACACTAAACCCAAATTGATTATAATTGTTGGTAATGGCCTCCAACTTCCTCTTAATTTTCTTAACCTCTCGAGACATATTATAAGCAACAACAAGAGAATTGTAACGAGAAAAAAAGCGACGAACCTTTTCTGACGGTTTCCCACCCTTCATCAGCTGCTTTTGATCTGCTAGAGTAACAAACTCATCAAGTAGATCATCTGCATCATAAACAGCATCTTTTAGCTGTTGGATATAAAGTTGTTCTTTATTAGACAATACCTTCTTGTGTTCAGCATCAAGGAGTACAGATTTCACAGTATCGACAGTATCTTTAAGTTCATTGAGCTGGGATTCATACCCAAAAAAAGAACATATCTCTTTCAGCTCTGAACATTGTAAAGCATTAAAGAGAGTTTGAACAACAGACAAAACAGTTCCTAACTCCATTTTTGGTTTTCAGATGATGAGCATAAGCTAGCAGAAAAGAATACTCAAGTAGAAATGGGGCAAAAGAAGAAGATAGCAAAGGCTGATAGTAAGGTACATTTCATATTCTTAAAGGAGTAGCTTTAAATTAGAAATAAAATATTCTTTTATGATAAGGGTGAATATTTGATGATAAATGGATAACAAAACAAATTGTGTATATGAAATTAGAAGAAATTTAAGATAAATTAATGAGATTATACTTCCTCTGGTTTACTTGCTAAATTTCTTTTTTTTTCAAAGTTAATGTTATGAAAATATGTATTAAGACGAATCAAACAAGATCTCGCTTGACTATATTTTACATTATATTTGAAGAAATATATACCAAATAAGATCAGTATATGAACAATTAATGCTATAGAAACCGTAGCAATCGTAAAAAAGCAGAAAAAGTATAAAATGTCAATCTTAGAATTCAAATATAGGAAGTATATAATATTAATCTGCCATGTTCCTCGTTTGCATCGTAGCTCACAATCCCAGATATGTTGTCACAGAATAGGAGTAGTGCACATGGTTTGAGTACTTTTTGTTTGAATTATAAGGATTTATAGTTTAATACTCTTTTCTCCAATGAAATTGCATCATTTAATTTAATTTAGTTATGTGAGAGTTTTTTAAGTTAATTAGTACTATTTCAGATTGATAAAGTAAATAATTCATTGAATTACATGTACACCTTATTGATGTAAAATTGTACATGGTGTTTAAAGTTGATATTCTGAAAATATCTTTCTAAACTTCACCTTAGATAGGAGTTATTTAATGGCATTGAGATAATTAAATGTTTTTTTTAATGTAATTTGTAAACTTACTACCTCCTCTAAGTTATGCTTTTCATTTTTATCCGTAGGCAAGACAAATTAGTCTCATACTTGGACCAAACTCCAAGTGAAATATGAATCTTTAATCCTCGATGAATTAATTCGACGCATCAAATTATGGTGTTGTTAGTTTTTAAATGCATTTGAGGCTCAGTTTTCCACCTCTCGCACAATGCACATGCTACTCTGCTTTCTTGCTCTATAAAATAAAATATACTAGTACTTACAATGTAGATGAAAACTAAAATATAAAATAAAATTGACGAAAGGACAGACACCATAGTTGTTGAAAAAATGTAGATGAAAACTAAAGAAAATTGTAAATATATTTTATTTTGGGATAAATTTGGTTACAATTTGTCTTACATAGAAGAAGAGTAATCGTATGTTGTATGTCAAAGTAGTAATCTCCACAGGTTCAAGTATCGAGTTGTCCGATCCAAGTTTTGTCCAACTCTTTGGGGTTGAAGGTGATTGATGACGGTTGAAGGAGGATGAAGATCTTTAAATGAACCTAGAAAACCAACAAAGATTACTTAACCTATGACAACACTCGAAAAAGCCCATCCGAAGCTTAAGTCATATCTAGATTGAATGTAATATTTAAAGTAGGATCATTAGAGCAAATATGGAAAAACTTGTGATGGCTTTTTAATGGCTTGTGAAAACTTACCTCATATGGATTTGTGACGGTATTTATAGTAGTTGGGTTTATACTGATAATAAACTTGAACGGATATGCGTTATGAACTGACAAATGATGAAACAAACAAATTTCTGATCAGATTTTGGGATATATCTTGTGTGCTATATAATTAGTACACACAATTATATTTGCTGGTATGATTTATCGTTTTTCATCTCTCTGTAAACCACCAAATTATGATCATAGTTTCAAACTCAATATACAGTTGTATTGATGAATCCAAAATGTTGTATTAGAGTTAAACAACATGTTTTAATACACAAATTCTTATGAGAGACGGTCTCTTTGAGAGACTATCTTTGATTGGGTCAGCTCATAAAAGAAAATATATAGTAAGAGTAGGAATGGTTGGGCTTGAGAGGTGTCTCTCAAAGAGACGGTCTCTCAGGAGAGTGGCTGGTTTTAATATTACTAATTTAAAATTTCAAGAACACTTCACTATGGTGCATATTTCTTGCGTGACTCTTCATAGTTGTTTGTGGTCGGTAGCAATATGATTATATGAAGAGGGTTGAATCATACAAAACTGATGGGAGATCATGTATATTTTTTCTTATTTTTATTCATATTGAAAATTTTTAAAACTGATATATTTGATTAATGTAATAGATCTTAATCTTTTAGAATTCAGATTCTGAAATACTGTTATAAAAAATAATAAACTATAAGTGACAAAAAGATGCTCACCGTTGCTAACTAACTAACTATTATAGTGATCAACTTAAAAGCTTTCTAAATGGAGATCTTTTCATAATGAGAATGAGAATATTGCATTATTACCTAATTGTATTTGATTTACAATGGAGTAGTCTAAAAAACAACAACTAATAGAGTATTTGGTAGGCTTTTGAGGTTAAAGGTTTATATGTCGATGAATTAATTATGTAACCTTAAAGATCTTTAAAATTAGATTGTGATGTCGTGATGTGATCAAATACTTTACACTATGGTCTATCATAAATTTAAAGTCGAATGTTATAAGTATTCTAGAAGTAAATGAACAAGCTAAAACAAACAATCTAAACAAGTCTTAAACTACAATTCAAGGTTCTTCAACTTTACGAGGGTAAGACCACAAACTAACAATCGATCAATGCAATATTGTGTATAGTAATATATGAAAGCCTAAACACATGCTATAAGTTGAAATATTTTGTAAATTCAAACACTTTATGCAAAAATTAGATTAAACTTAACAGAAAGAGAGAAATAAGTTTGCAAAGAATGAAAAAAACAACAAAAAAAACTTGTGTAAGCCGCATCTTATTGGACCGGTCCAATTGTATTTTTTTTTTTTACCAATTTTACAAATTAAAATGTCAATTTTAAGAGTTAAAAGACCAATTTTAATACTTAAAAGACCAATTTCAAGAATTTGAAATTAGCATTTTAAGACATACAATTTGTATGTCTTTTTTTTTTTTTATCTTCAAAAAAAAAAAGACATACAATTTGACAATTTTTAAGACTTAAAAGGTCTATTTTAATACTTAAAACACCAATTTTAATACTAAAAAGATCAATTGCAGGACATTAAATTCTCATTTCAGCTTTATAATATGATTTCTCAAACATTAAAGTTGATATTAAAAATATTGAGTTGACCTTTTAAATCTTAAAATAGGATTTTTAAGTTTTGAAATTGTTCTTTAAGTCTTGAAATTAGTATGTCAGAATATTTTTTTAAAAATTTTTGCGTCTGGGCTAGTTACACTGCTAAAACCGTGTCACAGGAGTTACTGAAAAAACAAATGTAACTCATAACTCATGTAACCTACAAGAAGCTTTGATCAATTGGCTATTGTGTATGACCAAGGGTTCTTTGTTGAGGGTGTATAAGGTCATCGACCGTATATGATTTTCTCTTTTCAATATATGAAAAAGTTAGAAATATATTATGTTTAAATATATTTATATAAAAAAACGCAAAATAAAAATTTTGCACAGAAGCACCAAAATTTTCAAAACGGCTCTACGTATTGATTTGATCCGCAATTATCTAATTTTGACTCAACCTGACCAAACCTGTTAAAAATGATCCGACCCGACCCACTTGTCCTGATCTAACCCGCCCGACCCGCCTGTCCCGATCTAACCCGCCCGACCCTTTTTTTTGCACGCCTTTACCCATAGGCCATAAACTCACAAGATGATTGAATTAACGGCTGAGAATCATGAACATTGATACAGGCCGGAGAAAAGTCACACCAAAGTTCTCTCTCTTGTAACTGTCTTTTTCCAAAGGGCAAAAGCAAAACCCACTAACATAGACTATATAGATTTATTTTCAATACAATCCAAAGAAAAATTCGAGGGATAATCTTCTTTGAATAAGCAGAAGATAAGAGACTCCATGGCGACTTCAAAGATTCAAGCTTTATGGAATCATCCCGCCGGCCCTAAAACCAGTTACTTTTCTCCTTTCATTTTCTTTATGGGTTTCCTATTTCGATTTTTTTGGTTAATATTGGCTGATTTCATTTTTTGTGGGATTAATATCATGAAAATATGTTAATTATTGACACTAATGTTTTCGATTGGATTTATCTTGCATCATTTAGTATCTATTTCTGTTTTAATTGATTGTCTTATTGAAATTGACCTTGAAAAGAAGAAATCTTGATGGGTAATGTGGAGATTTGTTGAGTATTGAGAGCTATTAGTTTTTTGGAAAGATTTTGTATGAGTTGTGCCGGTTTAGTGATTTGGAAAGATGGGCAATTGGGCATCTGGGTTATTTTGCAGAGGATATGAAGAGAGCTACAATTTAGATTGAGATTGGGATATTCAATAATTTCAAATGCCAGTATTCGTTCAAAATGAAACAATATTCTTTTATTTCCATGTTGTGCTCTATTTTACTCGGACTCATTTTGCTTCACGTACCCGTGTCCAATCCTTGATGCTCGGACATTGGTATGACAATTAGACACTTCATGCGTAAAATTGAATAATCTCAGCAAAATAGATGGTGAATTAAGCATTTATTGGTTGATAAGTTAATGGTACCTTAACGAAGTTATTTGGTAATTTTTGTTGTGACAACCACTGAGACTAATCTATTGATTGACGCATTTGATTCTAGTATTTTGGGATTAAAGTTTGGCATTGTTGTCGTCGTTGAACTTCTAAATTTGTGCCCTTAAGGTAGACATGATTTTCCGATAAGAGTATGCTAAGAGTATTCTAACATCGGCCACAAGTGCTCATTATATTCTTTGACTTAATGCGAAATGTCAAATTATTTGAAGATTAGAGACTGTTGCTTTGTAAGGAGAGAAGAGAAACTATCTTGTTGGTGATTTGGTGTAATATGACATGTCAGATTGTCGCTACTACAAGTTTCCAATTACTCGATGTTGATTTTCTAATAGTACAATACATGTATGCTCCATGTGTAGACTAGGCTAATCTAGGAATACATTTCACACTTTTGTTCAAATTGAAGCACCATGAGTGTGTTACCATCCTAAAATGTAAGATTTTCGAAAAAAGCTTTGGAATTGCAATGAAGAGCTTGAGATGGTTGGCTTATATGTTTTTAGATTTTTTTTTTAGTTACTGGCGGCTTTGCAGTGAGGCATTTTGGTTTAATTGCTTGTATAGTCGGTCATAAAATTTGTTAATTTACTTATTGATTCATAATCCTGATTAAGTTATAAATGCATTATATTCTTGATTATGATATAGCTAAATTTATCAGCATGTAGTATATGTCGTCAAATTGGGGGAGTATTCTGCCAAATTGATCTTATAAAAGGAGGTTTTGTGCATAACAATTGAGCGGCCTATCCGAGGATGTTCAAGTTGAGACGATTTTATCTTAAATAGATGGGATGAGAAATGAACATGAGCATTGAGCATGTGTTGACTGTAGTGTGTTCTGTATCTTTAAAACTCATGAAGCAGAACCCTTGATTCTCATTCTAAACCAAGATCAAATATTTGCCAAGAGAAATAGAGGATTTTCCTAGAGTTGAGCTTGTAATATTGCTAATATAATAATTTGTAAGTCAAGATCAGATAACTAATGGCCTCAGATTGTATCAAGAACTAGATTCATATGTTAGCTATATGACGTTTTGACGTGTTTGAAAAGTTTGGTATGAAAATGTTTTCTTACGTTTCGTGCTACATGGTAATACTGTCAACTGTTTTCTTGTGATGTCCTCAGTTATAGCATATTTCCCCATCTCATATTACGGTTACAACATAATCCTATTTTTCATTGCAGTTCATTTTTGGGCTCCTACTTTCAAATGGGGCATTAGTATAGCCAACATTGCCGACTTTGCTAAACCACCTGAGAAATTGTCTTATCCTCAGCAAATAGGTACTTGTCTATGTCCGAAACTAGCGGCCATGCATATCCACACTGTACTTATGTTTTATATAATGTTTTTAATAGTATTTTGTTTCTTTGTTTGTTTTTTTCCCTCCTGACACCCGTTTCTTTGTTTTTTTCAGCGGTCACCGCTACTGGAGTCATTTGGTCTCGCTACAGTACTGTAATTACGCCTGTAAGTTTTACTTTTTCCTTTTCCTTTGACTTAGATAATGTCATTTCCATACGATGAAACTCTGATCACAAAAAAGGTTATTTATTCATGATTTTCCATTACTACTTGATATCAGGTCTATAAATGATAGTTGGAATGGATTTTGTGTAGAAAAAACGTCACGATTAAAGTTGTCTTCTTACTAAGTTACATTGACTTTCCATTACCATCCTCACAATTTTCTGTTAGAAGTTCTATTTATTTCGAGACCAAAAGGGTTTTCATGTGGGTTTTTCGGTCTCTGGCAAGAAATTATGCCATGATAATGGGATTTCTTTAGTTGCCATTGTATCACTCCTGGCACAAAATTAAAATTTCATGAACTTTCGTTCTCTGGGCAAGAAATTCTATCATGATAGTGGGATATCTCTTATTGCCATTGTATCACTCGTGACATAAAATTTAAATAGCATGAATGCCGGTGTATGACTTGGGGCCTGGATGCTGGTGCCATTATTGGAATCGAAGGAGGCAAGAGGCCAATAGGACCTTAAAAATATACATGTTGACATGGTTTTGTGTTAGAAGTAGGCATTTTTGTTATTCATCCTGGTTTTGTGGTGTCATTGGGTGGATTGACATTACTAAATTCTAATGTGTATTTAGTCACTAGGACAAGTGAATGTTATTGGCATACTTTATTACTCGTTTTTATTGAGCTTGATTGATGCATGTATTAGGGTTATATACTTGTATTTAGATTTGCAATCACAACTTACCCTGTGATTGTGTCTTTGTTCTGAATCCTTCCATAGCTGTGTCGTATGTAGTGTCTACACTTTTGTAGTTTGAACTGTATCAGTTTTGCTTATTATCTCGATGCTTGTGTAACATGCAAGTGGTCTATGAAGCTATAGTATAATAAGAACATACTAGGAACTCCTGAACCGAAACTCCGAAACCTATCAAACGCACATAGCAAAGCCTTCACTTTGTATTTGTCAGTGATACCCGGTTTTTCTGTGATTCGCACGATTTTGAATCAAATGAGAGGATTCTATCAATCAAGCTAAAGGAATTATTTGAACCTTTCTACTATTTTTGTTCGTTGCTTAATTATGCTGATATTTTCTCTCGTGGTTACAGAAAAACTGGAATCTTTTCAGTGTGAACGTGGCTATGGCTGGAACTGGTATCTACCAACTCACCCGAAAGATTAAGTAAGTCTTCTCTATCTTTGAAATATGAATATCAAATTCACTAATTCTTTGTTAAGACCGTCTCACGGTGAGATTGCCTACAATATGAAATTCACTAATTATTTTAACCCGGGTAGAGTTGTATCTCAAAATTTAGTGGGAGCAGTTCGGGTGAAGGGGCAGTTATGTTTTTCCTCCTACGAATTTGGATTCACAAAACATATCAAAAATAAGTAAAATATAGGAAATTGCAAATCGAGCATTGTGTTTGGTTTGGTTTTGATAAATCTTCATTTCCTTTCCGGCTAAGGTTTTTTTTAAACCTTTGAGTTCGAGTCGTGTCACTAAAAGACTCGGTCGTGTTTTGGTTTGAGTCAGAGTCACAGTTTACAAGCCTTACTCGGGACACGACTTCGCGTAGTTGCTTTTGATTTATTTGCTAACGTTGTTTATCTGTTCGATGGTAATGACAGACACGACTATTTCAAAGATGAAAAACCCGTTGCTGCACAAGAATGATGACGAGAAGCTCATTCAACAATAAACCGAAAAAGATCATCCATGATAGTTTTTTGGTTTTTAGATCCTCATTTTGAATGATTTCTGGGGATTAATTTTGTTGACAATGTTGTTCTTGTCCTTTTTCCATAACTTGGGCATAACTTTGATGATTGTATTTGATCATTTTATTCTTGGCTTTCCTTTTCCTGCCCGTTGGAAGTATCGTTTTTTCTTTTCCAATTATCGTACGAGATTAAATACAAGAACAACCTATTTTCTTTTTACTTTTGCTTTTTCGTGGTTTTCTTTTCTTTAAAAAATTACATGTTAGAATCGGAAAAAAAGAAAAAATAGAACGGAAAAGTGATGAATGAATGGTGATGATGAATGATCATGGCTTGATGGCTTACATTCATCATTAACCGCAAGTCCGCAACCAATGGAGGTAAAATGAAGATGGTAATGGTGAATGAACCGAAGCGAGGTTGATGATTTACAAGAAGATGATGGTGATAATCAATTATCATCCCGTTCATTCATCACCGGTCGTGAAACAATATGATTGAAGAAGAAGAGATAGTAAGTGCGATAAGATGAGCGTTTGAGGAAAATGAAAATGTTAGTAACACCGGGCAATTGGTGTTGAACTTTTTTGCTTTTCTTTTAAATGACCTGTTGTTGATATAGCGAACTATTTTTATTTTAGGTTTATTTTCATCAGAATCTAAAAACACTTATTGTGAAAAATAAGTCAAATAGTTTGGTTGGTTTGCATGATTGGGTCTAATTTAGGTGCTATAACAAATTGCACCCATAATGAAGCTGTTCTTCTACCTTTCTTATCGAGATAATTAATATTACAAATTTAAACTTTTTACTATATTTCCTTGTATAATTAAATTAAAAAGTACGCCTTTATAAATATACACACTTTGTAATCTCTAGAATTTACTCTTATTTTATTTAAAATTTGTTCATAAAATTTATTACAATTCTATGTGTATTTTTTGAAAAATTTTCTTCAATTTTTAGACATACATTAATTTTATTTTTCATTCCTTTTATATATTTCTTTTATACTTTCACTCCTCATAAAATAGACATTTTTTGCTAATATATATATACTCTTAAAAAAACATCAATATTGCTTGAAATACACTTCCCCGTTTGATATTAGTTTTTAATCTATAGACTATAAGTTAAAACATAGTCAATTGAGATCTTGTTTAATTCGTCTCATTGCAAAAATAATTGATATTAATTTTTATAATTTTTTATTATATATAACTACAGATACTAAAATTTAAATTAGTACATCAGACCGCATGAAAAAATAAATGTTGCAGATAAATTGGAACGGAGTTCGTATGAACAAAAACATCAATTCCTATTTCAATATTGCTTGAAAAAAAAAACGCATAAAAGGCATAAAGATTGGATACAAAACTAAAGAAAGACGGAAAACAGAAAACCCAAACTTACCCATTTTCCCACTATTATTCAGCACCGGCGAAAATCCCACCGCCGATCTATCAAATCGCCGGAAAATGGAAGGAGTAGGAGCTCGTTTGGGCCGTTCTTCAAGCAGATATGGAGCCACAACAGTCTTTAACGGTCCAGTTAGAAAATGGAAGAAAGATTGGGTTCCAATTCCTCCTTCATCTTCAAACAATTCAAATCATCATCATCATAATAATAACAATAATCATCATCACTCTTCTTCTAATGGGAACGTTGATGGCAGTAATGGTAACAGTGCTTCTCATCTTCGTCTCTACAAGTGGACTCCGCTAAATAAAGAAACGTCTTCTAATGATAATAATAATAGTAGTAGTAATACTAAAGTTAGTAGCAGTAATACTGATGATGATAGTAATGGAATTAAGGATTCTGGTAATGACGGTCTCGCTTCTGAAGAGCCCAGGAAGAAGAAGTTCAAATATTTTCCGGTAACTTTTTTTTTATTTTTTTATTTTTGTGTTTAGTATTATTTGCTTTGTTGAATTTTTTTGGGTATAGATTTTTTTCTTTAATGGTAATTTGATTCGTTAAATTTGGTTTGTTTTTTGGGTAATTGAGATGAGTTCGGGTTGAATTTGGTTTTGATAGGATAATTTGTTCTTACTTTTCGAGATTTGAGTTAATTTAAGGTCTTATTGTACTTGGATTCATGGATTGAAGCGTATTGACTTATAATTAATCTGGATTTAGCCTACTAGCTGTTATAATTTTCTTACAATTCTAAGAATTGGGATGTATTAGTGCCCTTTTGCGGGTACAAGGTAGCCTTTGGGAAGTGGAGGGCTTGGGGAAGGGCAGCAAGAATGGAACCTAAGTTCATATGCTCCAACCGAGACAAACTTGATTCTCATGGATTAGTGCCCTTAATTGTTAGAGGTTTTGGTGATTTGAAAGCCTTAATTGGATGGATTGGGTTGGCTTTTGTATCAAATAGGTCATTTTGGCAACAAAGCCCTGATCTTTGATATTCATGCCCTAAGGGCTATCTATATAAGGAGCTAAAGAATGGAAATATGAAACGTTATTATAGCTATGTGATAAATTCTCAATTTTGTGCTATTTTAGGTAATATTTTAAATTAATTAATACTATTTGTGTAGCCTATAGAGCTACATATACCATAGTCCGAAAACATAATGCATTGGGATGGTGAAATTTAGCTTATTGGATTTTTTGGAGGTTAATTTTGATTATGGGTTCTTGGTTATTTCTATTCTCGTAATATCCTTTTTTAAAAAATTAGCACCTTGCGATTAGCAAAGAAGGGATCAATTGAATGCCGCAGAATTTTCATCTTTTAGTAATGTAGTAATTGGATTTATGGTTGACATACAAGTACAAGAAAGGCAGATAACTGTTATGAGTGTTTTCTAATGTAGAATTGTCTTGTTTGATGAAGATTTGACATTGTGACACTTGGCAATATGGTGTTGTAGGTACTATTCAGGTGCTTTTTTTTTCCTTGTTTAAAAGCTCTTTTTAAAGTATTCTGTAACCTTTTCTGCTTCAAAGGGACTTAAATTGTCAATTATCTATTCTTAGAATTATAGCATGTGGGCTTTGATGAGATAATATGCACTTTAAAAAATAAATTCTAGGTTGAATTTTGATATGAATATCATGATTATGGAAGTACTTATCTTTTAACATCCAAGAATTTGAATAGATTTATAGTTTACTATATATGGAAGTGACTTTTACTATGCTTTTTGAAGCTTAGTTCGAAGGACTTTTCTGGTTTTAAAGATACAGGTGTGGGCCAATTTTTGTACGTGTTGTTCTTTATCATATGCAAAGTCTTTTGTTATAAGGTTTTGTTTGCCTTGTAGTCATCTTATTTAACTGCAATACTAGATACTAGAGTTTGTAGCATTTGGAGGATCCTGTTTTGTGCTATTGTTATGGATGCTCTTTCTGTATATGTTCCTTCAGGTGGTGCATAGGGTGTGGGTAGACTTGAGCGGGATATATTTACAGATGACTAGGGGAGGGAACTGAAATGGATGAAATGCAGAAGTAATCAGAAAGGTTACTGTTTGTTGGGTTGGTTAGATAAGGGAAGGTACTGGAACTTTTGGAACGTTGTAGAGGTCTGATAGATTCAGTGGTAGTTTTCATTGAAGTTGTGTTGACGATTGAGGTTATGGAGGGCTACTGACTTTTTGTTATATGGTGTTGGATTGTTTTTCACAAAAAGTTTGTGCATAGGTCCTGTACCCCCAGCTGTTCATATGCTACAATGGTTCAAACCCTAATTCTTGATGCAGAAAAGTTTTGTCTGTTTCATTAAAATGCATTTGATGACTTTAACCCTGTCTAACTTAATTCATTAGCCAATTTGCTTTTTGAATTCGTAATTCACTCAACATTGCCGAATTATAGGCCAAAATTCGCCTTTTTGATTCGCGATTCACGAGGAGATTAGCGAATCATGTGATAGTTAACCATGTTGATTTCTTTTGGTTCATGTAGTCAACCCCCTATTGTTGGGCTCAAGGCTTTGTCATGGTGTTGGTGAAGTTATTTATAATGTAAGTTGATGATGCTGCGTCATTTGTGATGATCCAATGTTGAGACATATTCCTCCCTGCATCCTTTACTCTTATGATTGTACACACCTTTAGAGTTTAACAGCGTGCTACAGATCTGAGAACAATTTATCTATAGCAATCATCAGTGGAGATACATGGTAGTCTCATGCGGTTAGCTTTGTTTGAGTCTATTAGCTACCCATCCTAAATCAATTTCTGACCTCTTATCTACGTCTTGCTTATAAGCAAAACTAAGAAAGCTCCTTCACTTTCATGTTCAGTTTTTAAGGTCCTTGGTTGTTCTGTACTTCTTTCTACCTTTTTTTTTCACTTCCATTATTATTTTGGATTGACGATCACTCCAAACTACAATTTGTGCGGATTTGAGGATCCCAGCTACATAATAGACAAAGAATTTTGATTGCTTTGCTTGTCAATGTATTTTGGCAACATTGATTATAGAGAGCTTGGAGGAACGTGATTTTGACTAATTCATTAAAAGATGTATCATCTCTATTTGTTGCTAAAATGAGGTGCAATGGTGCATTCTATTTTGTTAGTTAGGAGGTGTTTGAAAATCGCATTCAGTATTTTGGCATAATAGCACACTACCAAGTCTATTTCGAAATCACTTCGAGGGTGTTTGACAAACGTCTGGTAGCTGATAGCTGATAGCTGGTTATAGTGATTGATTTGACCAGCTGATTTTATTAACTGGTTTGACCACCTGATTTTGAACCCGCTGCTATGAGCGGCTTGTTCAAAAACAACTTATTCTTAACAATAAGTAGTTTCAACCAGCTAATTTACCAAACATTGCTCAATAAGCTATTTTGCCAAACACCCCGTTCGTATGAGTTGTAGAATGAGGTTCTTTATCAATTTTGTGGCCTGTGGTAAATGTGAAGGCACTCTGTTCCCTCAGTCCAATGTCCCCTTTGTTTAGCTGAATGAAACATATTTTTTGCACCACTTCAGCAGCATTTTAATATCTCCATACATTGTGACAGATTGCATTGCTAGAGGAACAGAAAAAAGAAACTGAAGAGAATGGTGATGAAGATGAAGATAAGCCTATTGGTAGCCTTGAAAATACCGAAGAGCAAGCTTCTAAGAGTGATGGAAACGACGAAAAGCCAGACATCAATGACGTGCCCATGGAAGAGAATGAGGTAATTAGTTTCCATATTCTTGCACTCTACGCTGATTTGTTTTGGTTCATGAAACTGAACCTGTACCGCTCGAATTAAGGCTTTGGCATTGTTGTATTCTTGCACTCTAGGTGTAAAATATTCACACACGGCACATCCCAACTGTTCTCTTGTCCTTCCATCTTCTTCAAAGTCAAGTTTTTGCAGTCAATCACCTTTTTCAGCATGTTAGTATGCTTTTTAGACCAATTATTTGATGAGCTACAAGACTACGACCGTTGAATTATATATCAAAAGTGTATTTGAGCTATATGTAGAATTGCTTTTTTATAGTCCAAATGCCCTCAACAAATCATTGTGCTATACGAATAAGGGGGAGAAATCGACTAGAAATAGTAGGCATTGGACGAATAGAGTTTGGTTCATCGCCTAAAAATAGTATGACTGCACTGCACCTGCATTAGTATCAAACGTGTGCTGATTGTTTTCAGGCTGATGAAGAGAATCAAGCTGCACCAGCACGGCAAGACTTGAATGAATTGGACTTGAGCTTAGGCTGATGACGAGCATGATTCAAACTCAAAGTCAGACCCAAAAAACAATGGTTAACTAAAAGGAGCAATTACGAGGCACGAGTGATCTACAAGCCGAATTATAAGTAGGAAATCAGTGTGATCTGCCCATTGCGGGGAATACCAGTTATTCTTTCTCTGCTCTACGCAATGTTGTCGTGTTTAATGGGTGAAGAAGTTGCCTGTTAATGTACTATTGTTTAGCCTCTGTTGATAGTTCATGTAACTGAGCTTATTGTGTTTGTAACGCTGATTATGTACTGAAAAGATACAACATTCCCCATTTTTTAACTAATTAATCTTCATCCTGTCAAATGCGTGAATATTTTGAACGAAAATCGTAGTTTTCATTCTTAAACGACGATGATAATTGGACTCAATGACTTGACCTTTATCTGGCTGATAATCGAACAAAACCTCTTAAGTGTATTTAAAATTATATAAAAGTTCAATTTTGATCGATTCGAATCTATTAGAATACCTTAATCGGAAGCGAAAAATTCAGTGCTATAATTGTTTTTACCAAAATTTGCAGTAGATTAATTCTTATTGGAAAAATTACCTAGAATAATCTAAACTATTTATGTTTTTCCCACAATAATCCCACCTATTGATTAACCATGAATAATTTCAACTTTGAGGGGCTTTTCCTAAGATAAACCCAGTGACCGGATGATTTGCTATAGCAAGTTTTATTTTTTAAAAAAAGATAAATTAAAATAAAATATCGAAAAAAAATGTAAAAAAGATGTATGATTTTTTCATCATTTAGAATTTTTTATGTAAATTTTTAAAAATATTTTTTAATTTACTTTTTTGGTGAATTGCCTACTATAGTATGTCATCGGGTTACCCAAGTTTACCCCAGGAAAATACCCCTCAAAGTTGGGATTATTCATGGTTAATCAATAGGTGAGATTATTGTAGGAAAATCATGAATAGTTTAGATTATTATAGGTAATTTTTTCTTCTTAATTTATGTCGATTTTCAAACTTATTCTCTAGAAACATAGTAGTTTTTTATTATTTGGCTTTTGGACTGAGATTTGCAGTATATTGATTGAGAATTATATTAGATAAATGATGACTATAAGAATTGTTTTGATACAGAAAAACTAAATTAGTAGTTGTGTGATAAACGGAAATGATAATTTATTTCCAAATACTTTTAAAAATTAAGAAAATATTATTGTTAGCATTATTTAAACTGCGTATTGTCTTTTATCTTACAGAATAATCCAACATAGATATTAGTGAACTCATTTAACACAGTTAAAATTATAAAGATAAACATGGTACAAAATATGACAATAGTAATAATAACATCATCGTAATATTTTAGCGGGAAATATTTTAGGACAAAGTGACACATAAACATTTTAAAAATTGTTAATTTATAAAATTTAATTTGCAGTAGAGTTTGAACAAACTATTTTATATTAGTTGATAGTAAAATTGGTAAGACTCTGACAAGAAAAAGGATCACACAATGAACAAAAAACAAGGTTAATTTAATGACAAAAAAAATAATAGCATAAATAATAAAAGAAAGTTTTGTATTGAGAAAAAATTAGTTTACCAAAATATACAATACAATAAATATATTACACACCCATTGCATACAATACTTTGCAATTGTACAATGGTAGCAATATGGAGTATCAATTAAACTCCAATCAAAATAGGTAACTATATTAAAACAAAAACTTCTAATCAACTTCCTTAATCTACAAACTTAATAATACTTTAATTAATTATCATAAATAAAATCTCCTATGACTTCTCCAGATTCCACATCATATGTTTTTTAAGGGTATGAATTGTCGTCAAACAACTGTCTCCATACCCAATTTTAGTTTATATGAGCAGAATATGCTGAAATGACGGTGATAACAATTAAATGTCTTGAAAAGCAGAAGTCAAGAGTCCAACTCTTGCTACATTAACCTTACTACCAAAATCATCATCCCTACAATAATAAGAAACCCTAGGAATTTGATTATGAGCTTCAAAACCAACCCTTTTCATGGCTAATTTTTCGTCGTCCTTTTTAACATTTTTCGAGCTTGATTCTCGATTAGTCGTCCTCTTGTAAGGGCTAACATACTTGGCTTGCATATAGCCATTACGCCTCCAAGGTGCAATGTGCATGTTTGCATGCTTCAATGAGTCCCTCATTGCGTTTGTCATTAGTCTCATTAGTTGTTTAAGAACTTGTATTTTTTCTATGATTAATATTGATGGTATCATTTCTAATAACGTGGTGTAACGATTTGTAGGTCGTGCTATTTCGAATTCTCCGGCTAAGAATACTTCAATAATGTATCGTGTTTTTCGTATGTTCACGTCTATGTACTCGTATGTTCCTGCCGGAAAACGGCCTGTTTTCTCCCATCGGGACTTGCAAAGACCTGTGTTAAATTAATAATTTTGCATGAATTAGCAAAACAAAACTTTCATTGGTGAAATATACAAGTGTATAAAGACTAAAGAATAATAATAATTAATTATAAAGAGTCGCTTCTAAGAAGTAGTCAATTTCAAACTTTCAACCTAGCTAATTTTCAACCGCTAAATATTTTAAATTTATAAAATTATCCAATAATTTTCTGAAAAAGCATCTTTAGACCCTATAAAAATCTATCATTTGTACAATTGGTATGAACAAGAACCAATTGAAAAAGGAACTCAAAATATTTTCAAATTATGTATTATGTATATAAAACACCCTTTTATATAATAATATTGCATATAAAGTGTTTTTTAAAAGTAAATATAAAAATTGATTCTTAACCATGAAGTTAGTGAAAATAGTTCTTTAATTTCAATTTTTATACTCCATAAAATAATAATTTAGTCACATTTTCTATTTAAATTAACTTAACATAAAAATTAAACACAACCAACCTATTTAATAAAATTTTAATATATGACCTCATTTTTATGACAAACATACTAAAATTTAATGAGCTCATCATGTCCATGATATTGCTTCATTGTAATCCCTTCATCACTATTTCTAAAAATTAAATAAAAATTAAATTCAATAATAAATGCTATTTCAGATTTTCAGTAGCAACTAAAAAAATACACAAATTCTTGTGAGAGATTATTTTTGATTGGGTTGCCCATAAAGGAAAATATAAAGTAAGAGTACGAATTAAACTCTAATGTATTGGTCCTGAGAGGCGCTTCTCAAAGAGACGATCTCTCAGGAGACTGGCTGAAAAAAATAAGCCATAAGGTCACATACAAACATCAAACAATTTGACAAATTTGAAATCTATTGAATTTGTTTTGGTTTACAAAAATAATTTTTTTTGAATATTACAAAAAATTATTTATATACTTTAATCAACATAAAATAACCTACATATATGAATATGATTAACATATATAAAACACTACTCAAATTTAAATAAAAATTATTTAAAAATAAGAATATTTACTTACCAGCATCAAAGCCCTTGTCACGAAGATGAGCCATCACAAAACGTTTAAGGCTACTTCTAGAAGCATCATTAACACTATAATTGCAATTACCACTAAATAATTTCAATGCATCTTCAATTTCATCCCAAATCTTTTGCTTAATACCATTCTTTTTATTACTTCTACACTCTAATAATAAACTTTGTAACAATTCTTTTCTTTCTTTATCATCTTCGTCCTCATCATTATCAGGTACCTGATTAACGTCACCTGACTCATCACCAGAATCATCACCGATATCTTCATTTATGTTATTAATTTCAATATCAAAATTATAATCTAAATTTATACCACAATCACTTTTCTCGAAAAACGAATTTATAAGATCTGAGAGATCGGGCCCACTCTCAGGCCAATACTCGCTACCGCTGCTACTACCGTCGCACGGTCGTAGCCCACGTGTTGCCTCATCAAAGGCTAATGCTAATCTATTGAATTTTATTGGTATTTTTGCCATCTTTTTTTGTGTCTTTAGGAATATACTATGAGATAAACCTCTTGTTTATATATAGAGAAAAAAAGGCATTGGCCAATAAATGAAGACTAAAGATTGTAATAATGAAGACAAAATGAGGTAGAAATGGTGATAGGGTGTTACCATGACACTTGAAAATAATGATTAGTTAGAAATTATTTACTTTTTTTTTTTGTCTTTTTGGGAAATTAATGCATTTATAGCCCTCTACATTATTTTATTATAATTTTTTTATTTTTCTCTTTTTAAATTTGGGGTTAATATGTGCAACGATGTTAATGAATGTAGACATTGAATTTGCCCTACTTTTGCGTGTAGATTCAAAGGGTTTCTTTGATGAATATAGCCAATTGGAATTTACTATGTAATTTGGAACATTGTAATCAAGGTCAAATTCATTTCAACTTTTTGAAATGATTTTTGTTGTTTAAATTTGATTGAATATTGTATTATGTATAAATCATTTCAAAATAAATGTATAAATATTGTAGTATTATAATAATAAAAAATATTATAGTGGAAAATTTGATATTAATTGATCAACTATATTGTTGGCTCACTCAAAATAAATATATTATCAATCACAATTTTTTGTATGAGACGGTCTCACTGTAAGACATGCTTCATACTTGGGTTAAATAATTCAATAATAGAAACTTTTAGCTTATGGGCTTTTTATTTTGAGGTCGTCTCATCGTGAGACGGTCTCATACATGACGGGCTGATTAACAATTAACTTAATATAAACCAAAGTATTAGGATTGAATTTCTTAAATGAACCATATTTAACTTGACCAATTAGAAGGATAAAGTCCTTTACTTTGTTGTAGCTATCATATGACCTTTTTTTATCAATGAATAATTAAGTTACTTAAAGAAAAAAGGTGGTTATATTATATATTGAACATTCTACTTAATAATATATTGAAAATAAATGTTATACAAAAATAGATGCAAATGATACTCTTCTATGAGTTTTGTGCCAAAAATGGAAGCCAATAGAATGTGGAAAATAGACCATGTTTTGTGTAGCCATAACCCAAAAACATCACAAAAAATGTGTCCATGTCCATTGAATCTAATTCATATGTCTACATACATTTTGTCACTAAAACTCAGCCATGCACCTTGCTCAAATAATGAAATAAACAAAAGCTAATTTTTTTTATATACTTTTATTTAAATGAGTGTTCATTTGTATTGTGAAAGAAATTAAGGTTGCGATCAGGAACGTTCATTTCATTTCATTTCGAATTGTAGATTTTAATTATAAATTCATTAATTAAGAATTTGAGAATGACAAGGTTTGAGAAGTCATTTTCAAATTCTCATTTTTTACCGTTTTTATAACAATAGTGGATTTGACTCAAATTCAAATTTGAATATTTTTTATTTGTCAAACACTAAACTTGAGTAAAATTCATATTTTCAAATGAAATGATCATTCCCAAACATAGCATTATGGATTTTCAATTTAGAAAAAAGACCCTCTCTTGAGAGACCGTCTATACTATAGACGTCTCTCAAGAGCCCAGCCCATATCTCCCTTTTAACTTATAAAACCACCAATCAGTTTTTTTAATTTATCAATTGGGCCAGCTCTAAAACTTGACACGTCTATTGTATAGACGGTCTCAAGTAAGAATTTGTGTTTGGAAAATAATTTATATTTATCTTTAACTATATGAAGTTCACAAATTCTTACTTGAGACCGTCTATACAATAGACGTCTCAAGTTTTGAGGCTGACCCAATTTATAAATTAAAAAAAAACTAATTGGTGATTTTGTAAGTTAAATGGGAGACATGGACTGGGCTCTTGAGAGACGTCTATACTATAGACGGTCTCTCTTGAGAGGGCCTATATGAAGTTATATATAGTGTTTGTTATTAGGATCAATAAAAAAATCTATATTTTTCTATATATAAAATTTGTATATGCATTCGACGTGGTAAAATTTCAGTTAGAGTCATTTGATGGTGTGATGAAGAAATATTATGGTGAAAATAATATTAGTGACATTGCTAATATATGATTTTTAGAATATATTCTGTTTTATTTTTTTTATATGTCTCATTATTCATTGCATGCTTATTGATGCACTAATTTAATCCTTAGTATTATTAATTATACATAATTAAAAATTATACAAAGTTGAGGATAACACTATTTACATTAAGATGAATAACATATAAAAGATGTCACTTGATTATATTTGAACTTATAAATTAAGAATAAATTCAAATTAAAAAAGTAAGAGTAATGTGAAATCTCAAATGAGACATTTGAAGCGAATAAGAAGAAAATTTTTATTTGAGACAGTCTCACAATGCGGCCGTCCTAAATTGGGCTAATTAGCCTGACTAAATTAATCAAAAATTCATATTTATACTTAAAATACTTACTTTTAATAGCTCGCCTTGTATGAGACTGTCTCATGGTGAGATGACATTAAAACAAAAAGCACCTAAGCTAAAAGTTTTTATTATTAAGCTATTTAACCCAAGTATGAGACATGTCTCAGGTAAGATCCTCTCATACAAGAATTTGTGTACTTATAATATTTGATATTTAATACAGTCATGTTAGATGCTAAAATTGACACTTAAAGTTTTACAACTGACACTTTTTACCGTGTTAGAGTAACTACTTATAATCACAAAATGATGACATATAATTTTGAAGTGGTCAATTAGAAAAATATACACCCTCCGAATATTTTTAGTTGTCCCAATTTCTTATTTGGCAAATTCATACTCCCTCCGAATCAGTTTAGATGTCCCATTTCCTTATTTGGCAAAACCATACCAATTGTCCTATTTCCTTTTTTGTCTATCCTTTTTTTATCTAAATACCCACACTTTTCCAATTTTCAATACCTAACTACCATCTTTACAATTAATTTAATTAATTAAAATACCTAACTACCACCTTTTTAATGGACCCCACTCAACCCTTAAAATCCGTGAAATCCCAAATGGGACATCTAAACTGATTCAGAGGGAGTATCAATTGTCCCATTTCCTTTTTTGTCTATCTTTTTTTTATCTAAATACCCTCACTTATACTACTCCCAATACTCAACTACCACCTTTATAATTAATTTAATCAATTAAAATACCCAACGGGCCTAATGGGCCATTAGCTTTTCTATACTTCATAGGCCCAAATTTGTTGCTCCAAAAATGGAAACCATAGAAAGAAGTTTCTAATTGGAAATTGGAAAAATGTGGGCAAAGGTGGAAGGAAAATAAACCGAATTCTAAAAGTCGTACACTTTCTCCGTTTCCTCTGAAGATTTGATGCAATCGAAAGTGATAAAAATGAAGTTTTACATCTCTTGTTAGAAAGGTCAGTGTATTAATTTTACTTCCATGAAGTTAATCAAATGCTTTCCTTTCATTAATTATACAATTATAGGTGTATAATTAGTTTTCACCCCTTCTTTTGTAATTTATCGTATTGATATGAAAATCATTGATTGTTTGCACTATGAATTTTACCATTTTCTAAATTATTGGAGAAAAGATTTGAATTTCTTTGATTTTCATTAGTGGGTTTCAATTATTGTGGTTGATTTGTTTGATAGATTCATTACTTTTAGATTTCGTATGCATTTGATCCTTGATTTTCAGCATCAAATTGAGATTGTTGGGTTATGGTTAGTTCATTTATCGGAATATAATTAAGTTTTTTTTGGATTTGATTCATACTAAGAACCCATATTTTCTCTTTTTTTTAAAGATTGTTTAGTGTAGGGTATGTGCTTTGAAGTTTTTAGGAAGTGGGTACTGCTAATTGTTTGAAATGATTTAGTATATCCGAATGATTGAATAGGATTTTTGATGCTTAAGCATTCATGGACAATGGTGGGAAGATAAGGTTTATGGTTGAATGAATCGAATCATACATTGGATTTTAAGTTTACTCTTTGCCTGAAATTGGAGTTTTAATTATGAAGATTTTGGGGTTTTTATTAAGCAATAACTAGTTGTGGCTCCGCGTGCTTTAAATGGATAGAATACAAGTGTTTAAGGTGCATTTTTAGACATGTTAGTAACGTATTTAGTTGTGTTTCTCGATTGATGCGTACGGATGAAAGAAAACCTTTGTGAATGCTGGGCCGGGATCCTGATGAAAGCCATGACTATAGACTCTAACGAAATATATGTTGGATTGCACATATTGAAGAGTCGAGTATTTGAACTTTGAAGTGGGACTTTTCGCAATATTGATCTTATGTGACCTTTACGGTCCATTTGGTAGATGGTATTAAACGGTGGTGATGGGAATGAAAACTAATGTAACTTTGGTTAAAAAATCTCTTGCTACCTTGATGGCCATACTCGTCCAACTTTTCATTCCAATGCATTACCATTGGGCATTGGGAGAGGTGGTATTAGGAGGTAATGGAGATTTGTAAACACAAAAAACTTTTTTGCGATCAAAGGTTCATTACCATGGAAATGACATGAAACTTTTGATGAAGTTTTACACTATAAATCGTTCCCATTACCACCATTATGGGTTTAGTGAATAGTCTAACTGGTTAAGAATATAAGTGGACATTGAAAGTTCTTCATGTCTTGCTGCCTTAAGAAAGGGGGATGGATAGCCATGCAAGGATCCTTGCAAGTAGACAAATAAGCAGTATTTGGATACAAATTTATGGAAGATGGGGGAAGGGAAATGATGAAATAAATTCATTTTTCCTACTTGGTAAATCAAACGCTTCTAAAATTGGAAAGATTTGAAAGGAAAATACAAGTCGGTGTTTCCCCCTCAAGAGTCATGCCTTCTTTAGCCTCTCTTTCCTATCCCTCATTTCTGGTGCTATGTATTTTGTCTAATTATTGTCTATTTTTGCAGAAACCGTTTTTGGAGATAAAAAAAGCTCTATAGGAATTCAAGAAATCAAGTAATACATACATACAAGTTGATCAATGGATGATGAAATTCTAAACTTCTGGGGTCCGGTCACATCTTCGATCGACTGGTGTGAAAAGAATTATGTTTATTCACCTTTTATTGCAGAGTTTTACAACACAATATCAAATATACCAACCATTGTTTTGACTATCATTGGTCTCATAGTTGCCTTAAGTCAGGGTTTTGAGAAGAGATTTACTGTTCTTCATCTTTCAAATATGGTACTTGCATTGGGGAGCATTTTATTCCATGGAACACTGCAACGTGTGTAAGTATTTGTGTTTTTCCTCCTACATATAATATTTTTACTCTATTCTAGTTTTTGAATTATAATTCTACAATATTTAACTTGATGCAATATTTTGGGTTATTTTGAGTTAGTTATTTCTTTGGAAGATAATGACTTGTTCCGATTTACACTATGTTTGGATAAGATTTCTGGAAGGAAAAGAAAGGGAGAGGAGGCCAGAGGGGAAGGAAGGGAAAGGGAGTGGAGAGAAGATTGACATGTTTTCTTCCAAATCTTTCGAATGTTGGACGGATTTACTTTGTTTAAAATGTGGAGTTTCTCTGTCCAATTTCCGTCCCTCCATTTCCTTCCCTTCCTCCGTTGGTATCCAAATGACGGAAATATAATCCCTCCTTTTCTCTTCTCTTTCTTTCCCTACATTTCTTCCTATCCAAACATAGTGTTAGTGTCCTGTGGTTGATTGGTTGTTGCATATTGTCATTTGAATATTTTATTTGAAATCTTTCATTTCATTCTCATTGTTCAAGTGGTTATATGTTCTAGTTTTAGTAGTGGTTATGATATACACAGCCCTTACGGCCTGTCTGGTTAGTGGTGCTAATGGTGGTTATGGGAATGATTTATTGTGTGAAATTTCATCAAAAGTTTCATGTCATTCCCATAGTGATAAACTTTGATCACAAAAAAGTTTTTGTTTACAAATTTTCATTACCACTTAATACCACCCTTCCTAACGGCCCGTTTGGTAGGTGGTAATAAACGGGGTAATAGGAATGAAAATCTAGTATAATTTTGGTTGAAAAATCTTTTGGCTACCTTGATGGACATGGTTGTCCAACTTTAATTATCTCATGTTCTTCATAAAATTCATTCCAATGCATTACCATTGAGAGAAATGGTTTTAGGTGGTAATGAAATTTTGTAAACAATTTTTTTTTTGTGATCAAAGTTTCATTACCATGGGAATGATATGAAACTTTTCATGAAATTTTACACTATAAATCATTCTCATTACCACCATTTAGCACCACTAACCAAACGGGCCGTAATGGTAATGTATTGGAATGAATTTTATGAAGAAAATGTGATGATTGAATTTGGAGCGATTTTCCACCAAAATTACAATAGTTTTCATTCCCATTACCACCATTTAATGCCACTTACCAAACGAGTTGTTAAAGTTATGTAGTAGCATTCAATGCATTACCTAAAATAATATCCTTAATATTAACCGGTGTCGAATATTTTTTCTTTGATCTGCTGAATTTTCACCATCGTTGGCATTACTTGATTTCTTTGCCTGCAATAGTTGCACGAGATTCACTTGTACATCTTTCTTCTCCCGTTCTCTGTGCTTGCTGCTTCACACTTGGGAGAATAACACAAAAAATGCAATTTGTTTGCGGTTTTCTTACACAGTTACAATGCGGGAATCTTTTGTTTGCTTTGAAAACCTTTACATCGTTGCTGTTACCAAGATTATTTTTTATTAGTGTGTGAAATTTGCTTATCATCTGTTTTACAGGCAACAACAAAGCGATGAAACTCCGATGGTCTGGGAAATGCTTCTCTATATCTACATCCTCTTTTCACCTGATTGGCACTACCGGAGCACAATGCCGACCTTCCTCTTCCTATACGGCGTACTCTTTGCTGTTATACATTCTCTATTCCATCTTGGTATCAGCTTTAAGCTTCATTATGCAGCATTCTGCCTCCTTTGCTTCCCTCGGGTTTACAAGTACTACATCCACACCGAGGATCTTGCAGCCAAACGCCTTGCAAAGCTTTACGTGGCCACCCTATTCCTTGCGAGTCTGTGTTGGCTTTTTGACCGTCTTTTTTGCGAACAGATATCTGGTTGGCCGTTCAATCCACAGGGACACGCCTTGTGGCACATCTTGATGGGTTTTAACTCCTACATCGCGAATGCGTTTCTGATGTTTTGTCGTGCTCAACAACGAGGATGGGCTCCACAAATCGTTCGTTTCATGGGCGTTCTCCCCTATGTGAAGATAAATAAACTTAAATCCCAATGATTTGAGACTTACTCACAGCTGGTGTGTTATACGCTATCCCCGGGTCTAACCCGACTACCGTATGGCAACGAAGTCGATCTTTTCTACCCGATGAACAAACAACGGCCAATGCAACTACACACCATTAACCATACATACTACAAGTCCAAAATAGGTATAAACAGGGAAATTTTTTACCAGCAAACATTTCTGATTGTTTTGTTACCGTATTAGGGTATAGACGACTCTAGATATCGCAGAACGTTATCATAGTTTCCCGTTAGAAGCTTAGTTTCAGATCTGGAAACGCGTATTAAGTTTATATCTTGTTTGTTTGATTGAAAGCTCAGGTTTTTTATTCATTTACCAGCTAACTGTTACACAGGTTGTGAAAGTTCTTGCAGTTTTTCTAGGATATGGTAGGTTATCTATCTGTATGGATGCTAATCTTCTCATTTGTGTACTTTTTATCCTTGCTATCCAACCTACTAAACCAGCTTTGAAAACTCATCTTAACCCGGAATGTGCCGCGCTGAGCCATTAAAAGAGATCGGTTTGCGGGCCGTGATTGGACGGTTAGCTGGTCTGATTCACTTTTCGTTTGTTGATATAATAAGAAATGTTTGGTAAATGGTTTTTGAAATGATTTTGTTAATTTGACTTTTGGCTTTTGACTTTGTGATTGATCAAAAAGCCAAAACACGTGTTAGATAAATGACATTTTAGTTGAAAAGTTGGCTTTTTAGGTAAAATAAAAAAGCTAAATTAGTTTGCTTTTATCATTGACTTTTGGTTTTTTGGTCTATTTTTTCTCTAATAAACAGCCAACAGTCAATATGTAATTTTACCAAATATTTCTTTAAACAACTGACTTTTTCTTCTAGATTATAAGGCAATAAAAGCTATTACTTTTAGCTTGTTAAATAAGTCAACACTTTCCGGTCGAAAAACAAACTAATTAAAAAGTCGATAAACAACGGTTATTTGCCAAACATCTGATAAAGAGTAGGGTAAAATCACTAGAAAGTTTTAAAAAAATTGTGATTGATTATGGAAAGGGACTACCCAAGTGAATGAGGTACGTGTTTTTGTCTTTGGCTCATTGCCATGACTCAGTAAACATTAGAGTTACGCACGAAACTCGTGCTTGCTTCAATTAATTTGTGTGGTTTTTTACTATCACACACTTACATTTGTATTTGCGTGAATACATGATGGGCCCACTTTCAAGAATTTTTGCTCAAAATAATTATGCATTAATTAAACACAAATTCTTACTTGGAACCGTGTTTTGTAAAGACGGCTTTCAAAAGCTCAGTTCAATTCTAAATATATATTGTTACAACTCTAAATATAGATTTAAGTTGGACCTTTAAAAGTCGTCTTTACAAAAGACGGTTTCTTAAGAGAACACCTAATAATTAAATTCCCCAAATTGCTTTTATTAAATTTTTATCTTTCGAACATTTTTTTTGGGATAAGATAGATGTAATGAATAAGTGGCGGAAGGCCGAAACAACTGGCATCAAAAAATGTGTTTTTTTTTTACTAAAAAAGATAATATTTTATGTTTTTATCAATTAAAGCAATACTAGGGTGAATTATTTCATACATGAATGAAATACGTACAATTTTAATACGAAAACAAATTGTGGAAAGATTATTAATGATGAAATGTTGAAAAATTAAAGAATTGTGCGAAAAGTATTACTTGTGCTGTATGAAGTCTTAAATTTAATTGTAATTTTTTTTTAATTTTTAAGTCCTACATATTTTTAAAATGAAAATTAAATAAGTTAGATATAAATTACATGTTTTAGGCAAAAAAATATAGTATATGTAATTCTTGTATCAAACCGTTTTAGGATAAAATAGGTTTATAATAAATCTTTTCAAATAGCTAAAGTGAGTCTTAAATCAGTAACTCTCCTGTGAGACGGTCTTAGCCGTGCAAGTAGCCCAGGCCTAATAACTTTTTAAAAAATATTCTGACATGCTAATTTCAAGAATTAAAGGACAATTTTAAAACTTAAAAATCTTATTTTAAGACTTAAAAGGTCAATTTTAATGTTTTTAATATCAACTTTAATGTTTGAAAAATCATATTATAAAGTTGAAATGAGAATTTAATGTCCTGCAATTAATCTTTTTAGTCTTAAAATTGGTTTTTTAAGTATTAAAATGGACCTTTTTAGTCTTGAAATTGTCAAATTGCATGTCTTAAAATGTCAATTTCAAATTCTTGAAATTTTGAAATTGGTCGTTTAAGTCGTAAAATTGGTCTTTTAACTCTTAAAATTGACATTTTAATTTGTGAAATTCGTAAAAAAAAAAGTACAATTGGATCGGCCCAATAAAATGCGTCTCACACAAGTTTTTTATTTTATATTTTAAAATTACTCTTCATAATAAAAGATGAATAAATAAAAGTAAGTTCGTGCACGTTGTCCACGAGATACGGAGATGCTTATGCACTAATCACTTTTGGGCTATTGCCCTCTCTACTCTCCAATAGACAAATCAAAAATCTCATTTCTAGCATTATCATTTTTAAAGTATTAGATTTTCTTATTTTTTAATTTTTTTTAAAAGGTCAAAATATATACTGTTAAAAATGTTTTTGAAGCAAACCAAAAAATTATAGATAAAAAAGACTGAGAAAATATAAAACAATAATAGCAATTTATAATCAAAAATTTGGTCGAACCAAATTACAATAGGCCATAAGAATAGACTGCGAAAATAAACCGCAGCAGTCGGGCTCCTATCACCCTTCAATGAGGCTAGCTATGATGCTACACACAAAAACACAATTTTCTGTGTGAGACGTTTTTCATATATAAATTGAATAGTCTAAATACAATCATTAGCATATGAGCTAATTATTTTAAGGTCGTCTTATCAAGAGACGATTGCTCACATGAGTAGCTCACACATAAATTATTATAACAAAATTAGGGAAGGAGTAATAACATGTTAATAAAAACACAAATTCTTACTTCAGACTATTCTTTGTAAAGACGTCTCTCAAAAGTCCAGTTCAATTCTAAATCTATATTGTTACAAATCTAAATACAAATTTAAGCTGGACTTTTAAGAGTCGTCTTTACGAAAAACGGTCTCTCAAGATATCACCTAAAAAAAGTATTATGGTCCCAAGTGAAATTTCTTTGAAATTGCCTTAACTTTTGTACAAAAGTGAGAGTGAATAAGAAGCAAAACAAAAGGGAAAACAAAAGAGGAAAGTGAGTTATAAGTGTGATAAAAAGAAGAATGGTAGTTGTATTCATTCATTCTTCAATAAAACTACATTTTAAGTTTGACGGTTCCTAACTTAAATAAATCTTCTCTATTCTTCCACTCTTTTCCTTCTTCTTCATTTAAGAAATAAAATGGAGTGTGTATTTAAGAACACCTTTTTCATGGTCATTTGTGTATTAGTATTTGTTAATGGCGGAAACCGGGTCGAGGCCCAAGTTCACCATGTAGTCGGGCAAGATCCTGGTTGGGAAGTTGCTACTAATATTGCTTCATGGGCTTCGGGCCGAGACTTTTTTGTTGGGGACTTTCTATGTACGCTTTCTCTTTACTCTTCACTCTTCATTCAATTTTTGCTTTTTGTGTGACGTCGGGACGAACTTAAATAACAAATTTATATTCTCATTGAGGCGCATCTCTTAATGAGACTGTCTCATACAAGAATTTGTGATAACAACTTGTGTTTCTTTTTCATGGTTTTGGGTATAAGTCATAAAATTAGTATGTGATGGTTTGCACAAAATAAAACCCAACAAATTCAATTTGAATTTGTTGGGTCTTATCGTGTGCAAGTCGATATATACCAATTTTATGACTTATACCTAAAACCATAAAAAAAGAAGTGAAATACAAATTGTTAGACATAATCTATCCTAATACCAATTAATATTGGAAGAAGTAATCTATCAAGATTATATGATAGCAAATCTCTATCTAATCTTTTGACGTGAGATCGTATATATGGAAATTAATTTCAAGGAGTATGATGTCAATCATCTTTGAATAATAACTCACTACTCGCGTGTTCCTTAAAATTGAATTATTTTTAAGGTAAAGTACAACAAATTCATAGGGATTAAGAGAGTGTGAGTCACAATTTTTAATTAATATATTTTGTGAATATATAGATTTTTTTAAACTTATTTACTATAATTGTCTAAAAACAAAGAGGTAATTAATTAATAAAGAAGTATATTATTATTATTGCTTCACTACAATAAATTTAGCTTTTTGCGACATTGAATTTAGTGGCAATAAAAAAATGCCACTGATTTATATTTTTAGTGTAATAATTATTGATTTTTATTTTATATTTCACCATAAAGTGATTTAGCGACATTTAATTTGGTCTTTAGTGGCATATGTAATTGTCACTATAGTCTACAGTGACATTTGTAAGAAATGTCACTAGATCCTATGTCGCTAAAAATTTTAGTGTGACTTTTTAATAGGCCGCTAAAGGCTCTAATAAATGTCATTAAATCCTCTACATACTATAAGAAATTTGAAATGGTGACATTTAAATTAAATGTCACTAAATATATCCCATTTTGTAAAGAAATTTCTTATTAATATTAGAATTTTTATGATAGTTTCATAACTTTGCTATATATAGAAATTTGAACTAACCAACTTGTATGAAAAGATTTGTGAGGTTTGTTAAAGAAAGGGAAAATTGATTTTTTAGGACACTTCTATTTATCACATATTGGCCAATGGGGAGAGGGTATTATACTATTTATGTCCCACCAATTAGATATTGCAATATATACAAAATGTTACTTAATATTGGCCATAAATAAGTTTAACAAAAAAATGATAATTTTAAAATTTGCCTTTCATTTTTATGTATTTGTGTCCATCATAAATAAAAGGAAAAATTAACTTTAATAATCAAACGTTTCACCCTTTAATTGTGAATAATTCCAATATTGAATGATCTTTTAAGAATAACTTGTGAGTTACAGTTTTAAAGTTTAACTTTTTTGCGAATTACAGCCTTGATATTTATTTTTTACGAATTACAGCCACCAAAATATCAAAGTTTGTAAGTTCAGGCTGAACTAGTAAACTTTAATACTTTGGTGGCTGCAATTTTAGGATAAATGGTCAGAGTCGTGTGTTTTGGCCTGAATTAGTAAACTTTAATACTTTGGTGGCTGTAATTCGCAAAAAATAAACATTGAGGCTGTAATTCGGAAAAAACGCTAAACTTTAACACTATAATTCGCAAATTATTCGATCTTTTAATAAACAGTCTCATAAAAGACGAATTGTTAACTTAATGAATTAGTATCAATTTGATTAAACTAGAAGTTAAGACATACTCCCTCTGTCCCTCTCAATTTGCACCTCTTTCCTTTTTAGGTTGTCCCACTCATTTTGCACCTTTCTTTTTTTGGCAATGGCCCCACTTTCTTTCTTTAAATCTCATCCACAAACTTATTTTCTCTCTCCATCTTAACCACTCATTCCTATCATCCACTTGTTTTTTGTCCTATTCTCCAACCAAATTTCACTTTCCACTAAATATCACCCAATATTTCATGGGTGCAAAATCATAGGGACGGAGGGAGTACTTAATTAAATACATTATGATTAATATGGAAAATTATGGTTATTTATGGCAAATCATAATTCAATTCTCATTAATAAATTATGATGGATTTTGGTATTTAGATGTAATTTGTTAATTTAAATTTCTAAATTAGGGTTTAGCTACTCAAATAGCTTGGACAAGGACTATGTAGTAGAGGTAAAGAGTAAAGAAGAATTTGAGTCGTGTGATGTAAGCAATCCAATCAAGATGTACACCAACGGTCTAGATCAAATCTCACTTCAAGAGGAAGGAATCCGCTACTTCGCAAGTGCAAATCCTGACAAGTGTAAGAACGGATTGAAGCTTCCTGTTCAGATCAAGTCCAAATCAACGGCTGATATTCAATCATCATCATCATCATTTGATAATGTCTTAGCTAAAGAACCCACATCTCCATCTTCTTCTACTAAAATTTGTGGGTCCATATTGATGATCATTGGTGCAATAATTATATATCAAATGGGTATTTAGTTATTATTATTAAATTAAAATCATCATCATTATATCTAATATCCCGCTCAGTGCTGAATCTGGATGTGGTAAGTTGACAAACAATCCATATATGTACTTCCTCTAAGGGAGGACTAGAGGAAAGTGATAAGTTATTATTATTACAATTAATCTTTATAGTTAATTAATTTTCTTTTTAGAGTATATGTACTATTTTTAGAAATTGCTTTTTTGGAATGGTTTATTGATGTATTGAAATTATGCTATGTCTCACTTAATAGAACTATAGAACTAATATATTAGTCTAAAGTTTTGTATTTGTTATTATTGTTACCTTTTACTTATACTTTTCCACGGTACTTGCTATCTCTGACTTTTTACGCAATTTAATGTTATTTTGAGCAATGTACATCTAAAAATTATAAAAACATAATTTATGATTAGACGATTCAAATAAGATTTCACTTGACTATAATTTTTCTTACACATTCGCCGCAGTGTATAAAACATGCTTGAACGATGAATAGTATAACATGTCAAAATCCATTATGTAGCGAGTATTTCAAAATAGAGGAAGTATATGGTTTAACTGATGTCTGAATTTTTTGAGTCATACAATACAAATTTATAGGGACTCCGAGAGGATGACTCATAAGTGTGAGGTGATAGTTTAGTGATTGAGCATAACGAAATATCGATCATTTTAATATGATTATGTTTCGAGCAAAAAAGCCGAAGGACGGCCTATTTTACCAAGTATAAATAGAAGTAATTTTAGAAATGAAGCTTAATCCATTTACTTTATTTAATATTTTTATAATATTTATGATCTTTTTTCAATAATGTTTATTAATATTTTAATGTTTGTGATCTATATATTTTTCCAAATAAATTTAATTTATATATTTTTTAATGTTTATTATGTTCACATTTTCTCTATTTTATTTTATTAATTAATAAAATAATATATCTAATGTGTGAATTGTGATGGCAATATGTTGCACATGCACTAGCAACATCATATATACTTCTATAGTTCTATGTTTCAAAGAAGCCACTTTGAACAAAATTTTATTAGAAGCAAGAATTCAACTAAAGAATAATTGTATAAATCAAAATTAATGATCAAACGTTTGTTCTTCCTCTCAAAATAAACTCTTATATTATACTTCCTCCGATCTTATTTATTCTTCCACTTTGGGTTTTTCACAAATATTAAGGTAAATAGAATTTTTGGGTTGTAGTGGGTATTATTTAAATTAAATAGTAGTGTGAAATAATGATTGTATTGAAAATATGAGAGAGAAAATAATTAAATAGTAGTGTGAAGTAATAATTGTATTAGAAGTATGCGAGAAAAAATAATTAAATAGCAGTGTGGAGTATGGAAAGTGAGGTTTTAAGGGGTAAAAGGGGATGAAAACTTTCCAAAAATAAAAAATATTTTAAAGTAGAAGAACATTTGAAACCACCCGTTATAATAAGGTGGATGAACTTAAAGGAACGAAAGGAAAGGAGTATATTTTAACTCAAAACAATCTATACTAATCAAGTATTGTGATCAACCATTAATTAATAAGGTGAATATAATACTTTGCAATTTTCACTATTATCTGGAAATTAATCATCAGAACACATATAAACCATTATTATAGCAAAAAATAGTTAAAAATGTAATAAAAAAGTAATTTGAAGATAAATACTGAGGAAATAAGCTAGTGTTTTAGGTTTTACAATAAAAAACCTATAATAACAAACGTAGTTGCTGTGGTGTAGTGGTTATCACGTCAGTCTTACACACTGAAGGCCCCCAGTTCGATCCTGGGCAGCAACATTTTTTTTCGTGTTTCAATTCTTTTTCCCTCCTTTCTATTACACCTGCAGACTGCAGCACAGAGTCCAAAACTTGTGTTTTTAAAATACTAATAATGTAAAATGGGTTCAACACTTTATGTGTTAAACTAATTCGAGTATTATGTGTTAAACTTAAAAAAAAAATAAAATTCGAGTATTATTATGTATTTATGTCACACATTGTCCGTGTGTACGACTTCTAAGAATTTAAAAAATATAAGAAAAATATTATTTTGGCCTAAGTTTGTATACTTCACCCTTTTATTATATTTGTTGTAATTGCGTAATTTTAATGATTTAAATATTGAATTATGGGTAACGAAAATTTATAAAAAGTTAATACTATGAAAGTATACGATTATACAATTCAAACAACTTTCACTTGCTACTATAATTTTTGTGCATATTAATCGTAATATGCAAAATAGGCTTGAATTATGAAAAGTGCCTATAACTATGATGTAACAAATATTAGGAAACGGAAAAGTATTACTCCCTCTGTTTCCAAAAGTTCTTCCAGTTTACTTTTTGCACTGTTTTAAAAGTCAATTTTGAGCTTTAATATCTCTAAATACGCATCTTAAAAAATTATAAAAAGATATACATTAAGACGAATCTAACGAGATCTCACATGATTATATTTTATCATCTATATATGTCTTGAAAATCTTAATCAAATTTCTCTCTCCAAAATAGAATATTCTAAACGGGAAAAACATTAGAAAACGGACAAAGTATATAATATTACCAATATTTTATAGAATTATATCTGAATACTTCTCTATCAAATCATCGTTGGATGTCTTAAGTCATTATTCCTTTGTCCAATATTTAACCTCATTTGTTTTTAGCATGAAGACTAATAAATTAGTTACAGTAAGTTAAAATAATAAATTATTTTAAAGGAAAAAATAGAATATAAAGTGTAAAAACACTGAAATCATAATAACAATAAAAATAAAAATAAAAATAGAATTTTGAAACGCATCAAAATGAAAAAATGATCTAAGATATAAATTCCGTTTTCAACTAACTTCAGTGGATTGTGTGATTCAAATTTGTCTAATGAATACTAGTATGGAGCAACAACCATATGGTTGTGGATTGGGCCACCTCATTAAGATTTGCACATTAATACCTCCGAAAATTTGAAATGAATAAGATTATTTATAAAAAAAAACATACAATAAGATCATAATCAAATTTATTCCAAATATAAGCGCCTAATACCCCAGAGCACAGGTTCAGGTCAGTTCGCAGTTATAAAGTGCGAACAGAAGCAAGCTAGTAAAAAAATTAAGTGTTTGTTCGCACTTATTAACTGCGAACAGGTCAAACATGGTCAATATGCTGATTTTAAGACAAGAAATTGTTCGCACTTAGTAAGTGCGAACAGCCCAAACCTCAGGTTTTGGAATTACACGCATAGTTTTAAAATAAGTTTGATTATGATCTAATTATATGTTTTTTTTTATAAATAACCTTATTCATTTCAAATTTTCACTATCTCCGTACTAGCTATTACACTAGTGAAATATTTCACAAAACTTAAGAAATAGTGTGTATGACCATTTAAATTGTAAGGATAATATTAAAAAATAGTTAAAATATAGGGACGAGAATATAAAAAAATCCGTGTAAAAAAGAAAATTATACCATAATAAAAGTGACAAAATAATTAAAAAAAAGTGTGGCAATCTCCTAATATTCACTAGCTCAGTCTTCTCTTACTTCTTTTATATCTATTACAAGATCTCAAAATCTTTCTTTTTGTAGTAATTTATCTATTACAAGATCTCAAAATTTATTATTCTAATAAGCCAACCCCAAAAAAAGGATTATAATTCTTAATCATCTCTTAATTATGTCAAAAGAAGTTGATTTAGGAGTAAAACTCTTTTACTATGATTCATTATCAACATTCATATTAATGATTCTTTTACTTGTATCCTATGCATTTTGCTATTTCTTTGTAAGGAAATTGCCAAAGGGTATTCCAAGGTTAATATCTCTTCTTGGTGTGTTCTACATTCTTGTTGATGCACCTTGGTACTTCCCTTCCTCAATCTTCCTTAGAGGTCTTGCTTCTTTCTTTATTTCATGGATGTCTTCTTTCAAACTTGTTCAATTCTCCTTTGATAAGGGTGATGTTATCCTTTGTAATTCTTATGTAGAGTTTGTTGCAATTGTTTCTTTTCCTTTCAAAAAAAGAAATAAATTTTGGTCGTCAGAGAAGGATCAGACGTACACAGCCTTAAATCGGTTGGATATGAGTCATATTCAGACGATGAAGTCTAAGAAGGATTGTGAGACGTACACAACCTTAAATGAGTCAAATAGGATTCATGATCAAATGAAGTCAAAGAAGGATCAGACATATGCAACCTTAAATCAGAGTATGAGTCAAGTTCAGAAAAAATCTAAGGAGGATCAGATGTACACAACCTTCAATAAGTCAAATATGAATCCTGTTCAAACAAAATATGAGAAGGATCAGACTTACACAAGCTTAAATCAATCGAATACAAGTCATGTTCAGACGAAGTCTAAGAAGAATCCGATGTACACTATCTTATCAAACATCGTCCAATTATTGTTAGATAATGTACTTTTAGTCTTAGCCCTATCAATTTCAATTTCAACTCTAACACATGAATTAATGATAATTTTCTTAATAATTTTCACAATAGTACCATTGTGTAGAATAATAATGCCACAATTGGAGCCAATACATATCTTGAAGGAGCCCTATAAAGCAACTTCCATACAAAATTTTTGGGGGAGGAGATGGAATCAATATTCTTCTTACATTCTAAGAAAAACCGTATATAATCCGACCCAAAAATTGTCCGAGCCTTTGGTTCGGGTTAGTGTAGGAAAGATTGTTGCATTGGTTGTAACCTTAGTGATATCAGGGTTGATGCATGAAATGATGTTTTACCACATGACTTGTGGAATGAAACCTACTTGGGAAGTCACAAAATTTTTTGTTTTACAAGGAATTTGTATGGCTTTGGAGATCGGAATCAAAAGGTTTTGGGTTCGAATCTTAGGCTGGCCATCGATTCATCAAGTTTTTTCAGTGCCATTGACACTTGGTTTGGTTATAGCTATGTCTTATTGGCTAATTTTTGTTCCTGTTTGGAGAATTGCAGGGAGGGAATGTGTTAGAAGAGGCTTGGGAGTTGAGTTGATTGAGAGACTATTGCTTAAGTTTTAAGAGTGAGTAAAGGTAGTGTTAGTCAAAAACAACTACCAATTGCCAATGCTAAAAGTATTGCTTGAGTAGGGATGGTTTGTAGCTTTGTACGTCTATCTACGCCAGATGTTGGCTTTATAAACGGAATTTACTGAATATGATGGTATGATATGATATGTGTGTTACGTTCTCTATTCTACATTATTAATTTGACAGGGTCAAAGATTAATAAATTTTTATTAATTAATTCCTCTAAGTCACAAATACAACATTTGTGTCATGGTTTTTTATTTGTGGCAGGGGTGTTCAAAATTACCCGATCCGCCGACATGCTTCATAAATGGCGGGTCAAAAAATGAAAAAATTTAGAAAAGTCCGGGTCGGGTCATGGGCCGATTTCTAATTGATCCGGGTACCCGTTAATGACCCGCTTATTTATTATATATACTTATTTTTTTTAATACAGCGTTCATAATTTCAATTATAATAATAATACTATTTTTCTTTATTTATCTTATTATCATCTTATTTGATTTTTAGCATCATTGTTTGATTGATCTGATTGTATTGAGTTTTAATGATGTTGAAATTATTTTCAATGTAGCTGTTTCACTGGCTCTTATGCATATTTTAAGTTTACTTTGAATGAGAGTCATTGCAAATACTAGTTCAAGGGGAGAAGAGTTCCATAGTCATATGTAAATCCCACATCAATCCTGTATCTTGATAATCCATTTCAACAAATAACAAGTGTAAGAAATGATGTAGTCCTGCCTAACTGCCTGTGCAATGTGCAATGTGCAATGTGCAATGTGCAATGTATGATACAGTTTTCTGAATTTCTTAGTGAATGATTTCTGGTATCCGGTGTTCCGACCCGTCTTAATCGGGTATCCGCATTAAATGGGCCGGGACACAGGCGGTTAAAAAAGGTACAGTACTCGGTAATGAACACCCCTAATTTGTGGTACTCTCCAACACATAGAAACCACAGTCCAGGGGCGAAAATGTGATCCTTTGTACTTTTGGTTTCGACCCCCCTTACTAAATACTATATAATTTAGGAAAATTTGACATTAATAATCCAACCTTTCACTCATCCGCTACAAATAATCCCACCTTTGGATTATTTTCTAATAATCCAACCTTTGTGATAAATTTGCCTACAAAATACCTTATTACTAATAATGGGTAATAATAGGGTATGTTGCTAGCAAACTAAATTAAAGGTCGGATTATTCACAACGAACTAAGGGCAAACGTTGGATTATTAGAAAATAATCAAAAGATTGGATTATTCACAGCGGATGAACAAAAGGTTGGATTATTAATATCAATTTTTCCTATAATTTAAAGAGTACATATTTGTAATAAAAATTACTATAGCTCAATGTGAGGTAACATATTTGTAATTTAAAGTAAAAGATCAAACCCAAATTTGAACTATTATTTTTAATAGATTAATAAATGTAATTTACATAAATTCTCGTATGAGACGGTATCACGGTGAGACCATTTTAATTGCCTTGGCCCAATGTACATTTATTTTTAAAGTGATGACTTTTTAATCTTAAAGTTACACTTATAATCAACCTTAAAGTAATTACTCAAAGTGATCACTTAGACAAATGTGTTTACTTGTATAAATTCGTCTCGTGGTGAGACGGTCTCATATAAGACGGGCTGATTTAATTTATACTACAAAGTCATTACTATCTATCTTTCATAATTCACATTCATCCTTTTTAGGGTGTGTCTTTATATTTTTGTTATTTTAATTTTAATAGTAATTTTTTTGGAGATTAAAAAGACAAATATATGAAGTCACAAAAACTTAGTTTCTTTTTCAAAAGGGTAATTATAGTGAAGCTTAAAACTCTATTTGTCAAATATAAATTTTGCTAATTTAAGCTAATTTATTCTATATGATTTAAATTTTTATAATTTAACTAGTTTTTATATAATATATAACTTCTTAGTATATCGACAATTCGGCCCCATAACTGTTAATCCTTGCTTCGCGCCTGCCAAAGTCCCTCCATGACAAATTAGATGTTATCATATTTTTACATATATACATACATAAAATATACTAAGTAGTAAGTACAAATCATATTTCAACAATGACTACATTTTAATTCCTAATGTCTATGCAATCTTATTACTTTTATTTATTATTTTCAATTATAAATTGTAAAACTTCTAATTAGGGAAAGTAAAAGTAAGAAACTCTGAATGTTATATTACTTCCTAATATCTAAGAAAAATATTGTTCAGTGCATATTTATTACATATATTTATTATTTTCGATTATAAATAATAGGAAAAATTACCTAGAATAATCCAAACTAATCAAGACTTTTCTACAATAATCCCATCTGTTGATTAACCATGAACAATTCCAACTTCGAGGGGTATTTTCCTAGAGTAAACTTGGGTAACCCGATGACATGCTATAGTAGGTAATTCACCAAAAAAAATAAATTAAGTATTACTTTAAAATTAGAAAATATTTTTGAAAATTACATAAAAAATTCTAAATAATAAAAAAAATCATAAATTTTTTATGAATATTTTTTAAACATTTTTTTCGATATTTTATTTTAATTTATCTTTTTTTAAAAAGAATAAAACTTGTTATAAGTCATCCGGTCATTGGGTTTACTCCAGAAAAATGTCTCTCAAAGTTGGGATTATTCATGGTTAATCAATAGGTGGAATTATTGTAGGAAAATCATGAATAGTTTGGATTATTCTAGGTAATTTTTCCTAAATAATAATACATCTAATTAGTGCAAGTAAAAACAACAAACTTTGAATCTTACTTCCTAATATCTAGGAGCAAAATAGTTCAGTGCAATCTTATTACATATATTTACTATTTTCGATTATAAATCGTAACATGTCTAATTAGGGCATCAAACAAAAAGTAAAAAACAACAATATAGTTTAGTGCAATCTTATTATATATATTTATTATTTTCGGTTATAAATCGTAATACATCTAATTAGCGCAAGCAAAAGCAAGAAACTCAGAATCGTTCAATAAATCCTCCATATCCTTTTCCTCTAGGAACAACCATGCTTCAATTCCTTCATTACCACGTGAATCAATATGATCGGTAAAAATAATAAAATTTTTTGAAGGTGGTGCCCTACCATCAAATGGTACTATCCATTTAGGCTTACCAAACCCGAAATCAACTTCCTTAAGCCCAAGATTACACCAACTAGTAACCTTAAACAAATCTGTCTTATAACTTATCATAGCATTAACTTCAGATTCTGTCTTTGTATAGAAAGCCTCCACACCATTTTCCCCTTGATAAATTGCAACTTCATTCTTAATATTCAAAATAATTGAATGGATCTCCTTGACAAGATCCGTCAACCCGGATCCATCCTCAGCATGGGCTTGCATACTCGTAAAAAGATTACCAATGGATCCTTTTGGAAGGGGCGGGTTAGTCCTGGCCCGCATATCCACCGTAAACATAAGACTACTTGACCCGGATCTTGAACTCCATAATTTATTCCAAATAAAGGCCGTCAATGCTTCAAATCTTGTAGGTTTTAGTACAAAATTATTTGTACCTTTATTTTTAAGGACACTTAAAGAAACATTGCTAAATATGAAACTTCTTGCAATAATTTTAATTGATTTACTTTCTATTTTGGGTTGAAATAAAATGGGCTTAAGATCCAAACTTGTTGGAACAAATGCCTTGAAAGTGGACTCAAAATCCGGCTCAAACCCAGACTCAGACCCAAACCCAGATGCAGACCCATCTTGATCGTAACATTTCTTGTTAGCCAAGTAAGCCCAATATTTCAAAAAAGTCCCTAAGGAAGTTCCATCAAGGAATTTATGGAGCATATAACAACCCATGACAAATCCACCACATTGAAAAATGTTAATTTGAAATGCTAAAGGGACTAAATCACAAAGATTTTGCCCTAGGGAAGATATATCTTGTGGAGGGAGTAACTTGTGGAGCAAGTTAAGTTTATTAGGGTTGTTAAAAAAAGTAGAAATAGGGCAATTTACATGAGTTTCAATGAAGGGTATTCCATGGTCATTACAAAGAATAGTTGAATTATCAATACAACGACCAGCAAGAGGGTAAAATATGGTAAGTGTATTAGCAAGTGAGGTTTTTAGAAGATTTGTATTAATGGGTGTTCCAATTGTTTTGGGGTAGCAAAGAAGGATTGGTATGTGGAAGGGTGGGAAGATTTGGTCTACATATGATAGTGTGAAGGATTGGAGATGTAATGGTGTTGGAGAGGATGGTTTTATTGTCTCTCTTGATACTAGTTTTACTTCCATTTTCGATCGGGTTTTGATTATCGCCACCTACTTAGGTTCCTGTCGTAATATGAGAAACTTATTATTAAAATTTATTTTAGGAAATATACAGGGTGTTTGGCAAAATAGTTTATTGGTCAAAATAGACAATGTTAATGTTTAGTAAACTAGCTGGTTGAAACAAGTTATTATTATGAATAAGTTGTTTTTGAACAAACTGATCATAGTAGTGGGTTCAAAATTAGCTGGACCAGTTAATAAAATTAGTTGTTCAAAATCAATCATTGTAATCGGCAATCTATTCATTTGCCAAAAAGCCCCACAATAAATTCCATCATAAATCACAATAATATTTTGACTTTAATTTTTTATATTATATGTTCTACATTTCAATAATTGTTATAAAATTTGAAACCAAATATCTAGATATACTAACAGATGCATATCACGATAATTCAATCATGGAGCATAATATAATACAAAGAATATCGTGAGAAAAAAAATAAAATAATAATATCATCTACTTATCATTTAATTTGTAAATCCAAATATGTTGAGAATATTTAAAAAATATATATCTTGATGTAGCTCGATAAAATATTTTATCTCATACGCATAAGGATGTATTGTAAAAGATAAAAAGTATAAAAATAATAATATTAAAACCTTAATTATCCCATCTTCAAAAAAAACCTTAATTATCCCAAAAAATTAAAATCGACTGCATACCGCATTAAATCAATTTCAAATTAAATGGCATCCACATAAAAGTATTCCAGATTTTGATGTGTTGCAATAGTTGATTGAATAAGGCAAAGTATAAATCGATCTATTAGATGTGACATGTACCCAAGTAGCATGAAGGTGTAGCTGATATTTGATTATAGTGTTTGATTTCACCAGTTGATTTAATTAACTGGTTCGACCAGTTGATTTTGAACCCGCTGTTATAAGCAGTTTGTTCAGAAACAGCTTATTCGTATCAATAAGTTGTTTCAACCAGCTAATTCATCAAACGCTAGCATTAGCTGGTTTGAACACCCAACCCTCTATTGATATCAAAATAAGTTAAAATTACCCAATAAGCTAATTTGCCAAACACCCCCTAATATTTAGGTTGTAAAAAAATTACCACACAAACATAATAGAAAGACACAATAAGATCATAATAATTCAAATAAATTTTAAAAATCTACCAAATTGGAGAAAGAAAAAAAAAAGGAAACAAAAGGGAATAAATTAAGCAAAGAAAATACCTTAATCTATTAGTTGATGAAGATGAAGCAATTAAATAGTTGATGAAATGGAAGGATATATTTGAGAACACAATTTGTGAAGAAAGAAAAGGGAGCTTTATAGTTTATAATTTTATATACACTATATATTTTTTTATTTTTTTTGGAATTAATATACACTATATAGTTAAGTCATTCTTCCTTTTAACACTTGTATTAGGTCATCTTGGATCAAATATTCTTCTTTGTTTGGTTGTAACTTGTGGCTAGGTTTTGAGTGTACTTAAATAGTTGTTGACTTATTCCATGTGACATGCATGTTTTCAAATTAAGTGGCAAACAAACATTATAATGTGGGACATCTTTTATAGGCTCATAAAGGCGTATCTCTTTGAGAGAACATGATCTTAATTGATCCTAACGATCCTGTCCACAATCCCACCATTGATTAATATTACTAATCAAATAGGCCGTAATTATTTCCAGGGCTAATGTACGAAAGACGTGGGCATATTTATGTGTTGTTGTGGATGATGATAGTATAATTGATAGCGACTTCACATGCGGCTGCAGCCTGCAGGTGCACTTATTGATAAAGGTCGGAGAGGGCCAATTAAGCTTTATGAGTGACCATTTACATTTGTCTAGGAATAATGTTGGGCATATTCATGCAAAAATGTCGTGTATATATGTAAAAATAAAATACTCATTTATTATTTTTTTAAAAATGTTATTTTAGATGTTAAAATTAACATTTTAAATATTATAAATTTATAGTAATATTAAAGTTTTCTTAACAATTTGAACCCTTTATATTGACATGTCTCATTATGAAACGATTGCACAATATAAATAGCTATTTGATTGATCTTTTCTTTTTAGCTTGTAGGTTTTTGAAAATAATAAAACTAATCAAAAGCAAACAAAATAAATGGGATGGTAATAAATTACAAACAAAAAAAATTAGTACGTAAATATTTGAGTTAGTATAAGTAAATAACATTTATTTATGAGTGTAGTATATCATTCTTACATGTCTCCATTTTATAAAATGACTTTTGAAATTTTTATTTTATCTTTTTTTTATTTTATTTATTTTAATATTAATTATTTTATCATTTTATGGTTATTTTAATTAGAATTTTCATTAAATATCTCAAGGGCGCAAAAGTTGAAATGGACACTTCATAATCATAACCACGCTCCAAAAAAGTACTACCCTCAAGTTTCAATCAAGTATTGCTTCAATCTCAAAGAATAAAGTTTATTTTCTTTTTGAGTCCGCTTCAATTGAATTAAATCCATCGGTTATTATTAAAATTCGCCATCCTTTTCATTTTATCGTAATCCCTTAGATATTGAAATTCTAAAATTGTCCCTGATTACTTTTCAAACCTTTAATCTCTAACATTTCTTTAAAAACTTTCTCCGAACACTCATTGAACTAAAACAAGCTAAAACTAAAAATTGAATTACAATGGCCAACGAAAATAAGCATCAATATGATTGCAGAATCGATATGATTGTGTTAAAATTTGAGACATATTCACTCTAATTGCTAAAACTTTAAATAGAAAAATCGTATAATTATAATATTTGAGGCATTATTACCTATACTTCAAGATCTTTCCAATGATATATTATATTCCCAATTCCGATAACCGAGCGAGAAATGACGATTGTTTGAAGTTTATTTGTGCTGAAATTTGATACATGTTTATTCTTTTGGTTATAACTTTTTATAGAAAAATCCTATTAGTGCAAGATTTGCGGCATTAGAAACTAGACTTCAAGAGCTTTCCAACGACATATTATATGCCCAATTCTGACATTCGAGCGAGAAATGACGACTGTTCAAAGTTTGCAGTAATTTCTAACGATCAGGCCATGGTCCAATCGCACAAAATGTGCGATTCCACCATGGTCCAATTGCACAAAATGTGCGATTCCACCATGGTCCAATTGCACAAAATGTGCGATTCCACCATGGTCCAATCACCATGGTCCAATTGTTGAAGTTTTTTTTTTGACGCACATGGATTAAATTCGCAAACTTTAAGCGTGTTATTCTCGCTGATTGTTAGAATTGGGCATATAATATGTCTAAAGCTCTTGAAGTCTATTTTCCAATGCGAAACCTTGCACTAATACATTTTCTATAAAAGTTATGGCAAACAATGAACATGTATCAAATTTCAGCAAATACTTTAAACGATCGCATTTCCATCTGAATGGAATATAATATATCATTGGAAAGATCTTGAAGTCTAGGTTCTAATGCTACAAATATTGTTGTAATGTGATTTTCGTATCAAAAGTTTCGGCCAAAGGAGTGATTATGTATCAAATTTCAATACAAAACGTGTGATCAAATTTACTTTTCGATTTTAAAAATTATTTTCTTTACTAAAATTTATATTTTTATTTGAATTTAATTATTATTGAGAAATTTAGTTTAGAAATAATAATGGTTGATTTTATAATTAAAATTGAATTTAAGGGCATTTTAGTAATTTTATTAAAAAAGAGATGGCCATAAAATGAAAAGGGTGGCGATTTTTAAAAATTGGGAATCCATTTTTATTTACACTCTTTTGTTATTTCTCATTCACTCATTTAACTATTTTTTTATAGAGCTAATATCTTGAGAGACCGTCTCTTGAAGAGATATATCTCAAATTCAGCCTTTTAAAGATTAAGTTTAGTTACTGTATTTTTAATGCCTACTTACATAATCCTTAAATGCTTGTTTACCATATTCTTAATGCATACTTTCAATATCTTAAATGCCTACTTACATCATTCCTGATGTATACTTACAATATTTTAAAAATATATAATGAGACGATCCAATTTGAAATGGTCTCTCTAAAAGACCGTCTCTCACAAAAATTTATGTTTTTTATATTATCCATATTTTCTTTTATTTTTTCATAAAATATACTCCATCTATTCTTAAAAATGTATCCATATTATTATAACTAACAGTTTTACTTCATTTGTTCATATTCAAATATTTATCATTTAAAAAAAAATGCTTAGATGGTTTTACAAAATTATAAATTTGTCGTCAATTGATTCTTCTAAAAACCATAATTATTGCTTGATTTTGAGATTTTTTAAAACGCCAAATTTCAAAACTTTCTTTTCCTCTTCCTCTCTCTTCAACTTTTCTATCATCGTTATCAATTTGTTATTCTTCTTTCATTATAAATTATATTTATATTTCCACTAAATTATATTCATTATCAATTTCAAAACTAATGGATGGAAAAAAAAAGAGAATTTCATTATAAATTATATTTATATTTTCTATAATTAAATATTTCCACTATAACATAAGGTTCTCTCAACCTAATTTAGTCTCATTTTTCTCTAAACGAAGAGAGCACAATTTAACCGTTTTAATTCCCCTTTTTTATTTTTCAACATATTTGTATTTAAGGCTATTTCTTTGAGACAGAAAATACTACAGGCGATTTCTTTGAGACAGAAAATACTACGTTCCCACAACAAACTAAAGGGTGGAAACAAATCCTAATTATAGGTGCAAGTCCGAGTTATTCGGACACACTAAGCTTATAACTGATAAAGATACTATCTATATCACAACTCACCAGGACATACAAGGAAAATGTTATCGATTCTCGCCACTTACAAAAAGAAAAAAAAAATCTTCCCCTCTTGCTAGTAAGAATTTTTTAACCCACAACAAAATTTAAAAAAAAAAAAAAAGATATGACATTGTTTGGTAAATGACTTTTTAGCCGGGTTTTTAATTAACTTTTAGCTTTGGATTATAGATTAATTAATTAATGAAACATCCAAAAAACTAACTAGAAGCCAACAGATTAATGTGATGGTGAAATACGTTAATACAAACTAATCTACTCCCTCAAGTCCTAAAACTTCTGAACAATATCGGCCTGAGACGATTTGGGTTTGCTCGCTAACTCCTCCAAACAGCCACTTTTAATCCAAGTTTCTTCGATCAATAGGACCGAATGAGCGTCGTACATTCTTATTCAAAGAACAATGACACAGTCTTACTCCCACGTGTATGGCGTCCGCTACATGATTGTGGAACCTTTTTAGTTGAAACAATATGACGGAGTTGACAAGTGATTCGAGAACTAAAAAAATCGAAAGCACCTCAAACTAAGAAAATGTGTCAAAATCACAAAATAAATAGATTATGACATCGGTAAGATTTACAGTGTGGGCAAGGATCAAACACGAACACCTTCCGAAGCAAAAAAACTTGTAAAACATTGATTTAATTGGGTGGCTAAAATATACTAGTTATGAGTCAAGGACACTTACAACTAGTTACCAAGATGGATCTTATGGCATTCAGTGTTGCTGCTGCAGCTCGTACACCTGCATGTACGCTTCTGAAAGAGCGACCATCTGAGGAAGCGTTTCTGAAACGTGCAAATCCTGAACCTCGTACCTGAAGATTTCAAAAGATCAAATGAAAAAACCCCATTTAAATGAGCCAGAAAGCAGATCATCGATCAAACGAACCTCAACCGAGAAATAAACTAACTAATGCTATGTTTGGGAATGTTGATTTCATTTGAAAATGTGCATTTTACTCAAATTTAGTGTTTGGCAAGTAAAAGATTTTCAAATTTGGATTTGAGTCAAATCCACCAATGTTTGAAAAAATGGTTAAAGATAAGTATTTGAGAATCCTTTCCCTATGCCTGTGATTCTCAAATTCTTCTTTAATGAATTCATAATTAAAATCTACAATTACAAATGAAATACTTGTTCCCAAACGCAACCTAAAGGAATTTAAAAAGAGGCGTAATCAAATCGTAATAGACTTAAGAGGCACCGAGTTAAGCATAGAAATTACCATTGTTCCTCTGACTTCCTTTGAACGAAGACTCTGTATGATCCTTCACTGGGCTTGCCTTCATGGACAATATTTGCGATTAAGTCATATTTTGACCTCCATTTCTCGTTACTTTTTGGAGCGGGCAGAGGAATATAGTCCTTCAGCTCGAGATTTTTAACAGGAAAATTAACTGACAAGAAACAATTGTATCAGGAATACGAACTATAAACTTCAAAAAAGAGGAGCACGAATGCTCTACATGCCAGAAATTTCAAACATGTACAACAGACCCAGGACCAGGAGCGTACACAAAAAGCTGTTTTGGCTCAGCTGGAAAGCGAGTAAATCGTCCAAGCAAGCAACTTGGAATTAATACTCTCATTAGGCTCTTTTACGGGATTATCCTTATAAGATGACCCAATCAATTCCCATTAAAAAGAAAGGAAAAAACATGCTTGATAACAATGTTTCAGAGCTTAAGAGGACATAACCCATCAATTCAAGGGTTTTTCACTTCAAAATGTAATTTCAAAAACCATATATGTATGAAAGAATGGAGAAAGAATAAAACCCTACAATTATTTTTACTAGGCACACAAATATTCTAAAAATTTTACTGTTGACACTTATGGAGAATCAAAAATATTATACGAAATGAGACACATAAAGTAGCTCCGTAGATTGCTTTTAGAAAAGTGTTTTTCACGATGGTAACTTTCTATAATTTTGAACTACGTGTATCTATATTCAATGGTCATCAAACATATAAACCTAGAAAATTTAGTGCTTTATCAAAATGAGTTGAGGACTTGACGTGTACCCATGATTACATGAAGACAATGATCATGAAATACAAAATCTATCCTTCTCCAGCATGCCAACATAATCTATGGGGGTTTTAAGAAAAGGTATGGTAATCAACACTCTTAGTCAGGGATTACTAACGCAATTTGGCTATCTCAACTTCCCAAAATCATAGTATTAAAATCTCCCATTCCCTCCCCAAATGGCTTCACAAAACACCCAAACATCTCTAACCCTTGATCAAATTTGACCAACCAAGAAGAGCAGTCATGATTTCCATTAGGCCTTGACCAAATCAACACAAGTAATCTCCAGACTATTCCTGGACACACGGACATTGGTAGAAAAATAGTTCATAACTTAGCCAAGTCTATACTTGGACGCGTACCCAGATCGCATATGAGTTTTCTAATCCAAGTAACATAGAATTCAACTGCACCAAACAACATCAACAATTTCCACCACTACCCTTTCTACCAACACCACCTCTCACCAGCATCCCCACATTTGCGCAGAAAAATATCCCACACCCCCCGCTCCTCCAACCACCTTCATGGTTTCATAACTTAGCCAAGTCTCATTCACCACCAGCGGCAGCAAGGCAGCTACACAATCGACCAATACTGAGCATGCCATTCATAGTATAAGTTTCCTCCACTTGAAAATTATGGCATCACCACCATAAACAATTGCCAATACATTTTCAGTATAATGAATTTGTATCCCCACTCACACAACATTATGATTATATTCCTTATCAAATCCTTTCCTATCATTACCCTTTCTTGATTGCTTTCCTTTCATAGTATGAAGCAAGTGGCTCTTACTATAGTTGAGACTTGAGAGATGGAATAGTGTTTGGTGTAGTCAGCACATAGTGCCACAAAGAAGCTTTAGGTCGATCAAGTAATCAGCCAAAACATACATAGAAGGTGTTTGGGTAAAAGGACAAAAAAAATAATACGGAAAAAATTTGCAAGTCCCGAATTCTGATGATACAAACAAAACTTCTGATGCGAGCAATCAGCCAAACCAATTACATGATACTTACCAAGTGTGGGATTCTTTTCAACAAAGAAATTGTTTTTAGTGAATCGCCGCATGTGCAATATTATGTAAGGTGGAAGCTTCTTCACACGATACTTCATCCTAGCTATTTGAGGACGCACAACTTCCGTTATGGTCTCCCCATCAAACTTCTTTAATATGTTGAAAAGTGGAACCTATGAAGCACATTGATGAATCAAAACCATAAGAACATCAATAAAAGACAAAAAAAATTAACATGCGGAAATGAAAAGGATACTTAATGAAGAGAACCATATAATATTAAAATGAAAACAAGCATGGTGATGAATAATGAAAACAAGCCATGTTTATATCTTTGATGCACAAACATTTTTTAGGTTTTGATATGTTTAGGAGGAAAACTTTCTCTAACAACTTTTGCTTCACCATTTTATATTCCATAACAGAGCACGCAATTGACCATAGAAATCAGAGTCCTCCTGGAACCTAATTATAGCACTACTGCTCATAGTTGGATGATATGGGCATTATCACATCGAATAAATGGTCACGATATAATGGTGAATTGATAATGCGTGCCAACATCGGACCAGACCATAAAATATCCCTTGAACCAAATTAATACGCAAATTGGTATCACATTTACAATGCTAATAGTATCAGTTCGGATGATTTACAAACCTTTGCGACCCAGCAAAAACAATACAATGTGGCTTTGTTTCACACCATGTTACCAACTCAATGCACGTAGATAAAGTGACAACTAAAAGCACTCACGTAAATCAAAGGCTTTAGAGAAATCTAAAAGGAAATTGCAATAAAGCATCAAACCTGAGGGATGATATTTTTTTCCATCACATCTTTGAAAAGTGGTGGAGGCGGCAAATCAAGACCAAGCATTAAAAATGGCATTTCATAGATTTCTTTGACAACATTAGGATTCTGGTCATCAGCACTTTCTTTTCTCTCAATAGTACCTTTACTCTGAATCTCTTTCTCAACTTCCAGTACTCCCTGCAAGTTAAACCAAGTTAATGAGAAATACTATATGAGCACCAAAAACAATGCCAAAACCTTAATCCTAAAATATGGGAGGTATTAAAAATGTAAATAGGATAAAAAGGTTACCTGGAAGCACTGATAGATGATACTAGTATTTTTCTTTGAACTTTTAAGATTTGCATGAAGGGTATTAAGTAGCCAGGACAAAAACTCAACTGGATCAGATTGTGCACCTATTCGAAACCGCTTTTTACTAACTTTCATCACAGCCTGCAAAAATTCATGGGGACTAACCTGCATTGTTGTAGCAAATATTAATATACTGCATTGACGGGTGGCAATTTTTTTATTATAACAACAGAACATGAAACATATCCATATCTATACCTGTCCCTTGAAATTTCTAGCATGCCAAATTTTACGAGTGAGCTCTCCAAAGCGTTGAACGAGGGGAGATTTACAATGTTTGTAGTTCTCTGGAATTAGAAAAAAGTTTCTCAAGGGAGTTACACGCATTAGTGCTTGAATGGTAACATTCACAAAATCAGTCTCCTTGATATTATTCAGTCCGACCTGAAAATAAAACAATTCAAAAACCTTACACTCCACAATCTGCTTTAACACTGAGAGAAAATATCAGTCCGTACAAATAAGTTTATAGAAAATAAAATCCAAGGAAAAACTCTTCCACAGCTGTCTAGATTCAAGACAGAATACATACCAATCCAGGGAGGTATTCAGAACCATCAAGAGCTCTCGACCATAGTTTGCTTCGATCTAGCTGTTCAACTTGTTCCATGGTAAACCTACATAAGTAAACCAGGAACATCAGCAAAGAAACACTGCATGTACAAAAGGACAAAACTACAAAAAAAACATCATCTTTGAGCACACATCATATATGACATGCAGATAGATGTTGATATTAATGTTGTACATAGTGATCATGTGATATATTAAATAACTAGTATCCCAAAAGGTACAGAAAACATAAGCCAAACCTTGGGTTTAGAACGTGACGGATATCATCTAAAGATGGGTCATTGATCTCATATCCATCAGGTAAGCAATAAACTTTCTCAGTCTTCAAATTAATGTAAACATGATGCCCTGCCTCCAAGCTATGAGTATATGCATGAGACTTGTGTCCTCTTCCTTGGTAATACTTACCACACACAAGGCATGCATATACATTCAGGTTTGTAAGGGAGATAGAACAAAACTTCTCAAAATCAAAATCTAAAACCTGAATGAAAACAGGAGAAATCGGAATCAACAGTAAAAACATCAACATTATATCCCCATATAAAGAGGAACGGACATATATTACTATTCTCTGGTATGTGGCAAAACAAATATATTTCTTGACTTAGTCCAAAAAACCCTTGAAATAAACATGAAATTATGAAAATCTTAAAACAACAATTGAACAAAAGCACTAATTTCAACCTACATAAACCCCAACAATTTTGAAAAAATCAATCATAACAGATGAATTCAAGTACCTCTCTGTTAATCAGTTTACCAATTTACAAAAAAGCAAGAACACCGGCCAGATATCAATCAAAGTACCCAAAATGGATCTCCAAAGTTAAAAACTATGCTAATAAATGCCTCACTAAGCATCCTGATAATAACTTACGAAAAACAGTGAAAAGATAAACAAAATACCTGTCTGTTAACAGTATCAAGATAAGGGCAATCCCTCCTGACCTCCACAGATCGATTGCGTTTCCCTTGACTAAAATGAGAACCCTCTTCATCATCATCTTCATCATCATCATCAATTAACTCGTTTCTACCATCACCATTAATCTTAACTTGGTTACCATTTCCCGCTCCGGCACGCCTTAAAATAGCCTCTCTCTTCCTCTCTTCCTCCTCATCATCAACATCATCATACGAAGCAAGAGGGAGAAGGGGATTCTCAAACGCGTGCATCTGAGGTGAACCCGCTTCTTCTTCTTTGTCGATAACTTTCTGTCTCTTTACATCACTTTCTAGTTGGTCTTCTCTATCCCTTTTACTTCCCATTGTTATTCTCACATTAACAATTGAACAATCTGCAAATATTGAGGATAAATACAGAAATCAATTGGGATTCAAGGATAATGATAGTAAAGGCGATGAAATTTCAATACCCAGGATGTAGAGGATGAAATTGTACCGGAAAAAAAACCCTAGAATAGCTCAAGCCTCAGAATTAAACGAGAAAGTAACTATTTTTCCCCAAATAGTGAAAGGGTAGTGAATAGTGATTTTGGAGATACCCAGAAGAAGGAATTGCTTGATTATCTGTTTTTTTTTATTGGAATTGCTAGATTGTATTTTGTCATAATAAATTGCAAGACAATTGTGGCATTATAAATAATTTTTATCTACAATCTTCAAAATAATAATAATAATAATAATTTTTATCTAGATAGTTTTTTATTGTTTTATTTTATCTTTAAGTACTTACAAGTTAAAACTTGTTATCTTCAACAAAAAAATACTTAAAACCTGTTTAGTTTACTTTGCAAATTAATCGTTAAAATCAATTGTAATCGTAAAAATTAGTTTAAATTACTAAAAATTAGTTACAATATCAGTAAAAATTATTCACAATTACTAAAAGTCAATTTCAATCGATAAAAATCAATTACAATTAGTAAAAATCATTTATAATCAGTAAAAAGCAGTCACAAGCTCTTTATTTATTTTTTGTTTTCATAATCTACAAAGACACGTTAATCATTTCATGCTATTCACTTTGTTAGTACCAAATGTTTAGTGTGTTGTATCTCATTGTAAATTTCAATTGCAACCTCAAGTACCTTTGCGGGAGAAGTATCACTATTGAAAAATTTCAATATGCATACAACAAAGTATCGAGTTTTCGAGTGACCCATATTGTTGCAAACCAATCTTTAACTCAAGTTATATCCATTTGATGATCAACAAAGTAAGGAGTTTTATTGTCATATACAACAACAGAATACAAGTTTGATTATTATTTGTACTTCATTATATTTCTAATAAGAACAACCCCAATGATGATAGTTTAACCACATCATTATATTTCTAATAAGAACTACCCGATGATGATGACGACACTTAAATTATAATATTTCATTATAAAAAATAAAAATAAAAATAAATGTGAAATATTGTGAAGAGTGAAAAAAAATAGATAATAATCATGATATATATGGTTTTTTCAACAATAGCATGGTCAAAAGAAACATAAAAGTGAAATTTGATGATTTGTTTACTTCTTGATGTATACCACTCATTTCATATTTTGATTTTTGATCTAAATTAAGAGTTCCTCAATAAGTAAATAAGAGTAATTAAACACACAAAGAACCATAATCGTTCTGATTAATGATCTTTTGATGAACGTTTCAAGATAAATTACGATTAAAGACGAAAGATACATAAGATCATACATGAAAACATAACTTTGAGATTAAAAGACTACAATTGAACATATCTAACTCCAACAATCTAATCGATACAATGTTGCTCGAGCAACAGCCTCCTCGAAAGGATTTGATGTCGAATGATAGAACCTTGTTTAGATGGGCCGATTTACCAGTCCTTTCTGATGTCGAATGTGTAGTTTATCTCCAAATAGCGCTTGTTATCATCATCAACAAACTGTCAAAAATCAAACCAAAATGTTTAAACTCAAACCTGGGATGACAGACAGATAAAATTATAGTATATGTTTTGCACCGCATCCACCCCAAAGTGGGCGGATATAAGTATGAATTTAGTGGGTAGTGGGTAGTGGGTAGTGGGTAAATATGGGTACAAAAAGTCCAATCCGCCATGTGTAGTGATAGGTTGATAGTATGAGGTCTTTGTTGGAAATACTTCACATGTGAGACAAGATCCCACATCGACAAAATAGTAGGTTGTTGAGTTGCATATATAATTGGTGAGCTACTCTTCCTACTACCATATGGTTTTGGGAAGCAATGAACCTCACCAAGTGTATGTGCAAGTCAACGCTCTTGACCCGTGGGTTTGTAGGCCCGAGCCCACGGGTTTCCCGTGTCCACACGAGTGGGCCACGGTGAGATTATGTGACGAATTGTCACGGCCTAATAGTCTTAACCGCCCCATACAACTCGGCCCACCCTATAACTATTCATCCTATATCGACAATGTACTAATTTAAATCAATCTTGAAGTATATTTTTATCAAAAACTATTGATGGTGGGTATAAGGTGGATATATATACCTAGTTGAACATAGTGGATATGAATCATTTCAAATGCATACACAGAAGAACAGACGTGGGTATGAAAATTTTACCCGTTATGGATGGTGGGTAGGTGATCAGTATGAAAACTTCAGAAAGATATATAGGTAAGAGAATGGGCATACCGTATCCATCTGCCCGGTTCTGTACATATCTTTTGAAATTTGAAATGAAATGAGAGTTAAACTTATGAACATAACATAAATTGAAACTGACATTTTTAAATAGAACTGCAGAGCTTATGCCAGAAAACTAAATGCCATGGACAGTCAGTTAAAATTGGAGGGTCCAAGCTATTGATGTTATTGATAATAATCCCGATAGGCTTTTTTTTTAAAAAAATTAACGAATCACAGTATATCAAGCTCACAAGGAATTAGTAATTAATTTTGATATGATATTTAATATTGTCTTGGGGTTTTGGTACAAAAATGTTCTATAACATATCGGATGAATTTGGTGATCGGGATAAAGTTGGAGAATCCCCAACATGCAAGGGAGAAGGGGATTTAACAGCGACAGAACAAAAATCGACAAATAAATTTATAACCCTATGCGCTTTTCATATTTGAGACCCATATTGTTTATATCAAATTCTTGTACCATATACTCTAATTTAATATACTCGAGCATATTATGTTATTATTTCATATTAGAACCTTTCATTTTTGGGATAATGTGTAGTTCTGCTATGTTGCACATGCACAGAACCTCTCATTTGACTTACTTCTTCCCGGTGGTGAATACAAATGGAAAACCTTAATCACCCATGATTCTCGATTTTCCGTTTAATGAATTCAAATAAGAGTTTTTTCAAGTCAAAAAGACCGAAGCTTGATTAATGTTAATAAGAAAATAGCCGACTTAAGGCTTTGCCATTGTTGTCGAGTTGTTTATAAGAAAAAATAGCTAAGCGGGCGAGTATGTTTCGACACTTACCCTAGTCCTAGCTGTATATGATCCCCTAGCAAAAATGCCTGATGGGGTGGTGTCCTCTGGCAATTCATGAGTGTATGGTTCCGCTTGAGGGCTATAAGTTCCAAGCATTTCTTTTGTGCTATCAACTGTCAAACAAATTGGTTTACAAAGAACAAAAATATTAGCCATTTCATTCATATTCTTCTAACAACCTGTTTGGTAATCGGTACTCAATAGCAAGAATGAAAATGATCGTAAAAAAGTTTTTTTTCATAATTTTCCATCACCACTTAATACTTGTTGAGAGATATATAATATATTCCAACCAAAATTACATTAATTTTCTATTACTATTTCCACTATTTAATACTGATTACCAAACGAGCCGATTAGTACTACATGAATTACAAATCTATACCTTTAACACCAGTTTTCCAGACTGTATTGCTGTATTTAAGACCTGAAACTATGTTATTGTTGACCTGAAAAGTGAACTGGAGGCTATAAGGGCAACCTTCTTTAAGGGTAAACCAGTTGCCCTTAATTTCTCCGTTTTCTGGAATCTGAAGCAATATATCATCTCTACCAGGGGATTTTATAGCAAGGCTTAAAATTTTCACCTCTGGCTCAAGAGTTTCTGCAAATTATTAAGTCAAACAGGGCTGAGGAGTAGATATAAGGGATTTAAAGTTCAGCGCACGAAGCAGCAATAAATTGGCAGTACGGTGCACAAAGCAGCAATAAAATGGCAGTTTGGTGCACAAAGCAGCGATAACATGGCAGTTCGGTGCACAAAGCAGTGATAAAATGGCAGTTCGGTGCACAAAGCAGCAATAAAATGGCTGTTTGGGTGCACAAAGCGTTCATAAAATGGCAGTTCGGTGCACAAAGCAGCAATAAAATGGCAGTTTGGTGCACAAAGCAGCAATAAAATGGCAGTTTGGTGCACAAGGCAGCAATAAAATGGCAGTTCGATGCACAAAGCGTTCATAAAATAGCAGTTCGGTGCACAAAGCATCCATAAAATGGCAGCTCGGTGCACAAAGCGTCCCAGAAAAGTGAGAGTTCAAAAAAGGTTTAACTGACGAATTATGTTACACTGGTCTCAACCAATGCAATTAAACAACAAATGATCATACCTTAAATCCCAAGCTGAAGTCCTTAATTAGACTCCAATTTACCTAGGCTATAACTCAGACTATTCAATTAAAAACCCAACAAATATTGAATTTATAACCAATAATTAAAATGATAGTCGAATTAGTTGCACATACAGAAGTGAATGTTTGACATTTCATATACTATTATTATCTTAAATTCGCCCGATGACCTAACTTTTAACTTTACAAACAAGAGGGATTAACAAAACATATTACAAACTCAAAATACTACTTACTTTATAATATAAGGTTAATACCAAGAATAGTCCATATGATTACCTCCAATGGCATTAAGATCCACACTACCAAGAAGCTGTTCCTTCCATTTCCTCAAACTTTCATCATCCTAAGCCCATAAAACCCACAAGAACAAATGCATCAAAAACCACACTAACAACAAAATTTCCATGAAATATGTACTTTTGTACTAAAGGAAAGGAAGAAAAAACCTTGTCTTTCTCTAATTGATCTTTCAAAGAATATTGAGGGCCCACATCAATCTTAATATCACCATCATCTTCTTCTTCTTCATCAATAGTAAGAATAGAATCTTCACTCATATTCCTAGTTAATTTCTCCTTATTGGGTTCATTACCATTCTCTTCATTATCTTTTACATTCAAAACTTCAGTTGAATCACTAGAACTTTTTTGCTTTTCTTCATCAAAACCCATGATTTAGAGCTTAAACCCACTAACTTGCAAAGGCATAAAACACCCAAAAAAAGATGGGAAATAATCTATATCAATAACAACTCAATACCCAAAAAAGATGGGATATAAGCTATATAAATGACAACCCAATTCCAAAAATCTCAACTTTTTTGAATTTAGAGGTCCCCCAACCCCTTCAATGTGTTGTATCGGGTATGGGTAACAATAAAAGGGAAAAGAACACCAATTTTAAATAAAATAAACAATTTTTTTGTTGGGTTATGAATTTGTATTAAAAAAAATTGAGGAAGAGTGAAAAAGAGTGAGACTTGGGTCAAAGAATCCTAGAAAAGGAAGATACTATACACAGGAAAATACAAAAATGGTGGAAAACCCAAGAAGGATAAACCTTGGGGATGGAAAAGACAACAAGAAAAGAATGTTATAAGAGGTAAAATAACTTGAAATGAGTCATTTGGTGATCTGAATTTCAGGAATAAATACAAGATCAATATCCAAACTATTTAAAGGAAGATCAAAGATGGGAGGAAAAATAATGTTTCTGTCATTTTCTCTAAGATAGACTTTTAAGTTTAGACTTTGAAAATAAAAAAGTTTCATCTTTAGTTTGTTATGGTAAGGACTTGAAAGAAAGAGATAAAATCAAAATCTCACTCCAAATACCACCCCTCTCCCAAGACATTTTTCTTGGGGATTTTTCCCTATTTTAATCTCATTTCCTATTCTCATTCCCCTAAACAAACAAAGACTTAAATATATTTTTGAAGCAAAGTCTCATTTCCTCCCTCAAATCCCTCATACCAAACACCCCTAATGCAACATAAATGAAATCTGGTGGAAAGACAAAATAGAAATATAAAAAAATAAATAAAATAATAAAAATAAGTGATTAAGACCGGAGGAGATTAAGTTTATAGATGAGATTAAAAAAATAACCGTAAGACCAGTGCCAAAATAAATAGTATAAAATAGTAGGACAAATTAAAATAATACTTTCGTGTTCCATAATACTTACTACTGAATGTGACATATTGTGTAGAAAAATATCGCTATGATTAGCAAATATTATGGAACGAAGGAACTAGAAGGTGTGAAATGATAGATTCTCCTACAAAGGAAGCAAGTACTTCCAGACAGTACTACTATCTATACAAGGATAGCATAGGACTTTGCCGATTGACTTTTAGTTGGTTTTTAGTTGATTAAATAGTTAAAAAAAATATTTCCTCTATTCTATTTAACTTGCAATGTTTACGGTTTTTGGAATTTTCATATTACTTGCAACATTATTATTTTTGGCAAAAATAATCTACTTATCTTCACTTTATTCTTACCCCACTATCAGCATCAATCATACATCATTCCATTAATTGTTTAATGTACCCACAAGTCACAACCACTATCTACTTATAATAATTTTTTTTATTTCTACCTCACATATCACCATCAATCATACAGCATTCCTACTTTTACCATACTGATTTGACGGCCCTTAAAAAATGTCCAAACTCAAAACGGAACAGAGGAAGTACTTCCTCCGAATTAATTTAGTTGTCCCATTTGCTTGAGCACACTTGTCGAGATAATATTTTGACCCTTAATATCTCTAATTATGCTTAAATAAAAATTATGAAAAGTTGATAAGAATAATCCTTGCATTAAGACGAATCAAACAAGATCTTACATGACTATGTTTTGATTTATGGATTAAGAATAAAATACAAATTAAACGGGACTGATGAATAGTGTAAAAAATTAAATGGGACAACTAAATTGGTTCGGAGATAGTATTTAGCAAGGCTTACTTTAAGTCAAAATCTTTATAGTTTTTTATCGGTTTTCAATTATATAACCTATTTTTTCTTAAAACAACCAACACCTACTAAATAATTTTTACCAAACATCTTGCATACTTAAACAACTAACACAAAGAGTCGACTAATCAAACATTACTTCTAGGCTTCTAGCTGACCAAATCATATAACAACTTTAGTTAATAGTCATTTGTTGAAAAGACTAACTCCTTTTGTTTTCAAATATATTCATACAATAATGTGCCAATAGCTCTAGCTAATACTTCCTCCGTTCCATAATACTTGCTACATTTTTCATTTTGGGAAATTTCATATTACTTGCTACATTTCCTTTTTAGTAAAAAACCAATCATTTAAAGTTACTCCTACTTTTATCCTACTCTATATTTAATTACTCCTATTTTTCTTTTTCATTTTTCAACAAATAATATTAAAAAATTCCAAAAAAGCAACTTTTCATCTACTACTCATCATTGCACAGTAACTCCTTAATATTTGTGCCCATGCAATGGTAGCAACTAAATCAGAACGGAGGAAGTAGTTATTAGCGAAACAATCTATTTTTTTATTATGCTATCTCTTTTTCAAAAATCTATTATAATTGGATAGTAAGTTTAATTAATGGAGAAATTTTATCATAAACAAGTATTTTATTTTTTTAAAAAAAAATTAGTTAGATGGGAGTAACAAACAAATCAAATAAGATCATTTTAGCCATCTTAAACAATAATTTATGCTATAATCGTCGCCGCAGATTATGCTTAATCATTAACCTGATAAATCATTAATTAGTTAACACAAGATAAGCAGAGGTTTGATGACACAATTTGCCATGAACAATTAACTACTTGCTGTGTGATATTCGTATTTGTTTTTTATACAATTTTAAAGTATGTATTTAAGACTCAATATCTAAAAAATTATTTTATAAGAATATAATATTATATAAAATATGTTCAGACGAATCTAAAAAGTACTCACATGACTATATTTTATGAGTTTATTATTCTGATCCTAAATAAAATATTTTCTTTAAAAACATCAAATATAATGATAGGAATATTACCTATTAAGAGAGACCCCACATACCTAATTAGTAGACTACTATAGAATTATCTATACACATCATGATTAATTGATTATCACTTATGACTATGAGTTATGATTTGCTCCATGATAATTTTTAAATAATGTTTACCTTACTTCATTTTATGTCGTTCATAATATGATAATAGTATATTACTTCCTCCGTTCCATCCATAATACTTGCTACTGATAGTGACATTTTCTCACATAACATGTCACACTCATTAGCAAGTATTATAGAACGGAGAAAGTATAATATTACTAATGTGAATGTCTCGTGTACAATATCATCTAGGTTGATAATCATGCTTTGTTACAAGTTAATGATAAGGATATGTGCATCCGACCTCACATCTCGACTAAGTAGGAGTCATTTATTAGCATTTGAGATATTAGAAAGGGATGTGCCTTGTTATTATTGTCCATTTACGTTAGGGCTAAAGCAATAAAATTAATTGGTTTCAAATTCTTATGAATTATATGTGCTTTATATTCATGTGAAATTATATGTGATATTTGCTATCAATAATTAGTGATAAACAACTTTTTCATGTTTACAATAGTAAAGTTATGTACATCATATCCAAATCCTACCAATTTGGAAATTTAGGTAAGAGTAAAATAGCAATGGATAATGAAATAATGTTATTATTGATTTGCATATAAATTAGAGTTTACTCCCTTAATTTTGACACACATTTTTTAGTCTATTTCTTTTACTTTGCTATAATTTTTTTTATAGAAATGCCCCTTCCACTTTTATTTATTCTCACTTACACGTTCAACTCTTTTTTTAACATCATTCACACAATTCAAATGTTTTCACCATTTATTAATTTTTGTGCAAAGTTCCTTTGTTGTAATCAAGGGACTGAGAGAGCGTATGTGTTACTAGTAAGGCATATAACATATATGACAAATTAGTTGGTTTGTGTACAAGACCCACATAAGAGGAGAGTTGCTTGCACACAAATCGATGAGGTTTCATCCTAAAACCATTAGTCAGTCTCTCTTTTAATTCTTCGATATGGGATCACAAATGAGTTATTTTCCAACAAGATAAAGATAATTACACAATATGTGAAACCATTAGGCATTAACCATAAGTTAATTGATTGAAATTCTCAATACGAATATAATTCTATAATCTAGTCATCGAGTAAGGAGTATTAACCAAAAAAGTCATGCATATCTATGCATTACAAAATCTTCTTGTGAAGGTAAGATTACACACCATAATGATACCGCACATTTACTGGCTTTCTACTAGAGATGATAAATCTGTCAAGTGGATGCCCATTTCTTCACAACTCTTTCTTTAGCACTATCTTGCAATGCCTCTTGTTTTGTTTCTTGAAACTGCATTGGTTTTCCAGTTATTGGTGACACAATGTAAGTGAGAAAGTTTCTCGTACTTCGCAACGAAAAGAGAAGGGGATTGACGATCACGGCTAGCAGCACGTCTCCTTTGGCAGCTACAAGGTACTGTAACATGGAATCAGGGAACGGGAAAGCTAAGCAAATGAAAACAGAGTAAAGGTCATCGAGTATGGTCTAGCTAGCCTGAGCATCGACAGACATTTCCTACCAAGAATGTGGGCCAGGGAATTGTTTAATTGGACCAAATGTGTTTGAAAACATCTTAGTTTATGTCAAATGATTCGCTAATCTCACTGTGAATAAAAATAAGTAAATTATGGACGGTTTAGGGCTTTTTTAGTTTTTGGGAATTGCGAATTCAAAAAGTGAGTTAGTTGGCGAATTATGTTACACTGGAAATGACTGAAGCCCAATTCGGCCCAACACACTGGGCTGAGATGCGCCATATATTTTGGGGTATTTGGCAAGCAGATGATAGCTAGTAGTTGATAGCTGATTTGAGCAGATGATTTTATTAACTGGTTTGACCAGCTGTACGCAATTGGTTTACCAAACATTAGCATTGGTAGGTTTAACCACCCAACCCTCTATTTATATTAAAATAAGCTAAAATCTTTGGTCTTCCAAAAAGCTAATTTGTCAAACATCCCTTTGTCAAGACCAATCCCAAATCCCACCACATAACTAGCTCTAGCAAAGATTGATGATAGATCTACAAGTAAAACGTAAACAAATTTCTTACCAACACAAGGATCCCCAATACAGCAAGACTAGTTTGTTGTGCTTCTTGCCAAAAGTTGTCACCATTAGACCAGCCGAATCGTCCACCCCAACCAAACCAACCTCCACCACCTGCATTACCCCCTCCGCCACCTACTTCTTCCCTCTTTTTAATTTCTTGGTTCCATTTCTCAAACTTTTCCTTGTTTCCACCGAGTGCACTTTCTAATGCTTTCCTAGCTTGTTCCTGCAATGCAACGCCAAATCAAAGGAAACGAAAAACCAGTTGGGTGTAACAGTGTCGAAATTTTGTTGTTTTAATTGACAGTTTGCATCAATCTCACACATGAAACAGTATGAATCAATCTAACATTACATGTTCATCTAAGCACACTTCTTCTCGCTCAAACATTCTTCGCTTCCGGATAGGCTGATAATTCAATTTTAAGTTCTACCCACCATTATTACTCTCAAATTCTCACTACTCAACTAAGTTTAAAAAGCGTGAGGCGCACCGAGGCGCTAAAGACCCTTAGAGCCTAGGCGCAAAGCGCAGGGGAATGCGTGAGCTTTTTGTATGTGAGGCGCACTTTTTCGCTAAAGCTTAAAATTCAATTTTAATACATATATAATACTTCAAAAAACATGACAGTCATATTTTAGTATCAACAAACTTGAAAACATTTACTCCCTCCAACTCAATTCAATTGTCCCATTTGAGTTGGGCACGAATATTAAGAGTGGGATGCGGTCCACCAAAAAGGTGGTAGTTGGGTATTTTAATTGATTAAATCAATTGTAAAGGTGGTAGTTGGGTATTGGGAATTGGAAAAGTGGGGGTATTTAGGTAAAAAAAAGATAGACAAAAAAGGAAATGGGACAATTAAAGTGAATTGCCCAAATAAGGAAATGGAACAATTGAATTGAGTTGGAGGGTGTATTATTTTTGCGTCAAACACCACTTTAGCACAAAACTATTATAATGAGAATACGAAGAATTCCCAAAGTTATTTTCTTGTTTGCCTGCTTTTTGTTTTTCTTAAAGAAGAAACGATATTTTAAACTTCATATTCAAGTAAATTTGAGTTTTGAGTTTTACTTCATTTTCGAACATGCAAGGATAAGTTAATTACCCAACCCAACAAGGAGGTGAACCGGACGCACGAGACGTGAAGCGCATCGAGGCGTCCAAGACGCACGTCTCTTGTAGTGGGCTTTGCCTTACCCAACCGAGGCGTTTTCAGCCGATCCTGAGCTCAAGGCTACTCAATAAGTCTTAACAGGTCTATCTAAGTTAAGTTCTTATATTTTTGGTTCAGTTCAATTCTAATAAGTCTAAGAGTACTAGTCTCAAAGGGGTATTGAAACAAACTGATTAAAGGTGCTTCAAAGTATACCAAATAAGGATGAAAACAACAACTTAGATTATTATTTTGATGAAAAAACATTCTTGGGTAAGAATGGGCGGTTCTAGGCCCATTCCAGGTGCCCAACCGCACAGGGCCACGAAAATATGAGGCCTCATATATTAATCGCATGCTGTAAATATCAATGAGTAAAATTGTATCAGTTGGCTAAACATTGTCCTACTACATCTGTTGCCTCGTGTTCAATACTTGTTGCATCCAAAATTTTTGTGACAAATTAATTTTTGAATGGGCCCCAAGTACTCTACTCTCTCCTCACGTGTACTCCAACTTCCAAGCACACAACAATAATTGTCATTTTTTATTTTTATTTCAACTCTCTCTCATCAACTTTATTTTTCATCCTTCCCAAAATAATCTTTTATCTTCTCTAATCTCTTTCTCAAGGTTTCCGTCTCAAAATTTTTTATCTCAAACGTTTTTTTATACTGATTTTTGAAAACTTTTGTACTTTAATTTTAGAGTGTAATTTAACAATTTATTTTGTATTAAGAATTATTGTAAGTTGAAACTATTTTTTCCAATTATTTATGAAGGGCCCCATTTTGATCAAAATTACAAATATAAACAGGGTCTCGGAAATCTTTGCTCCGCCCCTAGGGTAAGATTCATAGTGCAGAAATACGGTTTTGGTCATTGTCGCAGTAACGGTCATGGAACCATTTCATGGCCAATACATACGACACTGCGGTGGTTGTGTCCTATATTTCGATCGCAGTAAACTCAACAACCATCACATTACGGTCGTGATACGATGATGCGGCCTTGATTTTGCACTATAGACTAAGATCATATACACAACATTAGGAGCATTTGGGTGAAAAATTAAAATCAGCCCTTTACAGTGGCACATCTCTTATCTCACAATTCCTTTGTTCAGCCCGTTAGGGTTCCACAAATTGACTGAAAATTAACTGCAGTTCGCATCAAATCTCCAAATTTCCACCCAATTTCCAAAATAGCAATCACTAAAATGAAATTAGCAATGAAAAAGACTAGAGTTCATGAAGCATATTACCCATCACCCCAAAACCTAATTGCAATAACATTATTTAACAAATTAATTGAAGAACAGCAAAAGGGTTTTGAGAATAAATTATCTTATCAGTACTATTCAAATCAGCTCAACGAATTCAACCAATAAGCTACACATATATAAAATCTCGAGAAACAACTCAAATTTAAGAGTAAAATAAAAGAGAAAAGGGAAGAAATTAGCGAGTAAATACCTGCTTGCGATTATCTGAGAAAAGGCAAGAAAATCTGCCTTTACAACGCAGTTGCTGAGTCAAAACTGCAAAATTTTGATAGCTGGAAGAAGTAGAAGAATTAGGTAGAGAGGAAATTCTGAAAGGTAAAGATGGTGTTTTGCAATGGTTGGAAAGGCTAAGGTTTACAAGTTGTGTCATGGCGTTCCTTTGTTTCTCCTGCCTTCTTCCAACTTCCAAGGTCTTAGCTTTGTAGGCTCCGGGTGGTCCGACTTTTATGGAATATGGGTGGGTAAGGGTTATCAAGTCATGGACTCACTCATGGGTGGGTTTTTTATTTGGTTCTTTTGGTTTGTGCCGGTGCAAACTAGGGTGTTCAAAATCGGATACTTTTTTGATTCGGATTGAATCGAGTATTTAGGTTGGTTCCAAATAGTTGGTTTAATTCGAGTCAGATCCGGATATTCGATTTTAATAGAATATTTATTTATATTTTTATTTTTTAATATTTTTAATATAAAATTCAAATAATAACTATAAAATAAAAAAATTCAAATACTATTTTTATTTTAAAATATTTTTAATATTGTAAGTGTGTAAATGTTTTCCCTAAAAAAAAAAAGTGTGTAAATGTCTACATCATTTACATGTTTAAAATTTAAATCTTGTAAACTTCTACCTAAAGAAAATTAAAAAATAAGATTATTGATTATTGGTTTAAGCAAGAATAATTATAAAAAAGAAATAAACCTGCAAGAGAACGATTATATTAAAATTCAACACAAGTTAGCTTAAGAGATATAATCACCATTTATTTGAGAAAAAAGAAAAAAAAAATCTAAAATCGAATATCTAGTTTCCAAAAATATGTGATTCGGATCCGATATCCATATTAAAATTGAGTCCCGATTCGACGGATAATCCGGATCGATATTTCGGATTGGGTTTTAATGCACACCCCTGTGTGCAACAAGTGGGGGGGTTTAATTAGGAGTACACAATAAATCATGAACCAATTCTGAGTCCTCCTTCCTGATCGCAAAATTTAGAGACGATCAGCAGAAAAACCATAACAATGGCGGAAGATTTGGTGTTAGACACAGCAATTAGAGACTGGGTTTTAATACCTTTATCAGTAGTCATGGTTCTCATTGGAATCCTTCGTTACTTTGTCTCTAAACTCATGCGTACCTTTCAAACCCCAGATGGAAAAATCGTCAAAGAAGGGTACTTTTCTTTTCTTTTCTTTTCTTTTTCTATAGATTGTGGTTATTATTGTTGATTGATTCTAATTTTCTGGGTTGAATTTGATTGGGTATATGATTTGCAGGCAAGTGATAATAAGGGCGAGGAATTTGAGGTCTTCCGCTGATTTTATCCCATCTAAATCTTTCCGTGCTCGACGCATTTACTACAGTAATGAGGTGACTTAGGAGATGTTATTCTTAATTTTGAAGTTTTTGCATTGGAATTTATTGAGGGAATTTTTACTTTAAGAGCTAAATTCTGATTGATTTGACCTTGATTACTGTTGAGAATAATGTTGATGCAGATAATGGTTAGTCTCAATATAGGATGCCAACAATTACAATTCTTTTTAATTGTTTTCTGCCTTTCTTTTGGGAAAATTTGAAAATCCAAGTTGATTTAGGTATTTGGGTGTTGCTCAATTGTTATGGGATGCTAGTTATTTGAATTGATGATGGCTTGATGGTGATTTGTTGAATGAAAGGTGGGATCTTGTGGGTTTTTCGTCCGAGTTCAAGTAACATTATGTGTTGCATTAGGTGTAGATGCTTGCATGTGATACGCAGCAATATCTTGATTTTAGCTTGATGTTGATTAGTTGATAGAAGGTGGGATCTTGTGGTGGTTTTCTTTGAATTCTTGTTATATTATTTGTTGCATGAGGTATAGCACTTGGGAAGATTCGAGTGGAATTCCGAATGAGCTATGTTGAATTATGAAGGCTTTTACCCGATGACCTCGTATTCGTAGTGCAAAAATGCGGTAACGATCGCCATCGATGTGGATATCGTACTGCGAAGTTGAACTCACCTGAAGACGGGATACTCGAAAATGATTCAAGTATAAAAACGAAACCTAGTTAACGCGCCAACTACGTAAGCATTAGACTCAAAAACGACTCAACACATAACATTGAACCAAAATCCTTCTTGATATTGGAATCAACCCCTCTAGTGAGGATAGTTGGAAGAAGTTATAACCGAAGGTGCCGTTCGAAAGGTTTTTTGCAGCTTCTTTTTAACATGAAGTGCTTTATGTCATGAGTTGTCATCTTTATTTTGAAAAAAAATATTAGAGTAAGAAATCTAGAGCTCTATCAGGAAGTTGTATCAGAAGGTACGGTGAGAGGAATTAGGCTATTGGTGTTTACTCCTTGAGTTATTATAGATTACATGAGGTCCTTGACTTTTTATGGGAGTTTTTAGGGTTCAAGTTCTAATTTGTTTTTAAAGGTAAGTGGGATGAATAAGTGGGAAGTGGGTTGTGGTCAGTGGCATGTGCCCAACTAAGGCACATTACTGATGCCCAGGTGAATTAGGAGTATGTGATAAAGTTAAAATTTTGTTTACCAGCTAATCATGAAAATTTCATACTTGCAAATCATATAAAAAACAGGAAAGAAATATGAAACGATATTTTTGTTGAGAATCTGTAGGATTACAACTTTCGTAAATCACATGATCTTTCGTTAGGGTTAGGAATGGGGTCTTTAGTAACATGTGAACCCTTCTAAAACCTAGGAATAATCTTGTGTACATAGAGGAGTCTTGACTAAGAAAATAAGAAAAAGATAAAATTATATCTTAACGCCCTATAATTCGATCCCATAATATGCGATTATCTCCAATAAAGTTGAACTCTATCCTAACTTTCGTCAAGAGGTTTGCGTTGGAGAAAAGAATATACAATAGAAGGTGGTGTCTTGAAAAAAAATTCTTGTAAAGCAAATTCTTGCAAAAGTTCTGGTTAGTATTTTATGATATTGGAAATTTGTAGAAACTAATCGTTATAATCGAAACTAGCATAAAACTTTTGAGCTTGACCAACTCAACCTCAAGTGCGAGTGCTACTTCAGACTTGAGCTTGGTTTATTATCCATTATCACCTTTTAACATATGCTCAATGTGAGCCCAATGCTATTTCTATCTTTTTTCGATTGACTTTTTAGCTCCTTTTGGTTTTAGATTGTCGTTTTTGATTTCATTTTTCCGATGAAATAGCATTATGTATCATTTCGTGTATTCCTTCATTTTCTCTCATTTATCTTCCTCTCTTACGCCCCTTATCTTTTGGGATGGAGTGCTGCAAATGAATTATGATGGCTCGATGTTGAGTTATTAAGACGCTTTTTTTTTCTTCAGTCGTTGATTATAAAAACTGACTTGTTTTTATCTCATTTACAGGAGAATGGGCTTCTACATGTTCCCAAAGGCCAATCTCAAAACGCTCAAGCTCAAATGTTCACCGATCCAAACATGGCCATGGATATGATGAAGAAAAATCTGTCAATGATTATACCCCAGGTAAAGAACGTTCTTTTGCTCGCTACGATTGGTATTGCTTACTTGTTTCTAATATCCGTCAGCTTATATGTCCAGACTCTCACTTTCGCTTGGGTGAACTTCTTTTTCTCTGGATTTGTCGCAGGTCTGTTTTTTTGCCTTCCAAATGAAATTTCATTTTGTTTGCCGAGATATTAATACCCAATAATTTTAATGTTACCGTTCATGCTTATGTAATCTCTTACGACTCGTTTAGTAACAAGACTAAATGGTAGGAATGGTAATAGAATGTTAGTGTAATTTTGGGAATATCTCTTGATAAATTTAAGAACCGTATTTATTCTCCTTTAACAAGTTCATTTTCTTCATATAATTCATTCTAATGCATTACCACTTGAACATGTGGTATATTAGGTGGTAATGAAAAATTGAGCAAAAAAAAAAGAAATTTTTCTGATCAAAGAAAATTTACACTACAAATCATTCCCATTACCACAATTAGTACCATTAAACAAACGGGCCGTTAGTTCTTTTTTTGTATGCTTAACTTATAGTTTCTACTTTCTACTGTACCATTTTTTTTTATTGATGTCAGCTGTATGTTTTCTGTGAGTTGAAGTCGTACTTGTTCAATGTTCCCGCTTCTCAAAAAATAACCATTTAAATACTTATTTCTGCATTAGAGTTAACATATTTGCCGTTTTTCAGCCAAAATTCCTTTTCCTCTGACTCAGAGGTTCAGGTCAATGCTCCAGAACGGTATAGACTTAAGCACTGTTGATGTGAGCTATGTCAGCAGCCGATCATGGTAAACTGTTAATCTTGCAATTACTAAATACGTTACACGGTAGCTGAGTTTTAGTAGAATATGCATGTTTTATGATAAATTTAAGAATTGAATATTATTTTCAGTCTGTTTCTAAAAGTGTTTTTATTCAGGTATTTCCTCAACCTGTTTGGACTACGGGGTTTGTTTAGTCTAATTCTGGGCGAGGATAATGGTATATATCCAATAATCTTTGATTCTTCAATGGGATATGATTACTTTTGAGCAAAAGATTTGATTATATTGAAATTATTGTCGTGATACCGACTTTATTCTTTGATCCAGCTATGGATGACACTCAACGCATGATGCAGATGAGTGGATTCGGCTTTGACCCATCAAAGGTATGCTTTCTCTAGATCTTTCTAGTTAGGGTCCATGCATGGGAATTTCTTTAGAGCCGAGAATTATTGGGCTTTTTGGTGGTTGAGTAAGCCCTTTCTGATCTGACGTTGGTTCGAGAGGGGAACAGTGCAGTTATTTTTTGTCTGTGCTTTTGCCCGAAAGCCTGAACAGCCACGAGCTATCTCAGATGCTTAGGGACCCTATGAGATTTAGAGAAAGGAAGGGACATTAGTGAAGGATACTCTTTTCCTCGTTTGGACGATAATTAGGTTAGGCTAGAAAAATAGTGTCTCAATGTTACATAATTCGCTAATTAATTTGCCTTTTAAATTCATGATTTACTCGAAATGGCCCTAGAAAAGCCCAATTTGCTTTTTGCAATTCCCGATTTGCGAAAATATTAGTGTGATATGTCAGACTAATCTGGTTGGTAAGGAACTAGGAAGTATTTATTTTCCTTCCTTTGACAATAGTAAATCCGACTCAAATTTGGATGGAAAAACATAACTTTCGTTTTTTCCCCTTAAGGCTTAAATATCGATAATTGTATTGGTACGGACTGAACTAGGTGTTTTATGTGTTCTACTGATGGCCTTCTCATTTTCTTTGCGGTGCAAATATAGAGCTTGAGCGCTGAAAAAGACGGTCTTGACATCGTTCAACACGATTGGGTACTTCCCAAAATTGAGAAGCGAGCTGAAGCAGTGCTTAGGAAACTAATCAAGTCGTGAAAACGCTAATTATAGTCTCTATTAACTTCCACTCGGATTTTGCGTTCAAGTTGCATCCATTGAGCCGATATTTTCACCGGTGACTAGGAGGAGGCTAAGCTAATTCAAGCAACATCATGGGCCTCATATTTGAGGCTCATTTAGAGTGACCTTATATAAGAAGGCTAAATTATTGGATTTAGTTTAGATTTTCCTTTAAAAGTTGTCACTCACTATATAGTGGGGTTTATTTATTCAATTAGGAAAAATGCTTTCTACCAATACATATATACTTGTATTTCATGAGTATAGTAAGTTTTGGCACTATAATATGTTCAGGTGATTGAAAATTGACTCAGTTGGAGAGTAAATATTACTCTCTCTGTTCCTTAAAGAAGTTTTCATTTGCCATTCTAGGGTGTTTTATTTGTTGTTTCCATAGAGAATTTTTCTATTTATGTAACAAATTTTGGACAAAAATAATCTTATTCATACTCATTTAGTATTTTTATAATGCTTATTAACATTTTAATATTTCTTATGGTCTCCACATGTTTTCCACTAACTTTATAAAACTAATTTTTATTAGTTGTGGTCTTCATATTTATTCAACTAACTTTCTTTTAATATTTTTTAATGGTTATGGTCCTTACTTTTCTCCAATCAAATTTATTATTCAATTAAATAATATATTCACTATCTAAAATATTCTGTTTTTCTTAGTTCTCATAAACATTCTTTTTGGGAATTTCATTATGGAACGGAGGGAGTATTTTTTAAAAAAAGTTATGAATTTGATTTTCGTCTTGACCTCTTTTTTCTTCGGCCTACTATATAATCTGAAAGAATATGATTAGTTGATTATTGGGTAGCAACTTTATTATGCTTAGAATTACCCCAACCCTATACATATTTATGACAAAACCTTGGAACAATTTCACACGTAACAAGTATTCTTGTTCTAGTATACATTTGCTACATTATAAGAGGACAATAATGCCTTGATATTAACATATTATCCCTATAACAAGAGTCTTATGTTTTTAAGCAACAAAGACTTGTACTTCTATTTGCCTAACATTAAATGGGCTAGATTTTTTTTGAGTTGAATAGACTAAAATTGATCGTACACAAATTGTTGTATGAGATGGTCTCATCGAGAAATGCATCTCATAAATGGATTAAATAACCTATTTCATACATATAATGAGAATATTCACTCTTTGTCCGAGGTCATCTCATCAAGAGACGATATCTCACAAGAGTGACTCTTGATCATGATATACAACTTGCGTTTCTTACACAAAGACTAAGCTAAATTATTAAATCACTACATTATGTGTCATTTTTAGAAAATGGTGCAATTAAAAATTAAAAAAAGTGAGAATATTGATTTATGGATTCATTAATTGTTAAAAACTTTATTTTCATTCTTGTGATAATAGTTTAATTCTCACAATTTATAAGAAGATTAATTCATCCTTCTGTTTCGTTCATAGTCTATAAAATTCTTCTATCAGATGAATATAAAGATCAAAATAAAAGAGAATATTTGTAATTTAGGACATTCTTGTTGAAAAATGCAATGGTGTTTGTATAAAAAAGTGAGGCAATCCATCAAATTAATTAAAAAATGTGCACTTTCTTTATTTGGTAATTATCATATTCCCACTTTGTTGGACAAACTTCACTATTCCTCGGACCTTGTGGTTTAAGTTCCTCATAATAAAGTGTATTGGAATATGCTCCTCCATCGCCATAGCACGAAGATTAAATACTTCGGTATAACGGGTTGAAATAGTGAGATATTTTAAAATCAGATAAAAAATAAAATAAAAATGATAAAATTATATCTAATATTTAAAATAGAGAAAATTTATTGGACTAACTAAAATGAAAAATGAGTCAAATTTATTAATACGGAGCAATATATCTTTAAAACAAAAAACAAGCTAATTAATCATGAATAAGGGTAATCAACAGATCAGATATGAACCGAACCGGGCTTGTTCCAAAATTAACTTTAACCTCATTATAATTCTAATTAAAAAATTCACAATGTCATTCCAATAAAAATAGAAGGAAATAAATTTTTCACAACTAATTAATTAGGTTTTTCCTCTAGTACTTGTATAGTTCACTATAATTTATCTAGGCCCCACCATACACACTAAACCAAATGTAAAGGTGTTGCGTGCAATTACAAATTTTTATTTGAGACCGTTTTATAAGAGATGCATCACAAATGGGCCGGCCTATTATTACTTAAAAAAACAACTATTAGAAAAAGCTCGCGTTGTGTAATCCTATTTTGAGTTGGTGTTATAAGTTATAACCTATTGAAGTTGGAATTATAACCTGTTAGAGTTGGTATTATAACCTATTAAAGTTGGTATCTTTAAATAGGTTATAATACCAACTTTAGTAGGTTATAACACCAACTCCAAATATCAATTTTAATAGATTATAATACCAAATTTAATAGGTTATAACACCAACTCTAAATAGGCTCAAATGCACACGTCAATTTTTAGATTTTTTTTAATTATTAAGCATGGGCCTGAGCCTAAAAAGCCGTTTCTTATAAAGACAAGGTGTGAAGAGAGGCAGTGTTAATTGTTGTAAGTTTGTAACTAAAGAATGATCTCGGAATGTTGCTTGGAAGTTCCCAAACATTTTATAATTGGTATGTCCATTTAACTTGTATTTTTTAATATTTTGAGTCGTTGTATTTATTTCACCTCATTTCTTGTTTAATAATATATTTTATATTTTTTTCAATCTTATTTATATATTACAGCTCTCTATTTCATAATGCACAATTGAATTTCTCTTTTTAATCAATATACCAAATCTCATCTTTCTTTCAAAAAAGTACAATTTGCACATTGTGTTACGGGTTATCGGGTTGATTTCAGTTCATGTGTTTGGATCTGTTCAAAATCAATTTTGAGTCCATATTGAGTTTTACATTATTTTTAATTCATTTTTGAAGTTAGGTTCATGTTGGTTCGATAAATATCTGATTATCGAGTCTGATTTAAACGCCGCATCTAAATTTATAAATCTTTTTACTACTAATAATAACATTATACCTCACAACATGTTACGATCATCATCATCATCGTACCCAGTGTATCCCGCTCATAGATAAACTATGGTCAGGGTCTGAAGAGGGAAGATAGACGGCAACTCATACCCATGTAGGAGAGTACGGTCAAAGAGCCCTCCGGCTCTATATATTCTTCAAAGAGAGAGATACCTGCAATTATATAAAAGCCTATAAAACACACCCACCTTAACAACATGTTACTGTCAATTGCAGAAAAAAAAAATTGAAAAGTTTTGATCTAGTATAGAAGTAGATGGCAAATGTTAATCTCTAGCTGTCCCTTGCTTAAGGAGGGTCCCAATTCCCAAAGACAAACATCATGGTCTCATATCAAAGCTTAAATTATTAAATCTTGTGGGCCATCATCTTTTGAATTGGAATATTGATGGTAGAATACGATAGTACCAATATCAAGCAAATATAAACGCCATACATAGTATACATCATACATGATATGGTATCTTAGGGTTAAAAAGGTGCATCAACACTTACACATGGCATGTCCCTAATATTTTTTTGACCATCCTATTTTTAGGTTCAAATTAATCTACTAAATTAAAGATTATATTTTGCAAATTTTATTGCATTTTTTAAATCCTACGTGGAAATCATCCGTTTAGATTTTGTTTTATATGATTATAGATAAATCATAAATGTCTTAATTATCACATTATTAGCATACTCGATGTATCCACTCAAAGGAACTATGATTACGGTCTGGGGAGGAAAAGAAGGTGACAACTCATACCCATAAAGGAGAGTGTGGCTAAAGAGTACCTCGACTAGATCAATAGATGCTCAGGGTCGATAAAGGCAACAATTATCATACCATTAAGGAACTATGAATCATAGCGGATTCCGCATCACTTATCAATTCATGTGTAGGGTTCTATGTATTTAGGGGTCTCTTTGACCTCATTTCTCTTGGCTTCTCTTTAGAGGGGTATAAACATAACTTGTATATCTTCTAATCCAGACTTATCTTCTAATCCAGACTCGGCTACTCCGCCTATAATTTTCTTTTATGATAATATGTTGGTGTCAAATAAGGATTTTTAGTTGATCATGAGAAATAAGTAAATTCCTATTTTTGATTTCTTAGTGGCTTCAAATCATATTTGCTTTTTTTGTAGGATTTGTATGGGTTGCCTTTATGTGTCCCCACTCATCACCGGCCTTTACTTTTTGGAGCTAGAAGCCTTTACACATGAATGTAGTGCTAGTTGCTTTTAGGCCTGTTGTTAAGCAAATTAGGCAAACTTGGTACTTAGTGGCTAACATATAGTACTTCAGTGTTGCATGAGTTTACTATTGAAAGCGACATGTAAAATTTTAAAAAATAGAGATAGTACTTTCTTCTTTTTAAATTACTTGTAATATTTGTTTTTTTATGTTGTTTAATGTACTAATTCAATTTTTAATATATTTAATCTAATTATACATAATAAAAAATTATAAAATTTTGATATTAATAATCTTTGTTTCGAGATAAATCAAACAAGATCTCATGACTTGACTATATTTTAGCTTATAGATTAAGATTTACAAATTAAGAATGATGAGTGAATAGTGCAAATATTGCTAATTTCGACTAATTTGAATCGGTGAAGTATAGATGTAGTTCTATTAGATTTTTTACGTAATTTAAAATGTTATTTTGATCATTTATATATTACATTATACATAACAAAAAATTATAAATAATTTTTTTTTCGTAGATCCAAAAAAAATTATAAATAATTAATATAGTGAAACTATATCACTATATGGATAGACGATTCAAAAAAGACCTCACGTGACTATATTTTTCATACATATTAGCCGCAATATGTAAAATAAATTTGAATAATAAATAGTACCAATAACCGTAAAATATAGAGTATTTAAAAACGAAAGAATAATAGATTATAAATGTATAATTTGGTAATGGTAGCATCCAAAATTATGAGTTCACTATGCATCGAGATCTACAAATAGTGTCAATAATGGTGCAAATTACAATTAGGCAACTGGGGGGCTTAAAGGTGGGTTAATAGGTTGAGTTTGCGAAGCCAATTTTTATTCTATAACCCAAAAAAAATGTAGTATAAATTAAAATACACAAATTCTTACTTGAGACCGTCTTTTGTAAAGACGGCTCTTAAAAGCCCAGTTCAATTCTAAATATATATTGTTACAACTCTAAATATAGATTTAGGCTGGAGTTTTGAGAGTCGCCTTTATAAAAAACGGTCTCTCAAGATCTCTCAAAAGAGCACTTGATTAAAATATATTAATGGTTGTCACACACGTATCATCCAAAATGTATATTTTACAAATATATATCGTGTATTTCTATATTTCAACAAATAATTATAATTCTCTTAAAAAAACTCTTAATACACAAAAGATAATTGACAATTAAATTTAAGTGGAGAAATAACTTGGCAACCAATTAACAAATAACAATACTATATATCACTTTAAATTTTATAAAAGGATGTTTGACATTTGGTTCTCGGGAGTTTTTAGTTAGTTTGTTTGACCGGTTAGAAATCTTGATTGTTTTTGTTGACTTTTAAGCTAGTTGAAAAAGTCAACTGTTTATGGTGATGTTTGGTAAATTTAGGTATTAGTTATTGGCTGTATAACTGTTTTATTTTGGCGTAAAAGCCATCCTTTTAGTTGGCCTAAAATTCATTACCAATATTTTTTTAGCTGTTTAACCAACCAATAAGCTAAAAATCAAAAAAAAAAAAAAAACAAAGCAAAAATTAATAAACCAAACACCCAAAATCTTAGTAATTCCCATCTTTTTAAAAGGTTAGTCAACATTAAATCCAAACTAAATATATTTTCTTCGATCCTAATTTTGAGGAAAAATTGTTGGGAATAATCCAACCTATTTCCCATTACCTACCAATAATCCCACCTTTTGAAATTTTTATTAATAATTACTTTCTATATTCGTTGTCGAATTGAATATGACTCTTATGATCGTTAGTTTTTCATCTTTTGTTTTCTTTACAATAATTCAACATATTTCCCATTACCTACCAATAATCTCACCTTTTAAAATTTTTATTAATAATCCAACCTTTGCTTTCAGTTTGCAGCCAATGGACCCTTCAAGAAGTAAATTGAAATTTCTATTATTTCGAAGCTTATGAACTTTATTATTGCATTAATAGTAATTTTCTTTACATACATATCCCATCAACATTATTGCTTTCATATTTGTGAAGACATTGACCTTGCCATGCTACTCTTCATGAATGAAGTTTAATAAACTAAATTATTTGCACGATTAAGTTTATTAAACTTATCTAATCATTTTGTAAGCCATTTTGTAATTGGCAAACTTAACTAAGGCATTTTGTAATTGGCTAACTAATCTAATCATTTTGTATTTAGCAAACTAGTCAACTAACGCATGGTAGCCTTAGTCCTTCTTGTATGATATTTTGTAATCCACAATGTTGATGGGATATGTATGTGAAGAAAATTACTATTAATGCAATGATTGATAGAATTTAGAAAATGGGCCTGGGCAACCCAAACAAGGAGTCGAAGAAGTAGTCCACTCATAAACCCAAAGAAGGTTCACTACTAAAACCAATTGGTAATAGTAGGAGTTACTCCTTGAATATATAAAGTGATGCATACTCTTCTCTTTCTCCGATGTGGGACAACTCATATGTGGGTAACACATGGGCACTTTAACAATGATGAAGTTCATAAGCTTCAAAAATAATAGAAATTTCAATTTTCTCTTGAAGGGTCCATTGGCAGCAAACTGAAAGCAAAGGTTGGATTATTAATAAAAATTTCAAAAGGTGGGATTATTGGTAGGTAATGGAAAATAGGTTAGATTATTGTAAAGAAGACAAAAGATGAGAATAACCTGATATAGCAGGTCATAATCTGAAGGGTCCATTGGCAACAAATTAATAGCAAAGGTTGGATTGTTGATAAAAATTTCAACAGGTGAGATTATTGGTAGGTAATGGGAAATATGTTGGATTATTCCGAACAATTTTTCCATAACATTACTTGTACTTTTTTTACACTATTTATGTAAAACTCCCTTCCTGCCCCTTATTTAGCTCATAACATCCTTATTTCTATATTTGGACAATAATCCACTATTTTTTCTAATTACAATTATACTTCTATTGTAACTTTATTTTATTAAAAAAAATATCTAGAATAATCCAATCAATTTGTGATTTTCTTACAATAATTCCACCTATTGATTAACCAAGAATAATCTCAACTTCGAGGGGTATTTTCCTATAATAAACCCGGTGACCGGATGACTTGCTATAACAAGTTTTATTTTTTAAAAAAAAGATAAATTAAAATAAAATGTCGAAAAAATATTTAAAAGTTTGTTTTTTTTTATTATTTAGAATTTTTTATGTAAAATTAAAATTTTTTAAACTAATTTTAAATTAATTTACATTTTACTTTTTTGGTGAATTACCTACTATAGTAAATCATCGGGTTACTTAAGTATACTATAAGCAAATACCCTTAAAGTTAGGATTATTCGTGGTTAATCTATAGGTGAATTTATTGTAGAAAAATCACAAATAAGTTGGATTATTCTAAGTAAATTTTCTTATTTTATTGCATTCGCATAGTTTAATTCTCTTTCTTTACTTATTTTATTACCATATATTCATACTTTCCTTAAAATATATTCAAATTCTCTTTGAAACTAATTCAAAAAGGAGAGACACTAACTTCCATATCATTATATGAGAAGATCTTAGTAAATAACGGTTATTTATGAGGTTTATAAATCACCTTTATGTGATAGGATGTGATAGGTTGAGTGTTTGTTATTTTAATTTATCTTTTTTGATTTTATTTATTTTAATATTATTTTTTTTGTCTTTTTGTGATAATTTGCAAATCACGGTTATTAATTAGTAATTTTTTTCCTTCTATCTAGAAGAATTATGTATCCATTAAATGTCAAAATTTGGTAGCCATTCAATTCAATTGTTAAAATGATGGTTAACAAGAGAGGCTGAATACGATCTGACGTGGCAAAACAGATCACAAGTGTGCTGATTAGGAATGGAAGCATAATAATATTCTTGGGCCCACTTTTAGATTCAACTTCGGGTAGGACGGTCATTTAAGCTAGAATTCCGTTCATTCATCATACCTTAATAAGACCTTTTATTAAATAAAAAAAATTTAAATTGATAGAAAAACATTCGGTCTTTTTGAATTTATACAGAAAATATTACTATTAGTAACAAATTTAAATTGATAGAAAAATATTCAGTTAGAGTGGTGTATTCTTGTATTTATTTAATCTCGAATAAAAGGTTTTTATAAAATTTTCATTCATTTTTTTTTACCTTAATTTTTTAGCACTATTGTTCTGAGTTAATATTTTTTTCAAATTTGTTTTATAAAAACAATAGTATGAATTTATAAAAAAGATCAATAATGATGTCAAGATGCTTTTTGATTTTTTTAGACATTTATACTAATACATACATATTTTTTTTATTGTATCAGTATTATTGTTCAGACAAGATTAAAATCTGATTTAGAAAAATCATTACTCTAATTTCAATTTATGAAGGTGCCTTTTTATTTCATACTATTATTTTAAGAACAACAATGAAAATTACTATTATTTTTTAATCAATTTATTTATTTAATTTTTTTATGATGCACAAAAATGTTATATAGTGTATGAAATATGCAATATAAAAATTTTAATTATAAATGATTTCTCAAATATTATATGTACGTGTAAATGTGTAATTATATTGGAGCCTAAATCTTAATTATTAAGCATCGGCCGACATACTTAAGCTGTTAAATTTGCTTCTTTCTCTATAGCAATATGTCTTTTTGAAAATGATTTTTTGGGACAGCTAGGATTCAAATTGACCTTTATTTAATTTAATACTATTTAAAAACCTAATTAAGCCATTAATTAATGATAATTTTTTCACCATATTACTCCACTAGTCCATTGGTATTTTTTCAATGACTGATTAAATCATGTATACACTTTTTATTTATCAGATTCTATTTAATTGGAAGTCACTTAAAATCTTAATGATATCAGATAAGAGTGCGTGTCAATGATTTAACTCAACCAAAAGCTGAAGCACATGGTTAAAGCCCCAGAATATATTATGTATAATACATCACGCCCCTCTTATGATAATCCTTTGGGCTAGAAATGTGGATGCAACGCATGCCCTCCTTATACATGAAGTCAATATTTCACTTGAAAATATATGGGTTGAAATAGATTCAAACTCGAGATCTTTTGTTACATCGGCTTTTAGTTGACTTTTGGTTAAATCTTCATGGTACGTTAATGCTATATATAAAACATGGACATATATACATATATCAAAAAAAAAATTTTATGTTATTACCTTTGTCGACTAATTTGCCTCATAGGCATTTCGTAAGGAAACCAAGAAAAGTGAATAAAATTGGTATTTTGTAGAAAATGAGAGAATTGTACGAATGAGATGATATATAATTTGAATGTATATATGGATGAAAATTCAAAGAACAGAATTGGTCATGACCAAAAATAAAAATAAGCAAATTTTGATGAAATTTACAATTGACGAGAATAAATGAAGAATATTGAATCACTAAATAAGGTTAAAGAACTGCGATTTTCGTACGTGTACCTGTTTAATTTAATGTTTATTTCTAATAAAATCAGTAATTAAATAATTATGGCATGCAAATCTGAAAGATTATGTCTAACAATCATGTGCATACTAGTATACTAGGTATAAATTATATAGTACTGCTATAAAATTTCTACCTTATGTTACAATTAACTGGAATCAATGAGAAATGAATTGTTTTTTTTAAATACGTAGATATTTGTCAATAAATAAAAAGACTGAATAAATTATGCGGATGAAAATTAAAATATAAGAATGAGAATATGAGATTAAAAGAAAATGGTGTTTCAGTGTCAAAAATAGAAATTATGCAAAATGATCTTACTAACAGATACCTCAAACGTTCATTAATAATAAGGATAAAATTAATTTTATATATAGTACACTTTTAAAATTTTAATAATATAAATATTAATTATATTATCTAATATAGCATAAAATTTAGAATTCATCATTGAATCATACGTTAAGATATATAATTATTCTATCAAAAACATATATCTAATTATATCATATCTATATTTAATCTTGTTTTTAATTTAATCTTTCAAATATATTCTTGTTAACGAATGCCCTTAGAGCATTCGTTAGCTTGTATCTTTAAATAATTCATCTTCTCATATACAAATTACTTAATATCATTGAAAATACAATAATATATATAAAAAAAAAACTTATGTTGGACTTATAATATTTAGACTTTGATTTTATTTTTTTTTGTTACTATTAGCTTTAGCCTTCCTCTTTGCTTGGACTATGAATAACTTTGTGTTTAATTTGTATCTTTGATCTACCTTAATTACAATTGTCGTTACTATATTATATATGTGTATCTATTTTTATAATAATTTTATAAATAATATAGCAATCTCATAGAAACAGATAAAAATTAAATCAGAACCTTATAATTTTTAAAAAGAAATAGTTTTTTTTTTTTTGTGAAGGAGAGAAATATTTTTAGTATACGTTGATATAACTTTCCAAATAAAAAGAGAGTGAAAAAATACATTTACAACTAGACAATCTAATTGGCAAATTGCATATCTGAATTGTGATATGTCAGTGATTTGAGGTGTCAAATTGCTAAAGATTCTTTTTTTATGCACTATTCCCACCTCTCCTTAATCCTAATAATCAATTCCTACAAATTGTAGTTTTTGTTTGATCACAAAAAGTTGTTTGATACAGTCTTACCGAAAGACATGTTTTATGCATATGTTAAATAGTTCATTTAGTATATATCAACTGCACAAGGGTTTCTCTTTCTTCCGTATATAAAAAGGTTAATCATAAACTGAAATGTGTTAAAGTTTATTTATAAAATAAATATATTACTATAAATATGACGCAAAATAAATGTGTTAATTTTTCAAGATGGCTCTAATTATTTTAATATATATTATGAAAATATGACCTCCTTATTTGAGTTTGTCTCACCGAAAGACGGTCTCTCATAAGAGTAGATTTTGTTTGATTACAAGGTAGCGATAATAGGTGGAGGGCTAAGTCGGAATCGAACTCAAGATTGTTTCTGAAAACTAATATATGCTCTCAAACTGAGACAAAATTTGATTTTGCAACTAATATTATAAACCTTCCTATATATACTCCCTCTCACATATTCGATCATCTCATCAATTCACTCTTTAATATCATACTTCCATTTCTCTTATTTCTGTTTATTACTTTTTTTTTTAGTTCATTCCATTTCTTGTTTCATTTCTTAATTATGGCCACTGAGGTATATTTCCTACAACTTTTGTATTACAAAATAATTTTCTGTTTATTTATATTTTATTTTATATGTATATGTATTTGTTTATCTCTTTAAATTTACTACAAGTCGGTAAAGCTCTCACTTTGAATTCCGAGCCATAGCAAATTCAAATTCAAATTCAAAGAAAAAAAAAAGTAGTTATCTTTTATTTCCTAGAAGTATACCATGGGATGGTGCTTCTGAATGCGCACATTTTTCCTTGTCCACTCTTCGAAGAGATCCGGGTACAATTTGCCCGCTATCTTTTTCCCTCCAAACCCTGTCTTATGCGAAATACTGGGTTTTTGATTCTGACTCTGACTCTGACTCTGGTGCAATCTGATATGTGTAGATTTTTTTTAAAATGTTTCATGCATGAAAATCTGATGTGTCGATTAGTGATCATACTGATAGTTGGTTTGATCATCAGAGATCATCAGAAATTTCATGTTTTATGTTTTGATCTTTAATTTTAATCATGATTTACAATTTTTTTTTATTTGATGCCTTATATACTTGGATATGAGATTAAAGATCAACATCAAATTGTCTAAATGAAGATCCATACAGTATAGATCATACTGGTAGTTTTGATCTGATGTAAGGATTTTGATGAGGATCCAACTTGCTTTGCTTAATCACTTAGTTCATGATCCAATTATATGATTTTTAACATCAAAATATGTTGCAAATTATAATAGATTATATTAAAATGAGTCGATGTAGATGATATTCACTAATAAGGGTCAATTGAAAACAACTTTTTGTTATTATTAACAAGAATAAGGGTGCGTAAATCTGACCCATAAACCCTCTACAAGTGAGAGACGTTTCACGACATTAGGGTAATGAAATATCCTAATTGTAAGATCAATACAATAATCAATACTTTCAAAAATCAACTCATGGAGTATTTTTATAAGTGACCTATGTAGTACTTGATGATTCACTAAGATGGTGTTCATTGAAAGGCTTATTGGTTTGTTTCAGCACATGATTTGCTAATTTGCTCGCAAATTACTAATAAAAAAAGCGAATTATCATTGATTTTGGGCTATTCTTGGATAAATTTAAGCGAATCGCAAATTCAAAAAGCGAATTAGCTAGCGATTATGTTACACTGGTCTGTTCGGTCAAGTAAGTAATGTAAAATGAAAATTTTATGCAGGTTGCACCAAGTACCACCTTGCCCGAAACTCAGGCACCTGTTGAGGAGCTCGCGACAGAGACAGTAGTCTCTGAAGCAGTGGAAACCGTACCTGAGGCTACAGCTTCCGAGGAGGAAGCTGTGCCTGAGGCTACAGCTTCTGAGGAGGTAGCAACGGAAGCTGTGCCAGAGGCTACTGCTTCCGAGGAGGTAGCAGCAGAAGCTGTGCCTGAGGCTACAACTTCCGAGGAGGTAGCAGAAGAAGCTCCTGCAGAAGCCCCGGCAACTGAGACAACAGATGAAGCCTTAGAAAAAACCGAGGCCCCGGCAACTGAGACAACAGATGAAGCCTCAGAAAAAACCGAGGCCCCAGCAGTAGAAACCAAGCCAGAGCCAGAGGCAGAACCCGAGGTAGACACCAAGGAAGTTGAGGCTGCACCAGCAGTTGAAGAAGAGAAGGCAGCAGTCGAGGAAGCCACCGAAGCGAGCTCAACTGAGGCCACCGAAACACCAGTCGAAGAACCGTCCAAGGAGGAGGAAGCAGCACCAGAAGAGGCTCCTGCAGCAGAGGAAACTGGCACTGAAGTCCCAGTTGAAAAATCTGAAGAGTAAACTTGGTTTGAAGGGTCTTTTTAAGTATTTCTAAAGGTTGCCTTTTGGGATTGATCAGTTTTTTAATTCTATTATATTTACTTGCTATATCATATTATTATGATTACTTCAATTATTGAGAAAAAAAAAAGACTTTGGTTTGGGATTTATGAAGATTTATATATCAATATCAAAGCTATTTGCTAATGATGTGCACATTCTTGTGGATGTTGGCTTGAGTCCTGAGAGAAGTTTGAGTGTTTGAAATTGTAATGGCTTTGGTTATGGAATAATAAATCTTATTATAATTTTTGAAGCAGAAGTATCAGTGAAACATAATTTGTCAGCTAATTTGCTTTTTGAATTTGCAATTCGCACAAATTTGCCTAAGAATAATTTAAAACCGAACATAATTCGTTGTTCTCAATTCGCTAGGAGATTAGCAAATCAAAATATGTAGTAATAAAGACTTTAAAAGTTTTGAAATGCAGCTGCAACTGCTGCAATTATGTACATTATACATTACATTATCTGAATGTCATTAAGTGACTTCCACCTAGGTTGGAGTTTAAGGGGGTCGGATATACGCAATCTTACTCTTATTAAGAATTACACTAACAAAGAGATTGTTTCCGAATAACCATTGTAGCAAACATTATGTGCAGCTTCGTATAAAAACCATAAATCTTCAGCTGCTATGAAGTAAAGGAACTCAAGATGGTAGTGATCGTGAAACATCACAAGGGGACGAAAATGAAGAAGATGAACCACCTCGAACATCCATCAAGCGTGAATCAGCTCAAGGCACAATATTATACAGTCTTACAACTATATCAGGAAGATATCATAAACGAAGACTGTTAGGAAACACAAGGGGTTCATTCAGTTAATCGAGTAAGAAACATTTTCTGCAATAACTAATGGGATGGTTTGATAATGACATTGATAACTAAAAGGCATATGCAAAACTGCAACCTATTTTTCTGAATCACAACTTTCATAACCTTCATTGCAGGATGGACACAATTCTAACCTTTGTTACAGTGAGAATTTGTATGGAACCCTCAATAATCGTACATGGTATGGCACATGAACACGTTATTTTGACAAAATATATTGTATTTTTTCATAATTTTGCCGAGGCGAACACTCGGACACGTACCCATGTCGAGTATAAGTTCCCGAGGGTAATAGATATTCTCACTTAGCAAATAGCAATGAAATCATTGTATAAGAAGCAACTTGAAAAAGCACGAGAAGTTTTAAGACGACGATTTTTCATCTAATTAAACCAGAGTAACATAAGCCACCATTTAATTTGCTTCGCAAAGAGATTAACGAATCATGTGACAATGAACTCGATATATAAAGTTAGCTGGTAAGGGACATAATTACTTCCACAATGGGAAGAGCGCGCCATTCAAAAACTAGCAACATAAATTTACTCTAAAAGAATCTGTACAAAGTCTAAACCTAGTCTTTCTGTCTATGTGCGAGTACCAGTTGCTACCCTCAACAGCTAATCACCATCATCAAAATCCACAATGTCAAGGAGTACCGAAGCTGCACCCAACATGCTCTTGTGTAGTCAATAAGAGACGTTCTCGCATGACTTCCTTTGACGGGTACTCTGGGATACATAGTTGGTAGAAGCATGTATGTGATGTCGGCAAGCAAACTTGAGAGTCCAAGGATTTAAAGATGTATAAGTAAGATTCCAAACCGCGAAAACCTTCAATAGGGAGAAACTTAATTGAAGTCCAAAAGAAAAGAAACGTCTTTTTCTGCTCCGTGTTGAATTCTCCAACTACCTACACAGTTTTAGAGAGGTTAGAATAACTACAGACAGGTTATTTCTGATTGGTTGTGTCAGATTTAAAGCTTTTTTGGATCACAATTAGGAAGAAAAAGGGAGGTTGAAATCTCTGTGTTGTAGAGATTAGCTTCTTACAAAATATGAAGAAATTTATCCCTCCAAAGTCCTACATTACCCTTTCTTTCCCTCCCTTTGTCATCTATCAACTATAAAACCAATACCAAAAAGTAGCTCCCACCTAGCCCGACGCTGGATATGGGGGTTGAATGTATGCAACACTTCCGTTGTTAAAGCTTAAAACTAAAAGGGAGTTTCTGATTAACCTTCGATAGTTTTCCCCTTATCATACATAGTAGATATACATAAATTCTCAAGAGACGGTCAAGTGGGGTCCAGTGACCCCATGTTCACATATGTGCCTCTGCCTATGATCATGAGTCATTATACTTTAGTCCATTGATCATTACTCCCTCCATCCTCTCTATTTGCATCAATTTTTATTTTGGATAGACCCTCTTATTTTGCATCATTTCATCATTTGGAATTGAATCCCACTTCCTTCTTTAAAAATCTCATACAAATATTAAACTCTCTTTTAATATCATTCACACAATTCAATCTCTCTATGTAATATCACATTTATTAACTAAAGGCTAAAACAAAATTAACTCTTTTTCTCTTTGATTCAATCCCGAGTGTATATTCCAAAACCAAAAAACTCTAAAATGACAACGTGCAATAAAAATTCACAATTGATCAGGGCACCAGATCATGCAACAAAATAAAACCAAACACAACATGAAGAAGCAGAATCTCAACAAATTTTAAAAACTTAGGAGAACAAGAATAATCCCACAGACAACAGGTTTTTTCCAAACCACGAATTATTTGTATAAATCCAACTTTATAGGGTATCTTCCAAAAATGAATCATAAACCTAAAACATCTAGTTTTAAAAAGTCAAATGATCACATGTCCAACATTGGTTAGATGAGTATGGGAGAAGAAAAAGAAAACAAAGAAGAAAAATATTGAAGAGACAACACAAAAATTGAGTTTTTCATCACTTTGGATCATTTTGGAAGGATAGCCCTAAGGTTGGTATTTTATAACTTCTAAGAAAACTAGCTATAGTTTTGATTTTTTTTTCCCTCAATTTTTCCTTTGCATATGCTATTTAAATATTTGACATTATTTATATAATAATCTATCAAGTATACAACCTCAGAGTTCATTATTGATTCCTTGCTACCTTGATATACAGACCAAAACTGCAAAAAAGTTAACTTCCTTATAATCTTGCTTATTTTCCAAGGTATACGTCCTATATGGAAGAAAACAACTTCAAAAATTGGTACTAGATAAACATCACTAAAACACCCCGGTCTCGACTGAGCAGAATGTCTAAAACGTCACTATAATGCACAACTCACAAGCGAGTTTTTTTTTTAAAAAAAAATCACCAGATATAAGCCTCATATTGTCCTCTTATTAAGAACAAGGATGCTTAAACCCATGTGGCACCAACAATATTCTCCCAGAACCTATATTCAAGGTGCTGAATAAAGCAAGAAGTAAGAAAACAATTGGAGAGCATAAAAGATTCTGGATCATTTGGCTGACCTGAACATAAAAATTTGGGGAGGCAACAAATGGGAGATTACAATTCTCTAACACCCTCCCACACTAAAACAAAAAATCTCTCCGCCACTCCCTATACTGTTCCAGTACCATCAAACTATTCCATTCTCATCGGACCCAGAAGATTTGTTAATTTCATTCTAATTCCATCAGTGCTACATATAATGCCCCTTTTTATCTCTCACAATTTTAATGGGTTGTTATAAAATGCATTTTAGAACAGTTCACTACTGCCTCTAGTTCCATTGTACCCTACGCATGACGGCCTGCACTTCTCTGCTACTCTAAAGAACCATCAGCTGTGAAAAAGCCCTACAACCCCGCTGCTTGTTCAGAGGTGCTCCTCATCCACCACAAAAGACAGATTAATAAAATCCATCTCGCCCCTCTACCATTACTCTTTTTCATAGGGCATGGATCACGTATCTCCAAGCCCCAAAAAGAATACAAATCTAGGAATGATCCTACACATCTGACTTTAAAAGCAGCACCTTCCGTCCACAATAATGCCCCCATCTTCAGCTAGGTCCCCTCTGTTCTCTTTGTACTCCTTCCTTTTCCTCATCTTGAAGCTTGGCGGAAACCAAACTTACTGCAGCGTTTGTAGTGAGTGGCATCTGAAATCAAGGAAGTTCTGATTCACGCATCATCTCTATTTCACTCTCCTTTCCCTTTTATGATACCAGTTATGCTTCAGTAGCCCTTCTAACAAAAATAGGAAGCGGAAGCAGAGAAAAGGGACTTTTGTGATGGATCAAAGTTATTCTAGTAAAACTTTCTTCACTAGAACAACAGGTATCAAATTGTTTCCTAAGGTTAACCGCACAGACAACCAGATGAAGGGGAACGGAGTGTCCTAGCAGTGAAATCAACCATTCTTGATTCTACTATAGTGACCAACATTCATAAGAGGAACAAAACATTAGGAATCTCGATGGTCACATCTTACCTCTAGAAGGAGACGAAAACAAGAATAGTAATGAAATAAAAAAGTACCAATTGAAATGGTAAACATTCAAGGCTAAAACACGAAAGTAAGCAATAACAGTGAATGCTTAACGTTTGTTTTATGTACCTCCCAAAACCAAACTATCTGAGGATCGGATATTTTGTAGCCATCGTACTTGGTATGTGACTTCCAGTCTTCGAGACATATCTCACAATCACTTCCACGCAACATCCAATCAAGATCTTCAGGTTCTAAGATGCTAAAGAAGATTGGAAAGTACCCTACAGAAACAATGTCATCAAAACCTCGAGCAAAATAGATCACTTGTTCATTAATAGACGTGACAAATCGGTGCTGAATAATGAGGTTGATATATTCCTCTCTGTTTTTGCTGTCCACAGTAATGCTTTCTCCTCCAGAACAAAGTTCCACAATCTTCCTTGTTCCTAGCTCTTCAACTTCAGTAATAAATGTCAGCCCCAACCCATCGGAATCCACATATTCAGCATCCATTTCCAAGATTTGTTTACAACTATTATAAATACATGGATCTGCATCACGTATATCTTCCAATAAAACACGTCTTCCAGACAATTGCAAGATAAAGCTACGATCTAGTTCAACACCAACTTGAACCTTATGCATTAGTGCCAAAGCAATCATCCTACCAGAAAATTGGAAGTATTTTAGATGGAGAGGATCTACCTTAGATGCTGCAAAATACATATTAAACAAAGCTAAGAAAAATCAAATGAGAAGTGAAAGCCATGACTTATCCCAAAAGGAAAAAAAGGTATCAAGAAAAGGCTTATAAAACCCTGACAGAATTACAACACAACATCAGAAAATATCAATTTTCAATTCAAGTGTCACATTTATTACGAATAAGAAACCCAAACATGATAGAGAAGTTTGAGAAAAAAAGCAAGGTAGATCCTTCTAATTTTCGAACATAAAGCATACTCTAAATGTCACAGCATGGTAATGTCTAAATAACACTATATGGATATCACCCAGTTATGCCTTCATAACCAGATATCTTTTCGGCGTGGTAGAAGAAGCAACATTCTTTAAAAATGATCTCCGTGAAGCAAATCTATTGGAGTTAATTTATGCAAGTAAAAAATGTATGCTTCAGATCAGAGCATGTAGAAAAGAAACTCATCTCCTGCTTCAAGATATCTATTTCAATACAGAAAATTCGAAGTGCTTAAATCCCAAACATAATATACTTTTTTTGATTTTAAAAAAAAGCTTTAGCGTTCCCAAGTCCAGTTGACATCAAGTTGACAATCCTCTCTACTCGAAAAAATATGGTTATTTGACCTTCTTTTTGTTAATTAAATATGCATCTAGTTCGCTTTTTTTATTTGTTTATCAATTTGGTACAAAGTAAAAAAAAATTTGAAGACAATCTTTTTCAGAATTTACTCCAAGTAGCATAGCATAAGAATATAAACTTTGCTTTAGCATTGAAAGACATTTTCTAATTAATAGCGTTTCTATGGAAATTATGGTTTCAATATGCTCAATCAGTTGTAATTTTTTATATTTAAATTATCGACATCACTTATTTGTTTTATGAATCCACTACTTGATAAGACATAATTTGAATAAAATTTTTGAGATGTATAAACTTTGTTTGTCGCTTAGTGCCGGTCCCAAGCCCGAATACAGGAATAGAGTGAGCGGTAGAAATTAGGATAGTGACAACTAGCTCAGTAAAACTTAGTGACATCCTAAGATCAGGAAATATTAGTAAAATCGTTTTTATATCTTCATTTGGTTTTTCAAACAATTTTATTATATTCTATTTTTGCATTGAAATCTATCTTAAGTGCTTCCTCCTCCAAAATGACATGATATTTTCATTACTATTCCTCAATCCTAAAAATTGTTCCTAAAACATCGCAGCAGATTCAACAAGTATAAGAAACAAATAACAATATGATATCACACAAAAAAAAATCCAACAATAAAACAAAGCATTCTTTGGCAGGTATAGGCATGAAGACACCAGTGAGAACTCCACACAGACCAATGCAACATTCCAACAAGACGATATCCGATCAGTGTCATTCTCAATTAAATCGGGCACTAGGATTACCCATGTTATCACATATTTAAAAGCTTCAAATGGATTACAAATTTCTTAAAAGTTGAACAATAGATTACCTAGAGCAAGAAGACCCAAAGTAATATCAACAATGTCATTATCAGCAGTTCAGCACACATGTCAAAAGGGGGTTATACTTTATAGATTTATGCGTCCATGGGGAAAAAGTTAAGCAAAATGCAACAGGAAAATGCAAACTTGCCTGCACTAGGGTAGAACCTTCGACGGTTCAAAGGGCAAGCAACGTAAAGGCCATTTTCTGGATCAAAGATCGCTTGGCATACTAAAGAAACCCACTCCCTCAGAACACCAGGACCTGTAGCATTTTCGTCTTTGAATTCCATATAAAGGCCAGCCTGCAGTGAAGATGGATTTGCACCCGATATATACTCAAATGATTCAGCCAGCAAATTGGACCTGTCAATTATCATCTCAAGCTCTTCATAATCTTCATTCACATCAGGGAAAATCAACATAGCTAAATGCCTCCTCGATTCAAAATTCAGGACATCATTATGGAAATAAAGCCAACCATTTTTATCAGCATGTGTAGCATATCTAACTACAAGGTCAGACAGTACACCTTTATTCTGTCTCATTATGTACCAGAACTTGTCTTTCCAATCTGGATTGAGTGCAGAAATGCTAGCCAATTCCTGAAGAATAGCAAGATATTGACCAGAACTCTGATTAACTTTGAGATCCTTTTTACTCTTCTCCACCATGTATACATCCAAATCATTGAGACATATTTCAATGTTACAAAGTAAATCATTGAAAAGTAACTGGAGCTGAGATTTGTATTCTCGACAGTGTTCTACAGTAACTGGTCTACTAAAGAACCACAACACAGGCTGCAGAAAAGAAGAAAAATCCCTAACATCTTGCTTGAAAAACTCAACACTGTAAACTGGTTCCGCCCTCATAGACAAGTAACTGATCAATCTCTGTCCTATACCCATCAATAAAGGAAACAAGTCTTCAATAGCGACCCTGTTTACTTGCCCTTTGGTCCCAACATGTTCACATGATTCTTCTTGCCTACTCCCAACTTTGACTTCCTTTAACATTGAACCAAGACTGCTCCTTGAATGTAAATACACATGGTCTTCTTCAGAAACCACCATCTTTAGCATATTACACAACTTCAACACCGTTGTGGCATAATAGACCCTCTCACTCTCATCCCGACACCCTTCAAAATCTTTCATCCAATCCACAAAAGACATGATACATGCACTGGCACCAATATAATGATTGTATTGTTTGTCCTTCGAAGCATAAAGCATGATTAAACCTTGAGCAGCATACGAATTCATAAAAATTTTACAGTAATCAACCTTCTTTATGAGTATCAACTTCTTAATATTATACTCATTGTTATAGTCAAAATCAAACCGAACCTTTTTAGAAAACAAATAAAGGTAAACCTTAAGAATGTGATAATCAGCTAAAGATGATTCTTTTCTACAAACCCTAAAAATAATTGAAACCATATCACTAATTGCCCGCCAAATTCTAGGATAAATAGTGCTCCGCATTCTTCCCACCAATTGAAGCCCTGCATCATTCTGAATTTCGCATTGCCGTAACGTCTGTTCCAACTGCAATTGCTTCCCTTTATAAAGTAATCTTTGATCCTTCATGGATATCCCTGTAATCATCTCAATCTTCTCAAAAACTGACTCAACTGTATCATTAGCATTCGCACGTAAAACTAGGTTTTTACTACCAGAAATCATCCTCACAAAGAATTGCAGTCTAGGTTGGCTTGATTCCCCTAGAAAGAGAAACCTATCTCTCAGACTGAGTAAACCGAAATCAGAATCAATCACAGATTTTCCATTACAATTCAAACCTGTCGAGTGATCATAGTCTTCCAGTTTGCGTTTCGAAGGAAGATAACCAATGCAGTATTCCTGCTGCGTCGTCAGAGTAGAATTGACGGACGACATTGACAAAAAAAATGAAGAATCAAAAAGCCTGATTATGAGGATATTATGAAATTAATTTATTCACCATGAATATCAGTTGAGAAATTCATTAAACTATCATTTATCAAGAGAGAATTTCAGAAATAAATGTTCTGATTTAGGGTTTATGAGAATTAGGGAGACACCAAAGAGGCAGCGGAAGGAGTTATATATGATCAAATTGATTTGATTCAATTTTGCTGAAGCGTCGTAAACATGCTTGCCAAGACTTCTCATTCAGCAGTCAGCGCTGACTAGGCATAAAGTATGGACGCCATTTTTTGCAATGTGTCGCCAACATGGATGACAATGGGTGTTTACCCGACCCGGATCCGTAAATCTGTATCCGTTTTTATGAGTTTGGTTCCTAAAATATTGGACCTGCCGGATCCGAATCCGTTTTATATTTTGTGGATCCGAATTTCAAAAAGATGCCTGGATTTGGACCCGTTTTTATTTTTACGTACATCAAATATACAGGGTAAGGGCTATTTAATTGTTAACGCCTAGCTGATTTTCTGATAAGTGAACCACGGAACCCCTTCCTATATCTATCAATCCTTATTCCGCTATCAACTGATTCACAAAAACTTGGGTGAGACCGCCTTGCTTGTGAGACGCATCTTATTGGGCCGGCCCAATTGTACAATTGTCTTTTACCAATTTCACATATTAAAATGTCAATTTTGAGAGTTAAAAGACCAATTCAAAGACTCAAAAGACCAATTTCAAGGATTTGAAATTGACATTTTAAGTCATGTAATTTGATAATTTTAAGACTTAAAAGGTCAATTTTAAACCAATTTTAAGACTTAAAAAAACCAAATCCAAAACATTATATTCTCATATCAACTTTAAGTTAGGATTTCTCAAACATTCAAAAGTTGATATTTAAAACTTTGAAATTGACCTTTTAAGTCTTAAAATTTAATTTTTAAGTCTCAGAAACGTCGTTTTAAGTCTTAAAATTAATATGTCAGAATATTTTTAAAAAGTTATTGAGTTTGGGTCAGTTGCACGGCTAAAACCGTCTCATAGGAGACTTGTCCATTCTGATTTTTAAGAAGTACCCACAGGCTACAAATAGTCACTAATGATGATTTTGAATTCAGCTTCAAGGGATTCCTTAATTAAAAGAGAATATTATTCTGTCCTTTTTTATTTGCATCAAAGAGAAAATGGGTGCTAATAAATTAAGAGAGAGAATGAATTGTATGGATGAAATTAAAAGAGGGTTAAAATGTATGGATAAGATTTAAAGAAAGTGGTGGACCATTGTCCAAAGATAGAAATGATGCAAATTAAATGGGACGGATCAAAATGGAAAATGATGCAAATTCAATGGAACAGAGGGAGTAGTTAAGTCCTTATAGCAAGTACTCTCCTATGAAGCTTAATTAGATGAAGCCAATTTGTAGTTGTAAGAAGAAATTATACTACTTATTTCCTACATGATTATGCCTTATATAGATTAGGAAAATTACTATTTGATCAATATGGTCACATGTGAATATGAATCTGACTTGTATATTTTTGCAATTGTTCAATGCAAAAGATGCTTACAGATTGACTAATTCATTGTTGGCAATATGGCAAGCTCAGTGTATTTTCAAGACAATTTTAAGTTTTATAATGTTATTTTGAATGATCGATTGTGAAATTATATATATTATTATCAATTAGTCAACGAATATAGCTTTATCGCAATCTCAAAACCATCCAAAATTACAAAAAAAAGTCAGATTTGTTTTGGACCGAATTCGGTGCTGAATTCGCAGTATCCGGATATGGGTCTTGAAAATCGAAACTCGCGCGATTTGGGTGCAATTTGGATCTTGCTCTTGAAAACGAATATGGATCCGTGGCCACTTGGACTCGGTCCAGGTTTGATCCGTTGTCATCCCTAATCACCATCCTTTATTGGCAGATGCAAATAATCACCAAAATGATTCGGTATCCGAATAAGACAGGTCGGGACACCGGGTACCCGATTATTATTTTTTAATTATATTTACTGATTTAATTATAATCCAAGAGAATATAGTGCATCATCATCGGAAAACTAGATAGTAGACACTTTATGAGCATATACAATGCTAATTGTTATTAACAATTTTATATCAAACTTTGAATTCAGTTACCTTATATCTTTTGTTTAACAAGCAATTTTACAACAAACAATTTTACATCATTGGAAAACTAAAAGCTACGCAAACTCGACTCCACTCCACTCCCATGTCGTTGATTCAACAAATAATCTTTTAAGAAAGACAACCTTTAAATCAAATTAAGTTGATTAATTTTCACACATCAAAATCCTACTGGATACCAACAAGTTGCAATAAGCAGCTAACATCGAATCAAAGTAACAATAACATATGACACCACAATTTTCTATTACTCTCATTAAGTAATAATAAACCAATACTAAATCAAGAACCGAAAAACCCAAAAAAATCAACATCTAGAATAACAAAATCAAGAACAAATGAAATCATGTTAAATCTAAAACAGGAAGAAAAAAACTGGAATAACAAATCAAAAATCTACAAAAAAAGTATATATTAACTATTAAGCGGGTCATAATGGGTACCCGGATCAAATAAAATTCGGCCCATGACCCGACCCGGAGTTTTTAAATTTTTTTATTTTTTGACCTGCCATTTATGAAGCGGGTCGGGTACTTTAAAACACCCCTACTCTAAATGGTTGGACATGCTCATAAAACTGATTGTATATAAAAAGCATATTTTTTAGTAATTTAGACCACATTAATTAAAATTATCTCATGATAAGATGATTTCATAGCACTCGAACACTCGGCTGGCCCCAAATCGAAAGACTATGTATTATGCCCTAGCTAGTCTGAAGTGGGTCTTAGACGAACCCTTTCTTTCATATAAATACTTCATGTATTTAACCTGCAACTCTGGTCTTTCCTAGTCTTTAATGGCATTGGCAGCCTCCATTACTATCCTTCCCTTTAGCAAATCTCTACTTCTATCAACTCATCTAACTTTTGTCTAACTTTCTTTCACTGTATTTGTTTTGCCTCATTTCATTTTCGAGTCTCGCCGCCTGAAAATCATCCACTCTCGTCGAAGTTTTGACGCCACTAGACGCAAGGCCCAAATCACATGTAATCTTCATTTTCTCAAACTTTTCATACTTCTCAAATATCAGTTTTGAGTTTACACTTTCTTTAGTCCGTTAGTAATTTAATTGATGTAATTTAAGTTATTTATTTATTGTATATTGTATATTGTATTGTTGTTTGCTTTGAGTTGACTAGTTAATTTAAGCGCATCAATACTGAGTAATTAAAATTAGCCATTGATGGAGTATATAGTTTTCAATTTGAATTGTTTACATTCTCTTTGTTGATCTCTGTTTCTCTTATGATATACATGTACATTACATTAGGTTAGTGTCTCAAAAATGTTAAATGATTATATGATTGTTGATTACAATTTGAAATGAATAGGCATTTTAAAAATATGACCTTTATTATATCACAATTCACGTCTAATTCAAGGTCTAAATTTTTTTTTGACATCATTTATTTAGTTTTTGATCCGCGCCTGTTGCTCTTTGATATATTTTTCTTAACTAGATAGATTTCCGTGATAAGCACGGTTTATTAATTATTTAAATAAACAATTATTAATATTATATATGTAATTAATTATTATATGAATTTTAAATTATTGGTTTATAGAAATATTGTATAATTTTCGGTAATATAAAAATAAAAAAATAAAAAAATAAAAAATATTCTAATCAAAATAAATAGATAAAATAAATCATGTAATAATAAATAAAACTTAATTAGTTAACAAATATTTGTATTCCTAGCACATTGACGTATGAATATTCAATCTAAAATTAAAACTAAAAACATGAGTAGTAGAATTAGGATAAAAAACTTTTATCATTGCTGTGACACGTGTTTAAATCTCTTATTGTTGTAAAATATAATATATTTATAAGAATTTTAAATCAGTGTTTTATAACAACGATATGATGCTCGGTAATATAAAAAAATAAAAGAAAAAAACATTATAATAAAAATAAGTAGATAAAATAAATAACAAAATTATCATTAAAAAATATATTTCACCTTGCAAGTGTTCTCATCGCCATTAGCGTATAAATATCCAATCTGAAATTAAAATTAACTGAAATAAACTAAGTAGTAAAATTGTTGAGAAAATTTTTCTTATTATAGTGATATGTGTCCAAATATTCTATTGCTTCTATAATATTTTAAATTTTTTTGGTTTTAATAATATTTTATGACTTGTGAGCATTTGATATTTAAAAATATTAACGAGTTGCTCCTTAGTTTCTATTAGGATAAAATTTATATAATAATAATAATAATAATAATATAAAATTTACCTTGCCAAAATAATAATAATAATAATAATAATAATAATATAAAATTTACCTTGCCAAAATAATAATAATAATAATAATAATAATAATAATAATAATAATAATATAAAATTTACCTTGCCAAAATAATAATAATAATAATAATAATAATAATAATAATAATAATATAGAATCTTGTCGATCTTTTTTATGGCACGGTGATTTTACCAAAAGTTCTGGAGGTAACGTCAGTTGGTCTAAGGTCTGCTAACCGAAGAGTATTGACCTGGATTCGAAACCTTGATGTATGGAATCTAGTGTCTGTGGGCAAGCTTGCTTGATATATCAGTTTAATGCAGGAGTCCCTATGGATCAAATGGATGCACGAAGTTTACACGAAAGGTGCTGATTGGATGCTCTTCAACCCTTCCATAACGGTTAATTGGGTAGTTAGGCTCCGAAGAGGCTCTGCTGTGTAAAACTTCAATTAAGTGAGTGGATGTGCAGGCAGAACTAGGGATAAATTGGTTTAAATGGGTGTACGTTTGCCTAATGTGCAATGCTGCACCCGAGTCTATTGATCAATGATCACATCTTTTTTCAATGTACTTTCAGCATACATTGTTTGCAGTTTATGGAGCAGTGGCTAGCTATTCGAATCCCTCATGTTCTACATAGACTTGCTTTCAAGAAATGAAATGGTCCTAGATTCCGTAGATCCCTAATTCTCATCAGTATTTGCAGCCTTATCTATATGGTCTAATGAACCCGGAATAAAGCTATTTGAATGATGAGTATGAACACTGTTGTTGTTGTTATTAAAAAGATCCTCTAGGAAATGAGGTGTCAAACTTTAAATTGTGAGTGATTACTTTAAATTTATAATTAATCACTTTACAACTTTAAATGTACATTCAATCGTTTCAATAAAAATTGTCTCACCATAACTATATCATTTGAATTTTTTTTTTAAATTTTCGATACACAATTATTTTATTTTGATCGTCTATATTTTCCATTTTTTAGCATGGGCTAAATGAACTATGGAAAACTTGGGCCATCATATAATAGACCCAATGAAAACCCGTCTATTTGGGAATTGGGATAACTCAATCAAATCTTCATCTCTATGCCAATTGCAGCCGTTTTTGACATAATCTCTCTCTAAATTTGTTATTCTATGATTTTGTCTTTAATTTGATTCTAATCGGTTAAGTGAAACCAATTTCTTTTAAAAACAACAAAATCAGTTAAGATTGTTCAATGTTTTATAATCTGATTGAAGATGCCCTCTGTATAACCTAAAGATTGAAACTTTTGAAGATATTTTTGAAGAAGTACTGTTTGGCTTTTTGATCCAGAAAATCATATGTAAGTTCAGTTTTATCTTTTTGTTTTTTGGTTGCTAAAAAAATAAAAATTGTTTATCATTGTTAATACTCAAAAACAAAAAATTATTTTTCATTGTTTTATGCTAATGAAGTGTGTTTGATTACTGTGTTTTTGATAGTCATATGAGTTATGTTAATATATAGAAATTTAAGAATAAGAGATTTAATTAATACTCAAAAGTTTAAAAACATCTAATTTAAATATGAGATTTAATTAATACACAATGATGAAAAAAAGCATGATTTTGATAAGGTAAGATGATTTATTTGTGGGCAATTGTAATAATTGTAATATAGCAAGAAATTTATTTATGGGCAATTGTAATAATTGTAGCTAGTCAACCAAGAATACTTCTCTAAATACTAATTCGTGTAGTAATTGTAATATGACAATAAACATATTTGAAGGCAATTGTAATAATTGTGATAAATGCACTGAATAATTTTTTAGAAGTGCTTTCGGCGGGAAACGAATTATTGTGGTAGTATGTCACTAACATATTGTTTTAGTATAGTTTATGATTCAAGTCTCATTAAATTCCTATTTGATCTTCACTAAATCATTTATTGTCTTAACTATCTTACACCACTTAATTGCAGCAATGGAGGAAGAAGTGAAATTTCCAATTTTTGACCTAAAACCATCTTACGAAGCTAAAATCCGAGAATTGCTTCGGAATATCAGCTCAATGGAACTCAAGCTTTGCTCTGATGGCGCAAAGGAGTTCATGAAGCTTCTTAGGGGAAACACTGGTGGGGAATTATTGCATGAATATGTTCGTACATCGTTGAAGTTCTCGGAGCTTCTAGAAGTTTGGAATCGGCGGCGTGGTAAGCCTGGTATGTCTTATATTATGTCATTAATTGCTGCAATTTTAAGGCATTCTGATGGAATTTATAAGATTGATGATCATGGTAGGATTGTAATTAGTCGTGCATTAGATAAGTTTGCGAAATTGATTGTTGAGGATAAGTTAGATGATGTTTATAGGGAGCTTAACAGTAAGGATGGGAAACGTCAGAAGGCAGCTTTATTGTTATTAGCCTCGATTGTGAGGCGTGGTTCATTGTTAGCGGCCGAGGTGGCGAAAATTTTCGATTTTAAGCTTTCAATATTGCCTAAGTTGTCGGAGTATCGGAGAAAGAAAATAGAGAGAAAGAGGAAGCACTCTACTAGGGAGGCTTTTATTGAATTTGCTTTGTCATTTTTGGAGGTGGGAAAACCGGGTTTAATACGGTGGATTTTGCAGCAGAGAGAAATATTTTCAGGGATTCTTAGAGGTCTCGGCAATGATGATGAGGAGACTGTGGTCTATGTGTTATCGACATTGCGTGATCGAGTTCTTACTGACGACTCTTCAGTTACCCCGGGTCTTAGGAGTGTTCTTTTCGGTAGTATAACATTGGAGCAGTTACTTGAAATTTCAGCGCGTGAAGATGCTGTGCTTGCTGCTGAACTTGCGTATGATGTTCTTTGCAAGGTCTGCATTGATCCTTCTAATGGATTGATGCCTGATTTAAAGAGACATCCAAGTCCATTAAAGGGAAATCAGAAGCGGCTTGTAGATCTAATGAAGAAGCTTAAAGCGACCGAAGTTGGGTATCACTCAAGCTTGCTTTTGGAAATTGTTAAAGGGAAACCATCACTTGCTTCGGCTTATCTGGATCAGTTTCCATACAACCTTGATGATCACACTTCATCTACATGGTGAGGTATCTTGGATTATGATGCTTGATGAAACTGTTAATTTTTTGTTATTTATAACATGTTTGTTATTATTACTCTGCTCGGCTCTAACTGGAATTCTTGCAGGCTTCCAGCTGTCATTTTAGCAGCTAATGTAATTTCATCTGTGAGTTGTGGGATTTCATGGGGTTTCCTTGATAATCAGGCTGAAAATTTGATGACTTTTGAAGCTTCAGATGTGCAAAGTGTTTTGAAATGTCTCTGTCTCCGGCCTTTCAACCGGCGTGTAGTCAACAAAGGCTTACTTCATTCTGATTTACTGGTTAAGCATGGTTCTCTGAGGCTCCTTTTGGAAATTCTTAAATTGTTGAACTCCTTTATTGATGCTTTATGTTTTAAAAAATTGTATTCACTCAAGCAAAAAGTCCAGGATGAAGTTCTTATCCTGCTCCCTGATTCCCAAGTGTTGTTTACATTACTGAGCACAGTTAGTAGTTTTTATGAGACACCTAAATCCACTTTAAAGAGATCATCTGATTCAGTAAGCGTTGGCAGTCATAATACACCTGCTAGAAAGAAATCAAAAACTAATGTCATTAGTGAAGAAATAGATATTGTTGTGGGCGGGCTAGATTGTGCTGAAAAAATTGTACCTGGGGACACTGAAAAACCAAGGAAAACAGTAGCTACACTACAGTTTGATGATGAAAATGATCTTGAGCAACTCATGGAAATTTGGCGTTCTTATGAAAGCTCATTCTCTTTGGAAACTGTAAAAGATTCTGAAGTGTACTTTTATTGCAAACTTTTGGAAGCTCTAGAGATGTATCATGTAAGTTTCTTGCATATGTTTTTCTGTGTAAGACACGGCATCTACCTTTTTATAGTATTTGAGTAGGCTACTGCTCCTATCTCTTTTCCTTTTGTCGCACGTGGCCAAATCCCTCCTCTATACCTGGCCATTGATTATCCTTTCCCTGACTACACTTAGTTTTGGGATCAATCAATAGGATGTCTCATGAAATTACAATATCATTTAAAAACCAATCTAGGACATTTGACTAAAAATTTTATGCTGTTTGCTGCATGTCCAGTGTCCATCAATGCCAGGGTTTTCTAACAAGTAAATTTATAAAAATCTGTGTTTAAGGAGGTTAAAACTAGCAGACTTCAAATATGTACATTATTCTTTATGCCTACTAAAATTATTTCTCTGTTCTTTATTATTTCATACCGAAGACTGTTGATCTATACGTTGCATTTCCTCCGTGTATTAGTATTTGCATCACTTTATGTTTTCAGACTATTAAATACACTACTTTGATCCTTCGTACCTTGAATAATGTAAAACTGAAAACGAATCAAACAAGATTCTACTTTACGTATTTTACTTATGCATTAGCAACAAAATATAAAATAAGAGTGATTAGTGGTGAATACTATTAAAATGGTGCAAATAAAGATAGACTTAGGTTTTTGTATTTTGTTCTACACTTTCTCACATTGAGGTGAGGGCATTTTCTAAACCCAAGTAGATATAGGTGACATTATTTTTGATTCTTGTTTTGGACTTGCTTTTGTCTGCTCATCATTAGAAGAGTCCACTCCTCAACCTTTAACTTCTCTGCTTGAAAATATTTGAAGTATCTTTGATTTTGGAACTGTCTGTTACTCATTATATGTACTGAATTCTTGTGCTTTTAGCTGTTAAATTGGCAATTGCAATTATAGAAGTCAGTCCTCTTGTTTGGGTGCAAACACTGAGCTATCTATCTTCATTGATGAAGTGTTTTGGATAAGATCATTTGAATCGGAAGGAAGGGGACGGAAATTAATGGATCCATTTACCATTAGTTGGATATGAATCCGTGGTCTGTGGATGATAAGGAATTGGAAATGGAAGGATCTAATTACATTTCCAAATGCCTCTACTATAAGCAACATAACAAGTACACTATCACAAACTACTGCTGAGTCGCATTATGGAGAGCTTTATTTAGTATCACATGTCAGCTTGTACATGGATGATGTCCCCTTGCTACTTGTTACATGGATTAACAATTACACTAAGATTATTTATGACAGCTTGAAGACCTGACATTGTTGACACCTAGCTCTTGTCCTCCGTTTGTATATGGATAATGTACACTTGCTACTTTTGGCAACAGTTATATTCATACATATGCCAAATTCTGTGCATGTGTGTCTTCTTAAAATGGCGCCAGGGTTTAATCAGCAACTTGTTCAAAATCAAGTTTTCGTCAAACAGAAAATTCCATTTGAGTTGGGTCTTTTTATGAATACCTCATTCCTCTTTCAAATTATTTTCTTTTGCTCAATCCTTTTATAAATACATCATATCTGCTTGAATGCAATATAAAGAATGTATGAGGTACTGACCAGGGGTGTACTATTGACATTTCATGTTTGGGCATGATTGCTACTATGGGCATGAAAGAAGCATTAGGATGATATAAAAATAGGTTGCGATGAAAAGTTGCAGGAATTTGGGCATGAGGGCAAGCAAGACCTCCGCATTTAGAGTTCATTGTGGATATGCATTCCATAAAAACTGTAGCACTTTAGAATCTATGTACTAGATCCTAAACTTTGCTAACTTACTCTATAATTTTGGGTGATATTTGGTTAGCATCTTTCCACCATTCCTCACTCATTCTTGCACCCCCCTTACAGCTATGCTGTTATTGAGATTATTTGGTTCTGTTTTTAAACAGTTAAGGTTTCTCTTTACTATAAACTCCCCCAATACTTTCACAATGATTGTATTGTAAAAATGTTGGTTGATTGAGGATGTGAACACATCCTTTTGTTTTAGTTGTCTTAGTCGCCAATTCTAATAAGTTCTAGGATCGATATTGTTTCATTTCCATTGCATATTATATCATTTGTTCATTATTTTGTTCAAATATATTTTGCATTAAGAAGTGTCTGTGATGAACTGAAGGTGTAATTTATGCTCTTGTTGCAGAGGACCTTTCGTTCGATTTTGGAAGTTTCGTATGATTTTCTTAAAATTCTTCCTAATAGTCCGTTAAAGCTGCCTAGTATTCTGCTGCAATCATTATTGTCCATGTTGATAGAACACATTGGCTGTTCTCGAGAGGCAGGCTCTTCAACTAAAGTGCTGCCTCCTATCTACAATCATCTGCAGTCTTTTCTTCAGTTGTCATTCTATTCACCGTCTAGATATGTAAGAGACAGAGCATATATTTTGGCAAAAGCAGCAATGATGAGTACTGGTGCTTTTGACAACAGCCCATGTGAAATTGCGTCATGGTTTCTGTTTATACCTGGGGTTGTTGCACAATATGATGGTAAGAAATGCCAAGAGGATAAATTATTACAAACTCTGTCTTCATCAGTTGTTTCTTTCCTCTGCGACACTGTATCCACTGTAGGAAACAACTTGGTGAAGTACTGGGAAATTACAAAGTGCAAGTATTTCAATGTGAAAACTATACAAGGTATTACTACACCTTTAGAGTTCTTCCATCACTAAGTTTTTCTTTTGATATTTGATACCTTGCATTGCATGATGGTATTTGTTGTGGTTCAGAGTGATGACAAATCTTGATTGAAAGTACTGCCTATGGATTGGCATCGGTTACTCTTATTTTCTTGATAGAAATATAAGATTTTTTTGTGTTCAAGTTGAGTCATTGTTAACTTGTCATATATTACAATAGTACTATGCCCCTAAATGTTATGCCTCATATTGGATTAAAAAGCCTTGGATTCTGTTTATATTTCGAGATTTCTTCAAAAATGAAAGGAGATCTTCATTTCTTGTTTGATGAAAAAAAAGAAATTTTATAGCCAATAAGAAATAAAAGGTCCATGGGCTTTTCTTTCTTGGCAATTTGTGCATAACATACTTGTGAAGAGATTGGTCATAGTGTCATACTATTCCTGCTAGTGGTCAAGCCTTTTTTTTTCCAATTTTATGGTTATGTGATGCCGTTATAAATGTTTTAACTTTTCAACAAATAATATACTTCTGTAAAGGGGAAAGAGGAAGGTGTACGTGGATGTTGAGTTGTTGCGCACTTGTGTGATTGATCCTTTTGTTTGCTTAAGAACAAGAATAAGGACAACTAACTCAATTGTGTTTGTGTATGTTTGTTCCAAAGTCCAAATACACATTATAACAAGTTTTTAAGGTTTTTAGAACTGGTTGAATTTAATACTCACCTTTATCAACTGGATGCTCTCAAAACTGGAATTCAACCAAAAAAATAAAAAAAACACCGAAGATCTTATGGGATCTTAGGTCAGACCTCAAGACACACTCAATGTTTCCCTATTTTCAACACTCAAGACACACTTAAAGAGTCAAGGAGATTACTGATTAGCAATCAAATGATACATACTGAAATTCGATACACTCCAAAACAATTGCATGGTTTTTATAACCTCAATCAACACTGATTTTCTCATCATATTAGCTGATGTATGCCGTGCAATGAAGGTAAAAATAAGTTTAGATACATGAGACTAATGGGATGAATAACCGTTCTTTAAAGAGCAAAGGTGAGCTGAAATGAACCTTTCCTTCGGCCCTAACACTAGCTTTAAGATTCATCTTTGATGTTACATTTTCCCCTCAGTCAAGGCTGTGAATAAGTTACTTTTCTAGAGAATTTGGCTTTCTTTAGTGTAGTTTCTAGAGCACATTTTTGCTGCCTTGATTTAGTTTTAAATTCAGCTCAAAATGAGCTTAATACAAGGTTCAGTTCCTTGTCAGCTTTGATAAGTATTCAGGCTGAATTGTATCATTATACTCGTGGGACTGTGGACCAACCATGCCTAGCTACTGCCTTTTTTACTACCTTGCCTTAGCTTGATTTCTTTAAGAGCTAATATAGCTTGATTTCTTTAAAAGCTAGTATTGTTGAGTGTTACTAGTTACTTTTGCAATGTAATTAGAATCAAGCAAAGTAAATTTAAAAGCAACTGTCTTAGCTATGTTTGTACCACTCCTAAAAAAAATATATTCTTGTGGCGTGCTTGAGATTATGTGCAAGAACAAAGCTTCTAATAAGATTGAGCCTAAGGAGGCTTTATTGGCTCTATGCTCAAAGAAGACTTATTGACTTTATTATCCCATATTTGATCAAGGTTGAATTAGAAGTAAAATATGACCTTTAGATCAATAGAGAGTTTAATGTTGGAGTGCTGTGTGATTGCCTTTATTGGATGAGGTTTGGGTTTCGTGTCCTAGTTCAGTTTCATGTTTGAGGACAGGTTGTGCCAGAAATGAGTTTCGGAAACGAGTTTCGAATTTGGGTTAGTGGGGTCAACTTGATTTTAAAAAATATTGAAAGTAGTGGAATAGCTATTTTTTAACACCTAAAGAAGTGTTATACTCTGAAATGAAAGTAGTAAAAGGAACACCAATGAACTTGCGGTCATGCTTAAGCCAGGTTTGCAAAAGGGTAAGAGCATTTGAGTAAATTGGGAAAGTTTTCACTGTTTAAACTGCAAGAGTGGGAGATTGAGGAAGCAACTATGTAATCAATAATGTTTGTTGATAAACAATTCTGTTTTTCAATACTTCAAGTATCCTTTATGCGCGTAGTCTAACTGCACAACTTCTTGCTTCTTGTTTAAATTTTGGATAAAAGTTTCTTGAATCTTTGTCATAACGAAATTCCAGGTTATTTATATGGCTTTTTGGCTTTTTGTTGACTTGTGGCTTTGTGTAGATAGTTTTGATGCTAGTAATTTTTAATTTGGATTTTCATTCTGTTTGTTGGTGGGCATCTTGTTGCTGCAATTATTTTTATTCTAGATATGTTATTTTATGGATTTGAATTTGATAATCTCTTGTTGCTTTAAGCAACAATTGCCTTTTTATCACATGTTAGCTGCTAGGTGGTGGTGGTTGTTTTGAGGATAATTATGAATAGCTTCTTATCCTGCTTCATAAAGTAAATGGTTGAATTGACTTACTTTCTAAAAGGTTGAATATTTTTTCCATGCAGAAACAGATGTTAATTTTAGCCCACTTGTTGTTTGTGCTTTGGAAAAGCTGCTTAGTTCTGGGTTAGAAACATTTACACAGGCTGAAAAATCATCAATATCCTTGTATGTTTGTAATACCTTAAAATATCTATTGCAAACTCAGGTAAATGTCAAATCTATAACCTTTTGTTGCAATAAAATCATTTCATATGATAACATCACTCACTTTTTCTTAGATTAATGCTGCAGCACTAGCTGCTGTTATTCATCAGTTACTATCATCAGGAATTGAGAAGCATATATCTGCAGTTAGTACTGATGAAGTTTCTTGCTGTGTGCGGACACCAATGATCTTGTTGTATCAATTTTCTCAAAGTGTATTAAATCAAGACACTTGCAATTATTGCTCAACTGATGGAATTTCTTGGAAGGAAAACAATTCACTGACAAATACACTAGTCAAAGTGAAAGGGCTCTTGGATGCAGGCAGCAGCGATTTGGTTGAAATATCTAAAATGTTATATTCCACAGTAGCATGCATACATCCTGAAGATGTTGTGGATAATTTTCCATCTGTTATGGCTATTTCCAGAGAACTTTCAGGGGTTAATTGTGCTGTCATGGACTACTTCTGTCTTGATCAAAATTTTGTTAGACGTGTGTATAAGCAGTGGCCTGACATTTTCTACTCAGGTCTTAGAATGAGTATTGTAGCATCTTATCAAGTTGCTCAAGATAATGATGATCAAGCTTCAATGCTGGTGTTGCATAAGAATTTTGAGGAGATAAAATATGCTTCTGGTTTTTTGGGTTCATTATTGAAAGAGGCACCTTTCTATGTATTATTTCCAGGAATTATCTTCTGTGACCTGGAACACTATTCAGAGATTAGGGAGTTGCTAGTAGCTAAAGTGTCTATTTTAGAAACTGAGCAGATTGTTTCTTCACTTAGGCTGGTGCTCTTTTGGTTCCATCAGATACAGAAGTCGTATAGAAAGAACCCATCTGAACAACTGGAATTACACTCCGAACTATGTTGCTTGCTTGTAGAACATATTATTGCCCGGTTGTCTAATCTGAAAGTTGATTCTGATTCGTTGGTGGATAATGCTGCTTTTCCTTTCTTTGTATGTCTACAAGAAGTAGCTGAATCCATCTTTTGTCACCCTGCACTGAATGAAGCTTTCTCATTCTCGTTTACTCATCAATATGAATTCACAGAAGAGTTCTTAAGGGATATCACTGAAGGAGTTTTTCGTCTTTCTGAAGGAGAAATTTGTAAGATAGAGCTTCATATTTTGAAGCTATTGACTAAAACTTCTGACTACTTCTTAGCTCTCTGTAGCAAAGAGTTTTCTTTGTCCGCATATACTGAGTGCAAGGAAAACATTGTCAAGATGTTCAGAAATCTGGTGCAGCATATATTTTTGATTTTTAAGTATAGGTTCAAAATGTGGTATCGTTCTGGAGATATGACCTTCTTTCCGATCTTATGCGCTGTTGTTTCTTTGATGCAATTTATCTCACCCATCGAGCTACTTAAGTTGGCAGATTGGATGTTCATGGAACTCACTGATTTCTCAATTTCTAGGATCTCCAATGTCTGTCCCTCATCTTTGGCTTTTGCTATTGCATCTGGAGCTTTTAACATGCTGTGTCAATTCTCGCAGTCTTCAAATATTCGAGTGGTTCTTAGTGACTTGTTTTGGGTGACCAAAATGAGAGGTCTTGGTTCTACATTATTTGAGCGCATGTATTTTAAGGCTATTAACTTTGCTACCCGTTTCAAAAGTGACTTTGCAACGTGTGCCAAACAAGACTTTGCTAGCATATGCTTGCATAAAGCTTTGAGTGCAGCTCACAGCCTGATTTATAAACAAGATTGTCTGCCATTCAGCACAGGAATTAGTAGAGTCGTAGCTATAACTCCGGTCAGAATAATCTCTTACTGTCTTGACAAGACTGACATAACCAAAGCAACAATATTATTTTTGTTAATTGAGATGAGTGTATTACATGCATCAGTTTTTGGCATGCTCTTCTCAGATATTTTGCGGGCAGACAATGCACATAATGTTAACATGGGAGATGATATCTGTAGTCGGTCACTTTCAGATGAGGAGTACTTAATGCTTATGCCTGCTGCAGGCTTGTACGTAAGTTTTTCTTGGACAAAACTTGGAATTCACTGTTATAGGTATACTGAATGTATATTGGCCTCGTACTCCAAACTCCTCTCAGATGGCTTCTCTAAGTGGAATGACTTTGTGTCGAAAACTGTATTTCAAGTTGAATTTGATAATGATTTGTCTTCAGTTGAGAATATTGATGGCCTTTTCAGCGACAGCCTCCTTCAGAAAGCAGTTCACATGTTGCAATGGTACTTAACCTCAAGTGCTGATAATAAAGATGAGCGTTTGAAACTATTCCACTCACTTTTCCCTGGTGAATTGGCTGGTTTCATGGACTTCGATGTCAGACATATAGATACATACTCTGTTGGACAGTTGACAAACTTAACCAATAGAGTTGTAGCTAAAATTTCTCTATGTTTTGTACTTCTATACCCAGAAGATAAGAAATGTTCATCAAATGAATCTCATGCTATTGAGGGGGATTCTTTTGGGGGTTCCGATGGAGAAAAATCCTTAACAGTGAGGTTCTTAGATTTGTTGGTTTACATTTGGCAACATGTTGTGGAGAAGTATCCATCTGCCTCTGATAATCCTAGCTTGGGGACTCCCATCTGTTTGTTGTTAAGATCCCTTGAAATATTTACTCTGAGAAGCATCTATAGATTGATAATGAAGATGCGTAATATCTTGATTCAGATGGATTCACTCCCCTTCATCAAAAAGATGGCAAAAGTTTGTTTTCGTTATAGGTTTGAGGATCCTGCTACAATTGAGAATCTTCGTCTTATTTTATCTTCTTTATCTGATGGAAAGTTGCCTATTGTTTTTCTTCTTCAGCTGCTGCTTGGGCATTCTCAGTTGGCCTCAACTGTTGGCAGTGTTGTTGGCCCATCTACCTCTGCCTCATTTGGGATAGTTGTAAAGCCCTTGTCTAGCTTTTTGAGGTTGGTAAATATTCCTACTGAAAAGAGCAATCTTGAAAAATCAGAAAGATACAAGTCCCAGTTGGAGGTCTTGAAGCTACTTAGATTACTCTTTCACTTAAGGGCTACTCAGAATGGTTCCATTTCTGAAAATGACTTAGGTGTAAATTTAAGGGAATTATCATTGCTACTTTTGACTAGTTATGGTGCCACTGTAAGTGAAATTGATTTGGAGATCTATAGCATTCTTTCAGAAATTGAGTCTGCTGATGGGATGGACAAGAAAATAATGGCTGACCAGGATTACCTATGGGGAAGGGCTCTGAGAAAAGGAAAACAACATGCTATGGGGCATATTTCCTTAAAGAGTGACATAGCAGATGATGAAGACTGCAGAAGAAGTCAGTATAGGGATCACTTTCCTATTGATCCTAAGTTAGTGATGCAAACTGTCTTATACTTTCCTTATGGAAGGACCGCATCAGAAATGATTCTGTTTCCGGATGTTGTTAGAAATGCTCCGATGGTATGCATATGACGTGAATTTTTATCCCTCTTCAATCTTCATTTTGGTTTTTTAGACTCTATTTCTTTCACTTTAAACTATTTTTTACTTTCTGGTAATATTTATGCTAATAGTTTTCGGGTGGTATGTTATGCAGGGATACTCCACTAAAATAGGAAGGATGGAATGCTATGACCCAGTCTTTGTTTTATCCTTTTCAATTCATAGCCTGACAATGGGCTTTTTAGATCCCGTGGAATTTGCTGGCTTAGGCTTGCTAGCTATTGCATTGGTTAGCATGGGATCACCCGAACATGGAATAAGGAAGTTGGCCTACGAGGTTGTTGTGAGATTTAAGGTTGCATTGATGGTAATATAATTTTTCTTTTCTATTTTACAGATTTTCTTTATTATTTTCTTGGGCAAATAAAACTTGAAGAAAGTGGTAGATTTTTTCTTGCTTTGGGAACAAGTAGACCCGTTAAATTTTGACCCCACTCAAAACCCGACTGGAAATCTGTTGCTCATGTCCCAGAAATTTCTACCAGTAACCCAAAAATTATCCGGCCCGAAAATATCGAAAAATACTGGTTGAACCTGACAACTATTAAATGAAAAAGCAAATATTTAATAACTCTGGTAAGTTTGACAATTATCTGTTATTAATATTTGTATTTACCTATAGTGTTTTTGCTTCAAATATTGTTTCATCCTTATGCTGCTCTTGTTAATCTTGACTTGTGAGACCACATGCATCTTAAGTCTTAACCTCTCTAGATCTTCTCAACACGGTATTGCCTTTCGCTGTTATTGCATTGCATTTCGGTTTGTTATAGAATTAGTAATACTTTGCTAAAATAATTGTCTCAACTCATGTTTTGCATGCACTCGAACAGTCTCATAAGAATGGTTGAGTAAGCTAATTAATACCGCCATCTAGTCGCTCGTATGTCAGCCATGTCATAAGGTGATTGTTTCATCTGTCGTTTGATTTCCATTTCATGAGTATAATATTAATGGTGGGAAAACCATGAGCATTATAAGCTACCAATCTTGGTTCAATTGCTTGTTTTCTTTTCTTTCTCAACAAGTTTAATCCTGATTGGATGATGTGTAGAATTAAGAACACACGTTTTTCCATTTCCAGTTAATCGACTAACTTCGTTTTTAACCTTTTTCTATATTTCCTAGTAACTTCTAAAGCCAATTGCTGCTCACATAAAGGTCTTACAGTAATTATGGTCTCCATAGAATTCACTCAAGAATTCTCAAGTGGAAGGCCTTATCGATATGGTGCTTTGCATTTATGGTTATTTATTTTGTTGCTAGCATGAGAGATGTTGTCATTTGTGATTATTTGGCTTTGTATGGAATGTTATGAATATTCCCTTCATTGATTTTTGCGCTTGAGTTTTGTCTCATGAGTCATGAATTCTTGGGGCAAGGAGGAGGTAAATATTTTTGTGTGCCAAAGCCCTATTTTTCACCTTTTGACTTTTGATGTTATTGAATGGATACATAATTGCAACATCTAGCTTTTTTCTTGTTGATCTGAGGCATAGTTGTCTATGTAGTTTCTCTCTCTCTCTCTCTCTCTCTCTCTATCTCTCTCTATCTCTCTCTATCTCTCTATCTCTCTATCTCTATCTTAGTTTTTGGTTGATTGGCTTATTCATGGTGTTCCTTTGACAGATATATAGTAGAATTAGAAGGTATCTTTTCATGGCATGTCTCTTTTCTGTTATGAACTCCTAATGTTTTTACTCTTGTACATTCACTTTGACTCTTTTTACCAGTGCTCTAAATCATTCCAGAAAGCTAAGTGACATTCATTTGAGACATATAAAAAGCAAGTAGAGTTGTTCAATCTGATATTTGGACTATTTAATTCTGTTCCAGATGGAATATTATTGGGCTGGGTTTTCCGGGTTAACATTTAGATGTATTCTGGTGAAGTTCATAGGCGTGTTGTGAATAAAATTTCTGACAGTGCCATTTGTTGACGGTAACAGAGTTGTCAGAAGAGAAGGGAAGTGACTAAGCTCAAGCTATTACTGACATATCTACAGAATGGAATAGAAGAACCATGTCAAAAAATCCCCACCATTTTTTCGGTTTTTGTTGCGGAAGCTTCTGTTATCTTGTTGGATCCTTCTTATGATCAGTATTCTGCCATAAGCAATTTCTTGTTGGAGTCTCCTCCAATGAATTTGAAGGTACCTACTGCACAAATTTCTTCAATGCTCAGTTTTTGTTTTACTGTATTATCTATTTATTCATTTTGCTTTATTCATTCATTGAATTCCTTGAAGTACTTTCATCAAGATTTCCCTGTTCATTATTCTAATGAATTCTCGCAGGCCATACCTTTGTTTCACGATAATTTCTGGAGCAATTCGCGAAACTTCAGAACAGATAGAATGTGGATGCTTTGTTTGCTGTATGCTGGGATAAATTCAGAAGACGATGCCCTAATATATATCAAGAACTCGGTGTTTGAGATTTTACTGAGTGTTTATACATCTCCACTTTCAGATATTGAGTCAAAGGAGTTGATCCTTCTGGTAAGTTGTGATTACATGATTGATTTCTTTTGTTTTATTTTTCCAAAGGCTGTTGTGCAGGTTAAAGTTTGGAATTGCTCTATTTTGTTGGCTCGTGGATGAATTAAGGGTAAACTTTTAATTGACTTTTGCGATGTTATAATAGCACAAAACAAGGCCACATGATATCATATCTTCTGAGTTGTAACGGTTATAATCTATCATACCAATACTCTTCACAGCATAAAGGTGGAAAGACACCACAAGTTGCCTCATCCGCGGCATTGCGAAAACTAACACAATCGCAATGTTCTTGCATGAAATATATACAACCCTATGGCTACATATAAACATTATATATACTTCCTAAAACAGTATTGATTTCGAAAATTATGACACAATCTTGCATCAAATATTGTGTTAAAATGTTCCTTTAGTGGTCAAGATTTCCATTTATAACTGCTTATATGAAACTCTTTTAGTTTCTTTTTACTCCTTTAAATTTTTATGTTTCTCCTTAAGAATTAGATCCCTGGCTGATTTATTTTCCTTGGATATAGCTTTTAACATGTACTCTAGTGACACTTGATTCTCTTGTTATCTATTGCTAGTTCGTTAATCTTTTGTACTTCAATATGAACACTTTAAACTGTTGTATGCAACTTTTTAAATGTGTTCTACTCTGCAGTCTGCTCTTGGGTGTTCGACATTCTTATTAGAATAAACATTAATGTCTTGCTGCTGTTATATGCATCTTGCTTAATTGCTTGAATTACGTCGCAGGTGCTTAAGAAGTGTGTTCAAGTGCCCAAGACAGCCTGTTATCTAGTTGAGAATTGCTGTTTAATTTCTTGGCTCTCTTCAATTCTTGCCTTAACAGTTATTGATACTAATTTTGGAGACATTCTTTACTCCAAAAAGTTTATACTTTTACTTGAGGTATGTTCCTAATTATAATATATTTCGCATTCTTTTTAGAAAAGTTGTGTTGGGTTGGGAGGAAGTGCTTGATGCAATTGTTTGGTTTTTCAGGGTTAGTATGACTAGATTATAGTTTGTAATGTCAGTACATACTTCTGACAACTGTGGCTCTAAATGTTTATATCCTTCAGAGTTTTGTGTTTTTGGTTTTGTACTCCTATTAATTTTTAAACGAGGATGGTTGTGGATTAAATCATTGGTCAGTTTGAAATAACCTTTTTTTCATTAAGGTTTGGTTATGTGGTGATTGGTCATCCCTGATGCCCCTTCTCCCTAAGGGTGGGAGCCTAATTCAATGGCATTAGGGTCATTTTGATCATCTGTGCAAGTTAATGATTGTTAATTTAACCAACGAACAAAAAAAAAGTTACAATTGATAGCTCAATGTGCATGGAGAGTAAAGTCTGGAAATCTTGTAAGGGGTTTGTAAGAAGGTAACCTGCTTTTGATGGGGACATTTAATATGACACGTCTGTAAATCCTGGAAGGTGGATACTAGTAAAGATCTATCTTGATGGCTTGATCTTGAATGAATATCTTAAGATTGAGTTTGATACTTCGGTTTGTAATTTAGTATAGGACTTTGCAGCTATTAAGGTTAAGTTTGTGGTCTCTTCTAGAGGCTTTAAGCCTCTAGCTTTCTCACCTTATATCAGAAACATAATTCCAAGGATAATAAGTTCAGTTTGAATTAACCGCTTTATAATGTTATCATAAAGTCAAATAAGTTGAGGGAAGTTCAATTTAGAGTTAAGTAGTTCATATAAGTAAAATTCAGGTAAAGAGAATACATATGGTGATTTAGTTTCTTGGATGGAGTGTATAATTTTCCATGTATCAAGGAATACCAGGGATGTAGTTTTCAATAAAATATTCTATGTAAGTTTTCTGGGATGCCTTTTATCCTTTCTTTTCAGGGAGTTCTTTAGGGGATAAGAGAAGTTAATGACATCGAGGGTAAAATGGTAACCAAACAGGGGCCTTTTTAGTGTGGGTTCAGCTGAACCATATCAAAGCCCAAAAAAGTTGATGTTTTTTTAAAAGAAAAACAAAAACATGTACATGTTATAACTTTTCCTTGCAAGAATACACCTTTGAGCAGTGGTAAAATACGTATTATCTTATAATATAGGTCATGGGTTCTAACCTCTTTACTCACCCTTTTGCCAAAATGTCCCCTAGCTCCTTTCTTGTCGCTTCCATAGGGTATGAATATCTAGCAGTTTATAAGGTATTTTTTAAAAAGTTTTAGATATTAAACTTTTATTTGTCTAGTTATCAAGATCTTAACATTAAACAATAATTTCATTTTAATTGATACGATTTATACAACAACGTAACAGGGGACTCTGTAAAGTCTATCAAACCAAGCAAAAAATCTTATATATCAGTTTAGTTTAGCCTATCTTGTCTTGTTGCCAGCCATATGCAAAATGGAAACACAGAGACACACATTCACAAAAGAAATTACCAGGAAAAGGAAGAATGAAAAAGAAAAGCGTAAAACAAGATACAGCCAATGTTGTCTATGTTGTTTGCTTTGATTCCTTTTGATGTGCTTTTACAATTAATTTGTTGAAGCAACAACGGTTTACGGTGCTGCATTGCTTCTTACATCAATTTTAACTGTGCTGAAGCTTTTTGTTTTCTGCTAATTTGAGCTTTTGGCTCTCCAGAGTTCAGCAAAAAAATCTTGTAACATTACATGTTTTATTTAGAACCGGATACTGTGTGAACACCAACACTATGTTTGGATAGAAAATTAGGAGAGAGAGGAAAGGAAGGGAAGGGGAAGGAAAGGAAGGGGAGAGAAAGAGAGGGAAAGACTACATTGTTTGTATAGGAAGGAAAGGGGAAATAAAGGAATTGCATTTTCCTTCCAAATCTTTCCTCTTATAGAGAGATTTGGATGTTAACAAAGTGAAGGGAGCTAATCCCTCCAAATCCCTTCCCTCCAAATCCTCTCCCTTCCTTTTTGCTATCCAAACAAGGGGATTTTCATCCCTCCAAATCCTTTCCTTTCTTTTCCCTCCATTTCCCTCCACCCAAACAAGGCCCGAGGAATTTTTGTACTCCTAGTTATGATGAAGTTGTCTCCCCTTTCTGTGGTGAATGTGTGTTGATCATTTTCATTACAATATCATGTAGGTTGTTCATGAGACTGTCTCATCCAGGAGCACCATGGAATGGTTGCAAAAGCATGCATCTGAGCAGCTTTCTGATCTATCATGTCATCTATGGAATCTATTGATTAGATGCTCAAAGTTGGTACTCAAGAAGAAGACATTGGTAATCTTAATACTAGAAATAATTGTAGCAGCCTTGAAGCTGTCACGTAGAAACAATATGTCCAGACCACATCTTACACCATCCATTCAAAGTATATATCAATTTTATCAAGCGGTTGATGTGCATGATGATTCTGGAGACTCTGCAGTGTATGGACTGAAGGCTCTACTTTTGAATACGCCCCCGACAACTATTTCTGATCTGGTATGCTGTTGATAGATTATATAGAATTTATTGTGAAAATATATTCACTATATTGCACATTATTTTAAAGATAGTCTGTCACCTTTTATTGCCTGCATTTGCATGTCTCTTATCACCTTTTTTATATGCATGTGTTGGTTTGGGACATGGAAACAAGGTTGGGTGGTTCATGCTTGCCTGTGTATGTCCCAGTTTTCCACCGTCCTTTGACCTTGATTGTGCTATTGAATGCCTTCCTTGAATGTGCCATCAGTATTGGCGGTTTTATTATTTGCATTCCATGCTGTATTGATGAGATTTTTTATTTAGATATGCATGTTTAGAGGTGTTTTTACATCTAATGGCTTACGACTTCACTCTTTCTTGAAGAACTTGGAAGATCTCTCCAAGTTTCTTGTGTGGGCAGTTTCTACAGCCCTTCGATCAGATTCTCAGCAAACTTTACTGAAGCGACAATTTCCTCCAAGTTTCTCATTTACCGAGGAATACACACGAGAAGAGCCTCTGACTGCAACACTTTTACGCTGGCTTGTAGCTTCCATCATTCTATGGAGGCTTTCATTTAGAAATAGTGGCTGTAACTCTGATTTTGTCGTAGGTGAAGCAAATGGAGACTCTTTGCTCTCCCTAATAAAACATGTAGGACCCATAGGTGAAGGATGCAAACTTGTATCTGGTTCTAAAGATATTTTAGCTGCAACGGTCATTCATCTACATCTGGTTCTTGGCATTAAGTGCCAGACACTGCAGTCAGTGGTTGCAGCACTGTCTCTTTTGCTCTTTGCTGATGGGTCATATGCTGCTCAAGGTATGTACCAGCACTCACAATATCATATAACTTTTTTATAGAGTGGTACATGAGAATCAAAAAAGGTGTCCTATCTCAAAGTAAATCACCTAACAATGTAAAATAACTGAACAATAAAGTGGCAAAGAACTTCCTGTATCGAATATTCTAAAATATGGAACAACCAGTAGAAAATTTGGACAACTTCAATTGTTGGCCTATCGATCATTGGAATAGAGTTATGCCTTAATTTCTGCTCTCTATTCACAAAACAACTAGTGAGAATTGAATAGAAGAACGTGGAGAGGGGGAAAGCGAGACAAGAGATCTAAGTAAATGCAAAAATTGTTCTATAATTTTCGTTTTACGCGGCAAAATAAGAGCTTAAAATCTATGGTTGATTCCCATGAGCAGCAATAATTTAAATATTATTACAGAATCACGTGAAAATCATTCTCTCTTTTCATATTTCTTTTCTCATTGTTTCACTTTGTTAAGTTCTGGTTTCTTTATTATGCAGGTGATTTGTCGAGTCAAGACACCAGTATCGACCTTCAAAAATATGTGCTATCTCTCTCGTCGAAGATATCCTCACCTAATGAAGCTAACCCATCTTGGAGATGGTAAGATTCATGTTTTTTGTGTTTTACATTTCATTTCTTCATAGTTCCTCTGGTCAATTAGTTGCTACACTTGTTTCAATGCTATCCAATGCACTATTTTCATCCTTATAAAAAGTTGATATTTATGAAAATATGCTTTGAAATTTGGGAAGAATTAAACAAGATTTAAAATGTTTTCTCTTACACTTGACAGCAAAAATTATTTGATTCAATTTTTCTATAGTTGTTTTGTGAATTAAACAGGATTTGGAAATGTGTAATGGTTAGCTTTGAAATCTATTGGTGCTAACGCATGAAGTAATTGTAAGCAGGTCATTTTATGAGCCTTGGGTCGCTGATGCACCCAAGCGCACTGATCTGGAGAAAATGGAAGAAAGCCATGCATGTCAAAAACTCATGGTCTTAATCTCAACAATGGAAAAGACATCGGATCACAAGTCGCTATCCCCTCAAGAATTAGAATCCTCTGGATTGTTTGAATGGGAAAGAACTAAGCTTGAAAACGAATGAAATGTTATGAAAGATCCATTTGTATAATTTTTTGTAGAATTGTAGCTAGCTAGTAGCAGCGAACGCTGGTATTCATTTTAGGAGTATATTTATATATTTTATTTTTAAAAAGCTCCCATTAATTGTTGAATATCATTAAGCTGATTTTGGAACATGTTTCCTACAAATCTAAGGAAACAAAAATAGAACCTCACTTTTCTCATTTATGATTCTTAAGGGCTGCCCGTGGCTGTTTTTGTAAGGAAACAAATCAAGTCTACCGTCTACCCAAGTTTAGTGAACTGGGTTGTTTGCCAAGTAAAGAAAGCTCTTAATGTACTAAATTAGAAAGTTTTCTATAAACTAAGTAAAGCAAAGAAAGTAGGAAATAGAAAGGAAAAGTGAACAAGAGAATACTTGAGTGAAAACCAGAATAGCCTCTATGTAAGGGAGATGCCTCTTAGTCAAAGCCGTCAAGCGACAAGGAGGACATGAGCATCTGTGGGCAGCCGTGTGCGCAGTCACAAGGCATTTCAGTGTCCTTGAAAACTAGTCATTGAAAATTATCGGTCCCATTCACATCGCTAACTGAATCATGTACAACATAATTTCAGTCACTGCAATCTTATTATGACTGGAGACGAAATCAAGCTCCAGAATGTACATTTGAAGTTCGATAATACGTACAGCATTTCACAGAATGCATTTTACATACTCCATAATTTACAAGATAGAAGTACAATTCAAGCTTCCGTGGAGACAGAATCATGCTCCAGAATGTACGTTTGAAGGTTCGATAAAATGTACAGCATACTACAGAATGCACTTTACATATATTTCACATAATTCAAGCTTTCAGTCGAAATTTTTAAATACGAAACCTTTCGGCTTTTCTTATTTGGTTTAGTCATTATTTGTCTGAACCAAGGATGATGGCTTCAATCACAACCGGTACTAACTAGAAGATATGATGACCATGAGGAATTTACTTTTAGACAAGTTCACTTATGGGAACACTAATTAGCAATCCTCCCTGTCATATTCCAAAATACGGTTTTTTATCAGTTGAGAAATTGTATATAGGAATCAAAACAAGGCAGTTCTTTCGAAACGAATAAGCATCATTACTCATAACAAGTAACATCGCTTTAAATCACAAACAAATTGGAATAGTTTTACCTTTTCATCATCTTCAGCACATTAATTTTCCCTAATGTCATCCATGATTTCATCAACACTACAAAGCAAGGATTCACAAAACTCAGTTTTGTAGCAAGTAGGTAAATGAACAGAACAATATCGTGTACTTCTTACTTATGTGATGTGATGGGAAAATGATGAGGATGTTTGCTATCAAGAAACGATCAGAAACAACCACTTTGTAATCACTAACTATGGTAAGTTGCTTACATCCAACCCCTCCCCCCACCCACCAAAAATCCCACAGGCGGTAGCCATTAATGACATTGGGATGATGAAATGTTGCTGAGGTAAATGAACAGAACAGCAGCATTTGTTAATCCATGACGATTTATCTTGCTTCTCCCAAGACCCGAATACTAAAAATGAAAAACATGAATATAAGCAAAAAAGACTAAATGAAACAAAATCATTTTCACCTATTATTTCTTTGTTGAAGCAATTGTTTCCTCCTTCGCCTCCTTTTCTTTTCCTGCAGATAATCAGTCTCCAGAGTTGCACTGCCAGAATTCTTGAGCATTATAAGGTTCTCTATACATACTTGTGTGTCAAAACATCTCGGAAAGTCACAGACTTTAACATCTTTGACCCCCATGGTTTGCAAGTCGAGTGACACAACCCTCCAAGTGTTAAGCTGCAGAAACAGGCTCTGTCTATTTAGTGAATATGCAATAGGCCACTCGAGAAACAAGTGTTGTTTTGTTTGCTTAACTTTGAACAACCTAGTCCATGACTGTGCTACACCATACTCCTTCAGGATCCATATATCTGAGTAATCCAAGTCATTCACCATGAGACATAAACACCCATCAAGCATTCCTACACGCAAGTTAATGAAATCTTCCTCAAATGTAGGTTGCGGAACCTCACTGAAGCTATGGTCCACTAGACTAAACCCAACAATCGAATAATCTTTTTCTTTCCCATTAAAACTTTCATGTATCCAATGCAAATTTCCATTCACAAGAACACCGTCTTCACGACAAGAAGAAAATGGGCGCGGTACATCTGGAGCCCTTAACCATGAGTCCATTTTTAAGCTATAAACCATGACTTGGCTCTTAAAAGGACCTGTCCCCTCATCGGATTGGAGAATCCTAACAAACTTGTAATCCCTCGAAATATCATCGTAGCCAAACCCAAATGAGTACCGATGAGATAAGGTCGACGGTTTAGGCAAAAAAGGGAGTTTTTTGTGAGTTCGAGTCGTGGGATTGTACAAGAGTATAGTAAGGTGTAAATCATAATTACATAAGCAAATCAATCCATGACAAGAACCCACCACATGAGCAAACCCCTGATTCCGAAATGGGTTATTGAGCTCAGTAATTCCATCGAAAGTATCAAATTCAGCTAAAGAAAGATGGGGAGCTGAAAAAACAAAGCGAAGATTCGGATTGGATTGAGCTAGGGTTTGAGCAAGATGAAGGTCAGCAAATTGAGGGGCACTAATGATGTAATACCATAATTTACAAATACTCTTGAATTGCATCAAGGGTTTCGCAGGCAATCTTAAGAGTATATCAATCATTAATTCAATAGGAAGGTCCATTAATTCCGTCATACTGTATGATATGATTATATTCTGCACAAACAATTGCAAATTCCAAATAATTAAGTGCACAATCCAACATACTACATAAGAATTGCTTTCAATCATGCAGTGGGTAAATTTGATTGACCAAAAGGGAAATTAGGGATTCCAACTAAACAAAAACCCAGAATTGTTAAAACAACTATTACAATTCAACAAGTAACATCGAAAATACGGATTTAATCACACATAAAATTGAATTTAAATACAGATACAGGGTTGAAAATCAAATTACAATAATTACGACAACGACAACGACTAAGAAATTTTGAAATTTTGATTTCAGTTTACAAGAAAAAAAGAAGGAAAATTACCAGAAATTTGGGAGTAGTTGAAATAAGCTGACGATGAAGAGCAAAGAGAATCAACAAGCATGAGTTTGCGGATGAACGAAGCAGAAAGACCAAGTATAGTAAGAATTGATGGCAGAGCAACTACTTTTTGAAGTCATAAAAGTTGGTATATAAAGTTCCATTTAAGTTGATGCCAAATATTACTTCTTCATTTTGCAACATTTGCCATATTCAATATTCTATGAGTAGCGTACGGGTGAGGAAAATTAACGGATAATTCATACCTGTATTTTTTTCACATGGAAAATTAAAGGAAAGCAGTCGATTTCACCCTAAACAGAAAAAACCTGCATAAAAGAATATTAGTATAGATATGATGAATTGTTTTAAACTAAAAATAAAAATAATGTAAATTAAGTGGGACAGACCAAGATTGTAAATGATACAAATCGAGTGGGACGGGGTATAATCTATATTTTCATTATTTTATTGATAAATTGTTTTAAACTAAAAATGGTAAGTGAAAATTGATTTTTATCTTAATCAACGCATGTATTACTTTTTAAAGTCTTGGATTTGATTTTCGTCTCTTTCTATATTTAGCCAACTCTACACTAGAACTAGAAGAACAATTAATAAAAAATTAAAAATGGTAAATGAAAGTTGATAAATTATTTTAGAAAAAAGCCTTGGAATTGACTTTTACATAGTTTGAAATAGCGGATAATTTTTTTATTTTGGTTACAAAAATGATAGTGTAGAACAATGAAGGGGATAATATTAAAAATGACAAGTGCCTTATATTATAGAGTATAAAATAAAGTATTTTCAATATTGAAAATATTTTAAAAGTCTAAAATATTTTCCTACTACCTTATACTTTGAGCTTAGAAAATTATCATCCATCAAAATACTAAATTATTCATTTTCGAAAAAATATTTAATTATTTATACTAACTTACTAAAATTATTATCCACACGCTTATTTTTTCTTCTGATTTCATCCATATATTTCTTATTCTTTAACTAAAAACTGATAAATCTATTATCTTTCTACCTCAAACTCAAACACACAAAAATAGTAAGTAATACTCCCTCCTATTCAACTTAAATGTCTCATTTAGTTTTTTCACATTTGTAGATGCAACGTTTTAACTTTTAATATCTCAAATTATTTTTAATTAAAAAGTATAAAAATTCGATATTAATAATCCTTGTATTGAGACGAATCAAACAAGATCCCACATGAATATGTTTTAATTTATAGATTAAGAGTAATATACAAATTAAAAGTGATGAATAAATAGTGCCAAAAAACTAAATGGGACATCTAGGTTGAATAAGGTAGTAATTAATTATCTTTTACTTTTTTAAAAATAAAATTATTTTTTACTAAAGGGAAAATCTTTTTATCCATTTTCTATTAACTTTAACAAAGCTTACTAATTATACATAATATACCAATTACTCCACTATGAATTTGCTCCATTTTCTATTTTCGTCCGTCCCACTTAAATTGCAGTATTTTTATTTTTGGACTATGGTCCACCACTTTCTTCTAATCTCATCCATACATTTTAACTCTCTTTTAATTTCATCTACACAAGTCATTCTTTCTCTTCATTTATTACCACTTTCTTAATTCTAACCATTTTTCTCTTTGCTACTATCTCATAAGGACGGAGGGAGTAATTTATGAAGGAAAAAAAAACAAAAAATCAAATTGCCAAATGTCAATTTTTCCTAATATTTTCTAACTATAAATATATCTCCCCACCATACCTCCATTTTCCCTCATTAAATTCCTATCAAACAAAAAAAAAAAAAAAAGAAATTACATCCTCTGTTTCAAAATAACAAAATTCTAAAAAATGAGAATTCATCGCATTTTATCGGCGTTCTTTTTTCTGTCCCTAATTTACGTCGCATACGGCGAGAAATCATACAATGTAGTCACCGTTGTCGGAAAGTACAGTCCGATCAAGGACGTGAATGATCAATATTTTCAAGAAATAGCAAAATACGCAGTTTCAGAACACAATAAAGAATCAAAAGATAACCTTAAATTTGTCAAAATTATTCAAGGTGAAACTCAGATTTCTGTTGGCAAAAATTATCGTCTCACAATTGCTACCGATGATTCTAAAAAGTATGAAGTTGTTGTTTATGATCAGCCATGGCAGCGTTATCGGAAACTTTCTTCCTTCAAATCTGTTTAGATCATCTTTGATTGATGGTTCGTATTGATTTAGGTTGCGTTTGGAAACGTCCATGTCATTTTGAATTGTAAATTTCAATTATCGATTCATTGATTAAGAATTTGAGAATGACAGTTTGAGAAATCATTCTCAAATTCTCATTTTAACCACTTTTATAATCATAGTGGATTTGACTCGAATTCAACTTTGAAAATTTTTAATTTGTCAAACAATAAATTTGAATCAATTCTAAATTTTCAAATGAAATCCTTGTTTTCAAATATGACGTTAATTTGTTGTGCGGGAAATTATTTAGTTTTGAGTTTGAAATGAAATAAAAATGAGAATCTATATGGTCTTGTCGCATCGGTTGATGCATGTACTACTTTTGTTTATGTAAGTTATGTATTTGATTTTTGCTATTTTTTCTTAGCTTTTTTTTTTCCACATCCTATCTTATTCTAAAAGAAAGATGGATTTTCCCATTTTCTTTTTTTGTTGTAATCTAAATGTTCATTACAAATTTTGTGATACCACAATGTTTAAAAATTTGAAATTGATTTCACGATTAAAAGAGTACGGTATTTTTTTAAATATTTTATCATTTGAAATTTTAAAAGCATGTGTTGAAAATATGTTGAGTACAGTATTTTTTAAAATATTTTATCATTTGAAATTTTAAAAGCATGTGTTGAAAATATGTTGAATAGTATGATGTTATCTTGAACATCAATAGCGTTAAGATATTATCCTGTCTTTGTGTTTCGTCATTCGGTTCAAACCTACGTGGATCATATGTGAATTATAAGATACTCCCTTCGAATCAGTTTAGATGTCCCATTGGGATTTTACGGATTTTAAGGGTTGAGTGGAGTCCATTAAAAAGGTGGTAGTTGGGTATTTTAATTGAGGGGTATTTAGGTAAAAAAAAGGATAGACAAAAAAGGAAATGAGACAATTGGTATGGTTTTGCCAAATAAGGAAATGAGACATCTAAACTAATTCGGTGGGAGTATTACTTTTATAATTAATTTAAAACACCAATTTTAAAACCTAATTCTAAATTTCTAATAATTACTAGAAATAACAAATTAGATACATGCATGTTTAAAGTGATGTCACAAGCAAGATATTGTAAATTATGTATTGGCATCCGATATGAAGAAAGTTAAACCCATTGGTAGCAGAGCTGTCCCTAGATATTTTAGGGCCTTGGACAAAATAGTATATTAGGGTCTTTTTTCTTTTGCAATTTATAACTTATATGAACCTTTTACAACCATTAATTTTAATTTTTTGACATGAGACCCTGGGTGACGGCTCTATTGTCCACCCTTAGGGCTTGGCCCTATGGTAGTTTGGTACATTGCAATTTGCACGTATCTCCCCTCAAATAAAATATACTTGTATGCAAGTAGGAGTAGAAAGGGTCAATTCATCAAGACATTATACAAGTAAATAGTTGAGCTCCTTTTTTAGATGCCTTTTTCTCTTAATATTTATTTTGTTAATAAAATTAAAAAGCTCCAATGATTAAGAATAAGAATATATATTAGATTATAGTATAGTGGTGATTAGGAAGCTAGTGCATCAATCATGTGCTACAATGGATTATGATTGGTTATGTTTTATTATGATGGACCGAGAGAAAGTTAAAGACTAGTTAAAATCGAAATTAAATTTCTGTTAAAAAGTGATTTATATTCCAATTAAACAAGATCGAATTAGATCGTTCTCTCAATGGAGGAACAAAGTTATCCCTTTTGTGCTATTTACACATCTTGTCTCCACTTTCTCCATCTTTCTTAATCTTTCAAATTATTATACTATTAATGAAGTTGGATTAAAGTTAATTTTTAACTATGATAATTAGTTGTATTATTTTTAACAATAAGAGTAGCTATCTCTAAACTAAAGAACCTTGTTCTATAAGCAAAGTCGAAAATTTTAGGATAAATCAAAAGACGATATACTATAAATTACAGTTGTTTAAGAATAGACTACTTTTCAAAAAAATTTATGTTATCACAAATAGGAAAATTCAATAGTTAAGGGGGTGTGGCCGACCCTAACACTCCTTAGCTACGCCTATGAATCAACAAGCAAAACAATAGCAATTGATTAGCTTCATTTTGGACGTTTATTTATAATAAGGGTTAGTTTAATTGTTGGAAATACACAATTCCTTCCAAAATCAATTTGAAAATAAAAAACTTTTTTATTTGTTTTTTCATCTCAATCTCTATAAATTCAAGAGCAATCTACATATTTACATTATTCTTTTTCTTTTTCGAAATAAGAATAAATTACAAATTCCAAACTATTATTCAATTATTCTTCCCCGTGATAATAATAGTTTTATAATTCATAAAAATCGGTTTTGTCTCTCATCAGTCAAAGCATATATCATTTTTCTTATATAAAGTCCTGAATTTGATTCTCATTATACCCTTCTTTCAGTACGCTATGTACTAAAAACTAAAAAGAAAACAGATTAGCGTAATTTAATTAGTATTTGTGAGAGCATAAATAATTTATGCCTTGCTCCCACATGAAGGAAACAAAGCATGTTATGTAATGTTGTGTTGCAACAATTAATTAATTAAAATTGTAGTTGAAAGGAAGTATAAGGAAGAAATGCCAGATTGATTTAATCAAGTTGGCAATTTTGGTATTAATACCAACCTTCAACATTATATACACCATGCCACCGCCTTCTACACCCTGCCAAACTATTTTACGGGTGCTTTCTTGAGAGACCGTCTTTTGTAAAGACAACTCTAAAAAATCCAGTCCAAATTTATATTTAGAGTTGTAACAATATATATTTAGAATTGAACTGGGCTTTTGAAAGCCGTCTTTACAAAAGACGGTCTCAAGTAAGAATTTGCGACAATTTTATGCCTCACATTCTTTCTTTTGCCTAAACAAAATGTAAATTATTCTAATTCTTTCTCTCTTATTCATGGTGGATCACTATTTACTTGCGTGAATTGATATTTATGTTATATGGTAAGAATTAAATTTCTATCACAAAGGCGAATAAAAAAGTTTTTAATTAGTAGATGAGCTCATAGTTTGATCTATAGCCGTTTTGGAGTTATATAGATGATATATTAATGTATATTTTTCACCTGAAGCCGGTATATTATATAAAGTGTTTTAAGTCTTTTCACATCTTAACTTGTAGGCTTAAAAGCTATGAATTCTATCTTCATAGTAAAACGAGTAATATAAATTTATTTTAAAAACCTCTATTATATTGCAGTAAAACATAAGTGGAAAAAATTATAGCTTTTCTTCTTATTTTATTTATTCTATCAAACATTGATTAACATCTAAAAGTTATTGCAAGTTAAGGAAATTAGGAGATGTTAATTTTGGTAAGGTGAGATATGGTTATAGTGATGAATATTTTTTAATTTTTGAGTAGGGTCAAACTCAAAATATTTTTGATATCAATTACATTTATATATATGAATCAAATTTGCATTACAATAACTTTTCAGTACACAAGAAAATTTAGAATAGAGTAAACATACATCATGCGTATATTTATAAGGTCAAATTATATAAAGAACTTTAATGCTCACTATAGAATTTTGAGTACCTACGTATATGTAAAACGAAATATACGATCTGGATCTATACAATTCACAAAATTTATTATACTGCATTATCTTATGAAACCAACTTGCGTCACAAAAACCCTTTAACACACAAGAAAATCCAAAATAATGCAAACGTACATTAACTTACGTCACAAAAACCCTTTAACACACAAGAAAATCGAAAATAATGCAAACCTACATTAAGCGTACATTCGAGGAATCGAGTTCGTTAAGCAAATGAAATATGGCACTCTAATGTTAGTTACTAGAATTCACCAAATACTATTCTTGAGATACTCTTATTTTTTTTTTCATTTTAAGTGATGTTTTAGCCTCATAAGGAATGTTGGATGGAATAATATTGAAATAGTACAAAATACTTTTTTTGGTTTCAATGCAATGTTTTATTTTGATTCATAATATCTTAGATTATGTATCATTAAAAGTTATAAAAAGTTAATATCGTAAAAATATAGATCAAGACAAATCAAACAAAACCTAACTTGACTAAATAACAAGTAAAAATAAATTGATTGAAGATTAATTTTTATTATTCGAGTGTTACAACTAATTCTAACTGAAAATAATAGTACAAGTCTAATTGTGTTTAGTTAGATATAATACAAAATTAATACTAATAAAAAAAATTTACAAATCAAACAAAGATTCAACTCGATTTTTGTTTTAAGTTATAAACTAAAAATAAAATACAAATAACATGATTTAATTTTTATAAACAGCAAAACTTGAAATTATGTTTTAAGGGCCTATGCAATTTAAAAAATTATAATAATAGTATTTTTCTAACGATTTTATATCTTTAAACACTTAACATATGCAACATAATTTAATATAGAGAACCTTAATTTTTAAAGTATATACGATCAAACATGTAGAACATACTTAGAATCTCCCCTAAATAAATATTGCTAAAAAATCTCTATAAAACATTTGATGGGAATATATAAAGATATTCAAAATCGATTCTATAAAAACCAACGTGGAGACAAAATCCGATTTTAAATTAACTGGAAACACTGACCTCGAAAGCAACCTGATGATCCAAAAGAACACTTGTAGGAATCATCATCATCATCATCATCCTACCCAATATATTCCGCTTATAGACACCGACATGAATATATAAGAAAATAGCAAGAAAAAAAAAAACAAAATAAAAGGTGGGTAAAAAAGAGGGATGAGAAGAGGCATGGCAAATTGGCATACACTAACTAAAGTTTTGAAATCAACATAAAAACGGGCAAGTCACCATCTTTCTTCGTCTCCTCTTCTCCACGAGAGGATAGCCAAAGCTACCTCTCAATCCTACCCTTTTCTCTCTCTTTTCTTCCATTTCTACCCATTTATTATTATATTTTTTATCCATTTTTATTATTTTATTTTTTTTGTGTGTTTATAATTTACATATACCCCTTTCTTCTCTTCTTCTCTTTCACATACTTGTAATTTCTTTTCATTACAGAATTTTTCTCCTCCTTAACCATTTTTGTAACAATTCCTTAAGGAGGAAGAAGGAGAAGGAGGAAGGAGGGAGGTTGAGGATTAAGAATAAGGGAGAAGCTTTCATTTCTCTCTTGTTCTTGTTTTATGCCTCCTCTCAGATCTTGAATTCTTCATCAACTTATCATTTTGATTCATATCTTGCCTTTTTTTGTAATTACAATCTGGTATACTAGTTTTTTTACTTTTGTATTATCATAAAAAGCTTTAACTTTTGTAAAAAGATTGAATTTTTATGGGTGTTTTGTTCATTTTAATCAAATCCCATATTGTATATTTGGTTGATCATTGATCTGATACCCACCATTGAAGGATCTGATGTTTCTATTTTGATTCATGTAATACCATTTTAACCCATAATTCTCTGGTTTATATAAAATTTTAATGGTTGACATGGGTTTTTCTTCATTTAGATGATGCTTACTAATTTTGCTTTGTTGGATCCATTAACTTAAACCTTGTGATGATTTTTTGTTTACATTATAACCAATATGTGATTGAATTCTAGTATTAGATGTTTTGAACTTGTTTAAGAACACTAATTTTACACAATCATATAAAAAAAAGAATAAGAATTGAATGAAGTTTGTAGAAACTATGATTTTTTTTGCAATTTCTGATGTTGGTTTTGGATTATGAACTTTGGTAGATTGGAAAATGGATTCAGGGAAGCTTTTCATTGGTGGGATTTCATGGGACACAAATGAAGATCGGTTAAGGGAGTACTTTCAAACATTTGGTGAGGTTGTGGCAACTGTGATCATGAAGGATCGAACAACGGGCCGGGCTCGTGGGTTTGGCTTTGTTGTTTTTGCTGATCCTGCCATTGCAGATCGAGTTGTTAAGCAGAAACACATGATTGATGGCAGAACTGTATGTAATTCCTATTTTCATTCTGTTTTTCTGTTTGCATATTCATTTTACAGTACGTCTCACGGTGAGATGACCTCGCTCATAAACTAAAATTTTCTATAATTGGCTATTTAACCCAAGTATGAGACATGTCTCACGTGAGATCGTCTCATACAAGAATTTGTGTTCGTTTTATTAGTATTAATGGTATTTTCATGGAAGTAAGTATTGTTCTATGGTGATGGCTGTTGTTTATTCATGAAAGTCTCTTTACATATGTTAGAGTGTTAGTTGAATTCATCAGTTTGTGAAATTGTGATAGTCTCTTTTATAATGAGTTCAGTCTAGAGAATAAAACAACAATGACTAAGCCTTAATTTCGAAAAATTGTGTCTGCTATATGAACTGATAGATCAGTTGTGGTGATCGTCCACCTGAATTATTGTTCGCCATTCATTTCAATTTTCTAACTCTTCAACCTGTAAGCCCGAATTCTTCATACACTTTTCGCTCTTGAATTTTAGGTATCTTCGGTCTTTCTTGCTCTCTGTAAACTTCCTCGAATCCGATGTAGATGATGAAGGGTAAAACTGTGATGGGAAAAGGAGAATAGGTGGTTTTGATGATGTAGCTTGTTTTATTTCTAATTATGATTAGAGGACATCTAAAACAGTCTAAAACATTAAGACAATGTCAACTGGTTTACAACTTGGTAAAGATTCAAGTGATCTACTAATTGGCATTTTCCTTGTTAATTGCCGGATTAGTAGACAATGAAGGTTGTTTACTTATGAAATATTTTCAATTGTGTAATAACCAGTGTCACATGATTCGCTAATCGCCTCGCAACCGCGAATCGAGAAAAATGAATTATGGTTGATTTTAGGCTATTTTTGAACCATTTTGAGCGAATTGTGAATTCAAAGGGCGAACTAGCTAGCAAATTATGTTTTGCAGGTAATAACCATAGTCAAAATGTTAACTTTGTTTAATGAATTGTTTGTGATTAGGTTGAGGCAAAGAAGGCTGTTCCTAGAGATGATCAGCAAATCCAAACTAGAAACCACGGTAGCCCTATTGCATCGCCTGCCCCTACTCGCACAAAGAAGATATTTGTGGGGGGTTTAGCATCTACTGTGACTGAAGGGGATTTCAAAAGGTACTTTGAGCAGTTTGGAACCATTACTGATGTTGTTGTTATGTATGATCACAACACCCAAAGGCCAAGAGGATTTGGGTTTATCACCTTTGACTCGGAAGAAGCGGTTGAGAGAGCACTGATTAAAACCTTTCATGATCTTAACGGAAAAACGGTTGAGGTCAAACGAGCTGTTCCGAAAGAGTTATCACCTGGACCAAGCAAGAGCCCTTTAGGTAGTGGTAGTAGTGGACTTAGTAGAGTTAACAGCTTCCTCAATGGGTATCCGCAGAGTTACAATCCCAGCTTTATTGGGGGACATGGAGTCAAAATTGATGAACGACAAAGCCCCATGGCTTTTTCTCGAGGTGGGTTCCCTCCATTTAGCCCTTCTATTTATGGAAGTGCATTGAATTATGAACCTAGGATGAGTCCAAATTTTGGTGAACCTGCGAATATCTTTCCAATGATGAACTTCGAGAAAGGACTAAGTGCATTGCATAATAGCAATGCCAACAGACACGAGAGATTTGCCGATTTTGATGGGGTGAACCGAGGTAATGCTTCTGCTCTCGGTTCATCTTCCTGGAGCTTGTGGGGGAGTGGCCGCGGGAGCATCAATGACACCGCTTTCTCCGGAAATAATACTTCTATGAACTTTAGAGATGTTGAGGCAAATACCCTTAAAACTAGTGAATCAATTTGGAATTCTACTGCCGTTCCGGCTCAAGGTGGAGGGCGTGCTTCAGTCTCGAATGGTCTCAGTCTTAGCTATAGTCATGAAGAGAACAATATCGGATCAGCAGTAGGATATGACCGAGATATCAGAAATAGGACAGCACCTGTATTGCCTTTTCCTTCATTAGATGATGGGTATGATGATAAGTTTGACGATTTTCTTGGTGGTGCGAGTGAGCAGTGCTTGCTTTTGCCATCCTTGGGGCTGAATGGATCCGGCTCGTTTGAATTTGGACATGGAAATTCAGTGTCAGATGTTCCGCTCAACAATCCTGCTGGTTTATGCTGGTAGTTATAGCATTTGTCAATAGCAACATAGAGGTAAGACTCGGTTCTCTTTATGATATCTTAATATGCCCAATAGATGCACAATTATCTACATGCCTTCCATCATGTTAACGTGTTTCGTTTCTCCATTCGTTCTTGATAATCTTAGGGAGCTCCAACTATACCTGAGTAAACTATAATGTGTGATTCATTGCTATTGGCCTGTTAGGTTGTTAGGAACATGAATTTCATCATAGCGGCTCGTCTTGTATGAGACCGCCTCATTATGAGACTGACCCATATATATAATTAGCCTGTTTTTCTAATCGATCACTTTAAAATTGTTAGTGACCCTAAATGTACTTGGGTCTGCCAAATAGAGATGTTTGTTGGTTATACATATTTATCCGTTCCTCTATTTATAGCTAATCGAGATGTTTCTTGGTATCGCTTATAAACAAAGAAATTGTAAATGATCGCTTTAACACACTAAACGGGGTGAACCAAATAGAGATGTTTTTGGTTATACATATTCATTCATGCCTCTATTTATAGCTAATTGTGATATTTCATGGTATCGCTTATAAACAAAGAATTTGTAAGTGATCACTTTAACATACTAAATGTACTTGGGTCAGCCAAATAGAGATGTTTTTGGTTATACATATTTATTCGCGCCTCTATTTATAGCTAATCGAGAATTCGAGATGTTTCTTGGTATCGCTTATAAACAAAGACTTTGATGTTGGAGATGCTCAGTCTATTTCATTGCCATATGCTGCCCTGGCCTTAGCTACCTGTTGATGATTGTTATAAGGGTCTATATGTTTGGTGGGTTTTGAATTAGTTGTCTGGTACAGTAATTTTAGATACCTTCCAAGCTAAGGTAGCTGAGTCTGTTAAACATGTTGCTGCTTATTGCATTGCTAAAGAATCCTCTTCTGTTATCGGGTCTTTATCGACCTGCCATTATGGTTTAGTTATGAGGTTGATTGACGAAGTACAGTTTTGCCGTGGGTTATTTGATTGTGATGCTCGTAAAAGACTCTTCTTAACGTTGTCTAAGCTTCTCTACCCCAACCCCCAACAAAATCCAATTATAAGCTGCTTCACGTTGCATGTCTAAGGTTCCTTGTAAGCTCCCGCTTTATCCCACTTCGTGTGCGGAAGTCTCATTATCACTTTGTTTGGATAACAGTTTAGGAGGGGACGGAAAGGAAAAAAAGGAAAGGAAGGGGAGGGTATAAGGAAGGAGAAATAACATTTCCTTCTAAATTTGTTCAAATATGGAGATACTTGGTTATTAACAAAATTAATGGACTTAATCTCTTCAAATCACTATCACATGATTTACAAATCTCCTTGCGAATTCCGCCCCTCTAAAATTGATATCCAAAGAAAGGAAGTTATTTTTCTCCAAATCCCATCCACTTCCTCCTTCCCTTTCCTTTTCCTCCAATTTCCTCAATCCAAGCAAAGTGTATGTTTGTTGAGGTAATGGTTACTTCCTTTGTTCCCCTTTCGAGTTTGCCTCAAACTACACAAAAGCTCTCACGTGTGAAACCTAATTGGGGAAGAGGAAGTATTGCAATGTGTGCCGAATTTTGTTGAAAAAACGGCCTTGTGAAATGCGTTCTTTTATCCCCATTTAGTATCCGCATTCCTTTTGTCTCACATAATAAAATTCCGCATTTCCTACGACATACATTTTTCTAGTTGATGTGTTCTATATGTCGTAGTGACACAAAACATTAGGAGCTTTGTCGACAAACCATTGCTATTTTTAGAATAGTTAAACGGATTTGTACCATTACTTCTTGTGGGTGATTAGAGTTCGATGAATAAGCTTTCTTCTCGGAGGTCGACTTTCATGATTTATGAAAAACTTATACATGAGTAGAATACCCACAAAAATGTGATCATCCCCAAGAATACAACTTACCTAAGAAACAAGAGACGAGAGAAAGGGGCATGGGTTCGAGAGAAAAACGTTATGTTACTTCACTTGAGACGTGATTATCATCCCTATTCATCGCATAGAAGACGACTCTTATAAACAAAACCATAATTGTATCTTCTAATAGTAGAACGTACTAATTTCTTATGACGATTCTCCTTTGATAAGGTTATGGTGTGCGGTCTTCTAACCCTCTCCAGAGATCCTGATCATAACCTCTATGAGCGGGATATACTTCATATGATAACAACGATGATGATGACTTCATTACTTTTTTCGTGGTTAATTTCAGGGTTTGATGCCGTAGGAGAAATTATTCAATTGGATGAAGTAGAACTTGGTTCGTAGCGTTGATCAGAGTTGCTGCTTGGATTCACAATAGACATTAACAAAGGTCGGCTCACTTGTTGATCGGTTTTACCATAGTTTTTTTTTCTTTTTCCATCGTAGTTTTGTCTATTTGTCGGAATTTGTAAATGGAATCACGGGGTACACACAGTATCGTCCATCACTTGCAACATGCGGCGGGTACATATAGAACTAAGACATGGATGTTTTCTGATCTTCATATAGTTTTTCCAGCCAAGTTGTTTATATTATGAAGTATTCAAATTTCTGTAGTGAACATCTGTTTGAGTTTGTAATAGTTGAAACTCTTCAGAATGCTTACCATTTAAATCTTTTTTTTTTTCTTGTTTAGTCTAAAGTTTTTTCATTTTTTAAGTGTGGGTGAAAAGTCCATTATATTTATGAGGAGCTAATATACAAATAGTGTGTTCATGACATGAAAAAAAAAAAGAATAGAAATGACGAGTGGTTGAGGGCTTTTTCTTTTCAATCTTATGACAGTGATCCAATTCTCACCGCCTATAAAAAAGAACGATTTAGTTTCCTTTCAAGTAGGGATTTTCTAGGCTAATTTCTAGCCAAAAAAATAAAAGAAATGAAGTAGTATGATTATTTCCAAATAATTTAACCTTTGTATATCTTTAACTGATTGATTAATTCTAACTATTGTTTTGAATAATCTCATTTATTTCATTTTCTTCTTTTCGAATTCAAGGGGGGCTTCTCCACTTTGTTTAATCTGAACTATGTATTATTTGTATCTTTTGATGACAACACCCATTATCACATTTTATCTGGTTATTGTATTTGTAGATATCTACAATAGCCGGTTGAAATGTTGAAAGAGGTGTTGTCAACAAAAAATATACAAAAATATACAAAAAAATATACAAAAGTTAGATTATTTAGAAATATACAAAAATATAAAGATGATCCTCGTTGGATTATTGATTTTGTATTCTCAGATTTGAATCATTAAAAAAAAATTTAAGAGTTAAAAATATTTTTTAAGGACTTGATTATTTTTACTTCACAATTATCATAGCACAAAAGACATGCCCTTGGTTGCATCGAGATGAGCAATGAATTAACGTCTAACATGATTATGATCTTGGATCAAATGTAATTTTTTTTTAACACAATATTCTAAGTTGCAATTTTTGGGGAATTAAAGTTGCAATATCTAAACATGAAGTAAAATTTATAACTTTTATATTTGCTTTTTGTACTAATTATTAAATTTATTTGTCTTTTTTAAACTCCAAATAATTGTTTTAATAGAGCTTTTAATTTATTAGTTTTATATTAAGAAACTTGTAGTTAAATCTATGAAATGGTTGAAATACAAGTACTTAAAAATAAAAAATGATCAAGTCCACATATTGATATTCCCATAATTTGGTAAACAATTAGCATTTATGAGCTGCACTTGAAAAACGTCTTTTGTAGAAACGTTCTCTCAGGAGATCAGCTCTAATCTATATAATTTTTTTCTTTTTAATATTATTCACGTAATTTAAATTCTTGTCCTATTCTTGTAACAATTGGCAAAATAATTTATAGCAAACCCAAATAAACAGAAAGACGTTAAAGAATAAAAACTTTATTTATACCTCAAATACAAACTATTCTTATTTTTATTTGATATCTCATCTATTAGAGTAATATCACCAAAAATAGAACAGCTAGTCTCCTGAGAGACCGTCTTTTGGAGAGACGTCTCTCATGCCCCACTAAAAGCTTATTGTCTATATTTACTCTACATTTTTCTTAATGGGTCAACCCAATAGAAATGGTCTCTCAAAGAGTACATCTCTCACAAGAATTTGTGAAAATAGAAAGACTAGCTACTCTTGAAATTCAATGGACACAAATTTTTTTTATTTTATTTTTTTGAAGGGTAAAGGACACATATAACAAGTTAGAACTTTAAACTAAGGGTTGTGTTATGTGAATTCAAAGGCGTAGTTTTCCATATGATTTGATCCAACTTTATCCAATTTCATGGCTAAAAATTTTGCCACGATTTCATATTTTTACATTTCATTTTCATACAATTCATCAAATTGTGGGCCCTACACACTTCACATACACATAGTAGGCTACTCTAGGTGGACTATGACTAGGCCCATCTTAGCCTCACTGTGTGGGCCCACATGTCTCATTGAGGTGGACCCCAAAAGCCAATGAATAACTAAGATTATTGTTGATTCTTGCTTGCATGTCTTTTTTGATTTTGACATGAATATGGTTCACAAACTATAAGAAGCTTACACTACCTTATCACAAGAACTTTAGTGGGTCCTTTAATTTTGTGATTTTCATCTTACTTGTCTATGACAAGGATGTAGTGAGCTATTTACATATATCACACATATTAAAAAGTTAATATAATAAGTTACAAACTACAGTGGCAAGGTGATTGAATAATAAGTGAAAAAATATAAAGAATAAAAGTAATAAGGTCATGTCCAAAGTAAAAATCAGGAATGAAGAGAGTAGGTTGAACAGAAACTAAAGTGGGATAAGAATTTTAATGATGCGCCACACTTGTGAGGTTTGAGTAGGTTGATTAGTCTACACAGGTTTCTAGATCGTCGCCTAAATTCATGTGTCACATTGCCTCAATGTGGAGTCAAATTAGTAAGGTGTTTACACATTGTCCCTAGTTTTTGTATGTAACGCTTGCTAGATTGTCGACCTAAAAGTAATGGAAGGGACTATAAAATTAAGATTGGTGTTAGATTTCTAGAGTGAATATAAAACACAAAATGTAAAATCTAAAATGATAATCAACTAAAGAATAATGAAATTCGTGAAGAGCAATAAAGATTTACGAAGTTCATCAAACTGGACTTATAACTAAAAAGTTGATGCCTTTTCTTTTATCGGTTAATAAATAAAAATTAGACTTTTGGGAGTTCTTAATCAAGAGAAGATATTCATAAAATAAACAATAACAAAAGAAGAGATAATAGGATTGATGTATAGCACTATGGTTTCTTTTAAATTTTCAAAGCTTTCATTCTTTCCGATATAGTATCGATGAGTGGGATACCGATTTGCAATAATGATATAACAATTTTTATGTTTGTTTTGTCTTGCATTGTTGTCTTGTTGTTTGTGCTGTTTTGCTATTTGCTTTTATTTTTTAAGTCTTAACGAGGGTCAGTATGAGGAGGTATACAGGATACGATAATGATATAATAATTTTAGTGTTGAAACCAAAAAATTATTTTGGGTGCAAACGAACATTATAAAAATCAAAGAGATCAAATTCTACTCCAGAGTTTAGAAAAATTTTCATACGAGTACACATAAAAAAGCACATTTCAAGATAATCATACAAGACCAACTCAACCAAAAGATATATTGTTGAAATATATGTACTATCACATGCTCTCAAATAAGAAATCGTCCAATAAAAAAATATGTATGAAAAATATTATAAAAATCGAATTGTTTTTTTACTAATTATTTTTTTTCTAAGGTGAATTGAACGAAGACTAATACAATCATATATTATACAAGCATAATTTCTCGTGCAAATAAAATGGACTGAATATCTTAATTCATTAAGTACTTACTGGCTTACTACAAATTATAAACTAAAATGGTAAGATTTGTCAATATATATTTATGTCATCAATGCCTTACTTAGTGTTCAGGCCTTTATATTTCTTTGGTCGTGTTATTGCCCTTAAATTTTATCTTGCATAATATGTTATGTTTTTTTTTCTGGTTTTGTCTTGCTTTGCTTTAGGTTTTTCTCAAGTTCAAGGATTCTTTAGTACATCTTTCTTTATGGATATAGTTTGCTGAATTTCATGCCTCTCTAGAATCTAATAGTGAGATATACTAGGTATGATAATGATGATCATGATCACAATCACGATAGAAAATAATTTTATAATACAAAGTGTTATTTAATACTTCTATTAGACAAATTCTTTATTAAGACCATCTCACCGTGAGATGACTTATTATAAGCTTACCTAATTTTTATTTTCTTAAAAATTAGTGAAAAGAAATTTTTTATTTAATTATTTATTGTGTAATTTTAACTCAATTAATTTTATTTATATATAAATGATTTAGGTTGCTGGTATGAGTCCATTTCATAAGGAAATGGCCTAATATAAGACTTGTTGTTTGATGGAAACAAAATATTTGTTGATGGGTTAACTATTTATCATCTTTTTACTCTTAAGATTTTAAATGAAAAAAAAAAGATTTTGAAACTATTATTATAGATTATAATTAACGATTTTAATATATAATAATAATAATGATAATAATAATAATAATAATGGTAATAATATATATATAAATAAAATATCAGCCAGTCTCCTGAGAGACCGTCTTTTTAAGAAATATCTCTCAGACCCAATCCATTAAAACTTATTTCCTACATTTACTCTATATTTTTTCTAATGGGTCAATCCAATTAAGGATGGTCTCTCAAAAAGACGGTCTCTCAAGAGAATTTGTGATAAAATATAGATTGTATGTAGAAAAATATTGTGAGGACTAAAAGTAGAAGAGGAGACTATCTTCAAAAAAAAAAAGTTGAAGAGGAGACGGCCCACTATGATGATTGATGAACAAACTCATGAGAATCCACTGGGTATCGGACCGGTATTGTATCATGATTTAGGGCCCAAAGGAAATAAGTATTTATACGATATATATTTAAATGTTGGGAATAAATAACATCAAAGTCAAGATGGCCGAGCGGTCTAAGGCGCCAGTTTCAGGTACTGGTCCGAAAGGGCGTGGGTTCAAATCCCACTCTTGACATTTTTTTCGTTAAAATCATAGATTTTTATTTTTTGATTTTTAACCATCCCTTGTTAATTTGTTTCATTAGATTATTAATTTATTTTTATACAAACTTAGACCATGTTGCTATAATAACACATCAAACCAAATATTTAAACTATTAAGAAAAATTCGAGATCTGTTTACATTAAAGCTTATCACATTTTTCAAACACGGTCTTAGGATCGAATCTTATCCAACTCTCTCTTTTCCTTAGCCTACCCCATAATTCAAAAAAATATAAAATGTTAGATTAATCCTTTGGGTGAACAAAGTTGAGTTTTATCACCTCAAAAATAAGTATTAGGAAAAACTCGTTCACATGTATAACTAGTGTGTGCTATATAAAAGCTCAACTAAAATCGAGTTTAATCAAGTGAATAAACAAAATAAGTCGAAGTGGGAATGACTTGAGTGATGAGTCAAGTTCCATGCTCTTATGGGTTGAACACTTGAACTTCATCAAATCTTTCTATAATAGCTGATTAAATAGCCGATAAATTAATTAATATTTTCAGATGATCAAATCAGTTACTCGTTTATTAAACAAGCCCTTGAAAGAAATATAAGCCCTTGAAAGAAATATGAGATAATGGTTAGAAATAGCTCCAAACCATTCCCATTAACTAATCAAGGATAAACTTGGAATAAACTTATCATTATTATTTGGGTTTTTTTTTACATCTTTTCATATATTTACTGTTTTTAACTATTAAATTAAAATTTAATTGAGCCACTTGAGTTATTTTTGTTACACTTTACTTAGTTTTATTTACGAACTTTAGGGAAGTTTTTACTTCACTGTATTAGTATGAAAATGCTTAAGCCGTTGAGATTTAGTGGTGGACAAAGATAATCTAGGCCCTTCTATTTTTCATAAATTTCCAAAAATAATTTTGATTTAAGCCATATGACCCTTAATATGTTGAGTAACATATCGAACCACCTATTCTTTCTTATAACTATGGTTTTTTTTATATGATATACTTCCTCTGTTCTAATTTACTTGCTACCATTGTATAGGCACAAAGATTAAAAAGTTACTGTGCAATGATGAGCAGTAGGCGAAAAGTTGCTTTTTTAGAATTTTTTAATATTAATTGTTGAAAAATGAAAAAGAAAAATAGGAGTAATTAGAAATAGAGTAAGATAAAAATAGAAGTAGATATAACTTTAAATGATTGGTTTTTTACTAAAAAAGAAAATGTAGTAAGTAATATAAAATTTCCCAAAATGAAAAATGTAGCGAGTATTATGAAACGGAGGAAGTATATAAGACGTTAATTTCAGGGGGTCTAACAGACTAATATTCCACATACCTCAAGACCACCCAAGTTAAAATTATAACATAACGTACATCTATGAAAAAATTACAATTTCAATAAAACGAATTTTTTCAATGGAAATTGGGTTAACAAGTTAATAATTGTACTATGTAAGACAAAAAATGTGCAACTAGCAGTGAAATTTTGTGATGGGTGAACATTAAAAATATTATGAAAAATGAAGTGAGGTGATTGTCGTAGTCTGACAAGTAGATCCGCCTTGTGATTTGTGAAATTAAGTCCGGATACAGATAGTAATTCTTCTACAAATTAAGAAACAAAAATTGCACTTATTAAAAAAGATAAATTAAAATAACAAAATACTGACCCTATCACATCCTATCACATAAGGGTGATTTATAAACCTCACAAATAACCGTTATTTACTGAGACCTTCTCAGAAAACGATGATATAGACAATAACAATACAGAAGTAGTCAATGCTACTAAAAACAACAAAAATGAAAATTAAAGCAAGATGGTTGAGACTAGAGCTGTTCATGGGCGGGCTACCCGCCAGGCTCGACCCATTTGGCTCGAAAAACGGGCGGGTATGGACAACGTTTTTCAAAAAAATTTAAAGTTTGGGCGGGTAATACCCGCCCGCCAAGATAAATGGGCGGGTAGCGACACCAAAAAAATACCCGCGGATATACCCGCCCGCCCGCTTAATTTAATACATTATTTATTAAATATTAAATTCTATTAATTATTAAACTAGTACTACTAAATGATCCATACCCGACACTAATAATTAGTACCCTTACCCAACTTTAGTTTATTAGTGTAGTACTAGCCTTAAGGTTTGCTTTTTTAGACTTTAAAATTTCTAATTCTACCATTTATATTCAACATTTAACCCTCAAAGCACTCAAGTAGTCGACTATCAAAGTTCAAACAAGTAGCCGATTCCACCGTCTATATTCAATATTCATGTAATTTGAGTATTTTGAGATATTTTAGACAATGTATTATATTTTTATTGTTACTAAAACATAAATTTATAATATCATTTATATTTTTAAGTTTTATATAAGAAATACCCGCCTACCCGCGGGTAGAATTTTTAGGTTCTTTTGCAATTTGCTTGATTACATAGATGCTTTTGCAATTAGTTGAAGTTAAAATTTGCTGGTAAAATTTGTAATTAGTTGAAGTTAAAAAAATATGTAAGTCAAAATTAGTTGAAGGGATGAAGATTAAATAGATGCTTTTGCAATTTGCTGGATTACAAGTAGATTTGACCTCAATTATTTGATGTCAAACCAAATCTCAACACAAAAAGCATCTAAGTATGGGAACAAATAATAAAAATATTTGTAGATTAGCTATATTCTCTGGATGTTCTTATTTCAAGTAATGGTAAAAAATATGGATGAACAATAATGAAATAATTAATAAATCTGCCTGAAGATAGGAAGACAAAAAATCTTAATCACAACACCCAACTACCTAACATATCATTGGATTAATAATATTATTACATACAAACATTACACATTTATGCTTTCAACAATTTAAAAAAAAAAAAGAAAATACAAGGTACTAAAATGGGATAACAAGCACCCTCTTGTCTTCATCATCTCCATTTTTCTGGGCACATCTAGTACTAACTAATACAATCACAAAACCAAAATAGAAGGGCCCGAACCTGATCAAGCCCGTGCTTTCAAAGTGAAGAAAGCAAAATTGTAAAAAGCTTGTGAGGGTTTTTGGCAAACGGCTGATAGCTGATTATAATGGCTTATTTGACCAGTTGATTTTATTAACTGATTTGACCAGCTGATTTTGAACCCGGTGCTATGAGCAGCATGTTCAAAAACAGCTTATTCATATCAATAAGTTGTTCCAACCAGCTAGTTAACCAAACACTGGTATTAACTGGTTTAACCACCCAAGCCTCTATTTATATCCAAATAAGCTAAAATTGCTTAATAAGCCCAAACACTCCCTGTGCCATCTCCAAATATGTGGACGCGTAAAAAGGGAAGAAAGACGATGAGACGATAGATTTAGAACACGAACATGAGAACCTATTTGTACTAATGAATATCTAAGTTAGCTTCTAGTTTATTCGGTCTTTCGCCCGAATAGCATACTGTACATGACATTACAGAACACCAAACACAACCACTCCTTACTATATATACAGTATTACAAGCTAATAACCCGAGAGTTAACTTCGAAAAGTTTACCACGATGTTAAGGAGTCGACGATGAAGCGGCCTCTTGTTTCCTTGGCTCCCTCAAGTATTTCAGAAGGGTCTCGGCCTGCCACAATTGACCAAACATGATTATGAATTAGTAAGCAGCTATTCCCACTTAAAAACTTTATCAAAATGAACAGAAACTACAATGTATTGGAAATTTCTTGACAAGATTTGATAATCAAAAACTTGACTGGTGTGTAGTGACATTTTAACTACCCTTGGTTTATATGTCTTTGAATTAGCAGTATTATTTGTTGGGGTAAGTTAGGCCGATAACGACCTTGTTCTTTTTGTATTCTAATCACCTCAAAACCCGGGGAGTAAAGTATCGATTAAGGTTCAAACGAGTTCATTCTATGACTAAATTAGGGTTGATATGAAGGAAATTCTTGCAGAAGTGTTCGTTTATTTCATACTCATTCCTCGTCACCTTGCCCTTTAGCCGAGAAATAAGCTTTCCTTACAAAATGCAATCTCGGGCATGAACCCCATCAGAAGCTAACTAATCTAATGGACCGAGTTAATTATAAAGTGTGACGTATTATGGAACTAATTAGCTATACTATGTACACCTAAATGCCTTAAACCTTGATCTTTTATGAAGGAAAAGGTGTGACGTAACTGCTAAGCATTCTTCATCACTTCACAATCAAAAATGGATTCGGTTTTCCTTGGCCAAATGACTCGAAAATGTTCATTGTATACAAGCGAATTCAGGGCCGGCCCTAGATATTTTGGAGCCCTGGACGAAATAGCAAATTGGGCCCTTTTCCTTTATAATTTATAACCTATATGAACCTTCTACAACTATTAATTTTGCTTTTTTTGACATAGGGCCCTGGACGACGGCTCCTCTTGCCCACCCTTAGGGCCGGCCCTGCGAATTGCAGGGATGGAGCTAACTCGATGAAAACTCAATCTAAAGCCAAACCTCCCAAGTTTAGATTGCATACATACTAAACACCTCAAGTTTGGTCCTCAACCCATGATTTTATAAATAATGGAGTATATAACATAATGGGGCTACAACCTGGTTGAATAGGACGCTACAAAGGGCAAGGGTTTAAATCTCATCCACCCCTAGAGTAATATCTATCGTCATGTATAAAGAGGGCATGTGTTACACTTCACACTCAAAGGCTCTCAAGTGAGCTACTAAAGGTCAAGGGTCTGAATCTCATGATCACATCCCGTCATTTTAGGAGTAATTTGTAATAATTATCATCGTGCATAAGGAGGTTTTTCTATGAGCGGGATACATTGGTATTGGGTATTGGGTATGAATCATTCACATCCAAAGGCTCTCAAGTGGTTATCTGGGGCGTGATAGAGTATATGACAAAGTCCCCTACATTTTTTTATTAAATTGGTCAATTAACACAAATCTCTATTCTCTTTTATCTTACCAATTTCACAAACCGTCCGTCTTGTATGACACTATCTCCAGTGAGATGAGCATAAGCAAGTTTGTATTATTGGACTATTTAACCCAAACATAAAGCACATCTCACGGTGAGACCGTCTCGTACAATATTTTGTGGTTCACAAATTACTTCACAATCTCAATAATTCATCATTTAAGTACAATCAACCAAATCAAAAAAAAAATAAAAAAAAAAAACTTAATCACATATACTCAAACAATAGAGAAAAAATCTCACCTTATGCTTAGCTCTAGCGGTACCGATTTGAGACAAATCAACAAGAGGAGGAATACCACCTTCAGCAACCAACAACCCTCTATTCTTCATACTTTCCCCACACAATTGCAGCAATGTCACCACCGCAAACTCCTTCCCTTTCGCCGAACTTTCCTCCACCGCCTCCACCAACGCTGGAATACCACCCTCCTTTACTATCGCCGCCTTCCCTACCTCAATCCCCGCCAAACTACTCAACACCACCATCGCTTTCTCCGCCATCCCACTCCCTTGTTCCGCCACCAAACCCACCAACGGTCCAACAACACCAGCATTTACCGCCCGCTCCTTGTTCAGCTTCACTGAACACAATTTATACAACGTCGTTAACGCATCCTTCTTCCCTCGTGAGTTTCCATTTATAAGAAGCGCAACCAATGGAGGAATCGCACCCGATGCTCCAATGGTTAAACGGGTCTCTTCTTCATCCATTGCTAAACTCATTAAAGCTGCTGCAGCGTTTTGTTTTGAAGATTCCGTCCCTGTTTTCAGAACATAAATCAATGATTTTATTGCTCCAGAAGTTTCTGCAATTGGGCGTTTGTTATCTGGGTGGAGTGATAAGTTTAATAACGCTGTTACTGCGTGTTCTTGAGTCCATGGATCAGTGGACCTTAGAAGATGCACCAAACCTGGAACCGCACCCGAATCTGCTATCAAAACCCGGTTATCGGCCCTGTTTTTAGCTAACAAGCGGAGTTTTGCAGCTGCAGAACGCTTAATTGCTACCGACGGTGAATTCAAACTATCGACACAAAGCTTCACCGTAGGTTGAAGATCTTCCGGCGAAATACTTTCAATAATTTCCGTTGAGAAATTTTCCCTTTGAAGAAACCCTTCACATGGTTCGGGTTCGGGATCCATATCTCCAGAACCCGGATTCGGCAACGCTGTTGCAGCTAAACGTTGTAGTTCACCGGATATATCACTGCTGCAAACCGAATAATCACTGAATGACCTCGAAAGATCGTCTAGTAGACCAAAATCTTCCTCTGCGAAGGATGATTTGACGGACTTTAAAGCAAGCTCACCCAGATGGATATCAATCATGGAATCTGAAAGGTTTTCCGTTCCATAATTATTGGTTCCATTAGCTGGAATGATTGAGATTTGGGAATCACCATTTCTAGAAGGAGAAGGTGAGAAGATAGTTGAACGGACAGTTCTCATAGAACGGCCTCTTTCACGCCATATTCGAGTAGAAGATGAGGATGACAAAGATGATGGTGAGTGAAAACTGGCATACATAGAATGTATTCGAGTAGAATTAGAGTGGGTTTCTTCCACCGACACCATTTTTGATTCCTTTTGGATGGTAGATGGGTTTAAAAATGGTGGAAAATTAGGGTTTTTAACAATGAATTGAATACTAATTAAAAGGGGGAAAAGATGGGTATGGAAGAGAATCTAAGCCATTTTTAGTGGGAGTGAAGATTTTAATTGAAGAATTGGTAAAGAAAATGTATGGAACTGGATATTAGCTGTGGTTGAGGAGAGAGACTGGTTGTCTGGTTATATCATACGGAAGGAGAGGATGAAGATTGAAGAGTAACAAAGAAAAAAGGGGAGTGATGAATAGACTATACTAGAGTGAGAGGGTTAGTTTTTGCCAAATGTTTATTTAATAAATAAGGATGGGGTATGGTTGCTTTTTGGGGGACCCACTTGGGTTCATTTTCTAATATTTTCAAATAATATTTAAATTGGAAAATTGTAAAAAAAATTAGGAAAATTTCATCTAGTATTCCTGAGGTTTTGGGTTTTCCACGTGATAACCAAAACTTTTTAAAAATTCATGTGGTAATTATGAGGTTTAGGTAATTGTTCCACCGCCTTTTTATACTTAAGAACGTTAGTATACATTAATTTCGAAGCATTAAGGCTGGTGTACGCCTATTTACGAGACTCACCATTTCAAATGCCATCAATTTCAACATTTCCCCCAATTTCATATAATAACCTTGAGGTTTTGGGTTTTCCACGTGATAACAAAAACTTTTTAAAAATGCACGTGGTAATCATGAGGTTTAGGTAATTGTTCCTTCGTAACCTTTTTATACATAAGAACGTTAGTAAACGTTAGCTTTAAGGCTAGTGTACGCCTATTTATGCAACTCACAATTTCAAATGTCATCAATTTCAACATTTTCCCCAAAAACATAAACCTTAACTCTACCATATTTGGATTTGGAGGAAAAAATATGATTTGGATGAAATATGGTAGATTTGGGGGTTTATATTTTGGAGTAAAAGGTTGAAACTGATGGCATTTAAAATAGTAAGTCGCATAAATAGGCGTACAACATCCTTAAAGCTTTGAAATTAACGTGTACAAACGTTTTTATGAGGAAAAAGATCACGGTGGAACAATTACCTTAACCTCATGATTATCATGTGGATTTTTAAAAAGTTTTGGTTACCACGTGAAAAACTCAAAACCTCAGGGTCACCATCTGAAATTTTTCAAAAAAATTAATATTTACTTAATACATTGGAAATAAATCTAATTTTATTGTTTATTTTTAAATAAATCTACTTATTTATTATAAATATATTAACTTGCAATGGTAGCTACTCAATCAAATGTTTCTTTGATAATTTTAATATAGCTTTTGAAAATAAATATAATTTTTAAAACATCCAATATGACTCATTCATCTAGCTTTCAGAACACCAATAGATAATTAGTGGTTTTTGTTACTTTGTCCGTCACACGAATTTGCACCATTTTTTACTTGGTCTAATTAATTTTGACTCACAATTATATTATTGATTATTTTTCTACCTTCTATCCATACATTAAACATTATTAATTTACTCATTGTTACATTAGTTTTTGTTAAATTTAGCTGAACTTATTATTAGTGTTAGCATATTATCGGAGAAATACAAAGTGTGCTTAATTCATAAGCCAAAATGAATCCGAATATTATATATGGCAATGAAAAGTATGTCTCCAATAACTTATAAAATAAGTATATTATCTTTAATTTATCAATATAGGATAAATTATTCTAACAATTTTTCTATTAATTTCTATAATGCAAATTTGATAGAACAAATAAAATAATTTAATGGGCAATGACTGCTTTTGGCTGGTTGGTGATTTGCCGTCGCAGTCTTCTTATCATATTCTCTCTTTCTAGGTTTTTTTTTTATGCTCCTATTTGTATTTGTATTTGTATTTGGCTTGTCATTTTCCCATACAAATACAAACTACACCTATTTTCAAATCAATTACGCGGATTCTCTATTTTTCATAATTTGATAAATTAAATTTGATAATAATATTCTTCAAATAAAAAAAATGCTTGACAATTAAATGTTAGTTGTGTTGGTTAATAGAATTATTTGGTGAAGTTATTAGTTGTTAAATACTCTATTTATTAAAAAATTAACATGTTAAAAGGGAATAGAAAATTTGTTTAAAAAATTATTTCATTTTTATGTAGAAACCAACTATGTATGAAAAGTTTTTTAAATTGGCTAAAAACTAGATAATGCCCGTGCGATGCACGACTTTATTAAAATTTAGAACATATTTGTATAAACAAAAAAATAAAAAATTTACGGCTTTATGTTTTTACCATCTTAAAATATCCTTTACAATGAAAAAACTTACCAAAATTTAATAAAAACTTGAAAACAGTAAAATAAAATATACTTCTATGACTTTCTAATACATTAAATGATGTGACATAAAAAGTGAAAAATCAACCAATTCGAATTAGCTAGTCATACTTAAAAATTAGCAAAGTCAAAGATATTAATAGTACTCATTATAATAATGACATCATCTTTAAGTTTTAGAGGGAAATTTGTTATTGAGAGAACGACACGTAAGCATTTTTTATTAGTGATGACATCAGCAAGTGTTTTGTTTTAGTAATAGTTATAGATATGAATAAGGCAATATATATCATTTTGGTCCATTAATTCAAAGGAAAATTGCAAAATTTTTAGATGTCTTTCTTTTTTTTGACCATGGTAAGTTTGGGGAAGGGCTAGGTGAGAATCGAATATGGGACCTTACCCGTTAAAAATGATACTTGGTTAAATTGAGACAAAACTCAATTCTCAACTATATCCAATATAGAAATCCGGTAAAACATCACATAATTATTTTTATTATTAATGCATGATATCAATACTCCCTCTATTTTCATTGATCCCAATGCAAATTAAATGTCAAAAAATTTTAATTGTAAGTTTTGAAAATTCTGAAAAGTTTGATATTTAGAATATAATAATGAAATGAATCTATCAAGATCTCACATGAATATATTTTTTCATATAAATTGATGAAAAATTATAGTCAAAGTTTGACACTAAAATTTGTAAATTCTATTTGAAAAGAATATATGAAAACGGAAGGAATGTAATTGTCGTATATACTAGATAATGTCCGTGCGATGCACGTTCTATTAAAATTTCTGACATATTTGTATAAGAAAAAAAATCACGACTTTAAATTTTTACCATTTCAAAATATCTTATACTCATTTAATAAAAAACATTATAAAGATTTTATAAACACTTGAAAAAAATAGAATAAAATATACTTCTATGTCTTTCTAATACATTAAATGATGTGAAACAAAAATTTAAAAATCAATCAATTCGAATAATATTAGCTAGTCATACTTAAAAATTAGTAAAGTCAAAGATATTGATATTAGTCATTATAACAATGACATCATCTTTAAGTTTTGGAGGAAAATTTTTTATTGAGAGAACGACATATAAGCAATTGTAATAAGTGATTACATCTGTTTTGTTTTAGTAATAGTTTTAGATGACTAATTTTATGATTATATTGTTGAAACATTATGGACCACACATAGAAGCTAGTTTGGAATTTGGAAGATACAATAATTGCTTGGTTTGGACTCCATAATTTTCTTTAAGCTTTAATTAAATTGTTTGACAAATATAAATGCTGATCCATAAATATTTGTAAGAGACGGTTTTTTTGAGAGACATCTCTTATTGTGTCGGCTCATAAAGTAAAATGTAGAATAAGAGTAGATATTAAAGCTGAACTGAGTTTGAGATATGTCTCTTAGAGAGACGGTCTCTGAGCAGACTTTGCTGATGTTGATGTGAATTGTGAAGTATAGTAGCTTTAATTAGTGTGTCACTATCGACTTACTTTTATCTAATCACTCCATTATTAGCTTAATTACGTGTGCAATTATCCCCTAATCTTTATAACCAGTCAACTATGTCGTCTTTCACTTGGTCATTACTTCTAACTGCCGTTTTGGTTCCTTTTTTTATTTTATTTTTTTTGAATTGGTTCCTTTGTTGACATTTTTGCTACAACTTAATAGTTAAAGTATGACAATTACACTTAAAAAAATCAATTTGTTTATTTTGTGTTCAGTATGTGTTGGAATAACCAAAAGCGTTTGTGGCTTAATGGATGAACATCTGTATGTGGAGTAAAAGGTTAGACATTTAATTCCTATTGGGCGCAAGTATCAGTTGGAGATTTTCTTGATTGTGCGCAATTGTGCGGGATAAATTATTTAAAAAGGTTGTACACATTATAAGTTATTTTCCTTTCGGGGTGGTATTTTTCAGGCTTATTTGCTTGCTTTCACAATAAGTCTAGATCAATCTAACAATGTTTTCTATTATTGGTCTTTTCTTCAACGGGCTTTCTCTACAAGGTGTTTCTCGAGCTGGAAGGCTCCTTTGAATCGCGATTTTTTTGTAATGACGCCTCGTTCTGCTTGCCTTCTCGATATGAGTATGATTAACAAAATTATAAATGATGAAAGAAAGTTTGAATCTAACAAAAAGCTATTAATATGAATATTAAATAATATTTTTATTTATATAAAGTATTTATAGAATTATAGGAGTATAGTATATTTAATTAAAAACAAATTAGTTGATTATTCCTATACGGAGATCATAGGCTAATGAATATATGTGTTTTAATTTGTAAAAATATAATATATAGGCTCATTTTTTTTATGAATAATTATATTATAACTTATGGATTGGTCTTTAGTTGAGCTTACCTAATAATATTAATTTATTAACTTATTGTATTGCTGTCTTAATTAAGTGATCTTCTAATTAAAATCTAAATTAGATAGAAATGTGAAATATATAAACGTCAATCGTAACTACAACAAATTAAAGTTTTTTGACATTGGATTAATTGGTATTAAAAAAGTGCTACTTCGTAACTACAACAAATTAAAGTTTTTTGATTTATAACTTTTAGTGTAATAAGTGTTATTATTTTAATGATTGTATATATATATATATATATATATATATATATATATATATATATATATATATATATATATATATATATATATATATATACCATTTGAAAATTAAAGCAGTGACATTTAAATTAAATGTTGCTAAATATATCCCACTAAAATCAAACTATATTATAATGCGTCCCATCAGTTAAATATAATTCTAACTTTTGTTTTTATTTATTTTTCTAAAATAAGCTACATAAAATAGTTTCTTACTATTACGACCTTTAAATTTACGATATTTATTGGTGGGAATGGTAAAAAGAAAATACTTTGATTTTGATAAAATCCTTTATTTTATTGCTAAAGTCTATCAAAATTAAAATTAATTCTGCATCATATTTATTTATTTTAATAGAATCATATACCACTTTGTGTGCACTACCATAAGGCAGAAAGCGACTAAAATGTTTACTTACTTTTTAACGGTTCATTTTCAGCCATTCGGGTCGGGGTTGGGAGAACCAAATCTTCCTAATCTTGTGTTCACAATCTAGTGTTGAGTTGACTAGGGGTCATAACAACTCAGCCTGTCTGCAAATTTTTTTCTTCTAATTCATACCAATATCTTCCCTTCATATTGTACAGGAAAATGCCACAATCAGTAGCAAGTATTATAAAACGGAGGAAGTATATATGAATTATATATATACTTACTCCGTTCTTTAATTATCGCTACATTTCGTTCATCGTTCAAGCTTATTTTATATATTGTGACTAATGTGTAAGTAAAAATATAGTTAAGTCGGATCTTATTTAAATCGTCTAATCACATACTTTCATAATATTAATTGCTTATAATTGTATAATTCAATATATAAAGAAACAAAATAGCACATTGGAATACGTAAAAAGAAAAATGTAGCAATAATTCAATATATATATTACCTTAGAGAAAATTATATTGCATAAAACTTACTTCCTCCGTTCTCTAATACTTGCTATATTTTTTTCTCACGTAATTTAATATCTATTTAATATAATAATATTAAATATTTTTATTTTCAAAATACGAAAAATTATAAAAATTACATATTAGAAAACTACATTCTAAGACGAATAAAACAAAATCTCATTTGAATATATTATTTCTTATACATATGTCAGAATTACCGAAATAAGATCAAAGATGAATAGTGTTACTTTTTAAAGTGTAACCAGTAGTATGAAACGGAGGAAAAGTAGTTCATAATTCTAGAGGTATAGAGGTAGGAGACTAGGAGTATACAACTAGCACTCCCACATTTGCTGTATTATTGTCTATTTGGTACGTGGTACGGTGGTAGTTTGGTGTACAATTGTCAAAATTCTATTTAGAACCTATTATGTTCGACTCTAAGTCTAATTTAAAACGTGGCTTGATTTATTAAAGGGTTAATAGATCTTAATCTATATGTATATCACACTAAGATAACTCATTCTAAGAATTTACGTGTTGTGGATCTCCTGAGAAACAATCTTTCTGTAAGACAAATTCAAAATAAGTTTATATGTTAATTATTTGTATAGCGCTCGTTTCATAGTGTGATTGTCTCAAATAAGAATATGTGTAAACATACTTTTTAGTTAAAAATTATAAATCTTTCTGTGAGACGAATGCAAAGTAAGTTTATCTGTTAATTATTTGTATAATGCTCGTTACATAGTGTGATCGTCTCAAACAAAAATTTGTGTAAACTTACTCTTTAGTTTAAAATTATAAATCGTTACTCTTTTTAGGCGTTGGTTGATTTTTATATGTTCACTTTTTAAGGAAATTATATTGCATAAAACAATTATAATTCTATTATTTTTAAATAATTTTTATTTCAAAATTAATTGTTGTCTATCATTTGAAAATGTATTTTGAGTTATGTAAAATACGAGTATTTTTCACCATTTTTATACAATTCTCTTTATTTTCACATTATTTATACTTGAAACTATATATTTTGGACAAAAAGAGCAAATTATTGTGAATTTTCACATAATTAACTTAGTATCATCATTCTGCATCATTAATGCTTTTTCTAAAGTGTTCATGCTAAATGCATATGGCCTTGCTCATTAGCATGCAAGCACGCGTGAGCTTCGTCTAGGGTTAATAAAACAAACATGCCTTTTCTCGACAGACCTTATATAGTATAGACGTCTTTTAAGAGTTCAACTCATATCTCCCTTTTAACTTACAACACCATCAATCAATTTTTTTTAATTTATAAATTATGTCAGCCCCAAAATTTGAGACATCTATTGTATAGACGGTGTCAAGAAAGAATTATGAAATTATCTTTCATTTTAGTCGTTTTACCTAAAAATAAAATATAGATATTCTATATGGTAAGCACCAACTATTGCAAAAGGCGAGTGGTAGCAATTCTTAAAATTTTTTCCATGAAATATCACTCAACTCTTGAAAAATTAACTATAGTAAAATTATGGAGATAAAAACGTTTAATTGCCGTTAAGTTTTGGTAAAAGTCATAAATGCCTTAATAAATCCCAAATGTAAAGCTCGACATAACGGAATTAAACTTAACGAAAATGTTATTGTAGTTAATTTTCCAAGAGTTGAGTAGTATTTTAAGGAAAAAAATTGGGATATATTAGGGGCATTTATGACTTTTACCCAAACTTAACAGAAATTAAACGTTTTTACCTCCATAATGTCACTTCACTGTAGTTAATTTTCCAAGAGTTGAATGCTATTTTGTGGGAAAAATTTCAAAAATTGCTATCCCTCGCATTTTGCCATAGTTAGTACTTATCATTAATATCCCTAAGAAAAATCATATCTAACAAAATATATATTACAAAATCATTGAATAAACTATAATAAATAATGTGATAAAATGAAGAGCGTCTTTTAAATTGTTTTTACAAAAATAATCTAAACCCAATTCTGAAATACTTTAAATTATGATTATTGATACTATTTATCGTTCAAGTTTAATTATTTTATTTTTCATATTGGGTTAATGTTTAAGAAAAAAATATACTCAAGTGAGATCTTGCTTGAATCGTTTAGTCACATACTCTCATAATATTAAATTTTTATAATTTTATGTTGTGTATGATTCAATTCATAAATAATAATAACCTATTAGATTGCGTAAAAAGTCAAATGAACGCAAGTACTTCCTCCGTTCTATCATATACTTGTTATATTTGACTTTTTACGTAATCTAATATGTTATTTTGATCATTCATATATTGAACTATACACATCTAAAAATTATAAAAAGTTAATACTCCCTCCGTTAAATATTATGTGCAACCGCAGTACAATTCGCGGTTGCCAATGCATTTTTTTGTAGGGCCTTAATTAGAGGAAGTAGGAATATGTAATTAAAGGAAATAAGGAGAGAGAAAATGGAGGGAGGACCACTTTCCTTCTCATTAAAGGAAAGAAGGAGAGGGAAAATGGAAGGAGAGAGAAAAATCAGATTTGTAAATTGGGGGTAAAATTGTAATTACATTGGTTATTTTTAGTTAAAAAAGGAAACAAAATAGTGAGTTGCAGATAACCCTGATCGGGCAAAAATGGCAAAAGTTGCAGATAATATTTAACGGAGGTAGTATTTTGAAAGTATATAATTAGAGGATTCAAGTAAACCATAATATACTTCCTTCGTTCTATATTAATTGCTACTGATAGCGATATTTTTTTACCCAATATATCGAACTCAGTAGCAAGTATTATGAGACGGAAGAGGAAGTATAAAATAAACCTTAAAGTGTGACATTATAGAGTGTTAAGATCACAATTTTCAAGGCTAAAACTTTTAAAAGTGTGTTGACTGTCTAAAAATTTGGAGTGGATTAAGCAAAATCAGACGGTGTCAGGAGAAACCGTGTACGACCACCATGATCTGATATGTTAGTCTAATGAGTGAACACGTGTCCAGATAGCCAGGTTTATGTACGGTCGTCTTAACTGACTGTATGGTCGTACAGTAATAAAGTTACTCCCAGGTTGTAACTACCCATCACACGTGTGGATATGTTGGGTCACCTGTATTGTCACTACTTTTTTCGCTTTGTAAATTCTACTCTCCGTTCCCTATTGATGTTCCCATAAGGAATGTTCACGGGAATTAAGAAAAGTGGAATCTTTATGATTGAAGTAATGATAAGATAGATAGTGGGAACATTTAATATTGTTTTTAATTGATAGTGGAAAACATGTAGGGTCCACTAGAATAAAATAAACTTTAAATATACTCCTATAAAGAAAATTATGCTTTTACTCTTAATCTATAAGTTAAAACATAGTCATGTGGAATCTTGTTTGATTCGTCTTAATACAATGATTATTAATATCAAATCTTTATAATTTTTAATTAAGAATAATTTGAGATATTAAGAGTTAAAATGTTGTCTCGGCAAGTGTGAAAAACTTAATGGGACATTTAGGTTGAATAGGAGGGAGTATTATGTAGCGTTAGGAAATAAGTATTTTATTTGAATTATATATGTCCATTATGCAATCATAAATGAGGAATTTGAGAATGATAAGGTTTAGATAGTTATTCTCAAATTTTCAAGTTTAACCACTTTAAAAGAATGACAAGATTTGGATAATTATTCTCAAATTCTCAACTCTCTCGTTCTACTTTATTTCTTTGCTTTTTTATTTATATGAGGGTAAACTTTTATTGAAACGAAAAATTAAGAGTGAAACTGAGGAAGCATAAGAAGTGACAAATGATTAATCCACTATAAACTTTGGTGAAAACATATTAACCGCATGTTAGTAGCATGTCAAAAGTGAGTACAACGCATACAAACTTCAACATTGTCATGCAAATTGTTATTGATAAAAAATAAAATAAAAGGAACATAAATGGTTAGCTTAAGGCTTTGGAGCTTGGAACATGCAATGATCTTGAACAAGCTAGTTCATGAATTTTAATGTCTTTCATAAGTAATGTAATTGATACGAGAAGAAGTCGAAGAAGATTCATCATGACTTGGCTCAAGATTTTGGGAATTGGGATACAAAAAAATTATCGCAATTAATTAAAAAGTTAAACATATTAAATTTTAAAAGATATTTTCACATGTTTTACATCTGAAACTATTTTAGACAGAAATTTAACCAACATGATGCCTTGTAGTACTTATACTATATTAACTATTTAATATATGAGGCCCTTTAGTGTTGGAGGCCCTGTGCAAATGCACTGAGTGCACTCCCCAAGAGTTGGCTCCAAAAATAATTCATATAATTGATATCAAGTCGATCTATCAGGTCTGTTTTAGGAATGAATATCCATAAATGGCAAAAGATTCAAAATAAACTCAATCGTAAAACTAAAGTACATAAATTCTTATAATTTTAATATAAATTGAAAATAAAAGTAAAGAAAAAGGCCTCTTGTTTGCTATAATTACAACATAAATTTATGTTGAAAAATGTAACTTACCGACATTTACAAATCACAATGGGACAAAAGTAATATCATTAGGCATGTTTGACATTAAAAAGAAATCCAGGAAAATGGGATTAGACTTTTTATAATGTGATCTTATTATGCTTTGACAACGTTGATTAGTGATTAATCAAGTCAATATTAAACACCCACTTATGCAAAGGTAACTTTTTCTTGAATACTTTCTTAGCCACAAATATTTTAATTATTACTCTGTCCGTCTCTTTAAATTTGCATTATATTACTTAAGGTTGTGTTTGGGAACTAGCATTTCATTTCAAATCAATGATTTCAATTATGAAATCATGAATGTAGAATTCGAGAATGACAAGGTTTGGGAGAGATTCTCGAATCTTTATCTTTAAACCATTTTGATAACAATTTTGGATTTGACTCAAATTCAAATTTGAAATTCTAGTATTTGTCAAACATTAATTTTAAGTCAAATCTATATTTTCAAATGAAAAAATAGCATAAAATAATAATTTCATATATTTAAGTCGTAAACTTAAAAGTAATTTAATTACTCAGTTGTAAAGTTTCACTACAATGATCACCACTTGGCAAAATAATGATCATATTTGTGTAACTTTTAATTATTTGAGGGGACGAATTGTAGGCCAAAGGGACATGATTAGTAATAGGATTAGAACGAGTTTGTTCCATTATAATCAATCTTTTAGAAGTTCAAACTTATTTAAATTGGTAAAATATTAAGATCAGTGACAAATTTAAAATATTATTGTAGAGAAAGATCAGCTACATACTTCCTCCGTTCTACAATACTTGCTACCGAGTGTAACATATTGTGTGGGAAAATGTCACAATCAGTAGCAAGTATTATGAAACGGAGAGAGTATATTTTAACATTATACAAGGTTAACTCAACTGTCTTTTTTTGGTAATATGTTAGTTGTTACATAATTTATTATTAATATAATTTTTAATAAAATGACTCGAGTTATGAACTAAAAGTGTATATGCCTAAATTTCTTGTGATTAAGACTAATAATTTGATAAATTGAAGTCAAAAGTTCAAATAAATTCCATAATTTACTTTACAACTTACAATTGTTCAATTTCTACTCCCACTTTCTACTTTAGAATGTTTGTTAATATTTTTTTAATTGACGTTCTTTTATTATAGCCATAATTTAATAATAATAATAGTATTGTTTATTAGTTTAAGAGTTTGTAATGATCCCTTTTGTGAACATCTTTTATAGTTTTAGGCAAACTTTTCAAATTTTACATCTTCAATTTGTTTTTAGAACCTAATAATACTGTTTAATTTAGTTTAAGTGGCCGAACACTACAACAAATTTAGCTTTTTGCGATATTAGATTTAGTGACATTAAAAAAATGCCACTGATTCATATTTTTAGTGTAATAATCATTGGTTTTTATTTTAAGTTTCACCATACAATGATTTAGTGACACTTAATTTGGTCTTTAGTGGCATATGTAATTGTCACTATAGTCTATAGTGACATTTGTGAGAAATGTCACTAGATCCTATGTCGCTAAAGGCTTTAGTGTGACTTTTTAATATGCCGCTAAAGGTTCTAATAAATGTCATTAAATCCTCTATATACACTATAAGAAATTTGAAATAACGACAATTAAATCAAATGTCGCTAAATATATCGTAGTGGAATCTAAATATTTTTTTACAGGAAAACCACTTAGTGTAAAACCAAATATTTAAACAATAATTCTTGTGAGAAATAGTATTTTCGAAAGACGTCTCCTATAAGCTCAACACATTTTAATATTTTCAATATTGTTGTTGCATGCTTTAAAAGAAAAGGTTCCTATACTCATCGTAAAACAAGAAAACCAAAAAATTTAACGATTCGATAATTGAATTTGATTATTTTAACTTTCGAATCAATTTTTCTAAATACAATACAAATGAAAATGCCGGTATGATATTATTTATTGATGTGTAATATTTTTATTAAAATTTATTAAAGGTTAATACATATTAGCCTTTTTTATTTGTAGAATTATGTATTTTAATGACTCATCACAGACTCACAGTAGTAGTGTTTACCAGTAGAATTAAGCACTATAAAGGTTCACCGGTATGTTTTTTACATGTTACAAGTAGGTATTATGATGGTTTGGAATAGATGTTTTGATCAATAGAAGTAAAGATTTTAATGAGTGATAGTATCTTAAAACCCCTACTTTTATCTTAAAGTATTTTTAATGTATTAAAACATCTACTTTTGAATCTTAAAGCTCTTACTTTAATACCATAAAACACTTACTATAAGTATTTAAAATGCCTACTTATTATTTGCAAAATCAAGGAATTTTCAACTCATACTAAAACACCGATTATACGTAATTAAAATGTCTACTCAATATATTGAAAAATAAAAAACTGAAAACTCCTACTATAATGCTATAAAACACCTACTATTGAATTCAAATACCTACTATAACTAGTTTAATGTTTACTTTTATATGAAAAAACAAACACCTACTCCAATTTGTATAAATACCTTCTATGGTAAAATACCTACTATAACAATAAAAAATATCTACTTTAACTATTTAAAAATACTTGCTATACAATTGCAAATCGAGGAAATTAGGGATGAAGTAAACACCATTGCAGAAGCTTTGAAACTAAAGCAGACTCTCGATCTTTATTCTAATCAACCTAACCCATTTAAAAAATAAATCATATTAAATAGAACCATTTATTTAATTAAGTCAAAAATCTCAACTGAAATTCACTTATTTTAAATGAGATTCATATCAAGTTAATTAGCAGATCAAATCAATTTTTGCCAAACCTATTTGTCTCTAGTTAGGGTGATAAAGGCATGGGACCTACTATTCCGTCCTCTTTAGATTGCATCAAAAAGGAAGTGGTGTATTTTTAAGAAAGTAGTAATAAATAAACAGAGAGAATGAATTGTGTGGATGAAATTAAAAAAGAGTTAAAATAAATGGATGAAATTAAAAGAAAGTGGTGGGCCATTGTCCAAAAATAAAAATGATGCAAATTAATTAGAACGAACCAAAATGAAAAATAATTCAAATTTAATGCGACAGAGAGAGTATAACTTATCAGTATTTTTAATTTCAATTCTATCAACATCCAAAATTAAAACTGGGTGGCAGACAGTTCACAATTCCTTGTACCTGAGCTTTTGCTCGCTTGTATTCTGACATAACAACTCTGACTGTTACTTATTATCAACTTTGGACTATATTTTTGGAATTATTCATGTACTTTTTATATTGTCGACATTTTTATTTTAGTCCGTCTTTTTAACTTACTAATAATTTATTATTAAAATTTTGATCTACAAATCTACTTTTACTTTCTATTTACTCATATTTTACCAATATAATTAACGGTTTGTTTGGTAGGTAGTAATAAAAGGTGGTAATGTAAATGAAAAACTAATGTAGTTTTGGTTGAAAAATCTCTTGATCACCTTAAAGGTCATGCTTATCCAACTTCAATCATATCATTTTCTTCATAAATTTATTCTGTGATCAAATTTTCATTACCATGGGAATAATATGAAACTTTTAATGAATTTTTACACTATAAATCATTCCTATTACCATTATTTAGTACCACTAACCACACGGGCCGCTAGTGATCTATAACAATCTTTTAATACTTAATTTTGCTAATCGTTGGTGTCGCAATTTCTTAGGGACCGAGGGTGTATTTTTAGCTGGGTTTGTAGCTTCAAGAATCATGATGATCATGAAAAAGATTGTAAGCAAGTGGTGGCTGTTCATATCACTCCTTTCATACTATACTACAATTTACACCTAATTAATTGTAATTGAATTTGTCTTCATACCTAAAATATAAAATAAAAGGATAGTATAAACAATATCCTATAGGAATAATATTAAATGTTTACTTCATTATAATATAGTATAAATAATTTAAGGTTTTCTTTGTTAAGAGTATCATTAGTATTGATATTAATAAATTCTTATTTCAATTTATTTGAAGTATTTGACAATGTTTTTAAAACACTCAGAAACATTAATAAATTGGTAATCACAAAATCTTGTTATAGGCTATAGACGGGTGTAAATGGACCAGCCCATAACTCGAAACAAAGAATTTGGTAAATTTCCACACATGAATAGCAGTTACTCATCTTTTATTTTTTTCTTTTTTTTACACTTTCCAAGAATAGAAAACTGAATTTGTTTATGGGCTGGGTTGTTGAATGTCGTCTATGCCATAGACGGTCTCTCTGGAGATCATCTGGTAATTAAGTATATAAAATTGATGATGATTGATAATTCATAGGCATCTACTTGCCGTTATGCTATTTTAATACTAAATATCTTTAATTTATTTGATAAAAAAATATAAAAAATTGATATTAATAAAATTTATTTGACTTAAATCAAACAAAATCTCAGTTGTATGTATTTTAACTTATAAATATAGAAAGTAATAAATAAATAAAGTTAAAAAATAAACTTTTGTTACGTAGACTTCAATTATCACATCAAAGAACTAACTTAATCGAAAATTTAAGTTAACAATTGAAGCCCAAAATATGTAAATATACTTCATCACACATCTATCAAATATATTAAGCAACACATCTCTTTTGAGAATTAATTTAGTACATCTTAGCCGTATTTACAAAGAAATTAACCAGTTATTTGTCATGTTCCATTGAGTTTGCTACATATCGGAGTAGCAAACAAACTCTCAAAACTTGGTCAATTTATTGCTATATGACTTGGATCTTCTACATATTTTTATGATAGCTTGAAATTAACCTTCTAGAGAAGGATCCATTTAACTTGTTATACTTTCCAAAACAAAAAATCACATTCTTCTTGGCATGTAAAAGTTCTCTCTTTTGAAGTGTAACTAAGACTCTTTGTGGTCTTCTAGTTATACTTGTTCTTTTACCCTCCAAGCAATTTGCACTTCATAAAATACCATTTCCTTGCAAATTGATGGAAATTATTTACTTAGTCATATGAATGGAAATTCTCACATGAAGTTTGCTTACCAATAGAGGTTAGGTAAGTTATTTCCTCATTTTATAACCAAGAATCTTGTATGTCAATCTTTCTAACCTCAAGTAGACAAGTACTAGGTTTTTGTAGATAATGCACTAATCTTACGATGCTCTTTCAAAGGATCTTTCTAGACTCGAGAGACTCTTTGACCACATCCTTTTTTATGGGTATAGGTTGCCACGCTTTCCTTCTCGAGTTCCCTCCCCAATCTTTGATCATAGTTCTTATAGGCAGGATACACTGGAAAGATAATGATGAGGACGACTAATCTTACTATGCACTAATCTTCCTAACTTCATACAAAGAATATCATGTGTAGATTAAGTGCACATTTAAATAATGCAGCGTGCAATGTACTAATTTTAATATGCTAGTGTTTAACGTTTAACACGTCATTTTGAATGTTTATGAAATTGAAGCTTTGACGCTTACGATATAAAACATTCATTTTTTTAAATTCGGAGTTCTTATATGAATATGTTTCACCGTGAGACGGTCTCATAGAGTTGCTAAGAGGAAAAACATATTTATAAAAGGCCTATTCTATAAATAGGATATTATAATAATAAGAAATTCTTGCTGTCGTTTATTGAATTTGTAAATTTGCAATCACCAATTAATTTTTACAGGAAAATAAATTACCTGTACATTCCTTGTCTTTCGCCAATATTTTCAATTCTAGAAAAAAATTTCATGCTAAAAGGCTATGTAAAGCCTTCATGCAACCCCATAACTTTCATTCTCATAAAACAAATTTAAAAATGAATTATAGGATTCTCGTATTGCTAATCACAACCCTAATTATTCAATCATGTGCTCAATCACCTCCATGCAAAAACTATAAATTTAAACAAAACTTACCAAATCCCTTTAAAACTTGTATTGATCTCCCACAATTAGGCTCATCCCTACATTACACCTACAACCCTACCAATGCAACCCTTGAAATCGCCTATCGACACCCAGGCTACAGCCCGGGTGTCTCAAAATGGGTTGCATGGGCTATAAACCCGACCGCAAAAGGGATGGTCGGATCACAAACGTTAGTTGGTCTACGAAACCCGAAAGACGGGTCCATCATGGCCTATACATCCCCTATTAACGGCTATGGAACAAAACTTGAGAAAGGAGAGTTGAGTTTTGACGTAACAGGATTAAAGGCAGAACTTATTAATGAAGAGATGATAATTTTTGCAAATATTAAGATTCCTGATAATAAAACAGAGATTAATCAAGTTTGGAATGAAGGTGGACTTTCTGATGTTGGAAATCCTAAAATGCATTTTGCTACAAATATTCATTCAATGGCTTCTCTTAATGTTCTTTCTGGTGTTCTTGATCACAATGCCGGTTCTGGTTCTAAAGGCATTGATGCTTCAACCTTGAGATGGGTAAGTTTGGATATATACTATTACTACCTTCATTTTATTTCGAGTCAAACGTTTCAGGTCGGTTTAAATTGAAAATATAAATACATTTTAAAGTCGAGTTAAATCGGTAACAAGGTTGGGCAAATCGGTCATTAGGTCTGTTTTGAACACCTCTACTTCCTATGTAAAATATCTCGGAAATGCTTTTTCTTGTTTGGTTAAACATTGGAATTTGACGTAACACAAATTTGGAGTTACCGACATCCCTTGGTAATTAATTCCTACACTTGGTCAGAATTTCCATTACCTATTGCTTGCAGAAAATGTCAACCAAATAACTAGACGTAACCATTCATAACTAATACTACCACAATTCTAAGGGCACTAGACGGCCTAATGAATCAATGAACATTGTTAAATTCTTATGTTCTGTTTTATTTTGTTTTTGTATCGGTTATCGCTCTTTGTGCAACAACACTTTCAGATCCACGGAACAATAAATGGAGTAAGTTGGGGAATATTGATACCTCTGGGAATGATGATAGCAAGACATGTCAAAGTAATTTTCCCATCAGCAGATCCAGCCTGGTTTTACCTCCATGTAGGGTGTCAACTCTCGGCCTATATTCTCGGTACCGTTGGCTTTATAACCGGTCTCAAACTCACCAGTGGCGCATACCATGTTCACCACCCTAACCACAGATATCTTGGCATTGCCGTCTTCTGTGTGGCCACGCTTCAGGTAGAATCCCGATCCTGATTCATACATGTATGTTACAATTCAAAAACGTAACGAAAAATGTGATTCGTAACGTGACTAATGACAATGAATTTGTGTTCAGATGTCAGCACTTGTGTATAGGCCAAAACAAGATGATGCAAACAGAAAATATTGGAACATATTCCACCATTTGACTGGGCATATCGTAGCAATTATGGGCATTATCAACATATCCAGAGGGTTGAAGCTTATCTATATTGATCATGACACTTGGTTTTTTAATTTTATTATTTATCTTATCATAATCGCGGCTATAAATATTGGAGTAAATATACTTTCAGAGGTAATTGTTGCCAAAAGAAACAAGTCCCAATCAGCTCCACTGAACTAAATTATCCGTACTGTTAAGGATTGAAAGTAGAATAAGGCTTCACAGGAAATTAGTTCTTGTTTGTATTAGTCTCCTTAGAACCATTATATTAGGATAATTTATCTTTAGTTCCTAATTATGTTATATGCAGAAGCTTCTTTTGTACATGAAGTTTAAGTATGAAATACAAACAGGCTACTCTTGTGAGAGACCCTCTTTCAGAGAGACGACCTCAAAAACAAGAAGCCTACATTCTTATTTTATGTTTAATTTGTATTAATTGGGTTATTTAACCCATATATCTAATGCGTGTCTCAAACAGACCGTCTCACAACAATTTGTGAATACAAATTGTTTCGCGTACTCTATGTACTAACTTTTATTTGTGCTATTGTGAACCACTCTATCATAAAAGGTGAAGTGCAACAATAACTTGTAGGATGAATGTTTCTAGGATTTCATGCTGCTTGATCTCTCATTCAGCCTGTCGAAAAGACTCGGTTGGATAAAAGTTTAGAAGGGAAAGGAAAGGAGATGGACAAGAAGGAGATGATTAGGGAAAACCCCTTATTTGTTTAGAAGGCTGGAAGGAATAGAAAAGGTGGGAACAATGGCCGGATATCATTTTTCTTCCAAATCTTTTCAAGTTTAGAAAGATTTGATTATTAACAAAACAAACAAGTTAATCCTTTTAAATACCACTTTTCTGAATTCCTCCTCCAAAATAGGTTTTCACATAACGAAAACTTATCCACCCAATTTCTCCCATTTCTCTCTCTAATTCCCACGATTCTCGGACAAGTTTGAACTTTGAAGATAGGGCAAATCACCAACTGAAAAACTAACAGAGGAATTCAGTTAAAAAGAAAGAACTTATTATGAGAAAATATGTATCTTACGGATCAAAACACGCCCCCAGCCTCTTCAACAATAACAATGCTGGTTGCAACATCCCTGCAAGACAAAAACCATAAGAAAATGAGCATAAAACAGTAAAATTGGATCCTTTTCATAATTTTTCAACCTTGGAAATAACAAATTAGTGATCTTAAAAGAAGCAATAGTAAGACAAGATTTCATACCATGTAACCCCATATCTAGTTTCATAAGAACGAGCAAGCTATACCGTGTAAATTCAATGTAAAAGAGCCTAACATTCATACACACGAGAGTCCATGCAGATGAGATTTGAACTCGTGACCTTTTGTCACGTTGGCTTTTGATACTATATCAAGAATCATCTCATCTAAAAGTCTGAGTTGATAATTGGAGTTCCATAACACTGGGTTATTCATATGAGATGCGCCTTCCAAAAAGCATCAATAGTGGCTTTATCCCGATTTGTACCAGTCTGTTCCAACAATTGGCAAAAACAATCATCGTATCATACATCTTCATATTCAAGACATATTAATTCATTATAAGTTGCGAGTTATCTCGCTCCATAAGTGTTGCACTTTCAACTTTCAAGTAATGGAATGTACAAAAATATACTCACGTCAACTTTCAGGTAAACTAAAGCTTTTTTCATAACTAAATGTATTTGAAAACAAAATCTATAAAAGTGTGACACAAAGCCGATCACGCCAAACATCTACCTTTAAATTATCTGTTACTTACAATGAATGTCATCAATAAGCTAAAATTTATGAGATACTGAGAACGGTAGGCTACTTGGTCAATAGGAAGGACAGCAAAAGATGTATATGGGTGCGAATAAGATGGCACAAGCAATGAGCTGAGTATACAGGATATGTTTTGTGAAAGGGCTAAACAAAAGAATGGTTGAAAGCAGGAATGATATCAAAATTCCCACATCCAACAAACAAAGCTCATGCAAGCTCTTTGTGTTCAAGAAAAACGATTTCTTGCATAACTTGGGTCTTGTCTTCATCAAATTTTTCATCCACTGCAAATTCACCAATGACAATATATCAGGAATCAGGATGATGGGAGCAGATGCTAAAAACGGAGAATATAATTCCGAAAAAGGCCTGCTCTAAAGAGACTAAAAGAGAGTTTGGATATTAGACCTCTGTCAGTCTTAAGGTCGCCTAGTAATCGAAGAAGTTTACTCTTATTTGCAACAAGAATGTTGGCGATGTCAGTTGGTTTATTTTGGTTTGCAGCAAACAGCTGTATGGAAAATAAAAACTCGTAAAACACAGTATAAACTTTTTTAAGTATTTACAATGCAATGCATTATTGAATATACGAAACCTTGAAAACATGAAATGCTTCTATCTGTATGCTTTTGCTTGGTTCCTGCATCAAGAAATAAACAAGTTCAGAACTTGTTCAGTTTCATTAGATTAGTGAAGATAAATCTTATCTTCAGCATAGACATTCTCCAGAAGAAATTTGGACAGAAGGGATTCACCAAATTGAAGATTACAAAAGTATCCGGACACTTATTTACCCTTAGAAGATTCATCAGTATTCTTAGATTATCCCTTGAGCTCACGTATTTTATCATGGTTACACCATTGCTACGATCAAGTAACATGTCTCCTAAGAGCTGAAAAACACATAGCAAGATTAGCAAACACATTTGTGGTAATGAATCAACAATCATCGACCGTTTCTGGGTCAAAAAAAGAAAATTGTCCATGGAGATATCAGCTCTTGTAACATTTTGTAAAAAGCCGTTTAATGCTGAAGAAGAGCATTCACTTGAATAAGTAGACACAGTACACAGTTTTGAATATTTACAGATGATAACATGCCATCTTAGACAAATACCTTCACTGCTTGTCTTCTAGTAATGTAGTTGCTCGATTCCAGCAACTTTGAGTTATAGTCTGCAAAAAACTGGAACATGCAGAAGATGCAGTGAATTTCGACACCCAAAAAATCAGAACCACAAATATAATTCAAACAATTACATATATGAAATACAACAATGTTAGAGCCTTAATCCCAAAAGATTGAGGTCAACTACATGAACCAATACATCAATTCCAATGGTCGTCCACATATATGTAGTAATTTCAAAAAGAATTTAATTTCTTAGCGTAAAATAAGGCTTACTATAACTTCTTCCTAAAGATTACTTTGAACTCGTCAAACTCATAATCACGAAATAAGTCATTTCAGTGAGTTTAGCTTTGATAAATGTACTTCCATCCTTTTACTTAGAGCTTGATTGCATTTATAGAAAGGTTTAGAAATCATGAAATAGCACACTATTGGAAGAAAGTTTAGTTGGCCACTTCTATATACATCCATCCAAACCCAGACTAGGTAGCAATGGTATCTAATCAGACCTGTAAGTTACAGTAGTGTTTCAGTGTTGGCACTTGGCACCATCAACTATAGCGCAAAAATAAGGCTCCATCACCGTATCGCAACTGCATTATAAAGGGTTTTGAGTTTAGCACAACCAAAATATAGGCCGCATTGACCTTGAAAATTACATGCATTGACCAACGGTAGCTAAGATTCCCTCAACTCATAACATCTCATCGTTCCCCTCCCCCTTATGGAATTCTAAACATGGAAATATGATTTGTTTATCGCATTTGCCACTATCTACCTTGAAAAGCTGTACAGTGATTAGTAATTGCAATATTGCATGAATCATTTCGGCAGTTCAATGAGCACCTTAAGGGATACAATAGTCGTGATCTAATGGCTTGCAATTGCAATCCATTTTAAGTGTGACTTTTCAAGTTGCAATCCCTACAAAGTATGACTTCTTGAGTATCTGATGTCTCCTTATACTTGCTTCTTGAAGCTACGATTGCAAGATTCTCCAACTTGTAATATAATTCATTTATAAACTTTTTAAATCCAGTTGACAACGACATTAAGCAATCGAGAAAACGACATAGCTGCATATTCTTCTACACCTTTTTCCAAAACAACAAATAGAAGAAAATCATAAGTGTCCAGGAATGATTACCCAATCATAGTTTGCGGAGAGAAACTCATCCACTGTAGATTTATGCCTTGTCAATAGTTCCTGCAACATGACCACAATAGCGTCAAAACTGTTAAATAGTTGACAGTAGTTTCCAATCCAACTTATGCATAGTTGACAATAAATTCCAGGCGTAGCATAGTAGACAAAAGGGTTTCCGGTCTCCTAATTAATATAAAATGTAAATCCTGCAGTTACCCCCAATTTGGAAAAACATATAAGACCTTACGATGCCATACAAAGATCATTAAAAAGCACTAGCACATTCATTTCAATACCAAGAGAGCATAAAGACATAATTCCAAACAGAGAAGATGTCAGACCTTAAAAGTTGCAGCAGCATCTGCAGCAATGTCAAAATTTGGGAGCTGAATAAGTGTAAAGAACTTCTTCAAATGCTGTGATTCTAATATATATCTGTGAAGGGAGAAAGACAATGAAAGAATGGAAGACATAATCAAGACATTCTGGGACTAGAGTAAAATAATTTATAAAGAGCAGCTGAAAATTTTCAGTGCACTTATCAAAAGGTGGCAAGCTGATGAAAGCATTTGAGCACAATGTCAATATGGAAGGTAACTTGATCTCTCTTAAATCCAGCATATATGTCATTATACACTTTGCTCAAGAAAAACTATTGGGTTCAAAGAAGAAATATAAAAAGGAATGTTTTCTAGCAAGGAAGGATTTTATTTGTAAAAGCAGAAACGTCATCTCTGTGACATGAAAGCTTCACATAAAAGGAGAAATGCTATTCAATATTAAAACCAAACAACAATATTCAAAATACTCTATTACTCACTTAGCCACAACTTGATGACGTATGCACTCCCTCAACATGGACCCATAATGCAGGGCAATGTCTGTGTTTTCATATCTGCACAAGCACAAGTATACGGCCAAAGATCGGGCTTCATAAGTTTAGTGTATGATACAAAAAAACTATCAAAGAATTCTTTGCGTGATAAGTATAGCAGAAGCAAAAAAGAAAGAGCTCATGCAAGTTAATCTTCGTTGGAATTTACTCCATCCATCCTAAATTATTTTGCAATCTTTATAAATGTCACAACTGCACTTTTTTTCACTTTTATCTCTATCCCAAATCCATCCACGCACTACTTATTTCATCCCTATTATTTCACTTCCTTTGAAGTCACGGATTAAGCAAAGGTTGCAAGCTTGCAAGTTGCAACTAATTTGGAGCAAAGTGAATACCAAATTCCAGATATCACTAATGAAAGGAAATATCACATGTGTAATCTAGCACCCCAAGAAACATTAAATCCAATTTCCTACTTTTGGAAAGCATATGTTGTATAAACGGTTAAAACATAAACCAGATCCAGAATCAAATATACAGTAAAGAGGAAACTGACAAAAGATTGTGGTCAAATTCTCTCAACCCAGAAACATACCCTGCTATAAGAATATCCATCAGATCTTTGTTTGCTTCCAGGTAATCAGAAGCAATTAAACGACAACGAACTTGTTGCCTTTGCAAATTAGCAACTATTTGAGTGGCATCTTTACGAGCCTGCAATATATCACCCTCATACAATCAGAAAAATTACAAGGAATGATCTTAAAGTAAGAGGTGCATGTGTCCCAATAAAATTTGTCTGATAATTTGAAAATTGCATGGTTGAAACTCAAGGATAAAAGTTATAAGGGATGCTGAGGATGACACTGATTCCAGATTCCTAAAGACAAGTAACATACCTCCAGATTCAGTTTGGGAAGACAATTGACCAGCAAGCGAAATGTGTTCTCTTTAAAGAACTCTTGGGTTAACTTCATGCAAGCATCTGGAACTGGCTCTGCTTCGCTATTTCCATACAAAATACATTTGATTTCTCTAATGAGTTTGCTTAGCTCGGTCATCTGGAAGAGGAATGCAACAAAAGTTTTTATACCTAAGAAGTTTGTGTTTAAAATTCAGATGACAAAAAAGCTAAACAGAGATTCAATTAAAAATTCCAGATAATCAGAAAAGCCACAGTTGTTCTGTTGGAATGGCATCTCCTTCCTGGAGAAACTGCTCCTCAATGATATTTTAACATAATAACATAAATTTCATAACAAAACTTCATACTTTCACAAAGATTTACATGTAGCGAATTTTCTGCATAAATGTAAGTCATGAAACATAAACTTCAACTTCAAAATCATAGAAGTTGTTAATATAAACAGCTAGTCAGTTCACGTTATACATCAAACACAATTCACAATAAATGAAAGTTATCCAAAGAGCTTTTGAAAGGACCCTACGACCAACCGAAACAAAGAAATAGAGGTCAGACAAACATGGACCCTTCTGCTTCCACTTTTGATTTTGAATCCAATATGCAATCTGTCTAGTATACAAACGACAAACAGGGTGCAAGTAGTTTATGAGAACATTCTCGGTAAACATTTGATTAGCATACGAAAGGTAAAGAGGTTGGGATGCACACAACCTAACCTTTGTAGCAACAAAAGTCAAAAAAACATATCATTAATTTCATTAGAATTAAACCTGTAAACACTAAACAATGTAATTGGATATCAGGATTTTGTAGAAAAGAAAGTTCTTGAATGCGTATATTCTCATACGCACATCACACATACGTTTACAAACTTGCAATGCTTTACAATCAAGCTAAGCATAACCGCCACTCCACATCATTACATAAACGCACTAAGGGAAATTATCTCTAACAATAATTATTGCTCAAAGGTATTTGTTCTAAATACCTTTGAGCAATAATTATTGTTAGAGATAATTTCCCTTAGTGCGTTTATGTAATGATGCGGAGTGGCGGTTATGCTTAGCTTGATTGTAAAGCATTGCAAGTTTGTAAACATATGTGTGATGTGCGTATGAGAATATACACACATCTCTAAGAAATAAATACACACATCTCTAAGAATCGACTATGGATAGATCACAAGAAAACACTAACCAAAACCAAGCAATTGAAAAGAATAAATGCACTGATCTAGCCCAATAATATAGTTGATGTTTTAGAGAATTACATAACGGCAAAGTACATTCATTGAACCAATATATTACAATCATATAATGAATCTGAAATCACTGTTGAATCTTGGAACAAACACAAAGTATCTTCAATCGAGTCCATATATGGGATAGTTTGTAAATAAACAGTATTGTTGGCTGTTCTATATCTCTTTTGCTTTCTACTGCCCATTTAACTAGTCTTAAAAAAGTCCAAAGTTCACATTTTTCGCATTATCTTTGCGCAAAAGTCGAGCTACAAACATAGGTCTCAAATTGTTCACACCCCATAAAAACACTCCTCCTAGAGTAGTTGTTGCCTGTTAATATGCATAACAGATACCTCTATTACTAATAGCTTCAATGAGTGAGATATACCGATATAATGATGAGATGATGAGATGATGATGATGAACAAAGATCCAAAGTATAATAGCATATATTTACAGCACAAACTAAAAAGATTAAAAATTTAAGGATAATTCAATCCTATAAAAAAAACAATTGGAAATATAAATACAAACAAAATTAAAAAGCAACAATACAATTAATTTTATATCCAACAAAAAGACAAAAAGCATACAAACTTACACTAATAAATAAAACTTTTCAAATAAACGGAATTACTCTTCAAGTAACTAACTCATACAAACATAAACCAATTACAAACACTATAAAATCAATCTACATTTACAAATATAAACATAAAAGTTAACCTTTTCCTGGCGTTTGTTTTCCCGAATACTATCCATATCGAATTTAGAGAGAAGATCATGACAAATGCGAACAATCTCCAATGGAGTTCGAGGCTTTGTCTTGAACAGCCCTTTCATGATTAAAAATTGCTTAAAATCTGACACTTCCAACTTCCAAGAATGATCGAATGAGAAACTTTTTCAGGTATTTAATTACTCCTTGTTAGGGTTTGTGGTTTGAATGGATCATCAGCGGTGCATTGAAAGCAAAAAGATGCATAAACGAAATAATTGTATGATCTTTTAATGGAGTTAATTTGTAATTGCTTATCCTGTGTTATTTGAGGGATTTGGGTAATAGTACTAATCCGACGTTAATATATATATATATATATATATATATATATATATATATATATATATATATATATATATATATATATATATATATATATATAAAATTAGGTTATAAGTCTTACTTGAGACCGTCTTTTATAAAGACGGCTTTTAAGAGCTCAGTCCAAGTCTAAATATATATTATTGCAGCTCTAATATAAATTGGGTTGGGCTTTTAAGAGCCGTCTTTATAAAAGACAGTCTCTCAAGAGAGCATCTATTTCACTTTAAGCAAGTACGATTTTCTCCTATAAATTTTAGGTTTCATTTTCAGTTTTTTTTTCTCCTTTTCTCATTATATCCCCTAATTCTTAAAAAAAGCCCGTTTTGTATGAGATTGTCTTAATGTGGGATGAATCTATAGTCTGGCTTGTATGAGACCGTCTCACCGTGAAACGAGTCCATACAAAAGATACATTATTCTAAAGTTTCTTTAGCCCTTCTTGTATGAGACCGTCTTTATACAAAAGATACAATAGGTCTATTATGCTAAACGTTTTTATTATTAGACTATTTAAACCAAGTATAGGGCATGTCTCACGGTAAGACCGTTTCATACAAGAATTTGTGAAGTTTCTATAATTGGATTATTTAACTCAAGTATGGGACATGTCTTACGGTGAGACCTTTTCATACAAGAATTTGTAAACAAATTATATATATGGAGAAATTAATGTGAGAACATGTATATTAGGGTGTTAAACTGATTATTATAATTTTAAAGTGATTAAATTAGAATAATGAGCTAGTTATATAAGCTTATATACAATCTCATACAAAACATGTTATTTTCCATACTAAGTAACTTTTTAAAAAAAGCTAACTAATTGACAAAAAATATTAGTTTTCATGGTAGTTATATAAGCCGTAAAAATGTTGAATCCTATTTGTTGAACGCCGATTGGGGGTGTTTGGTAATTGGCCGTTGGCTGTTGGCGATTGGTCTTTTTAGTTGACTTGTTTGACCAACTGTAAATGTTGGTTGTTTTTGTTGGCTTCTAAGCTAGTCGAAAAAGACAATTGTTTGTGGATGTTTGGAAATTTGAGTATTGGCTATTAGTTGTTTATTAGAGAAAAAGTGAGCCAACAAGCCCACCAAATAAACTAGTTGCAGCAGCTTTTTCATGTTGGCTTAACAGTCAACTTTTCAGCTACTTTAAAAGTCATTTACCAAACACATATTTTTCGTTCTTTGACCAACTAACAAGACAAAAGCCAAAAATCAACCACAAAGCTAAACAAAAAACCATGAACCAAACAACCCCTAAACCCAACACATAAGAGATGGAATAGTAAATTATCATCTCAATACTCTCTCTTGCAATTCCCCGTCAAGTTCGCATGGTGGAAATAATTAGTTAACGTACGAACACCATTCTTTTCGGACATTCAGTTTTTTAATCAAACATCGATGCTGGTACCATGATAAATTTGTTGTTGGGCTTGTACACAACAAGACCCTTACAAAAGAAAAGTTGACTGCACACAAGTCCAATAAAGTTTCATCTTAAAACCAATTTCTAATATGAGAAGTAGCCCAATAAGCTTATATGTTAGTCAACCTCTCACTGATATTTTGATGTGAGATCACATGTAGATTATTTTTCCAATACTCTCTCTCTCATGTGAGCCTATTTTTAAAATTGAGCAAAAATGTCAATTTTTTCGACCTGTCGAGGATCAAAATTTATTATTTCTAGTTGAGCCAGTATATCTTTTGGATGGTATATCCTTAACTTAGAATGTTCATCTCGTGTTTTCTCGGTAATATTGTGGTACATGCAAGTCAATTTAACAGTACAAAAGGTACAAGAAGTATTTTGACTTTTGAGCGGGTGACTAATACAATCTACGAACAGCAACTCATGCAATAGACCCTCTTGAAGTGAACCCACTCATATAAGAATAGTCCAGTCGACCCAATGTCAATTTTTATATTAGAAAATACTAAACAATAACCGTTAATTGTAAATAGCCACAAAAGACAAAATGAAGAATATTAAAATAAATAAAATTAAAAAAAGATATTTAACGTCATTTTTACCCATCATAACATTTTTTTTCAAAAACCAGACGTCGTGACATGGGTAAAAATGACGTTAAATATCTTTTTCGGTTTACGTATCGAAAAATAGACAAATAAGTACTTGTTTCTACTGGATTTACAAAAGAGTTACCCCATAAGGGTAATCACGACCTTCATTTTTTTGAAAAAAATCGTTATGTTTTTAATTTGTTTATATGTGTTTTAATTATAAATTATTTAAAAATACGAGGACTAATGAGATACTGCCACACAAACAATTTAACCTCTCAAATTAGTCAAACCCTAAAACTTAACGATCAACTAACGTTTTCCGTTAAGTGGTAGTCATTTGCAGAGAAATATATTAGATTAGGTAGGTTTTTGCAAAAAAAAATTACATTAGGTAATTTTTTGCAAATAGACCTATAAATTAGGTAGTTTCTTGTAATATTTCCTTTTTAAAACAGTGTGTACGCATGAGTTTTTATACTAATTTATTTATCTATACATAATACTAAAGCAAAAAACGGCTGACATAAGCAATCTCAAAAATTGATAAGGTATCAGCTTCTTATGAAAATTTTTCCCTCCATTTAACAAAAATGACATCATGAAAGAAGAATGACTATAAGATTCTTAAATGTTAAGAATAATTAAGACTAAGAATATTTAAGATAGTAATTTGATGACCATTATTAAAGACTTTTAATTGGGACCGTAACATATTATATGAGCTATTGTTATTAATAATTCATTGAAAATCAATAACAAATAATTTAGAATTTATTTTCTTTGTTTTTTAAATTAAAAAAAACCGTGCAATTATCTAGTTTATTAGTAACGGTAAATTAAGCAGCACTCTTTTTTATTCAAACAAAACACTTTATTTGCATATACACTTGACTCTCAGCCTCAGGTATTCTTTTCCTTCTCCCCTTTTCCGTCTGATTCAGTATTTTTTAATTGTTTTTATCCCTAATTAAACCTAGTTTACTTCTCTTAGCTTCGTCACTCTCATGCATGTTTACTTCCCATTTCCCAACTACATTGTATGTTCTTCTGCTAACCCTAATTTGCATTTCAATATTTTTGTATTCTTTAATCGATTGATTTATGTAAATTTTCCTGATTCTTTGTTTATTCAGTTTTATGGTTGATTTTAATACTTAATTTTATTCTTGATTGAGTTTTGATTTGATCTTATTCCAGATTATATACCGAGAAGAAGACAATTTTTTATTTTATAGTGGTGAAGGTTTTTGAGGGTCTATATGTCCCTCAATCAGTCAAGGTTTGATAAGAACGAGTCACAGTTTAGAAAACCAGGTGGTGGACGATCTGGTTCTGGCTCTGGTGGTCAGCAAAGACCTTTTTTTGGTGGTCGTGGGCGAGGTGGTGCTGGCGCCACATCCACTGCCACCGACCCTTGTGTTTCTTCTAATCGAAGGTAAATTGTCATTCTTATTAATTAGGTTTCTTTTTATTTAGTGGTTTTAGGGTTTGTGTTATTTTAAAGGGCATGTTATTTAACTATTGATGTTTAGAAAATGAGAGGAAAGTACTATTAGTAATTGAGAACTAGGCTAGAAGATGATTCCACTTCCAAATTTTAATGTGTTTGGGAATGATCTAATTGTTTGCTTGAATTTTTTTGTTTTACTACCTTTTAGGTGATGATATGCTCTTTTTTTTTTTTTTTTTTAAAAAAAGTTTATTGTTAGTAATACTAGTTTTGTAATTTTTTGGTTTTACTACCTTTCTGTCTAGTTTTGAGAATTTTTATGTTGCTGAACGTTATCTTGGTACTGACTCTCTACTTACTTTTGTATGAAAACTGTATGATTAGTTATAAGAAGGTTGTTAACCCTCAAAGTGGGCAGCCTGGAGGAAATGCAGGACCAACCAATACTTCAAATTCTAATGCTGCTACTGGTTTTCAATCTGCGGAGAATGTTGGCTCTGTACAATCAACATTACAAGGTGGGTACATTTTTTTGTGAGAGGGAAATCATTTTGCTTCAATTTTTTGATTTATCCTTTTCTTTGATCTGTTACCCTTCCATATTCTACCCCACTCTCCCATACAGGGTATATATGATTGTTGACCAGTACATTAACAGCAGCACTTAGTCTCCTTGTATGTTATGCAATTCCCGCAATGAAATGGAGTTGTGGGGGTAGTGTAGATTTTTTCTTGCTTTTCTCTTTTTGTAAATAAAAAATTGCTCTTTGAAAGACCCTCTGCTTGCTTGCTCACTACTTTTTTGATGTGAAATTTGAGTTCACATGGCTTACGGGAATGACTGTGTTTCTCTTGATGCTTCAGCAGCGTCGAATGCTCCAACTCCATCTATCGTCCCCAAGTCAGCTGATACATCATCTCAAAAACCCAGCCAGCCACTTCTAAAGGCCCCTTCTTCGCAGTCTTCCTCCATGAGTTCAGATTCTGCAATGCCCTCCACCCCATCAAAAGGTATACCCTTGTTTCTTAGCAATGATTATATGCGTGAATTTATTTAATGGCTTGGTGGATGATATAAATTTAGTGCGTTTATACTCAAGATCATGACTCTTCTAAATACATTCCAACCTTTAGGTGACGGATCTAAGGATTTTCCTCTACAATTTGGATCAGTAAGTCCAAGTTTAATGACTGGCATGCAGGTTTGTTCTCTCCTGCCTCTTGCTTGTCATGGCCTGCATAGATTGCGTCTTCTCTGCATGCCCTTCTCTAATGTGTTTAATGTTCCCTTTTCAGGTACCTGCTCGTACGAGCTCAGCTCCACCTAATTTGGATGAGCAAAAGCGTAATCAGGTATGTCGTCACTTGTCTTCCTTGTGGTTGTGTAATCATGTTGAACCATCCATTCGGATGACCATCATGATGGTCATCGATGGTTCTTATAATATTTTGATTAGAATCATCAATTTGACAATCAAATGTGTATACCGATCAACTTATGTTGGTTGGGTTGAATTTTGTGCCCTTCTCTAATTTTGTTTTATTTGAATCATCAGAGCACTTTGTTTTTTCTTTTTGTTGTGCATGGGTTTGGGGATGGAGGGAAATGAGAGGCTGTGATTAGGAACGTGGGAAATGCTAAACAACGGATATTTATTCAGGATCCAAGTTTTTTCTCGCAAAGCTTTGTTTGAACATTTGATTGATAAAGGTTCCATCTTGTCCAGAAGTTTTGTGGTTACAAAGTTCAAATGTCTAGTTTCTTATTGTTAATTTTTTACATGCCTGAGTTGTTGTTTAATGTTGGTTTTCGACTTCTGTTGCAGGCTCGACGTGATGCTTCGAGGCCTGCTCCGGCAATTCCATTACCATTTGCTCCCAAGCAGGATTTGCCAAGAAAGGATGTTTCTGTTACCGAGCATCGTATTGCGCAGGAGACTTATATTAAGTCCAAAAAAGATGTGCAAGTGACATTTGTATCTCCAACACAAGCACATAAACCTTCTGCTCTTCCAACACCGGGACTATCTGTTCCGTTACCTTCCAATCAGCAAAATGTTTCCTTGCAGTTTGGTGGACCTAATAGACAAATTCAGTCTCAAGGCATGCCTCCTGCTTCGCTTCAAAGGCCAATACAGATGGGAAATCCTTCCCAAGTTCCTCAACCGGTTTTTGTGTCTGCTGTCCAACGTCCGCTTATGCAAACTCAGGGAATTATGCATCATGGCCAGAATACGGCTTTCCATTCTCAGCTTACACCACAGCATCCACATCAATCAGGGAATGTGGGATTAAATATATCTACTCAGTATAATCAACAGAAGGCTGGAAAATATGACAGTCCACGTAAGACAGTGAAGATAACTCATCCAGACACACATGAGGAATTAAGACTAGATAGTAGAGATGGTGGATTAACTGCATCACGAGGGCATCAAAATGGGCCCTCACAGTCCCAACCAGTATCTGCTTACACTGGAGCACATCCCATGGGCTATTATCCTAACTCTTATCCAACTGGTCTCCCATTTTTTCCTGCCCAATCTTCGCATCCTTTGACAAGTGCACAGTTAAATGCTAGCCCTCAGGCGCCCAGGTTTAACTATTCCGTAAGTCAGACACCCCCAACTATGCCATTCATGAACCCATCTGTGTCTAATACCTATTCCGTCCCCAGAGTTGGGGCTTCATTGCATGGTGCTGCTGACTCTTCCAATTTGAATGGTGTTAGAGATGCTCAGACAGTGGTTCCTTCATCTCAATCTTCTTCAGACCCTGTGATTGTGAAAACAGCTGCTGGGGAGGTCATAAAGTCCAATGCTGCTTCGATTCCATCACAGAATGCAAGTTCAGTAACACCTGCTGTTCCTGGCTCGATTCCCAGAGAGTCATCAGCTATTATGCAAGCGGATATCGCAAAGAAGGAAACTGTAACTAAGTCTGTGTCCGTCAGGGATGTTGACAAGCAATTGGGCAAATTAGGACATCCTGAACCATCACTCCAGGTTATCTTGTGCATTGACATTGAGTATTTTTGGATTATTTTATTCCTGGATTTGTTTGATTCTCATTAGTTTGCAAAATATCTACAGGTTGTTGGGGAGAAATCTGATTCCAGAGTGTCTCAGGACCTTGCTGGTTCTTCAAAGGCTATGGTCAATGAATCCACAGACACTAAAAGCTCATTATTATCAGTCTCTAAGGTCGTTGCATCAGAAGCTGTTCAAACATCCCCTCTAATTGCTTCTGCAGTATTTAGTGGTGTTGATGGTGTTAATGTTGGTGCTGAAAGCACATCTACTTCATCTGAAAATTCCAAAACCGATAATGGTGCTGATAAAGCAGTTAAAGAGCTGAATGCAAAACAAAATGATCTTCCTTTGCTCGAGAAAACCACCAATGAGTCTACAGAGGCCAATGTAAGAGAGGAAAATGAATTGAGAGAGCCTTCTTCAGATAATTCTACAACTGCTTTCAACACTGCCAATGAGAGCGATCAGGATCTCCAATTGAAAAAAGTTGGTCATGTGAAAAATTTACCAGATACTTCAAAGAGAGGGGCTAAATTTAGAGATGTTTGTGTTGAAGCTGATAAAATGAACACAGATAGCTCTTTGCTTGTTGATGATTCATCTGCTATTTCTGATCGTTGTAGCATCTCAGATTTCAGTACGTTGTCTGGGGCAACGGATGCCATCAGTTCCAAAGGTAACAATGTTTCAAAATCTGGTATGTCAGGCTATGAGGCAACCTCTGTTTTTGCAAATATTACTGATCCACGTTTACGGAATGAAGGTGAAGTCGTGGATATCCCAAGGCCAAATTCATCATCAGGTACTTTGTCAGGCTCCAATAAAACTTCTATAGAACCAAATAAGTTGAATCGAGGCAAGAAGAAGAGGAAGGAATTGCTTCAGAAGGCAGATGCTCAGGGGATAACTGCTGATCTTTACATGGCTTATAAGGGACCTGAGGAAAAGAAAGAAATTGGTGTTGCCACAGAAAATACCTGTGTAGCTAACACAAAAGAGGCATCTGGTGATATTAAATCGGAAGAGAGTACTGGTAGGGACATAAATGAGCAGAGTAAAACTGAGCTTGATGATTGGGAAGATGCTGCTGAAATTTCTACTCCAAAATTGGAGTCCTCAGTTATGAGAGGCTCCGTTCCTGATGAAGATGGGGTTGCAATTAAAATGTATTCCAGAGATTTCCTCCTTACATTTTCAGAACAATGTACTGATCTCCCAGAAGGGTTTGAAATTACGTCTGATATAGCTGATGCATTAATGTCTGGAAAAGTTAATGTTTCTCGTAGCTCTGGAAGAATCATAGATAGGCCAACAGGAGCCGCCCGAATTGATCGGCGAGGGAGTGGGATGATGGATGCTGACAGGTGGAATAAACAGCCAGGTCCGGTTAGGGATTCTGGGATGGATCTTGCTTATGCAAGCAATATCATGGGTTTTCGTGCTGGTGCAGGGCCTAATTATGGGGTGCTCAAGAGCCCACGGATGCAAGGTCCAGTTCCACAAGCTGGAGGGATTCTGTCTGGCCCGATGCATTCCACGGGTTATCAGGGATTGCAAAGAAATAACTCTGATGCTGATCGTTGGCAGAGAGCTACAAATTTTAATAGAGGTTTAATTTCTGCTCCACAGGGTCCTTCCCAAGTGATGCACAAAGCTGAGAACAAGTACGAGATAGGTAAAATATCTGATGAAGAAGAAGCGAAACAGAGGAAGTTGAAGGGTATACTGAATAAGCTGACTCCACAGAACTTTGAGAAGTTGTTTGAGCAAGTTAAAGAAGTCAATATTGACAATGCTGTGACTCTGACTGGAGTTATCTCTCAGATCTTTGACAAGGCTTTAATGGAGCCAACATTTTGTGAAATGTATGCGAATTTCTGCCAGCGTCTTGCCTCTGGGTTGCCAGAATTAAGTGTTGACAATGAGAAGATCACCTTCAGGCGATTGTTGCTGAACAAGTGTCAAGAAGAGTTTGAGAGGGACGAAAGAGAAGAACAAGAAGCGAATAAGGCTGATAATGAAGGTGAAGATGAGACTAAGCAAACCGATGAGGTAAGAGAAGAAATGAGACTCAAAGCTAGGAGACGTATGTTGGGAAATATAAGATTAATCGGCGAGTTGTTCAAAAAGAAGATGTTGACTGAAAGAATAATGCATGAGTGTATAAAGAAGCTGCTAGGTCCAAATCAAATTCCAGATGAGGAGAATATCGAGGCATTGTGCAAATTAATGAGCACAATTGGTGAGATGATTGATCATCCCAAAGCCAAAGAGCATATGGATGCCTATTTTGACATCATGGCTCAGTTGTCCAACAACATGAAGCTGTCTTCTAGATTGAGGTTCATGTTGAAGGACACTATTGATTTAAGGAAGAATAAATGGCAACAGAGAAGGAAAGTTGAAGGTCCTAAGAAGATAGAGGAAGTGCATCGTGATGCTGCCCAAGAAAGGCAAGGACAAGTAAGTCGTTTGAGTCGTGGTCCCAGCATGAATTCTGCAATGAGAAGGGGCCAACCTATGGAGTTTGGTCTTCGGGGAACTATGCTAACTTCTCCGATTGGGCAGGGTGGTGGTTTCAGAGGTATGCCGTCACAGGTTCGTGGGTTTGGGGGACAGGATGGGCGGATAGATGAGAAAAGCATCTTTGGAACTCGTACCCTTTCAATGCCTTTGCCCCCTAGGCAGTCAGGTGATGAAGCAATATTTTTGGGACCCCAAGGGGGTCTTGCTAGGGGGACAGTATATAGAGCGCAGCCATCGCCAGTGTCAAGTTTGCCTTTATTGGACCATGCTCCATCCTATGTTGATTCTAGCAGGATGCCAGGTGGCTACAATAATGTGCCAGAGCGTGGTGTGTATAGCACCAGAGAAGATCACTTTGCTAGGAATGCAAATAGGGAGGCCAGATATCCTGATCGAAATTCAGACTTGGCTAGGCCAATAACTCCTCCTGTGCCGCGGGCTGCTCCAGATCAAATTATTGCTTCGGAAGGAGAATTGCCTGAGGAGAGCTTACGGAATAAGTCTGTTGCAGCTATAAGAGAGTACTACAGGTAAGAACTTGTCTGCAATATATTATTTCATTTTGCTGCTATTTGTGCAATAGATTTATGACTCGTACTGCTTAAGGGACCTGGAAGTCCCGGTCAATGCCAAAGATGCCCTGACCATTTTTTGGAGAAATATTTGACAAGAAGGCGTTATGTTTTGGATCATGGAGGAAGTGGGTAGGCCAAGTTGAATATATGTATATTCAATGTAGTCAAGTTAGCTTTGCTAGTGCTTAAGTTTTCACATTGGTCAAGTTTTGACTAGAGCTGAAAAACTTGTTACACTTTGAAGGAATGTGTTTTTTTGAATATCGGACATAATCAAGAAATATACTTTAAACCTTCTTAAATTGTAATTCTTTTACAACCTTTGCAATGTGCATGCTGCATAGGTTCAGTTCGGTACATTTGAAAACCTCTACAATTCGGACAATATGTTTTAATGCAATCTTGTTTTTGCGCTATGTGACTTCACTAGTTCTTCCATTCTTGTGAATTTGCTACTCTTTGTTATTTGAGATTATTACTCGTTTTGCTACATATGTATTATCAGTAAATGGGACTACATTCTATCTCCTTGGTTCAACTTTAAGCTTGATGGACCGAGCTGGCTTGATGTGGAAATGACCTCTATGAATGTGTCATGAATAGCTGGGAAGGGGTATTATAGGAATTAAGTAATAAATAATACTTGGCAATTAGTTAAGTTGGGGGAATTAAATGTAGAGATAATTAGTATAAATAGAGGGGAAGGGAATTAGTTATTCACTCAAGTAATAGTTTTAAGAGGAGTATTATACTCATTGGGAGAGAACAAGTCTCTCGAAAGCTTGTAATTCTATCTTTTGTAATTGTTCGTTATTACATTCAATCTTCCATATACATCTACACTTTACATACAAATCCATACATTTAAATACAATTTCTGTTTAATCTTTAGTAATTACATCTCATGGCCTAACCAGTCCATAACAGAATGACCCAACCTAAAATGACTAAACCTTTTCCAATCGACTATTTTGTACGTCTAACTCCATCCATGCTTCAGAATTTCCTGTTGCTGTAGGTTTTTTGAATAAATAAATCATAAGTTGTTATACTTTGTTATGTTGATTGCCCTTGCTTGCATTGAACTTGTGTGGTCAGTTGGGATCGGGAATTGAAGAGGCTTTAGGTTGCGAAATTGTCACTTGATGCATATGCTATATGGTCCTAACTCCTAATGATACTCCAGTGATATTGTTTTTACTGTTTATACCATCTGTTGTTAAAATTGGCTTCATAGCTTTGTCAATAATTGTATCCTTTGCTTTCAGTGCCAAAGATCAGAAGGAAGTTGCACAATGCATCAGAGACTTAAATGCGCCAAGATTTTATCCTACAGTCATATCTAGTTGGGTGACCGACTCTTTTGAGAGGAAAGACTTGGAGCGGGATATGCTTTCTAAGCTACTTGTTGATCTCACAAGAGCTCGGGAAGGCATATTTACCCCTGCTCAGCTTGTTGAAGGGTAAGAAAATATTTGTGCATTTGTCAACATCTATCCATCCAGCTCTTGTCACCTTTTGGGGTTAAATTGAGTGCTTTCCTCTGGCACTCCGTCTCAAGGGAGTATGGGTATGGATTGTCTGTCACCTTTCCTCACCCAGACCCTGTTTTCGAGCGGAATATTGGGTTGATGATGATGGTATCCATCCAGCTCTTGCCAATTTGACATGTTAAATGATTTCAACTCATCTTTTTTATTTTTACTTTGTTTTACAGGTTTAAATCGGTATTGACTGACTTGGAAGAAACTGTTACTGATGCCCCCAAAGCACCAGAATTCCTTGGCCGGATATTTGCCCGAACAGTGATTGAAAATGTAATACCCTTGAAAGATGTTGGTCGGTTAGTACATGAAGGCGGGGTTGATGGCAGTCTTCTAGAAGCGGGGTTGGCAGGTGACATCATCGGTAGTGTGCTGGAAATGATCAAATCTGATCAAGGAGAATCTGTACTGAATGAGATTCGAGCTAGCTCCTATCTGCAGTTAGAGGATTTTCGACCCCCAGAGCCGATCAGGTCCCGTAAATTAGAGATGTTTATTTAGCGATGTTGATGATTTAATCATTAATGTATGTGTTTAGAAATGTCGTGGACCATCGTCGTTCGAGGCACAACAAAATCATGAGAGTAGTGAAATTTTCTTACTATTTATAGGAAGGTAAATGTGTTTATATTAATTGCAATATCGCAGAATTTGTTCTGTCAGCGAGTTGCAATTGCAAATTTTTGTTGAGCATTAGCCTTTTTTCTTGTCAATTTATGACGATCAATTTTGGTATCTATATGCATTATATACACATTCTCTTGTTTTTTTTGTAGTTAAATTTTGAAATACTGAACTATATGTTGCAAAATGTTAATGCATGCGGATGAGGATTTATATCTTTGAATATTCTGAATAACGCGTTGAATTCTTTATTGAGACCTTCTTAATTGTGAGGCGATTTTGAACTAATAGGTTGTTTGTATGGGCCCGTCTTACGATAAGACGGTTTCATACAAGACTTGCTGGCTGAATAATATAATATAAAATATAAATATTTTTTTATCTTTGTAATTAAAATTCTAGAGGATGGATATATGCCTCAACCTTTCAACACAAATTATGCAAGGGAGGATAGTGCAAAACTAGTTTAATTGCATGAATGAAATATTATTAATTTTTTTAATTTTTACTATTTACTTTTTTTAATGATGACTTTTTTTAAATTAACCAATTGATTTATATTTGATATTTGCTAGGAATATGTCACTGGAAACAAATATCATACTACTGTTTTTTTTTTTTGTTAAAAATATAGATTCGACGAGAGATTTTTTCTATTAAAAATTTGCTTTCATTGAGAGTCGAACTCAAGACCTCCCGCTTACTAAACGGGTGCTCTAACCAACTGAGCTATGAAAGCTTGTTGATGTAAATGCTGTATGTTATTTAATAATTGAATAAACAACTTATAATCTATGATGGCTCACAACTTATCGGTAAGAGCATGTTCAACTTATTTTGTAGACTTATCACAAATAATAATAATAACAATAATAATAATAATGATAATAATAATAATTAGCTTTATATTATTATTTATGTTATCATTATCTTTTCTCTTTTTATTATTACTTTCATTCACTTTTTGAGCATATCCCATTGCAATTTAAAAGTCTAATAATTTTAATTGCGAGTTTTAAAAATTATAAAAATTAATATTTAGAAAATATATATTGAGACGAATTAAACAAAAACCCATGTGAATATGTTTTTAATATGAATCGATGAAAAATCATAGTTAAAGTTAATTTAACACTAAAATTCAAAAATACAGTTTTTTTTAAAATACAACAAATTCATGGATGGCATGATACAATGAATTGAAACGAATTCAATTCTTATAGTTTTGAGGACAAAAATGGTCATTTTGGTTTCAACTCGTTATAATTTTAATCTATTTTTTTAATTAATCACTGAAAATTATTACTTAAAAAAACTTTAGAAGAAATTCCTTAATGCTATGTTTAGGAATGTTAATTTCGTTTAAAAATGTAAAATTGACTCAAATTTTGTGTTTGACAAATAAAAATTTTTAAATTTGAATTTGAGTCAAATCCACCGATGTTTTAAAAGTGGTTAAAAATAAGGAATTGAGAATGACTTTCATAACTTTGTCATCCTCAAATTCTTCTTTAACGATCGAATTCATATTTGAAATTTTTACAATTTGAAATAAAATATTTATTCCCAAACAAAACCTAAAGGAAGTTATATATTCGACTAAGTACATGGAAGAAATGATTTAGATTTATAGGTAAATTGTATAAATAGGGATTACAAATTCATAAAGACAAGAATCGATGGGATGAATGAAAACATCGAAAGGAAACTTGATTTATGTCTTCGTACACACTTTAAGCATAACAAACGTATATACTCTACAGAAAATATAGCAATTTTATTGAGACGGAATCAAAAAAGTACTCAAGTTTTTCCTACAATCTTTTATTTCAACTAAAACAAAAAATAAACAAACAAAACTCGGCACAATAAATTGGCATACAATTAAAACATTCTATCCTAAGTTCACAACTCAAAAAAACATACTTTTTTGAATCTTTATTAGTTGCTGCTATAAATATGAGATCTTGATAGGAGAAATGTTACTATTTGTAACAAAAGCATTGCTCGTGTAGCTTCTTTCTTGTCGTGTTTCATTGTCTGCGAACAAATTCGCTTGGAAACATCTTCTCTCTATATACTTCTCTTATCAACTTGGATACATTTTTCCCGAATATACTATCCTCAAGAGTAAACAAGTCTTTAGACAATTTCTTACACAAATTTTGGTACAAATCGGTATTATGTACCTAAACAAAATAAAACGAATCTTTAGTTTGATGAATCGCTAAGAAAGATAAATATTAAAACTTGCGATATTTAAAAAGAGGTTGAGAAAGACCGAAGAACTATGTTATTATTTATTACCTTGGTTACTCGGAGTAGTTTTTGAATGACATAATTTCCATATTCATCAAATGCAATCACCGAAAGGCGATCACTTTGTAAAAGGTAACTCGCTACATACGACCTAAAGGAAGTATCTAGAAGTTTCTCAATCAGATAGCTACCTCTCTTTGTGGTACTCAATAACTCGTACAAATGCTCGATTCTTATTGAAATTACGTTAAGATCAAGTTCATCACACCTCGATATCACATGCTGCAAAACAAAGTTCCTGCACAAAATTTAATAGAATTTAGAAAATGGGTCTGGGCAACCCAAACAAGAAGGAGAAGTAGTCCATTTATAAACCCAAAGAAGGTTCACTACTAAATCAATTGGTAATAGTAGGAGTTACTCCTTGAGTATATAAAGTGATGCATATATACTCTTTTCTTTCTCCGACGTGGGACAACTCACATGTGGGTAACACATGAACACTTGACACTTCAACAAAAAATTAACAGATTTACGATTTAATGTTCTTTTGTTTCGGATTATAATACACCCTCAATCACTAGAAGATAATTTGCTTTTAGTGGGATATATTTAGTGACATTTAATTTAAATGTCGCTATTTCAAATTTTTTATAGTGTACATAGAGGATTTAGTAACATTTATTAAACCTTTTAACAACATATTAAAAAGTCACACTAAAGCTTTTAGCAACATAGGATCTAGTGACATTTCTCACAAATGCCACTATAAACTATAGTGACAATTACATATGCCACTAAAGACCAATAATTATTATACTAAAAATATAAATTGATCAGTGGTCTTTTATTAATGCCACTTAATCCAATATCGCAAAAAGCTAAATTTGTTGTAGTGTATATTTAGCATTGAAATAATGGAATCGAAAAGAATGTAAATTGAAGGAAATATACCCATAAGGATGTAGTGCCAATAGTGCAGCATGATGAACAATAGTGTTGAGAAGACGTTCCCTAGGGGATTTGTAAGTGATATTATACTCGCCATAGCCACTGCCAGATAATATTTTTGGACTTGAATCCATATAATCAATGCAATTTTCTAATGCTATGCATCCATGTACATCGGTGGCTATTGCCAAACAATTGCTCACCACTTCATCATATAGAGCCTGAAATCCAAAACCATTTCTCAGACCGTCTATACAACATACGCTTTTCAAATGGGCACTTAGAAAAAACAACTTTAAAACATACGCACTGTGAAATCTTATTTGGAGTTGGTCTTATAACCTATTGAAGTTGGTTTTATAACCTGTTAAAGTGGGTATTTCCAATGCAAATAGGTATAATACCAACTTTGATTGGTTATAACACCAACTCCAAATACCAACTTTAATAGGTTATAACACCAACTGAAATAGGCTAAATCGCGCTCAACAATTTTTAAATTTTTTTTTAATTATTAAGAATGTGGGCTGGGCTCTTTTGAGAGACGTCTATATTAAAGACGATCTCTCAATAAATGGCCTGAATGATTATTATGGTAAGAACAAATTTTGTAACATGATCATACCTGATTCTTAAACTTATCTAATTTCAAAAAACATGTCTGAACGACATCCCGCGCAACTTTGTGATTCATTAAATTCACAACTGCAACAGCAAAAGCAGTAGGAAACCAACCAATGATTGGTAACTTCCTCGCGACATGAATTAGCTTCTTAATTATCTGAGCACTGTTAGCAAAAACACCCATTAGCAAAAATAAAATTAGCGAGAAAGGGCTTTTTTTATCGCCAAAATATTTGTTTAAAATTTTAAACGGTTTAGTTTTTAGTAATTGGGCGAGAAAATTTTATGCGACAAAATAAGAGACAAAACTCTTTGTCGCCTAATTGTATGCGACAAAAAGTGTTAGGGCATAGTATAATATATCTTGAGGCCTTAACCAAAAGCTTATGCTGATGGTTGACGCCTTAAGATATGTTATGTACGTTACCACACCCCATATGAGAGCCCATTGGGCTAAAAGTGTGGATTCGCTAAGGCGCTAAATATCACACTTTAAATGAGGGAGTGTAACCCGTGATCTCATGTCGCGTTTGTCAAGGAACCAACTCAACCAAAAGCTTAAGCTGATGGTTGAGGCCCCAGGATATGTTATATACTCTAACAAGCCCCCTCACACGAGAGCCTTTTGGGCTAGAAGTGTGGATGCGGCACAGACCCTCCTCATACCTGGCGTTGATTATTCCACTTTAAATTAGGGGTGGTTGAGATTCGAACATGTGACCTCTTGTCACACTAACTTCTGATACCATGTCAAGGAACCAACTCAACCAAAAACTTAAGCTGATGGTTGAGGCCCCAGAATATGTTATATACTCTAACAACGTTGACCTCTGATACCATAAATTTAGCAAAAACAATAGGACAATGTATAGATAACTTACGCATGGTGATCACGAGAAGCTAGGATAAGTTGTATTGGATTTTTTTCCATCTCTCGAAGGAGCTTAGTGAGTTGATCATTGTCACATGCACTAAGAACGCTCAAAAATATTGTGTGATATCTTGGATTGAGCATAATTTTATAAGGATCAATTAAAATACACTCATATATTATTTGCTTTATATTTATATTTATATCCATTAGTCTAAGAGATATAGGATTGTAAAGTTGATTATGTCTCATCCGCTGATTATCAAGAATATATTTTCCTGTCACAAATTAAAAAAAAGATCATTAAAAAATTAAATTTTTGCATGCAAAATATTTACTTCATAAAATTTGTTTTTTTTTAAACCAAATATATTAATTGTTGAATTCTTGTAAACACGAAAACCCATCAATTAATAAAGTAGAAATAAAAAGTTGAACCGTAAATGAATGTAATTAAAAATTAGGTGATCTCTTTGAGAGACCGTCTTTTGTAAAGACGACTCTCAAATGTCTGGTCTATATCTATATTTAGAGTTGTAACAATATATATTTAGATTTGGACTGAGCTTTTAAAAATATTATCAATAACGAACTTGATTTTATAGTGATATGTTAAGAATAAGTGTTTCTAATTAATCGGAGAAATAATCGGAATCCTCAAGAAATCCGGAATATATTTTTTCTTTAAAATTGGAGATAAAGTTTAATAAAAAAAACAACTTAAATGGGTTTAATTAATTCTAAACAAATTTCCAGGTAGCTTAAACTCAAACTTTCCATAACTTAAAACTTTCCATTAAAGAACTCAAGAATATATATATTTACCATACAAAACCCATGACCCTTTTTCTTCCATATATGAAAAAGTTAATCAAAAGCAGAAATATGTCAAGTTTATTAATAAAATAAATATATTACTATGAATATGAATAAGACATAAAATAAAAGTTTTGCACAGGACCTCTAAATAATAAAAGGTTTACACAAGATCTTCGAATTTTTCAAGACGACTATGTGAAAAATCAAATAAGAATAACACCATAACAACAATAAAACCTTAATCCTAAAAGATTAGAATCGATTTAGAACGATAAATAAAAAAAGGAAAAATAAAAAAACCTTGATGATTATTGTTGTACAAGTTTAAATTCTCCATCATAATTTGAGTTTTAAGAAGTTGTTGATGGGGGATTACTTCTGGAAACATCTTTGTAAATAGCTTGATAATCTAATTAAGGAACTTTTTTTTAGACTTTGTGAGCGTATTATAAGAAGGAATTAAGAAGTAATGAATTTATATAGTTTTTGTAGTAGGTTTTTGTTTTATAAATATATAAATGTTACATTGAATTATTCTTTATTAGGTTTAGATAATAACGAACTTTCCTCTTTTTGTGTAAATTTAATTGTTTTTTTATTTTATATGTTTATTTATTCTAATAAAAAAGGTATATCTTTAAATGAATCGGGCTAATCAATTAGCCTAATTAAATTAACTAAATATGTATTATTTTACCCTATTTTTATTTGGGCTTTTTATTTGGACCCATTAATTACTTCTAATTCTTTCGAATTTTGCTAAAATTAATCACAAAAATTTGCGTAAGACCGTCCTATTCTAAGATCACAACTGGGTCGGCCCATTGCGCCTATTTCCCTCAAAAATTTTAATTATTTTTTTATTTTTTGGCATTTTTCAATTTGGACCTTAAATGCATCAATATAGTACTTAAACATATCAATTAAAGTAAATTTCAATTTGAACCTATAAGTGATCAATTGTGGCGTTAAACTGATCAATTTCTACCCAAATTGAAATTGATACTTTTAAGGTCTAAATTGATACCTTTAAGAGTAAAATTGAAAAATGCTCAAAAAATGAAAAAGAAGATAGAAAGCTTGTAAGGAGCGCGAATTGGGCCGACCCACTCTTGTCTTAATTTGAAACGGTCTCGCCCAAGACCAACTGAAAATTAATATTGTTATTGTTAAAGTAGTTTTACATGTACTAAAATTACACAAAGCTTGTGTAAGACCGTTATATACAAAAGACTTGTCTTATTGAGACTTTCAAATACACGAGTCACATTACAAATAGCCCACAACTTAAAATTAGAGGATAGTAAACTAAATGATATTTTTTGAATGCGTCGGCCATTTGTATGCGACCTTGACATCAATATATGGGCTTAGTAGCCCATTTAATTCAAAACAAAAGAATAAAGTGGCTTCGTTTGCTTATATCTTTAGTCTCTTCTCCTCTCTTCTACATTTTTAATGTCACATGTAATTGATAAATTTCCCTTCTCTTTCTTCAATCTCAACAACATTTTCAAAGCGCCATTATTGGGAGAGGTCGAGCTTTGTCAATGGTGACATCTTTTAATAATCATTTTTAAATTTAATCCCTTTAACTAGGAATGAGTGTTGAGCTTTGTCAATGGCGAAGGTGGATAAAATTAGTGAAACCTTAAATTCTTTTCATACAAAATAGAGTAGCACCTAAATGTTTAATTTTGACGAAGCAAATCAACGAGAAGGCTAGAGACAGGGATTCAAATTTATGGTAATAAGTAGTAAAAATTTTCACAAAAATGGGCGTAACTGAAGATGATGATGGGGTACGTTGCATTTTTGTATTATAATGTCCTTAAAAAACTTGTAAGTTTAAAAGTTATCGATTTTTAAGTTGGTATTTGTTTTACAACTTTCTTACTATAGTAATGACTTATCACTTACATAGATTTATAAGAGTAATAATTTTTAGAATTGTCATTTTGATTTTTGGATTGACATTTTAACACTTGGAATAGGTATTTTAATCATTGGAATTGACATTCTAAGCTTAAATACGCATTATAAACTTTGATGTAGTATGATTAACTAAAGCCTTTTGGGAAAGGTGGAATTGATAATTTAATACTTGAAATAAGCATAATTTATGGCTTGGAATAGACATTTAAACTTTGTAGTAAGATGTTAAACTTAAGTCGTTTAGAAATAAAAGTTAATGCTTAAAATTGGAAATATAAGTATTAAAAGTGCCATTTTAAGGGTTGAAATTGGCCATTTAAGATTCACAAACTCTTACTTGAGACCGTCTTTTGTAAAGACTGCTCTTAAAAGCCTAGTCCAATTCTAAATATATATTGTCACAACTCTAAATATAGATTTAGACTAGACTTTTAATAGTCGTCTTTACAAAAGACGTTATCTCAAGAGAGCACCTGTTTAAGATTTTGATTTGACATTTTAATGTTAAGAGATACGAGCACATATTGATTGAAATGGGCCTAATATTAGACTGATCGCATTGATGGAGCTGCCGCACATAAGAGCTGATGAAGAGATTGACAAACTTCCGCCAAAATCAGTACAAATAAACATACAGGTACTCCCTTGAGAGACCGTTTTTTATAAAGATTACTCTCAAAAGTTCAGTCCAAATCTATATTTAGAGTTGTAACAATACATATTTAGAATTGGACTGGGCTTTTGAGAGCCATCTTTAAAATAAACGGTCTCAAGTAAGAATTTGTGATAAACCTAATCTTGACAATAGAACTGTCTTAAAAAACAATTAGAATATCTTTCATTTCTTCTAGCCAAAATTTTTTTGAAGTACAAAACAATTAGCCTCGGAGCAAACAACCTAATTTTCCTATGGGACACATGTACCATAGTGTAAAAATAAGACCTCAACATATCACATAGGCTGAATTGTAAATGTTTTCAAAATAAAATATCGATATTTTCTGCGTTGTAAAGATGTAAAAGTACAACATTTTGAACCCTATTAAAGGATATCTTATGATTCAACCGACGATAACACATCACCATTTTGTTACCACAATCGTGACTGTTATCGCATTTTACACCGTGACATGTATAATTGAACAACTTGCACATGCTCAGTACCACCTTATTTGACAATAATATTTATTGCTCTTGCCAGGCGTTTTATATGAATTAACCTTAACCTTTTACCTGCTGGAAACATAGTAATATTATCAAATGAGATTCAAGGTATATAAACTCATAGAACAAACAAAACTTGTTTTTTTGATCACGACATGTGATTAAGTTTTACTATATTGATAGTTATAAATTCACGCTCACCTTTCTTTTTTTTTTATACTTTTTATCAATGAAAATTTGATGTTAGTAATTCAATTTTTTACCAATTGTTGTGAGTTATTACTAAAGCCTATTTAAAATTTTTAAAGGGCCCATTTTTAATTTACAAAGGGCTGTTTTGAACTCATTTTAAACCCTCTTACAACCCGCCCCATTTTAATAATAATAGAGCTCGTTTTCGGCCAAAGCCCTTCTAAAAACAGGCCGGATAAGGGCTTGAATTATTATAAAATAATCCAAACTTTGGATTATTTTTTAATAAACCAAACTGTTGCAAACTAAGGCCAAAGTTTGAATTATTATAAAATAAAACGTTATACTGATAACAAATTAAGGATAAAAGTTGAATTATTAAAAAGTAATCCAAAGGTAGAATTATTCACAACAACGACATATTGATGAAAGATTGGATTATAAATATTAATTTTTTCTTTTATTATTTTATCATCTACAAAAAAAAAAAAACTTACACTTTGCTATAACTCTGCTATTTTGCTGCTGATCATCACATTGTAAACTTCTTGCTAAATGTTTTATATCATTTAGGCGTAATCTTCTTGGGTATTTCCGCAAATTTTCATTTCCTTCCTCTGATCGGGAATAAAAAAAATAAAAAAAATAAATTTAATTTCTAGTTTAAAAAAAATCAAAGAAAATGTGACAAAAATATATACTCCCCTTTATTCACCGATTTAGGGACATTTCCTTTTTGCACCACTTAAAAGTGGGCGGAAAACTCACTTTTTCCATAAAGGGCATTTGTATATTTTTTTTGAATAATAAGGGCATTGGTATTATGTATTGTTGTATTGTTAGTATCAAGGGTAAAAGATAATAACAAATGACAAAAATAAAAATGAGACATAATCAATGAATTGACTCAACCACTTAACCTTTTGAATTGAGTTATTAGTCTCTTGGTATCAAATTAAGGTCACAGGTTCAAATGTTCTCATGAGCGGGTCTATGGGTTATTATGTGACGAATTGTCACAACCTAACATGGTATTCGAGCTGAAAATAATTCTTGAATATGATGATTGATGTGGCTCACATATTATATGAGGGATGTTGGATATACTTTACGTGCGAAAAAATCTACATTACTGAAATAGCGGGTTGTAGACTTGTATATAATGTTGGGTAATTCTCTTTTACTATATGGTTTTGAAAATAGTACACCTCATCAAGTGTGTATACAAGTCAACATTTATTACCCTAGCCCAAGTATGCCCCGTAGATGTCCACTCGAGAGGGTCTATAGGGTGATTATGTGATGAATTGTTCACTGCCTAACAGCGGGTTCATTCACCCATGTAGCATGAAAAACATATGTTGCATCCACACTTCTAGCCTAAAGAGAAATTAATCCGACAAAATTAAATTTAACCTTGTTCCCTTGAGCTTGTTGGCACTTGATCAAGTGTAGGAAGATCATGATGATCAAGAATTATAACATGATCACTTGCATTATTAAGGTTATTTTCATGAGTGTTTGTATTTGTATCATGTGTAGAATTGGCTGCATTTTGAGCTCTAAGTCTCCGGAGTCGATAATTTTTCCGGCGTCTAGCAAGATGTCTTTCCCTTTGTTCTTCACTCATGTCCTTTCTTCTTTGTCGGTCTCTTACACGCCGCCTTTCCCTTTCTTTCTCCCTCTCTGTTTTTCCGTTCTGCTTTGATGTCATCGTATTACAGTTCACTATCAGCGAAAAATTTAGGTTTGAGTCTGCATAATAGGTCATAACCCCAATCTTTTGATAAAAAATCATATTTATATTGAAACATAAAATATATAATATAGAACAATAATAGTCGGATTGGTTTAATACACACGAAAAACGAGAATTTAGTTCAAACCAATCTTGTATATATGGTTGCACTCCTAACAATACTCACCCCTTGTTAATTAGCACATCTTAGGAATTTAAAGTAAATGTTAAATAAACAATTTTGTTCAATTCTTTAGAGTTTAACAAAGGAAATTGATTTCTAAAAATTAAAGAAAATAATGCATCGTGAGAAATTTATTTCTTATGTTAATTTGAAATTGAGAATGATTTGGTTGTTGGTGGAACAAACAAGTAAACAATAGAAAATTTTACATTGAGATAGATAAGAATTTATTGAATTAATCTTGTAGAAAATTAAACCCTAATACAGAGAAATTAAGAAGCTTTACAACTCTGTAGGACTCTCACCTTCTGGGGTAAAATTAACTGTTTTCTTCTAGTATTTCCTCTCAAGGGAGTACGGATATGGATTGTCCGTCATCTTCCCTCACCCAGACCCTATTTTCAAGCGAGATATTGGGTTGATGATGATGATGACAATTATGCATTGTAGCATAGAAAGAACATAAGCTAAAATTTTAAATGCTCAACATAACGTGTTTGCACAAAAATGAATTAGGGTTCATCCAATTTGAACAAGTTAAGTCTAATATTCAGTTTTCAAATCCCAAATTCTATATCTATACTCAATTTTTTTTTAAAGATTTTTGAAAAAAAAAAAAAAACAAAATTCTTAAAATAATTCTGTTTTAAACTTATAAGAAGCATTAACAAACAATTGCAAGTCGGGGTCTTATTGGTTGCAAGTCAGCCATTATCGCCATTTTCAAATCTTGATCATAACTAATTTGTAGAATCGAGATATATCGAATATGAAGATAATGATTTTGCAAATAAATATAGATCATGAAATACGTAAAATTGTAAATGTATAGCCGTATAGGTGATGAGATAAAAAAAAAGAAAGAATTATAATGGATTGATTACTTACCTTGGGATCGTAGTTTGCTATGAATTTAAGGGTAAAAAGAATTAGTAGAAGAAAACGTCAATAGTTTCGTCGTTTGTTTGAGCACTGATTTAATGGGAGATTATTTTGTATTGATTTGATGACACCGCATCTATGAAAAAGGCAATTTTTGGCATTTATGAGACGTAATCATAAATTCTTATATGAGACGTTCTCAAATACATTTTATATATGGGTAATGGATAATTAATTTAATAAAATAACTATCACAAATTCTTACTTGAGATACGACTCTCAAAAGCCCAGTCCAATTCTAAATATATATTGTTACAACTCTAAATATAGATTTGGGCTGGACTTTTGAGAGTCGTTTTTACAAAAGACGGTCTCTCAAGAGAGCACCTAAATAACTATTACTCCTCCAGTTCTTTAACGTTTGTTTTATTTGGGTTTTTCACATGTATTAAGAAAAGTAGTGTTAAATAATAATTGTATTGGTATTATGAGAGAAAAAAATCATTTTTTTTAAAGATTAAATAAAGAAAAAAAAAGCAATAATCTTGAGGGTATATTTAAGAAAAAAGATTTCCAAAAATAGAAAGTATTATAAAGTGAACAAACATTTGAAACTACCCGATAAAGTAAGGTGGACAAACATAAAAGAACGAAGGAAGTAGTATATAAACTTCTTGTTTAGGGTTGTTTACCGGGGGTCGGTCTCTTACAACAGTAGCTCATGGGATGCAACATGTCTTGTATGAGACCCACGAGCTTATATAATTATCCTAATTTAATCACTTGAAGATTGCGTGTGAGCACTTTAATGTTATAAGTGATGGCTTTATGCCTATAAAAATTAATCACTTTAATGTTATAAGTGATCGCTCTATGACTATAAAAATTGATCAATTTAAAACTATATATGATCACTTTAATGGCTGCACCATGAGACCGTAATTGATCAATTTACAACTATATATGATCACTTTAATTAATCACTTTAACATTTGTAATTGATTAATCGTAAGTGTATACTGGGCCCGCCCAAGATCAATGGCTACACCATGAGACCGGCTCATATGAGAACTTGTGAATAGGGATTTGATTTTCAGTATAAACATCTTATAATCCAAACCTCTTGTTTGGCTCTATTTGCCATTAATAATAACAAATATTGTTGAAAAGTCAAAGAAAATAAAGAAACTTTGTTCACAGTTTGTAGCAATGAACATATAAGTTCTGGTCAAATAATATCAAACTTTTATTTACTGTTATAAAGAAGTTTGATTGTATTTAACTAAAATTCCGTTCGCTGTTAGTAACGACGACAAAGTCATACCATATACTTAGACATAAGCCCTAATTTCATTTCACCGACCAAAGCCTTAACTCATGCTTGAAAAAATTGACACTCTAAAAACTCTTGTTAACAGTTTTCAATTGTTACTTAATACCACATTTCCAAATTATAATGCATTTAATTGAATTTTGTAAAGAGAGATTATTTTGATTGAATTAGAATAAATATGATCATTAAACTTTTCAAAAAAATTCCGTACAAAAATTACACTAACTTTCGTTATCATTCCCACAAGTTTATACCGACAATCAAACATACCTTCGGTGCAAGTACTACTAGGTCTATTTGTTTAATATGAAGTATGACTGACATTTCAAAGCCCCAACCAACTCATAAAATAGCCCTAATTGGTGTATGGGAGTCGGAATAAGCTGACATTTCAAAGCCCCAACCAACTCTTAAAATAGCCCTAATTGGTGTATGGGAGTCGGAATAAGCGGTGTATGAGAGTCAAATTTACACAAGTATACCCTTGTTAACAAAAAAATTGTTTCCGATCAACACACCGTAGAAACTAGCAAACATCATCCACAACTTCGCTCAAATATAAAGTACGTTGAATTAGTATTGCACAAACAAAACCAAAGCTGCTAACTCTTACTTCTACAGATAAACAGAAAATAGGCACCAGACTTTATGCTACTTCTAAAAAAACTAAGCTGGGTTAAGAAAGATAAACACAACAGTACTATGCTCGGAACCATTTATTCCGTCAGTGACGAGTAGTTTTCACCTCCATGCCGAGGAGGACGCCATCCAGCAGTCCTTCCAACCAAGATAAAGTGCTCCTTTCTCTTCTTGCAGCCGATGATTCTCATGGAATCCCTTCATCAAATCCTTAACGGATTCCTTAACCGAGATACTCAAAGGTAGCTGAGTAAAACCCGCCATGCTCAACCTCGCCCTCCATTTGCCGAAAAGCTCATGCCTTTCTACCCTTTCTGAATCCTCGCACGCTATCATGTTTACAATATCGCGTGCAAGACAATGCATCTCGGCATTTATCCTCTTCTTGTCGTTCCTCGCAAGAGCCACATCAAGCGACTCAAACATTGCGGTGTAGTAGTTTAACGTCTCAATAAAACGATTAAGGAAAGGAGGTGTGTTTGTATTCGACTCTTGCTCGACTACAGTTACTACTCGAGGCGACAGGCTCTTAACCAGCCTCAATAAACGGTCTCGATGGTTTTCGGTGCTCACGCTTTCGTCTGGCATGTGGTGTAGCATGTACGGGAAATTCACAACCAAGGCTTCCCCAGGACACACTTTTAGATTCTCTCGATTAACTTGGCAACCCGACATTGCTGCTGCGTTAAATTCAAAGGGTACGGGTACCCTGCACGATCTGGCCTCTGCAGACAAAATCTTTTCTACCCGTTCGAGCCCTCCTCCCCGAGCATAGGCTGATTGGGAGTCATCGACACCAGTGATACGAACAAACGGGGGCCCACCTGGCTGATTAGAAAGAGACCGAAGTAACGGTATCCATTGTGTTCCCATCCCGATTTGGAAATCAATAATATGTATACTCCTCTCATTTCCAACTGCTTCTAAAATGATCGCATTCGAAGACGTGTATGCAAATTTAAAATAAGGGCAAAACTCGTACAAAACGTGCATGTACGTACGAAGCTCAGCACTAGTCGGTTCCTCGCACCTTAGCTTCTTGTAAATCGTATAGCCCGAGGATCCAAGCCTGGCTTTTAGACCTTCAAGCATATAAGCAGCCAATCGCTGGATCGGAGTCCCAGTTACTGATACCATATTCCCTAAAGCATTCATTACGGTTTCTGCAGTTGAAAAATCGTTCTCTGACACTGCTTTTGCACATAAAATAAGAATCTCCTTAAGTTCCATCTTCGGGAGTATCTCGATCAGCTTGTTTGGCGAGGCTCCATGATTATTGTTCAACGAGCAATAGTGTCCATCTTGCATATGGGGTGAATCCGGCTCCATTAGAGAGCGCTCGATATCTCTGAGTACCTGGTTCCTGAATTGAGTATTATCATATACCACAGAGGATCCGCTCATCGGGGAACCATAATTGTTGTCGGAAGACTGATGAGGGTCTGAGATGTACGACTGAGGAGAATACGGGCTTCTGTTTGATGAGGTACTGACAGCATATGGTGAGTCGTACGTGTTATAAAAGCTGGTGGTCGGAGCAGAGTCTAAGGTGAAGTACGGTTCATCGTATGTTTCGAAAGACATCTGGTTGTCCTGTGGGGGGATATCGGGGTACATGTTATTGTCGAAGATTTGGTGATGGGATGAGATATAAGGTGTCATTTCGGGGGCATGATGGTAATGGAACCCGTGTACTGCACTTGTGATGCAGTTGCGCTGAGATGTTTGCATCCGTAAATGGCAAAACCCGAATCTACTGAAGAAAATTCGGGGGCGAAAGGCTAGTATAGTCTTTCGTACGGAGCAAGGACTTCAGCTATGCTGTACCTGAAGCAGATGTTAAAAGAAACAATAAGAATTCACGAACCGCAATAATTATTCCAAAATCTAAACAGTGTGATTCGTTAGAGTAACACCTGAATTTCCTCCCGTCCAAACAAAACCAAATAACATTGCGAAGAACGGGAGGAAATTCGGGTGTTACTGTACTCTCACAAATTGCCAATCGGAAAAAGAAAAATGGTTGGTTTCAGCTATATTTGCGAATTGCAAATTCAAAATGCGAATTTGATGATGAAATCCAATCAAAATTGCAGATGTTTACACCAATAAATGGGAAACATTGACAAAAGACACGATGATCTAACTCTGAACTCCACCCTATAAGTCGGTAGGTATTCCAAGCTAGTAAGCCAAAATTAGCAACTCGAGTTCATCATATAGCATCAAGGTACAATTTTAAAGTAGTTAACCTAGTTAAGCTATATATGCCTCTCGGTTTCTTCTTCATCTTCAATTCCACTACTCGGAAGGTTCTTAGAAACAAAAAAGTATGCCACAGAATATGAAGAGCCAATTAGTACACAAAGAATATCAGATCCAAGAATCTATTGCAGGAAAGGAAAAGGCAATGAATTCGCCTAGCTTGATGTATAACAAAGATCATGGACTCATAGGTTCATAGCAGCGGAAATAATTCACTAACTGATTCGTATTTTGTTCACAATTCGCGCAAAATGACCCAAAAATAGCCCAAAACTGACCGCGATTCGCAAAATCGCAGTAAAATTATTTCTTTTCCCCATTTATTTGAACTCCACTCGCTAATACATCACTTCTACTCTACTACAAAATCTACAATCTTCTCCAAGAAATCAGGATTCTTGCTTACAAAGGATGATAACACATCATCACAAAACCACATCCACAATATTCCTAAAATTTAATCAAAAATTGCGATCTCACCGAGATACAAGTCTTATACTCGAGTTAAATAGCCCATCTAATATATATTATGATTTATGAGAATATGGACTCTTGTTGGAGGTTGTCTCACCGAGAGACGGTCAACACGGTCAAGAGTAGCTCAATTAGATTAGTTTGTTTTTTCCATAAATATGCCCACTGTCACATGATTCGTGAATCGAAAAAAGCGAATTTTGATCGGTTTTGGGCTATTTGTGGTCCATTTTGAGTGAATCTCGAATCGAGACATGCGAATTAAGTAACGGATCATGTGAGACTGAATATACCTTTCTCTAAGATGAATTGATTCCACTAAGTAAGGAAGTATATAGAATTCCACTATTAGGATTCAGGAATAACATAAAAGTAAACAAATCCGCGTACACTTTATTAGTGTCCACAAATCCCTCAATTGAAACCGTGTAAAGGTATGAGTTGATTACAAGGATACTTTAAACTTTAGCCCAAAAATAAAATAAAATCACCTTGTCCATGTCTATGAAACCATCTCACCATCAGACAGAACCCATATATTTAGCTCATTTAATTGATCACTTTAAAATTCTATATTATTCTATATCGTAGTGTTTGGAAACAAGTATTTCATTTCAAATCATGGATTTAAATTATGAAATCATAAATGAAGAATCTGAGAACGACAAAGTTGGGTAGTCATTCTCAAATTCTCAACTTTAACTATTTTGAAAATAATGGTGAAATTCAATCCAAACCCAAATTTAAAAATTTTTCATTTGCCAAACAATAGATTTTAGCCAATTCCATATTTCCAAATGAAATCTTGGTTTCCAAACATGGGCTATAATCATTTTTATTTTTAACATACTCTATGTACATGAGTGAGCCTATAATAGAAATAATCTCACCATAACACCGTTTTATTTAAGAATATATGAAATAGAATAGGAGTAACATAAAAAAATACAAACAGAAGCCATCAATGATATAACCCCTCAATCATAAAAAATATAGCTCAAGATTTTGAGTAGAGGGTAGGCCGAGGGAAGGAGAGGGGCGATCAGAATCGATCTCAGGACCTTAACAGAGAAAGTGATACATGCATAAGCCGAGACAAAACCCGATTCTCTATAGCTCAAGAGTATTTGAACTAACCACAATTATTATTCCAATAACTCAACAAACAATTCAAAATCAAATCTTTTTAGTGAATCTTACCCTCTTAATACATTCTTAACACTTCAGTAATCAGGATTATGTGAACTAACCACCATTATTGATCTAATTTTGGGAATTCTGAGTTCAATTAGAAGATTTTTCTCACCATAATCACCAGAATAATTAGAATCATTCAGGAAACAGAAAAGTTTCAAACTTTAAACAACCCAAGTTCAAAAATCAAGCAATAATCCAAACAAAAACATCATATAACAAAAACCCAACAAGAAATAGATAAAATTAAATTAAATTCATCATCATAAACAAAAAAGATTGAAAATTTCAACAAAAATATATCAAAAAAGAAGGATTTAAGCAGGTGGGTCAACACAAAAACATACCTTTTTATGGGTTTTATGAAATGAATAAGAGAAAATCCCAGAAATACAGATGAAGATGGATAGGAAAAACTGTGGGAGAACAAAGATTTTTGTAGAGTAGTATAAATTTGACTATGTTTTAAAATCTGTGGAAATTTTGGGGAAGTTGATAAGTTGAATCAGCAAAGGAGTTTTATAATGATGATCATCCTTTTGACACGAAGCATGAAGAATAAAAATGCCCATAAAATGTATTTTATTTACAGATTTGCACTAAATTTGTGGTCAATTGTGGCTATGATGAAGTGAGTGGTGGGGTAGTTTGTAGTTTGTACTCCTATTGAATTAAAGAATTAACAAAAAGAGTCGCACTTGAATGTTGATAGTCTATTCTACTCAATTTTGTCTTTTCCGCGTTATCTTGTTTTTGAATTTGATTGTTCAACTTTTAAGACACTTCTGTGAAGGTGTGTGAGGTGATCGATGGCATAAGGTATTTCTTTCTTTTGTATATAAAAAAGTTAATACAAAATAAATATATTTTCTTCATTTTGAAATACTTACTACATTTTGTTTTTAAGCACTATTCATTGTTTAAGCTTATTTTATATATTGCGGCTAATATGTAAGTAACAATATAGTCAAGTGGGATCTTGTTTGAATCGTCTAATCGCATACTTTCATAAAATAAACTTTTTATAATTTTTAAATGTGTATAATTCGACATATAAATGAACAAAATAGTACATTGGATTGCGTAAAAAAAGTTAAATATAGCAAGTATTATGGAACGGAGGAAGTATTTACTTTAGATAAGGTGCAGAATAAAAGTTTTGTACAGGGGCATCAAATTTTTCAAGATGGATCTGCAACTTCATATACTTCCTCCATTCTGAAGAATTTGCTACATTATCATTTTTTATAATAGTTTAAGCTTATTTTAAATATTGTAGATAAGTGTAAGAAAAAATACAAACAAGTGAAATCTTGTTTAAATTGTCTAGTCTCATATATATTTTTATAATGTCAACTTGTTATAATTTTTGGACGTGTATAGTTCAATATATAAATGATCAAAATAACGTGTTTGATTGCGTAAAAAGCCAAATATAACAAGTATAGTGGAACGAAGGAAGCGTGTATTTCGCTCATATTAGATATGGTTAGGATTCAAGACATGAGTAGGGCTAGAAGATTGAATTATTCTGTTTATTATTTGGATTTAGAGCACAAGATAAAAAAAAAAGACCCCTAAAAACTTAAGGCGTAATAAATAATATAACGCTTTCTTCGTTTCATCATATTTGTTACATTTGGCATTTTACGTAATTCAAAGTGTTATTTTGATAATTTATATATTGAACTATGCAAATCTGAAATTGTAAAAAAAATAAATATTATAAAAGTAAGTGATTAGACGATTAAACACGATTTTACTTCATTATATTTTTTCTTACACATTAGCCATAATATATAAAATTAACTTAAACGATGAATAATGTTAAAAATGAAAAAATGGCGAGTATTTCAGAACGGATAAAGTACTCCTTTTGTTTTTTTATTATTTATATTTAATTTAAAAAGAACATATTAATTAGCAAATAATATAAATAATATCAACCATGAACATATTTGTTTTGTTGAACTTTTCATTTTCAATGAAATGATGAATAAATGTAAAATTCAACAATAAAAAGGCTAACAAGTCCAAAAAGGGTAGTAGTACGTGAGGAGGTGAGTTACACAAGGAAGCATATGGTTCAAATATTTGAAATTGTGGGCTACTTTCATCATTATTCTTTTTTTTTAATAATAACTTATTCATTAATAAAGTCATACGATATTTACATCAGAGATAAACATTAGCAAGTACATAACAACTTTAACCAAAGATAATTCAAAATTAACAAAACTATAATTTTTTATTAATTTTGTTTGAAATTATTCCGTCTATGCCTCTTAAATTACAAGATTTTTTATTTTAATTCTTTTTATTTTAAATTGGGTCGGTCCATAAAGAAAATGTAGAGTAAGAGTAAACATTTTGCTTTAATGGATTAAATTTGAGAGACGCCTCTTAGAGAGACGCCTCTTAGAAAGATGGTCTCTCAGAAGAGTGACTGTTTTTCTAATGTTTTTAGTTATTTTTTTAATTTCATTTACAAACTTATGCTCTTTTTCTCTTTTCGTCTTAACCATTCATATCTATGTGTACTTATGTTTTATTTCGTTCTCCAATTTAATTTTCCTTTTTATTAAATTTCATCCATTTTACACGAGGTGAAATAAAAGTGAGAAAGGGAATATATTTTTGGAAATATCTTGACCATGCAACCACGTTGCTTGGAATTGATCACAATTTAATCATTTTCACATTAATATTTTAATCATTACAAATAATTTGCTTAATTGACTTTAACTTTTCGCTTAAGTGGGTGCTTTGTCTCAATTATTCAATATAAAAAAATTAATTAAAAGTACTCTTAATAAATTATACTCTGTAATTTTATTGCTACTATACTCATATAGATAGATAGATAAATGAAAATAATCGAAAAGCATTGCCTATACATCAATAAGATAAATGACTAGGTACTAGTATATAAAGATTAAATAGCAGAGGAAAATTAACTTTTTTAAAAAACTTTATAACTTTTGTCGTATAGATCTCTATAAATTTACATTTTAAATTTGCAGTCATTACATACAATTCTTTTTATTCCTTTAAAAATTTTCGTTTTTCCATCATCTTTATTTCTACAATTTCTCACCATCCAAATTAAATAATAATCTCAAATATTTAACTTCGACAAATATTATGTCACTGATTGCCTATGTACGTACACTTTGGTTAACACGTTTGCATCTCATTTGTGCGCATCTTAATAAAGAAAATACGAATTGTTGTGAGAGACGGTCTTTTTAAGAGATGCATTGGAGATATGGGCTAAATGGTCCAATTAATACAAATTAAAGACTATCATCTCTTTAAAAGACGGTCTCTCACAAGAATAGCCGAAAAACTATGCAATACGAGCAGGGACGAAACGTGGAAGGGGGAAGTAGTTATAATAAAATATGCATGACCATTATCTATCATAAAGTAATGGTCCAGTTATTGGTTAAATTTAGCCCTTTGATTAGTTGTATTAAATAATGGTAATAGAAATGATTTATTGTGTAAAATTTCATAAAAAGTTTTATATCATTCTCATGGCCGGTATTGAAACTTTGATCACAAAAAAAAAAATTTTGTTTACAAATTTCCATTATTATCTAATGTCATCTTTCACAATGGTAATGCATTGCGATGAATTTTATGAAGAAAATGAGATGATTGAAGTTGGACAAGCATGTCCATTTAGGTAGCCAAAAAATTTTTTAACCAAAATTACACTAATTTTTCATCTTCATTATCATCGTTTATTATCACCTACCAAACGGACGGTATATGTTTTAATCAAATTTTAAAAACTAAAATCTAAACCTTTGTGCCTCAACTAATGTGATACACACTTCTATCATTTTTCATTTACATTAATGGGTTATATTGGTTCCATTTTAGGCCGACAAATAAATCTAAGTAGGTATATATTTCTAATTGAAGAATGTGTAGACATATTGCTTAGGGTAAAAAAAATATAAATCAACATATTTCTAAAACTTTTGTTTAAATCAATGTATATTGACCAATAATAGTAACAATGCCAACAAAGCATGCATATTTCTTTGGATTGAATTTATGATATAACTTAATGGAGAAATTTTTTTACTTCAACTGAAATAATAGCTGATTTAAAAAAACATACATATTATAAAATTTCTTATTTGTCTTATTTTTTATTTTATCTCTATAGATTTCTTTATTTGAAAATGAATCTTAGTACTTTTTTCTTACTCTCATCTTTATATATTTTAACAATTTTTAAACATTATCCACACAATTTAAATAAAAGTCTTGTATACACTTGATCCACACTATATTTTCAATTAGCGTAATCGATTGTTAGTCAAGTAAAAATACTTACTATTTTAATACCTTTTAAAGTTAGTGCACATTAAAATAGTATGGACCAAGTCTGTACAAACCTTTCTGCACAATTTAATCTTTAGCCAGTCTCCTGAGAGACCGTCTTTTTAAGAGACGTCTCTCAGGCCCATTTCATTAAAGCTTATTGCCTACATTTACTCTACATTTTTCCTAATTAATCTTTTGTTAATTTAATATCATATTTACCATATTAAATAACTAAAAATAATTAAAAAAATTATATTTTTCTTAAAAACCATCGAGGACACACAAATATGGCTAATTCATGGTAACACCTTGAAGTGATGTATTTTTCAAACTTGCAAGTGCCATTAGATGCCAAAAATACTTTTTCTAAAGTTTTTATGTAGGACTAAGCACTAAGTTAATTGTGTCGGCATCATAATATTATATTTATGACTCATATTTCATTAATTACTCCTATTTAAGCAAAAATTGTCTCATTTAACATCTTGCTACCATATTTGTGTGTAATATAATTAGGATTTTTGTATTCATTTGGTGAATAACAAAATGTCAAATAATTTGTATTTCAGTTCTCATTTCTAAGCTAATACTCCAAAAAAAAACTGTACTTGTAAAGTTGTAATATGACTTCATCTCCCTCAACCCCTATTAATTTCAATACAACAACAACAACGTATGTATGCGTGTAAATCATAAAAAAATTGGAATAAAATAATAATGACAATGTCAGCGCTTTAATTACATAGTTTCTAGATATAAATTTTTTAATATTTTTCTCCCTTAGTCAAACAACTAAATTAAGTTGTCGCTACCAATAATAAATTTAAGATAATAGTAGAGGATGAAACAAATATTTATCTGACTTTTTTATGTAAACTTAATTAACTCAAAATTTATTTTTCTTTGTTTATATGATAATAAAATAAATTTCAATATTAATAGAATTTTTAATCAAATGATCCAAACTATAAGCAATGCAGACTCGATTAGGCCTAAATTCCTTCTGCAAGTTTATTAGGGTCGATTCTTAGACTATCCGAGGTAGCCGAATGTATATGGCCCCTCGAAATAAGGGGCCTATAAAATATAAATGATGCTATTTGATCCAGTTCTGAGCAACACTTTTTATGTGATTTGTTTGTAAGCGTTTTTATATTTAAAGTAATGTAATGTTATAATACATTTTGTCTTGAATTATTTTTCTTAATGAGGAAATTTTTAATATAATGAAAGACCCCATTTTAAAAGACATCGCATAAATAAACAGGATCTCCAAAATCTTTATTCCGCCCCTGATAAGTATATATATATATATATATATATTTGATTAAAATAAACATGTAAGACAAAAATATTATATTTATATAATTAAATGTATGAATGCATGGAGCGAGATATATATACATTGAAGTTTTTAATACATTTGATTTTTGTTTTAAAAAAAATTAATGTCTAGAAACCAAAAATTAAATAAACTATATATGGGTATAAATTAATATTAATGACTCTTTTATGATCATACACTTTATAGTTTATACATATCCAAATCTAACCCCTTTTCAAATGTTGATAGACTGCTCAAACTATTAGAAGGTGTCCATGTGGAATTAGCACCCTCTCCATTACTTTTCTCACACTATAGCATAATTTGCTTTTAGTGGGATATATTTAGCGACATTTAATTTAAATGTCGCTATTTCAAATTTCTTATAGTGTATATAGAGGATTTAGTAACATTTATCGCTAAATCACTTTTATGGTGGAACTTAAAATAAAAACCAATAATTATTACACTAGAAATATGAATCAGTGGCATTTTCTTAATGTCACTAAATCCAATGTCGCAAAAAGCTAAATTTGTTGTAGTGTCAATTATTCATTTTAAGATTTTGACATTTATTTTAAAATAAAAAATAAAATCTTAAAATTCCCCTATTTTCCTATATCAAACAATTCTAATCATTAAATTTAAGTAATGAATCCTCCTAGTCATTTAGGGAAAAATCGGAAAACAATTAGTCTTGTGACAAACTTTTTTTTTTTCTCTTGTATCTAGTCTCTTGAGAGATCGTCTATTTGAGATACGTATCTTAGGCTCCGCCTAGTAAAAATTAATGCTTACTTACATTATTCTTAATGCTTACTTATCGTATCCTTAATGCCTACTTTCAATATTTTAAATGTCTACTTACATCATTTTTAATGCTTACTTACAATATTTTACAAAATATATATTGCACCACCTAATTAGAGATGCTCTCTCGAAGAGATTGCCTCTCACAAGAATTATCATACTGTTGTATAAAATGTGTCTCACGTTTAAGTTCGTTTTATATAACAATTTGTTATTAAAATATTAATTAGGATATATAAGAGCATCCTTGTTCTATATAAGTAATAATTTACTTCCTACCTTAATATTTACTTATTTTATACACGGTTTCTAAGAGAGACGAACAGAATAAAGGAGTCAAAGGTCAAAGGTGAATGACATAAAAATATAGAATGGCATTTTTGTAAATACATGTAAAGAAAGTGTCATTTTTAAAGTATTAACATTGGGCCCAGAGATATTGACCTCCTCGCCCACAGCGGCCCGTTTCTAGAAGCAACAATTAAAAACAATATTTTTATACATGAGTTATTTTGAGTTGGGTGATTTTTAATTTTGGTTAATCGGGTTAATTTTAAACAACTTATCACTAAAAAGATGTAGTGATTTTTTTTGTAAAGCTTAGTTTAATATAAGTGGTTGAAAATAGTTAGAATAGTTAAAATAATTATAAAAAGAAATGAACCAATTTGATTGGTTAGAGAAAACAAACTTGTAAAAATAAATACGTTATATTGCTCAAGTCATAATTTAATGGCCTACAAAACAATACAAAAATTGAAAAAAAAAGTCAAAATCTATCTATGATATGTGTTATGTGTGTGATAAATTAGAATATATAACATATTTTGATATTTTAATTATTAATTTCTTCTAATTCATCTTATATAAATAGGCGGCTTTTAAAAAATTACTCTAGTCTAGGTTAGCATATTTTAATTACCAGGAATCACTGCCATTAACAACAATAATGTCATCAACTTCATCTTTTAATCAACTTTTACGTGCTAAGAGATAGTGATAAGAGAAGATCAGAAGAATGTGCATGAACAGATTTTGTGACGAAACAAGAATCTTTATTGCTTTACCTAATATAATATCATTAAATTGAACTTTAGACAAGAAAAAAAAATGTTGAATTAATTAGTAAGAGATAGGGTCTGTCTCAGATATTTTGGAGCATTGGGCGAATGCAATTTCTAACCTTAGCTATATGGACTCTTCTAAAACCGTTAATTTTGCTTTTTTGACATGGGTCCCTAGGCGACGATCACTCTTGCCCACCCTTAGGAACGACCCTGAATAAGAATTAAGAATCAAACCTTATTTTACAAGGATGAAAAAGTAAATCCTCAACTACTTAACCTTAAACGATAATCCTCTTCAAAAGTTGGATGAAATGTTTGACAGAGGGTTTATCTCCGACGAATCCATCAATGAAATGTTTTTTTTCAATTCGACGGACACTTTCAAGGATTTAAGATTTTCTTTACAATTAATCCAATCATTAGCGCCAATGTTATGATAAAATAAGTAGTAGAAACACTACTACTTAAAGGATTTCGTCTGTTGATCGTTAAGTTGGATGGCTGACCATCACGTTCCTAGCACTACCCTCCCAACCTTTACTTATTTTCGACAACAATGAGTCTTTTAAATTAAGGTATATAATATAGCATTGAGCTTCAACAACAATGAGTCTTATGCTTTTGTTAAAGTATATAATTTATCATGGGGACGCTTTGACATCAGAAACCAGTGTAACACAAGAGGTTATAGATTCAAATCTAAGTATTATTAAAATATCACAAATTGTTGTGAGAGACGGTCTCACCAAGAGACGCATTAGAAATATGGGCTAAATAATCCAATTTACACAAATTTAAGAGCAAAATAAGAATGTGGACTTCTTGTTTTGAGGTTGTCTCTTTGAGAGACGGTCTCTCACAAGAGTTTCTATTAAAATATATATAATATATATTGAGAACTTGAGGGACTTTTTATAGTGACGCTTTATACATCAAACGGTTTTTTAATGCATATATAAAAACTTTGAATTGTATATATAAAAGGATAAGGAGATAGTTGTTAGTTGTTACTTGACTTGTAGTAGTACAACTCCACAAGTATTTATATAATAATTAATTTTATTGTTCTATAAATGTTTTTAAGTTTTTGTAAGTAATATATTTCACTCTTCTTGATACTCAATACAAACTGGATAATGGGTATCCTAATATTTAAAATTGTTGTTTAAAATATTTTTGTTTTGATTGTTTAAAATTTTGTTCTTTTTCTAAAATAAAACATACATACACTTAATTTAATCTATTACACAGTGTAATCCGCTCATAGAAACTATTATTGGAGTCTGAAAAGGAAAGAAAGACGACAACTCATACCTATAAAAAAGAATGCGACCAAAGAGTTTCTTAGCCTGAGTCAAAACCTACATACACTAAAATTACAAAAGGCGGTTAGATAATCTACCACACCTAGTTTTTCATCCTCTAAATAACCATAAGATCCCACGCTTGAACAATAAAAAAATACCAATGTTTCCTTTGATCAAATCTGCATTTTGTGCCTGCGTTTCATTCATATTGCTAACACAAATTTCAGGTAATTTTTATTTTATTGTGATTCCTTATTCAATCGTTATTTATCAATAATTTGTGTTCGTTCGAGTTTGAAATATGTTGTTCTTGTGCGATAAAACAATTAACAATTAATTATGCTAAATTTGATAAACAAATTATAAGTGAAGAAGATTGGTAATACATGTAATAATAAATTATCACAAATTTTTATGAGAGAACTTCTCTAATCTGATAAATTTATTATCATTTTTTAGTGTAATTAAGCTTTAACGGGTTGGGCTCAGAGACGTCTCTCACAAAGACGGTTTCTCAAGAGACCGACTGAATAATTATTGTAAATTGCATTGGGTTCAGACGTATTAAATTGCTCGGATTGGTGTGTGGCATCGAACGAGGCCCCGGACAATGTAGTCCAAAAAGGGCTAGATTGGGTGTGCCAATATGGGTTGCAGGGTGCATGCGATAGCATACAAAGGAGTGAACCATGTTACATTCCTAATGATTTAAGGGGAGTTGCATCTGTGGTTTTTAATCAATATTGGCAAACTATCAAGCATAGCGGTTATGTGTGCGACAAGTTGCTCGATGGGGCCACAACTCTAGTTCATACTGATCCTAGTAAGTATTTCGTCATGTTGATTTCAAATTAGATGTTTGAGATTGGTTTAAAATTGAGTTTTGTGTGTTTATCTGTTTTTAAGTAATTTTAAATTTATTTGAAATCAATCAAGTTAGATTCGAATGAATATAAGTTTAGGTAAATGTCAAATCTATATTGATTTGAAAGGAGAATTTCTCGTAGCTAGAGTATGACTACTTAAACCAATACCTTACATGTTACATAAGATAAATTGTTTAACAACCAAAAAAGTCAATGTAAAAAAATCAAATGTTTTATTTTCCATTTTCATAATTCACAAATTCTCAAATGAGACAAAATAATCATTTTTTATAATCTTAATTGATTACTTACAGTCTTAAAATGATTGATCAGAGAAATAAGATGATTATACTAATGTTTAATTCTTTAAAAAATAAAAATTTCATAAACACATTGATGAAGAATAAAGCATGTTTGTCGGATGATATAAGTTGATGTTTTTTTGGTATTTTTTTGAAACAGGTAGGCCAAATTGCACCATTCCATGCACTTGAAGATTAAAATTAAATTTTGAGGGATCTGCAATCACATTTTACCTCTTCTTCCTAAAAATATAACCTTCATTGTGGAACTGCAATTTTTTAATAGTATTGAATTGATGTAAATACACTCTTGGAAGCAATAAATACTCGGTTTTTCGGTAAAGATACGTATTTTCGAATCTAAATCAAAAACTGTCATGTCGGGTTAAAATAGAATATGTGCGTACACAAACACTTAAATCACTCGCAAGCCAAAGTTTAAGCCAAAGTTTGAGTCGTTCAGTTCTAGTTTGTGCAGACCGAAAGAACGTGCATACTAAGCGATAATTTGCTGTTGCATTCTAACTTTTGTTTAGAGAGTAATCAGGAAGGTAACGGAATTCGGAACTTCAGTATTAGATTGGGCATCAACAGATAAAACTGGATTTATCGTTCGATCACAAATTCACAATATAGAAGAGGGCCAATTGTTGTTCGTAGTAAATTATACAATGAATGCCCTAAGATCACCAATCTAAACCTAGCTCGTTCGAGTTGAACAGCTTCTCGATGTATCCAATTACAACTCCGGATGTCGTTATATAGCTTTCCATTTTGACCCGTGCAGAATTGTCTGTCAAGAAACAATCAAAACGAGCACATAACAAAACAATCAATACGAAAACATATTCATAGTAACGCGTATATAGCATTTGAGACATCACAACGAAAGAAAAACAAGTTTGCCAGAAGAACAAATACCAATCGGGATAGCTTTTCAAGATGAAAAGTATTCGATAAGGTTAAGCACATAGTCTAGACTCGATCGGAAGAAACATTCAAATGAAGGGAAAACATATTACTGGATATAAAGTGTTTTCAACACGTTTGATTTACGAGACGTGGTATTCATTATTTTCCAAGTTGAACTTATATAGACAAGCATGTTAAAGGATCAACCAATCGAGAAATTGTCCAAGACGATAAAGCAAGAGGATTCTACACCAATTCATTCGAAAGAATTGTCTTGTGGACTAAAATGCTCTATATTAAAATGAGGAAACAACGAAGATCATTATTTTAAGGAACTTTGGAGACCGGAAGAAGCTACTAATCCATTATGGAACGGTATAAACCGGTTCTTGAATAACAAAATGAGAAATTAAGCAAACAAAAATAGTTTAGAAGGTAAACCTACCATCCTCATTTAGCTTCAGCATTAACTGTGACCTGGTAGGCAACGCGTACATCCCCGCAGCAACAGCTTTTCTTATGACCCATCCGTGATATGGAGCAAATACTTGGGTATAAGAAGTCGAAGCTGCATCCTTCAACGAATTACCCCTAGAGAAGTAAATCATTAGTGTAACGATACTTAACGAGAATCATGCAAAACAAACAAAAATGAGAGCCTAAACCTTGTGATTAGATTTAAGACTAAAATTTGTCAAACAAAAATCTAATATCTTAGGATGAAGCAGTAAACAGACGTGATATGAAAGAACTAATATAAATCATTGCCCTTGGAGAAAACAAAGGGCAAGTATCAGCATATCTGGATATATATATGTCTAGCAGATGAAACAACAATGTCAATAACTTAATTATCTCATAAGATCACCGCAATCACGACATAGGTTGCAATAACGCAAAACCATCCACATTGATAGTAAGTCATTTTGCTATGCCATCCCAATTGCGACTGCATCCAAGATTTTACACTTTGGGTAAAAGCTCGCTTGCCCCACTAATTTTTGAAATCGACGCAACCCGTTAAAAGCCCGACCCTTTTTAAAAAGTAACGGGCTTGACCCTTTTTAAATGGGCCGGGCCACAAGCTTTTGGTGGGTCCCTGACACATTAAACATCTCTAGATAAAACATACATTTTTTATTAACTAAAGAGCATAAAATATATCAAAAGAAAAAAAGATTTCGAGAATAATACAACACCACCTCTTCCTAAATAAACAATACTACAACCAAAGACACATCCAAAGTGATAAGGTTGTGTGAAGACACCGGAAGATAGAAAAACATACTCAGTCGCAATGATTTGCTCAAAAAGTACTTTGACCATATCAAGACCACGCTTTACTCTCAGAAGATTTCTCGTATGGCTTCCTTGTTTCCTCACGGTCTTTGCTTGAATATCTTGATCAATCATTATTTTTAGTGTTGTAGTCGACTTGGAGGTTTCCGCAAGATCATTAACCTAAATCAATTAAGGTCAAATTGTCATCATCAACTTCCAAGGTTCCGCAATCTTAAAGCTAATCAAAAAGAAAGCCCTTAATTCTAACGTACCAAAAGGAGGAAGGGCGAGAAGAGAAAGAGAGAATTCTCCTACCTTGGCTACGTAGTCCATCTCCGCAAACTTAAATGCTATGCCCAGACAACTAAATAAAGGGGAGACAAGAGAGCAAGCATGGGAAAACGGGGCAATCTCAAGATCAGAATGCTGGGAATTGATAGTGGTGGCTAGATCTTTGAATGCTTCAGAAATCTTTTGCAATGGCTTTTCTCCCCCATCCTGCGCCATTCTCCCAAGAATCACCCTGAAAAGCAACTCTTAAATCCAGAGAACAAAAGTAAAGGGAAAATCAAATTCTAGGAAATATAATTCATGAGCGAAAGTAAAGCCCCAATTTCAATCTTTTTTAAAAAAAACGCCCAATTGCTTACTGTCTTATTACACTTTTCATAAGTGTCTTGCACAATATTTATTAGCATTCGTAAATAGAGGTACTAAACATAGTCTGACTCTTAACTTATATAGGTCGAGTAACTCCTTGCAAAGAAGGGAAATAGAGTGGTCCTAGAATGAAATTTGGGTGATACTCGATGAAGAAGCAACATCAAAGTATCAAAACACTAAAATAAAACATTAAAACTTGGTTTATCGAAACAATATATATCTAGTCACTAATGCATCAAAACTATAAATGCTTAACAATAATAACTAGTATTTGATTATAGAGACACAACAGAAGCTCGAATTTCAGTAACAAAAAGGCAGCATGTACTTAAGGCACTTTAATAATGTTTCTTGCAAACGTTCAGAAAAGTTCGAGTATTCAACCTCATTTGCTATTGTGTCCATGGGCTACGCTGAGTTTTAGTTGATGAGTAGAGTGTAGGGTTGCAATTCGAACATGAAGAATTTCAATCTCCATCCCTCCCTAAGAGGAAATTGGGTCATGGGTGATTTGTGACACTCGTGTCAGTAGCACTTATGGTTATGTTACTTTGAAATGCTTTTCTGATAATATCTAAAAAAATTTCAATCTTAATAGCCAAAAGAATAAAAGAGACGGAGGAACAAGAGGCCAGATTGCAACAATAATTAGAGCATTAATAGCAAGAAGTATATCCCAAATCATCACTTCAATCCTAATTGTCTTCAGCTCCTATTTCTTTAACTCTAGGAAACGCAAGGAAAAATTATGACTAACGGAACTTTCATTCATTACATGCAATACCTCTAGCTTCCAAATTATTATTAGTTACCCCAACATATTAACTTTATCCCACAACTATTAAATTTATTACTAATAACATGTGGGCGTAACATTTATTTGTTCCACATAAATATTTCCTTGAGGACCACCTTGCTCAAGTATTACTCCTCTTTACTTCTAGTCTCTAGAACCCCACTCCCCACTTAAAACCTGAAGCAGTATTTAATAGTGAACCAAGTAGCTCAGTTCCCTTAGATTATCCAAATATTTTCAATGCTTTCTCCCTCAAAAGTATGCCAATTGCATCTTCAATTAAAAATCCATCTGGCTTGACAGAGCACCTATTCAATGGAAAAACGCCATACACAATTGAAGAGTAGTTTTCATTTGTTTAACACATTGGAAACCGTTTTGGGTGGTGACAAAAAATGCTGCTCTTCAAGTTTAGTTGAAAAATGATGATTTGCATCGAGCTGAGCTGTATAACTCTATAACATTTTACATGTCCAACGTAAAATATGATCCTTTTCAAACGGGGGAAAACATATACATAAAATAAACACAACCTAGGCTTTTCTATACTCTCTAATCTCTGCTCTACTTGAGTAAAGACTTGAGTTGTCCTCCCTCTCACAACCTTCCTCCATCCAAATCACTCATCAAAAAAGCTTTTACACCCTAAATTATGAACTAAAGGACTTCAACCTTCCTCCATCCAAATCACTCATCACAATCCTACCACACTATCCAACCCTAAATAACAAGACACAAATATAATATCCTTCTCTTACCATTGTAAGATTAAACTAAACACATCAACTACAATGCTAACCTAAATAAAATCGATTACCTATCCTTCCCATTATATATACCAACTCACTATCAATCCAAAACCCATGAATAACAATCACATAATGTCAAGTGCAAAGAAATTTGTTTTGCCAAATATTATCAAATACTCAACTTTAACTCATTAATAATAGTATAAGGTGGGCAGAACACTAAAGCCTTGTGCTGAACCAAATCACCATTAATCCAAAACTCATAAATCAAAGTCACATAGTATAAGACAAATCAAAAGAATCGGTAAGTATCATCAAACACTCAACTTCACCTACAACTCCAACTAGTCGAAAGAATAGGATGGGCTTTAACACTCGTCTCGCATGTGTGCTGAACCAACTCAGTCTCATTCTTCTTCTTATATGTTACAAGATTCAATAATAATATGATATTCAATTGAATGATCCAACCCTAGATTACTCCACGAGTCCCCAACACTTCCAAATTAATAAGAATGAAACTTTAAGTTCGATTGCTCCAAAAACGAAGAAACCCAATAAACTGTATAATTCAACAAATTAAAACAGAAACCCATTTTGAGGGATTGTTTAACAACCAAAACATGCAACAGAAACAGATATTTCAAGGATAAATTAGCAAATTACAAGTCAAATAAAGCGTACCAAATTGGGAATTGTATGGAAGAACACGACGAAGATTCTTCTGGACAAGCAGAAATTTGGGAAATACCGATCTTCCCTTGAAGATGAAGATTAGATAAAGATCAGCAAAAGAGAAGATATTCGATTGGATTTAAGACAAAGGAATTTGCTTTACTCCTTTACGAAGAAAACTTTTTTTTTTTTCCTCACTACTCCTATAAAATACTCCGGCTAACCGCCTTAACACCGAAAGGACACAAACGGAGATAATCAGCCGACATTTGTTTTAATTTTAAATTTTAATAGATTAATAGATTATCATAGAGGGTACAGTCAATGAAAGTCGGTCTCTCAAAAAGACGGTCTTAAAATAAAAAGTCCACATCCTTTTTTTCACTTTAATTTTTATTAATTGGATTATTTAGCTCATTTTCTAATGTGTTTCTATGAGAAACCGTCTCTTTTAACAATTTGTATAGAATATAAATTAGGTTAGTACTCGTATAATATAAATAATATGATTTAAAATACTTGATACTAGTAGTTAACTCCTTTTTAATCAATAAGATAAGATAATGATAATGCTTTCTCCAATTTTTTTCTTCCTATTTAAAATATTTGTAGGAATTCAGGAGAGTAATAATGAAAAATAAGATTACATTAAGAGTAATTATTTATTGAAATAAATAATAACTAGATAATCCCCGTGCGATGCACGATTTTTTTATTTTATTGTTTTACATTATTTTAAAAATACAAAGAAAATAATTTGTAAATTATTGGTTATTGATTTTCAATGAATTATTAATAGCATATAATAGCTAATATTTAATTTAGTTTTGACTTTAAAAATAATTTTTTATAAGTTATTATGATGTTAAATAATGTTATTTTTAATATTATATAAATTTTATTGATCACTATATAAGATAGTAAGTGACAAATTTTTATTTTTTGTTTCCAAAATGAAAGTTAGCAAATTATTATTTCTAGATTGGAAATAGAATAATTTTTCATAATTAATTAAGGAAAACATTTTATTCACTCAATATATGAGGTATATACACCAGACCGTACAATGTGTTAGGAGAAGAATAAATTAAGGCTATTGACCAGCATTTAGCTTTATTAAAACACACGTTCAATATGGAATGTATAATAATATTCTTTAAAACACATGATTTGCTTCTATGTTCAATATGGAATGTATAATAATATTATAGACAATATTGACTCTTTAAAACACACGTTAAATAATGTTAATTTAGGTTTATTATGAGAGAAAATGGTAATTATAATATTTGGTCAAAGCAGCAATTAAATATGTATAGCAATTATTACTCCAAATATGGATGCGCGTGAAGTAGAAATAGAATATTACTAAATAATATTGCAGGTTATTAGGTTAATTATGAGAGAAAATGGTAATTATAACATTTGGTCAAAGCAGCAATTAAATATGTATAGCAATTATTGCTCCAAATATGGATGCACGTGAAGTAGATAATGTTTCCAAATATAGATTGTAGGTAAAGTAGAAATGTTAGGCGGGAAAAAATTGTTGAGAGCACGACACCTGACAGTAGGTGGTGCTTGTTTTAGTATTAAGTATAGATAGATGGATGCGCGTAAAGTAGAAATAGAATATTACTAAATAATATTGCAGTTTATTAGGTTAATTATGAGAGAAAATGGTAATTATAACATTTGGTTAAAGCAGCAATTAAATATGTATAGCAATTATTACTCCAAATATGGATGCACGTGAAGTAGATAATGTTTCCAAATATAGATTGTAGGTAAAGTAGAAATGTTAGGAGGGAAAAAAATTGTTGAGAGCACGACACCTGGCAGTAGGTGGTGCTTGTTTTAGTATTAAGTATAGATTGTATTGGTATGTAATTTTTTTTAGGAAATTACATCTACTAAATTATTAGTCTCTTCATCCTATTGAATTTGTACCATATAACTCAAAAAGTTTATATATATTTATATTATATGGTGCAAACGCGATAGAATTGAGGAAATAGAAGTACAAGGCGGTGAGTGCTTAAGATTGGGACCCTAAATTAAATGTGGCCTTACAACACATGCAAGTGCAATGTTACACACCACTTTGCCACACCCTGCCCTATATAATCATAGATTCATCACTACAATTGATCCACAATTACATTGAAATGATAAATGGATAACATTATAGGGTTACAAAGAATGGCAGCCATCAATAATTCAACAAATCTAGATGCAAATTAACTGACTATTTATGAAAGAAACAATTAAGTCACAAGATATTGCACTTGAAACAAGCCATCACTTAATAAACAATCAATAATACAAATGTCAAGAAATCAGTTTAAGCAAGAGCTTTAATCAGCAGTTAAAGTTTCATAATAATAAAAACTGGATGAGATTTTTGACTTAGAACATTTTTTCAAAATGTCACTAATTGGTGTAAACAAACTTATGATCACCAATGAACTCGTGTGTACAAGTCCACTGTCCACGTAAGAGAAAAGTTGACTAGATATAAACTTAATAAAATTTCACCCTAAAATCATATGGTAATGAAAATTAAACTGAGCACAACATTTACAAGTTCATCAAACTCACGCCCCTAGAACCCTAATCATACTTTTTTTGTTAAGTATGATATACCGGGTAGGCGGGTACAATATTAATGATAATTATAATTATGGGGATTCATAAATACTTTCTCATGTACTTCAATTCATTTCAACGAAACACATAAAAAAACTTGTCTTTTCTTCATTTCATATCTCCCCTCCTGATCATCTTTCTTGGGACGAGGAAGAATCCTTCCCCATAAGAAAGCTCCAACTCTTTTGAGCACTTAAATGCTCTTAACTGGACCCCATCTTACCAATTTTTAGAGCTTTTTGTTTCATTTTTCTGCCCTACCATTGATGAATGAACAACTCTAGGAAATTTGTTGTTTAAAAAGCACCTTCTTTTCATCCATTTTTGCCTATATTTGACCACTTGTCACTCCTCTAAATCTTGCACTTACTTCAACTAAGAGAGTAAGAACAATGACCTATAATACAACCCATTTGGCTATTATTAATGGGTGTTTGGCAAATAGCTAATAGCTTATAGACAAAATATTGATTTTTACCCATGATTTTTTAAAAATAATTTGATTTTGGGTGAATTTTGATACCCATGTTATTTTGCATGTTTGGGTCCACTATCTCTTTTATTTGTGATAAATGGGTCTTTATAAGAAATACCCATTTGCAATTTCCTTATTCAAGTACTCCCTTTAAGAATTAACCTATTTCTTTACATTTTGTGCTCTCCTTATTGTTTTCCATTTTGGGTTGATTGTGATTTATGATTGTTTGGTTTGTGTTATAAAAGAAAGCTAGAGACTTTTCCCCATTTGTTAACTTTCCTTTCTTAATTCTTACACATTCTTGCTTCTGATTTTCAAGTGGTTATTGTGAAGGTGTAAAACTGTGTGTAACTAGAGAAGATGAGTTTTGGAACAAGTCCTGGAAATGTAGCTGTTCACCATGGAAGCTGCACTGCTAAAGTTGTTGAAAAGAGGGTGAAAATTGCAGAATTGGTTTTAAGGGTTTTGATATTTGGGCTTTCTGTTCTTGCTGCTTCTCTTATTGGGTTTGACACTGAAGTTAAGGTCATCTTCTCCATCACAAAGAAGGCCAAATTCACTGACATGAAAGCCCTTGTGTAAGAAATCCTTCTATACTATGACCATCATCATCGTAGCCGGTATATCTCGTTCATAAAAGTTATGACCAGGGTCGGTGTATCTTATTCATGAATGAAAACTATGAGCAGAGTCTGATGAGGGTTAGGGTTGGATGACTGCAAACCTTACCATATCTTTGATTACTAGTCATATTTTATTCTGTTAGAAAAAATAAATCATAACCTCGAAAAATGAATTAGATAAAACTTGACTAACATATAAACTTTGATGGGCTATTCCTCTTACTACCAATTAGTTTTAGGATAAAACCAGTTTTCACTCCTGTGGGTCTTGTTGTGTACAAACCCAATAAGGAATTTATCAATTTAATATATTTTCTTCTTTGGATTTTTTTGGTTAATTAATAGTGATTTGGTAAATCATATTTTGTAATTGGTAATCAGGTTCTTGGTGATAGCTAATGGGATAGCTGCTGCATATTCTTTGGTTCAAGCAGTGAGATGTATTGTGGGAATGATCAGAGGAAGTGTTCTCTTTAGCAAACCTCTAGCTTGGGCCATCTTTTCTGGTGATCAGGTAAACTTCTATCCTTAAATAAAGAACAATAATAGTATCAGTTCTAGTACTCGTCCACGTTAGTATATTAGTATAGAGTTGAATGTACGCAATTTTACTCTGTAATAATAACTAATAACACAAATAAAGATATTATTTTCGATTAACCCTTTTATGTTGCCTTTTAAAATGACTACTTACCTTACATTAATATTTGAAGTGACAAATATTATATGGAATATTTATTGAAGCCTTAAGGAGTAAGGACATATATAATACTAAAATGAGGAGTATATTTTATGATCTTATTTTGGTCCCAAAGTTTATGTAATAGTGTCCTATATTATGGTTCATTCATGTAGTAGAGCAGTATATATAATTAATTTCACCAAGAAGCTTTATAAACAAGACTGACATGAACCAATAGATCAGAGCCTTAATCTCAAATGGATAGGATCGAACTACATGAATTATATTTCGGTTTCAATTATCGTTTACATGGATTCTTGTATTCCGTTCATTTCGATTTTCTACTATCTCAATTTATAAGTCTAGATCTTTTGTATTTTTTTCCACTCATGTCCTTCAAATCATCTTTAGACCTTTATATACAAATCACCAAGAAACTTTCTCCATATCTTCCATTATTTATTGTATCCATTATTTATCGTATTTCTGGCCGCACTTCTAAATGAAGGTCCATAAAGAAAATAATGTTTTTACACTTGCCTTGTATGAAACCTTGATATCATCATTATCATCATATCCAGTGTATTCCGCTCCTAGAAAACTATGATCAAAGTCTGGGGAGGGAAGAATGACGGCAACTCATACCCATAAAGGAAAGTGCAATCAAAGAGTCCTTCGGCTCGAGAAGGGTCTTCCAAGAGAGGAAAACCGTGACAGATCCATATAATTAGCTTATATCTCTAATTGATCACTTTAAACTTGTCAGAAATCACTTTAAAACACTAAATATACATGAGTTAACTCAATAGAGATGGTATCACTATAAAACCGTCTCATATAAGAATTTGTAATCCCTTTATTGTTCTTTCAAGTAGTAGAGCAATAGTTACCATCAACAAAGAAGTGTCATAAATAAGACTGAATGTCTGACACTAACCATTATGTAGCATTTGAGCCTTTGATGGTCCATAGAGAAAACAGTGCCCCTACATTTATTACAACTGATTGGTGAGTATCTGGCTTATAAAGAGTCCATGGGTTACAGGTAGATTTTGACTAGGATATTGAAGATTTGGTTCTATTGAATAACTTGCACCATTTAAGTTCAGATAGATCTTTCTAAATCTCTACATAATTTTGCGAGACGAGGCTGAATTCACACTGTCGTGCTTAGAGTCGCTCTAAGGCCTAAGCTTTAGGATTTTTGAAGTCATAAGTAGGGATTTTTGAATTTTTTGCAGGTGATGGCATATCTGACTCTTGCTGCAGTAGCTGCAGCAATGCAGTCATCTGTTATCGGAAAGTTTGGACAGACAGAACTGCAATGGATGAAGACGTGTGGATTCTACGAAAAGTTCTGTAACCAAATAGCCGAAGGAATTGCAAGTTCGGTGGCTGTTAGTCTCTGCACTGTACTTCTCTCTTGTATCTCGGCTTATAGCCTCTTTCGATTGTATGGCGGGAACAAAAGGAAGATGAACTTAAGCTGGTAGGCTACTAGATTAATGTTGTATACATATATATATACTACATAGAATAAGGAAAATTTTCGCAAAACTATCTTTTATAACAAATCAACAATATGTGGTTGTGTTTTGGATAGTTTTTTCCTTGGTTCTATGTAAAATTTGAGCTATGTATGTGTATATTGGACTTTGAACTTGATATTTTGGGAGAACACAAATATTAGCTTCTTTTGTGAGGTAGTTTACAACCTTGTACTAGTGACTAAAAGCATTTTTAGTTTTTAGTATGAATATGTAATCCTATATTGTCGTGGTAAATTAAGTTTTTGACCTTAATACACTTTTATTGTCTCGTTATCTATTTTCTCATCAGGTTGAACTTAAAGCACTTTCTAGGCTTGGGTATTGAGAAAAATTTGGTAAAAAAAATCAAAATGAATGAAAGTATACAAGCATCGGAATTAACTTATTGATTCACAAATCCGACTCTAATTTTAGAATAGAGCACTATTAATGTGTTGACTTAGTTAGACCAAACAAGTCCACCGTATGTTTTGAAACCTACTACAAAAGGCAATTGATAGAATGTCTTGATATAATACAATAAGAGCCCTTAAATGTGAAAAGCACACTTTGTCATAAAATTATTTGGCATTTTGCTCCCCTCTAGTTTATCTTCTTGTTCGATCAACTACAACGTCAACCCACATTACTCAAACCTTGAACCTATCGAGCCACTAGGAACGAGTAAGACAATCTTACGCAAATTTTTCATTTACTAATTAATCATCCCTTGATAAACCATACATATTATTAAAGCTTTCATAGTAGAATTGGATTACAAAAAAACATAGAGGATATTGTCACCTTCATCTTATGGCAAATTATTTAGCGTGTAAAAACTAACAGCATGAAAACTCAAAAAAAAAATAAAAATTGATAATACAAATTTTAAGGAACCTCAAGACAATGCTTCAAAAAACATGATGATCCATTCTCTTTTCGTATTTGTATTTACTTTCATCCGACTTGCGATAAGGTGCACGAGTAGTGCTATTCTCTAGTCTCAAACTTTTGAAGTGATCAGAACTTCTTGATATCTTCCTACATTCTTGAGTCACTGCATAAACATTTTCATCACACCCTATTTCTCCAAATTCCTACAATGTCAAAATCAACATGGAGAACTATTTAATGAAGGAACAAAATAGCTCTAGGTTATGTTTCTTAATATGATGCTACCATTGTCCAAAAAACATGTCATTACCCCAATGCCAAGTGACATCCATTTAGGTAGGGTTCCAAAAAAGTGCAAATGATTTAATGAGTATTTTACTATGTTCATGATAATCCAAAAAACCAAAAACTATAAATCTTTAACTGCTTCAAGAATAGACAAGATCTCCCTCCCCAAAAAAAGGAATGAAGTAAAGATACTAATGAATTACAATTCATTCAAGAACAAAGGGTGATAAGTACCTTGGATTTCATCTTTGAATAACAAGGTGTCAAGCATGGGTTCACATCGTTCAATAACATGTCATCTGGACTATCAGGTGTACTCGGCTCATCATCACTGAAATCCTGAATCAATTGTTGCATTAACATCACTTGAAAACAATGTCGATTGTCAAAATTAGAGCCAAAGGTCAAGTTGTATCTATCAATTTAAGGTACAATTGTAGGCAAACAAATTCCCAAGTCTAATCCCTTGGATAATTTTGCTAATTGTTTCCTTGTCATCTATGACCTGGGGAAACCAACATATTGAATGAAAGTCAATTAAAACCCCACATCCGGGGATGAAATACATACCAGACAATTAGCGGCCTCTTCTTGAGCATATATCGGTGTTCTCGGTGAGCTATATGTCTTGCCTGTGTACTTCACTGCCTTTACCTGTAACCATAGCAATATCAACCAATAATCAATTACAAGTTCATGTCTAACAAACTTCACGATGTTGAGAATTCATCCAACATAGCGTCGCATACTTGCAATGTGTAAGACATGGAGTTCTAAATCCTTAATTCAGCATTAAGTTTGAACCTTGGAAAACCATACAGTAAACAAGTAATAATCTATAAGCCAAAGGAAGACTTCCTCTTCAAATTCATTTACTGAAGTCAGATTGCCTGGTTTGCATAAAGGCCACTGGGAACACTAAGCACTAAGCACAAGGGCATCAAGTAATAATCTATAAGCCAAACTTCTTCAAATTCATTTACTGGAGTCTGAATGCTTGGTTTGAAGGCCACTAAGTACTAAGCACTAAGCACTAGGACATGAAGAACTCATAGAAATTTTCGTTCACTTGCAATAACTAAAGTCCAACTTTTGAATGGCGTAGTAAAATCTATGAGGACTAGAACAAGTAATTTTCAATAGTGGTGGTAATTGGCTTAAATTTCTTTGAAGTCCTTTTGAAGGTGATGATAATACCTCAGCAATGTCTTCAGAAAGGCACTGTAGCTGACCCGTGAGGGAAGAAATCTGTCTCTGAAGAGTAGGAATGACCTCCCTTGCTTGCTTGAGTTCTGAACCTTGCTTCTTTAACAGGTTTTCTAGTTGCAAGTTCATCTCTTCTGGGAATAAAACGGCACTTTTCAGCGCCTTTATCTCTTCCCTTTGCTTCAAGCATAAATCCTTTAACTTCTCTACCTGTAACAATTGAAGCAAACACATGAACCACAGCTACTGCCGAGCCCAAAAACCAAGTCATCCAACATACAGAACACATTGTAAAGCCTAATAATTTTGTCCACTAACCAAATATCAACATCCAAAGCTTTGCATACAACAATGCCAAATAATGCCAACATATAGGTCAGCTGATTCAACACAACCTAGCCTAATTAGAATTTCCTTCTATCCAAAAAAAAGCTCATCACTTTTCCTTTTTCCAAAATAGTACTATCACTCTAATGACATTCAATTGAACTTCCTTCTAATTTTCCGACATTTAGTTAGGCAAATGGAAACATACGAATTCAGTTATTATGAAGTATACAGTAAACTAGTTAGCAAAAAAATTCATCCTTTTTAAGAGATAGAAACAATTTGATACTAATTTGCAAGTTTCAACCAAGGGAGTACTATAATATCTATGTATGAGAACAATTAAACATGATTAATCAAAGTATAAGCTATCTATGCACCAATAGAACTATTGTGATTATAATACACCAATAGTGAAACAGTTAATCAATTCTTAAACTATCAATATTCAAAATTTTAGACCTCAACTTTAAATACATAAGATGAAACCCCACTATTCATCAATTTATCATGTCAATCCCTAATGCAAACACAAACATGCGAAGTTGTCATATTAATAGTCAACAAACTCTAAAAAATGGAAACATCACGGAGTTCAAGCTTCCTGCTTCCCCCTATACCCAAAACCACTACTATCATTCTATCATGATTCATGATAATACCAGATATTATGCTACCTCCCATCGGTAATAGTTCCTTGTTTGAATCGTACAAAATTAATATTTTCGTAATATCAATTTTTTCATTTTCAATTACGTCCAACTAAAGATTGTAAGGGTGAAATAATGCATTGTATAGCATGAAACCAACAAGTGCAACAGCTATATGAAACTAAACGAAGATTTGAAGAAAGAAAGAAGTGAAAATTACTTCAAGATTGCGTTCCTGGAGCAAAGACTTAAGCTCAGCTATCTCTGCCTCTTGATCTTTATTCAAGCTAAGGAGCTCCCTCTCACTCCTCAGTACCATTGCTAAACTCCTCGTATTCGTCTTCACTTCTGTCAATGCCTTCACCTTCTTCTCACCCGAGCTTGAATTCGACCCTTTACCAAACAACTTCTTCGGAAGATTACTCAAATTTGATCCTTTTCTCGCAGATTTCTTCAAATCCTCTGCAATAAAATCAGCAGGAACAATCAACGGCAATGCTCGATCGCCATTATTAATCGGCAACTTAGTTTTGGAGCTGGAATTCGTTCTCTTCACCATGAATTTCTTAACCATGGAAGCAAAATTTTGCTGATTTTTAACAGAATTAACTTTGACAATTGAATTGGCTTTTGGACCATCATTTTTCAAGAAAGATTTAGAGTTTGAAGAAAATGATTTGAATTCAGCAGAAGATGATGGTGAAGATGTTTGAGAATCGAATGAATTGTAGCGAGACGCAGCTTTGCGGATTCCATAGGAAGACATTTGCGTAGAAAGATTGAAAGATTGTTGAAAAGCGAAAAATGGGTAGAAAATTTAGGGTAACAGAAGATTGAAATTTGAAATTGAATTAGGGAAAACAACAAATAGTACAGTAGTTATGAGAAGTATGTACTCCTAATATTTGAAGAAATTTGAGATTATTTTCTGATGATTTTGGAAGGATTATTAGAGACTTTTTGACATGTAATAGCATTTTGTCGGGTGTTCGTGTTTTTGAACTTCAAATTTTGATAAGCGCGGGATATCATCGTCATACTTGTGTTGATTTTGATATTCATTGGCTGGGCCCACTGACTCGTTTAGTGTCGTGTCATTTTTTAGTTGCCTATTTTATAATTGGGTTTAATTATGAAAATTGTGTCGTGTTGGGATCGTGTTTATTGTGTCTCATGCCAAATTGTAGAAATTTGTTTATAAATTTGAACCTAGTGAATAGATATTTGGCAATTGATCGTTGACTGATTTAACCATTTGATAGTATTGACTTTTTTGTTAGTTGTATAGGTCGGATATTAATAAAATATTTTGTTAATTAGTTGTTGCTTGTTAATTATTAGTAAAAAAAACATAATCAACAAGTCAAAAGTCAATGGTAAAAGATCAAACATGATTTTTTTCATTGGCTTATAAGTCTATCTTTTCAACTAAGCTAACAACCAAATTTGTAGCTGATTAAGAGTCATTAACAAAAAAAATTTATCGTTTGAATATTCAATAAGTCAAAAGTTAAAATTGAAACAAAAAGAATGTAAATTGACAACTAAACATTTACCCAACAAGGCCTAGGAGAAGGAATACACAAGAGGATGGAGTATCTAAGTGTGTGAAAAAAATAGAAAAAAAAAAAAGTTTTTCAAAGAGATTAGGATAAATAATAGTAGTACTCCCTCCGTTTTTTTTGTTTTTCCACCTTACTAAAACGGGTAGTTTCATAAGTTTTTCCACTTTAGAATACTTTTCATTTTTGGAAAGTTTTCATCCCACTTTTACCCCTTAAAACCTCACTTTTCTTATTTCACACTACTATTTAATTATTTCTCTCTCATATTTCCAATACAATCATTACATTACATTATTATTTAATTATTTTTTCTCAAATATTTCCAATACAATCATTACTTCCCATTACTATATAATTAAAATAATACCCAGTACCACCAAAGATTCCATTTTTCTTAATCTTGGTGAAAAACCCAAATAGGAACATCAAAAAGGAATGGAGGGAGTATTAAACTCTTACTTATTTCAAATAATAAATACTCCCTCCAACTCAAAATAATTGTCCATTTTCCTTTTTGTGTCAATTCACTCTATCTGTCCACTTTTTTTTGGCAAAGATTTTTTACCTAAATACCCTATATTCACACAAGTAAAGACTCACTTATATTATTTAAAATATCCCAACTACCACCTTTACAATTATTATAATCACTTAAATACCCCAACTATCACATTTACAATTATTATAATCATTTAAAATACTCCAACTACCATTTTCTTAAAATCCGTGTCCAATCCAAAGTGGACAATTAATTTAAATGGGTGAGAGTATGTATTAAAATCAAAATCACAACCTAAATGAATTGTGTACGACAAATTTGGGTTTGTTTTGAGACCAAGGCACCTAACAATTATTATATTGTCAAATATCCGTTAAACAGGATTGGTATTGTTATATCATTATACTTGTAATTAATACTCCCACCCTTCCTTTTTTATGTTCTTATTTGGGTTTTTCACCAAAATTAAGAAAAATGAAATCTTTTGTGATAGTAGGTATTATTTTAACTATATAGGAGTGGGAAGTAATGATTGTATTGAAAGTATTCTAAAGTAGAAAAACTTATAGAACTACCCGTTTTAGTAAGGTGGAAAAACAAAAAAGAACGAAGGTAGTAATTAATATTGATATATTTCCACTTAATATGTCACAATCAGTTGCAAATAAAAGTATTTTAGAACGGAGATAAGTAGTAGATAGTAAATGTAAAAAGAACTCTGAGCAACAGAAAACAAACAAAAACTGTTGTTATAATGTAATAAAGGAGATATTTAATCATGGGTATAGTAAATGTAAAAAGAATTCTCATCAACAAGAAACAAACAAAAACTGCTCTTAAAATGCAATAAAAAAAAGAAGATATTTAATCATCAGTAGTTTACTAGTCCTTGTATATTTTGAATCAATAGTTAAAAGTACTTTTTTTTTCTATGATCTATACACCATCCCAAAAAAAACTGTTGCTAAAATGAATCAACCCAATTATAATATCCCCCTAAATCAATGAGACTCTGAGTGTATGTACAAAACAAAATTTACTTGCATTCGAGTTTTACACCCAAGAAAAAGGCTTCATCTGAGGCGTTTTTCCAGAGTTCCGTTGCTTGTATTTCCAACTACATTTCCGTCTACACGATCTTTAACTACGGGCTCATCAATTCGACCTCAAAAATGTATGTTTCATCGGAATAGCTCCGACTTGCCATAATGTTCTCAAAACTTATACGGAATGTGGACATAATCGTGTTTGGCTTTGACAGGTGCGTCGAGTCCATCTTCTTCGGCTTCAGCAACTTCTGAAATAGTTGGCATAACACAATCATTCAAGCAAGAGTTTGAAGTTGCGGAGATGTAAGAGAGAATATCAGGCCTTGTCTTTGCGTTCACCCATGAACCGTTGATCCAATCTTTGGCAGTCCGTACATGCGATTTTCCGACTGTCAAATACCTGTTTTCTCCTAAGAACCAAAAAACGCATCACAAATTTAACGTTTAGTCAAAATTAAGAAGTATGCATTGCTGAAGTGAGGGAATGAACTAACTGTAAACAAGATACCGGTTTATCTTTCAAGTAAAAGCTATCATGTCTGAAAGTAGTGGAAACATTTTCAAAAAGGAATGCTGCAAACGAACAACATGCAATTATAAGTTCAAAACTCCCCTTATTGTGATTTTTTTTCTTCAAAAATTCACACCGCATCGGCCACGATTCGCGTTATTACTCTGTTATAGCCGGCCGCGACACCGCAACCGTTTCCGCAAACAAATTCACAACTGCGCTTTTATTCCATGACGTAGACACATTCATAATGTATATTGGTTCCGCTGGACTAGTGAGTACAACAACAATGCTGAAGCCTTGATCCCATAAAACGAGATTGGCTACATGAAACAATAATCTAGTCCCAGTGATCTTTCATAAAGATCCTCCTCTTTCATGCCTTCCTACGTCTTATCAAGTGAAGTTCTATCACTCTTTCCACGACTTCATGGTGTGACTATAAAGTATGAACTAGTGAGTACAAATGTTTATATCCAGATTAGGTTCCGTTACTAAAAGCTATCAAATTGTATTTTGCAGTTTGCTTTTGGTTTCAAACTTCATCAAAACGAAATGTTTACGGAGAATCATCAGTGAACATACAAAGAGTTTGATTCAAATTATTTAGGAAGTGGCGGTGAAGCAACTAAGCGAAGAGGTGGCCGTAAATGGTAGACTACAGGAATAAAGCCAAGGAATAGAGCTTACCCGGAGAGTAAATAAGTAGGTGATCAGGTTCACAAACATTAGTAGCGATGATGACACCTTCCCACCAACCATCACACCACCAAACATCCACCGCTACTCCCACCTCAAGGATGCAGTCACCACAGTCCTTAGGTGGACGTGGACGGGTAGTTAGACGACCAGAGCATCTCAGGCCCAATTTATCTGGAGCTGCCACTTTAGATGAAGTAACCCACTCCTAGAACAAACATATATAAAAATATTTTTAGTCGTTAATGGGAATGGTAATGGAAAGTTAATTTGAATTTTGGTAGAAATATCTCTTGACAAATTTATTGGTCATGCTAATTCTCCTTCAACAATCTCATTTTCTTAACAAAATTCATATCCATGATTGATTCAAAGCAAACGATGAACTAGCCAAATATAGTAGTGTGGGGGCTAGATAAAGAGCTTGTAAATGCATGATATATATGTAAATCTTCAAGATGTACAATTACCTGCAAATTTCCGGATTTATCGGCATCCTCCAGATCACAATATTGAACTTTCAAATTTTTCCGGGAGGTCTCCAAAACCATGCATCTGAACCAACAACCTCGGACACCACTATCTTGACAAAGAAGCTCTATCTCATCATCGATCTTAAATGAAGTAGACGCATCAACGTCATGATGCCTTCCTACATTTGTTCCAAGCTCCACTGTTCTCCCACCAATCCTGATCTTCAGCTTTCGGTCCGATGACACCGCTTTTATCATTTCACTCCCTAATACAGCGGGACAGGTCTCAGCTCTACGCATCTTTTTACTACAACCCCGTACTTTGACATCACCCTTTTGATCTTCATAAAGTCTCTTTCTTTTACGAGCTTTTTTATGAACATTCCCAATAGGTGAGTTTCCTTGCTGACCCTCGCTAAAATTATGGTCCTTGGTCTTCTTAGAGGAAAGATGTTTTATACAAGATAAAGCTGCTTGATTACGATAACCCTGAAGTTTCCTCACAGTAAAAGGTCTGATCTCTTTCTTTTTTAACTGTCTGAAGCAAAAATGTACCCGGCACAAGATAGAATGCGGTAGAATAGACAAACATTGCTCGTAATGTTTGGGAGTTAAGACGTTAGCAGGTCCATTGATACACTCTGCATTAATCCGTTGGACATAAGGTGTTTTAAATACTTCCCGGGGGTGGGCATCCAGCACAGACACTAAACTTAAAATTTCCTGATCAAGATAGAACCACCGCACTTTTACTTTCTTTTGCCCCTTTTTATCGTCGTACATATCTTCTAAGTAACCGAGGTAACGATTTCCTTCTGAAGACATGATGAACACGAAGGAATGCACCTGCGGAAATGATGGGTTAAGTGAAAAGATCGCAAATGTTACTGCAGGACGATATTATAAGAGGTAGATTCTTACAGATATGATTAACCCTGCTCGGTTCAAAGATGGGTAATGCATAAGTTGTTTGGAACAAGTCCAACCTTTTCCGTTCCACACGATACTGGTATTTTCAGGCTTCAACTTCCTGGGAAGCTGAACAAGAAAATAAGCGAACTCAGCAATAGTCGATAAGAAGGAAAACCTCATCAAAAATAGGGCATATACGTACCATTACAGGGGAATGAGATATCAAAAGATTGTTTGATTTACGAACGCAATACGGAAACGGCTGCACAATACCAGCATCTGATAATTATGAAAAACATCAAAATTTCTTATTAGCATCGCTAGCAATCATCATAGTAGTAGAAATCACAAACATACTTTATGTAGAAAATCAAACACTAGAGGAAAATCAAGCTCAATGTTATAGATTATGTCTAAAATAGATAGATTATCTCTAAAAATATAGAACAAAAGTTTAAGGAGATACAAAACTTATTCTCCGTGATTAATCTAACGAAATCACATATCCAGTGTATATTCTATTATGGAAAGACTTAATAGATATGATATTAATATTACAATTCCGTTAATAGCTTTAGAGACCATAATCTTGCGAATATATTATAAACAACATTTAAGAAGGTCCCGGAAGTTACTATTGCATACATCACGTAAAATTTATCTTTCTTATGATCTTGTTTTGATTGTTTCCAAAGGGAGGATGGTTACAAGACATATCAGATAGAAATGTCTTAACCTCTTTTGTTCAAGCAATATTATCAACATCATTTACATACTTCCATTTTAAGAAACTAAAGAGATTTTGACACATAAAAGGTCTTCCATTATACAAGAAAGAGTAACTTATGAACACAAAACATTAATACAGATCGCCACGTTTTATCTATACCCTCTCAAGTCACGAACACCCAACCACATTAGTATAATGCGGCACATCAGTTGAAATCTCTAAGCTTAACGGCATCCAAAACTGCAAGCTTCTTTTAAGGTAAATATAGACAGTTGTTGTTAGTCCAGTGTAACATGATATGCCAGTTAGTTCGCTTTTTGAAATCGCAATTCACTGAAAATGACACTAAAATACATCAAAACCGACCACAATTCGCGTTTTTTGATTCGCGATTCGCAAGGATATTAGTGAATCATGTGACACTCGTTACCATCATTCATCAGAATTGCACAAGATATTCATACTAAACTGATGTTATCCTCGTTAATATCGACATTTTCCTCTCAACTTACAGAAAAATCAAGGTCCAACAACAGTTTTTAGAATCAAAAAGCATCCGTTAAATAGGAGTAGATAAGCATAAGACTCACCACAACGCGATTTTTGCTGCTTCGAGACTACCTCAGAGAGCCAATCTATGACTTCTCGTCGAGTCCGCCATTTGGTGGCAGTAATAACATTAGTAAAGGAGGCATAATCATTAATAAATCCTTCAGAAACAACATATAACATATGTCTAATACTCCTTTCAGTACCTTCAACAGCCAGCACAGAATCCCCCATTGAATCAATAAGGTAATAATGAACTTTACGATTACCTTTTTCCTTCGAAATAATCCGTTCCTCCCATGACACAAATCTCTTTTCATCCATCGATATCCTGGTTGCAAAAAATCCCACAATGTTTATACACTGTAACAAAATTAAGATCAATTTTGATGGGCATATAGAATATAGTCAAACAATCCATAGGAGTTTCAGCAAGCTCCATAAAGTGAGTGAGGGTACATTTGTTAGGCCTGACAATTCTTCACATGATGGCCCCATGGACCCACTTGTGTAGACACACTCATGGGGTGGGTTCGGGCCCACAAACCCTTGAGTGTGTCCACACAAATGGGCCAATGGGGCGATCATGTGACGAATTTTCACAACCTAACAACATTAAGGTGTCATTACATCTTGATGTTCTAGCTTTTGTTCTTGCATAGTTTCCTTTGGATGTCAATATTCACAACAATTTTGATGGGCATTCATCATTTACTAAACAAAATACAAAAAAATGGGGAAACATATCGAATATAGATAACAATCCTTAATATACATTCAATTATACGTAAAACCCAGAAATTGAATCATCAAGAAAAACAAACAAAACCCAGAACTTCTAATGGGTATAATCAACAAAACAAAATATGGGGAAATGGGGAAACATTGATTAGAATCAAACAACCCATATGATTACAATGCAATCACAATTAAAACCTAAATGTTAACCGAATTTCCTTATAACATTTGAACATCTAAAAAAGAAAAGAGAAAGAAAATCACCTGTTGTATGGGTAATGGGGGATAATTCAAAAGGGAATATATTAAATTACGGGGAAGATTGAAGAGGAAAATCAAAAATGATTGATGATCATCAACAAAAATTGAAAATTTAATTGTTGGGGAGAGTGGAAATTGGAAAATGGAAAGTGGAAAGTGATACTAAGAGTGGGGATGGAAAGGGTTTTTGATTGGGTTGTCTCTGTGTTGGGGACAACTGTAGAAGGCTGCTGGTCGTTGCGGTTGAAGGTTTTAAACTCTAAACCTCTCTAATTAACTCGAATTACTCCCGCTATGAAAAAATCTGTATGACTTCTTTCCCGCATGGCATTCAAACCAGGCGAATCTTGATTTAATATAATCACCAGGTGATCTTATAAAAAAAAAAAACTCGAATTACTCATAATTCATTATTAATTAACTCAACCCCACTCTATCATAAAGTAAATTTTATGTGACAAATGCATATAGTTAACTCATTTTTTTAATTGGCCATTTTAATTTTATGAGTGACTAGTATAAAAACTCGTACATTATACTATTACTATAAGTTGTTACTTGTTAGTATAAAAGTATATAAATTAAAATTTTAAATAAGGATGTTATAAAATTATAGTCCCTTTTATTTATCAAATGTGTCTCATTTGATTTTTTAGCATTTTTTAGGTGGTCAAATGGGACTACATGTGAAAAAGAAAAGTGTAGTATTTTTAAATTTTAATAAGGGTAAAATGGGGTTAATAGGTGTAAAGGTGTGAAAAAATTAAGTTTGGTAGGGAAAAATTGGTAAATTTAATATTTTCAAAATAGAAATGAGACAATTAAGATGACTTAAACAAATAAGAAAATGAGACAATTAGAGTGGATAGGAGGGGGTAATATTTCTTAAGAAATATATTCAAAAAAATCTATTTTCAAAAGCTTTAATTAATTTTGTGCAACTTGTATAGGCCCGTCTTACGGTGAGACGGTCTCATACAAAATTTGCTATTCTAATTTCTACACACTATATTTTGTTTTTTTAAGAGGGGCCCACTTAACAAAGATAACAAGATATGGCACATCACACCACAAAGATGAGGCACTCCTTGATTCCTTCCACTAATACCATTACCAATTGCTATACAATCTCCCCCAAACTTCAATCTACTCCAAACAAATCAATGAAGACTATTTTATTGAAATCTCAACTTTTACTCCATTCCCTTCCACTTAAACAACCCATAACTAAAACCCTAATCCCAAATTCTTCATCCTTCCATTTCCCAAATCCCATTTATCATCCATCAAAAACCCAACAATGGGTAACAAAATCCCACCAAGAACAACAAATAACTGTTAGTGTTACATCATCTGATCCATCATCAGGTGATGATGATCATCAAGAGTTGAGAAAGAGGAGTTTACAGGTGATAACAGGGGCTGCTTCAATTGGGCTTCTAATGCTGTTAATGGGCCAAGATAAGGCATGGGCTTTAGGCCCAGAAGGGCCATTAATGGAGGAATTCTGGGAGAATGTTAGAAGATATGCATTGTATGCTCTTACTGTTAGTACTGGGGCTGTTTATACACTTTTTCAGCCTATAATTGAGCTGCTTAAGAATCCCATTTCTGCTCTTCTTATTGTCATTATATTTGTGGGTTCTTTTTTTATTGTTTCTCAGATTCTTTCTGCTATGGTTGGGGTTTCTGAGTTTGCATATGAATATGCTTATTAGGGTAGATTGAGAGAAAAAAAGAGTCTGAATTTTATTCGAAAAAGTGTTACTTACTCCAACTCACACGAGTTTATTACTATTACTAGATTCTTGTTCATTTATAGAACTTTTACTATAAGTTTTGTATGCAAATTTTAATACTTTTATCTAATTAGGATCTATTTTATGAGTAATAATAATAATAATTAATTTTTAGTAGAGTTGATGAATTGAGTCCAATCAAGTTATTATATATGGTGGTGTATACCATTCAATGTTGGTGTTCATTTTTTTTACTCTTGATTGATAATCCTATGTATTAGGATGCTTAAAACATAATTTTGAATCTCATTCACCTTTCTATTATTGAGGCTTACCTTATATTTAGAGAGATTCAGAACCAAATATTAATTTGTCAATTACTAAATATATGTTATTACTTTCTTATTACTGCAAACCTTTAACTATTAAATATTAAAGTATTGTATTTTAAAATTTTTTGGATGGGTCTACAACATAGACCCTTTTGCCCTTATAGGGCCGGCCCAACCTATTTTAAAATGTTGATGAATTTAGGAGTCGTTTGGTTGACGTAGGAATTAAATTTCTATGGGAAGTTGTTTGTTTGACAATAGGTATTTTCATTTCCTTGGAAGTAATTCATGGGAATTGTTAATGACCAAGGGGGTATATGGTAATCTAATTCCTATGTCTCATAGGAATTAACTTCCCTTGGATTTTATAATTCCTAGGAATTTTAGATTTTTTGGCAACCAAACAAATTAGCATAATACTATTTCCTAGGAACTTAAAATTTCAAGGGTAATAGTGGATAACCAAACAAGCCCTTAGTATAATATTAGTATGTTTTATGGAGTCAGCCGGTCAGATGTAGTGAGAGATCATACAAACTAGAGAGGAATGAAGGGAGGGTGATTGTAAGCTGAGACGATTTTACATTACTAGTTTAATTAGGATTATACAAGTACAATGCACGTTGTAGGTTTACTTTTAGTTTTATAAATTGTTTTGGCTAATAACATGTAGGACCATTTACAAAATTCAACAAAATTCTCATATGAAATCTTTCACCATTGCATGATAAGTCATGATAATTCTTATAAAGCTAAAACAAAATTATTAATATTAGTATGAATATAAATTTGTAGAGTCTATGTCAATATCAAGTATTCAATTACAATTAAAACCACTTTAAATAAAACTCTTCATTGACAATTTAGATTGCATTAGGTAAGATGAAGAGATGAGTTCCAAAACAACAATCTAACACTATTAGAGTGACATTTGGCAAAGTGGTTTTAAAATAGTGACACTTGTTACAATTGTTCCTAAATTAGTATATTTATTATGATGATGTGACCCAAATACTATTTTCAAGTGTGCATACTATTTAAATCGACATTCTTTTCTGTTATACGTTAGACACTTACACTATAGTTCTATCAAATTATAAATGATTTAGAGTATATCCCAACCCCTAAAATATGTTATAAAAGTATTTTCTATTGTTCTACTAAATAAAAATACTGATATTTTTTAGTTGGTATAATCATAAACACTATCTGAAATTCACAATACACTCACAATCAAACAAAATTCTGGTTAACTTAATTAACCATTTCTAGTACAAATATTGTTCTTGATTACACATATGATATGATGCGTATTATAGGAAAATACCATCAACGTTTATAAACTAAATGCACAAGAATTTACAAACTACTTCCTCCAACTCAATTCAATTGTCTCATTTGAGTTGGACACGGATATTAAGAGTGGGCTGGGGTCCACCAAAAAGGTGATAGTTGGGTATTTTAATTGATTAAATTAATTGTAAAGGTGGGTAGTTGGGTATTGGTCATTGGAAAAGTGGGGGTATTTTGATAAAAAAAGATAGACAAAAAAAAACGGAAAAATTAAGTGAATTGCCCAAATAAAGAAAAGGGACAGTTGAAATGAGTTGGAGGGAGTATTACCCACACTCAAAAACTCATATCCGACATGAAATTCATGTCCGAGACTCCAATTCAACTTACATTACAAAAAAAGTACAATAATTTTGGTCTAAATATAGTGTCAAAATGTTGTACATGTCCAAGCGTAAATAAAGCACCCGACACAGATACTTGATACTTGAGGTAAAGTAAAGAGTCCGAGTCGGGGCATATAACAAAGTTTAGAAGCAATCAACAGAGGAAATAGATAAAGGGTAACTAAAACTATTGGCATACTGAAAAGACAAGCTTTCCCCAGCAGCTAAAGGATCACCATCGTTAACAAGACAATCATCATAAGAAAGTCTCCTAAAAACGTTGGGATCAACGAGCCTAGCAGAGCTAAACCACCCACAACTGACATGGATGTTACCGATGTTGCAGCCTTCTACATTGGCGTTGAGTATTTGTACTGTAAATGTTGGGATTCCGTTTGGTAATGGTGTGCTTGGGCCTTGGTATATGTCTATGTCGTCCGATGAACATGATGTTGTTGATGATGATGGTGATCCTGTTTCTGGACTATCGTCTGATCCATAATCTGTCAACACACGTATATTTATGGAAAAATTGACATTAATAGTTCAACCTTTCACTCGTCTATGAATAATCCCAACTTTGAATAATCCAACATTTGTAAAAAATTTGCCCACAATATACCCTATTACTAATAATAGGTAATAATAGGGTATGTTGTTAGCAAACTAAAATAAAGGTTGGATTATTGACAGCGAACTAAGGACAAACATTGGATTATTAAAAAATAATCAAAAGGTTAGATTATTCACAGCGAATGAGCAAAAGGTTGGATTATTAATGTCAATTTTTCCTATATTTATTTACTCCCTTGTTCCGTTTTATTTGTCCACTTTACTTTTTTTTCACGTATTTTAATGTAAATTTTGAGTCTCGATGTCTCATAGTACCCATAATAGAAAATTGTAAAAATCATATATTAAAATTCTTTACATCAAGATGAATCTAAGAAGATCCCACATTAATATGTTTTGTCTTGAATATATACTTTAAAAATCAAATTTAAATTTCTCTTTCATAAAGTGGAAAAACTTAATGTGGAAAAACAAAAAGAAACCCAGGGAGTAATACTTACTCCGTTTCAAAATATAAAAAGGAAAATTCCACATGGTAGCATCGAATTTTAATGAAACGTCAGTGGCAGCACTTTTGTAAAATCTATCTATCTATACTATATACTAAAACAAAACACACCTGACATAAGCAACTCAAAAAATTGATGAGTTGTCATCTTCTTATGAGATTGATGATGTCATTGAATAAGGATAACTATGGGAATATTAAATGTTAAGGATGTTTAATATAAGATGATTTGACCATCATTAAAAACTTTAGTTTGGGACTATAACATATACGAAGTACTATTAAAATTTGAAAAACAATGTATTAGATAGTAGTATGTAATAATGATGCACAAATTATAATCTTTGATTTTTAATTTACAAAGCATCATTAAATTATATTTATTTTAGAAAAACATTTATTTCTTTACAAATTAATTATATTATTTATGATTATACTTTTAAAAAAAGTTCACTAAAATGCTAATTATATTATAGATACAATTTACAATGACCCACTACTTTATCATTTTTATAATGATAATTATAAAAAACAGTTTGAATCTTAATTTTCATGAATGTAATAAAATGTGTATTAAAAAATAATTAAAATTAATGTAATATTAAGTCGGACCTATTTAATTTATTTGTTTTTTACATCAAAATGAAAAAAACCGGATACGGGCCGGGTTGGGCTCTAACAAAGGCGGGTCGGGCCGGGCTAGACCTTGCAAAATAGAAAATAAGCTTTAAATGGGTTGGGCCTATAAGGCCCAACCCGACCCGATCCGACCCATTTATTTTATTGAATATACAAATACATGTCAGAATCTTAAAATAATACTCGCTCCTATGCAGCTAAAATGGGACATTTGACTTTTCACGGATTTTAAGGTGAGTCAAAATGGGTCCCTTTGAACAAGAGAGAGAGTGATATTATGGGTTTTAATAAATTGATTAGTGAATTAATGATTCCCTAACAAAATTGGAAGAACAAGCTAAATTGACCATTAATCAAACACAAAAACAAAGCATAAAAAGATAAATTGAATTATAAAGCTTTCATACTTCAATCTACATTCAAAATCAAACCCAGAAATCAAACCAGAAAATCAAAATCAAACCAATTTTATCAAACTTCAATTTTATCAGAAAATCAAAGAAGACCAAGTTCACAAAATCAAACCAGAAAACAAAGAAGGAGACCAAGTTCACAAAATCAAACCCAGATCAAAAATTACCCAATTTTATCAGAAATCCAACACGGCCAAATCACAAAATCTCATAAATGAATCAATAAAACAAAGAAAACAAAACATTCTCAAAAAAAAAAGAGTAAGAAAACAAACCAGAAGGAGACATGATATGCTTGGGTCGTAGTAAACGCCATTTTCAATGATTAAAGTTCAGTGGGTTGTAGTAGAAGGAGACCAAGATGATAAAATTGACGGCAAAGACGAAGAAAAACCATTTTCAGCATACATATAATGCCCAGATCTGAGTGATTAAACCATTTTCAGTTGTAGAAGGAGACCAAGATGATAAAATTGACGGATAGCATAGGTTTCTTGAGAGAGAGGATGAAGATGAAGAAAAACCATTTTCAGTGATTAAAGTTCAGTGGGTTGTAGTAGAAATACAAACAAAGAGGAAGAAAAACCCGGAACTGAGTTTGAAGAACAATGGTGAATGTTCTTGAGAGAGAATGAAGATTAAAAATTAGATAATTCTGAAACTAGATGGAGGGAAATGGGAAAGGGTAGGGTTTAATTAGGTAGTTTAATTAATTGTTTAGAGAAAAATTAGATAATTTTATTAAGGTTAAAAAGTAAATGGGTAAAGTAAATAAGGGTATAACGGTAAAAAATCCATGCCAAAAATGGAAATGGGATATTTTAAATGACTTGACTCAAAATAGAAATGGGACATTTTGGTTGAATAGGAGGGAGTAATAATAATAATAATAATAAATATTTTGGCTAATGTTGGGTTGGCTAGTATTTGTATTGTACAGTGTGCATTGTGCATTGTGCATTGTGCAGTGACTACTCCGCCAATGTCTTGAAAAAATTTCTAGATCCAGTTTTGTGTAGTAAAATGTTAGATCAAGGCCCATTCAAAACTCTTATTTTTTAATTTTTATAAGTTAAATCTTAAACCCAACCCTTTTCAACCCTCTCCATATACAAATCCTTACAATTATGGGCTGGATCAAGGGCTCCAATGAGAATCCAACCCATTGCACAGGCCTAATTGTGAATCCTACTGACTTATGTGGAGGACAATATACTAATCAACTCATCTAGGATATGAAGTATTTGTTGGATACTAATCCACTAGTGATCCTACATGTATAATTAGAGAGATGTTGACTAACATACATTCTTTGATACTTAATGCACTACTCTTTTTAATACCAATTGGTTTTAGTATGGAACCTTATCGAGTTTGTTTGCAATTAACCTTCCTCTCTTGCGGGTCTTATTTTGTAAAAGCTCAATAACAAATTCATGAACATATACATACATTACTTGGTTTTATTTTGGATTTAAGTGATGTCAACTGACCTCAATAACTACACACTGGACCAACTATGGTCCTTAAGGAAACAACTAAACGAAAATTAGAGTCATTTAAGTTAGAAGTGTTGATACAAAATAATCAATTCAACCAAAAATTTATACTGATGATTATAACTCTATGGAAATATGGATATATTCAACGATACTGTCTCCTCACATAAGAGCTCTTTAAACTCGAGATCTTAATAAAAATTCCGAATTAAATAAAAGCTAAATTATATATTTATACTAGTTGATAGTAATTAATACAGTGTATAAAGTGTTGTAAACTCAATCTGAGTAGCTATTAAAAGCATGAGTAGCAGAATTACTCTACGATTGCATGTAAGTCTACAGTCTAATAATACTGAGGCCTTTCTGTAAAATTAACACTTGGACAATATTCACTAACCCATAACATCAGATTTTCCAGTGTATTAATTAGGATGAGAATGTTTGGATAATTTTTGGGTATTAGGGCGATAATATTAATTAATTTTCAAATTAATTATTTAAAAGAGATTTTCCATAGGATTGGGAATAGTGCATATTTTATCCTCAAGATATTGAGAATAATTATGCTCTTATTATATTTAAAATAAGTATAGTATTTTTTAAATTGAATTCAATTTTTATCTATTTCCCTCAGCAAAAAGGCTGTGTTTATTCAAATTTTGACCTAAGAAAAAAAGATTAAAAACAATGTAGGGATTAGAAAATAATAAATATTATTATTGGTAAAATCCTTATTTGTGAGGAGATGGTACGATTTGTTTTTCATACGGGCTAAGTTGAAAGAGAGGAGGGTTATTAGAGCTTAGAAGAAAGAAATAGCAAGATTTAAAATTATGATCTTATCCGAAAAAAGTAATATATGTAACATATTCATACATGATCCGATTCTTTGAATGGTGTAAATCATTAACAGTCGGTCTCTTGAGAGGCCGTCTCTCAGAGAGACACCCCTTCGGCCCAACCAATTAAAGCTTATTTTTACTCTTACTCTATATTTTCTTTTATGGGCAAATCTAATTAGAGATGATTTCTTAAAAAGACAGTCTCTCTCAAGAATTTGTGAATTATTAATATTAATTTCTAATAGATTATAATTAAATGGAATTCTTTGTGGCTAGCAAAACTAACATTAATTAACTCACCATATATTGCTATTCTAGTATTTGTATGTCATAAGTATAACATCGGCTTGAATATTCTTAAGATCTTGTGCATCAAAACCTTAAACATGATCTTTAGACATAACTAGTTTATAAAATCTAAATATAAAAAACAATCTACATTTAAAAAAAATTCAATACAAAAGAAAAAAAAAACAATCAGTTGAGGTATTGGTCATTTTGCTTATGCTTTAAAATCTATCACCTATAACTATTTAACAAAAGCTGACCTACTAATTTGATATGAATTTAATTTGGAATCAGTGGGTTTACATTGAGATTTTTGACCACTTGATTAAATGGATTGATCCGACTTGATTAGTTTGGTAAATGGATTAGATTAAGGTTAAATTTTTAACTAGATACAAACTTGTATAACTCTTTTAATTAAACGAGTTTATTTCAAATTAAATTTTTAACCAGATACAAACTTGATTTATTTAATATTTTTCTATTTTTTCATAATTAAAAAAACAAATTATATACAAAAGGTTAAAAATTAAGGGGAAAAAATATAGTCAATGTTAAAAATGCTACAATAAAAATAAAAATCTCTAAATGGGTTAAGTAAGTTTAAAATCAGATCGACTTGATCTATAACAGATCATTTAAGAGTTGTAATCTTTGAACCAATTAACTAAATGGATTAGGTTTGAGTCAGGGGATTTTTAACTTGTTTATATATATATATATGATCAGAACCCCGTCCCTACCCAACATGGTCTGTTTGATATGTCCAGTCTGAGAAAAAAAGAGAACTAAATAAAAATCGAACATAAAACCTCATCTAATAAAAACAATACATATAATACTCTCCAACTGTAACAAAATCCGATTGTATTACGATATTGGAACAAGGATATACTATATGGGAAATAGGGAGAGATAAGAAGAGACGATGCGTTATATTATTATATACCTGAAAGAGAAAGTAGAGACAAATTGCTAAAAATTAGCAAGTAAAGTATGTAAACTTGAAGTTGAAAGTGATAGCTTTGCTCTATGCCACTTGCTCTCATGGTCTTCAATCTTGACTCTTCACTCTTGAGCCATCAAGTATTTAGTATATATACATATATATATATATATATATATAAATATATGGGCTTTTTTTACATTCTTTGGCTTAAGTTAATCGAAAAATTGACATTAATAATTCAATCTTTCACCTATCTGTTATGAATAGGGGTGAAAGTTTGGTTTTTGGTTTGAATTCAATACAAATCCAATTCAAATCGAATAAAATTCGGTTTTGATATTTTCAGTCCAAATCCAAATCATATTATTTATAATCCAAATTGAACCGAATCGAATTTTAAAATACCAATCCAAATTGAACCGAATAGACCGAATGACACCGATTTGTATCGTTTGCACTGAAAGTCAAATTTACATGTATCGTTTCAAACTTATTCTTTCTAAATCTCCTAAATAAATATTAATAATTTTAGGTAATAATAGGGTATGTTGTCAGCAAACTAAAACAAATATTGGATATTCATAGCAAACTAAGAGCAAATATTAGATTATTAGAAAATAATTTAAAGGTAGGATTATTCAAAGCGGACAAGCAAAAAATTGGATTATTATTGTCAATTTTTACTAAATTAATTGCTATATTTTTTACGCTTTCTTCATTGTTTTGATCCATAATATTTATTTAGTTGCATATAATTATAATTAAATTAAATCTCAAATAATTATAATTTTTAAAAACAATATTTGAAGATAAATAGTTTTTTGAAATTAAGTGTAATGGAGATTGGATTACCAAATGGCAATAGATTACTAAGCGAACTTGGACGAATTATAGGACCAAATGAACAAAGTTGGTAAAATGTTATAGGAGCATTACTCTTTAGTACTATTCTTTTATTTTAAGGGACTTAATATAATTCTTTCATAAAAATATCATACCACGTATACAATAGAGGACAATCCATATAACAATTTTAATTAAATAAAATCTTATATAGAAAAAATCACGATTATTATAAAGAAAATCTAACATTGAATCATTTCCTTTAGCTATCACATCATTATTTGATACAACTTCTTTTGAGGGGTCATTTGATCTGGTGTGGCATTGATACAGAGATAAGCTTGATACCATTGATTATATTAACAGACTTGACACACGTGATACTGTCATATACCTTTTTACCATCGAATTGATAATAAGACTCCAAACTCTCACCATGAGAGACTTTAAAATCCAATATATGAGTAGATTGAATCTAATAAATGCATATCATAACTCAATAATATAGAGAAATAAAATTTATTTTTGTAACTAAAAAGAAAAAAAGCAAAAATAAAGAGATTTTGGACCACTTAATTATTATTTTTTTGAATAAACTTAATTATTTGTCCTAGTTTATGTGTGACTTACTTTTAATATAGTCACTTTATTTCATATATTCTTTTTCTTGCTTCTTGATATCTCATTATTTATTCATTATACATAAGCCCTTTCCTTAGTCTAATACTCCCTCCGTTCCCTATTGATGTTCCCATTGGGAATATTCACGGAAATTAAGAAAAGTGGAATCTTTTAGATAGTAAAGATATTATTTTATTGAATAATAAATTTGATGGAGGAAAAGTGGGGACCACAAATATTTAAAAAGTATTTAAAGAAAGTTAGTAGAAAAAATATGGGGACCACAACTAATTATAAAATATTTTTATAAAGTTAGTGGGAAACATGTGGAGACTATAAGGAATATAAAAATGTTAAAATGGAGTTAGTGGAAGATATGTGGGGACCATAATCATTATTAAAATATTAAAATGAGGATGAGTGAGATTATTTTTGTCCAAAATTTGTGATATAAATGGAAAGATTCATTATAGGAACAACAATTGAAACATCCCAAAATGAAAAGTGGGAACTTCTTTAAGGAACAGAGGGAGTAATACTTTATATGCCAAAATAAATATAAAGTAAGGACATTTTAAAATTTATGTTATAGTTATTTTTCTGTGTAACGTAGTTATTTTTACAATTATATGTTTTTGGTTCAATTGTAACCATAATATTTTTTTTTATTTTAGTGAAATTAAAGGTGTAGAGTTCTTCTTATACTTTTCATTTTCAACAATCCTCTCATTGGATCCCTCCATCCCTCCCTAATGGCTCATCATCATTATCATCATCATCCTACCTAGCGAATCCCGCTCATAGAAAACTATGGACAGGGTCTGGGGAGGGAAGGACGGGGGCAACTCATACCCATGAAGGAGAGCGAGACCAAAAAGGAGTCCCCGGCTCAAAAAAAACTAAGCGACGCCCCTGCTACGTGTATATAAAAACGTAAAGATACCAAAAAAACATAAAAACAATAAAAACAAAAGGGAAACGGTGCAACAACAACCACAAAACTTAAAGCAATTAAAACAGCGAGAAAACAGGCCCCCAAAAGAAACTCTAAAAGAAAACACTAGTCTAAAACATGGATAAGACGCCTCCAACTACCCCTATCCCTAGACAGGTCTGTAGAGAGGTTTAACTTATGCAGGTCAGCCTTTATTTGCTCCATTCAAGATCTCCTAGGCCTTTCTCGACTCCTCTTATCCTCTACTATGATGCTTTCAGCCCTTCTCACAGGGGCGTCGAAAGAGTATTACCCCTATCCCTCCCCAATGGCTAATATATACAAATATTTATAGCATTACAGTCTATATAAGAGTATTACCACTAGAGGTGTTCATTTGGGTCATCGGGTCGATTTCGGATCAGATGTTTTGAGTCGGTTTAAAATCGGATCTTTGTGTCCACATTGTTTTTTATGTTATTCTAAATTCACTTTGAAGTCGGATCAAGTCGGGTGCGATTATAAAGTCGGGTAAATATCGAATCATCGAATCTGTTTTGTACGCCTCTAATTACAACTAGAAATTAGTGTAATTAATACACTTATCCGACAAGGCGACAACAGCTCTTCAAGTGCTAAAGGGATATTTATATTAGATAAAGACAAGTCATCATATATACAATTAACGTTTTTAATCGGTATTAATTAGTGTTAATTAAAACAAATTTCACTACTAATTAATTTTCATTAAATGTGTTATGTTATTGTCATTGTGATAAAAGTTCTCATTTTTAATTATTTGTTTTTAATTTTTCATCGCAATTTCCTATTACTACTTAATTACAGATGATAAAATTGGTGGATGGATGCGATTACCCACATCCTTATTCACTTAAAATTTTCATGCCAACAACTTACCAATCACCTCATTATCATCATACCCGGTGTATTCAGTTCATATGAACTGTAATTAGAGTCTGGGGAGAAAAAGCGACAACTCATATCCATAAAGGAGTATGCGGCTAAAAAGTTCCTCGGTTCAAGAGAAAGATCCACAGATGGCGGATAAAATTTTAATTACCCATAGTTGCCTATCTTGATATGCATTTAAAGTTATCTTCACTCGTAATAGCCAAGTGGGTAAACACTTTCACTAGTAATAGCCAAGTGGGTAAACCCACGTTATAAAGAGTTGTTTATCCGATGGATAGATGTACTCAAGCCTACTAGCATTTAGCCGTGCCAAAGGTGACCTGCAGTCCAGATTAATGAGCAACCAAGCCAGGCAGCTTTTATGCATGCATGCGCGCAGTTCACCCTCTTCCTTTACGTTGCGTTTGGGAACGTTCATTTCATTTCGAATTGTAGATTTCAATTATGGATTCATTAGTTAAGAATTTGAGAATGACAAAGTTTGAGAAGTCATTTTCAAATTCTCATTTTTAACCACTTTTATAACATAGAGGATTTGACTCAAATCCAAATTTGAAAATTTTTGATTTGCAAAACAATAAATTTAAACCAATTCAAAATTTCCAAATGAAATCCTTATTCCCAAACATAGCGTTACTTAATTCGATCTTATTGTCTTTTTAAGCCACTTGTTTTCACTATTATATGCTATGAAACCATCGGTTGGGCGTTGCTTAATTACTCAGAATTAATTATCTCTTGGAATTTAATTTAATTAACTTTAACTCAATGTACATTTAGTTACAACAATCAAATAATTTTTTCTAAACATCTCTATAACATCTGACTTATAAGCTAATACATTCAGCTAATCAAACCAGTTAAAAATTCCAACCAATACTCATTTGTAAACAGATCCTAAATAAATATAGCAATATGAACTACATATATATATGAATTAAGCATAAGTGATTATAAAACTATGATTATATATTTGTCTAAAGTAGATATATCTTTGTCTTCACAATTATTTTAGTTATAAAACTACTTCCTATGGTTTTGATAATTGCTACGCTTTTGTTTTTCACGCTATCCAATGCACAATTTAATCTTTAATTTCATATGATAAAAAGTCAAAAAAAGTTAATTTTATGAAAATATGCATTAAAACGGCGAATCAAACAAAATCTCATTTGACTATATGCTTTATATTATTGGAAAAATATATACCAAATAAAAATAGTTGTTGAACAGTAATTGCTACAGAAATTATAACTATTAAAATTCGAAGCAAGTATGATTATAAAATCATATCAAGCATTTACACATACACTAATACACCTCTCATTTAGCAAATATACTTTACACAAGAAAATGGGGTTGATGAACACAAGAAATCACAATATAGACAAGTAACCTAAACCTAATGTACTCACAATAACACAATATAATAGACCTACTCTAAGATGGTATCAACCGATGGCCGCCACCTATATTTCACTCTTCTATCTTTCTCCCTAAACCTCTTACCAAACTGCACACCATTTATTCTCGAAGCTTCTAGCTCCTTCATATTCTTAAACAACTCTTCTAATTGTTTCTTTCTTACCACAATCTTCACGATTCTACGATTAGAAACATCATCCACCAAAATCATTGGAGGAATTGGGCTAATGGGGTTATTATCCGCCTTGCCTCTGATTAGAGGCAAGGCGGAACTAACAGGAACAGGAAAAACTTTAGCACAATGCTTAAGTTTCTTAAATTCCCGGTTCCTGTTAGAACGAGGGGCCCTATCGCCTTTTTCCAATTTAGCGACAAAATGGCGAGGATATGAGCCGTGGCCCTTTTCCTTTTTATTAGTGGACAATACAACTTGAATGCAGTTTCCCATTGTGATTTTTAGCTGAAAATTATTGATTTTGGAAAGAAAATATCAACAACATTATATAGAGTTTGGTGTTAGTTTACAACGTTACAGTTTTGTGTGGCATCAGGGTAACGTGCAGTCGTGCAGACCATATATTGTTTAGTACTTCTATATCAAGGTTTTAAATTAAACATTATACAAAGTGATAAGTTCACATCAATTATGTCGGCTTGCACGTTTGGATTATAAGCTAGTCCTAGGAGTCAACACTAGCTCTTATTAGAGGTGTTCAAAACAGCTGGTATTTACTCAATTGATTTTATAATTGAATCTGATTTTGACTTGAATTTAAAATAGATTTAAAATTATGTGAAAAACAATATGGACTCATGATTCAATTGTGAACTGACCCAAAACATCTAATTCGAAATCAATTCGATAACCCGAGGGAAAAATGCAAATATGCTCTAACAAAGTTATTTTGAGATTATTATTCAAAAAAAAAAAGTTATTTTGAGATTAAAAAATTAATGTATGTGGAGGGGATAATAGAAAATTATTTGACTTTCAATTTTCAAGAAACCTGAAAAGTGCTCATGAATATTATACAAACAAAAAAAGAGGATAGCAGGACAAAGGTCATTTTCATTTTCGAGAGTTACAAAGAAAGGTCAAATAGGTGTAGAAATGCATTGCAAACAAGCAAAGGCGGTTCAAATAGATGGCTAAAATATCAATTGTTTATTCTTTTGAATTTGCTATTAACGACATTGGTCAGATCAGTAATTTGATTGTTGGGAGATCAAGGCAAAAAAAAAAAAATTGTGTTGAATTTGCTATTAAATAGATGACATATCACCATAATGAATCGAATCTCAATAATGCATCAATCGTCCAGAATGGAATGTTTAAATTTAATCTGCATGTTGAATCAACTCGACTATCACCGTTTAAATTATGTGTAGTGGTAGCAAGAAAAGTAACGAATCGCGAATACACCCAAAAGCCAGCATCTTATATTTTCAAACTATTCAATACCTCTCGTCGGTGAAGCATTTCATCGAACACCTTCTTTGCGTGATTGGGTTGTTCATGTTGTTGAGAACGATTTCAGTATAAACTTGGACTGTTGGACAGACTTAACATACCCGGAAAGCAAAAATATAATCGACCACAGTGGGAGTCGAACCCACGACCTTTTGATCCGAAGTCAAACGCGCTAATCCACTGCGCTATGCGGTCTTTGTTGTCTGTTCATCTGATACTTTAAATCTAATAATATCTCATTACATTTTCTAATTTTTGAAGTTTGCTTTGGTAAATAACAAATTGATAAATTACATATTGTAGGTGATAAATATCTATCGGTTATAACTTTACTGGTTTTGCTTTTATTTATTTATTTATTTTTTATGGTGATTTAAAAAATTATGGTGTTTAATATAGATTTTCTACTTTTTAATCGCAATAAATATTGGAAAATTTTTTATTTGGCAAGGAAATGAAATAATTAATAAAAAGTCTTTATCTATTAGACCGACTAATCATTCTTAATTTGCTATATTTTGTAAGGGAAAAATGTCATAAAATATCTAATAATTTTTTTCTAAAGAGTAACTAATAAAAAATGTTTTGTCAAAAAATACTTAATCGAATTTTTTCTTTTCCAAAGAGTACCAATTAGTGTTTTCCTTCAGTTGACCGTCAAATATAACGGTTGACTCGTTAAAATCGAAAATTCTTCTTCCTCATCTCCAATTTCTTTTCCAATTCAATTTCCCCACTATTTTTTTCTGTACTTTTTACTCAAAATTGAATTAAATTGGAATGAGGAAGAAGAATTTTTAATTTTGACCAGTCAACCGTTATATTTAACGGTCAACTAAAAGAAAACGTTACTTGGTAATCTTTGGAAAAGAAAAACTTATTTTTTGAAATTTTTTTTTATCAGGTATACTTTTTGGAAAAAAATAATTCATTAAATAGTTTTTGACAGTTTTTCTTTTTTTAACATATGCACATTTCAAATTTTTTTTGGCCAATTATCTCAAGAAAAATATAAATGTTAACAAAGGGATAAAAAATTAAAAGTGATAACTTTTGTGAAACAGAGTAATATTACTCAAGTTATTTTAGTTAAATGACCTTTTTTTTTTGTGTTTATAGGTGTTCAACAATAACCTCAACTTCAAGCAGGTTTATAATAGAAAGTGACAGTAGTACAATTTAAATGTAAATCAATTGAAAAGATAAATTAGCTTTCCTAAAGTTATTTTTCAAAAGTTGTGAAAAAAAATACTATCTTTAAAAGGCAATTGAAACTATTTGAAAGGGCATTAAAATAGATTCTTTTGGCTTTTCTTATCTTTGTATAAACGAGAAAAATTAGGTAGCGGTTATAAAATTTCCTTGTTGCTAAGAAAATTTTGATACAGTTTATATCCATTTAGCATTAAATCAAGTCGTTGTTGTTTCATCGCTAAATGGAGTTATGGCTATTAACTACGAGCTATTTGCTAAGGTTCGCTGTTAGTGTGACGTGGTTGAAGAAATAACTAAGGTGATAAATAAAAACATTTTGGGTTTTGAATACTGTTTTGTATTAAAGTCTGATGAGCATAATTTTCTTTAATTTATACTTTCCAATAGTGGTTTGGTATGAGATGGCTAGCTTGTCGTACTAGGGACTTTGCCTTTCATTGAGCAGGTACAACATAAGCAAATGCCTAGGTCGATTTATGCATAACTCGAATGCTACCCACTTTCAATTTTCACAGATAGAACTTAGTATCTACAATATACTTAATTTTTGTCTATTCAATTATGTTATATTTAACTCTATTCAATTTAAGTTATTTAAATATGCCCCACCAAACGTACTCTATATGTTTGCCACATCAATTCTCATATTTAATTTAAATTATATCCCATTTTTGAAACAAGTGGAAGTAGCAAAAATGCAAAATTGATTAGGAATGTGCACCTAATGGAAGTGGTAACTACTAACTACTACCACAATCATAAGATAGACCTACTATGGACTGTGATATGGTGCTTGGTATTTAAAATTTAAATAGTACCCTTTGCTTACCTTACACTTTAATTTGTTGTAATATTGCAGCAAAGGTGGTTATTTTTCATTAGGTACATCCTTTGTTTTTAAATTGTTAGTGTACTTTTATTTTATACTCTACGTATTTAATGTATAATTTTAATTATTAATATTTTTAATTTCATATGATAAAAAAATTCTAAAAAAATAATATTACGAAAATATATATAAAGATGAATCAAATAAAATAGTATTATTTGACTATGTTTTACATTAAACACAGATAAATAAGATCAATCAATGAGCACTAGTTGTTACAGTGACTGTAGCAACTATCAGTTACCAGAGATCAGGTTAGTCAGAGAAATACTACATGCAAAGGGGTGAGAGAATTAATCAATTCTTTAGATGGTGAAAATCAAAATTCGATAAAAGAAAAACCTCAACCATTAGGATAGCACGTTATTTGTTAACATTATTTATTAGGGAAATTATCAATGGTACCCTTTAGTTTGTGCACTTCTTCAATGGTTTTCCTAAGTTTTCTCGATTATCAATGGTACTCTCGTGTTATTGAGCGTCGTACAACCGTAACCTTTTCTAATTTTTTTGGCCAAAATCATCCAAAACCGTTAACTTTTTTTCTTTATATTTTGAATTGAAAAATAAAAGAAAAAAGAAAAAGTTAACGGTTTTCGACCGTTTTGGACGAAAAAAATTAGAAAAAGTTACAGTTGTAAGACGCTCAATTATACGAGGGTACCATTGAGAATCGAAAGAACTTAGAAATATTGTTGATAAAGTGCAAAACCTTAAGAGTCATCATCATCATCAGTATATCCGCCCATATAAAATTATGACCAGGGTCTGGAAAAAACTTAAGAGTACCATTAATTATTTTCTTATTTATTTATAATTTATTTAATTGATGAATCTTCTTTATTGGTCATTGACACAACTTGCAATTACTCTTTCTGTATTGGGGACAATATTCATTTGGGGTGGAAAAAGCCTAAACACATTCTAATCACCCAATTACCACTTTTGCCAAACATGCCATAAATCTATCTACCGTTTGGATTTGGTACCAACTTCATTATCATATCAACTAATTTATAATAATTTTATTATGCTACAATTATTGCATATCCTTTACATGCCTTTGTATGGACCCACTAATATAGTACTAGTACTCCACTACACTAGTATTAGTTATGGTGATGAATCATTATCCAATTTTAATTACGTCATGGTTGATTATAACTTATCTGAAATAACTTATTTTATTCATACAGTATTTACAATTATAAGTTGATATATAGTGATAGAAAATTTTTCTTTTCATCCTTAAAATATAAGTCAATTATTATCATCCATAGAAAGAATCGATTTCTCGACTCCTTTTATTAGTAGGAGATAGTCCTTACTCTTTAATTTAAAAGTTGTATTTATTATTTTTAGTCCTAAAAGTGAGCAACTAGGCCTTATTTCTTAAAAAAATTCGTAAAAATTCAACAGAGGCAAAATAAAAATAACAGAAGAACTATTTATTTTTCATGAATTTTTAAAATTAGGGCACTTCATTTACTTGAATTATACTCTCTTTATTCTTTTTTGTTCTTGTCGTTCACGTTTTCCATGGTTTTTAAAGCAAATTTGAGCTTTAATATCTCTAAATACACATAAAAAACTATAAAAATATATAATAAAAAAAATATACATCAGAATTGACGAATTAATCTAACGAGATCTCACATGGATATATGAATGAAATTTAAAAAAAAAAGTGATATAAGAATGACATATTGAAAAGATTAGCCAAAGTTGAATGATTAAACATTGCGCACTAATTAAGATAAAAGAGGACACCTCTCTACCAAAAGTCCCCAATGAGTAATAAAAACACAATATTTTTCTTGATATCATCATTATTATTACAAGTTTTTCCAACTTCAATTGGTATATGACATATGTATACAACTTACAAGTCAATTTTTCTCTACTATCAACATTAAAATAGCCTATAAATTTACTCCATCTATCATGTGCAATTCACATGTCCACCAATAAACAACAAATTAATTATTCGTATGGATAATACTTTTTCACGTTACATGATATTTGCTATTGAGTGTGAAATATTGTGTGGGAAAATATCACTATCAGTACGTAGCAAGTATTATAAAACTGAGAAAGTAAAAAATAAGAATTATACTCTTATTACAAAAACAAAAGAAACTTATAACCACTAGGCTGATTCAAAATTCTCGACTGCGGGTATTTAAGCAATAAGAGATGAGAAAATTTAGGCAGCCAGAAACACAACTCACATGATAAAACATGCAGAAGGATTTTCATCACTGCAATAGGTATAATCACACCGAGTAACACAGTATCCGGGTTGATATGGGCCACACGGGTATACGGGTCCGGGTATTGGCTCATAGCATGGTCCACACGGGTACACGGGTCCGGGTGCAGGCCAGCATGGTCCACCAGGTCTTCCTTCATAACAAGGAACACAACATATGCTTACAGGAGGTGGTATTGGTGGCGTTGGTGGTGGTGGGCAAATCGGCACGCATTGAACAGGTGGATCTTGTGGCGGCTTTGGAGCTGGAGCTGGAGTGGGCTTGGGTTGTCGGGGCGGGGGCGGGTTGTGGAGCTGGAGTGGGCTTGGGTTGTGGGGCAGGGGCGGGTTGAGGAGCAGGAGTGGGCTTGGGCTGAGGGGCCGGGGCGGGTTGTGGAGCAGGAGTGGGCTTGGGCGGGTTTACGGGCTCAGGAGGGGGCTTGGGCTTAACGATCTCAATGCTTTTAATGGATTTTCCACCTTTACAACAGAGTTTATCTCTGATCTTCTCAGGACTACAGCAAACAACGGTGATGATCACCGTATTTTTCTTTTCTTCAAATACTTGATTTCGTATTTCTCTTGCCATCAAAAATATAAACAATTCTACAACTTAGTCTTTTTTCATTAATTATTATCAAAACAATTAATCAAACAATTACTCGTTAGAATATGTAATATATATATATATATATATATATATATATATACACGTATAATAGAGCCTCAAAATCATATGTTATACTTCTGATCGAGGCGTGAATGGTATTCGAATCTATAAATTGAGATTCTGATATGATGTCAAAATTTTAATTTGAGATTCTGATATCATGTTAAAAAATGTATAAATTAGTTCTGTCGATTTTTGAAGGTTTAATTGATTATTGAGGCTCTGTAATATATTATTTAGTCTGTTAGAATATCAATATGGAATGAAATGAAAGGAAATTAAAATTAAAACAATGATCTTCTAAAAAAAATTAAAAAAATAATGAGAATGAGAAAGAGAGTGAGAGACTAACGAGGGAATTTGCAGAGGAGTTTCTTGACTTTCTTATAGCATTGACAACAATCAAGATCAACTTTTAGTATCATAGTAGTAACCTAATTAAATTTCAATTAAAATTATTTAAAATTACGAAAACAATTATAGAGTATACAATTTAAAATTAGAAATTTAGAAAGGAGAAATATAAAATTAGTAGGAAATTAAACTAACCTTTTGTTCTTGAGAACAAGTCATGATTGGAGAAAAAATGGTTGATTAATTAGTAGTAATAATAATAATAATGAAAAGATGAGTTTGTAATTTATGTGGAGAAGGGGAAAGAGAGATGAGAGGAGTAGGACAATGGAGAAAGAGGACAATAGGAGGAAAAAGACTTAATATTCTTCCCTTGGAATGCTTTTATATGGACTCTAGGACTATATTTTCAATTTTCATGGGTACTTTGCTCCCTAGTTTTGCCATATCTTTTTTGGTCTACGTGTCGGAAAATAGGTGAATTAATACTTGCTTTGATTTAATTTTCGAAAGAGTTACTCTATAAGAGTAGTCGTCACGTCCTTTTTTGAAGAAATATCGTTATAAAGGGTAAAAACAACGTTATATATCTTTTTTGATCTACATGTCAGTTTCGACGGATTTTTGAAACAGTTACCCTATAAGATTAACCGCGACGTCTATTTTTTTTTAAAATATCGTTATTATGATGTGTAAAAATAACATTAAAGTGCTAAAATACAAGGGTACCATTGGTAATTAGGAAAGTCAGAGGTCACTTGGGATGGTCGACCAAAGTTAAATGTGATTAGTAATGTTCAACAGTCATTTAGGCTAGTCAAAGGTCATTTGGGTTGGTCAACAATCACTTGACCTTTAATGATGTAGATTTGGATTTTTAATACTTTGCATTGATAATTGTAATTCACAACAAAAATTAAGGTTGTAATTTGCAAAATCTCTAAACTTAAAAGCTATAATTCGCAAATTGTAAATAGTTACTTTTTAGAACCTTGCCCAACCTAATTATAATTTATAAGGCTTTAAGGGTGTGACTCGTGCGTGATGTATATAAGCAGCAAAATGATTCAAGTAAGTATTCTATAATTGATCATATTTTATAATATTTTCATGGGTACCCTTTTCCAATCATTGATTGATTATATAAAAACTAACTATTTATCTTTTTTTTTTTTTTTTTTTTTTACTATAATAGAGATTTCAATTATATAACAATTTAATTTGATAATATAGTTAACTTAAGTAGAGGGTAAATTAAAAGATTAAATTATAATGTTGGATGGGGTAAAATTGATAAAAATACCTTATAACAATTATATAAAAGAAAAATTACAAAAATTGAGGTGACTGTGGCCAACCACGTCACCCATTAGTTCTGCCTACGTTTGATATATGAAGATAGGATAATGAACTTAAATTACCTTTCCATTATCGGAGTTGTTCTGATTTTTAATCTATACGAAAGGATAACAATTGAGTATATAAATTGTCTTAAAATGAATCTCTACTAAATGAAAACTTGTGAACCTACAAAGCCCTTAATAATTAGACGGTACAACAAATTGAGTAAAGAAATACTTTCTTTGTTTTCAAATGTTTTTCTCATTAACTTTTTTTCGCAGATCCCAAATGTAAACTCTAAAATCAAAAATTTTAATTGTGAGTTTTTAAAAAAGTTTAAAAGTTGATATTTTAGAAAATATATATTGAATGAATTATAAGATTTCACGTAAACATATTTTTTCTTATAGATCGATGAAAGATTATAGTCAAAGAGTGATACTAAAATTCATAAAGCCTATTTAAGAAGAACATTTGAAAACGAAGAATTGATACATTTATGTAATATGCCTAAGTAATGGATGGAACTCATGGAAGGAATGTGGGCTCATCATTGGCTTCACCCACCGCCCTTTGGCATTTGCCATTTGTTCATCCCCATGCCAATCCTCTTCCTTCCTTTTACTTATGATTCTTACTATTACCACTATCATCGTCTTAGTCTGTATATTTCGCTCATTTAAAACTATGATCAGTTATTCATATTGTTATGTGTACCCTTTTTATTCTGCCATAATGTTGGTAGAAAAGGAATTGAATTTGAGAATAAGATTAAAAATTATTGAATTTAAAAATACGTATATTAGTAACAGATTAAAATGAAAAGTGATATTCACTCTGTTTCTTTAAACTTACGTCTTAATAATCAAATGTAAGGATTTTTTAAGTTTATAGTTCAAATTTTATAACATAGGCCTATAATATGAAATCTTTAAAATTGTAATGTATACTCCTTAAAGGGTAAAGGGCCGGATAAATGTCACTTTCAGTATTCCGTATAAGACAGGGTTTTTTTTCCTGAAAGATGCGGACAACTCATACCAATTCCCCTTAAGGAAGGAGTAAAGAGGATGGGCGCAGTTAAGAAATTCTTCAACTGATACCTACACCCAGTAGTCGAACTCCAAATTTTCTGCTCAATATGCAGATGATCTATTAAGTCACAAGCACCTTTTAATTTAAATTTGCTACATAATAGAAATGCAACATAGCAAAATCAAAGCAACAAACTTATTAGATTGGAGAGGTGATTTGGTGTACTTGATCCGTGGAGTACGTAGTGTAGACAAGAAAATAAATGAAAAGTAACATGGCCATATTTCTACTTGCTGGTTGGCCATGCGACATCTACCTTGGAATTGGTCCAACTCATGACTTCATCCTTTCTTATGATTTAGAGTAGTATGAATGTATGATCTCACCTCATCACCCTTCGTTTTCTTGTTACTACTTCTTCATTCATCAATCATGTTACTTTGTCCCTCTTTTCAAGTTACTATTTAATTTTTTTATTAAATCAATATTTATAATTTATTTTTATTTTTATTTTTTTATCGGTGAAACCTACAGCCATTAGTCTTTGAACTGTCATCAGCATCTTCATCATCAATCTGTTGAAGTACCCATGTGTCACCCACATGTGAGTTGTCCCACATCGGAGAAAAAGAAGAATATGCATCACTTTATAAACTCAAGGAGTAACTCCTACTATTACCAATTGGTTTTAGTAGTAAAGCTTCTTTGGGTTTATGAGTGGACTACTTTTTCTCCTCCTTGTTTGGGTTACCCAGACCCATTTTCTAAATTCTATCTCCAATATCCCGCTCGAAAACAAGGTTTGGGTGAGGGAAAGTGACGATAATCCATACACGTACTCCCTGAGAAGGAATATTAGAGAAAAACGGTCAATTTTACCCCCATAAGGTGAGAACCCTGCATAGAGGAATGTGATTCTACTCAGCAAAAAACCATGAACAAGTAAATTAACCAAAAATTCACTTATTTAACCTAGATGATCAAGATGTGACATTTTCAACCTCTCTAAGAGGCCCAGGACAAAGATTAAGAAATCGAACAAATGTTTCTCCCTAAATTAAAATTGAGACCTCATAGATTTAGAGATCTTCATGTAAACAATTGAACTACGCAGTCTTCTAATAATAATAATAATAATAATAATAATAATAATAATAATGATAGTAAAAAATTCTCTTCACTTAACTCTCTAATAACTAGTAGGACCGTAGGAGTAATTGGGTATGGTCTTAATTCTAATAATAATAATTACATAAGTAGGTTGAGTGGACTGTAGGAGTAATTGGGTATGGTCTTAATTTTAATAATAATAATTACATAAGTAGGTTGAGTGATCGTTCATAATTTTTTATTTTAAGGAGTTTGACTATATATATTAATATATATAATTTTATATTAATGGTCTTATTGTTAGAAAAATGAAAAATTATATTACTATTGTTTTAGAATAATAATTATTTTAAAAATCAATGTTTTAAAATTTCAAACTATTCATTTTTTTTTGAAGTAATTATAGAAACTAATTTCCAAAATATAAAGGTAGATATATTGAGTTTCTTTCTAATCATATATAAATAATGTAATGTATTATGTATATAGTGATAATAAATATATAATACATTGACGTTGTTATTGTACGTGTTGGGTTGGGCATACTGCATACATTATATCAATTAGTTTAAAATGTTTTATCAAGTCAATTCATAAGACGGGTAGTAATGTATTAGAAGTATATGTTTTGTCTTAATTGCTAACTTTGCTTTTTGATAAGTTTTAATGGTGATTATTGTCTCATTTGTTCTACAATTATATCATTCCAATGTATTAATTCAAACTATTTTATTTAGAGGATGGCAGGGCCGACCCTAAAGGTGGGCAAGAGGGGCCGTCGCATAGGGCCCCATGTTAGAAAGACAAAATTAATGATTGTAGAAGGTCTATATACGTTATAAATTGTAAAGAAAAAGGGCCCCAATGTGCTATTTTGCCCAGGGCCCAAAAATATCTAGGGCCGGCCCTGTCAGATGGTAAATTAATCACTGAATTAAATATACTTTTTTTATGACTAAAATATCATGGATATAAAATGATTTATTTCATAAAAATTCACATTACTAATCAATCATTCTTATTACCACTAGCAACAAACCAAATAACAAATGATAACGAAAAGTTAGTTTAATTTTAGTAGGAATCCAAATTTAATGTTTTCTCACTATTCGTTCCAATGTATTATATTATTTGAGATTTCTTGTTATCTTGAGAATGACATGAAAAATTTACGTTATTAATCATCCTTATTAATTACCACTAAATAGTATCGATAATTCAAATGGAGAATTTATTTATCTATAACTATTACTAAAATAAAACACTGCAAATATCATCACTTTTTAAAATTGCTTATGTGTTGCTTTCTTAATAAAAATTTTCCCTCTAAAATTCAATGATGACGTCATTGTATTTATTTCTAATGTTTATATCTTTGACTTTTTAATTTTCTAGTTATGACTATAATATTATTAATATTGACTGATTTTTTACTTTTTAGGTCATATCATTTAATATATTAGAAAATCATATATTTTATTTTATTTTCTTTCAATTATTTATAAAATGTTTATCATGTTATTTATAATAAATCAAAAAATATAATAAAATCGTGCATCGTACGAGTATGATCTAGTAAATGTATGAAAGTAGTCCCTTTAATTAAAAGCATTGTCTTTTTTGTAGCTGAAAAAGGAGAAAATGAAATCTTGGACGTGGATTTAATTAGTTAATAAATAACAAGTTGGTGATGGCTATCTTTCACAATCGACATTTCACATAGGTTTCATGGGCATCTTTCACAATTGATAATTCATTCCTTGACAAATCATTTTGTATAATTTTAACAAATTACAATTAAATTCTAACAAATTAAAGCTCAAAATTAATGGCGGATCCATGAAAAATAGTCGAACGAAAGTATAAATATAACATGTAAATTAAAGAAAAAATTTCAATGCAAAAAAATATATACAAAATTATCTTAAAAAAAATCAATATGAAAATATAAATACAAAATTATGTTATTGATTAGCAAAGCTATAGTATTAGGTACGTAGGTCGTGACATTTATGTAAGTACAATTATTCTTTTCAACATCACTAAAGTTCTAGTCGTGCTTTTTTATGGAATAATGTTAATAAGTAACATAGCTAAAATAATCAAAAAAAAAAAAAACTATTAAAAATAGATAAATATGGCTAATTTTATGTATAAGTATTAGGGAAAAGTGTTTGAAATTATCCAATAAATTTTTTTTACAAAGAGTACCTAATAAAAAAAGTTTTGTGAAAAAGTATCTAATAATTTTTTTCTTTTCAAAGAATACCAATTAACGTTTTCATTTAATTGACCGTCATCAATAACGGTTGACTGACCGTCATCAATAACGGTTGACTGGTCAAAATAAAAAATTCTTCTTCCTCTTCTTCAATTTCTTTTTCAATTTAAAATCCTCATTATCTTCTTCCTTGACTTTTTACTCAAAATTGAAATTAAATTCAAAAAGAAATTGAAGATGAGGAAGAAGAATTTTTTATTTTGACCAGTCAACCGTTATATTTGACGGTTAACTGTAAGAAAACGTTACTTAGTACTCTTTGAAAAAAAAATTATGACGTATTTTTTGGAAAAACTTTTTTATTAGGTACTTTTTGACTATTTTTCCTAAGTATTATTATAGATGGATTTTGTGATATGTCTTATTCTATATGTTTAATTATAGGTTTTTAATTATAATATACTTATTACTTAGAAATAAGAATAACATATAGTTATTGAAAATAATAGTGAAAACAACTCTTAATAGACCATGAAATATAGAGTTTAAAAAAACTAAAAATAAGAAAATAAATATCTTAAATTAAATATAAATCATGCTTAAAATCTATAAAACAAGTTTTATAGAAATACAGAAATAACTATAAAACAAGTTTTTTATAAAAAAAATTTCTAAATAAGTTTCGAAAAGTTTTAATTTTCTGAATAAGAGAAAAAATTATTTTGTTCGCTGTTAATAACAGTGAACAAAGAGGAACAATGTTTTTAATTTTTTTTGTCCCTTCAAACGTTATGATGTTGCTTTGTTCGCTGTTAGTTACAACTAACAAATATGACTTTAGGCTCGGATATGAAGATGCTTATTTTGGGAGGCAAAATTTTATGAAACTTATTTTTAATTTTTTTTAAAAAAGCTTATTTTGTTCTATGTTTCATACAATACAACCATGTCTTTTGTTTCAGGTGTTCTCTTGAGAGACCGTCTTTTGTAAAGACGACTCTCAAAAGTTCAACCCAAATCTATATTTAGAGTTGTAATAATATATATCTAGAATTGGACTGGACTTTTAAGAGCCGTCTTTACAAAAGACGGTCTCAAGTAAGAATTTGTGCTTTTGTAAAGGCATAATGAATGCAGGAGAAAAGTTGGGTTTGGGCCCATTTCGTCTGCATGAAATTCGGTAAGGCTGAATACTATTAGCCATTTTAAAAAGCCCACCAGAGGTTGGTTGTTTGTAAGTTATTTTTCTTGCAAATACAAATTCTTAAAAAATAATTTAATGAGTCTGATAAAATGTTAAAAACTAAATGTAGAAATTAGAAATTCCAAAAAGTAGAAATTCCGAACTCAAAAACAAAAAAATTTAATGAGTCTGATTACACCTTTTCATATTAATAATCAAAATATTATTGTATACAAATTTAAAATATTATTTCTACAATAGTATAATTTACATTTATTGTAATTTGCATAGAACATCATGGCATTAATTAAGATATTATTTCAACAATAGTATAATTTACATTTATTGTAATTCATGTTAGTAGGTCCTTTTTTATTATTAAGCTCTATCAAAAAAAACTTTTAGGGTTGGCCTCTGCCTATCGTGAAATCTCATTTTTTATCCTTTACTTCTTTCACGCATGCTTATGAATTTTCATGCATTGTTAAAGTTGTTTAGGTGCTCTCTTGAGAGCACGTCTTTTGTAAAGATGACTTTCAAAAGTCCAACCCAAATTTATATTTAGAGTTGTAACAATATATATTTTAGAATTGAACTGGGCTTTTGAGAGTCGTCTTTACAAAAGACGGTCTCAAGTAAGAATTTATGAAATTTCAATCTTTCCTGTTGTATATGTCCGGATACCATTCCCAATAGATAATAGCTCCAAATCAAAATAGTTTCCGGAATAAATCGAATCGCGACAAATGGAATTCAAAGGTAGATGTAGGATCGTAATCGAACAAACTTTGTTCAAGTTTGTGATTGAATGAAGATGTGAAGGAAGATCGATTATGAACTCTCCATATTTATCTGTAACAGCTCTAGTCCAACTACAGTTTTGGTCTTTTTTGTTGTTATCACACTTTGCTCCCACCAAGGCTCCTGTGAAAATAATATAAATACTAATTATTAATTAATTGTTAAAGTATTAATTTTTTTATTTTATCGTCATGCACTTCATGTATAGATATGGGTTTCTAAATACTAATACTAATCTAGTAAACATACAGAGCTTATAGTGACGATCATCGTACAAAACTACAAATGAAGTTGGAGTATTTGACAATTGGTTTTATTATTAGTATTAAAGTTGACTTTTAATTTTTCAATTTCGTCAAAAAATACTTCCTCCATTCTTTTCTACCGTGAACACTGCGGTACTATTCATTAAGCAAATTAATTTTTATATTGTCGATAATTTAAAAGTTAAAACATAGTCATATGAGATCTTGTTTGAATCGTCTTGATTCGAAGTTTATTAATTTTGAGTTTTTATAATTTTTCGATATCTATAATTAGAGGTATTAAAGATTCAACTCGTACATTGGGAAGTGTAAAAAAACAAATGGTGCAACTAATATGGAACGGAGGAAGTATCTTATAAGCTAAAAAATACTCCCTCTTATTCAGCTCAAATGTCTCATTTTCACTTTTAATTTGTATTTTACTCTTAATCTATAAGTTAAAACATAGTCATGTGCCATCTTGTTTGATTCGTCTCACTACAAAGATTATTAATATCAAATTTTTATAATTTTTAATTAAACATAATTTGAGATATTAAGAGTTAAAATATTGTCTCGACAAATGTGAAAAACTAAATTGAATAATTAGGCTGGATAGAAGGTAGTAATTTTTATGTCAAAATCAAAAATATACCTTTTTCCACTAGTTTTGATTAAAGACAAAATATGAATCCCAAGTTACAAAACGTATTTCCCAACCCTAAAAGTGATGCATTATTTATAAATAGACCTTTTTAAATACAACTAATTAAAAATAACCTGTTTTATATGAGATCGTCTTATTATGAGACGAATCCATATAATAAGCTCATTTCTATAAGTGATCACTTTGAAATTGTGAGTGATAACTTTAAGACTTTAAGACTATAAGAAGTCATTACTTTAAAAATAAATATACATTGGGCCAATCTAATTAAAATGGTTTCACCGTAAGACCGTCTCATTTGAGAATTTGTGATTTAAAAAAATGTTGCACGGGCCCTTTCTATAAACACAAATTCTTGTGAGAGATCATCTCTAATATGGACGGCCTATTATATATTTTTTAAAATATTGTAAGTATGCATTAAAAATAATGCAAGTAGGCATTTAAGATATTGTGAGTAGAGATTAAGAATACGGTAAGTAGGCATTAAAAATAATATAAATAGGCATTAAGTCTTAATGAATTGGGCTTAAGAGACGTCTTTCAAAAAGACGGTCCCCCACGAGACTAACTGATCAATAAATATGAAGTTATTAGAGTTGATATAATTAGGCCGTACATATTAACATAAAGACATCGCCGAATTGTGAATATTTCTACAACTACTCGTGTGAGAGACTGTCTCTCAAAGAGACGACCTCAAAACAATAATTTCACATTCTTATTTTCTCTTAAAATTTGTGTAAATTTGGCTATTTAGCCTATATTTGTAATGCGTCTCTTGGAGAGACCGTCTCTCACAACAATTTGTGATATTTTTATAGGTTCGCTCAAACACCCAGTTTTAATATTCAGCGGATGTAGATTTGCGAAAGGGCATGTTTGAGTATATATATATTATTTTAAAATTTTAATTATCAGTTTAAATTTTTAATTGAATTGGTTCTTGACATGTGATTAGGGGTGTTCTATGGATCGGACCCTTTTTTGAGCTCTTATCCGGCCCGTTTTTGAATGGCTTTGTAAGGGCATGGCCGAAATGCGCAGGCAAGGTTGAAAACGGGCTCTACTATAATTAAATGAAGTGGGCTATAAAGGGCTCAATACGGGTCAGAAATGAGCCTTTGTAAATAACATAATTAATGTATAATTTAAATATTACAAAAGACAATGTCAACTGAGATTATTAATATTTTTTCAATTTAATTATTATAAGTGATAATTTAATTGTTATCATTGATAAATGGGGATTAAAATAATTTTAAGTAATAAAATAGGCTGAGTTGGGCCAGGCCGAGCTTTTAAAGTCCGACCCATTTAAAGCCCATATTATGTTTAAAGGGCTCTTATCCAACCCGACCCATGTTTATTTAAGCTCGGCCCGGAACTTATCCCACCCATTGAACTCCCCCTACACGTGATATAAATTTTAAATGCATATAACGCTAATAATTAACTCAAAAACTTGGACGGGACGGTCTCATATGAAACCGTCAATTTGAGCCGATATGATTCGTGCGTGTAACAACATTTCAATTTATTGGGTATTTATTAATTTTGACCTTTAAGGTATTAATTTTGAAAATTAATATCTTTAAGGTCAAAATTCATACTCTAAGATCAAAATTGAAAAATGCCTAGAAAATGAAAAACACAAATTATTGTGAGAGACGGTATCTTTGGGAGACTATCTTTAATTGGGTCGGCCCATTATATATTTTTAGAAATATTGTAAGTAGGCATTAAAAATAATGTCAGTAGACATTTAAGATATTCAAAGTAAGCATTAAAAATACGATAAGTAAACATTAAGGATAATATAAGTAGACATTAAAGATGCAACAAGTAAGCATTAATTATCTTTAATGGGTTGGATTTGAGATATGTCTCTAAAAGATACAGTCTCTCAAGAGATTAGCTGAATGAAAAAAATGCTCAGATTGTTAAATTCACAAATTAGGTTAGCCCAAATTAACGATCTCATTATGAGGCCGTCTCGTCCAAAACCAACTGAATAATTAAATACTAACCAGATATAGGTTGTAGTTGTGTGGAAAGCCCAAGGTGGTGGTTGTTGTTACTAATACCATGTTTAGAACCCAAACAAGTCTTATTGCAAAGAAGTGTACCCGTGATTAAAAGAGTGGACAATTTATCTTCACCATATCCAGCTACATACACCATTTCATCTCTACTTGCCCATTTCATCATCCCAATTACACCTTTATCTTCTTCTTCTTCTTCTAACTCTTTTCCGGCGACGGGGCGGCATTCGGAGTTGACCACCATTAAAACCACCATAAGAGCTGCAATAAGCAACTTCACATGGATGTTTTGGTAATGGAAGCTCCAAAATTTGTTCATGATCATATTTGTGTTACTTTTTGCTCGTTTGTTTTAGTCGTCTAATTTGCGTGAGTTTGACTTTGAACTAGTTGTAATGTAATGTATTTGTTGGGTGTGGAATATTTAGCAATTTAGCTTTTATAAGGCAACCTATATACATTATTGCCCTTTGTCATTATTTATACTTACAATTATACCCCTTTAACCAATTTTTTTTAAATTCCATTTGACCAAATCTTTTATTTTATTTTGAAATTCCCTTTGACCAAAATTTTATTATCATTTTTTTTTACTTACAATTATACCCCTTTAACTAATTATTTTTATATATATATATATATATATATATATATATATATATATATATATATATATATATATATATATATATATATATATATATATATATATATATATATATATATATATATATATATATATATATATATAGGGGAGAGATCCAATAAGAAGGGTATTCAAAATGAGAAGGGTAAGAAGGAACTCTACACCCTTGATTTCACTTAAATTAAAAAATCTATGGTCACGATTGATCCAAAAACACATTATTGTAAAAGGAACTATGTAAAAGTAACTATAACAAAATTTTTGAAATGTCCTTATTTATAACATAGTATCATTTTTTGTATACATAGTAACCAAACAAAATCAAACAAAAATCCTTCTCATTCTTCTCATTTTAAAATCCTTCTTATATATATATATATATATATATATATATATATATATATATATATATATATATATATATATATATATATATATATATATATATATATATATGATAAAATATATCTATGTGAGATCTCGTTAGATGCGTCTTAATTCATTATTTTTTATTATATATTTTTTATAATTTTTATAATGCGTAATTAGAAATATTAATGCTCAAATTTTACTTTAAAAATCAGGCAAAAAGTAAATGAGAAGAACGAAAAAGAACGAAGAGAGTAGTAGATTATTATAGTACTAGGATAGAAACCCGTGCAATGCACGATTTTTTTTTTATTTTTAATTTTAATTTAATTTTAATACTTTTTAATACGTCAATATATAAATGTGTTGAATATATATAATTTTGCAAGAGTCAGTTACGCACCTTTCATCTTTTAACTCTATTACGAGTCTTTTTGAGAGAATTTTCATTGTAATCGCGATATTCCACAACTTCACCGATCACATCTGGAATTAAGGTGTATGTAAGTAATTACGTTGATAAAATAAACAATTTTCTAGTAGTGGCAAGAAAATAATTATTCAACTTATTACCTAAAAGAAACTTATCATTCAAAACATTGTCAATAATGTCAGAGAATGAAACAAAGTTGAAAATAGATTTGCTAATTTGCAAGTCTGGAATTTCTTCTATAACTGATGTTTTATAGAAGAACATCTCCCATTCATGCTTGGTTGATCTATACTCACCAACTGCAGGATTAACACCAAATTTTGCAAAAAAGTATGATTTTCCTAACACACAGGAATTAGAAATTTATGACATTGTAAATTTTCCCATTGAAGCCATTATAGATGTTCCATTTTCGTCCACCAGTATTAAGTGGATCGATGTGGTCACATCTTTCTCTTTATACTCCCACTTATGTATGACGTTAAATTGATTTTCCATGTTCCCCTATTACTCTGTATTTCATAATTAATGTAATTTAAACTCATTGTTATTATTGAAAATATTACTGAATTTTGAGAAAAAAGAAATGGTATGAGCAACTAATTAAGTTGATCAAAAGATGCATTTATAATGTTCATGCCATTGTAATAAAAGCCGATTTTTATTTTTGTAAATAATAAAATTTGATCAAAAGATCCCAGGTCAAAATCTTATCGTTTTGAATAATCCTGCCGATTTTATGCCATATAATAATCATGCCGTTTTAGAACCTTATTATTTAGTATATCATATATTATATTTAGTATATTATTTAGTATTCACGAAAATCATGGAAAATCCCTGCCATATAATAATCATGTTGTTTTAAATAATCCTGCTGATTTTATGCCATATAATAATCATGCCGTTTTAAGTAATCCTGTCGTTTTAAAATTGTAGAAATTTTGTCTCAGTTGTCAAAATCCCTTCACTATACTATTATTGCCATAAATAAAATAATTACTGGTCAAAATCCCTGATATCATTGTTATTATTGCCATCTATTAAAAGAATTACTATACTGCACTCCTGCCCATAAATTCCTGCTATAAACACTCCTGCCATAAATATTGGCCAATCGAATAATTACAAATAGCACTCTATCCTTCACTCACATTTTTCTTCACCATACATTAAAATTAAAAATTAATATAGTGTATGATAGTAATATATTAGAAATGTAGTTCCAGATATTGAATCATTACATTACCATAGCAATTAATTTATTAAATTATGTTTATTTTTTAATTTTATTGAATTTATACATCAAACCTGTTACCCTTAGTTAATTGGAAATATTTTAGTGGTTGAGTATGATTTAAACATGTCAACTATTAATCCAACTAGAAAAACTGACAAATTTTCCTAAATAATTTTGTACGATTTCGAGTATTGTTACAATATTTATAAGCTATAAGTTATAACCTACTATCTGAGATAGGGTTGTACCCTACCTAAACTTTACCCGAAATAAGTAGGTTTGGATTGAGAGTTTTGACCCAATCAATTAAATAGGTTGACCCGACCTAATCTGTTTGTTAAATGGATTAGGTTCAGGTCAAAATTTTAAACCTGAAAAAATCCTGTAAAACCCATTCAATTAAATATGTTGATTTCGAGTTAAATCAATAAGTATAAGTTAATTGTTCATTTAATATTTTCTTATTTTTCATAATAAATACAAAATAAACTAAAAAAAAAACATAAAGTTAAAATTAAACCTAAAAAGTTAGATTAAATCAACGTTAAAAACCTTCAAATGAAAACAAAAAACTTAAAAACGGGTTAAGTGGGTTGAAATCAGGTCAACTTGATCTGTTGCAGGTCGGGTCAAGATTGTGATTTTCGACCCAATTAACTAAATGGGTTGGGTTTGGGCCAAAGATTTTTTGACCTGTTTATATATGACTACTCAAATCCGACCCAACATAATCTGTTTGACAGGCCTAATTTGAGGGTAAATTAAGGATCTCTATCTCTATTACAGTGTTTTCTTTATCAATTTTACTGATTTTTAAATGTAGATCAAAAAATGTTACGTCTACTGGTAATTTTATATAGATGATGAAAATTAAACCTTTATTATAATTTTATATATATTAAGATCAAAGACGCGCCTTATATATAAATTAAATAATTCACTTATAAAAATATAATTTTTTTTTAAATCGTGTCACCAAAAGACAATTTATCACCACGATAGTAGCTCAATGTTATAGATACTATGCCTAGTCAATGTTACTTGTTCCATGTTATAGATATTATGCCTGGTCAACGTCTGGCGCCAGTATTGAATACTTCAAGGAAACAAATGTAAAGATGGATGATCTTTAATCTTGATCAATTAATTAATGCCAACATACCTAGCTTGGACCTTGATAAATACTTCCTCCGTTCTTTTTTGGTTGTAATATTATTGACTGCAGTACTATTTATTAAGTAAATTAATTTTTATATATATTAATTGTCGACAATCTAAAAGTTTTAAAATATAGTCATATGAAATCTTATTTGAATCGTTTCGATTCAAACTTTATTAATTTTGAGTTTTTATAATTATTTGATATGTATACTTAGAGATATTAAAAATTGAATTCGTACATTGAAAAATGTGAAAAAGGTGCAATTAACATGAAACGGAGGAAGTAGTAACTAATATTTCATTTTGAAATGACACTTGCGTTGCTTCTACATAAAGAAAATGAACAATTAAAGTTCCAAACAAATTGGTAAAGATACAAATATTAAACATTTTATATTTTATGACAAGTATTGTAGAGATTAATTAACAACTTATGATTAATAAATTTAACAATTGGTGAATTATAGGAACATTTTACTTGATTTGTTCAACTTGCTGGAACAAGTCGTTATGTATTTATGTGGTTAGGCACCAACTTTTTTATTTTATTTTTTTTTTTAAGAAATTAGGCACCAACTTTGATTATATTGTTGGTCGATAAAACTAACAGATACTCTTATGAAAGACCGTCTCTTAAAGAAATAATCTTAAAACAATAAGCTTGCATTCTTATTTTTTTCTCTTTAATTAATTTGTATTAATTGAACTATCTAGCTCATATATCTAATGCGTCTCTCTGAGAGACTGTCTCTCACAACAATTTGTGTAAAATAGATCTAAGCAATTGTATTTAAATATTATAGTTCAATAAATAATATTCTCTTAAATATTATGTTTTGAAAAGAGGTATATATTAATCTAAAATGGAAAAAAATTGAGTTGAATGGCAAAGATAAATATAGTAGGTTTGGTAGCCTAACCTTATAATGTACTCATACGTATAGTAGAGGAAAACGGATTAGTTATTGAATAAGTAATAGTAGATGAGAAGCACGTTTTAGTATGATTTATGAATGTGTGAATGTTAGTAAGCCCACATAATCCTCATCAAACAATTTTAGTTAGTTTTTATGGGAGATACTTAAGCAAAGGGTGATCTAAGAATATATTGAGTGGGCTCAAAAAAAATAAAAGTCAAATTTAATATATATTTTTTTAATTACATTTTCTCCGTTTTATATGTTTTTCTCATATAGAATTTACGAATTTTACACTATGTTTGGATAGCAAATTAGGAGAGAAAAGAAAGGAAGGGAAGGGGAAGGAAAGGAAGGGAAAGGAAAGGGAGGGATAAGGAGGAAAAGTGTATATTGTTTGTTTAGAAGGGAAGGGAAGGGAGAAGGAAGAAAAATGTTTTCCTTTCAAATCTTTCCTCTTTAGGAGAGATTATCTTCTTAACAAAATTTGGTCAAATTTTCCTTCCAAATCCCTCCCCTCCAAATCCCTTCCCTCCAAATTTGTTATCCAAACAAGGGATACCTCCTCCTTCCAAATCCCTCCCCTTCCTTTCCCTCCATTTCCTAATCGATCCAAACTCACCCTTAGTGTCAAACTTTGACTATGGTTTATCATCGACCTATAAGAAAAAACATATTCATGTTGAATATTATTAGATTCGTCTTAATATTTACTTTCTAAATATCAACTTGTTAAAATTTTAAAAACTTAGAATTAAAAATATTTAATTGTAAAATTTGTATGGGATTTGCAAAAAAGTCAATGGAAAAAACATTTTATGAGAGAGTATGTAAATTTTTTTAGAGAAAAACACTTTGAAAAATCACAAGTTTACTAAAAATCCCAATACAGTGGGTAAATATTTTAAAATTTGAACTTTGGGGCTGTGTAATTAATTCTAAAGCATTTGACTTCATGGTAATCGCTAGAAGGGTTAAACATCTAAGGAAAAGGACCACCCAAATTAAATTTTTTTGAATAATTATAATACACTTGACTCAAATTAGAATGAACTTCATTAGCAATTTCATTCTAATTTTCATGTTTTAAATTTTGTCTAAAATTAATTTCTCCTCTTGAGCATGACTATATGAAAACTTTTAAGCAAAATATGATAAACGTTACTTTTGTTATATTTTTGTTCGTTTTATCATATTGTTATATTTTTTCTTTTTGTATTTTTTTAATTATAATTTGATCTTAATATATATCTACAAATACACTTTATTAATTAAAAGTTATAAAAATATAAAAGTGTTTTAAATTATATTATATCAAAGAAAATTCAATATATAAAATATTTCAAATTTAGTGAACAATATAAAATGGAGAAAATAAGATAAATGCAACAAGCAAAGATTGATTGAAAATGAGATGGACTAATAGAGTATCAGCCAATAGCCCAATACTCAAAATACAGCATAAAGTAACTCTAATATAGGGAAAGATGCATGCTTAAGTTACCAAAACACCATGTCATTAATAATTATTAATTAGTCAATACTTAATTTACCAAAGCAATACACTGCTCTCTCCAACGCCTCATTTTGCTACAGATTCACAATATATATATATATATATATATATATATATATATATATATATATATATATATATATATATATATATATATATATATATATATTAAAAAATCGAAGTGGTGTCAATTGACCATTTGACCTCACGTCCCTTACTCCTAGGCCTTTCTCACCCCTAAAATAGGAAAAATTACTTAAAATAATTCAGTTTTTACGTGATTTTTCTATAATAATTTCACCTAGCGGTTTACCATAAATAATTCTAACTTTATTGGGTATTTGCCTAGAGTAAACTTAGGTAACTGAATGACCTGTAATAGCAAATTGTAATTTTTTTAAAAATCTATTATTAAAATAAATGTCTAAAAAATGTTAAAAAAAATTTAGAATTTTTTTATGTAAATTTTTAAAAAATTTTCTCAAACTTTATACTAATTTTTAGTTTACTTTTATGGTAATTTACTTACTATAGCAGGTCATCCAGATACTTAAATTTACTCTAGGCAAATACTCCATAAAATTGAGATTATTCATAGTTAATGAATAGTTATAATTATTATAAGAAAATGATAAAAATATTAAATTATTCTAGGCCATGTTTGGGAACCAAGATTTCATTTGGAAATATGAAATTGGCTAAAATCTATTGTTTGTCAAATCAAAAATTTTAAAATTTGAATTTGGATCAAATTGCACCAATGTTTTCAAAGTAGTTAAACTTGAGGATTTGAGAATGACTACCTAAACCTTGTCATTCTCAATTCTTCATTTATGATTTCATAATTGAAATCCATAATTTAAAATGAAATACTTGTTTCCAAACACTACATAATTATTCCTTTAAAATTTTAATGAGAATTTAACTTTTTTAATATATCAAATTGAATTGACCCATTAGGTTAACACAAGTTCCTGTGAGAGACGGTCTCTTTGAGAGACCATCCCTAATTTGATGAGCTTATTACCATTTTTTTGGTTTGATTAACTTCTAATAGTTTGAAGACTGAAAGTCGTCTCTCAAAAAAAACGGTTTCTCATGAGACTAGCTGGTAGGTAAATGTCACCCAAACCGCTATACTCCCTCCGTTTCCAAATGTTCTTCCTATACTTTTTGCACAGTTTTTAAAGTAAATTTAGAGCCTAAATATCTCTAAATACGCATCATAAAAAATTATAAAAAATATATAATAAAAAAGTATACATTAAGACGTATCCAACGAGATCTCACATGGATATATTTTGTCTTCTATATATGTCTTAAAAATATTAATTAAATTTCTCTTTCCAAAATAGAATATTCTAAATGGGAAGAACATTAGAAACAGAGGGAGTATAAAGCAAGAACGGAGTAAAGAAGGGCAAGTAGAAGAGAATGGGAAGAGCCACGTGGAGTGGACCATGCAGTTACAGACTTACAATAGTGCTTCAAAGATTTGGCCCTTTCTCTTTTATTGTTTCATTTTTCTCTTGAAATGCCAACTCATATCTTGCCAACTATTCAAGTATCAAAACCAGGATCTTTCTCTTTCTCTTTCTCACTCTCAGTATCAACTCTCACTATTATATAAATGTAGCAATTCCAAACACAGAAACACACACAAAAACATCAAACATAAATGGATCATCATCATCGTGGAGGGTTCCATGGTTACCGCAAACAACATCCCCTTTCTAAGTCCTCCTCTTCTGGTATTTTTTCTTTTTATTTATCTTTATTTCTTGCTACTAAAAATCTATCGGAAACAATTTTGGTTGTTTAAGGCCGCGTACATCTGACCCTATAAGTGTCGTTTAATGACATAAAATTAAATGTTTTTTTTTCTTGATTTCATGCATTTTATGTTTTATTGTATGGTAATGGAACCCATAATCTTGCATGCAAACTCTTTTACTTTATTTTTTCTTAACTTATAATTTTTGTCAACCAAAATTAATTCACAAATTCTTGTATGACACGGTCTCAAGGTTAAATAGCACAATAATAGAAATTTTTAACTTATGGGCTTCTTATTTTGAGGTCGTGTCACCGTAAAACGGTCTCATACAAGACGGACTGGAATTGATTAATGATGTAGTTGCTTGTTAAGTCGAAAGTCTCACTGGTAGCTATTTTATTTTTTTATCTCCTAATACGTGTATGGTTTATGGTCATTCGAGTGTGATATATTAGTTATGACGATATATGTTATATTAGTATTAGTATTCTTAATTTAAATTTTTTTGTGAATCAAAATTAATTAATAATGTTGTTACTACTAAGTCGAAAGTCTTACTTGTCACAATTTTATTTTTTGATATGTGTATGTTCTGTCGTCATACAAGCAGGATATATTAGATATATATATATATATATATATATATATATATATATATATATATATATATATATATATATGCATTATTATTATGATTTATATAGTTGACAATCAAAAATACAATAATATATATAGATAGAGACTAGAGAGGATTATATATATGTTATTTACTAGCAACGAATTTTTAGAGAAATTTCTATTAGGAATGCTTCTATGAAAGATTTAATTGTACTTCACTTTTAACTTACATTTAATTTGATTTCATACTACATTGATAAATACTTAATCCCTATGTCTATGTTACAAATTGCAACATTTTCATTGAACTAGTATTTTACATTTTATATGTAAATTTGTACATTATATATAATTGATTTGGCATTAATAAGTTAATAGTTTAATAGAAAAGAACTTATATCTTGACCTTAACATAAAAAACCCTCCATAATATATTAATATCAAAAAATTAATACACCAATGCTAAAACTTTGATTCAAAGATGGAGTGAGCTACATGAACTAATAGATTATTTTAGGTGGTAGTTTGCATAATTTTTTTTTTCCTGATTTATTCATTCATTTTCTACCATTTCATCATGTAAGTTAAAATTATTTATATCCTTTCCACTTTCGCCTTCCAGATCAATTTTAATCTTATCCTTTTTAAAGTTTTTTCAATTTTTAATACCTAATTTATTAATAAAAAGTCATATAATGTTTATATCAAAGATAAAAATTAGCAAACCTTAACGTTAGTACTTTCCTTTTAATTATTTTCTTACTATGGGGATAGACTAAACGACAGAATAGAGCCAATAATATTGCATGCAACATGTGGGAAAAGGAGAGGAAATTAAAGGGTCCAGGGAATTGAGCCAAAACCCAATGGTTTGTTATCTAAATTTTACTAAAATTCCTCTTATATTTCCCATCTGGCTTCCATGCACTGTTTACCTTCTCTTTTATTTTTCTCTCACACGTGTCTATCATGCAATTTTATTTTTTTAACCTTAGTACTTTCCTTTTAATTATTTTTTTTTTCTTTCAATTTCTATCACTTAACATTTTTTACTATTTAAATTTGTTTTACTCATATTGCACTTTTTAGCAATTGTTTTATTTGTTCAAAAATTCCCAATAAAAGACAAAAAAATTAATAATAAAATAAATAAAACAAAAAAGATAAATCAAAACAAGAAAACTCTTACCCAATCAAATCGTACCACATAAGCGTGATTTACTGCATTTATTCTTAAATGGATAGTCTAGTACCTAGTTTTTTTGCAATAACTAGCTAAGTTTAAGGGGAATTCTAGTTTTATACTAGTTTTATAAAGTCTTTTGAAATTGATTGACTTTTGTAAATTGTGTTAGTCAGTTTAACGATAATCATGCATAAATGGATAACGTTGTCGTTGTAACGGTCGATTGGTTTAAGGTTTTCCCTTTTACTTATAGATGTTGATCAATCACAAAAAAAAAAAAAAAAAAAAAAAATTCTCGTGTCTAAATGAATTTCTCCTTTAATATTAATAAAAAAATTATGCTCGAGTCTAGAAAAATGATTTAGTTAAGTAGAGGAATAGGAAATATCTATAATGTGTTTATAATAAATAAATATTGGACTTAAATTTTTAGTTTTTCATAATATATAAGCATATTTTGTTAGAAGATTATTTTTTAGATTATTTTTTAGAAATTGCCACGTTGGTCATAAAAAGCACTATTCATGTTACTGAATCCGACGCCTATCAATGGATATCAATTCAAGGCACTTCTTAATAGAAATTTCTATATTTGGTCCAATTCATATAACCTATGAATAATGATGTGGGTAGCTTCACATTGGCTTTTTTCTAATACTATCTTCATAAAGAGCAAAATCACATAAAATTATTTAGAATAATCCAATTTAATTATGATTTTTTATAATAATTTTACCTATTGATTTACCATAAATAATTCTAATTTTGAGGGATATTTTCTTAGTGTGATAGGATGACTCATTATAGCATGTTTTATTTTATTTTTTAAAAAGGATAAATTATAATAAAATGTTGAAAAAATATAAAAAAATATTAATGATTTTTTTTATTACTTACAATTTTTTATGTAAATTTTCAATTTTTTTTTCTAATTTTGTATTAATTTTCTTTTTTGGTGAATTATCTGATATAACAGATCATTGGGTTATTCAAGTTTACTCTAAGCAAATACCTTTTAAAGTTGAGATTATTCATAGTTAATCAATAAGTGAGATTATTGTAGGTTTAATAGATAAAATTATTGTAGAAAAATCATAAAAATATTATATTATTCTGGATAATTCAATTTATAATCTGTGTGGTCTATCTTTTTAAGTCATTTTCAATAAAGAATTGCAAATTTAAAAAGTGAATGTGTTACACTCATCAAGAGTAAGCTAGTAAGGCATAGCTATGTTCCTTTAATTTGTCTTATTAAGGATAGAAGGGCTTGTAGAGTATGTATCAATTAGTCAACATTTACTACTCATGGTTTTGTGGCCCAAGCGCATGGGTGCCTTGTGGGTGTGTTCACACGAATGGGCCTATGGGAAGATTATGTGACTAGTTGTCACAGCCTAACAACCAATTAATTTTTTTAGTGAACATCTTTCCGATTTATATGTGGGACCTCTTTTCCACTCTTTGTGGGTTGCCTAAAATTCGTCGTTTTTACCCGATTCGGTGCAACCAAGATCACAACTGCATAACTTAGCTTATTAGAGTATAATGCATCCATTTCTAAGCAACTCATTCAAGAATACTAATACAACCCACATATTTAATTTGTGTTTACCATTTACACAAGAAATGAGATTGACATCGGAGGTATTACCGGCTGAGATGAATCACATACGCCCAACTAGCAATGGAAAAGGAGTATCACATGACATGAACAACCATACCAATAACCATCATCCCTACAACAATAGCAACAACAACAACAATGGTTTCAGCAACGGAAATAGTAATCACTCAGCATCAACCGATCAAGATAACAATGAGTGCACTGTACGCGAGCAAGATCGCTTTATGCCCATCGCCAATGTCATTAGGATCATGCGCAAGATTCTTCCTCCTCATGCCAAAATCTCCGATGATGCTAAGGAAACTATCCAGGTACCGATCATAAGTGATCAATTTAAAACTATAAAAAGTGATTACTTTAAAACTATATATGATCATTTTATAGTTATAAATGATCACTTTTAATACAAATGTTAAGATTATATATAACATATTCTGGAGTTCAACCATCAGCTTAAGCTTTTGGTTGAGTTGGTTTTTTGACATGGTATCTGAGCTAATGGGCAACATGACGAGAGGTAACAAGTTTGAATCGCAACCACCCCTCATTTAAGGTGGAATATTTTGCGTCAATATTGGGATGGCTTGTATTTTATTCACACATCTAGCCCATTCCCGTGTGAGGAGACGTGTTAGAGACCGTCTCATTTGTGTGATTGATGAAAGACTGAAGGACACTTGATTAACATTGGTGAATCTGCAGGAGTGTGTATCAGAGTACATCAGCTTCATAACAGGTGAAGCCAACGAGAGGTGCCAAAGGGAACAACGTAAGACCATAACTGCTGAAGATGTTCTTTGGGCGATGAGCAAGTTGGGATTCGATGACTACATCGAACCCCTCACACTGTACTTGCATCGATACAGGGAACTCGAAGGGGAACGTGGTTCCATCCGCACTTGTGAGCCACTCCTCAAACTCAGTCGTGCTGCCATGGATCAGTACGCTGCATTTGGACCTGTCTTTCACATTGGACCTCCCCCTACTCATCACCCAGGCTATTATGGTGGCCCGTCTTCTGTTAATGGGTACTTGAAAGACGCGTCTGCAGTCGCTGGATCGGATACAAATGCACATTCTCAGCCGTCTGCTGTCACTGCTGCGGCTGGAGGTGGTGGATCGGCTAATAGTGTTGCTAGTTTTGAGCCGTATGGTCAACACAAATGATAATGTGGGTGTTACTTGTAGTGCTAGCTAACATTTAACTGTGTCCCCCTCGTTGCATAAGTTAAGGTTGTGGATCGAGGGGGGTCGTTTCGAGACGGTTTAGGATGATGAAAACAATGCTGTTGTGTAATTCGGCTGTGATTTTGGTTTGATCTTGCTGACTATTTTACTTGGACAATGTTAGGTTTGAAGGGAAAAACAAGTTTAATTGCTTAACGTTTGCAAGTGTGCTTATTTTAGACTTTTTTAGTAAAAAAAGGTGAAATTAGCCCCCAGCGAGGATCGAACTCGCGACCTTTCGCTTACGAAGCGAACGCACTACCACTATGCTATGGAGGCATTGGTCATAATCAAGTACTGCCACATAATAATTATTATATAGTACAAGTTAAGTTTTAGAGCTAATGGCTAATGAGTAATGACGAAAAAGTAAAGGGTAAGTTTTAAGTTGTTTGTTTTAAAAAAAAAATAAAATTTTACATATCGATAAGATTTATTTAAACAGCCGGTCTCTTGAGAGACGTTCCTCATGCCCAAGCCATTAAAGTTAGTTTTTACTCTTACTTTATATTTTTTTTATGGGTCGATCTAATTAGAGATAGTCTCTTAAAAAAAACCGTCTCTCACAAAAATTTGTGTTATTTAAATAAGTTTAGATAAAGACAATTTTGGCTATCTTTCGAAGTAGATTAGTAGAATTACTCTTAGAAATGTTTTCTTGAATCTCTCGATCATCTTAAATATAAATACATTTTTTTAATTTGGTATTTTTATTTTTTTAGTTATTTATACGTGTTCTTTTTATTCTACGTGTAAGTTGCATGTTTCTCTCTATTTGATGACATTTTTTGAGCCGTAAGACTCTTTGATCGCATTCTCCTCTATGGGTATGAACTGTTGTCTTCCTTTGCTCCTCAAACCCTGACCATAGTTTTTTATGAGTGGGAACATGATGATGATGAATATCACTTGCAGAAGCAACTTCAATAAAATAGAAGAATATGCATTAAGTGCATTTCTAATGTTATGATTTAGTCAAATTTATTGTATCTCAATTCTCAAAGCAAGCTCGTAAAAAAGGTCAAGTAATATTGGTATTTTTTTCATAATTTACTTTCTCCGTTTTGAAATATCTGCTACAATTCAATTATGGAAACTATTCGTCGTTCAAGCTTATTTTATATATTGCGGCTAATATATAAACAAATATATAGTCAAGTTGGATCTTGATTGAGTCGTCTAATCGCATACATTCATAATATTAATTTTTTATAATTGTTAGATGTATACAATTCAATAGATAAATCAGCAAAATAACACATAATGTTACATAAAAAGTCAAATATCTATCTATCTATACTTCTATACTATATACTAAATGCATTCTTTAGTATGGCACGTGTCGCTTTCATGTTCATTGTTTTCCCTCCAAAATTTTTCATTTAGTTAAATTAGGTAAGTAGAATAATTAAACTTGAATGCCCTATTATTTAAATCAATTAACATGTAAATGGCAATAAAAAATGTATTTATCTATCTATCTATTTATACTATATACTAAATGCATTCTTCAGTATGACACGTGTCGCTTTCATGTTCATTGTTTTCCCTCCAACATTTTTCATTTAGCTAAATTAGGTAAGTAGAATAATTAAATTGAATGCCCTATTATTTAAATCAATTAACATGTCAAATGACAATAAAAAATTGAACAATATGAAATCAATATACGTATGGTCAAAATATTATTCTATAAAAAAAACAATAAAAAATTGGACAATGTATGGTCAAATTCTTTTTTATATCTTCTGTATTCTTTATTTATGTTATTTATATTATATACATATATTGGTTTATATCATTCTATAAAAATGACAATAAAAAATTGGGCAACAACTCAACATTTATGTTATTGATCATTCTACAAGTTCATTTGAAATAATTCAAGCCCAAAGTTTAATTTTAGAGTTTTAAAATTTGAAAGAATTAATGTAATGCAAAGACTAATTGTTCTCACACATCAAATATTATTTTCTCTATATTTATTATGTTTACCAAGTATCAGAATAATTTAAAATAATTTTATTTATATTTAAGAAATCATTTAAATATTTTTTTATTATTCGTGCTTGGCACGGGATTCAAACTACTAACAAGAATAATCGAACGGAGAAGTCTATTTTTAATAGCAAACTAGGATATGTACCAGAGTAAATTTTTTTTTGTCTTTTTTACAATACTTGGTTGAAATTATAGAACGATGAATATAGAAAGGATAAAAGGGAGAGTAAAGAATATGGCGCCTAAAATGGAAACCCTGAACGCGGATGAAAACGAATCAGATAATGGAAGCGGAATCGCATCAACAACTGATAATTCCTTAAATTTCAAGAACAGGATAATTGGAAAACAACAATCTGAAGACGAAGATAGATTGTTCTTATTGAAAGGAACAAAATTAGAGACAGAGATTAACAATTATCGGATCACAAATTTAGGAAATGGGAGTGAAATTGTGTATTTTCCCAGATTTTTAAGTTATGATGATGCTTGGAGGTGTTTCGATTATCTCAATACTCAAATTCCATGGACTCGTCCTACCATTCGAGTTTTCGGTCGTTCTTGCGTACAGGTTTTATACTTGGCGATTTTTTTTTTTTTTTTTTGAGATATTATACTTGGCGATTTTTGTATTTGATTTTTGGATTGTGAATTTTGTAATTGTAATTGAAATTGGAATTGGTTGATTTGATTGAAATTGCAGCCTAGGGATACATGCTATGTTGCTAGTGAAGGACTTCCCAAATTGGTGTACAGTGGATATCAGCCTCAGCCCTGTTCTTGGCATCGTTTTCCTCTTCTTCTACAGCTTCTTCGTGCGGTAATGGTCTACCATTCGCTCTAGCTTTGCTTTCATTCAGTTGAATGTATTGCATACTTGCAATGTTATTAAGAGGGTGTTTGGCAAATAGCTGATAGCTGGTAGCTGATAGCCGATTATAGTGGCTGATTTGACCAACTGATTTTATTAACTGGTTTGACCAGCTGATTAAGCAGCTTGTTGAAAAACAGCTTATTCGTATCAATAAGCTGTTTCAACTAGCTAATTCACCAAACCCTATTTTTAGCTGGTTTGACTATTTAACCCTCTATTTATATCCAAATAAGCTAAAATTGCTCAATAAGCGTAGTTGGGAGAGTCTGATTTTGGATTGACTTTTGATTGCAAAATCAATTGAAGTCAATCCAAATGAGTGAAAATAGATGTATGATATATGGTGCACTTGAGTGTTTATTTTGCGATTGCCTCTACCTAGGTGGAGTTGGGAGGGTCTAATTTTAGATTGATCCTTGAATATTGATAGCAAAACTATTTGCAGTTAATCTAAATGAATGAAGAACATCCTTAGATTGTACATTCCCTCGTGTGTAGTAGTAATTTGTTTTCCATATATTTTGTGATTGATTGAACAAATGAAAGCGAGGAGGCGATTTCGACTTAGGAATATCGACCCTTGAAAGAAAAAAAACGTCCTTAGATGTACAATTCCCATGTCTGGAGTAGTAATTTATTTTCCGTATATATGTGATTGATTGATTGATTGAATAAATGAAGGTGGAGGAGGCGATTCCTGGAAGTCGGTACAACAGCTTGTTGTTGAATAGATACAGTGGTGGCAATGACTATGTTGGGTGGCATTCTGATGATGAATCTCTCTATGGGCCTACTCCACAAATTGCTTCCCTTTCTTTTGGGTGTGAGCGTGACTTCTTCTTGAAGAAGAGACCTTCTAAATCGTCTCCTTCTCAAGGTATATCTGCTGTTTTGACTTATAAGGGTATTCGCAATGCTAGTGTTTCTTTCTTGTCTGTGTTTTACATTTCCAATTTATCCTTGCAGTATTTACATTTGTGAAAAGAACATTGGCTTCTATTGTATAATCTCACTAATAATCGAAACACTCATTGTATACATAAAAGTAGCTTTGTGTGAAAACTAGAAAGTAGAAAATTGGAGTTCAAGAATGTATCGACTTGTACACTGTATTTGGTAGATAAATATTTTCCTGAGCATGTGTGCCTCAGTGCCCGAAAAAGAAAAGAACCTGCCTTGCAACTGCCTCTACTGCTTTTCAGTCATTTAGAAAATGCCTTTTCTTTTGAGGATCCTATCATGGTGTTTATAAGACAAATTCCTCATTCTAATCTACTCGATGCTTTCAATCAAGAACTAATCGGAGTGAATCTCATAATGACATCCAAACGCCCCAAACTGTTTCAAGGCAGGAGCCACTAATTAACATTGGGGTTAATGGCTTGTTGTGTATTGATACTACAATCCAGAAACTAGTTTTCACTTTTCAGGCAATTATTAAGAGTTATTATGCATGGTAGTTTGAGAAACTAGATATTGTTTTTTTTTTTTTCATAAATTTAGTCGGTCATAACAAATTCTGTGCTTGCCTTTGTAACGTCGCTGAATTTCTGCTAGTGGTGGAGAAGAAATCAAAAGATGAACCCATGCGCAAACGGTTGAAGAGAAGCAACAACACCGACCAGCACTCTTTCACATTAAAACATGGATCATTGTTGGTTATGAGAGGATACACTCAGAGGGATTGGATACATTCTGTACCTAAGCGTGCTAAAGTTGATGCTGTTAGGATCAACCTTACCTTCAGACTTGTTCTTTGAGGTCCGTCATCTGTCTTTCAGTCGAACAATACATATAAGGCGATCTTTGTTGTTCGTATAGGCGAAATGTGGTGTATCATTGTATCATTAGGATCAAAGTCCGAAGTCCTTGCTTGATTCCTTTTGTATAATCTTCGACATAATGTAAGAATGTTGAAAATCCTTTTGAATGGGTTAGCATCAGATTTTGATCCTTAAAAACATGCTTCTTTGTCCCTTTACTAATTCCGTTTTCCCATTACCTAACCTTGTCTATAAGAATTCTTTAACCTTACCATCAAATCAAAGAAGTAAAATGAAATTGTATTTCGAATTCTCTAACTCTAAACTTGTAATTATCCCGTCTTTATTGTGTGAAAGCTCACATCTTCGTAAAATAAAAGGCATTTAATTTCTTATTCCAATTACGCAATTCTACAATTACCATATTTCATCAAATATATTTTTCTAAAACATTATTATCATAATTAAATAATATATAAAATTCAATTAGCAACCAAAAGAAAATTATTGAAAAAAAAATGTTTTTTTATTAGAATGTTCGTTTCATGCCCATTTTCCTCTTCATTTCCAACAGAAAAAAGGAATGAATGGGGTCAAAATGCAAAGACCAAATTTAGGCAAGATTAATTAAGCAAATTAGAGAAACTATAACTTTTTTTTTATTACAAAGTAAGCTGAGAAATAGGAGGTTAAATGAGAATCAAATACAAAATTCTACCTAAAGAGGTGGTGTTGCTCTTTAACTGAGATAAAATTCGATTCTCGAGCTACTTAAACCGCTAGATATAATCTTTTATCTTCTTAAGAAAAGCATTGATTTGTCCTAAATTGTAGGCCTATCTCCGTAATAGTTGGTTAACTATTCATAATTTGGCTGGTTCCTAATTCTCTCATCTTTTTTTGTCCTAAGCATCCCATTGTATTCCATGCACATTTGTCCTTTAACTCTTTTCTCTTTTGCATTTCCATTTTATTTCATAATTCTAATTCCTAACACCTCGATCAAGTTTATGTTAAAATAATTCTATGAAATGATCCTTAATAGTTTTAGCACAAGATTATTCCTATTGAAGTGAATGTACCAAATTAATTGATCGAAAATTATAACATAAAGAGTACGTTGCGTGAACATGGTGAACATTGCACGAACACATACACGAAGAAATTCCATTGGAGGCTCTCTATCTCCCAAGGCAAGCGAGCTAGGAGAGGTAGATACGAAAGCTCCATTTCAGTCGGTAAAGGATGCTCTTAGTCTTTTCGGTGTACCATCATCCTCTCCTCCTCATGTCAAGCCCGTTTTTAACAAAAAGTCAAAGCCTCAACCTCAACCTCAACCTCAACCTCAGGTAATCTATCATTTGCTCGGATTTATTGTATTATCATACGAGAAACTCGATATAAGTTTATTTATTCTAATTTGACAGGAAGTTACAGATGATGAGACACAGTTTAACTTGGCCTTAAGCGAGCTGAACAAGTTAAAGGAACAACTGATAGGTGCTGAATCGAAAAAACGTCAAGCCATCCCTGAGCTACAAGAGGCTCAAAAGACTCTTATCGACCTCCAAGAGAAACTTAAAAACGTACATGAATCCAAGAAGAACATTCTAGAAACTTCCGAAGCTCTGAAGGAAAGGGCTCGGAAGCTGGAAGAAGAAATTACCTTAAATGATGTTTATACACAAGATCTCGAAACCATTGGGGAAGAGTACAAGGCTGCTATTTTAGAGCTTGATGCGGCTAAACAACAGCTTAGTAATGTGCATAGTGAATATGAAGCCGCGTTAGAAGCTAAAACGACTTCTTTACGCTTATCTCAAGAAGCTGATACTGCAGCAGATGAGCATCGTTTGAAAGTCGGCAATCTGAACGAGCAGATTGCTACTATGCAGGAAGCGTTAGCGAAACTAAACTCTTGTAAAACTGCGGAAGAAGAGCATCAGAAGGTTATGAATCAGAAAGACGATGAGATTTCTTTGCGTAGACTTGCCAAGCAAGAGTTGGAACAGAATATGCTCGCTCTCCAGGATGAGCACCGGTTTCTTTTAGCTGATGATCAGCAGGCGAAACTTGTGGAAACTAATGCTGAAATTTTGTGTCTTGAAGAAAAAGTGTTGAAAGCTCGAGTTGTTCATTTGGAAGCTCAGAAAGCGGTGGCAAATGAACTAGAGGTTGCTAAGAAGTCGCTTGAACGAATAGCAGAGGAAAATTTATGTCTTCAAAGGTCGTTGGAGTCGTTGAAGCTCGAGCAAGAACAAGTCAGAAAGGAATTATCGGAGCAGAAGGTTAAGATAGAGGAATCCGAGGCTTTAGTAGACGAACTCAAAGGTAAATTGGAAAACGAAAAAAAGGCGCTTGAATTAGGCCTTACGAGTAAAAGTAGTGCAACAGATGGATGTAACGATATGCATGTATCGATTGAGCAACTGAAACTGGAAACCGAAAAAGCAAAGCAAGAAACCGAAGAGATGAAGAAGAGAATAGAGGAGGAGGAGCAGCAAACACGCATCATTAAAGAGATGATTGTCGATATGAGAGATAAGCTAGCGAGTGTCCTGAAACGAACAGAAGAAGCCAGAGCGGCAGAGAAAGGCGCGCAAGAGGAGATTAAGACTGTTAAAGCCGAGGAACCTAGTGTCGAAATCAGTAATGGAATGAAGAAGGTGTCAGCTGAGGAGTACAATTCCTTGATGAAGAAAATTAATGAATCCGAAAACTTGGCTTATATAGAAATTACTGGTATGATGCGTCAAATAAAACCGCTTCTGGCAAGCCAAACGGAAGCAAAACAAAAGTTCGAGGAAGTTTCAAGGGAGATCAAAGAACTCAAGATGAAAGAAGACGAGGCTTTAAAAGCTGCTGAATTGGCCGAGGCTGCAAAGATTGGTTTAGAAGCTGAACTACAACGAAGGTATCGAGACTAGGCTCATAAACGCCTGTTGCATAGGTCTAGTCGCAAGTATAAGATTGCGTAATATAGTCTTGAGCTATAGAGCTAATCGAATGTACATTTTAAGGAAAAATTTTAGTATGATTTATTATTGAGATATCTTCAAATCCTAGTCCTGTTTTTCGAGGGGGGAAACGCACAAGTGGTTTATAGTCTGTTTTCGGACAAATATGCACAATATCATGGAGTCGCGGCTCATGAAAACATGATCATAAATTTTGAAGTTGCAGCTAGTTAGACACTACTAGAGTACATAATCGATATTTAGGATAGAATCAGAACGAAGTATATTGAAAAAGCGATAAGGAGATTTGTAACTGTATGAAGGCAAAATAGATTAGGAATTGAATGTAATGCAAATAACTAATAAGCAATATAGTTTTCTAACTAGTAATGAGGAAATGGCCTATATGGATAGGCAATATTGCTTTAAAGTAGTAAACATGTTGAATGATTCTTAATACAATAAAAATACCGTATGTAGAATCTGCTACATGAACTAAAAGAAATCAATGTGATAGATTTTAAGTAACAAACTATACAATTATATAATGAGATGTTGCAAAATTGTATGTATTTAAGAAGCAAAAGGTAATTAAATGATGTAAAGTATAGGTGATTAGCATGAGAATAGTGGTGGAGCTACCTTAGAACAAAAGTCGGCATGAGCCCTTAAAAAAAAAAGTAGTATGTAGGGGGTAATTGGTCCCTAAATTATCTTTAATTTTACGTTTATGGTACCCTTAGTTTAGCTGTTAACATAACAAAATTATTCAAATTTCAAAAATCCTTAATTTTTGAAATTTTTTGCTCACTTTCGTTTTTAAAGTTTTTTGATGTTGATTAAAAAAATTCGGCCCACCCTCACCTAAATCATGACTTGACCTAAATATTGAGCGTGTTTAGTAATGATTTATTGGTTTGTCAAATAGCAAAGAAATTAGTTTGTGAATGCCTTTTAAAAGCTTTTAATTGACTTTTAGCTTTTTAAACCACTTTTTCTCTAATAAAACAACCAACGATTAATAAGTAAAAGTATTTTTCACCAAATATTTCAATAACATTTACCAAATAATTGCTACGATCAATAGCATTTACCAAATAAATTCAATGGTAACAATATCCAATAATATTGCAAGTCATTTGTGCCACTCCTCAGTGGTAGTTGGGGCGATCAAAGCAGACTATTAATTTATATAAAGAAAATTCAAAAATTAATATTTAAAGAGCTTTGACCATCAAATAAATATTCATAAATTCTTTTACATATATGAAAACGGGTTGAATAGTTCAATTAATACTACAAATTATTTATATTATACCTTTTTATTTTGAGGTCGTCTTACCGAAAATACGTTCTCATAAAAATAGCTAAAGTATATTTCATGTGTGTTACAAAGGATATACTACAAATTATTTATATTATACCTCTTTATTTCGTGTGTGTTATAAAGTACTTCTATTTTAAGGTCGTCTTGCCGAAAAGATGTTCTCTCATAGTAACATGCAAGAGTATTTACTTGGGCGGATGTAGCATGCGGTCATTGAGGTCATTTATATATAATCACTGAAATAGAAAATGCAAAATGAAGTCGAGTAATACATGTAAATATGATTTACGTGAATTAGTTAGTGTATTGACTTATATATAACAAAAAGCGGGGATAGCTCAGTTGGGAGAGCGTCAGACTGAAGATCTGAAGGTCGCGTGTTCGATCCACGCTCACCGCAAAACTTCTAACAATTTTTTCACCTTCATTCCTGAGTTCTGACTGCGCCCTCTAAAATCTGTATCCCACAAGACCAATATATTATCCATTATCCATAAATAAAAATAAATTTTGTGCATTGATTAGGGTATATGACATAAATTAATACACCTTAACTACCCTATAAAAGAATAATTACCTAAAAAACTAAGATACTCCCTGAAATTAGTGGACTTTAGACCACAATAATGAGTCTTAGTCCTTTTACAAATCAGCAATGTGCGACTTTTGTCCACAATCATGCACATGCAAAGCCCTGATACCTGCTGTGCAGCCAGCAGGATTTATGTCCTTTGGCATGTGCAATTATTTTGTTTGTAAAAGATATACTTAAAACTTTCTAATATATTTTCTCTGGATCACTATTTTTATAAAAGACAAGGCAAAGATGAAATATAATATCAATTCTTAGATCAGTTAATAATAATAGAGGATAATCGGATCTTAAAACAATAATCATTATTATACGCAAATTGTAGTATAAGACGGTTTCATCGAGAGACGTGCCTTGTATATGGGTTAAACAATCCATCGTCATTGTCATCGTCATCATCATTATTATCATACTTAGTGTATCCCACTTGTAGGAAAACTATGATTAGAGTATGGAGAGAGAAGGAAAACGACAACTCATACCATATAGGAGAATGCGGTCAAAGAGTCCCTCGGCTCATAGGTTAAATAGTCCATCTCATACATATTATGAAAATATATGCTTCTTGTTTGAGGTCGTCACCAAGTGACGGTCACCCACAAGTAAGCTCTATATTGAGTCCATAATGGAGAGCGGAAATAGAGTTGCAAAGTCGTTATCTAAACGGATCGGATTATATACAATACAGTGACGTGGTAATGGGTTTGACGGAGTTGTTGTAACGCTTAGTATCGACTAAAAGCATGAGATATCCCTTCAAAACGCAGGTATTTTAACATTACATTGCGGAAAATATTGATTTTGTTCATTTGAAACGCTTTACAATAAACCTTGTTTTTTGAGCTATGCTATAATAAAGTATAGAACTCCCCAGAGCAAAATGGCATGTTCAAGGTTGCAACTTGGACTTTTAAGAATGCAAATAAAACCTCTCAAATTAAATAAAAGGAGCAAATTATCAAGATACATGTACATTTTACATCTTTTTAAGTTTGGAGAGCAGAATCTACCCAAGACATAATGCATACATTACATGAATGAGGCAACAACCTATAATAAGGCGAGCTTGGCAAAGACGTCAACATCTGCCACCCGCGTACAGAAAACTCCAACTCCTCCCTTCTTTTCTCCGGATTTGTGCTCCCTGAAAACTACATACGCTGATGAAAACTTTGGCAACACTTATCCTAATCAGCAGAGTGAAAAACATACGAAAATGACGAAGAAAAATGGTCGAAAGACTGCAACCTTAGAAAAAATCGAATTCAAGGTAATTGTCAGAGCCCTTGTGTTCTGGAGCCCCCATAGCAAGAGCAGCTTTTTCACTAGAGGCTGGAGGAGCCATTGCCCTTTCGATAACAACGGGCTTTGGTATCTCAGGAGGTGTCGCACACCGAATCAGCGCCCAGTTTACACCTTCGAAGAAAGGGTGTTGCTTGATTTCCGTAGCCCCTCTTTTGTACGCTAATCTGTGATGTGGTTCTTTCACGAGCAACCCTTTTATTAGATCCCTTGCTGCAAAGCTTACAGCTGGGGCTTCAGGGAACCGGAGAGGTTGTCCCACAACGTTGAACAGAGTGGCACGATTCCCTGATCCTTTGAACGGAGTTCTACCAAACAACAGCTCATAAAGAAAGATCCCGAATGTCCACCAGTCAACCGCACTTCCATGACCTTCTCCTTTAATGATTTCAGGAGCCAAGTACTCGTGGGTCCCGACAAAAGACATTGACCTTGCATTGGTTGGCTCCGCCATAAGCTCAGGCAGTGGATTCACTTGGTTTCCTGTTTCATTCTTCGCCTTTTTCTCCTTTTTGGACCTGCTAGTGAAGAACCGCGGTGAGAAGCATGTCGTGGGAGCTACACACGAGGGCTGGATGCATGAAGGCGCAATACAAGCCGGTTGCACGCAGTAAGCGGGATCTTTCCGTGAATGATCAGTCTCATTTGAGGATGACTTCACTAACGTCGGACTGACTGCACAGCGAAGGGAAAGATCAAAGTCTGAGAGCATTATGTGCCCATCATCTCGAACAAGGACGTTTTCTGGCTTAAGATCACGGTAGACTATCCCAAGCATGTGAAGATATTCCAGTGATAGGAGGACTTCAGCTACATAAAATCTGTTAGGGAAAAGAACTTAGTGTGAAAATCTCAATATTCTTTATTTGCCGTAGTTACTGGTCTTACTACCTACCACGCAAGCCATACAAGTCGATAGACAGACAATAGATTTAGATCCTCGAATTATCAGAAATGGCGTCATGCAAGCCAACTGATGGCAAGCTTGCTATATAAGAGGGCATCATGAACAAATTTATTCTCTCCTACTATAATTGGTTATCCAAGCGTCTCAAGTTTTCCTTACAAAGAAAAATCAACCAAACATGAAGATCTCTATACAAGTAATACCGCTATACAGCAAGGAGCAGCATGGCAGATGATGAAAAGTGAGATAGAAACGATAAGAGGTGTTCATACGGGTCATCGGGTCATGTGTTACAGGTTCAAAATCGGATCCTGTGTCACATTGATTTTTACATTATTTTAAATTCATTTTGAAATCGAGTTAAGTCGGGTTTAATTCCAAGGTCAGATAAATATCAGGTCATCGGATCTATTTTGAACACCTCTTCCTATGATCAAGTCACTTCGCTTTCCGTGCAGGGTCAAAACACATTTAACAGCTTATACATTTCCAAGCACAAGTCGCATGTCTTTAAGGAGCTCCTCCTCAAACTCAACAAGGCAGCTCTCTCAGTTGCTTACAAATATCGATACGTGGAAAGAGTAAGATTTATAAGTTCGGAGTTCTGAAATCTTGTGCGGACAATGAAATGCAAAAACAGAAAATTCAACTACCTAATTACATATATAAGAAATTATATCCCTGCAAAGCAAGAGTATAGCAAGATGAAACCCACAAACAGTCAATGATCATATAAAGCTAGATGGATAGATAAACAGCAATAAACAAGAATCACATCATAATCATGACTTTAACTACTAGATAAGTAGCAAGAGTATAGGAAATCTTACTTCACTGCTTGTTCCGTAAAGAATTTCCCAGGCTGCCTCTGCCTGAGAGTGTGCAAATCTCCCCCAGGACAGAATTCCATCACCAAACAAGAGAATTTGTCTGTCTCAAAGTGGGTATACAGTGTGGGAAGAAACGGGTGATCCAAAGATTGCAAAATCTCTCGTTCAGTCTGAGCTCGAAGCAACTTCTTGCGACTTGCCAAAGATGCTTTGTCCATTACTTTCATAGCAAAATAGCACTTAGTTCCACTCAACTCAGCAAGGTACACACTACCAATATCGCCACATCCCAATCGTTTGAGCAATCTAAAGTGGCTCAACCCCAAAAGTCCATCCCTTGCCCGGACTACTTGAATCGCTTCCCATCTCAAATCATTTCCCTTGTGTGGCTTGCTTATGCTGCTACTAAAACTGCTGCAACTACTCTCATCACTCACATCCGTGCTCGTACTTCCTCTACACAAACTACTCTTACCACTCTCAATAAAATCTAGCCGACCACTCGTCTTGGCACTCCCACTAGTCTTTCCAGACACAGAACTATCTTTAACACTTCCATACTCGGAGATTTTCTTTTCTTGATCAATCGAAATATCCTCCGAAAATCGATCATCACTCTCAACAAGACTCAATCCAGTTGAAGATGGTTCAGCACCCAACAAAGATGATGATTTATTCTTGTTGGACAATGAGTTGGTTGAAGCATTTTGCCCTAAAGATTTAGACTTTTTACTCTCAGAAACTCCAACATTAGAGGTAATCTGTACCGATTGCGAAAACTGATCACTTAATTCTTGCTTTGATTTACTAGAGGCAGATACTTTTGAAGGGAACCCACTACTCCCTACAAGAACTTTGGTACCATTACTGGAAGCCATAGACAGAAATAAGGACAGCAAGTATTAAAGTGATAGTCTAAAGCTTCTCTCAACACCCATTTCCAAAATGATAGCACAATTTCCCAGGCTTCCAAATAGTTCACCTCACAAAAACTGCAATCAAGAAATACATCACAGAAATCAACAATTGATGACTTTAATGCTTTACTTAGAAAAGAATTTAAGGTTGCTAGATAAAGACCTAAATGGTGATTGAGGATACAATTATATGCCAACATATATTATAGACAAATATTAGAGCCTAGAGGTGTTCAAAACAGACCCGATGATAAGATATTTATTCGACCTTTGAATCCAACCCAACTTAACCCGACTTCAAAAAATGAATTCAAAAGAATGTAAAAATCATAGTGGAAACAATAACCGATTTGAATCCGAAATATAGCCGATGACCCAAATGAATACCTCTAACAAATATAAGTGGATAAGGCTCATCAAATGATTGATTTGGCTCCTAAACTCATTACAACCCATGAATCACATGCTTCTAATCCTTTAAACCTTTCGTTTATACAGTAAAACTAGACCAGATGCAAAGATAGATAGATTGTAAGCAGTCAATTTTCAATTCCATCCAAAACCCCTAAAACAAAATTTTAGCTTTTTTTATTCTAAAAAATCAAATACAATTAAGAACAAAACATGATTGATAAGCATTAAGCAAGATTCATTCAAGTAACAGTACACAACCAAAAGAAGCAGTAAAGCATCACTTAAGTTAGTGATCCAACCAGAAACAAAGGAACCCAATTTATAAATAATATAAATAATTTTTGTTTTGATAAATAGTGAAATAAAAAAGTGGGTTACAGAAAGCAGGTAAAAAAGAGAGGGAGGGACAAGAATAAAGGAAACCCAATTAAGGGGGTGAGATTAAACAAGGAGAAAGGGATCCATGGAGCTTGAAAAAGAAAGGAAATTTTTTTCAAAAAAAAAGGAATTAAGTGAACCCAGAAGAAGAAAATGCAGATGCATAACAACATAAGATTAGCAAAAAAAACCCAGAAAATTAAGGCAAAGAAACAGGCAGATCTTTGATTATGTATCTGTATTCATAAAATTATAGCAAATAAAACCCAGAAAATCAAGTCAAAGAAAAGGGCAGATCTTTAAGTCAGCAGATCTTTGACATAGAAGGAGAAAGAAAAGGTCACCTGAAACAGAGAAACAAGGATTGGATTTTTCGGGTTGAGTAATCTGTGATGAAAATTGAACAGTTTAGGTAGTGGGCAAGGAGAAAGTAGAGAAAAGGAGAGAAAATGAATGAATGAGTATCTGAGAATGAGTGAGGTTTGTCGCCAGGTTGGGCGTTAGAGGGGAGTATGTTATGTCATGGGGGAAGAAAAGGAGAAGAAATGAAAAAGTGGCAAGTCAAATCTTAGAAATAGTCAGTCATACAGATCAAGTTGGGTCGGGTTCGGGTTTAGGTCATATATAAACAGGTTAGAAAATCCTTGACCCAAACCCAACTCATTTAGTTAATTGGGTCGAAAATCTCAACCTTGACCCGACCTACAACAGATCAGGTTGACCTGATTTCAACCCACCTTAACCCGTTTATAATTTTTTTTTTTTTTTGTTTTAAGGTTTTTAACGTTGATCAAATCTAATTTTTTAGGCTTTAGTTTGAACTTTATGTTTTTTTGTTGTTTATTTTGTATTTACAATGAAAAATAAGAAAATATTGAATGAATAAAGTTTAGCTTATACTTATTGATTTAACTCGAAATTAACACATTTAATTAAATGGGTTATACAGGTTTTTTTCAGGTTTAAAATTTTGACCTGAACCTAACCCATTTAATAAGCAGACCAGGTCGGGTCGACCCACTTAATTAATTGGGTCAAAAATCTCAACCCAAACCCACTTATTTCGGGTTAGGTTCAGGTCGGGTTAGCAGGTCAGGTCAACTTTTGTCAGCCCTAGAAATGAACAAGTTGTTATATCGACTTCGTCTGCACTATTTTTATTGTGAATTATTATTTTATGATACTTTTTCTAGCGTATATTCTTCATTCTCCACTAAATTACTTCACATTTCTTAATTCATAGTCTTGAGATCTAATGTTTGTAAATAGTGTGCACTAAGTCTATATAAACTCAATTCAAGCTAACATAGAGTATTTTTGGCAAAATGATTGTTAGTTGAAATTATTGGTTGATTTGAGCAGCTGAAAAGTATTAATTGATTTGGTATCTGTTAAAATAACTATGAATTCAGTTTTATGTATATATTTGATAAGCATTAGTAATGAAGTGATAAAAAGTCATTTAGTGAACACAATTTTGGTTGTTGATCAATAAAAAAAACATATAAAAATCAAAAAGCTATTTCCAAACACACTTATTCTTTGATTTTGTTTGGGTAAGTTGTAATTCTATTAAATTGAGATTTGCAAAATTTTAAATTTAAGTTGGAATGAAGTCAAAATCAAAGTTAGCCACGAGTAAAATATAGTAGGATATGTCCATTAACAAATTTATCGGTTAGTAATTATGTTTGACTTAGTTGATGATCAAGTCAACTAATATTATGCTTTGGGGCTACATTTATTGTATATTTGTTTTACTTGGGTTGAACATCCAATCTGATTAATAATAAACTCGATTCATCATCATCATACCCTGTGTATCCCGTTCATAGAAAACTATGATCAGGGTCTGGGGAGGGAAGAACGATGGCAGTCTCATACCCATATAGGAGAGTGCGATCACAGAGTCCCCCGGTTCGAGAACGGTCTTCAAGAGAGAGAACTTGCAGTTGATAGATAGAATAACAAGCATACGCGCAAAAACAAACGTAGGATCAAAGAAAAAGGTAAAGAGCGACTAAAAGACAAAATCAAAAACAAACTAGGGGTAAAAGGGACGGGTTTAGTAATCTGGGACGTGGATAAGGCGCCTCCAACTGGCCCTATCCCTGGTCAGGTCCTTGGAGAGGTGTAGATCCTTCATGTCACTTTTAATTTGTTCCTCCCACGTTCTCCTAGGTCTTCCTCGACTTCTCTTGCCCTCTACCAAGATGCAATCAATCCTTCTTAATGGGGCGTCATGTGTCTTTCTTTGCACATGCCCAAACCATCTCAACTTGTTCTCCCGCTTCTTTACGAAGATAGGTGCAACTCCTAATGTCTTCCTAGACTCCTGATTTTTTATCCTATCCATCATAGTATTACCACACATCCACCTCAACATACGCATCTATGTTACTTCCATCCTCTGTTCGAAGACCTTTTTTACAGGCCAACATTCTGTCCCATATAACAACGCCGACCTAATTGCAACGCGGTAAAATTTACCTTTTAATTTCCTTGGGAACTTTCTATCACAGAGCACCCCGGTAGCTGCACGTCATTTAAGCCAACCTGCTTGTATGCGATTAATAACGTCTCCATCAATCTCCCCATTACTCTGAATCACGGATCCCAAATATTTAAACTTGGATGTACATGCAACAACTTCTCCCCAGTGGTAACCTTTGGCTCCCTTATCGCTTCTCTCCCACTGAAGGTGCATCGCAAGTATTCTGTCTTCGTACGACTTATGCGCAACCCCTTACTCTCCAAGGTTGCCCTCCACTCCTCCAATTTACTATTAGCCTCCTCCTTGGTTTCCGCGACTAAAACTATATCATCGGCAAAAAGCATGCACCATGGTACAGTCTCCTAGATGGATTTAGAGAGCTCTTCCATAATGATCGTAAAAATGAAAGGACTTAGTGCTGAACCCTGATGTAGTCCCACTTTAATTGGGAAAGACTCTGTCATTCCCACCGGTGTATGTATGTTAGTCGTCACTATGTCATACATGTCCTGTATCACCTCAACGTATCTTCGTGATATACCTCTATTCTTGAGGCTCTCCCAAACGATGTTTCGTGGTACACTATCATACGCTTTCTCCATATCAATGAATATCAAATGCAAATCCTTCTTCTGCTCCCTATACTTTTCCATCAGTCTCCTCAAAACATGAATTGCTTCTGTGGTCGATCTTCCTGGCATGAATCCGAATTGGTTCTCCCTAATCACCGTCTCTCGTCTAATTCTTTTCTCGATCACTCTTTCCCATAGTTTCATAATATGGCTTAGAAGTTTGATCCCTCTATAGTTCCCGCATACTTGAGCATCACCCTTGTTTTTAAACAAGGAGATAAGTGTGCTAACCCTCCATTCTTTTGGTATCTTACTGGACCTCAAGATGACATTAAAAAGGTTAGTAAGCCACAGAATTCCCTCCTCACCTAAACCCATCCACACCTCAATCGGAATATTATCAGGTCCAACTGCCTTTGATCTCCCTATTTTTTTGAGAGCTTCTCCTACTTCCGCTGTGGTAATATCATGAATCGACCCATAATCATGTGTTCTCTGGAGGACTGGAGTCTGTGGTAATAATAAACTCGATTAGTAATTGATTTTGGATTGCACTTATTTGATATTTGAAAACAAGCTTAGTTGATAGATTTGGGATTGTTATTTGAATTCACTTTATAAAGATGGTTAAGTATTGAATTAGTTAAATTTGGATTAAATCTCTTTTGATTTAGTTTGTTTTTGGATTAATTTTCTTTTATATCATATGACTTTGTCTCTAGTTGGATCAAATTCAATTTTTATTCATTTTCATATTGGGTTTCATTGACTTTTACTATACTTTAATCGACTATATGTATTAAGATAATAGACTGATTGATTTTCATGTTGACTTTCAATATCATATAAAAGAACAAATTTAAACAAAAAGTTAAACAAGTGATTGTAGATACTCTATCAAATAATGTAAAGCTTTGATAGTATAATTATAAAAATACGGTGTACGGTTTAAGTATGTTTTAAATTTTTAAATATCAAACTATATCGAGTACTACAACTTCAAAAAAATTGTTGTCAAACTTAATTTTTAAAACTACAAACTAGATCAATGTATGATTTAAATTGGTAAAATTTACAATTTAGACCAAATTATAAACTACTCTTAATATAGGGACTAGTTTTAAGGAGTAATAGTCATGGACCAATGCATGGAGCAAAAATCTTAATAAAGTACCCATAACTTTGTAGGGCAAATTTGAGTTGCCCCATTTGCATCATCTACAAAAAAGTTGTTTGCAATTATCAAAGGGGTATAGTTAAAGGTGTACTACAACAATATTCGTTCTATTTAAGATGGAAATTAAAGAGTCGGATGTTTGCAACTTTACCCTTGTTACTAATAACATAAACAAAAAGATTGTTTTTGATTGACCATTTATAGCAAATATCATGTGCAACATCACATAAAGAAAAAGTGTCCATGATTTAATGAGTCATTTTATTATAACCCATTATAATTAAACGCTCAATGTATAAAGATACCTTTAATGCCCTTTTAACTTTCTCTATCATCTTAATAAGTTATAGCATATACTCTAACTCACTTAGATACATGTATACAACAGATCCCCAATTTCTTTACATGGCCAAAACGACTCCTCTTCTCACCCTACTCCAAAATGATCTATAAGCAGTGGGCTGAACACTCATACATGCAAGTGTGATTAACCAACCGTTTATCATTCTTCTTTTTCATATATTACCCAGTTGAATAGTAAGTGTTTTTAATCATATGATTCAGATCATAACCTAGGAAGGTCCGTACCTAGATTCCTCCAATACTAGGGAGCACAAGGCCGCATTTGACTGTCTGTTCCTGATGTGCACACTTAGCTTGTTAGTGTATATGATTCATTATCCATGATATTGTATGTCTTCGATTGGAGCCACATGATACAATACTTGTACTACTACATAAGTAGTTATTACAATTAGTCAATATGTAGCCCATTAGCAAACCATTAGACATAGACTTCCAACTACTTTACTCCACATTTGTGGCTTTCCTTTGCTCTTCTATGGCCCCCATTTGGCCCTATAATCAATTCTTGCTTAATAATCTGAAGCTTCTACATCCTATTTATTCTCCTATTATTACTATGATTGGGGTTTTGTGAAAGAGACATTAGGGAATATGTGTTATCGTTGATGTGATCAGTTCAGTTTGATCTAATCCTTTCTTTTGTCTTTGAAACATCATAGATCGTTAACGTGGATTGCTGAGAGTATATCGCACAAGCAAGTCATCTCGCGTTTAAAATAAGATGGAGGGCTAGTTTAAAATTGTAACTTGTAAGGTTAGTGGGTTTCTCGAGTTTTTAGGAATCACGTGGATTGCCGAGGATTCATCTGTGGATCTTCTCGAGCCAAGGGATTCTTTGACTGCACTCTCCTTTACGGTATGAGATGTCGCCTTCCTTTTCTCCCAAACCTTAACCATATTTTCTATGAGCGGGATACACTAGGTATGATGATGGTGAGGACCCACACTGAACTTGTATGTTGTCAGACCCTCTTTCGGTGTGGTCTGGTTTGTGTAGAGCCCCATCGAAATCCTTTAACGGTCGAAAGGGAAGCATCCTACTTCAAGATCAACAAACGCATCTCAGTTCATACAAGATCAACTCGAACTTGAGCCAAGCGCGGTCTATAAGACTAAACTTTTTGTTCACATACACTAGACATCAAATATTAAGAATTATAGTTCAAACTTCAAACAGTGTTCCAATTATCAAGGAAAAGAATTATTGGGGGTAAAACTGAAAGCTATAGAACACAATTCAAATACATTGCCTGCTGTCATGGTCCCAATAGCTGAAGCAAATCAGACACTGTGTCTGTGTAGAGATCTGGGAGGATGTTGTTTGATGAGTCCTGAAGGGTAGGCAGTGTCGTCACGCCTATGGAGTTAAAGCCAAAACACGCAATGATCAAAAACGCAAAAAAAAAAATGTTTTCATGTTTAACACTGAAACTAATAGAAGATCGATTAAATTGTTATACCGGAGAGAACAAGAAGTGTTTTGCAGCCGGCACCCTGTCCAAAAAGAATATCGGTGTCTAGCCGATCACCCACCATGCACATTCTCGAGGTGTCGATTTGGAATCTGCGTGAAAAAATCAACATTCAGAATATGCATTCAAAATGTCATAGACATGGCGCCTTGCGGTTTCCCGACTTGTTTTACATACATCACAAACATATAGGTAAATTAAAGCTTAATTAGACCTTTTAGAAACTAAGACATATTAAAAACGGATATAATGACTAATATGTTAGAATAACGGCTTATGGTTGTGAAACCATGATTTTAAATCATGGGTTACGTAACGGAGTTTCATCAAACGGTAAGCACAAAATTCATTACAAAGCAGCCGTTATGTAATCGAACGATCTCATTTTTATTCTAAGGTAAGCAAAGATCTGTAATGGAAGTACGGAATAGATTATGTTGAAATATTAGATGAGATCAAAAGTAAACTCACTTCTTTAACAAAAAATCCATCATAAATGTTGAAGGCTTGCCAACAACAATGGGCTCTTTCTCGGTTGATCCACAGACAGCTGCAACCATACATCCAGCCCCTGGGACCAAATTTGATAAACAAAATCTTGAAGTCAAAACCCAGATCGGATTCGTAACTACACGAGTACTATGAAAGGGAGGTCAACAAAATAAGCAAACCTGGCCATTCTTGTAAATCAGTCATATGTCCCACTGCATCCCGATTAGTAGCAACAAATAGGCATCCTGGATTATTACGAATGCAAAGTGTTGCGTACCTGTTAATCAACAAAGTAAAGGGCGATTAGGGGATGCATCTTAAAAGTAAAATGGCACCGAAAAAAGGGTAAAAGGATAGCAAGTCATTGAACTATCCAAACATGGTTTATGGTTATAATGTAAAAGTGGCATTTGCACCATAATATTAAGCCCCTTAACCATTTCACTTCTACTTTTAAATGAGGTTGGGGAAGAGTTAGCGTCAAGTTAGATTTCACAAGAAAGCACCGAGTATTTCCATTTGTCACCTGATGGGCTCTGGGGGCGTTGTAATAAAGAAGACAATAATTTGAAACTAGCAGATCGAGAAGCAAGTAATGCAATATGTTTACATCGAAGGAAGCACAATTTTAAGCCAAAGAAAGGACCACAAGCTCATAACTCATTTGGCATTTAGCATCTTCTTCAGGATAAGTATATAGGTAAAACTAGAAGGTCCTACAAATGAAAGATCAATCCATAGAACAAAAAAATTTTGCTTTCACCACTAGATTAAGGTTCAAAACACTGAAGTTATATTAAAAAAAAAGAATAAAAATAAAAAGTGGTGTAAGTGCGAAAAGGAAGCTTCAAGCATGTTAAAACTTTCAACCATCAAAAAGACTTCAGGTACTACGGAAGATGAAAGTAAATCATCAAACAGAAACGACTATTTCATTACACTATTACAGTTCCCATATGTTTTTATGCTCGTATCTAATTCCTCTCCGGCACTTGGACACTTGGACCTCGCCATAGTGCAAATTTATTGGTCTAATACAATTTTATGCTCGTATCTAATACAATTTCTATTGGCCTTCTCATAAAGCTTTTCAAATTTATTGGTATTATCCATGGTGTAAAGGTGTAAAAAAACCATGTTTTAGAACGCTTCAAGGAATATTTCATGGTTTTGGCCGATATTTGGCGGTACGAAAATCACATCACTCAGATAGTGCATCACCATGTCTGTTACCGCATTTATGCACTACGCGCCCTCGGTCAATTTGCCTACTTTGATTTCTCTCAATTGTGTGTTTACCTTCCTTGTCAGCTATTTGCTAGGTGATGATAGTTTGGGTAATATAAGCTGATGTCAGCAGTTTGTTAGGAAAGACAATGCACTGTAAGAGGTAGCAGATATGCGCCGTATAGGGAAAAGTCTAGTACAGTTGTCAACAGTGGCAGCTCTAAATATGCCTAAGTGCTTGGGAAATTAATCATAATACTCATACATTTGCAAATCATTGGATGGCATAGCCTTGAGGATCAATACATGCAATGAGCCTAGGACAAGTGTAGCAACGTTAGAGGATCAAACAGGGACTACGGGCACATTGATGAAGCAATAAGTCGAACCAAAAGCTGCCAGCTCGAAGCTGCTCAAACGAGCGGCCTCTGTTTTCTGCCTGCTTTGTGTTGCTGCGACATTAGTCCTACTTAGCCCTATAAATACACTACTCTTAGGTCACATGATAGTACACCAAAAATCTCATTTTGTAAGCTACCTCTCTTGCTTTTACTTCTCTGTAACATTAGTCTCTCTTCCCTTATCAATTACTCAATTTTAATTCCTTCAAGTTTGTTACTTTTGTCCTTAAACACATTATTAAATACAACTCTAGCTAGAATGGTGGATGTAGCTTAAATTTAGTAAATCAGCATATGTTATTTGTGTTATTGTTGTTTATATTTCTCTAGTTTGTCATTCATCATATCCTTGCATTTTGGTTTGGCTCATTGCTTGCACCTTCACACAACTCATCTTTCTCAACTATCCTATTGTAATTTTGTGCTTCCTTTCACCAACCATCCTTGAAAATCGAGCATGTTGAAATTTGCCACCATTGACGTTCAAATGGGAAAACCTGAATACGTTCCTTCAAGCATCAAGAAGCATGCTCACACATGTCACTCACGTTGGGAGTTCTCACCGACCCTCCACTCTCGACTTGCGATGGAATGTTAATGGACTCATATCTCATTCCATTTTTCTCCTTTTATCATGGTCCAAATACAATTTGTTTAATATCTAATTTTTTGTAATTTCCTACATTACACAGTTTAGGTTTTAGACCTCATAATATCTTGAGGTATGAAAGAAATTATCTTGGAAATATATAACCTATAAAAATGACAAAATACAATCCTTATCTCTCTAATGTTTTCGAGCAACATGTTACTAGCTTAATCAAATATAAAGCACAAATTCTTGAGACAGACAGTCTCTTTGAGAGATCATCTCTAACTGGGGGTCAGCCCATTATCATCTTTTTGTTTAATTTAGCTTTAATAGGCTGTGCCTGAAGGACGACGGTCTCTCAGAAGACCGGCTGAATATTAAGTCATTCTTTCAATTATTAAATGCTAATAATGTTTAAGGATGACATGTACATGATAGGCAAAGAAAAAAAATCACATAATCAAACTCCAAAGATAAGAAAGTTGTGTATAATAATCTTACTGGAGCTTGTAAAAATTAATATACGGATCCAGCCCAACCACAACCGCTCCTACCTGCAATTCGATCAAAAATTGAACCATTCAGCATGAAAATAAGATGGTTCAACAACTCAAAAAGAAGCAATTTAGTGAAGTAAACAAATCAGGCATGGTGTTACATTACAGTCTTGTCATGGGCAAAGAACGGATTATCTTTCAGTTCTATCGTCTTTTTTCCATCTTCCTGCAAGATTACACAAATAAATTATGCAGAAGATAGTAAGTTACAAACAAAAAATCAAGATCAAGCTAAGATTATAAGCAGGGAAAAAAATTACAGGGCCACCAAAAGCTGTAAACCCAGCAAGGTTAAGCTCCTCCAGAATGCCATCACCACCAATCACATAAACCTGCTAGCAAACATCATTAAAAAAGCTGGAAACTTCTCTAATACTGAACAATTCGTCTTGTATGAGACCGTCTCACGGTGAGACGACCTCAAAACAAGAGGCCCAAGAGCTAAAAGTTTCTATTAGTGGGCTATTTAACCCAAGTATGAGGCATTGTCTCATTGTGAGACCGTCTTATACAAAAAGTTGTGAATACTAAATGAATAATGAGAATTGAATAGAACAGTAAGCCACCTTTTTATCAAGAGGAAACTCAACAGATTTCAAGTACATTGCAGCTGCAAAAGAGGAGCTAAAAATCTCATCCTGCCCATATGATTATATACTTATAAGATGAAAAAATTCTTGATTTGAATAGGGGTGTTCATAAAAACAGACCCAATGATCTGAAATTTGTTCCGAAACTTAACGACCTTGTAACTGAACCCGATTGACCCGACTTCAAAAATGATTTACAATTTTTTTACACCCAAAACCTAATTCCAAACTGACCCAAAACACTCAACCCGATAATCCAAATGAACACCTCTACAAATGATAAATAATTGAATGGGGGATGCAACCTTTTGATTTCATACTGTGATTAAAGTATCATAATGGACTATATTAAAATCGCTCATCCGATAAAAATCCATTTCTTATCTATCAAATGATGTTTGTCAGATTCCATCGAAAAATACCACTTAAGTAGTAGTCATAGGGTAACGGAATAATTGGATTTAAGGGAATGGAAAACAAAAATAGACCTCAGAAACAGAAATGCCCAAAGAAAGGAACTTAGCAGCATATTGCTTTCTTGATTTGCTGGAATTATTAGTCACAAACACCAGTTTCTTCCCCTGTCAAATTATGAACAATAAAATTAACCCAAATGATCGAAATTCGAAAGGAAATGAATTTGATTGTGATAATGATCAAACCTTTGATCTGAGAAAATGTAGCGTGTCAGAAACGCCATCAATGAGCTTATTCCCCTTCCATATAACTCCTGCCATTGTTGAAAAGCGTCAATACCCAAACTGTTTTTTCTTGATAGACAAAGAAATCAAACAGAGATGAAGAAAAACCGTCGCAATCAAAGAGAAAAGCGTCGACGGAATTAAAGAGAAGCGCCGCATTTTCGGAATCCAAAAGTTGAACGCTTCTGCTGTTCATCTTATTCATATAATCTAATGCTGTAATGATCCTTTGTTCTTGTTACCCAGAAGCAATTTCAGACAATACAGAGAACAAAATTGAATTCCCAAAATGATTTAGAGTTGTTACATTATGAACCACTAGTTACTGGTGAAAAGATGTCAATCTATAACTATTACTAAGACAAAACACGCTTATATCATCGCCTTTTAAAATTGCTTACGTGTCGCTTTCAGATTGAAATTTTTCCCTCTTAAATTAAATGATAATGTCATTGTTATTATGATCTTTGACTTTCTACTTTTTTATTTTGAATATATTATTTTTCTTATTAATTGTTTTTTTTTTACTTTTTGGGTCAAATCATATTTAATGTATTAGCAAATTATATATTATATTTTATATTTATTTTAATTATTTATAAAAGTTTTTTCAATTTTTTTTTGTTAAATGAATATTTTGGATATTTTGAGATAGTTAAAACATAATATACTTTTACTAGGATTTATTTTTGTTATTCATACTCAAAAAATTTAATAAAACCGTGCATCGCACGGGCACTATCTAGTGTGCTGCTAAAGATAAATGCTTGGGAGTATCAAGTAATAAAATTTTTTGATGGGACTAGCTAGTTCCATACTTCCTCCGTTCCATAATACTTGCTACTGAGTGTGACATGTTGTGTGGGAAAATATCACGAAACTGAAGTTGATGGGTCCTCTTCGATCACGACCTTTTGGTCTACCTTCTTTGTTGCCCTCCCCAAACCCTACTTTAAGCGGAATGTATTGGAATGATGAAGATGACTATACTTAGAGAAAGTAACACATGTTCTAATCAGTAGCAAATATTATAAAACCACGTAAAAAGTAGCATTTGCATTGTGAGGAATTGAAGTTAATTCAATCATTACTTTTGAGCAATTAATCCTTAATTGTAGGATTACCAAGCTAAAGAAAAGGGAGGGAAAACTAAAAGAGAAAGAAAAAAGTAAAGTGAATAAAGAAAACAAGTTCAAGTCAAGGAGTGGCAAACATGGAAGAAGTCATAGGTTGCCCAATATGCATTAAACAATTATGACAGTTTTTCTAAGAAAAGTCCGCGTTTTTCCCTTCTTCCTTCGTAACTTCCTTCTTCTTCTTCTTCTACTACTCCCCCACACCTTCAATTTAATCTACAAATTTCATCTTTTCTACAGCTTTATTAAACCCATTTTTAATCCCCTTTTGTTGTATCAATCCAATCATTTTTCAGTTGCTCATTGTTCTTATACTCATCGATAACTAATTTGTATCAAATTTATTTATTTTTGTGAAGTCCCCTTTTTGATTCTTTCACAAATTTGTTTTTGACTTTTCATTTTTGACCATTTTTACTCATAAAAATTTCCCCTTTTTGATGAAACAAGCAAGGGGGAGGTGCAAATAAAGATAATTTTTGATACCCAGAAGTTAATTTGTTGATTAACACCCAATAAAGATGAAATTAGTAGTGAAAGTGATTGAAGCAAGGAATTTACCAGCAATGGATCTGAATGGGTTAAGTGATCCATATGTAAGAATACATTTGGGAAAACAAAAGTTTAGAACTAAAGTTATTAAGAAATGTTTAAACCCTTATTGGGGTGATGAATTTAGCTTTAGGGTTGATGATTTAAGTGATGAATTACTCATTTCTGTTTTGGATGAAGATAAATATTTCAATGATGATTTTGTGGGTCTTGTTAAATTCCCTGTTTCAAAGGTTTTTGATGCTCCTGATAAGTCTCTTGGTACTTGTTGGTACTCTTTGCAACCCAAGAGTAAAAAGTCCAAGCCCAAAGATTGTGGTATTCCCTCTTTATTCTTTTACTTTATCAAAAGTTATGGTTTCAGTTTATAGTATATAACTTATGATTCATGTTGGATTTTGTTTCTTTAAAGTGTTGCCTTTTTCTTTGCACCTCTTCATTATTATTAAGACATCTTTATATTGTATTTTTGGAATAGGAGCCAAACTTGCAAGGATGAATGAATATATAGTTAATGGAAATGTGATTCTTTTGACATTATTTATGAAGATATGAGCTAAACCCATTTCAAAATCTTGATTCTCTTGCTTAATACTCCATTGTCCTATGGCATTTGCAACAAGTGCAATTCGAGCGTTTTTAAGGATCGGAAAAAGGTGTACTTTATCATGTGTTGGGAGAAATGTGTGAATGTAATGGAAACTTAAATTATTGTATAGATGAGAATCGAAGAGAGCGTAGTTACATGGGGGCGGACTAAAAAGGAATTTAAGCAAATTCCATAGGAAAGAGGGAGTAGTACACTATATCATTCATATGGGGTTTTGGTTGCTTTTGATTCACTTTGCACCTGTATTTACATCTGATTTTCTATATTACCGGGAATCTTTATACCGGATGACACTAGTTTAAGTAGAAGCTAAAAATATCAACTTTCATGGTTTGTTGAGTGACTGAATTTGCCACTTTTGTATAAAGTTTAGTGTCACATGATTCCTAATCTCCTCACGAATTGCAAATCGAAAAAAGCGAATTATGGTCGGTTTTGGGCTATTCTTGGCTTTGTGCGAATCGCGAATTCAAAAAGCGAGCGAATCATGTTACACTGATATAGTCAATGATGATGTGCTTTTGTGATTTTATTCTAAAAAATGAATGCTAATACCAAGTTGTGATCATGATACTCTTGCATATTATAATGTGTCATACAGGTTGATGTTTGCTTGCTTTAGAGTGATGCTATGATGTTTATGTACTGCACTTTTTCTTACATTTGCGTTTCTTTGTTACTGGCACTGTAAATTGGATGATAATATCAGGATTAAGAGTTGTTAAACATCAAAATTTTAGGGTTGATTGATTCATGAATGGATTTTCTACTTTTGTATGTGGTCAAAGGTTAACGAGAATGTGATTTCATGATATATTATTGAAAAAAACACGCTAATTGTAATCTTTATACCTTGCATATCCCTTTCTCTTTTGTTGATAGGTGATATTTGCCTTCACATATATCTTTCTCAAAATACTTCTTCTGTGGAGTTGCCCGCTGCAACTTTGCAAATGCCCGGGAGAAATGACAATCCAAAATGTGAGCTAGTTTCAGCTTCTTCAAATAGTGCCTCGAGATCGTCTTCTCCTTCAAGATTGGAGGATATATCGGTCAAGAATGATGAATTACCGAGTCAGAAGTCCAACCAAGCAGAAAGTTTCAAATCCGACCTCAATGAGATTAAGTCGGATAAGCTGTTATCTTCTGTCTCCTTCGATGAACTATTGAAAACTATGGAAGGAAAAGACCAAGGAAGTGATCTTCCCAGCAACTTACCTGGTGGGGTAGTTTTAGATCAGCTCTATTCAATCAGCTCTTCTGATCTAAATTCTATAGTATTTTCGCCCGATTCGAGATTTCCTGTATCCCTGGCAGAAGTTCAAGGTAGAACAGAATTGAATTTGGGGCAATGGGAATTTGAAAATGAGATGCTGAAAAGACAGAACACCTACCTTACGGCGCCATCAAAATTAGCCAAGTCGGTAAAGGCTTTTGAGACCCAAACGTATAAACTAGCCAATGGGAATGTGTTTGCGGTTATGGTCAGCATCAGCACCCCAGATGTCATGTATGGGAGCACCTTTAGAGTGGAATTTCTCTACTGCATTACACCAGGGCCTGAGTTGCCATCGGGCGAGCAATCCGCACGTTTACTAATATCCTGGGGGATGAATTTTGTTCAAAGCACTATGATGAAGGGCATGATTGAGAATGGAGCCCGATCGGCTGTTAAGGAGAGTTTTGTTCAGTTTTCTAATCTTATGCCTGAATATGCCAAGCCTGTTGATTTGATTGGTTCTGGATCTCAAAAGGATCAGGCTTTGGCATCTTTGCAAACTGAACCACAGTCAGATTGGAAGCTGGCAGTTCAATACTTTGTTAATTTCACTGTGCTGTCAACCATTATTATTGGAATTTATGCTATTGTTCACATTTGCCTAACACCCGCTAGCGCTATTCAAGGCCTTGAGTTTGTTGGACTAGACTTGCCTGACTCGATTGGTGAAGTCATAGTATGCAGTGTCCTGGTGCTACAAGCTAAAAGAATGTTTGAGTTGGTAGCGCGATTCATGCAAGCCAGATCACAGAAAGGTAAAATTCAAAAGCTTGAATATATATTGTGAATTGTGCAGAAATGGCAATTTATGTAAACATAAAGTCTGAATGTGAAGTTTAGAACATTACTTCCCGTTGTCTAATTGTTCATGTACCTGTTAAGCTCTACTATTGTGCTCTTTTTTGGCTTGCTTTTGTAGCTCTCTCCACGGGGTTAGTACGGGAATCAGTATTGTTCTGTTAGCATATATTTTGTTTGTTCTGATTAGTTAGTTACGTTTAGAATATTCCGTTTAAGGAGGGACAAAATTGAACATGGTTTCTCATGGATATATATTATATACAAGTCAAAATATATCCGTAAGGGATTTTGTCACATATGTCTCGATGTATAGAACTTTAGTATATCGTTCTTATTAATTCATATGAAACATATTTATTGATATTGAGGCTTGAATTATGCTTTGAAAACTGTGCAAACTGCAAATGTAAATAAATTTAGGAAATGGGGGATTATGTCTCTTTAAATACTGGCTAGTTGCCCTTTTCTGATTCAGCTACTCTTCTGAGAGAACGTCTCTCAAAGAGACAACCTCAAACAAGAGCCAACATTCTTGTTTTCTCTTTAATTTGTATTGGGCTATTTAGCCATATATCTATTGCGTCTTTTGGAGAGACTGTCTCTCACAACAATTTGTATTTCTAATTTACGTTCTACAATATTCTCCTTACTTTAGGTGGCGACCATGGAATTAAAGCACAAGGAGATGGATGGCTTCTCACTGTTGCATTAATTGAGGGAAGCAACCTAGCAGCAGTTGACTCAAATGGTTTCTCTGATCCATATGTAGTCTTGACTTGCAACGGGAAAACTAGAACGAGTTCAATCAAGTTCCAGAAGCTAGATCCGAAATGGAATGGTTAAGCTTGTTTCTCTTATGTCTCGTATGATATTGGTTTTCTGAATGCTTTCTTAATTGGATGCAGATCTGACTTTGCCTTGTACTAAAATGCAGAAATATTTGAATTTGATGCGATGGATGAACCACCGTCAGTTCTAGAAGTCGAGGTTTTTGATTTTGATGGACCTTTTGATGAAGCTACTTCTTTGGGTCATGCCGAAATAAATTTTCTCAAAGCTAATATATCAGAGCTATCCGATGTATGGATTCCTCTCCAAGGAAAGCTAGCCCTGGCATGGCAGTCAAAACTGCGATTGAGGATATTTTTGGACGACACGCGAGGTGGTAATGCAGTCAGAGATTACCTCGAAAAAATGGAAAAGGAGGTTGGGAAGAAGGTAACGACGTGCATTACATTTGTGCTCAGTGTTACATAATTCGCTAGTTAATTCGCTTTTTGAATTCGCGACTCACTCAAAATGACCCAAGAGTGGCCCAAACTGACCATAACTCGTTTTTTGTGATTCGCGAGAAGATTAGCGAATCATGTGACATTGTTTGTGCTTAAATGATTTTAGTCCAATATCAATTGCTCTTTAACCAATTTGTACTTGTATTTGCAGATAAATCGGCGATCACCTCAGACGAATTCAGCTTTTCAGAAACTATTCTGCCTTCCACCAGAAGAATTCCTAATCAACGATTTCACTTGCCATCTTAAACGCAAAATGCCACTACAGGTACCGACGTACCGTAGCTTCTGTATATTGATAATGCTTTCTCTGGAGATGTAAACTCTCCGATCTTATTTGGAACTTTATATCTATACTTGTATTTCATTCATCTGTGTATCCTTTTCATATATTGCATTTTCTTTTTCAGGGTCGTCTTTTCCTATCACCTAGAGTAATAGGATTCCATGCTAGCCTATTTAGACATAAAACAAACTTCTATTTTCTCTGGGAGGACATAGAGGGCATTCAAGTTGCTTCTCCTAATTTCTTTTCAATGGGAAGTCCAATCATTGTCATAACTCTGCGCAAGGGAAGAGGTTTAGATGCAAAGCATGGGGCAAGGACGCAGGACGAGGAAGGGAGGCTAAAATTTTATTTCCACTCATTTGTGTCGTTCACCATGGCACAAAGGTAACTAGCTTTTTCTTGTTGCTGCTGTTTAATTTACCGAAAAGCTTTTAATTTATAAAAGAACCCGATAGTAATCGCCATTTCACCTTGCTAACGTATTATCTGCACAAAAAGTTTGAAGTTTTCCATTTTACATTTTATAAAGTTGTGTTTTGTAGAAAATAAAAAATAAAATGTGAATAGGAAAATTAAAGGTGTTCAAAACAGACCCAATGACCCGATATTTACCCGATCTTGTAACAAAACCTGACTTAACCCGACTTCAAAATGAATTCAAAATAATGTAAAAATCAACTTTGACATAAGACCCGATTTTGAACTGACCCAAACACCTGACCCGAAATTGACCTAATGACCCGAGTGAACACCTCTAAGGACAATAGATTTACTATCTAATAGTCCAAACCGTTCACACTGATGACATTTACTTTTGAAAATTTGATTATGAACTCCTGTGGGATGAATGAACTATGATATACTTTTCAATGAACATTCCCCCACCATGAATTTTCAGTTTACCAGTTCACAGTATCTTCTATGTATTAGTGACGCGTAATTAAAAACTAAATTAGAATTGAGATATTTGTAACTCAATGTGCACTTTGGTGGCAATTTTGCAGAACAATTTTAGTTCTTTGGAAGGCAAGGTCCTTGACTCCTGAGCAGAAAGTAAAAATAGTTGAAGAAGATTCTGAAACTTCCAGTCTTCAAACAGAAGAGAGTGGAACCTTTGTGGGTGATGAGGATGTTAGCATGAACGAGGTTTATTCTTCTCCTCTGACTGTTCCGGTGAGTACCCTCTCCTGTCTCTCATTAACTCACCCCCCACCCACACACACACATATGTGAAGTCGTGGTTATTCACTTTCCGGTCCGTTTGGTAGGTATTAATAAACAGTAGTAATAGGAATGCAAACTAATGTAGTTTTAGTTGAAAAATCTCTTGGCTACTTTGATGGTCATGCTTGTCCAACTTCAATCATCTCATTTTCTTTATAAACTTCATTCCAGTGCATTACCATTGGGAGAGTGGTATTAGGTGGTAATGGAAATTTGTAAACAAAAACTTTTTTTGTGATCAGAGGTTCATTACCATGGGAATGACATGAAACTTTTGATGAAATTTTACACTATAAATCATTCCCATTACCACCATTTAGTACCACTAACCAAACAGGCCGTTAGAGTATCGAGCGTCAATCTGTATCTAAGTATATCAACGCCAAGTAGCCATGGGTTTAGTGAATAGTCTAACTGGTTAAGAAAATAAGTGGATATTGAAATGATTGTACTTCATGTCTTGCAGCCTTAGGATTATTCCCATCACCACCATTACCATGGGAATGATACAGAACATTTGATGAAATTTTACGCAATAAAGCATTCCGATTACCACCATTTAGTACCACTAACCAAACGGGTCGTTCGTGCTTTGTAGTCCGGTTGCTTGATCACATACAATCTATGTTGAGCACATTTGTGCATTAAGAAACATGGATAGTCACTCGCCCATCATTGAGCTATTAATTTCCTTGTGGAAAGAATCTCAAAACTTCTGTCAAAAATTTTTGTTACTGTGCTTCAGGCTTAAATAATTTTGTTCTGTTTATTTTGTGTAGTTGTGCAAGTCAATGTGAAGTAATTATGGAAACTGTTTATTCTATCATAATTAGATCACTATGCTTCAATTATTTGGTAGTTTTAGTTGTAAAATTAGGATTAATATGGAGAATGTGTTCCTAAGAGTTTCCAACTTTTCCCCACTAAGCATTTAGAAATCAATTAAGTTGAGTGTCAATATTCAACAACTCTTGTGAGCGTCTATGTGAGAGACGGCCCTCTCACAAACGGCCCAATAATTCAAAAAAAAAAAGCTCATTTACAGCACGCGTCTATGATATGTAAAGTAGGTGATTGTAATAGGTGTTTAAAATTTTGTTATATAGATGCTCAACTGCTCAAGTAGGTATTTATCTTTTTTTCATAAACAACTACTTCACGTACCATAAAAGTTTGTGTAGACTGTGGTTCTAGTAGGTGTTTATGGTATGTGAAGTAGGTGTTCATCTTATTCTGTGGTTCTAGTAGGTGTTCACAAAGACCATCCCTCGCAACCATTTATGTTTACCTTTTGCTTTGTGCAAACATTGTTCTCAATAGGATTGACTTAACATATCTGTTTGATGCCTCACGACTACTATGTAGATGAACTTTTTGATCGAGTTGTTTAACGGAGGTGAAGTTGATCGAAGAATTATGGAGAAAACAGGATGCCTTAATTATACTTGTTCTCCTTGGGAATCGGACAAGGATGTATGTGAAAGGCAAGTATGCTACAAATTTGACAAGCGCATATCTAGTTACAAAGGAGAAGTAACCAGCATACAACAAAAATCTCCTCTTCCCGATAGAACTGGTTGGCTTGTTGAAGAGGTTTTGACGCTCCATGGGATTCCTCTTGGCGATTATTTCACTGTAAGGATTCGTAATATCGAGAGTCAAATTTTTTCTCTGTTTTTCTTTTTCCGTTGAGCTAAATTACTTGTTTTGTTTGTTTTCAGCTCCACGTACGATACCATATTGAGGATAGATCAAAGGGTCGTTTTGTGAAAGTACTATTTGGAATTGCATGGCTGAAAAGCACAAAACATCAGAAAAGAATCTCTAAGAACATACTTTCGAATCTGGTTGATCGTCTTAAAGTGATGTTTGCTGCTATCGAGAATGAACATGTGAATGCAAGATAAGAGGCGCCAATGAATTGTATAGGTTTTCACATCAATTTTCCTCGCAAGACCCATGCACGTCTCTTTTGTCAACGGACTGGCAATACAGGTTTGTCTGAAATCCATGTTCTCGGTATGCAATCATCGTGATCGAGTTTCTTGTAAATATTGTGGTTTTGGCAATGCTGTATGCTGATTACTGTTCGATTGTACATCCGATTGCTTGTTGTAACGAGATTAGAGTGTAGAGACTTCATTGACCCAAGTTCCTTCAAGTTATAGGCCGTAGGTGTCGGATCTTTTACGGGTTTGGCTCAGTTTGTGATTATGTACATAATGAATCAGTGAACATTGATTAACATGTCCAGAAATTTCAAGTTAGAAATCTTTTTGGTAAATGTAATTTTTGAATGTTGAACTACAATGTTTTCATATAAACTAAGTTAAATCGAGTTATTTTAGGTATTGGAATCTCGGATATAATGATCCGAAAGACATGTATATTGTATTAGTAGATGACAACTCAAGTATAATACTAAATGTTCAAGTGATAAATTTTTCCATGGTTTTTTTTTTTTAAATTCGAGGTAGGCTAAAGAATTTCTACAAGCAAAAGAAGAGATGGAGTTAATCTATCAAATGGCTTGCTCAAGTTGTATTAAGTCCGGTCTATTTAGGCTTAGTTTGTACCGAGTACACTTTATCATCTTGAATTCTATATGAGATATATCGTTTGTGCTCAACCAACCGCTTGTCACTCAAATGGGGTAATGTGGAGTCTACATCGAGTGTACTTATCAGGTTAGGATCAAGTTTGAGTAGGGGTTTATCTATTTTTTGAGTAGGCTTGGATTGACTTTTGTCAAATTAGAATTTGAGTTTATTGTGTTTAAATGAAGTTTAGATATGTATTGAAGTTTGAAAAAGTTTGAATTAAGCGCTTATTAAATCATAATTACTTTGTGTGAATTACTTATTGGATCGAGATGAATTTGAATCTTTAACACGTTGAGTTAAAGTCGAAAACAAATTGGGTGTGTGAGAGCATGTTTAACATGCTAGTTTTTCGAGTTCTTACGGAAACGAGTACACATTTTCTTAGCATGGTGTACTTCTCCCTATATATAAACAGTAAAACAACCACATTTCCTAAATGTACTTGGCCTTGGTAATCACTAAAGGAAACGATCCAAGAATTGAAAAGCTACATGATAAATAATAAAAATGATCTAGAATCCTGTTACAAATTCTAACACTATCAATCAGATCTGACTAAAGACATGTACCTGTAAGTTCTAACATCGCCAAGTGGAATGAGCAAGAACACGCTCGATATGATAAGCCCTAATAAGCAAGAAACATGCTCATCATTTCCGAACTATGCCTTCAACAGAAAATCTCCGAACTAGGTATTTGTTGTTGCTGTCATCATCAAGCAGGGAGAGACAAACTCGAAATTTAAAAAACGCACAGTGCGCAGTACCGGAAGTGAATCTCTCAAATGTCAACGGCATCAACACTGGACTTCCCTGAAGCCCAAAAGTTGACAAGGGCAGTTTATATGGTTATAGGTCTACAACAGAAGAAACCTTTCCTGGGGAACTAAAGCTACATAGAAACATTAAATGAAGGCTAGCAGTTAACAAGTTGAAATACTTTTTCATAGCTTTTCTTCTCGGGTTTCTTTGCCAAGCGATAAAGCAGAAGGATAAAATGGTTCTCCCACATATAAAGTGTGCCGTTGTTGAAGAGATTGACTCGTGCTCGACTCCAGTATCTGCTGGGTAAACAAAATCTCTTGGCTTGAAAAGGCATCATTATTGGTCATACATGGCTTCTTTGCTGATCTCTCTTCTATATAATTTTCGGATGTCATAGCATCATGGCAAGTAGAGTCGGGAGTCAATGGCTCATGTTGAGATGAGAAAGACTCGTCTAAAGATAGGGTCTTAGCAACAGCATATTCTTTGTTCTTGCCTAAAGGTGACTCCGATATAGGAGGGGGAGTTTCCGGGTCACTCTTTAAAGAATCAGGGCCGAGGTACTTATCGGACATTAATAAGCCTGACTTAGAATCTCCAGAGCCAGGCACCTCTACAATTGTTTTACTAAGGCGTTGTTGCTCATCGATTATCTTCTTCAAGTATTTGCCTTGAGCTTCTATTCGTAATTGCAGCTGTCTTTGCACCTGTAGCACGTCAAGTATAATAACTGATCAAAACGTATTCTACTTGACAGTTGACAAGGGACGAGTTAAGAATACTACAGAACTACAAACAGTGAGTACTTGGTAGTTGGTAACATTATTCATTTTTAACCATAAAAAAATATTATTGAGTACATTATTGCCAAATTTGTCTCAATATGTTTTTCCAGATGTCAACCTTCTATAATTTTCATCGATACTTAGTTTCCCCCTTTTCATGTTTGTGCTATTGACTTACTCTACGTAGACCATCATCTTGTTAGATTCATCTAAACATGGTCGGAGGGCCATCGAGACCAAGGTCCAACGGTGACCTTGGCCCCCTCAAGAAGAAATAGTGCACCCACAAACTAAAATTCACAAGGGTAATTAGATTCCTTGCAACATCCACCAAGTCTCATTACTCACTTCTTGTTCTACATCAGGTCATCACCATTCACCAGAATAAAATATCAGAACATTATAGCATTACTTATCTCCTTATAATGACCCCCAACTCTTGTTTTCTGCTTTTTTCTTTTTTCTGTTTTCAGATTGATTAACTGTAGCTTACAGAACAACCCCTCCCCTGGCAGCCGAAAAAGAGAACAAGGACAGAGGTAGTATGATAAGTAGAACAAGATCATAGGTCAGAACACCTCCTAAACAAGAATCACCTAACATATGCTGTAAGAAGGGAGCAATTAGCAATGGGAATGGATAACTTTCACGAGAGAATTAGGTTCCAACAGTTTTCTAGAGACTGCACAAAAAAACACATGCCTCCAATTGCTCATGCAATCTCTTCTGCACCTCCATCTGCAGCTTTAGTGCCTCAGTGATTTCCATGCCACTGCAAAGCAATAATTGAAAATTGCAGTCAGCGGGATATATTGGATGAATGAGATGTTGACAAATTAAATAAGACCCATGTCGGTGCAGCAGAAAAAACACTTAAAAAAAGGCAACTCTCAAAAAATCATTCATATACCTCTCATTCAATGTTCACCTACCCAAAATTTTAGATATAATGTCAATCCTTCTCCATCATTATATCATACTCCTGTCGAATTGAGTTAGCTCCACTCACTAAAAAGCTCTCACATAGGGAAAAGTCACATGGATAGAGGGGGTAATTTCTACGTTCTACCTCAAATTAAGTTACATGACAACAAAAACAAAGAAAATAAAAAATCATAAAGGAAATAGTGTGCTCACGATGAATTTTCCGGACCATAAAACAAATCTGCAGATTCCTTCCAGTCTGTTTTCTTCCCTAGCATGAACAAAACCGTATTCAAAAAAGTAAATTCCCTTAAAGTGGAAATGAAAGAAAGACCTAGACCTCAAATTCAATAAAATGCCATACTATGAACATAAAACCAGATACCCTTTACCATAACGATGAATACTAACCTTCACATGAGGAATCAGGGAGGTACTTAGCAAGGCGATATTTCTGAAAGGGAAAAGTATAGAAATGTGAGCTGAGAAAACATAGAAACATTAGTGAAACCTCAAAAATAATTTCAGAAGATAGCTACCTGTAAATGGCTCTTGACATGATATATTGTCAAGCCCTGTACCCCCATGACCCTAAGAACACCTTTGGGTGTAGCACCTGAAAGGCACAAGAAATAAAGTTAGCCTCAAAATCAAAGCTCTATTAGAACCAAGTTTTCATCACACATAACGGCTACGAAGATGATTAATCGAGTGCCCAATATATCTGATGCAAAATTTCAACAATGAGATATTAGTTTGATTCTCAATAAAAAGAAACAAAGAGGAACACAAGACAAGATAACTCTATGTTTCTCTCTTTTTTTGATATGATGATAAAATCCTGATAATTATCAAAGCCAGTACAACGAAGATTTTGTTTGTATTGAATACTCATATAATCAGAGAATCAGACAATTTTTGCTATAAAGTTAGTCAAACCATTTTATTATAAGCAAACATTACTAAAGTTAAAAACTTACGATCTGGCCCACCAAGTTGTGCCACTGCATCTACAAAACGTTCATGAAGTTCATGGGTCCAACGGAGTCGTTGCTTTGAAGACAGATTAGGATTATTACTTACAGGATCCATTATTTCCAACACCACAGTCCTAATGCAAACTGGATAAAGGATTCTTGACATGTCAGTTTGACAAAAATAACTAAAAGATACACACATGTATGTCAATGGAAAACGATTATGAGACCCACAATCACTAAACGAGGATTCTAAGACAAAATAATTAGATAAAAATACAGATGAACAAGAATAAGATAGCAAATCTAACATTTATTCAACCATCATATTTCATTCAAGGACAAACTCCTGTATTTTAATAACACAGCTCATGTAACAAATACTACCAAAAATTTTTATGGTTCTAAAATATTCCAAACATAATGCAAACAACCACCTATGCTCACATACTTTCTACCTGATATATTCAGGTGTTTCAAATAATTAGGTTAAACAACCACCTATGCTCACATACTTATCTACCTAAAAGGGGGGATTTACGCCTTAGCGCTGGTAATACCACTTTGGAATATTTGAAAACATTCACAACGAAACCCCCATACAATATACCGTGGCCTTAATTTTACGCTATGATCTGATTTGAGTAACATAGATGAGTGTCTTGATAATGTCCAAGTAGTATTATGTGTAACTTGATGGAAAAACATATGCTTCCTTTTATTCACATCAATTATTCCATTTTGTTTTGCACATTTGTCAATGCAATTATTCAATCATGAAGAACTCTATTTGTGCATAATTAAAAATTGTAAAAAACTGATTATAAAATTTATATTGAGAAGAATCTTGAGAACTTGACTATGTTTTAAATTACAGATTAAGAATAAAATACAAAGTAAGAGTGAAATAGTGCCAAAAAAACAAAGGGGACATTTGATGTGAATAGGAGGGAGTACATTTTTTTTTATGAATGATGTTTTAATTTCTTTTGAGGATCTTTTTGAACTTGGATTAAGGCTTAAGAATCCCCTACAAGTAAGGCAAGAAGAGGGAATTATTCCTTCGTGTAGGTGGTAAGAATCAAACTCTTGACACAAGGGTGAAAGAGAAAGTCCCTTCAATCACTAGGTCAATCCATGAATCTCAAGGATCTTTGAATAAGCTAGAGTTTGATAATTGTAATGGCTTAATAAGTGAATGCAGAAGGTAGTTCAATATTAGTGCATCCTACATCAGACGAGCTAAGCATAGGAGAAATCATGTTCAAAGCTTTAAATTTGGGAGTTCATCGGGGTCGAGTTTAGAAGGATTAATATGCCTAGGTACATTTGTTGGTCTGAACTCTGAAGTTTAATATTTTTGGTCATAGAAGGCTAGTAGCTATGATTTTGATATATCCTATCTAATATGTCTTTTGCAATGTATTGAAGTTTGATACTTTTATGGTTGAATCTAGTAGTTATCATTGAGTTGAATATGAGTGAATAGAAATGGATACCTTTACTTGCTTCTCATTTTGACTTATATGTAATTACTAATTACTTAAATGTGTAAGCTTTGTTTCAATAGCGATCAACTTCTGGTGGTGTACCACCATTTTAACCATTCATAATATGATTAATTTTGAATTGACAAACAAAACTCCGCCTGAAATTTCTGCAAAATTGATTTTGAATCCTGAATCCGCCCCTGCTCCGTTCCGGAGCTCCCCAGTTCCCACTTCTCACATACATCTTCACCAAAATTAATACCTTCCCTCAAATGAAAATCAGTAATGGAACTTTCCACAGCTTAGATATCCTAAATATTTTAATTTTTACCTCATTAATTTCAAGCTCAAACTCACTCTTAAGTGCTGGAATGATGGAATCAAGGAAATACCTACCTCCCACTTTCCAGGAATTTTGAAATTTGTAAACCTAGTACTTCTATTACACTAATCGACTTAAATTCAGCTCTATAAACAGAATTCAAAAGGCAAAAAAATCAACAATCAAGTCATTCACTCCTTCCCGTCCGTTAATCTTAGAACAATTTGAAAAAATGATCCTAATCTGAATTCTGCTAGGGCAATCAGATTATCACACAAAACAAAGAATCAGAACAAAGTGAACAAAGAAGAGACGAACCTTGGACTGTTGTTTAAGCTCGGTTGACGGCCGCAGGTTAGTGGTCAAACAAAAGAGGAAATGGGTTGAATTCCATAGTCACTCCTAAAACCGCTTCTATTTTTCAAGAAACAATGCTCAATAAGCCAAAGCCATTAGCCAAGGCAACAGCCCAAACTCTATTTGTCCAAAATTGACCCGATCAATTGAAATCGATGTTATATATTCCAACCCAACTCGAAATAACCGTACATAAAATTAAAAATTAAATTGTAAAATTATTTACATATACTCAAAAATTGAAATTTAAATAGAATTGTCAAAAATTAAAATATAGCATAAATAATAAAATGCAATTATTCTATTATTTTTTATTATTTTACGCTAGAATCGTTTATATATGGAGTATTTTTTTTTGTATTACATTTGTATTTTTGTACGCATGAACATACTTATGTGGTTGGAAGCAAAATGTGGTTTGACTTTTTGAAACTTGAAAGTTTTAAACCATAACCAGAGTAGATCATAGATAATAGATATTCTTAAATTATACTTATTTAATTTATTTATATTAATTATTAATTTTTATTTAAAATTTAGAAATATTATAAAAATCATCCATGTACAAATTTAAGAGGGCAAGTTAGGGAATTTGTTTATTTTATTTTTAAATTTAACTTTATTAAATCAAGTTCAATTCGACTCGATTTAACTTTATTTGGTTCAACTTTATTCAATTGAGAACGCTCTATTTAATTAATTAGCACAATCCTCAGTTTAATCGACTTCAATTTAGGGTTCACTTTAGCTAGCTCCAATCAGTTTTACTCGATTCAATAGAGCTCAATTCGCTATTTAAAACCGAAGAAAACATGTCTTATAAGAGTATAATTTTTCAAACTAAACACCATTTTCCATCAAGTGCTACAAGTGAGACCAGACTACAAGAATCCATGAGGTACAATTACACCAATAATTCAATCACAGCTATGGAGTTCGGATCATAGAGTATCTATCTACACTCGTAAACTACAATCGTAAATCATAACTCATCCTACGCCCTCGCATTGTTCGAACAAATAGATCATTTACAATAACATCGGTAGTCTAGTCACAAAAAGGTACAAAAGAATGTATTTACCATAAGTTGTTCGTTTGCGATACGTACTACATACTACTACTATATTGATGAATTGCGATTTAACACCATATTCAAAAATACGTTCTCTAAAGACTAGTAGCAAAACAGCGGGCTAGGCGTTTAGAACACATGCCCGCAAGACCAAGGAAGGCAAATGCCGCTTAAGGATTGATGTTGCACTCTCGCAAATATACCTGATCATAGTCGATGTATTTTGACCAGTAGCCTCGGTACTTGGGTATCCCAATCTCAAGCCACGGTTTCATGTTGCCATTGTAATGAATAACGGCAGCTCTTTCGATGTCCCTTGAATTGACACCGGGATTATAGCCTAGACCAAGCACATGCCATGATCGATCTAGAGGGAAGGTCCGTTTCCAAAATGTAATGAGACCCGGAGGCAATGTTCCGAGCTTCCACAACTGCCTATCATGATTCTGCACAGAAAATTACGATTTATGTAAGACCCGTAAAGAATGACAACTGAAATTCCGAAACACGTTTAATGTAAAAGCAACAGAATCACGAAGGCGGACTCAGCCCTTAGTACAAGGCTCTCACCAGTTTTTGCCAAGAGTGGTACACCTCGGTGATGTTTTGTTTCTTCCACTCTTTCAAATCAAAGATGTTCATTCCATAGGCCCATCCACAAGCCCGCGGGTCAAAATTTTTCGAAATAAGAGGGTTTGAGAAATTAAGATATCGGTCGAACCGATGGAACGTCTCCCCGCACGTTTCAACAGCACCATTCACATTCCCTTTTAGATCGACGGACCAAAGCCTGCTAAGATCCTTCTGAACCACTACATCATCATCTAAAAACAGAACTTTTGTCAACTTTGGGAATATCTCCGGCAGGTAAAAGCGAAGATGGTTGAGGACGGACAAATATTTGGGGTTGCGGAATTTCAAATTTGCATCAGATGAAGCACGGTGGCTTTTGAAGTAGTAGTCTATCATGGATTGAGAACCCAATTGCTTCAGGACTGGACTGTAACTTGAATTCAACCATGTAAATTCTTCGACACTTTGGACGTTAATGGTAGCTTTATTCGGTGGATTTACTAAGAACCACATCCTCATTGCTGCATAGTTGAGTCTATCCGTTACAATGTGGAAAACATGTCTTGATGGGTCCTGGAAGATGTTAGATTGTTAGTAACGTAGGGAATTCTTACTCGATCTATATAAAATCCAGACACTTTAACTAGAAACGGAAAAAAAGGATAGAATTGCACTCGATGCAAAAGCAGAATTTCGCATAAATGTTTGATGTTTCCTTAGTGAAATCTATGTTACTCAGACTCTTCATTTTACTTCACGTACCCGTGTCCGATCTTTGATGCTCGGACATTGGTATGGCACTTAGATACTTCATTTCAGGCGTAAAATTGAATATTTAGACGTATCCAACACTTGGTCACGTACCAGTATCCGACATCAATACCCGAGTCCAAGTAACATAGGGTGAAATTCAGCATTGGAAGTTGGAACTCTTATATGGGTAACAGAAAAGAAATGCCAGAAGGAAAAAGAGAAACTCTACGACATATATTACCTTAGCGTGGGTAACGGTTGAATTTACAACCACCGCAGCTGCCAAAACGTTGTCACTGAATAACGCATAGTGATATAGCTGAGGGTCATCCAACTTTTCTTGGTAAGGAAACTGCTGTTGAGAATCATTCAAGGCGTAGAATTCAGTCGAAAGTCGCAACGGAAGACAGTGAAGACCCTTTGGAAGTGTTTTTGCAGTTAATTGAGTCAAAAACATGGTTTGCTTTCTGTGAACACGCAGCTGCTCTTCCGTTGAGTGAAGGATAGCACGGAGCTTCTTCACCATAGCTGCACAATCATCTTGAATTTGTTTTCCCTTGGCCAATGTCTGATCCATCGCTTTCATTTTCTCAACGGCACTGCATTTGAACCAAGTAATTAAGATAGAACGGTAAAAGATGTAACAAGGAATAAGTATCAATAGTGACTGAATACGATTCACCACTGTGTCTTATAGAGGTGTTTAAAACAGACACAATGACCTGTTATTCACCGACCTTGTAACCGAATTCGATTCGACTCGACTTAAAAAGGATTTACAATTATGTAAAAACCAATGTGAACGCAAAAACCGATTTTGAACCGACTCGAAACATCTGACCCGAAATCAACCTGATTACCCGAATGAACACCTCTAGTGTCTTAGAACAATGGAGAAAATATCAAAACATACTTCTTAGGAAGTTCCGAATCCTTTGTTGCATCACCAAGTGCCCTTTGGACTTCCTTTATTCTTTGTCGAAGCTCCCTGATAAAATGAGCATTGTTTCTTGTCGCTGAAAGGGAAAGGTAGACCTTTCCCCTGATCAACTGATCTTTCATATACCGAACCTGGGTATTAGGGATGCTGCCAGCTTGGATGTTACTATTCTTCTCATGTCTAGGTCCTCGATTAGGAATTTCTTTAGCACCAGCGTAGCCAGCTCCATCAGATTGCTGCATGGGTTTTTTCTCCTGAAGGATGGAGAAAGAGACATTCATGTAAGAGCGGTGAAACATAATTCGCTATTTAGTTCGCCCTTTGGATTCACTATTCGCTCAAAGTGGTTCAAAAAAAAGCTTAAAACCCACCATAATTCATTTTTTTCGATTCGCAGTTCACAAGGCGATTAGCAAATCATGTGACTTTGGGTAAGAGTAAAAGAAAGACAAATAAATGAAATTCTGTTCAAAAGCCGAACAAGTCTAGTGTCATTAGGTGTGGAAAACGTGTAGTTTGGAGTAAATCATCTAAAAAAAGTGGTTAGTTCATTTTCTTAATTTGGTTAACCTATTCTTTTCATAAGGGATGCCATAACTTCTTCCACATCCTTTTACTTCATTTCTCCTCCCATCTATCATCTCACTCCTCTTAAATTTCATTTTTTTTCTTTCCTTGCATCTAACAAACGGATGGATATACAGAAGAAAAAGTTTCAATCCGACCAAATATAACAAAAACGAAAGCAACCGTACATTTTGTGAAAAAAAGTACAACCAAGCCATGCCAACAAAACACATATAAACTAAAAGCTCTAAAGCACTTAAACATCCAATCACAAGGATAAATACACAAAAACCAACGAAACATTAAGCTTAACAAAAACACATACCACATTCTTGGAAGCATCGACAACAGCACTGGTATTGAGAGTTCCGTTTTCATCTATCTGCGAGACATGAACTCCTTTCATCCCATTCCCATCCGTAACTTGTCGTATAGGGTTTTCAAAATCAACCGCATCATTACTAGTGCTTGTCGTAGTTGTTGATAATACTCGGTTTTTATGCTCTACCTCAACAGGTTCTACTTCTACTACCTTGTTACCTAATGAATCAAAACACTAGTCTACAATCAGATCTACTCATTTTTCTAAACAAACCCCTTGTCAACGATTCGAAATTCTAGAGAAATTTATTGCAAAGTAGAGTACAAGAGAAAATTATTCTTATTGGCAACTAACCTTGCATTAAGGGTTTGACTTTAGGAGAATCATTAACATCAGAATCCTTGACAAACATTACAGTTTCCTACAAATAATTATATTGCAAGATCATATAAGCATAATTAAGAACAATTAAAGTACAATTGAAGGACAATTGACAAAATTACATAGTATTTAGACTTCACAAGCAACAAAACCAACAGAATTTACCTGAGGAAGCACATTAAGTTGGCTTGTATGACCAGTAAAGTCCTGACAACAAACAAATGTAGAGTAAATTCGAAGCAAACTTCAATTCAATACAAAAAAATCAATTAAACTTGGACTATATATCTTAATAATAAACAAAAAAAACTAAATAAATACAACAAAAAGTAAGATTCTTGGATTGAAAAAAACTCACAAAAGCTGGAATTTCTTCTTCACCATTTAATTCTTCCAGAGCTGCAAAACCCAAGAACACAAATTAGCAACAATTTAGAGTAAAACCCACATAACAAAAAGATTCAAAAATGAAAATAAAATAAAATAAAATTGATGGGTCTTAACTCTTACTTGAAGAAGGAAAAAAAGTTCCAAGTTTGTCGGTGTACAGAAGAATAGGAGAAACAACAGTCACAAAAAGCAAACACAAAACTGGTTTTCTAATATTAATCTTCATCTTCATCAAAATCCAATCTTTGTTTACCCTTTTCACTTTAAAGAAACTAAACAATCTTTTACTTCATTACCCACAAAATTAACACCACATAATTCAATCAAGAATCAATCTTTTACCCAGATCTAATCGGATCTCTACCAGATTTTAACCCTAAAATAAAGGGTAGAATTGAATTGAATTGAAAAAATTGGGAATTTGAGGGGAAGAACAGAAAAAAGAGGGATTTGGGGAAATACAGCTAGGGATTGAGAAGTGAATACTAAGTAGAAATGAATGATTTAGTGGTATTGTAGTGATGTTGATGACAGTAATGAGTGGACCAGGGTTGGCAGTGTAGTGCCATTGCCTATTGATATCATATGATACATGGCATGGAATCGGACAGTCTGGATGCACCTTGGTTACTTGAGGCTTGATCTTGATCTTGATTTCTTCTTTTTACTAATGTTGTTTAAAAAACTTTATAATAATTGGTTTGGTATGAATTAATGATGTTTTAACCCAATCAATCTTCATGATTAATACATTTTAGGGTCGCTATTGTGGGTTTGATATGATATTTAGCTGTCTGGATTTAAGATTTTTATATTGTTGTGCGTTTGATTTGATGTTTTTTAGTATAAATTGAGTTTTTTTATTAATTATGAAACCCATAATAAAAATTTGTGTTTTCCCATCCACAAATAAATATACTTGTCTAATTTAGATATCTAGTCGGATGATTATAACATGTAACGAGGTCGTGTTTGATACTATTTAAAAGTTAATGTTATAAGAAATCACTAATAATAATATATCAATCTCAAAGTCTTAATAAAAAAAATTAAAGTTGACTACCTAAACTAATAAATCATTTCTTTTCAAATAACATAGATGAGAAATACTCTCTCCGTTCCTATTTGATCTTCCTATTTGAGTTTTTCACAAAGATTAAGAAAAATGAAATCTTTGATAGTAGTGGGTATTATTTTAATTATATAGTAGTGGGAAGTTATAATTGTATTGGAATTACGAGAGAAAAAATAATTAAATAGTAGTGTGAAGTAATGATTGTATTGGAAGTATGAGCGAGAAAATAATTAAATAATAGTGTGGGGTAAGGAAAGTGAGGTTTTAAGGGGTAAAAGTGAGTTGAAAACTTTCCAAAAATATAAAGTATTCTAAAATGGAAGAATTTTTGAAACTACCCGTTATAATAAGGTGGAAGAACATAAAAGAACAGAGGGAATAACTAATAATCCATTTGAAAATGACTCGATCCCAATCCTATTCAATAGACCATTTTAACAAGTTTAATTGCACAAAATTCTCCAACTTTACATCAGAATAAAAAAATATTAATTTCTTTTCAAATGAACCGTCTTGTGAAAACATTGCTTACAACCACTAATAATCTCAAATGTGAGTTTTTAATTTTTTTTTTTGTGAGTATATTGTTACATCAAAAAAATTAATATATTATTTAAGATATAATCTCATGAGTCATGACCTTGCCCAAAAAGACGAAATATGTTTAAGTGAAACAAGACTTAAGTCCCAATTTACTTTATTTTTAACTACTAAATTATTAATAATTTTTTGGATAAATTGTTAATAATAAACTATCATTTACTTGATCTTCTAAAAATAAACCCACATATAGTTTATTTTTGATAAATCCACCCATTAGGTATATTTGCTAAAAATAAATCGACTTATTGTTTATAACAATTTTCGAAGCTTCTTTGTAATTAAAAATTATGAATAAATAATAGTTCAGTTTATATTCAGAAATTACACCAAATATGTGAGTTTATTTAAAAATAGATAATAGTTGTGTTTATTTTCATCAAATCGAGCAACGATTAATTTATTTTTTACAATTTTCCCTAATTTTTTTGTTTACATGGTATATCATGAGAAAAAAGAATTAGGTGAAAATTAAGCTGCCTTTATTTTTTGAAGGAAAAATTACCGTGAATAATACAATTTTTTGTTAATTTCCCTACAATAATACAATTACAAACTATTGATTAACTATGAATAATACCAATTTAGAGGGATATTTTCCTAGAATAATACCATCTTTAGTTTATTAACTAATTTAACAATTTTTTTGACTTATAATGCACCATATTTGATATGGCCCAAGTTCTAATTCAAGGTCTTGTAATTCATTGAGAAAAGAAGAGTTCAAGGCTTTGAGACTTAAGTAGCTTATTATTAAGAAATATGAAAGCGCAATAATTGATGTAAATAATAATGTACTTGATAGTTGGTTTTTTTTTTCTTGTATTTTAAAATAAACTCCAAGTAATAGGAGTTAGCTAGAAGGTGGTAATTAGTCACATGTGCTAATTATATTAAAAAGCCATGTGCTAGTCATGTGATTAGTTTTCTATTTTGCCTATATAAGAAGGCAACTACTCATTGTAAGATTTTAGATTTCAGATTTTTTCAAATAAACACATTTGTTGTTTTTCTTCAAAACATTGTTGTTTTGTGGATTGAATGTTAGTCACACATTCAACTTCTTGAATTTGTTAGTCACATAAATTCAAGATCACATTGCACACTACAAGGTAGTCATCCCTTGAGTGGCAATTACTTCATATCCCCGTCTCCAAGAAAGGCCATAAGCGGGCAGTTTATCATTCAAAAGAACAAGAATCTGATTCTTGGATGTGGTTTTTGTGCACGTTTTTGGGCTGTTTTCCTTCATCATTGTTCTAGCCCTTGTCTATCAAGCTTGGGCAAATAAAAGGGTGCAAAAACACCTTTAATTTGGTGCAAGTTGGTATCAGACCATAAGTGACGACAAGGGACAAGAAAAACACAAAAGAACACCCACAATTCGAAAATATTGAAGAACAAAAATTCTGGCAGAAACTGACAGAATTTGGGGTTGTAATCCGAAGCAATTTTGAGATGTTTTTGGAATCTTTTTGCAAAACTGTTTTTACCCCAAATACTACATTGAGTTAGAAAACTTTTGGCTTTGGAATTATGTCATTTGGTGGAGTAGTGAGGGAGATATGGATTTTTCTTTACAGACTGCCATAAACTGATCAAATTTGGGCAGCTTGGTAAGTTTTCTTCGAAAACCTATCAAGATTCTTTTATTTTGCTCTCATCTTTCACCAAATTATCAATAAGTATCCTATAAACAATAGAACATATATCATTTGTTCATTATTTAATCATTTTCGTAGCTTTCTAGACACACCCACATCATTGTTGTTTTTCAAAAGTACAGGAGGGTTCATTTTTTTTGTGTCTCTTGTATTTTCTTCATTTCTCTTTCATTTTTGAGTCTTTTTCATTGTTTTTTTTTTTGCATTTTGGGTACTTTTGAGTCTAGTTTTTCATGGGTCTTTTGGTTTAGTCCTTGGAGTTGTGGAAAAAAAGATGTGCATATGTTTTTGACAAAAGGTCATAGAAATTGTTCTGATTGCACGTTTGGAGGAACTTTTCAATTGTGACCAAACTAAATCACGTATTTGAGTGTTTTCAATTGGAGATGTTTGTAGAAATATGGAACTTTATTCTCACCAAATTTCATCAATAATGGAGGTGGTTTGGTCGATTTTACAATAGCAAACATTTCATACATAATTCTGAATTGTGCTGTTTGGTTTCGTTTATTTTCTATTTTGTGCAAAAAAAAATTCTCAAACTTCGTTTCTTTGTCTTTCCTTCTTTTTTCACCCTTTTCTTTCTCTAACACTTCTTTTTGAGAGATTCTTGAGTCTTGGAATATGGGGTCATCAAATGTACACATGAGCATGGATGAAAGAATGGATAGATTTGTGCTTCAAGCTGAAGAGCTAGCTTATGCTATTAATAAATCTTGTCTAAAATCATTGAAGATTGAGGAAGAGAACATTAAGAGGTTGCAACTAGTTTGTATACAACAATGTGATTGGGGTTTGTACAAGCATTATTCGGAACAGTTGGGCAATGTTTTGATTCAAGAGCAGAGATTATATAGAAATGTGCTTCTTTATGAAAAGAAGAAGAAATTTCAAAAAAAATTGCAAAGAAAACATGGTGACTCAAAGCTAGTGATTGTTCATGAATATGATCCTTATGCTAATCCGCCTAGGATTAAAGTTGAGATCATTCCCAAGCATGTTGAAGAACAAACTTCATTGGCCTTTTCTCATGATGATATTCAAGAATCAAATGATGAGATTGCTTCTAAACAAGAGGAATTTGATTTGTATTCAAGTGTGGCTCCCATCTATAATGAATATACAGAACCATACAATGAAGAGGGTAGTGAAGAGGTTCTTGAAGCATCTTTTGTGGAGATGATTGATGATCTTAAAGGAGATGTTGAAGCACCTTGTGGTAAGATTGTTGAGACAACTTGCAAGGAGGATGTTGGTTCTACAAAAAAGTGCTTAGAAGTAGTGGATTCTCATCCAAGATTGGAGGATGGTTTACAAGTTGAGCAAGCTATGAAGCATGAGTTCATGAAGGTGGATTTTGTGCTTGGAAAATCATCTTTATTCGATTTTGTTCATGTTAGTGAATTTGTTGAATTCAACCCTACAAAAATTCGAGGTCGAATTTTTTCTAAGAAGGGGAGAATGCAACAAATCAAATGGAGTCTTGGTAAGACAAGCAAGCTAATCACCTTGGTAAGCTTGTTTAATATATGGATTTGGCTCATCATCCGAATATGGGCTGGAGCATTCATCTACACATGTTGGGCAAATATGGGTAACATTATTTTATAGTGATATTGATGTGCCGGTGCATAAGACAACCTATGGTTTTATTATAGTAGTATAAAGTCAAAGGAGGTGCATTTTTTTGTGATCATTGTTGCGAGCCAAGACATCATAACGGCTAAGAATTGAGGACAATTCTTTCCTAAGTAGGAGAGTTTGCACCATATTTGATATGGCGCAAGTCTTAATTCAAGGTCTTGTAATTCATTGAGAAAAGAAGAGTTTAAGGCTTTGAGACTTAAGTAGCAGCTTATTATCAAGAAATATTAAAGCGCAATAATTGATGTAAATAATAATGTACTTGATAGTTCGTTTATTTTTTTTCTTGTATTTTAAAATAAACTCCAAGTAATAGGAGTTAGCTAGAAGGTGGTAATTAGTCACATGTGCTAATTGTATTAAAAAGCCATCTGTTAGTCATGTGATTAGTTTTCTATTTTGCCTATATAAGAAGGCAACTACTCATTGTAAGATTTTAGATTTCATATTTCAAAATACAAATTTCTTTTGTGTGTTTTCTTTCAACATTGGTTGTTTGAAACTAAGGGGGTGTTTGGTTTAGTATTTTTTGCTATAGGTAACGGATTCCATTAACGCAATCCATTACTTGTTGTTTGTTATAAAAATTGGATAATCATTACCATTACTTGAGGGTAATGGTTACCATTACTTTGTTACCTCTTAAAAAGTTGTGGAAACAATTATCCTTTCTCTCCACATTCTCACAAAGCTATATACAACAAGTTCCACCATTAATGTCCCCCCTTATTAGTTATTAGTTTTATTGTTTGTTACCCATACTTTTTAATTTCTTATACCAAACAAAATTTAACAATAACACTTATTGTTACCTTTACCCTTTCATATCCATTCCCTTTCTATTTCCTTTTCTCTCTTAATACCAAACGCTCCCTAAGAGTGTTAGTCACACACTCAACCTCTTGAATTGTTAGTCACACAATTACAATGTTTATCTTGCATTCCACAAGGTAGTCAATCCTTGGGTTGCATTATCAAATACACGAAGGTGATGAGTGAAGCCATTGGAAGGTCTTTCATCAACCGGAAAACAAGAAAGTGCTTCTTGAAGGCTGATTTTTGTTATCTTTTAGAGGACGTGTGCTTTGCGATTCTTCAAGGCATTTCATCTACATTTGAAGACAAATTAAGAAGTGCCATTCACCCCTTAATTTGCATATAATCACCTATAGTTTGATTTTTAACATGCTAATGATTTTCTAGGAAAACACTCATTTAAGTTGGTATTATTCATAGTTAATCAATAGTTGTTATTATTGTAAAGAAATCAATAAAAACTTGTACTTCCTCTGTTCCGTTTTAGTAGCACCATTGAGTTTTGGCACAACATGTAAGGCATATCAAATCAGAAGTGAAAAAGTATGAAAACAACCCAAGTTGCATAATCCACTACAAAGTTACATGGTTTTAATTTATAAATAATTAAATTAACTTTACACATGTGAAAATTTCCATCCAAAATTACAGAATTATTCATGGTAATTATTTTTTTTTGAAATAGTATATTTGCTGTCTGATGAACTTTTTTTGGCTTTTCTTTTCAAACAAGTTAGTTTTGTTGAGAAAGTTTTGGTAAATAATAGTTATTTGTGAGGTTAATAAATCACCTTTATGTGGTAAGATGTGATAGGAGGAGAGTTTTGTTATTTTAATTTATCTTTTTTAATTTTATTTATTAATGCTATTCTTTTTGTCTTTTTGTGGTGATTTACAAATTACGGTTATGGATTAAGAATTTTTGAGTTTTGTTCACCATATTATAACTTACTACAAATACTTCAAAAAAAAGTGTCGGTAATTAGGAAAGGGAGAGTAAACAAGACTCAACTTACCACTTTTTAGAGAGTTGGTAAGAATTAAGAAACTACTTTTAGTAATGACATTTCTAGACTCTATTCCAAATAAGGAACAAAAGGGTATATACAATTATACACTTCCTTTTCAACCTCATTAACATACACAATTTGAATTAAATCTGGAAGGAACGAGTAATTAGTAATGAATGGAGGATTAGTAATACCATTATTATTATTATTATTATTATTATTATTAGCATTAATGGTAAAAAATGGGGAAGCAGCAATAGGAGTGAACTGGGGAACATTATCACAACACAGATTATCCCCTAAAACAGTTGTGGATCTATTGAAACTTAACAAGATCTCTAAAGTTAAGATTTTTGATACAGACCCAGAAGTTCTTTATGCTTTAAGAGGTACCCAAATTCAAGTTATGGTTGGTATTCCTAATGAATTTCTTTCTATTATTAGCTCTTCTTCCGCTGCTGCTGATTCATGGGTTCATCATAATCTTTCTTCTTATGTCTCTGCCAGTCCTTCTGTTGATATCAGGTGGGTTTTTCTTTTCTTTTCTTTTTTTCTGAATTTTCATTCTTTTTCTCCATTTTTGAATTTGGGTTTTTGAATTTATAATTTTTATGTAATTATTTTTGTTAAATGTAGGAGGATTTAGGGTTACTACAACCTGGCAGTATATTCTAGTACATTGTTCTTATGGTTTAGGTTGTTTTTGACCTGTGATGTTCCATTACTTGAGAGTAATGACTTAATTAGGTACTTCGTCTGTCCAATTAAATTTACTACATTTCTTCTCAAAAGCTCTCACATGGAGGATTGAAATGTTGCAAACTGAATGGAACGGATGGAGCGTATAATTAGCAATTTGAATATGAGATTCACCCTAGATGAAAGTTGAAGAATGAACAATTGAGGTGTTTTAGACAAAATGGTTGGAATACAATATTTAAAAGGAAATTGGAAATGAGATCTTGTAATTTTGAAGGGTGGAAGAAAAGTTTTTGTAGATTTTAAAGATAGTTTCATTGTTTGTACGTTGTGAAGCTTGTTATCTAGTTTAAGGGTGAGATTGGCCTAGGGCTATCCAATAGGGTGAACAATGGCTCTTTCTAAAAATGAGTAGAACGTAAAAGTGAAACCTAAATACCTAATCGACATATCTAGGGAGTGTGACGAACCTATGTATAATTGTGAAGGAAACGATTGATTCTCAAATGGATTTCCCTAGATTGATGTGTATTTTGCAAGTCGGACAAGTCTAACTAGGGCTTACCATAAGGGCACGTGAAGGAAACGAAATGAGAATAAGAAACAACTTAAATTTGTGAAGAGTTGAAGCTCAAGTCTAGTTAGGTGAGGTGTCAGATCTGGTCGGGAGAAGAGGTGGGGTTGTGTGCAAGCTCAGCCTTTCTTTGAGAGGGAAAGTCTAAGCTAAATTTGTAACAACCCGACTTATCGTTGACTGAGTAAAACAGGTTATCACGGGGTTTACTAACCCAAAGAACTCAAATCTCAAGCCATTGACAATGCTCACCGCATGTATCTTGCCCAAAGCATTCAAAAATCAGATCTCGTTCTAATATTTATTTTAAATTCCCAATATAAATTCTCAAATGTTACAAAATGAACTAGGCGGTCCAAGGCACCAACTAAGCTCCCCATAATGTCCAGAATCCAGATTGTGCTTCTAAGTTAAATGAACATGCACTCATTGACTTATGCTGACTTTCTCCATTGCCATTAACCAAGTTGAATACTTAGAGAATTGGCCAAGAATGCTCTACATACCAAAATATTATCTCCAAGACCCATAGTGCAATAACAAGGTCGTATCCCTATATTGTAACCATATCGTAAAGGTTTTTGAGTTTTGTGCAACCATATTGTAAAGGTTTTTGAGTTTACCGCGAACGTATCATAAAGGTTTAGGCTTACCGCGACCGAAATATACCCGCATTGACCGTTTAATCTGCTTTGCGAACATGATCGGAACCATATTTTTGCACTATCAAGCCGAATATGGTTTTACTTAATCTTTTAGTGGGTTTTAGCCATTTAGGGATCCTTGCGGATATGGCTTTAGTTAATCTTTTAAGTCTCATTTAAGTACATGCCATTTTTCACAAACTTCCTATCTACAAAATACCCCTTAAGCATATGGCATTTACTCATATGTTATGCTCCTTTAGTCCTACTATATCGTTATTTGTGTTGCGGCTACAATTTCTGTTCTAAGTTTTCAACTTGTCTTTAGCAAATTTACCAATACCGTAACTGAAGTTATTGTTTTTTGTTCATTGACTATTGTTGCTTTACTTCAGGTATATCGCCGTGGGAAATGAGCCTTTTTTGACCAGTTACTCAGGCCAATTTCAGTCGTATGTTGTACCAGCCCTGCTCAACTTGCAGCAGTCACTGGTCAAAGCAAATCTCGGCAGCTCTGTCAAGCTAGTGGTGCCTTGTAATGCTGATGCCTATGAGTCATCTGTCCCATCTCAGGGAGCCTTTCGTTCGGAACTCACACAGATTATGACCCAACTCGTTTCATTCCTCAATTCCAATGGTTCACCTTTCGTTGTCAACATTTACCCCTTTCTGAGCCTCTACGGAAATTCAGATTTCCCTCAGGAATACGCATTTTTCGCAGGGACAAACCATCCTGTACTCGATGGACCAAATGTCTACTACAACGCCTTTGATGGAAACTATGACACGTTAGTAGCAGCTCTTAACAAAGTTGGGTATGGTCAGCTTCCTATTGTCATCGGAGAGGTAGGTTGGCCTACCGACGGAGCCCTTGGAGCAAATCTTACGGCTGCCAGGGCTTTCAACCAGGGCCTAATAAATCATGTCCTTAGCAACAAAGGAACGCCTCTCAGGCCGGGTGTCCCTCCGATGGATATTTATCTTTTCGGCCTACTCGACGAAGACGCAAAGAGTACCCTCCCAGGCAACTTTGAAAGGCACTGGGGAATTTTTTCTTTTGACGGGCAGGCTAAGTACGAACTGAATCTTGGTCTAGGTAGCGGCTTGTTAAAGAACGCCAAGGATGTTGAGTACCTTCCGGCTAGATGGTGCATTGCAAACCCATCGAAGGATTTATCAAGTGTGGCAAACCATCTTAAACTAGCTTGTAGTGCTGCTGATTGTACCAGACTAAGCTACGGAGGTTCATGCAATGAAATCGGGGAAAAGGGAAATATCTCTTACGCGTTCAATAGCTACTACCAAAAGCAGAAACAAGACGTGCAAAGTTGCGATTTCGATGGACTTGGTATGGTCACTTTTTTGGATCCTTCAGTCGGAGAATGTCGATTTCTTGTTGGTATCACAGACTCTGGTTCTGCTTTAGTTCATGCATTGTTTGGTAGATGGCTTTTTATCTGGACATTAATCTTTTCAGGGAGCATTTTGATTCTTCTATTCTAGGTTTTCCATAGGACTAGTTTTAGAGTAGGGTCTTCTTTTTTGATTTTGTACGAGTGCTCGTACGACTGGAAATGTTTAGCATACTCGTGGACGATTACAAGTGTATTCATTTAGGCCCTGTAGGCTGTAGTTTCTCAAGGTGGAAGTTCCTTATACTACTAAGTGCTATACAATACATAACATTACGCCGGCTCTCATTTTTCACTACTAAACATTCTTTTTTGACTATAGAGTTTAGACCTATCACTACACCGAAAACACCCTTTATGCCTGATTGTGCATAGAAAATCGAAATCAGCCCAAGAATTCAACCTAACATTTAGGTGGAGAATAAGATGTTTCTTCCGTAGGTTTTCACGCAGGAATAGACTCAGTCCACACTAATATTAATATGGATTAATATTTACACTTTCCTCTTCCATTCCATTTTTATACTTTTATACTTCTTTCTACTCCACTCTACTCTATTTTACTCTACTCTAGTACTCTTACACTTCACTCTACTCTTTAAACATTTTAAAAACTAAAAAAAATTAAAAAAATTTAAAATTTAAAATTTAAAAATTACAATTAAAATTTTAAAAACTAAAAATTTAAAACGTAAAAACTAAAATTAAAATTTTATGTTTTAAAATTTTAAAACTTAAAAATTAAAATTAAAATTTTAAAAACTAAAAATTTTAAAAATCAAAAAATCAAAAATTTAAAATACTTAAAATACGTAATTAAAATCAAAAATTTTTAAAAAATTAAAATTATTTTTTTTTCAAAAAGTTATTTTTCAGTTATTTTGAAGTATGTAATAAAAAGTGAAGGAAGTGAAGAAGGTAGACACAACAATTTTAAAACTTGGTCCACACTATTTTAGTATGCACCAAGTCTACACAAGCGTTTCTCAAGATCAAGATCACATGTCGTTTGATTTAGCAAGTCTTTGATTAGCACATAAAGTTGTTTTGAGTACTAGCTGATCGGACCATGGATTAGATTGAATCCTCAGAACCTTATCGATCGGTAATTTGAATGTTAACTTGAGGGAACAGCCATGTAGGTAGTGCTTTGAAGAGTCAAATGGATCGGTTATGTTGGTGTTGGTAGTAAGAATGGGCAATTTAGGGCAGGGTCCAACAAGATCCGAGTGGGATCTTGGCCTATCCCTACGACCAACTTGGTGGTCATGTGGTGAGTTTAGGAATGAAATTCCATGGGTTGATGTAGGGAACCATAACAAGAGGTCTTGGGCGAAACCAAACCGATAATTAGGGAAACAATTATGAACCAAACACCCACAAAATCGCACTTTGGTACAAATTTTTGTTTTCCTTGGTTAACCAGACCTAAACCAAATGGCACCTAACATCTTGGCTTTTACATGAGGAGTGTACACAAATGCTTTGCCAATTGGATATACACAGATACTAATCCAATTTAAAAGAATAAACAATATAATATAACAAAGAACAACTCGTGCGTACATCAACACTCATGAACACGGTTTACTGTGGTACTCTTTTCAGAATGCAAAGTCGCAAAAGTTGGCTTAAAGTGCCGAGTTTTTCTGATTTCTCGGATTTGGACTTCTTTGAAGCAGGAGAGTGGACTTTTTTTCGATGAAACTTCTGTTTGTCTTTAGGTAATTTACCCAAGTTTTCTGCTGTACTGGTACTCTGCATATCAGTATTCATCTGCATCAAGAAAATGCATGAGCTAACACAACCAAAAGTGCAAAGTATATTAACAGAAAAAAAAAAAAGCAATCTCTTAACACATTTGGTTACATTTTTCTTTCCAGACTTCCAATACAGCCAATAGTAACTGAAGGAAAAAACACATTTTGGTCAAAACTTCTGAATGTTCCTCAACTTTCTGGTTAGGTAGCCGGAGGAGAAGGTGATATAGGTAAGAAGAGCACAAAAGGGATCAATCATGGTTCATAGTTAAGTCGTTGGTACTTCAATCACCTACAAAGAGCAGCTCTTGAGTCTTATAACCTGCTCTGTTGGGTCTTACAGGTTTGTACCTTGCCCCCAAAAGTGAGGGTATTGGTTTCCTAATGCAAATCTCTCCAAATGCAAATCTGGGGCCAGCCATGGACCCATCTGAGACTTTGCACTATACAGTTGGACGGTGTTATGGACCCATCACGCTGTTCAACAGACTTGCACTTGGTGGAGGTCATTGCTTCCCAGTTTCTTTGTATTGACCTTCTTCAAGATAAATTGATATGAAGAGTTGAGGATTCTGATGGTCACCAAAAAGGCAAATTATGAACCATTATAGGGCCCGATTTTGGTTTCCTAATGCAAGTCTTTAAAATAATATTGCACTGGGGGTATTGGATTCCTAATGCAAATCCCTCCTAAGGGCACGCCTAGAGCGCGTTTTTGTGTGTGTGTTGGGGGGTGCGGGAATTGGTAAAAGGAAAATATTTTAGAAATTTTGGGCAAGGATTGGAGGGTTAATACTAGGATAATAACATAGTACTCCTCAAATGAAGGTAAATATTTACCCTAGGGGACACTAGGGCAATAAACTTGGTGATAATGTTGCCTCTTATATTCTGATTCTCTCTTCTCTTCTCCCATATTTTCCACCATAAAATTTTCATTCTCTTTCTCTCTTCTTCCCCTGTATGCATCACACTGCCTATCTTTCCGGAAATTTTTGGTTTCCATCAATTTTTAATGTTAACAAACATTCTACTTTTTCCCCCTGATTTCTTGGGTCAGTGGCGGATCTTGACCCAAAAACTAAAGGGGGCCAAAGTAATTAATCGGACAAAATAACTAGGGAGGCCGAGATTTTAAACCCCTTTTAAAACTATGAACTTAACTACTAACCCACATTTCTTTATTAAAATAGTTGTACAACATCATTTGCTTTTATACGGTGTTCCAAAAATATTAGGGGGTCGACCCCTTTGGGCCTCAACAAAGGTCTGTCCCTGCCTTCAGTAACATTCTTATCTGATCTTCTGGGTTCTCATTGTTCATTTATGCTAGGATTGTTTTCAATGTTCAATTTGTATTATCTACAAAGCAGCTTGAAAGTTGCATATCTTTGGTGAACAGCTTTCTTGTGTAGCGAGCACATGTTTGACCATGAAGTAGGTAGACCTGCTCATGGAATGATGCCTAAGACAATACCTTCATCTTAAAGGGAACTGTTACCCCTGATGAAATTCGCAGGTTTGCCTTAAAGAGAAACAAAGAGTCTGACATGAATATACTCCAGAAGATATACCCAGCCATAACCCATAGGCCATAGCCTCGATTGGAAATGTCTTTCAATCACCATATTTTCTAGTTCCAATCAACAAGTCCCATTCACCGTTTTCTAAGTTGGCTCTCTTGTAGAAGCTGAATATTTAAATTGAACATATACTTCACACTCTCAGTTCTAATATCAACAATCTTTCCTTTTAATTTTATTGCTTCCTCATTCACCTATCAAGCTTCAATTCTGACCGAGGTATCTAACAAAAAAAAAATGATTCTTGTTTTGTGGATGAGGTACATGTAGCAATCATAGATAAAGTTAAACTAATTGCTTAAGGTTGACACTTAGAATATATAAAATAACTTTCACCTAACCTGTGTCATTTTTACAAAAATTGTTTTGGCCTTATGATGATAGAACTCTAGTGTGATTATGGTACCGACCCAGATCCATGGTTAGCCAATCAGACATGGCAAGTTAAGAATTGTTTTTACTCTAAAATTATGGCTTAATGAGCAAGCAAAGCTTAAACTTGGGGTTTCTTGGCTCCATCGGAGGCCCCTATTTAAATTTTGCAACAATTATGTTACTAAGAAGAGCACGAATTCCAATTCCATTGTTTCGGAGAAGATCTTTCATTAAAGTTAGGGACCATCTTCCAATCAATTTGCTTATAGGATTATCATGAAGATATGTTGTCCAACATAGTTTTACAGTGCATTGTGCTTTTGCAATGGTACACAGTAGAAAAATACAAGATGTGGCTCTTATGGAAAATTAAAGTTGTGGATACATTCAAAATCATTTGAAGAGGTAGTTTTTAGTTCTATGAGAGTGATTTTGTAAAATGTTTTACAGAGAGTGATTTGGTGACTCATGAAGGTGTTGGAGTAGGGGTTGTTGTAGGTTTATTGTTATTTTTTGTAAAAATCCATACATTTAGCTAACTACATTATCAAATTTAGCATTGTTTAGTCCTGGTTAAAGACCATTTTTTAAGCACTGATAAAGAATGCAGTGACAATTTCGCTGTGCAAAATGTGGCGTGCATGTTTCATGCCTTGCACTGAGCATTCCACTCAGATTACAACAGTTCTTGAGCTACACAGAGAAAAGACCAAACAGAGAAAGGTGGATCACAAGGTCTTCAAGAAACAAACATGAACCACAAGTCATGTATAGCTAGAACACACACCTGATTGCTGTTACTAGTATCTATATGCTCTGCCAAGTCACTGTCTTCTAAAGATGAACAACGTCCTAAACTCTCCCTGTTAGAGCTTGTGTGCGAGCAGCATTCTTCATCAGATTCCTGGATTTTATCCTGAACATTTGATCATTTCAGACAGAAGATTTTAGATCAATATAGTCAAAAGGCACAATAAATCCAGTGACTTTAGACATCTCTTCAATAAAATGATGCAACATGGGAAGAGCTGACAGCTGGGTAACTTTCAGAGGAAATCATCAGTTACAAAAGCTTAAAGGGAAGGGCATCTGTACAAAAGCATTGTGATCAAGTACAGGGTACAGCAAGAAATAGCCACTAGTGGAAGGTAGCAGTAAGCAGTAAGGGCGAGAGATGATCAAGGACTCCTTGTAGAATTGTTACTCCACCATATTTTGCCCAAGATTTCCTATTAAGGTGATAATTTACCATTTACACGTTTATGCAAATATGAGTAAATCAGTCATATTGATTTGGCATCTTTGCTTATAAAATGGGCAAAAGAAACTATTAAAACCACAAAATTATTAACAACTATTTTCTTCAGTCCTCCTAGCTCGTATAATATCACAACCAGTCAGTTTCAAGTTCATGCACTGTTGATACAAGCATAAAGAGTCAAGTGATAACTACTGTTGCCTTTCTTTTAAGTCTACATATTTACCCTGAATAAAAAGCATGCAGTACTTCAGTTAATCAAAATTTGAACGAGCCAATTGACAACTAACTATAAGATTTTTAAAAAACAGAAGACCCCACATAGTGACCTTGCAATCTGCAGATGCTCTACAATGTATCAAAATATCAAGCCAAACCCACATCTCTAAGGAGTTCATAGGAAAATGCTACTTCTCAAAACAAAATTGCAAAGGGTTTTAAGGGTGGATTTAGAGCCCTACTTCAGCAATACATATCTAGCATAGAAGATGAAAAACCAGTATACTCGGGATTTTTCTTCCAAAAATATACTTTTTTTGTTTTCCATTTGTATACGGTCACTCACAAGAGCATGACTTTTCCAAGAAACAAAATTAATAATGTACAATAAACTTGTTTTGTGGAGGTAAAAATCTTTTGTTTCAGGTTAAGAAACAATAAAGTCTCAACTACATTCCTTTCTAAAACCGTAAGAGAAATATGGAAAAAGGAGTTGAATGAGCTCAGATTGAATGCCACAGTAAGAAAGTACTTGTACCTGGAAATTCCCATCAGCAACATGCATGTCTTTGTTAGATGTCATGTCCTGCATTTATAACTAGTAAAATGTCAATGCTGTAATTCATTTACCTAGAAGATGAAAACTTAATGTATGCTATATGTTTCTCTTTGCTACCATCGTACTGAATTTGTGATATTTTCTACTAAGCGTGAATGCTTTATGTTCTATCGACAGGATGGAGGTTGTTAAGATTAAGAAAACGTTTATATAGATTATTCATCCCTAAAACATTAAAAAGATTACAATATTCTCAAAGGTGTTGAGTATGCCCAAAGCCATGAGCCAAGCGGAAGCTCTGACTTTAAAGGGAACTTAAGCTTTCAAGATCAATTTAGCTAAAGAGAAATGAGGCGGATTATGAGGAGGCAGAGTAAAATAAAATAGAATGAAGCACATGAGAAAATCAAAGAATAGTCAAGAGTACAAATGCTCTTATTGGGTTTGAGGAGGAACGAAAGTTTTATAGAATGGCGAGAAGTTCAATAATATACTTGCAATCTCTTTCAAGAGGGTCATGTCTAAAGAAAAAAGACCAAGAATTTTGGGTTGTATCATCCAAGATAAAATAAAAAAGAGGCAACATGAGCATCATGTCTAGTGGAAAAATTATACATCCTAAGAAAGAGGACTCTAAGGGGTTGATGAGCTGCCCAACTATCCTTCCAAAGTCTAAACTTGTCCCCCGTCCCAATTTTTCAGGCTAATACACGGTAAAAATTTAGAGTGAACATGATAAAAGTTTTAAGGCTTTTACAAGGTAAAAGTTTACGGTTACATATTGAAAAGGATGAAAATTGTGACAAGTTCATTGAAAATAGAAATAAGGGAACACATCCACTTCTATGAAGAACGAAATTTGAGAGAAAGAACTAGTCAACAATTTTACTTACGTTAATAGCCAAGACTGGTGCAATTTCGGAGAGAATATCTTCAACAGATTTAGCAGTTGGAAAGCCACAGGAAGCAGAAGATGAGCTTGCAACATTGGTATTCCCAACACGAAAATTGGATAGAATCTCATACAGCAGCCTCTAAAATGAGAGAAACATATACTTGTTAGTCCTAAGTCCAAACCTAAGAAATGTGCAACATGCAATATGATTATAGTATGATTATTTGAGGATGCATCATGCAATAGAAGAGCGCGATTTGTACGCACATATGATTATAGTATTTGACAAAAGGTGTCATCTATCTCTATGAATCATCCTTAAGATACAATGTTATAGAAAATCATTTCAAATAGGGACCAAGGAATCACTTAAAACAACTAATGCTCTACATGAAATAGTAGACTCCAAAAATACAACCACCTCAAAAGAACAAACTGCCATGTTTGAAAAACAGAGGGAAAATCATTATTCCATGATCACACGAGCTATTACGTGAAAGTTTTATATTTCAAAATTCAACTAGGTTTCAATGAATTCATAATGAGCTGGATTAAGTTTTGATAGTGTACTAGCTTGATTAGTCAAAATTAGACATCTAAATTGTTTTATGTAGTCTCCTTGGGGTGTAAAGCCCAGATCTATAGGCTATAGGTCAGCTGTCAGCATAAGAAATTTATGATTTGTATATGTGAACAATTTTGCTCAGATTCACAAATTCATAGCATAGTACAAAACATACCGTAAAGGTATTTTGATCTTACCATGACTTAACGTATTAAAAGACATCACATACGCTCATATCCTGCAATTTGGTTCAGCTTTCGAAAGATGAAATATTTTAGTGTGATTCTGAATTTGTAGTATTACATAGAGAAAAGGACGTGATGTTTGAAATTACCTACTGCTTCAATTACTTCACTGCAGGTACCTATGTTAGGTCCTTGACACTAGTACATGGTACAACACTTGGACACTTCAATTTGGTTCAAAATTTTGGATGATTTCATATAAAAAGCCTGCTGGACATTTGGACACGTATCTTTGTCTGACATGGTTTAGATCAGCTCGATTACTAATTCTAAATGAGACAACAAATGAAACAAAAGACCACAAAACCTTCCTATAGCTTCACGCCTATATAAGCTCTTCAGCTTCAGTTTAGTCAACAACTTTTCATCACAGATGATACATTTTAGTCTATAGTTTCAGCATCAACGTTATTCCGCTCAAAAACCAAAGTATGAACTTAAGAACTACTAAAATCAGAATACTATGATACGAGTCATTGCCTCTTTGATTCAAACACGAGGCAGGAAGCACTACTGGTGATTCAACCACGTAATATAAGTGATTTGTATCTTCTTTGCCAGGCTCATTCTTTAGTTATTTTGACCACATTGAAGGATGTTAGGATAGTTCTCATGGCCGTGGTAAAGCTGATGGAGTAACGGAGGCAGCTAAAAATCAAGGCACTTACCTTGTACACATCTTTATATTATGCAGGCATGCAGCTTGTTTGTACTAATGCCTTGAGTGAAGGGTCTTATTAAGTGCATATGGTGTTAGGTTTGGACTGAAAGCAAAGTTTTTAGCCTATAAAAAAATTGCCTAAGTTATATATAAAATAAACATACATCATGCAAGTTCCTATAAGATCACATTTTTTCCAGTGAGATACATGCAAATATTTGGCTAAAAATACTGCTTAGCAATAAAGTTTAGACATGTAGGCACACATTCTATCTTGTCATAGAGAAAACCTTTCTTCGCCCATGGGTTTTACCTCGAAACAAGAGAGGTTTATTGTTTAAAATATTTACATGCAACGGTATAATATTTTCTACATTTAAATCTTTGATAAAAGTTTATAAATTTTCAAACATGCTACCTAGATGAAAGAGTTGATTGGCTAACCTCACTTAAAATTAAAAAAAAAAAAAGTAAACAATAAATCTACAGTTACAATTAACTTATTCTTAACTGATTACCTCATCCATGCCAGCACCACCATTAAGATCCTTCAAGTTATGTAATTCCTGAATTTTATTGGACCAGACAGAAGCAAGTTGTGGTGGATGTAGAGTATTGTAGAAGAATACGGAAACTGAATCATAGTAGAACTGTGGTCTTGAAGAGTTATGATCACCATCAAATTTTATGATGTTTTTATCACCCTACATTGACACCGACAACAGAAGACAATTATGAAGCAACTATTTGCAATTTAACTTAACAGTATTATAACGGAAATGCATGTTTATATACCGCATACAATTTGAAGATAATGTCAGTATGGTGCGGTTGAATAAACTTATCCTCCTTAGCATGTCCAAATAAAGCAGGAATGAATGTTTTGCTTGCAACCTGCAGGAATCACGAGGATTAAAATGACTGTACATTGCCCCAATGTCACAAAGTGACTCCAACGGGTTGGATGTACCCGAATTTTTCTATGTAATAACAAAGAGGAATCACGAGGATCCCAAAAGAGAAAAATGACACAAAGACTACTGTCACATTGTTTGTCTAGCCTTTTCCTTTATAACCACGTTTTATAAAAGTATATCAGACACAAGTAGAGAGTCACAATTAAGAAAAGATATGCTAAAAAGCAAAATAAAACTCTAACAGTCTAACCTCAAGACATCATCAAACAGATTATAAACAAACTCAAGAAACACCTAGTATAGATTAAGACATAGATTGGGGTGTATGTATTAAGTAGAATCTTAAGGAACCTGCAAGGCATTGAGGTCCTTGATATCAAATTTCGCCCTCTTCTGAATCATGTGTCGCATGTACTGAACTCCCATCTTCACCTATTATCAAAATAAAGTAATAAACATCAGATCTTCTAGTTAAGACATTACACACATGTACACATTTAAAATTTTATCTTGTATGTATACATAAACACATCCACAAGTGTGTGAATGTATGTGCGCTCGTGTTTTTAGCCAAATGAGAGTGAAAAGTAAATCTTTAATCAAACGTAAAATTAAAGCAAATTATATTAAATAAACTTTTAACTTGATTCTTTGTCTTGATATGAATATAAATACATTAATAATCACTATGTAGCAGCATTGACAACAAAACATAAAGTCTGTGGGGAGATTTTGTTCATCCATTTATAATGATCTTTAGTATAAAAGTTACTGTTTCAGTGCAACTAATTTGAAAACATCACCTAAGATACACTTTTTAAAATTACACTGTTGTATGAGATCCTATACAAGTCTCATATCATAACTTTTACGCAAAGGCAGCCCAGAGCCCAACAAGAAACAATGAAAACAAAGCATGGCATCATTAGGTAAAGAAAGTCAAAACATCAAAGTTACAGAGGAAATCAAACTTACAGTGAATTTGGGAAGTCGTATCTTGTAGACATCAACAAGTTCCATCATAAGATCGAATAAATTAGTGAACGCACTATCTAAAACCATCCCAGAGATTGAAGGATCCTCCGATCCATAAAGAAGGCTGCAAGAACAAAATAGAGTAGCAGCAGTACAATGTTATTGATAAGTAGGAATTCTTAAAAAAAGCCTTTTGATTCAAGCTTTTAATAAAATCAGAGTCGCAAAATCATGTATCTACAACACTAGAACGGCACACAAAAGGCTATAAAAATTTAACAGTTTTAGATGCTTCCGATGGAGTTCTAACATTACTACTCAACTACACCATGAGGAAGTCATAAAACCATCTACGTGACACTCCAACAAAAGATCAAACTATACATTTTGCTTTTATGGATTCCAACTAAAGTTCAACCAAAATTTCATCACCACCTACATACAAAGCAAGGCAAAAAAGCATTGGCAATGACAGATCCAGCAATTTGAACACGACTCAGTTAAGAAAGTAGAATGGATGTCAAACCAACGCGGGGGGAGGGGGGATGAGAACCATTTTAAAAATGTCAAACGTTCAATATACAGAGCAGAAAAGGAAAAATAAATATTGAAGAAACCTGCACAACAGAGTTAATAATTATAACAAAGCCAATCAGAAGAATTTGACAGAAAAGGTAGCATGTAAACCTTGTGACAGCACCCATAGATCTTCCCCAAAGACCTATATGCGAAACGCGCTTTTGACTTCTTAGATATGTGATCACAACCCTGAGATCATCTTTCTGGAATAAGAAAAAGACAACAAATAAACATTAAGGTAATGTGACCAACCATAAATTTTTAACTAATAAGAAAGCTCCCTTTAACATATATACAAACCTCATGCCATCCAAGGCTAACATATTTACCATCAGATAAGCCTGACCCAGAGAAGTCCAAAGTAAATACTGTAATATTTGCTGGAAGAAGCACGACCGCAGCCTCATTTGCATCTGCTCGGCATCCACTGTAGTACAACAGTTTATCAATTGTGAATTTTATATTCTCAATCAAATACTAACATCAATTTTCTTGACAAACCTATTGCCATGACAATATACAACACATGGAAGAGCGGGATCTTCTGGGAGAAGAGATGGAACATAATGACTACACTTCAAAGTTTGGCCTCTTCCATTTTCAAGCTGCATAGTTTCACCAAGGAAGCAAGGCACAAAGTTCAAATGACAAAATAATGCAGCACAATAACAAATACCAGAATAAAACTACTAGAGCTAGTGTTGATGCCCATACTTGCCTCCAAATCCTCTCTTTTGTATGCTCTGCCAGCAAGTGTAAAATCCTTCTCCCACAAGTACTGATCTGGATCGTACACAGCCCTATACAATACCCACACACAAAAGCAAAACAGAACGTGAAGAGGCAACAGCCAAAATGGTAACAACAACTAAAGACATAAAGTAGTCACCCAAGTAAATCCAACACTAATCATTTTAACTATCGCCCACCACCTTATTATCTATTAAAGTAGCCTCGGTATCCCCCACAAGAACCTCGGTCACTAGAAATCATGCTATGTAACTAAGATCACAGTCACCACATTGACAATCAGTGAGAGCCTTGATCAACACTGGTGAGCAAAAAAAAAGGTTTGAATTCTTGACCTCAATAAGTTCCTATGTAGAAGCAAGGCAACAAAGGTAGACTCCATCTACTTATAAATACTTGAAGCAAATCGTATTTACAGCATGCTAACCTCGAAGGCCAAAGTAAACAAACAAACCAACTAACATTAAATCATGGAAAACTGAGAGCAACAGCAAAAGTTCATATAGATGATGGGCTCACAAGTAAATATGATCAACGCAGGAGAAATGGAATAGATACCTGGGAGGTCGAATCACAAAATTGATAAATTGCTCCATCAGTGTATATTTAGGTGAGAACCATAATGAGTTCTCTATAGCCCTAAAGTTCCACTAGAAACCATAAGAAAGGGTGTAGATGCCAGAATCAGCCTGCTTATTGGAGCTCCCAGCAATACAATTGAACGCTGGCAATGTAATTACCAACCCTCTTAACACACCAACATCAAGCCTAGAAGCAACAAATATCCTGGGACCGACATATTAGAGCCATTAGCCACTAAAGAAACAACAACTACAACCAAAAAGGTATAGACACTCACAAGTTGAAGGAAAACACTGTAGAAAAGCACAACCAAGAACCACTTAAAATAATCAATCTAAATTTTCTTTTTTCGTTTCCTTCAAATTAAATTCAAGACCCTCCCCTCCTCCCTAACCATTCAAAGAAAGACACCACACTTTCAACTAAACACATTTTAAAATGCTACAACATCAAAAACTACTAATTAAAATAAGAGTTCAATTGCAAATCCCAATATACATAAAGCAAATGGTTGCATCCAAACTATGTGTAAATCTAGCTTGCAAAAAGAAACAATTCTAATTTGTTCGTATCCACACTGTTTTGAAATAGGAGTCATAAATTTGAGCAATGATTACATAAGCAAGTTAATGGCTCTATTCACACAATTTTGTAATAGGTATCATATTCCCTAACATTTTTTTTGAAATCAAAGTTATATCAATTACCCAAGAAAAGCATTAAAGTACAAGGGCAACCTCCTTTGAGGAACACAAAGCCCAAAACCCCTCCAAATCAATAAATATTCAAGCCCCAGCCCGGACTTAGCATATGAGCCATACCAAAACAATGTAAGCCACATATGACTACCCTACTATAGAAATGACCAATAAAAGCATATGGGGTCAGGCACATATACTAGCAAAAGGCCTAGTGAAGAGAAATTAAGCATTTAATCAAGCAGGCCCAAACAAATACAAAAAATGCAAAAGGGAACAAAAGCCATTTGTATAAGCTAAGGCCAAAACATGATTGAAACCCTAACACTAGCAGCAATTGTGCCTTGTGTCGTAGTTGACTTGGCAAGCTACATTTTTTGGATTTGCTTCAGTATGGAGGAAAAATTCAGGATTGTAATTTGATGGCCGAAAGATTTTATCTCGTTTGGGGTTAGATTTGTATACCCATTTCGATTATGTATTTTTTAACACAAGTTATTATTTCAATTCTAGAATCGAAGAAACTATTGAAAAATAGTACAATAATTGATTTTAAATGAAATCAAAATATTTTTTACACCAATATAAAAGAAACAAAAGGGTACATACGAGTGGCGGCAGAAATAAAGAGGAATACAGAAAACAAAAGAGATAAGCAAGATCGAGCAAGGTCTAAAGCAAGGGGAGAGGTGAAGAGTCGGTGCCTTAGGTATGCATATTGCATAGTCTTTTGTTAACTATTGCATCATCTTTTCTTCTTTGGTTAGCTCTGTTTTTTGTTTTCATTTTCTTCAATTAGTCCTTCCTCTCTTCTCCTTCTATTCTTCTTTTCTCCCTTTTTTTAACAAAGGGCTTGACCTTGAATTCGCTTAATCAGCTAATTCAGTGAATTGAGTAGCTAGGGCCTCGTAATTTGATTCGAACAAATCGAACCAACAATTGTGTGGGAAAGGACCAAATAAGGTAACACTGAATACATTAAATGTTCATTAGAAATTAAATTTTGGAAATTAGTTAAAATGTGGCTCACATACACTCACCTAGTTCGACATGTAAGCTTTGATGTGGCTTCTCATTTTTTTTTTAACTAAACACAAATAATGCAAAATGTTGACCATCAAATTTTCAATAAATCTTCAATACCCATCCACTTTAAACAACACAATTTTAAACTCATGAACCACACATATCTCTCCTCTTATTATGAAGGGAATCCCAAACTTATATTCATCCAAATCATATAAAATGAAGTAATAGCTCTATTTTGGTTTGACTAGGAATCTTTGTGTCCATTAGAATCTTTCAATTTCCAAGTTTTTCTAATAACTAAACAAGGTTGCATGACGATTCATATACAATCAAACTTTACGCTTGGCAAAACCTACTCCTCTTAGTCGTCTCTAAGTTATTTATTTCCTTTGAAACGATTTCAATCTTGAACATTTCCCCCTACAAATGCATGGTGTTTAGCAAAAGTTAATTCTATAAATAAATAGTAAGTTACATAATTGTCAAATTTAAGGAGGATATACATTTCAACAGATCACCAATATCTAATCATCAACAACAGAAAGATAAAAATTGTCTTACCATAGAGGAAAAAATCTTGTGTCGACTTAGTGCACACTAAAATAGTGTATAAACATACCTCAATATGATAGTAGACTAGAGGAGTGAAGAGTAGAAAATGTAGGTTAATGAGTAAGAAGTAAGGACAGTAAGTTAAATTAAAAAAGAGTTAAGAGTGGGGCGCAATAAAATTAGTGTGCACTAAGTATATATTAGACTTTGTCGCTAAAAGGAGTTGAAAATAAATAAAACCATATCTAGTATCTCATAATCATTTAATGCACAAAATCAAAAGGAAAAAAGCACCTATGAGATTTTGTTTCCGTAAACATGAGCCATATAAGTTATTTTTTAATGATCTAGGTCACATTGAGTATTACCTAACCCGATTAATGGCGATTTCATCAAATATCTTCAAAAATTTAGAAGCTTAATCCAATTATACCTGGATAATGAGAAAATACACTTCTCATTTGTCTAATTTCCGTTGTCGTTCATTTGACCCACTACTTTGTTCTTCCATAAACTATAAATGGTGTGCTTTACAGTTTCCCATCAAATCACCAAACCCAACTTTTAACAAAAGCACACTTAACTAAAATGGGCAAACATTTTATACACTTGAGACAAAAATATTATAACTAACCTGCCACAACAAAATTAACAACCCTAATTTTACAAATTCAAGAATGGAATGATAAAATCACAATATCTTACACAATAACTAACCCACTGTAACAGAATAGCATCACTAAGATGCCATGAAATCAGTCACAAAATGGAACAATTAGGTCACTGTAAAATACAATTAGATATTAATCCAACAAAAGTTAAATAATACCCACTTCAAATAATGATGCTACATTGAGTTAAAACCCAGCAACAAATCGACCCAAGAATTGAAACAAAGCACGCAATTGATATAACTTACTAATGCACAACACCCTAGTCTCTAAAAAAGAAAATTTAAATTTCAAACACATTAATCACAACTAAGTAAAAAAGTCTCAATCAAAGCTAGCAAAAGGAGAAATGCAATGGAGGACGTAAAATCACACAAAAAATGGCGCAAACTACTAGTTTGGGTAGAGTAATTTGCAGTCCTTACCGGGAAGCAAGTAGTCAAGTAGATTCGGCGGGATAAATTAGCAGCTAAATACTGTTGAGGCGTGGAGAATGGTACGGATCCGGGTGGAGATCTTTGAGAAGGGCTGTGTATCCTTGAGTTGGGTTAAGTTAGGACCTTCCGAGTGACTGAGTGGAGAAAAAGTAGAGTGGAGTGCCGTGTGCGCGCTTTTATCTTTTAATTAACTTTGTGTTACACTTGAAAGAGTGATTAAGACATAAAGTTCCTTGAGAATCGTGTCTTGTCTAATTTGAGAAAATATATCGATTTTTTCCTGGAAAGATTCTGAGTTTGATTTTTCTATGACTCTTCATCATATCTCGATCTATAATCCAATTCCAACGTAATATAAATTATATATAGTTCTACATTTTAAGGATAACTATGTATGTGGCTTCTACACTTTTCTCGTGATTTTCTCATGATTAATTATCCCTCAAAATTAAATGGAAAGATGACGGTGAAATAGAGGGAGTAACTTAGTAGTCTTAAGGAGAAAAACATAAATGACTTTATGAAATATAATATGGAGTGTTTGCACAATTGATTATTGTTGATTGGTTGATACTTTGTTCACTTTGTTTATTTGATTAGTTGAAAGTTTTTATTTTAATTGTTAATTTAGAGCTATAAGTCATTTGCACAAGCCACTTTTTTATCCGGCTCACATGTCAACTTTTCAATTTACTCAAAAGTAATTTACTTAATACAATATAATTTTTTGGTTGTATAATTGAATAATAAGCCAAAAGTAAAAAAAAACCAACAAACTAACATATATATAATATTTTAAATCAACAACAAACAGATATATTACAACTGAGCTCAAAGAACAGAAAAAAATAATAAAAGTAGAATATATTTGACAACTTTGCATATTCTCTTTCCATCTATTATGTAAATTTATATGGAAGAATTTTTTGTGAATTACAGCCTTAAAGTTTGGTCGTTTTGTGAATTACAGCCGCAAAGTTTTTTTTTTATGAATTACAGCCACCAACTTTTGAAAATGTCCACCATTACGGCCAAGTGACCGGTTCTTACCGTTGACCAGCAAAATGACCTTTGACTTTCTTTTTTCCTGATTTTTCTTTTTTTGAATTTTCTTTTTTCTTTTTCAATTTAATTCCTTCATCCTCTTTCTCCTTCTCCATCATCTTCATCCTCTTCAACCCTAATAAACTTAAACACTCCATTAATCTTCAAAGACCCAATTTCTCTCCAAAGTCTAAATTCTAGGTTTCTTTCCACCATTAATCTCTCTTCATCACTTTCCTAAATTTGTTCTCCTCAAAAACCCAAATACTCAAAGACCCAAATTGTGGAAATTGTACTGCTGTACACACAATCTGAATAAAGAAATTTATGATATCTCAAGTGCAATCTAACAAAGTGGAAATATTGTTATGCTTTAAAGTCTAAACATAATTAAAATACGAAGCACACAGAAGCTTAATAGAGTAGTTGTCTAAACCCTCTATTTTAATTATTAGTATAAGATGTTGGATTAATGATGAAAATGTAATGTAATTTTGCTAAGTGTACTTGAAAAGGTTTTATATTCATGTTTTTTTTACTTGATTATTTTTTACTTTCATTAATTTTATTCGGTAAATTACAACTTGAAAAATTGATATTAGGTGATTATAGAAATTTGGGGATAAAATCATTTGCTTTAGAATGAGGTTTTACTCATGAGTATTTCGGTCTTTGATTCTAGAATTAATTCACAATACTCAGAAGCCATGGCAAATCAAAATCTCAAGATTTCAAAATTTTCAGATGAAATTTAATTAATCAGAATCATTATTTGGGTCTTTGATTCTAGAATTAATTCACAATACTTAGAAGCCATAGCAAAGCAAAACCTCAAGATTCTAAAATTTCCAGATGAAATTCAATTAATCAGAATCATTATTTGGGTCTTTGATTCTAGAATTAATTCACAATACTCAGAAGCCATAGCAAAGCAAAACCTCAAGATTTCAAAATTTTCAGATGAAATTTAATTAATCAGAATCATTATTTGGGTCTTTGCATAAACCCAGAAAAATGAAACCCACTAACTTTGGATTTCCGGTGTAACTTTTAATCTTCAAAGTTACTGGGTATTTTTCTGGATTTCATTAAAAGAGGATGAAGATGATAGAGAAGAAGGAGAAAGAGGATGAAGATGTGAAGAGGATGAAGAAATTAAATTAAAAAAAAAGGAAAAAGAAAAAAGAAAACTAAAAAAAAAAGTAAAATCAGGAAAAAAGAAGGTCAAAGGTCATTTTCTACTAATCAGCGGTAGACGGTCCACTTACCGTAATTGGCATTTTCAAAAGTTGGTGGGTGTAATTCATAAAAAAATTTTCATACATGTAATTAACAAACACAAACTTTAAGATGAATTCAAAAAATTTATACTAATTAAATCAAATACATTTGTATTACTATCCTCAATTCCTCATTATCATCTTTATTAATTTCAATTCTTAATCACAAATCAATACACTCATAACAATCCTTTAGCTTACCCTATTTTATACTCCACTATTTATAAGAAACATAACACAAATAAAGGACATAGGTGAATACATTAATTCTATATCGCCTCTATCTCCATGAGTTTGCCGACAATTCTATTTTGAATCATTCATTAAAACAATAATGCTTTTGCTATTTTCTTTAATTTTTACCCACACATATTTTTTATTTTTCATTCTTTTAATCAAATTCACACAACTTTTATGTCTCCAACACTTTCTTAATCTTTGTGTCATTTCCCATTATATCTTATTCACAGTCAGAGAGTAATATAGCTAATATCTTAGCTTAAATCAAAATCAAGTTTACAAAATTTATCCATTTGATCCATAAACTCCATCCTAGCTGACTCACGCAAGCAAACCAAAACCTTAAACCCAAGATCATTATCATCATCATGTAGTTTATTCCTCCCATGAGAAGAATAGGGCAAGAAATAACAAGGCTCAATACTCCCCATAAAATGCTTAGAAAGAGGAAACACCGTAACCGGGCCACCTGACCCGAAATCCACCTTAGAATGACCCAAGTGTCTCCAATCAGTAAACCCACTGACATCTTGACCTGCTGTTATCCCTTTGTCATAATTCTCCTTCTGAAAGTCAATGTATGATCTCACATATTCATCTGTTGCATTGTATTTACTGTTCTTTATAAGCATTGCTGTCTTCCATATGGGCTGATTCAGTAGTTCTTGTGCAGTTAGTTGAACATACATTTGCATACAACCATTACCCCAATATCCTTTTGGTAATGCTGGTTTTGTTACTTTTCTTATGTTCATTAAGTATGCAAACTTCACTTTTTTATCCTTTGTTATGTTTGATGCTTTTACCCTGTTTTGTTAAACAATAAAAATTTGTCATTGTCAGTGTATTGTTGGAAATACTTCATATGTGAGACAAGATTTCACGTTGTTAAAATAGTGGGTTGTTAACTTGCATATATATGGCTAATCTTCCTACTACCATATGGTTTTGGAAAACAATGAACCTCACCAAGTGTATGTGCAACTGTGCAAGTCAATGCTCTTGACCCGTAGGTTAGTGGGTCCGAGCCCACGAGTGTCCCGTGCCCACACGAGTGGGTCACGGTAAGATTATGTGACGAATTGTCACGGCCTAACATATATAATCGAAAAAATACAAAGTGAGCATTTCATAAGCCTAAGATATTATCCCAAAACCTTATGACAGGACCATGGGAGGTTCTGAGCATGTTCAGCATGTTCCATCACACAGGGCCCCAAAAAATTTAGGGGCCTCAATATTAAATTACGTAATATATATCTAGCGTTTAAAGATAAAAAATTGATAAAAACATATCATAATTTTCGAAATTGCACCGGGCCTTCAAAAATTTTTTCAACTTTTGCTCCGCCCCTACGACAATGAAAAGACTCCAATGATTTGAAAATTGAGCATATCATCTTTATGTTATTGATGTGTTACAAATCATTTCGATATCATTGGTAAAATATTAAATAATGCAACACAACCTATTTCTTTTTTCCGTCTGATTTAATTAATTTTGGTGTCCGTGTTAAATATTTCAGCAAAATGCATCTATATATATAATTAGAGTATATAACAAGAATTATGGGGTGATCTAGATGAATATAAGAATAAAATTATGGTCATGACTTCTCTGACTTTTTTTATTTTTGTCTAATTATTATAATAATCAATCTTCATCGTTGAAATCCTAGGTCAACCATTACAAATAGTTGAAGATTTTTCATTTGACGCTTTTGGCAAAAGTCCAATTCACACTTCATTAGGATTCTCTACACTTAACCCAAACCAAAAATAGAGCACACTAAAAAATAAAAAAAAAAAAAAAAAAGAACACTAGTCACTAGTATACGACATCCTAGTATTACAATTAACCAAATAATTAATAAATAAAATAATAAAAAAAAAAAAAAAAAAAAACACTATGTTAATGACGTCTCGGTAGACGCTCTTTCAGCTCTTTCTGTAGACAACCTCTGTCAACCTATTATAGCTTAATTCATATTTTTACTTTATATTTTCTTTATAGGCCGACCTAATCAGAGATGTCTCTCAAAGAAACCGTCTCTCATGGGAATTTGTGTACACACTAATTTTATTAACAATACTCTCTCAAAAATTTTTTATTAACAATACACTAGCTTGATAGTCGCTAGTATGTTGAGGTTGTAGTTTTTCAATTACTTTTTGGTAATTAAACCTTATTACTGTGAAAAGTCGTACAATACACGAATTTATAAGTATGAAATATAAAGTATATTATACTGTGATTAAATTTATTGGATATGTGACTTTTTAACACAAAAATTAAATATTGTTTTTTTAAAAAGTTATTTATTGAATAAATCACTTTTTCATTTAATTAAACATGTCAATTTCTAGGGTATGTATATAAAATTACTACCATGTCATTTTTCCATTACATAATACTTGTTACATTTAATTTTTTTACGGAATCCAAAGTTCTATTTTGTTCATTTATATTAAAAATTATAAAAGTTTATTTTATTAAAGCATGTAATTAGACGATTCAAATAAGATCTCACTTGACTATATTATTACTTACATATTAGTCACAATATATAAAATAAGCTTAAACGATGAATAGTACCCAAAAACAAAATGTAGTAACTATTTCGGAACGAAGAAAGTATTATTTAAATATTAGACTAGCTCTAATTTTAAAAAATTAAATTTAAAAATAGGTGAATATTATCGTCTACTAAAATAATTTTGTTTGTCAAAACTCCTAAAAATAACATTTTTCACTTTTCAATAATTTTCTAGCATAGATGATGATTATATGATTATTATTAATTAGCATGTATGATACCAATTAATTCATTGACACTACTAACCTTGCTCGCCAAATGAAAGCACCTAAAGCTTCAAAAGTGGTAAATTTTGAACCGGACTGTTCGAGCAAATACTCCTTAAACCGGTCCAACCACTTTTCCAGCATTGGAAAACAGACTCGAATAACCGGTCCAACGTTTTGCATATAAGGCGAGAACTTATTCAAACTCAAAAACTCTTCAAACGGAAACTCGACCCGGGTAGGTTCTCTCGGACCAAGCAAAACATCTCGATTCCAAACCGGTTCAACTATTAACCGAGTCTCCCCACGAGTTAACTCAGCTACCCAAGTAAAAAACTCGGATGCTCCCATCCCATCACACAACATATTATGAACAGCTGATCCAAGAACATATCCCCCACATTTAAACAAAGTGATCTGTAATATCATGGGATGCTCCATTGCTTCATTCGGATCCGGGTTGGGGACTAATTGTTCGGATAGGGATTCATCCGGGTCATCCAAGTAGTTTAGGGTTTCCAATGAGAAATCCATGGAGGCTTTTACTACCGGAATGCACCGATTAGGGGTGCAGAGCAACTCGTACCCACCGCCATTGACTGGACGGATTGAACCCGTGAGAGGGTAGTAGGGTCCGAGAGCGGTTCGTAAAGCGGATGTGATGAGTTTAAATGGGTCGGGTAATTGGTTTGATGGGTTGGCGTAGACCCGGAAATAGCGAAACGTGACATGGAGGTTGAGATCAATGTCGAGGTGAGAAAGAGGGAGTGTGTGAGTTTGGGTGAAGGGTGGGTTGTTTGGTGAGATGTTGATGGTTTCTTCAATGGTGATTTTTTCCACCATTTTTGCTAAGTTTTTTTTGTAATGAAAAGTAATCGGGAGAGATAGAAGAAGTTTCTGTGTGTGTTTTGGATGAAATAAGGGAGGAATTACTTACTTTATTTGTAAGAGAAGGATCCGAAAGGCCAAAGCGGTAGTTAACCAAAGAAAAACAAATATTCGTAATCAACACCACCGTAAATCATTACAAAAAAAAATAAAAAATAATATTAAAGTATAAAAAATTTTAAAAAAATAAATTAAAATAATAAACTCATAAATAACCGTTAATCACTATGGAAAACTGATATGATTACTACTTGTCAAAGAAGTATTAGAGGAACTCATTTGATTATTCTATTTTTATAATTAATTGTTTTAAAATTATTTTAATGTATGAAACCTTAAGCAAAATATGATAAAGAAACTGTTTAAAATGTTTTAAGCATAAAATGTTTTAAGCATAATGAGAGCTATTAAGAGTCAAAGTGTTACCTCGACAAGTGTGCTCAAGCAAATGAGACAACTAAATTGATTTGGAGGGAGTATTAGAGATATTAAGAGTCAAACTGTTTAAAATATTTAAAATCTTTATCTTTCATTATTTCACATTCGTTCTTTTTGGTGTGTAAATATTTTTATTATTTTAATTTTAATAGCTATTTTAGACTTAATAGGAAATAAGGTCAAATAAACAAGAGTTTCTTACTTTCCATTTATCTTCTTTTTCGTCAAATCTCTTCTTTCCTTTTTCTTCTCTTTTTTTTCTAAAAAAAATTGCTATTCAAACATAATGTAAATATTAGAAAAATAGACCATGAACCTTTAACTAAGGTAGAGTTTTTTGACCCTTGTTAATATCTGAACAAAATAGCATCATCATAATTTTTTTAACATGAACAAATATAGTATTGTTTAATAGAAAGGTTTTATTTATTTTTCATAAAGGCATCCACCTACAACTATTTCTTTTCATTTTGAAAATATTTCACATGTGAGATAAGATTCTACATCGATAAAATAGTAGATTGTGGATTAGCATATATATATATATAGGAGAGAGATCCAATGAGAAGGGTGTTGAAATGAGAAGGGCGAGAAGAACTCTACACTTTTAATTTCACTACAATAAAAAAATCTACTAGGGGTCAAATTTTGTATTAAGCTTGAAAGAGGTAAGATGGGGTCACAAGTCACAACTTTATAGATCACATTTTTGTTGAGATTATTGTTTAATAGAAAGGATTTATTTATCTTTCATAAAGGCATCCACCCTATACATTTCTTTTCTAAACACCATTATTTTCGCATAGGAGTCAAAATTTGGTATTAGGATCATTTTTATTATTTTTCTCAATTACTTATTATAAAATTCTGACATCTATTTTAAAATAAAAAGTAAAATTTTAAAATTTTTCCTATTTTTCTCTATCAAGTAATTCTAACTATTAGGTTTGAGTAGAACCTTTTATTATGTACACTTTAAGTAATCGAAAGAATCCTAACTCTAAAATTTTTGTTAATCTTGAAAGGGGTAAGATGGTGGGTCACAACGCACGGCTTTATTGATCACATTTTTGTTAAGATTATTGTTTGAGCCCCTTCTATTAAATAGTGGTGGTTGGTTGATTAATATATTTGAAATATTTTTTTAGGATCATTTACCAATAATAGTCTTAAAGTTTACCCAATTTCAAATAAACAGCCGCAAACTTCGTTTTTTACCAACTACAGCCTCCGACTTAAGAAACATGACATCGATACAGCCACTTCACCGGATGACCTGCTAATTGACCGTTGACCATGTTCAATTACCTTTGACTTTCCCTTAATTTCATTAATTAAACCTAATTACCTAATTATTTCTAATTAAACTTAATTACCCACTTATCCCTAATTAAACCCTTCTTTGCTGTTACACAGATGTGAATTTCCTACAATAATTCAATTGAGTCTATACCCATCTCTTTATTCTTCTTAAAATCAATCCCACACCGCTTCACTAGTTCAATTGAACCACTAGTATAAACCCAGTAAAAAAACTCAGATAAACTCTTACTTAATCCCTTCTTTTTTCTTCTTGATCTGTTGGTAATTTCTGGGTTCATTCCCTTCAATGGAGAAGAAATCAATTTTGATTTAATTTTTTCTGGGTTTTTTTTTCTTTTCTGATTTTGAATAATCTTTAAAATCTACTGATATTTTCCAAGTAATTCAAAATTAGTGTAATGAACTATTTTTTTTCAATTGACATGGGTTTTTCAATTGATATTTTCCCTTCTGGGTTTTTTGATATTTTCCCAGTAATTCAAAAAAAGCTAAACAAAAGTTTAACATATCAAAATCTTAAGATGACCATCGAATTTAATTAATTTCAAATACTAAAATCAATTCAACTTACCAAACTCAAAATTAATATTGCTTTACAAAAGTCAATTACACTTGGGGAAAATTGATGAACATACAAGACATTTCATGGAGTTAAAAGGTGAACGAAGATCAACAAGAACAGAGAGAGATGACAACAACTGATAAAATCCCCAAAATTAAAAGAACAAATTAACATAATATGAAAAATTAGATTTAATAAGATATTGGGAGAGAACTCACCAAATTCTACAATCAGATTAAAGACCAAAAAATTGGGACAAAACCCACTGAATTATTGAACTGAACTCCAAGTTTAAAAGGAAAACCTAGAAATGTAAGTGAAAGAAAAATGTGAAGCAAAAATTACAAGAAATAGGACGAGATTGAAGAGCAAGAAGAAGGTTATCATACATAATTCTAATTTTGAAGTGTAATAGCACAGATTCTTTCACGCAATTTGTCAAAATCATTAAGTTGGGTACTTGGGTTCTAAAGGAAAACCTAATTAAATTGGGTAATTAGGTTTAATTAGGGATAATTGGGTAATTAGGTTTAATTAATGAAATTAAGGGAAAGTCAAAGGTAATTGAGCATGGTCAACGGTCAATTAGCAGGTCATCCGGTGAAGTGGCTGTATCGATGTCATGTTTCTTAAGTTGGAGGTTGTAGTTGGTAAAAAACGAAGTTTGCGGCTGTTTATTTGAAATTGAGTAAACTTTAAGGCTGTTATTGGTAAATGATCCATTTTTTTATAATAGGATAAATTGAGGGAGAGAAAAGTTAACACAAATCAAGTTTAAGATTTTATACATAGAAAGTAATATTTGTTTACCAAAAGCGCTTGTGGTTTAATGGATAGAGCATCTGCATATGGAGCAGAAGGTTTGGGATTCGACCCCTACTAGGCGCAAGTATCAATTGGGGAGGTTTTTTACTGCGCGCATCTCTCTTTACTCCCTCCTTAGGGGTATGGGTATGATTTGTCCGCATCTTTCAAGAAAAAGAAAATCCCCCACTCGGACCCTGCCTTGTGCGGGATACCGAGAAGGTCCTTTACCTTTAAATTAGTATTTGTTTGAGCCGAAGTAAGATTTCATTTTTAATTTTTTTCACCTCTTAATTAGTTCATACTCATTCCAATTTAATTTAGTTATCTAATTTTATTTTGTATACATGTCAATGTACTTATTTAATTTATAATATCTTTTGTTTAACATAGTTAAAAATTATAAAAAAAATTATATTAATGATTTTTGTATTGATACGAATTAAATAAAATCAAATAAGATTTCTAATTCCACTTTGATAATGTTTAAAATTATAAATAATTCAAAATGCAAATTAATAGTGATTGAGAAATATTGCTGAAAAATAAATGAGAAAATTAAATTCAATGTTATGTAATGAGAAGTTGGTGAAACCAACATATGGGATAATGATAGTGGATGTATAATAATAAACTATAAATATAATATTATAAAGATATGCCAATTGCCAAATAAGAAAAAAAAAAAAAAGATCTCAATTATAAATTAAATAAAATGAAGGGGTGAAAAGAAAAGAATACGGACAAACAAAAAAGGAGAGGGTATAAGGGGGTTGTTAGCAAATTCTTATAATTAAATAATTAATTATATGGGGTGGTTCTCAACTTTTCAAAAAAATAATAAAATAATAAAAGTATAAATAAACGGGTGCTCTCTTGAAAGATGATCGTTTGTAAAGACGACTCTCAAAAGTCCGGCCCAAATCTATATTTAGAGTTGTAACAATATATATTTAGAATTGGACTTGGCTTTTGAGAGCCGTCTTTACAAAAGACGGTATCAAGTAAGAATTTGTGATAAATTTATAATGCAAAACAATATCAATTATAGGACTAATTTTCTCAGAATATAAATTGAAAACAAATGATAATAATTTTGCCAAGTTAGTCAATTATATATTATTTTTAACTAATTTATATTCTCGTCCATGTCATATTCTACAGATTTTAATGTAATAATGAAATTTAAAATAAAAAATATCCATATTTCATCAAATAAAAAAATCAATCAAAAACATCAATTACGCTAGCCAAATGAATTGTTAATTTGGATACTTTATTTGAAACGTTAATTAACATTATTATAAATAAGTCAACATTTTGTCACCCTAAGTTGTTCTAAGTTTTTCCCAATAACTTTATTTCCAAGAGTAACTAATACTACAATAGTACAATGTTATGAGATCAAGGCGATGTGATTGTGGAACCATAAATTTATGATTAGACCGATATTTTAAATGGTCAATATTTTATTAAGGCGATGTGATTGTCGAACCATAATATTATGATTGAGATCGATATTTTGAATGGTTAATACTTTGTATGTTATTGTTAGTGGTTGGTGCTATATCGGTGTTTTTAATATTCTAATTTGTCTCTATTAATAGCATGAGTAACTTCTAACAAAAATATAAAAAAATAAACATATTATGGTAATCTTTTTTAACATTACGAAGTGAAAAAAATTGTTCTTTATGACAAATAAAAAAGTAATATTTCATAAAGTCGGTAACACCATTGCTCACATGGTAGCAAGGTGGAACACAGAGATTAATACTGAGAAAGTTTATATGGCGCCTTTTCTTGAGTGTTTATGGACACTGACAATGCTCGATTTGAGCTAAGTTTATAACAGGTGATATTCAAAAAAAATAATATTTCTATGACATTCAAAAAAGAAATTTCGTGACAAATCTTTAAAATTTGATGTTTTAATAAGAGTTCATAAACAATGATTATTTAAGAAAACTCGAATTTAGTCAAAGAAGTTCACCAAAAAAGCGAATTTAGATCACCATAAAACCTAAAAAAAATATAGATTATCAATGCAAGGACATTCAAAGAAAAAATTGTATCTAAATGACAAAGCTATAAAGGTTAAATTATTCAATCCAAATTTAGTAAGTTAGTCAATAATATGAAAAACGTGAAGTTCATAATTTTTAAAAAGAAAATATCTTTTCAAATAAGTTATATAAGAACTAGTATATAGAAACTTGTTACTTGTGAATGCACAAATTGATAATTAGTATGAAATATATTAAAATATAACTTTAAAAATAATGCAAGTATATATATTATCGTTATTGAATTTATCGAATACATGATTTTTTTAAAGCAAAAATTTAAATATTGACTTTTTAAAAATTATTTATAAAGTACATCACTTTTTCATTCAATTAAAAGTATCAAATTCTATGCTAGTCATATAGAATTGCTATAAAAAAAACCTGATTCTAAATTAGGTATATATATTATCATGTAATCAACTAACATTCACTAAAATAATTCTATTTGTCAAGGCTTCGCTAAAGATAACATTCCTCATTTTTCAATGCAATATTTTTATCAATATATATATGAGATTATTTTAATTAAATAGTTTGAACATATTTTTAGAAGCGAGGGGGTACATTTTTCTAAGCACGTTGAAAGGATAAAATAAAGACTATATATCCTAATGAAAAAGCGATAAAGACAAAATGCTCCAATCCAAATTAGTGAATTAGTCAATAACACGAATAATGTGAAATGATCATCTAATAAAGTGAAAAAAAATAATGTACGGTGAAATACATGATTATAGTGTTGGATTATAAAATAAAGTAACTTTTTGAGTGATTTTTGCTTTTAAAGCTTAATCAAGAATGATAAACATGTGTACCACAAATTCTTTATTATATTGTTTCATCATGAAATCAGTACGATTTAATACGGATTTAAAAGCAAAAAGTGTTGGTTATCTTTTCAGGTTTATTAACTTTAATTTGTCTTTAAAATTACAATAATTTAATATTTTGGGATACTTATATGGACTCGTCTAACGGTAAAACCGTCTCGTACAAGACTGGTTGAACATGTACATATTTGGTGTAATGTGCAAAGTCCACAAAGCTTTATTTATTTGTGCTAGGAGTAAGATAAATGACCAAAATAATTGTTATTGAACAATATAAAGTATGTATTAAGATAACAAAACCACCCAACACTATTGATTTTTTATTTTGTAAAAAGCCATTATTGTAGAATATTAGGTGTGACTATTTAAAATAACATACCGAATCCAAGAGATTTGAGTCTTATCTTAGTTGGGATAATTATAATTCTTTCATGTAAGATTTGAGATTCATTATCAGACTTCCACTTTCCTTTGTCTGCCCTGTAATAAAAAAGAAATATGGTGAATATATCTTTAACAACAATAATATCAATTAATGATTGTTAAAATACCTATTATTCTTCGACTCTAAATTTTAAAAAAATGTTAAATGAAATGGATATGAACACTATTATGATTTATGCATATTTAATCCTCCAAGAATTCAAATGCCAAATTAAATTCCAAATTGTAAAAGGTGAAGAAATATTAATATGGGATGACAAATAAATTTCAATACGTCAAAAAAATATAAATAAATACAAATTATTTTGAGAACATTCAAAGACGACATTATAGAATATAAGAGTATCTCCGACTGTTTTTTAGTCGGGTTGGGCTAGCAGAATTAATTTTTCTTTTTTAATCCAATAATATCTCCGACTGTTTTTTAGTCGGGAAATTCCGACTATTTTGCTACCATCAATGTTAGTCGGAATTCCGACTAATTTTCCGACTAACCAAGGTTAGTCGGAAATTCCGACTGTTTTCCTACTAAAATGAATTACCGACCATTCTGTACCGACTATTCCAAAATAGTCAGAAATCAGTCGGTATAGCTCTATACCGACTGATTTCCGACTGTTTTGGGCAGTCGGAAAGTTGCTTTTTTTTTGTAGTGTATGAATATTGACAAAAAAGACTACACCAAATTGCAAAACGTATATAAATTCCAAATTGTAAAAGGTGAAGAAAATATTAATATGGGATGACAAATAAATTTCAATACGTCAAAAAAATATAAATAAATACAAATTATTTTGAGAACATTCAAAGACGACATTATAATAAGAGTATTTTAATGACTGTTAAAGTGTCTATTATTATTCACATGTGAGCTGTTCCACATCGAATTTTTATGTGGGTTATCTTTTATCCTTCTTATTTAAGTTGTCTAAACTCAATTTTTAAATTTTAACAAGACAATGCCATAAAAGTCTAAATCATCAAAATGAGAAAAAATATTATCAATAACCCTATAATTTTTTAGAAAAAAAAAATTGAAATTCCATACTGGGAAATGCCAACTTTCAATAACCTACCTAATTATTTATTTTATCAAAGAAAAAGGACAAAATAGATTGGTTTTAGAAAATTCTAAAAAAAAAAGATAGAAAAGAACAAAAAGAACATCAATGAGCAATTCCACACGCTTTTAGAAAATTCTTAAAAAAAGAAAAGAAGAATTGCATCACACCTACTTTCATCTTATCCTTGATCTATTGCATCACTATACCATTTCAATCAAATATTTTATATCTTAAAATAAAAAGTAAAAGGATTTTTTTTTATAAGAAAGAGTAAAAATAATAAAAAGTATTACCATATGTTAAATTCAAAATTCAAATTAAAAATTGCAATGGGAATAATAAAAAATTTATTAACCTAAGCAATTGATTGATATATCTCAAAAAAAAAAAGCAATTGATAGATATAGTCCAAAAATTGACAGAAAAACTGAAATTAAACATATAAAAACAATAAAACTAGAACTATTCAACAGTTTATGTATTTTTTATACCTATTATTGTAGAATATTAGGTGGAACTCATTAGAATAATCTATTAGAAAAGAAATTTCACCAAATTTTCAATCAAATAAGAAAAATTGAATATAATAAACAAATTGGATGATTCATATTTTTTATTTTTCATGGAATTGGTCAATTAGGGATTGCATAAATATGAAAATTTAGAGTTAGTTATGGTGAAATGTTAAATTTTTAAAAATTAGATTATTATTCAATTTGAAATTTTACCTTTTTTAAAAATAAGTTACAATTTAGATTTTTTTATTGTTGCTAATTCAACTAAATAGTCCTCACTAATTTTGTTTAACTTCAAAAAATGAAGTGAGTAATAACATTTAAATTGTAGTTATATATGTCATTTCAAATCAGAAGGGTCTTTTGAGAGTGTACGAGGTAATCGACCGCACATGGCCCCTCGTTCTTCCGCATGTGAAAAAGTTCATCAAAAGAAGAAATATGTTAAGTTTATAAATAAAATAAATATATTTACTATAAATAAGACGTAAAATAAAAATTTTGTACAGGGCCTCCAAAATTTTCAAGACAACTCTGCTCCAAATTATATTTCTTGAGTAACAATAGGTTGAGGGAAGTAGATGGCTAAATTGAAATCCAATTCTTTACCACTATAACAAATTTAGCTTTTTGCGATATTGGATTTAGTGACATTAAAAAATGCCACTAATTCATTTTTTTAGTATAATAATTATTGGTTTTATTTAAGTGATTTAGCGACACTTAATTTGGTCTTTAGTGACATATATAATTATCACTATAGTCTATAGTGGCATTTGTGAGAAATGTCACTAGATTCTATGTCCCTAAAAGTTTTAGTGTGACTTTTTAATATGCTGCTAAAGGGTCTAATAAATATCACTAAATCCTCTATATACATTATAAGAAATTTAAAATAGCGGCTAAACATATCCCACTAAAAGCAAATTATGGTGTAGTGTATCTCCTTTCAATTTATAATAATGGAACAAATAAAAATGAAAAAAAGATAATACTCCTTCCGAATCAGTTTAGATGTCCCATTTCCTTATTAGGCAAAATCATACCAATTGTCCCATTTCCTTTTTTGTCTATCTTTTTTTACCTAAATACCCTCACTTTTCCAATTCCTAATACTTTTACAATTAATTTAATCAATTAAAATATCGAACTACCACCTTTTTAATGGACCCCACTCAACCCTTAAAATCCATGAAATTTCAAATGAGACATCTAAACTGATTCGAAGGTAGTAACAAACAAAAAAGATTCTGGACCTAAATACCTGATTGACCTAGTACTAGTAGGCAACTACCATAATTGACAAAATAAATAAAAACATTTGAACAGTATAATATAATAACAATACTAAAACCTTCCAACAGTTCTTAAATTTTTATACCAATCATCTAGTCATATTAGGTGGAAATCAATAAAAAAGCAAGCAGAAAACGATTTCTGGAATTTTTTAACTGAAAACAAATGAATATTGAAAATTAAAAATTTTAGATGATTTCATAATTTGTAATTATTTTCTTTTTATTCTTTGATTTCAGACACAACAACTTCATTTTCCGAAAAAAAACCCAACAAGCAAATGAGACTACCAAATCACATACTTGATGGTACAAGTGATAGGTGATACTTGATGGTAGTACCTCATTGAAGTGATTTGTTTAACCAATTAATTTTATCAATTGGTTTGACCACACTACAACATAATTTGATTTTAGTGGGATATATTTAGCGATATTTAATTTAAATGTCGCTATTTCAAATTTCTTATAGTGTGTATAGAGGATTTAATGACATTTATTAAAACCTTTAGCGGCATATTAAAAAGTCACACTAAAAGCTTTAGCGACATAGGATCTAGTGACATTTCTTACAAATGTCACTGTAAACTATAGTGACAATTACATATGCCACTAAAGACCAAATTAAGTGTCACTAAATCACTTTATGGTGGAATTTAAAATAAAAACCAATAATTATTACACTAAAAATATGAATCAGTGGCATTTTTTTAATGTCACTAAATCCAATGTCGCAAAAAGCTAAACTTGTTGTAGTGCCAACTGATTTTAATATGTTGTTATAATTAACTTGATCATAAATAAATGATTCAAAACTGTTGGGATAGTTTAATTTGTCCCATATCAATAAATCAAATATGGTGTGCACACTAAATAAGTCATTAATGTCCTTCCGTGCGCCCATTGCTAAATGATTTAGGGAGGATTTTTCCCTGACTGACTTATGAAGGGCATTGACAATAAGCTCAGCTTTAATATTGTATCAAAGCCGAAAGTTCGGTTAAAAAAACTGAATGGTTGGTCCGAAAAGAATGGCAATGTTACCGCAATTAATTACTCCCACATAAAAACTTGACGGGACATGTGAGTGGGGTGTTGCGATGGTTTATCTCTCGTCAATGAGTTAAATATGGTAAGCAAACTTTATAAGTCATTTAAGACCTTTAGGCTATTTTCTTTAGCCTGCAACTCGTGTTTTTTGCATTTACTAACATTAACAATAAGTCCTTTTTATGGGTATGAGTCGTCGTACGTCTTTCTTCTCTACCCAGACCCTGCTTATAGTTCCTAATTTAGAAAATACTAGTATTAGATTATTCGACTATTTATGCCAAAATAAACTAAAATTGCCCAACAAAATATTTTAACAAACAACCTTATGAATTTCATTGACAAAATTAAGCAAGTATTGTGAGTAATATACAAATTATTATTAAATAATGGGCGGAGAAGGTTTATTCAACGCATGCAATAATAATGGTCAACACTCAACAACGTAACACTACCTATAGAAACATTATAAATACATAAGAGTACCAACACATTTAATCACCAAGCTAAGACTCCATCATTAACTTAAAATTTACTAAAAATAGTAACCAAATATATTTTTGTTGTACTAAAACAATGCCTACAAACTCAGTTTATCCTAAAAACATCAATGAATATGTACTAAATCAAGGTCATGGTGTTAAGGGTTTAGCTGATTTGGGCATTAAAACTTTGCCCACCCAATATATCCAACCGGAACATGAGAGATTTCGTAAGGAACAAATCATCCTTTCCAACGGTAACCATCATGGAGTCCCCGTCATCGACATGTCGAATTTCGACGACCATGAGATTATTTCGGCAGCTCAAAAATGGGGGTTCTTTCAGATCATTAACCATGGTACGTATGTATGTATTAAGTAACCAACTCAATTAAAAACATAAGTTGATGGTAGAGGCGTTAGAATATGTTATAACATATAATCTAACACATACACACGCCCTTCACATAAGCGTCTTTTGGGCTGAAGTTGTGGATGCAGCATAGGCCCTCCTGATACCTCACGTTGAATATTTCATTTTAATTAATGTGGGGTATTTGAGAATTGAACTTGTAACCTTTTGGCACACTGGCTCTAATACCATGTCAAAGAACAACTTAACCGACCAAAAACTTATAATCTAATGGTTGAGACCCTAAAAGTGTTATACCCTCATAAAGGAGTCCTATGGACTAGAAGCGTGGATGCATTACAGGCCCTCCTGATACCCGACGCTAAATATTTCACTTTAAATGAGGAGTGGTTAGGATATATACCAGTGACCTTTTGTCACACTGGCTCTGATACCATATCAAGAAACTAACTCAAACAAAAAATTAAAATGATGATTGAGATACGATAATATATTATATACTCTAACACGTATTGATAAGAGAAAACAAGTTTTTTTTTCTAATTAACTAAAAAAATATATAAGATATATTATCATACAAGATTAAATATAATTTAATTTTCCGACAGGCATTCCTTTGAAGGTGTTGGAGGATGTAAAGGCTGCTACGTACCGGTTTTTCCAGCAGTCTGCAGAAGAAAAGAGTAAGTATTTGAAAGAAAAATCAGGTACAAATAGTGTAAGGTATGGCACTAGCTTTGTGCCTGAAGTTGAAAGGGCCTTAGAATGGAAGGATTATCTTAGTCTCTTATTTCTTTCTGATGGGGATGCTGTTGCTCGTTGGCCTGTTGCATGCAGGTACGCCATACTCCTTTTGAATTTGCTACGCAATATTTTTAAAATTACTCTTTTGTTTTTATATAGTCTTTTCAAATTTAATTTATGAATTTTAGTGTCAAATTAAACTTTGACTACAATTTCTCATTAATCTATAAAAAAAATATATTCATGTGATCTTGTTAGATTCGTCTTAATATATACTCTCTAAATATCAACTTTTTAGAATTTTTTAAAACTCACAATTTGAAAACATAGGAAGTATAACTTAGATTATATTTGCGTTATTAATTTGCATCAAATAATAAAATAAGTACTTAACTTCAAAAATAATAAAATACTTTATTTTTGTGATCTATTGAATATGATTATACTGATCACTCAAGTTTTTTTAGGAAATTGAGAGGATGAGTGCAACTTTAATTTTTCCCCACATATACTCTATCATTAAATTTTCTTTAAATGATAATTTCATTATATATTACAAGATAATTGTATTATTTATTTCTTTATTTTTAAGTTTCAGAGCGAAATATAAATGAACTTTTAAAATATATGGCATGATAAATAATATAATAGTAGTATTTCTTTTGATTAATTTATTATTGATATTTGAACTACTTTATAAATAATCACTAATAACTTATAGTATTATTTAGTAAAAAAAAGTAAATTATATATAAATTTAAGTCTTGTACATGAAAATAAAATTTTTGAATTCTAAAAAGTTTAAAACACGGAAGACAATAGCCCGCTTTATCGTACACATCAATATACACAAATGCAATAGTTGACTATAATTATAATAAGTTATTATATTATATATAATTATGATTAATAAGTTATTATACAATATGATTATGATTAGATTGATAGACTACAATTATAATTGTACGTGATCAATAAAAAGATTGTGAGTAGAAGGTTATGTAACTTATGTTATATTAATATAATTTTATATGATAGCGGAATTTCATTCCAACGTTATAAAATATAATATATAATAGAGTGACTCAACCATAACTTTATATTTTTATGAATCGAGTCCTCGACAATAATTAATTTAATGGCATACATATACGATTGTGATTCAGGGATGAAGCACTGGAATACATGAAGAGCTCGGAAAATGTAATAAGGAAACTCCTTAGTGTACTCATGAAGGGTTTAAACATTTATGAAATTGATGAAAAAAAGGAGTCTCTTCTAATGGGTTCAAAAAGAATCAACCTAAATTACTATCCTAAATGCCCTAATCCCGAATTAACCGTAGGAGTAGGGCGTCATTCCGATGTATCAACCCTAACGATTCTTCTTCAAGACGATGTTGGAGGGCTCTATGTTCGAGGGTTAGATGGTGAGAATTGGATCCCTGTGCCGCCTATCGATGGTGCATTGGTTATAAATATTGGTGATGCCCTTCAAATACTTAGCAATGGCAAATATAAAAGCATTGAGCATCGTGTGATTGCTAATGGAACAAAGAATAGGATTTCGGTTCCAATATTTGTGAATCCAAGACCTAATGATATTATTGCTCCTTTGCTTGGTTCATTAAAAGGTGATGATGAGAAACCGATCTACAAAGAGGTTCTTTACTCGGATTATGTCAAGTACTTCTATAAAAAAGCGCATGATGGTAAAGCCACTATTGAATTTGCTAAGGTTTCTGCACAGGCTAATTAGCTGTTATTTATGTTGATTGTAATATATTGTGTGAGAAAATATTACTACCAGCTGATTCTATCCCAATACTAGCTCCTATGTCTCACTATTATCATGATTAATAAATATTTCACTAAGACAATAATATATATGTATGTCATGTTATGTGGCTAAATAGAGTTTTTACTAGTTTACTATAAAAATACAAAAAACCAAAGATTTAAATTTTCGGTTCTAGAATAATATGATAACATGGGTTGAGACTTGGATTTTATGTTACTTAACTTTAGATTGTTCTCTCCGATCCCTTTGTCTTAATTGTTAATCAATATATACGATTAGAGTGCGTGTCATTTTATTATCACTAGTCCCTTGTGCTTTTCTTTTCATTGACTTTTTAGTATGATTATATTGGTTATATTTGTCTTTTACACAATTTTATATATTTACTACTTTTAGGTATTTTAATTTGTAATATTGATTATTTATGTGTTTGAATTATATAAAAGGAAAGGAATAAAGGACAGTTTCAGTATTATCCTGCATAAGGCAGGGTCTGGATGGGATGTTTTTGTCTTACTTAAAATATCGTGAGATGTTTAAAAGCTAATTAAAATAAATAAGGGGACAATATCTTAAATTTTATCTGAATTTAAAAAAAAAACAAATCATTATGGCAAATTCATTTATTTTGAAAGAATCTGACTTATAGAGGGCAATTATTGCCTTGTAGGATTCTTTTCTTTGCATTATTTGAGAAGTAAAAAACCATTGGATAGATGTTTTTGGATAGCTATGGGATGATCTTTTGTGATCATGAGTGGTGCTCACCTATATGAACTTTTTAAGGAAAAATCTAACAAGATACCAATTTATGTAATTTTAGAAATGATGATGTTAATTGTGTATTTTAATTATATTTCATTAAAAATTGGAGTTGTTAATGGGGAGGTCATCTGCGAAACTCGGCTCGCCTATATTTAACTTAATTTCTCACCGTATAGAATTGTCTCTTTTAAAGTAAAAGCTAAGTAATTAAATATAACACTTGATTCTCTCTCAAATTTATCTTTATATAGCTTTCACAAAAGTTTAAAATTTCGATAAATCCCTCTATATATTTTAGATATACACAAGTGTTTAAATGATCACATCGCATACTCATCTGGATATATAACAAGGAATCAACTTCACGACCATTCTTCGAACAATGGAGTTGCACAATCAACCATTCAAGTTCAAGCACATGATTTGCTTATTCGAGTGCATTTCCTCTAGTATCACACTCAACCTCATCGCTTTTTAATTTCGCGTTACACCATAACAATTAACAACTATTTATCACGTATGCTCTACTTTTAAAATGTGATACTTACTTCACGGTTATAAGACTAGTAGTACAAAGCAGTCTTCAATTGTCACTTCTTAACCACAACAAATAACAATATTTTGCTTGGAATTATATTATAAAATACAACTATAAAAAATACAAATAATTTATTTTGTTGAAAGCTTGAATAAAGCTTGTTTTATGGCATATGTACATGTCATTGTTGTACATCATAATAAGTGCGTGATAGATGTTTGTTACCAGTCACGAACATCATATCTTCCTCTGTTTTGTTTTACTTGCTACAAATGTATGGGTACACATATTAAGAAAGTACTGTGCAATTATTAGGAGCATGTGGGAGTTTCTTTTTAGGAATTTTTTAAACATTATTTGATGAAAAATGAAAGAGAAAAATAGGTTTTTTAGATAATTGGGAATATTATAAAGATTGAATAATGGTAGGCATAAAAGTTAATGAAGTATAGAGTAGGATAAAAATAGAAGTAGGTGGAACTTTAAATGATTAATTTTTTACTAAAAATGAAAATGTAGCAAGTAATGTAAAATTTTCCAAAATAGAAAATATAGCAAGTATTATGGAACGGAAGAAGTATGTTTTTATTTCTTTCTCACTAAGAATACGTGGAGTGATGGTAACCTAGCTTTTACACGAAAGTTAGGTGCAAGGTACCAATTGAGCTTACCAAGAAGAAAGAACCTTACCGTAGTTAATCGCCAAGTACCAACAAATCTATGTCTAAATGTTGCTATATTTATTTAATAGTAAAGAAAACTCTTTAAAAAAAATATAAATATAGCAAATTCATAAAATAGAATAGTATATTTATATTTTGTAAAAGACGATCTCTTTTAAAGACCATCTTTAAACCGGCCTATTATATACTCCCTCCTATTCACCACAAGTGTCCCATTTGCTTTATGCACTCTATTCAATGCACTTATTCAATCATTAATATCTCTAATTGTGCATAATTAAAAATTATAGAAAGTTGATATAAATAATCCTTGCATTGAGACGAATCAAACAAGATCCTACTCGACTATATTTTAACTTATAGATTAATAATAAAATACAAATTAAGAATAAGAGATGAACAGTGCCCAAAAAGTAAATGGGACACTTGTGGAGAATAGGAGGGAGTATTTTTTAAAATATATGTTATAAGTAGGCATTAAAAATGATGTAAGTGGACATTTAAGATATTGAAAATAGACCTTAAGGATAAGGTAAATAAGCATTAATTAAGGATAATATAAATAGGCATTAAGACTATGATAAGTCGATAAGTAGTCATTAATCTTTAATGGGTTGGACTTGAGATACGTCTTTCAAGAGACTAGCTATTTTATATATTAGTATTGATGTGCAAATTTTATTTTAACCGCAAGCGCACGGTGTACGTGTAGTCGCGGGTCGAACACAAGGAAGCTAGGACAAGAAACTTGGTAATTTCGATTGATTATATTGCTTAGGGAGAAAAAGATTGATTGGTTTGAACTAACAACTACAAGTACGATAATTAAAATGGTTTCAAACTATATGATGATGAAATCTAGGATGTCGGGAATCCCCTAAAGTCTTGCATGATCCAATTCTCATTAGTGTCGGATTAATTATGTGATTAAACATGATCTTGTTAATCTCAAACTCTCGCTCTGTTGATTAACTATTAGATTTAGACCCTACTAATTCAATTCTCACACGTTAATTTTATTGAACGAATTAATAAGAATTTAACTAAAATTTACCCTAAAGCAAAGCCGATCCCAATCTCACACGCTAGTTCTATTGACTAGTCCGACAAAGCATATTTAATTTAGGGTTAATTGGCACAATTTAAACACTTTAATCCATAGTTTCATAGACACATCCAAGAATCAATTCATACTCAACTAATAGGTTCAAAACCCTAACCTTAGAAAATGGATCTACTCACTAATCATGGTGAAAACAATAAATAAAAACCCTAAAATGAAACTAAGTATGATAAAAGATGATAATAATGAAATTTGCAAGGAAAAACAATAATTAAACTATGAGACAAACAAGTAAAGATCCAAGAGCCAAAAAATATGAAGAACAATACTACTTTTAATAAATGACAATTTCTGGTAGAAGCAATTAAAGTTTAACAAAGAAAGATTAAACTAATACAAAATTGATAAAGAAAGATTAAACTACTAATAAGACAGACAAGAAATTAAAAGCTTACAAGAAATAAAAATGGTCTCTAATGGAGAAAGATTAAGGAGGAAGGAGGAAGGAGGAAGAAGAAGAGGGTTTCAATCTCCCTCCCTCATGCTCCTTCAACGAGTCTTAGGAGACTTCCTCTAATATGTCTCTAATTACCCACTAATAAACCCTAAGAAGTTAATTAAAATAAAGATAAAAGAAAATGAATCAGAACTAAAGTAATTAAAACAGAATGCACGAAAAAAATCAGAAGAAAAAGCCGACTCGGCGGCCACTTCCATGCCCTAAAAGCCGAGTCGGCGTTTTTGGCTGACAGCTTCAGCAAACTTCAAACGTTAGTCATTTCTTGCTCGGTTGTCGGAATCGGACATATAATATACCGTTGGAAAGCTCTTCAAGTCTAGTTTCCAATGCTGCAAACCTTGCATCAATTGATTTTCCTATCAAAAGTTATGTCCAAAAGAGTAGACATGTATCAAATTTCACCTCAAAACTTTTGCATTAACAACACTTTTCTACTCTTTTGCTCTTTTACTCTTCATGGCTTGACAAAATTGATAGCTTAATACGTTCTTTGAGCAATGTATACATGATTAGCACCAAAAACTCACAAAAATGACTCAAAAACGCATAATTCACCCATCTTCCCATTCTTTGACCATGAAACACCGAAATAAAGTGAAACCAAATGAAATGATCCTAAATCGCCTCTAAACGCCTCAATGGAGCATAAAAAAGTAAGCGATTAGTGCAAATAATTGCACTTATCAAGTATAAAACTCTATCAAAATCTATATGGTTTTATTATTTAAGCTTTGCTCAGACCTCTTAAATATATATATCGGAAAGTTCACAAATATGCTGAATTAAAAATTTGTTTTGGTGATATAAATTTGATTTGCCCTATCTAGCTTAGCTTCTCTAGTGGTAATTAGTAAGACCAAGTAAAATATCTTGGTGGTATTATGAATTATTATTATGATTACGTTTGAATTAACGTGTGTGAGAAATTGTCGATTTAAATAAGGTATTATACTTGGGTATTAGAATTTGCTTATTAATATTATAGTTGATCTATCTTGAAATTATAAAATTTCTTTCGCTCGGATTAATTTTTATATTGAAATCTTACTCATTTAAACCATAATAGACAAATTAATAGAATTTGCTAGACCTTTTATGTACGAAGTAAATATAACACCCAAATTTCTTTGGGTGTTACGGTTAAAGTTGAATGGTAGTTAATACTAAGAGCAAGTCGTTTACACGTTATGTAAATTATAGTTTTTTTTAGAAAAATAAAAGAATATATTAGATCAATATATGAATAATATAAAATTGCAAAAATATACCAAAGACGACATAAAATTTGGGTCCTTTAGAGGAGAAGGACTTGTGTGGACCAAGTCTTACACCCCAATTTTTCTACACTCCACCCCACTTTACTCCCCTCCCCACCCTTCACTCCACACTTCCACTCTATTTCACTTTACTCTTATATTTTCACTTTTATACTAAAAAAATTTGAAAAAAAAAATAAATATTTAAAAATTTAAATTAAAATATAAATATTAAAAAATAAAATACTAAAAATAAAATTTTAAAATTAAAATTTTTTTAAAAAAAATTAAAAACTAAAAAAATTAAAAATTTTAAAAAATAAAAAAAATTAAGATTAAAAAATTAAAAAATTTTAAGAAATTTAAAATTTTTTAAAAATTTAAAATTTTAAAAGTTAAAATCAAAATTTTAGAAATTAAAAATTTTAAATAAAAAATTTAAATTTAAATTTTAAAAAAAATTAATTTTTTTCTTTTTTAAAAAAAAAATATGAAAGTAGGGTAAGACAGTGAAAGATTAGAAGTAGAGTAGATAGTGACAATAAAAACTTAGCCCACCAAAAATTTGATGTGGACCAAGTCCAACTTAGACTTTTTCCCTTTTGAGGCCTATTAAAGTTGGACCATAGTTGTATTATAACTTGCATTCATTCAAGCCCCATTTAAGGCGAGTTTGGTTTTGAGAAAAAATGAGGAAAACCCTCTCAATTCCTATTCTTTTACCGTGGGTTTTATATAGTGATATTAAATGGTGGTAATGAGAATGATTTATAGTGTAAAATTTCATCAATTGTTTCATGTCATTCCCATGATGATGAGACTATGATCACAAAAAAATTTTTTTTTTGTTTATAAATTTTCATTACCACTTAATACCACATCTCCCAATGGTAATGCATTAGAATGGTTTTTATGAAGAAAATAAGATGGTTGAAGTTTGACAAGTATGACCATCAATAGCCAAAAAAAATTTTCAATCAAAATTACACTAATTTTCATTCTCATTACCAACCGTACATAGTTTGTGTTTTGTGACAGAGTTAGCAAATTCAACTAAATAGTGTACTTGTTACATTACCTTTTATATGCATGACTCCAGTGGCGGATCTAGGATCTAAAAACACCGGTAGCACCAATAAACAAAGTATTAACGAACATTATATACAAAACTTCAAAATACATTATTTTATTTAAAAATTTGAGGAAAAACAATTTAATAAGCAAAATCCATTAGTAGGATTATAGCAAGACACAAAAATAAATAAACTTTTACATTTTCACTAAATCCATTCTCAAGATATTAATTTAAAACAACATTGAACACGATTTTACTTGCGCATATTTGATAAGCATAGGTCATGTATTAAAGTCAGAACCATTTTACTCGTACAGTTGTACATTTATACATAGTCTACTTTTGAACAAAATAAGACAAATGAAACATATTTCCTCTTATTTAGTAACTTTGTCCCATAAACTTTTCTACACTATTTAATACTTCCTCAGTTCCATTATACTTGCTACATTTCACTTTTATAAGCAATCCAATGCACAATTTTGATAATTAATATCTTAAACTACACTTAGCTAGAAATTATAAAAATTTAATATCATGAAAGTATGCAATTAGACGATTTAAACAAGATCCTACTTGACTATATTTCTTCTTACACATTAGTCGTTATGTATAAAATAAGCTCAAACAATGAATAGTACTTATAAGTCAAATGTAGCGAGTATTTCGGAACGGAGGAAGTACACTTATTTAATGTTTAAGTTCTAATAATTCTTACGCTACGAATAAAAATTTTAAAAAGTGAATGTTAATAATTCTTATATTGAAACGAATTAAACTAAACTCCACTCAAATATATTTTAACTTATAAATATATCAACTAAAAGGCAAAATAAGGCAACGTTGAAAAATAGGAGAAACTAATAATTTCCAAAATATCAATAAAAAAAGTTATTTCAAAATGTTACTTAAACGAATGCCTCTCTTCTTTCGGCCCAATACCCAAAATCCAATAGGTTATGTCAGAAAAGCAAGTGTACTTTAATCTGCATTCCTAGCTATCTTCTTCAAGCTTTGCTCTCAATATAATATTAGTTTCAATTAATGGAAAACTTTAATACATTTTCAAATTAAGCCCTTTTTATGAAGAAGAGAAGAGATAAGTTGAAAATTTTGAAAATTTGAAGGGTAACCTATGCTACCCTAGGTTACAACGTATATCCGCCAATGCATGACTCATCTATAATACCCCACTGAAATCTACGTCGTCTATTTCAATTTGTTGGTTAGACTTTAATCATAGTTTATTAAGATGGTAATACATGAATCGACTCGTTTGCTATAAGACCGTCTCAATATGAGACGAGTCCATATAATTAATTTATTTTTCTAATTGATAACTTTAAAATAATAAATAATCATTTTAATATATTAAATACATATAGGGTAATGAAATAAAGATAATCTCACCATAAGACTGTCTAATCAAGAATTTGTGTAAATGAATAGGGGAGACCTCTACTTAGTTATAGCCTTTAATAGGTATGGATACGCGTAAATATAACACATAATACCCAAACCCAACTGGGCAACTTCCATGTGGAAAATCACACGTTATGAACACAACTCATCCACATCTCCAATCTCATTTCATTCCTCCAATCTCCAAACTACTCATTGAGTCTCGTCAAATTTGCCACAAATTAAGAAAAATAGATAAAAATGATATTTTATAAAAACGTGAGAAAAATAATTATATAAAATTGAAAATGTAAGTTAAAAGTGATAATAAAAATAAATTACCGATCATGAATTATAGTTAAAAATAACACAAATTTAATAAATAAAGTACTTTTTTCATTCCGAAATTTATGCTACATTATAGTTATTAATTAACACTATTTATTTTTCAAGTTTATTTTATATACTGCGGTTAATGTTTAAGAAAAAATATAGTTGATTGGAATCTTGTTTGAATCAACTAATCACAGACTTTATTTTTTATAATTTTTAGTTGCATATTTCAATATGAAAATAATCAAATTAAGACACTGGTTGCATAAAAGATCAAATATATAGCATGTATAAAAAAATGAAAAATTCCAAAAAAAAAAAAAAAAAAAAAAAGAAAAATTGACATTAATAATCCAACATTTTACTATTCGCTGTGAATAATCAACCTTTATTTTAGTTTGCTAGCATCATACCCTATTATTACCTATTATTAGTAATAGGAAATATTGTGGGCAAATTTTTTACAAAGGTTGAATTATTATAAAATAATCTAAATATAAAACTATTCATAGTGGATGAGTAAAAAGTTGGATTATTAATGTCAATTTTTCCTAAAAAAAATTATAAAAAAGGTAGGGCAAATTTGGTACTGGGGGGGAGAGAGACGGGGAGTAACAACCTATTTAATGCTTTCCCAACATTTACAATCACCAACTAACTACTCTATCAACAAAATAAATTCCATACCCTTTAAAAACCCAACTATCAACACCGCAACCCATCAAAAACTCTTCTATATAAACAAACCCATTTTACTCGATTACTTATCTTCCCTACACCCCAAATCTTCCATTACATCCCTAAAACCACTTGAAAAATGTCCGCCCAATTCATCGAAAAACACCGCGAAAATGCGGAAGTATACACAGGTGCAGAGATTTGTAAGCAAAAATCACTCGAACTTTTGCTAGAAATCAACATGCCAAACGGCCTTCTACCGATGAATGATATAGAAGAAGTAGGTTACAATCGGACTATCGGATTTGTATGGCTGATTCAGAAAAAAGCGATCCAGCATAAGTTCGAGAAGATCGGGAAATTGGTATCATATGATACTCATGTGACAGCGTTTGTTGAGAATCAAAAGATGAAGAAAGTTCATGGAGTAAAAGCTAAAGAACTATTGATATGGATTACTCTTAATGAGATCTATATAGATGATCCTAATTCTGGTAAAATTACTTTTGGTACTCCTACTGGTATTTCTCGATCTTACCCTATTTCTGCGTTTGAGGTTGAACAAAAAGAAAAGGAAAACGAGAAGGAAGCAGAGGAGAAGAAATGAAAAAAAAAAAATAAAATTGTCGTATTCAATTAAAAAAAATAAAAGAAAATATTCAGCAAATTTTATGAGGCGGAGAAGTAATTTTTAATTGTTTTCTTAATGTATGTGAGACCGTATATGAAAGAACAAAGACGTGTAGTACTACTAGTACTGAACTACTGATATGTAGTCACGTATACTCTTATTTAGTTGTTGTATGTATTCAATGCTTTTAATGTTGCTAGAAAACTATGTTTAAATTAATGTATGTGTATTTCTTACGTCATAAATTCAAAGTTATGTGATCTTTATTTTATTATCATTTTATGGTTTTTTATTATTTTAAGAAAACAAAGAAAATAAATTGCAAAGTACTGGTTATTGATTTTCAATAAATTATTAATAGTATATAATACTTAATATTTAATTCATTTTTGATTTTAAAAATATTTTTTTATTAGTTATGTATGATGTAAAATAATGTTAATTTTAATATTATTTAAATTTTATTGATCAATAATTCATTATAAGATTGTAAGTGACAAATTAATTATTATTTTTTGTTTTTAAATTGAAAGTTAGCAAATTATCATTACAAAGAACAAATTTTTTTGGTTTTTAAAATGAAAGCTCGCAAATTATGATTGTGTATTGATTATTGAACAAATACATCTCACTCAAACAGTTTAATGAAAGTTAATAAAATGATAAGTCATATATTTCCCACACACTTTATTAGCAAATGATGACATCACATTTGATAAATGGAAGGAAAAAATCTCTTGAGAAATTGACAACTCATTATTTTTTGAGTTTGCTTATGTCATCTGTGTTTTACTTTAGTATAATGTATATATAGATAGATATAGATGGATTATTATGGATACTATTACTCAATATGATTTGTACTATTTTGTTTAATTTAGTGTGTAAGATAATTAACGTGTTTTTTTAAAAAATGTGGATATTTGATAATAAGTTAATTAAAGAGAAAGAGTTAATTGGGTGGATGAAAATTAAAAGAACGTTAAAATACGTCGTTGTTAATGAAAGAAAGCGGTGAGCTATTATTCAAATTTAAAAGTGTAAAATGAGTGAGACGGATTAAAATAGTAAATCTCAAGTAATGCTAAATGAGTGGTTAATAGATGCATTTTTCTAAAAGTAAAATTTGTGTAAAATGAGTGAGACTACTTAAAGAGAAAGAGGAAAAAAGAACATAACATTAGGATGGTAAATAAGTAGAGATGATGGTGAGGGAGGGAAATTTCGATGACATAGCATAGGTAAGGTCAAAGATAATTACGCTGCGTTAATCATTAAAAAATTAAATTTAATTTGATTTCGTTGATATGGTTATTGGTTACAATAGATGCATTTGTTCGATTTATAGTGGCTATAACTCGTTGAAAAAGGACTTTGAGGCTATAATTAAGTAGTTAACTTAAATTTCACGGCTATAAATTATAAATAATTTTCAAAAATTTGTTAGACATTAAAGTTAACACCACTAGCTTTTTAACATTAAAAGTCCTAACTAGACTTGTACAATGAGTAGAATAGGGTTTGGGCTGAACTCAAATAAAAATGGGTCAAGTTGGGACAAACACAAATAAAATGGTTCAAATGGATGGGACCCTTTAGCCTCGCTTTGTTTTGGGCTGACTCATATATAGTTTATTTTTTAATTCAAATAAGTATGTCAGATTGAGGCTAATGCCTTATAACTTAATTACTTTCTTTTGTCCATTATAATTAGACTATTGATGATTATAAATCTATAATAATATATCATAATTCAAGCAGAAAATAAAAAGGTCCATCTAAGGCTCGTATAAAACGTAGTTTAATCCACATTATTATTCTTTACTCGTTTTTAATATAATTTTTTTTATATTTATTGATTTTAGTGTACAAATATTTCAAACCCTAAAAAAAAACCATTTAACAATCAATCACACATTTAAACACAAATACTTCTATGTGATTTCAAAAAGCTTTAGGAATGACATTAATTAAAATATAATCATTAATAAAAACATCATAAAAGTGAGACATTTAGAAATTGTAGTGGCCAAATTTATTTTTTTGAGTTATAAACACCTTAGTCAACTAAATGTATAAGCATTGTAGCCAAGTCGAATTTTAATATAAAAATCAACTTATTTTGTATTTCACCCTTTGACTTATATAAGTGATCTTTGATTTTGTGTAGAAAAAATTACATAAAATAATTTAAAATTTTTTCAATTTTCCTACAATAATCTATTAAATAATTCAATTTTAAGGGTATATGCCTATAGTAACATTGGGTAATCCGATGACCTGCTATAGTAGGTAATTACAAAAAAAGTAAACTGAAACTTAATTTAAAATTAGAGAAAGTTTTTGAAAATTTACATAAAAAATTTATGAATAATAATAAAAATCATATTTTTTTTAAACAGTTTTTGACATTTTATTTTAAATTATTCTTTTTGTAAATGAAATTTGCTATAGCAAGTCATCAGACCACCTAATTTACTCCAGGAAAATACCAAAGTTAGAATTATTTATAATTGATAGAAATAACTAAGATTATTGTAGGAAAATAATGAAAAAGTTATTGTAGGTAATTTTTGTTAAAATTAATTTTCAAATAACTTACCGGATATTTCTTCCAAATTTGAGACCGGCCGCGTCCACCTCCTGATAACGGGGTTTCGGATTTCCTCCGCCCTATCATTCGCCACTGCAGCGAATCAGTGCGGCAAACGTTCTCCCCAGTGAGTATTTTTTCTTTTTTTTTTCAAGTAATCAGTCAATGATTATCAAAGGTTTGGAAAGTTACACAAAATCACAATTGCATATGATTTTTACCGAATTGTTCAAAATTTAAATTTTATGGGCATTTTAATTTTAATTTTAATTTTGATTTCTATTTAATTTGTAGTATGAATCCGAAATCTCCGTATTATAGGTGTAATCCTTTGTTTCTCTGATTTTACTATATTTCTGGACGAGTTTTGGTGGAGCAAAATCGAACGGAAAGAGGTAGTATTTATATGGATGTTTTGTCACTTTGCAGTATCCGTTCAGATATTCAGCGGTTAGATTTTGGTATTTTTGATTCATATTACGCTGAAACTATATAGTTTGTTTCTAGATGTCTCGCTTATGGAGTTCACTGTACCTGCCTTTATTTCCCAAAAAGTATTTTGGAAACTTAGGTTTCATTTGAAAATTTGGATTTAATTTGGGTTCTTTATATTTTCAAACATTAGGAGTTGTTTGGCCTAGGTTATATGAAGCTTAGATTTGGATTCTTAATAATTTCAAAGGCTAAATACTGAGATTAGGAACTTTCAGTAATTTAGTTATGATTTCTGTACATAATGATAATACCTTAATTTGCTTTGGCATTTCCATGTTTTCATTGGCACCTAAGTTAGTACCTCTTTCATTAAAGGGTTTAATTTCAAGAACCTGAGGAATTGTTTTAGCTTGTATTGGGTTACTATCTCTCTGTTGCTGTCTTTACAGTTTACCCTCTAGTGTTCTTTTGATGTTCATTGTTAATATATTGCAAATTTGCTGTAATGCTTGCCTTTGCGGTGATGACATGTTGATGTGGCAACAAGATTAATGCGGTCATCGTAACACCCCTTGAAATGACTCAGAAAGTGTGCATTTTTCTACACTTTTACATCGCAAGAAATACTTGTTTGTTATTTTTGAAAACCTTTACAATGTGGTCGATACGACGTGTGTTTGCTCTATGATTGCTAGGTTAATTTATTTCCAGACTCTTAGGGTGATGACAAAATATGCTTTCTGTAAGCTAACTAACGGTATGCTTGGTACAATTTACAAAGCTAAATGGAATGGTATCGGGTTCGGAAGGGCAAATTGTGTTACTTTGACAAAGTGCATTACTGTTTGTTTACAATCTATTAAAAGTGCATAACTTTGTCAAAGTCACAGTTATGGTATAGTTGAGAATACTTTAGTCTGCGGTATGCCTATTTAGCTGAATGTGTCCAAAGCTTCAAGTACTGCTCATGTTTTTACTGTTATTGTGACTTTCATGACACACAGGTTGAGAAGTGATGAGAGTTGCCAAAGTAATCCGAATCAATTGTTGTTGCTTGTATTCTTTGCGTGTGCAAAACCTCAAGTTCTCCAGCTATGTCAATGCACCTGCAGCCGACTTTTCAACCAATTACAATTCAATTTCACTATCAACAACTCTTCAACAGTACATTAATTCTGATTCACCTTCACTGGGCTTTAAGCTTCATAGCCATATCTTGAAAGTCGGTTATCTATTGGATCGAAACCTTACAATCAAACTCCTCATACTTTATTTGAAATCTGGCCTTTTAATTTCTGCACGCCGCTTGTTTGATGAAATGTCAGATCCGTCTTTGTCTGCTTATAACTATTTGTTCAATGCTTATGTGAAGCATGGAAAAACTGCCCAAATATTTGACTTGGTTCGTCAGATGCCCCATTTTCCCGACAGCTTCACACATTCATTGATCTTAAAAGCGTGGGCTTCTATACCTGCTCCCTTATTTTTCGTCTGTGACATAGGAAGACAGGTGCATGCTCAGATATTAAAATCTGATGGTCTAGTGGATGTTATTCTTTCTGCTGCCTTGATTGATACATATGTTAAATCCGAAAGGCTTCCGTATGCTAGGGCTGTTTTTAATTCTTTGTTGGTACGAAATGCCATATGTTCGACCTCGTTAATTTGTGGTTATTTGAATAGTGGGTATTTGGAAGATGCTGAGTTACTATTCAAAGAGATAGCTGAGAAAGATGGTGTAGTTTTTAATGCTATGATTGAAGGGTATAGTAAATCAATTGCCACTGCAAAGAAGTCGCTTGAAGTTTTTATGGAGATGCAACGACAAAGTTATTCTCCTACAATTTCCACTTTTTCGAGTCTTATTGGAGCATGTTCATTGTTGACAACAGTTGAAATTGGTCAACAAGTCCAGAGTCACTTGATGAAAACCAAATATTTTACAGATGTGAAGATCGGGAGTGCTCTAATAGATATGTACTCAAAATGTGGGAGAATTGGTGATGCTCGTCGAATATTTGATTACATGCCTGAAAAGAACATATTTTCTTGGACTTCCATGATTGATGGGTATGGAAAAAATGGTAAACCCATTGAAGTGATTAAACTGTTTACTAAATTGCAAGTGGAAACTCGCATTAAACCAAATTATGTTACGTTCTTGTGTGCTATATCATCTTGTGCACACGCTGGATATGTCGGCAAAGGTTGGGAAATCTTTGGTAGCATGGAGAGGGATTATTCATTAAAACCTCGGATGGAACACTATGCGTGTATGGTTGATCTTTTAGGACGCTCTGGAAATGTAAAGCAAGCATGGGAATTTGTAATGAGCATGCCAGAAAAACCTAATTCTGATGTCTGGGCTGCTTTGCTTAGTTCATGTAGATTGCATGGTGAAACAGAGATGGCAAGTGTGGCAGCAAAGGAACTTTTTAAGTTGTGTGCTAATAAGCGACCTGGTTCATATATTGCCCTATCAGACTCTTTGGCCGCTGTTGGAAGGTGGGACTCCGTAAATGAAGTGAGGGAACGGATGAAGCAGAGAGGAATATCAAAAGATACGGGCCTCAGTTGGACAGGAACCCATGGCCTGAAACAATTTTGTGCTGGTCTGAGCTGAAGGGATGAAATGAATTTCGACATCATACTAAGTGAAAGGAGAATGTATATTGGTTCAAAACTCCACCCCAGAATGTCTGCATCTGAACATATATGCTTGGCAACAAAACAGAACAGGTTCACAATTTTCCTCATCTCACCCTGTTTGGTTTGTACTGGCATAGAGCTTAAAGGCCTATTCTCATTCTGTACAATAAAAATTGCAAAACTAAAAGCAGAGAGCAGAAGGTGAATAAGATTTTTTATGGGTAACATAGTCAGTTTTCAAAAAAACCCAAATCAATATTTCCCGCATTGTAAAGGTGTAAAAAACTGCGTTTTAGGCCGTTTTGTGGAATATCTCATGCTTTCGGCCGATATCTGGTGTTACAATGACTGCATCATTCCCTCGAACACATCGCCTTGTCATTACCGTGATCGCGACCTTCACTGCATTTGTGCACTATGGGTGCTACTTCCATCAGGGTATTCATATGCTGTTATTGTGGTTGTGTGTGATGTTGTTTGTATGCTTCAGCAAATAGCTCTTGCATTCTTCATCCAACAAGGAGAGACAAGGGGGTGTTCCGTGCATCAGCTACATGATACCATCTAGCTGCAGGATCTAATGTACACATAAATCAGGTTTCATCTACAGAAGTGTATGGAAGGAAGCATTCTGGTTGGTGTGATGTGACATGCTAGCAGCAAGCTGTCTACTCCCTGACTGCCGGAGCTTGTTGGAAAACAGTAAATACAATCTGATATCTCATTCACTCAAGTAAGATGAAGTTGATATTTTTCAGTCTCTTGCATTTTATTTGAAGCAACTCTTATTTGATCCTCAACACTATGATTTGTTCATGCACTCTGACACTTCATTATTAGATTAAATGCTGGAAAGTTTGGTCTACTAGCCGACTTCCACACTATGATGCCTTGACACCAGACCACATGTCCAAGCAGTGCAGATTCCAGTGTTCAAATATGCCAGTATTCTACTCGTCCGATGTTCAAGTGAAAAGGTCTTCACAGTTTTCCCGCTCTAACTTCACACAAGCAGCATGCTATGAATGCAGGACACCTAAAGACAGTTTTCTGTGCTGCTAAATGACTATGTACGTTCCCTATCTACTCTCTCCATATGATAAAGAATTTTTTTTTTTGAAATTAACCATATGATAAAGAATTAATATTGTCCACTTTGGCTCTGCGCTTTACCTAATACTTGCTGAATTGAACTTGGTTGAAAGTTAAGCTTACAGCTAACTTAAAAATAGATCAGAAATGAGTTTTACTCATTTAAACTTATTACTATAGCATTCTATTACACCATGGAAGTATGACATTGGGTCATGGCGGAATTTAGGGGGTCATATGCATCCTTACCCTTGAAATAACCAAGAAGTTGTCTTTGATTGACAGTAGATTGTAAACTAGTATCTACGGATTATTGTTTGTTAACATGGAGATAACTCGATTGTCTTTCTTCACGAGTCACTATTGGACAATTTTCTGGTATAACCTGTATGAAAGCTATACACATTATACACTAGAGGTGAAGGTGGAATTTTAAATTACGAGGGTAGATGTACTAGCAGGTTATTTACTATATAAAACTAGTTAAACTATGAAAATTTTAAAATCATATAGACTGAAATAAACTTGCATAATAGCAAAAATTATATTTAACTAATCGAGTTGGTGCTTCCCTATAATTATCCCCTTTGAATAAAAGCTAATTGTTTTTGACTTCGTATATTTGCCTTGTAAGTCTCCAAAAAAACTCCACTAAATTAAGATAGCAAAAATATAAATTCACATACGAAAAAGTATTAATGTGAAATTATTAAAAATAAAAAGTAAGGACATTATAATATAAATTTATTAGTCTATACAAAAATAATACTATATAGTTTGAATTAGTATTTGATCCCTTAATCTTAAATTACAAATATGTTACTATAACCATTAAACTATAGTAATTTTTGTTATAGTTTTACATTCTTTTTACTATATATCATATTAATAAGGGGCCAAATCTAAAAATAGGAAGAATCGCATTTTCAGCTAGCCCGTCCCCATGTAGCTTCGCCAATTAGGTACCTTGCAGGTTGATGTGATCTTTGGTAATGTTGAGAACCAGAAGATAAGTTGGTATTTCTGTCATGTCCATAAATGATGGAGTATTTACATTACTCCCTCCGTCCCTATGAGATAGTAACAAAGAGAAAAATGGTGAAAATTAAGAAAGTGGTAATAAATAAAGAGAGAGAATGAATTGTGTGGATGAAATTAAAAGAGGCTTAAAATGTATGGATGAGATTAAAAGAAAGTGGTGGGCCATAGTCCAAAAATATAAATGTTGCAATTTAAGTGGGACAGACGAAAATAGAAAATGCTGCAAATTCATAGGGACGGAGAGAGTACATGATATCATCACTGAATTTTCAGGTTGTACAATTTGTAACAATCTAATTAGTAATAAAAATTTCTAATCAATAACCGTGATTTTTAAATCACCACAAAAAAAAACAAAAAATAAAGTAATAAAATAAACAAAATAAAAAAAGATAAAATAAAATAACAAAATTCTCATCCTATCAAATCCTACCACATAAGCGTGATTTGTCAACTTTATAAATAACCGTTATTTACTATGACCTTTTCAGTTAGTAAATAGTAACACGTTTTTCAACACTCTAGATTAATTAAATCTGTCTCAGTCAACTTTTTGGTTTATTGTAACACGTTTTTCAACACTCTAGATTAATTTAATCTGTCTTAGTCTACTTTTTGGTTTATTTTTGATTGTTAGCTTTTAACTTTCTGCGGTTATCCTAATCGTAAGTACTAGTATAGAAACTCGTGCAATGCACGAACTTATGAGTATAAAAGTATACATAAATATAAATTTTTAATAGAGATGAAACTACATATTAACTAGTATAAAATTCTAATATATTTCTTATAAAATAGATAGATGATTTTAGAATATATAGTGCCTTAGATGAAATAAAATTAGATTGTTAATATAAATATTGATTAAAATTCTCGTACTTTTTAAGGCAAATTTGAATAATCTTCTAACAGTATTATCATAATGATTCTTTATTATTCTTAGAATAATTTTAGAATAATTTTTAGAATATTTTTTGTTTCTTGATGATATACTTCCTCCGTTCCATAATACTCGCTAGATTTTCCATTTTGGTAAATTTCATATTACTTGCTACATTTTCTTTTTTAGTAAAAACCCAATTATTTAAAGTTATACCTATTCCTATTTTATCCTACTCTAAATCTAATTACTCCTATTTTTCTTTTTCATTTTTCAACAAATAATATTAAAAAATTCCAAAAAAACAATTTTCCACCTACTGCTCATCATTGCTAATTAACTTCTTAATCTTTGTGCACATGCAATGGTAGAAGTAAATCAGAACGGAGGAAGTATCTTAGAATTTAAAATTTTAATACAGAAACTTTATTAGTTAAAATACTTCAACATAAAAAAAGAAAATATATATGTTCAAAGAAACTAATTGAAAATCTTATGTAACTTTTAAATTCAAAAATAACATTTTTCAAGAAAATTTTAAAAATGTATTTTATTGTGATATACTACTCATATCACGGAATAAGTTGATGTTAATTTTGGAAAGAAACATTCCTTATGGCATATCACTCTAAGCATGCCATGTGGAATTTTACATTCTTTTTATTAGATTGTATGATTTGTAATAGAGATGTAACTACATATTAACAATATAAAATTATAATATATTTCTTATAAAATAGATAGATGATTTTAGGATATATAGTGCTTTAGATGAAATAAAATTAGATTGTTAATATAAATATTGATTAAAGTTCTCGTAGTTTTTAAGGTAAATTTGAATAATCTTCTAACAATACTATCATAATGATTTTTTATTATTCTTAAAATAGTTTTAGAATAATTTTTAGAATATTTTTTGTTTCTTGATGAAATATTTTAGAATTTAAAATTTTAATACATAAACTTTATTAGTTAAAATACTTCAACATAAAAAACGCAAATATATGTTTAAAGAAACCAATTGAAACTGTAACTTTTAAATTCAAAAATAGCATTTTTCAAGAAAATTATAAAAATGTATTTTATTGTGATATACTACTCATATCACGGAATAAGTTGATGTTAATTTTGGAAAAAATCAATCCTTATGGCAAATCACTCTAAGTATGCCATGTGGAATTTTACATTCTTTTTATCAGATAGTATGATACTTCAACATAAAAAAAAGCAAATATATATTCAAAGGAACCAATTGAAAATCTTATGTAACTTTTAAATCCAAAAATAACATTTTTCAAGAAAATTATAAAAATGTATTTTATTGTGATATACTACTCATATCACGGAATAAGTTGATGTTAATTTTGGAAAAAAATCATTCCTTATGGCAAATCACTCTAAGCATGCTATGTGGAATTTTACATTCTTTTTATTAGATTGTATGATATGATGATTGGCCAAAATCATGATATATTTCTTGAAACAAGGTTGAAAGCATGATTTATCAGTTATTTTTTTTTTTTTTTTTTTTTAAATAAAAAACTTTACAATTTGTTCGATGGTCATGCGGCCTTGTTCCATAACAGTAACTCAAAACATCTAACTTAATACTTTTAGCTTGTTAAACTAGCTTTTTTTTTGCTTTATCCAACAATCATTTACTAAATGGACCAAATCATATTTTGAATTACATTTTCATACCAAACCAAGCACTCAACAAGACAATATTTATAAGTATGCATATGCCGCCACACATAAATACATAAAGGATATTCATAAGCCAACCACTAGACTATCTATAGTAATTAATCTTGTATTCTTGAAACATTTTTTTATTTCTAATAATAAGAAGAAACATTTAATTAAGAAAGTTTATTAAGACGTAAAAGAAAATATTAGAAAAATAATCGACTTAAAATGTACATTAATTGTAATATTAAGACTTTAAAATAATCGAATTTAATTATTTAAAAATAATGAAAGATTTTGTGAATCTTAGATTTAGTCATTAAAGGCTATTTCTTTCACTGATCTTGTGATAGGGGTTCAATTCTCACCACTTACCGTGTAATCAAATTCCTCAGCTCCCCCTTGCTAGTACGAGATAATCCTTGCCTTACCCGAAAAAAAAAAAAAATTAATGACCATGAATTTTCTCTATATAAGGAGAGGGCTTATGTTAGTAATTCAATCACACAACTAAACATAAACATACTCATAAAAACAAACAGTTAGACAGAGCAAGTGAGGAAAAAGATGGAAGTGAAGAAGAATGGAGGCATTAATTTGGTGCTCAGTCTTGGTTTTCTTATGCTTATATAACCAAACCTGAAATAACCATGGCTGCTCTCCACCCACACCTTCCTTTCTCAAACATTTTGCTTGATGGGATTGACAATTTCAAACCCCAACCTTTCAGTTTTCCTGACTGTCATCCGTGCATCGATGACTGGACTTTATGCTGCGGTTCATGCATTTGCTATATGTTATCAGTCGGAATCCTTGTTTGCGACAAAGATATTTGTGATTGACTCTTGAACTTGTTTGCTCATGATTTGTATTAATGAATAAAGTTGTCAAACCATGAAAGTTTCTACTGTTTTTCAGTGTTATCTATGGTATCTATCATCTTGTTTTTTTATATACTTTTAAAGTTTATGAATCTTTTGTGATTTACTCCTTTCTATAAGTAGTTGATATGAATTTACTCAACTCTCCTAAGAAATAAATACTATTTTAACAGGGTTGTTTAACAATTGATTTTTTGGTTGGTTTTTATTTTTGACTTGTTAAACAACCAATAAATGTGTTTGATGAATGACTTTTAAGCATATACTCATTGTAGTCCTTTTCATTATCACCCAACACTTTCACCTAGGCAATATCTTCGGCCAACAGCTCAAGCTAACAGTCATTTGTGCCCTACAACAATATCTTGTGTACCAAGCTAGTTTTAGGAAGCTTCTTAAGATTCAGGGTATGTGAATATGTGTCCTATAATCACCAATCAAGGACCGAATCTGCTTCATCTCCTCCTCGGGGATATGATATCCAAATGGCTACATTATCTATCCTCGAGTTGAAAGCTCCGAGTATGGATGGCTTCAAAAGTGTTTTTCCTAAAGGCCTCTTCGTACATGGTTATTTACTGAAAGCTTGAAAATTGAAATACCACCTCCCTAGTCTTCGTCCTTGACCTTAAGATAATGATTGCTTATGTGCCTAGTGATTTCAGGCCGTTTGCTTGTTGTAGGTTCATCTATAATGCATTTCAAAGTTGTTGTATAATGTGTTATTATGCAACGATGTCGTGAAATCGTGCAGTAGTAAGAACTGTTCCCCTAGTTGCATAATCATGGATTCATGGTGGATATTTTGGTTACCCTATTTTCCCCTTCTACTTGTCATATGCCTGAATATCTAGCCTGAATTATCAGCGAGACACTGTGATGGGTTTAAATTTTCCTCTAGGCACGCTTCTTGAAGACCGAGTATGCTGATTTTTGCTGATGATTTGTTTGTGATGTGTAAAGGAGAGAAGAGATCTATAGCCCTAGTTTTGCAGGGGCTTCAGTTTGAATTCAAGTATCTTGGGCTTTCCATCTCCATAAGTCACCTTAGAGTTGGTGCTAGAGATTGTTCTGGTCTAGTTGAGCATGACAATTAAGTATATTAGGCCTAGATGATGGTGATTCCCCAAGCTTCGCTCTATAACATCAACTTAAGTGGCCGACTGGCCGTAGAGGCTACCTTTGGCATGGGATAGTATTAGTTACAATTCAAAACCAAGGTATGTGAAGTGGATGACGAATTTTACCACAAAAATGGAAGGAGGTGTTGGGCATTGAGAGTCTAGGATCGAGCTTGCCTATACAATGATTTAGGTCATTTGAGTAAAAATCTTATTAATATTAAGCTGTGCTACACATAAGTATAGAATGACAATCGAGTTTGTTCAGGAGACATACAAAGATAAGTTTTGGATTCGTCTTTGGTTGGGACCGAGAGTTGGGAATATTCATGCGTGGAACTAACTCTATATCCCTTGGCCTAGTGTGGAGAATTAAGTATTACATAATTATAAATGCAGAACAACAAATAAACATAATAAAGAAATTACATTCAGTCCATCTTTCAATGAAAAACAAAGACAATTTATTTGACCCACACATTATTATGAGTTACATACATTTTTCAGACATTCTATTCAAAGAGTTGCATTAATCAGTAGTGTGAAAATTTTATTCATAATGAGACAACTCATTGGCAAGAGCCATGCCATCAGGCATGGTACCCGTATAGAACTTAAGATTGTCCAAATTAGGCGCCTCTTTACCGCCAGATCCAAGAATAAGGTCAATCAAAGCACCCGCAGCAGCAGCAAAGAGTATGCCAGCAACAGCACCTGCTATAAACCCAGCCAACGAGACTAAAAACACTCCTGTGGTTACATTTGCTACTGCAGTCGATACAGCACTACCGACAGCTACTTGCACTGCAAAGGCACCGATATCTGCAAGCACTGATATAGCACTATTGAGCACAGCCTCGAGTTTATGCTCCGCTGTAAAGATGTCCCATGCCATCATGCTTGCACTCATAGCCAACACAGCTATCCCACCTGCTTGAGCACCCGGGTTAGCTTTTCTCTTGTAAACCTTCGGAAGGTTTGCACGCCCTGATTCGTTGATGATGCTATTGTACACCTAATGGAGTTATTAACATATTTGTTAGATTTGTAGTTTGGTTTGTATAGGTGCAAATAAAATAAATGGTTCTCAATCTAGGTCTAGAGTCTTAAGACCCAAACCCAATCCATATTTGATCTTGATTCGCTCTAGACTTGACCCAACCACAATAATCAATTTTAGACTCATTTAGACCTAGTTTTTAGTTTTTTTTAAACCCACTTTACACTTAACTAAACCATAAAAATACAAAAGTGATAAAAAATGAACAGTACTAGTATTACTCCTATAAATCATATAGGATCACGATGAGACCGCTTATCTAAAAAAACCACTAACAAAAACAGGTGCTAAAAATCTGTACATACTAAATGTGTACAGTATATACCTCAAGCTTTTGTTCATCTTCCAAAAACTCAAATTCCTCCTTGTATCCAAGCCTATTCTTATGCCTGCATACACACCAAAAAACTCAAACTCAAACTCATTATAATTAAACTTTATTGAGCAAATGTTATATGAGATCTTCTCATCATTATGTGTCTAGATTATAAAAGATGAGTATTTTTATCCAAAGTTAATATTTAAATCAAATAAATTAGACCAATTTAGATTTGTCTAATGCTGATGAGAATTTGTGAACTTTAAAATTTTGCTGGACTTATAAATGCCAGCATATAATCGAAAAAACACGTGGTGCACACACTTCATATGTCAAAGAGATACCAATCTCAAAACCCTAAACACTCCAATCTTTAATTCATCGATGTGGAATAATTTACCTGTCGACGAGGTTAGGGAATTGAATCCCTTCTAGCTTAAGGGCCATAGAATACTCTTTAGAATGAGCACGAGCGGACCCACTTTGAAAATTGTTAGCATATTCCAACATAGCTTGCTTGTAAAAACCCACTTCCTGAGCCAAACTCTGAATACCATCCGAATCCAACCTAGAATCAACCTTACTAAGTTCATCAGCAAGGTCATCAAAATGTGCCTTAAGTTTCTCCACAGCTGACAATCGCATACCACAATTACGAATACACTGCATACTCATATTCACTCCATATTTCACATATTCCTGTAAATTTATAGCAATGTCTGCCTTCAGACTGTCTACTGATCGCGACGCCTCGTGCTTTTTCCGGAGCTCGGCACTGATGTCTATGATTTTGACTGTAATGTCGTATACGTCGTTACATTCTGTGAGGAATTTGATTCGATCCGGCTCGGATTTGATGGACATCATTAGTGGTTCTTCTTGGTTTCTTAGTAGTGTTGCAAGTTTTCTTAGTTGTTTGTCATCCATTAACATGTATAGATCTGTGTCTAGGCTTCGTACTGCCGCCATTTTTGATTCTTGCTTTGAGAATAAATTAGATTAAGTTAGTTAATCCATATTATCATTATCATTATCATTATCATTATTATTAAAAAAGACACAGAAACATTATGTTAAATTAGATTGAATTTATTGTAAATGTCAACATATTATCTGAGAAATATAAGGTGTACACACTTACAATCTCAAAATCATTTATTAATGAGAAGAAATATTCTAATAATTTATGTTATGGGGTCAAAGGGCCTTCAATCTGATGGGCCAAGTAGAGATGCCCATTAGTGAAAGCCTCTGAAGGCCCATTTCTAGGGGTACAATTACTAAAATACCCATGGATGACCTAAAACCAAACCAATTACAACTATAAATAGTCTATTTATTGCTAAATCTGGTATGCTTTCCAACCACAATTTCTTTAGCTACTTTTGTATTCAATTCTCATTTTCATTTCATAATTCGGGCTAATGAGGGTCGAAGGAGTTATTCGAAAAACAAACCTTGAACAAGTAACTCTATTTGTTTTGCAGGTCAGGGTTAGAATCTATTTTTCTTACATTCGGACTTTGAAGAGCAAAATCCTTAAATATAAATTAGAGCCTTCCCCTTTCGAATCAAGTTTTACACCCATGTCTTAGCAGAGACTACTTATAAAGCGATGTGGGTGAAACCATGATCTCAACAAATCGACCATTTTTTAAAATCAATCGTCATAATTAAAAATCGATTCAACATCTCAATTATGTTATGGCTCACTACAAATAATTATTGATTGGTGACTAGTGTTCCCAACCAAAGTAAATGGAGACTAGAAAGGGACTTGTTGATATAGTCGTAAATAGCGACCAAGTAGCTACCAAGCTGTTTTTGTTGCAATTGGCGACCAAATAGGGACTCCAGCTCTCTTCGCGACAGTGATGCATGGGACTAGGGCCTCTAGTCCCTATCTAGTTGCCAACTCTGATTTCATGACTGAGATACGACCACTGTCTTAGTCTCCATCAATTATTTTTGTAGTGTCGCTATAGTAGTATTTCTACATGAGGTCTATTGATAGAGACAAACCCATAATCTTTTTTAGTATGACCCGGTAACTAAAACACAAATCCTTATTGGGAAATAAAATAAAATGATTATTTTTTCAAATTTACAAGAGGAAAATTAATTTTGTAAAATAATGATGGATTAGTGTTGACATATCATGTTCTAAGGTAAATCTACCACTATTTATTGGGAAACCTTTCGTTTTTGTGTAATACTTTCTCCGTTCTGAAATAGTTGCTACAAAAGGATTTTTCACACTAGTCATCGTTTAATTTTAATCTATATATTGCGGCCAATGTGTAAGAAAAAAATATAGTCAAGTGAGATTTTGTTTGAACTGTTTAATCGCTACTTTCATGAGCTTAAGTTTTTATAATTTTTAATTATGTATAGTTTAATATATATAATTAAATAACACATTAAATTGCGTACTTTGTACAACAAAGTATACTAGTTTTTTTATATCGCCCCATACTTTATTTTTTCAAATTTTCTTTTTTTTTTTAATGAAATTTGACATACTATGTTTTTGTTCTGGCGACGAAATGACGACGTTTTAATGCTCTTTTGTAGGTCCACTATCTATAAAAATTGAAAAGTATTAGTACAACTATGAAAGGTGGATATGAAGACTATTAGCGAAATATTAAAAGATAAAGGACGAAAGGAGAAACAAGGAAGAGTAAACGACTTACATATGCAAATTAATAAATGTATTCTGTGTTGTGTGTATGTGAGCTCTGAAGTAATTCCTTGGATGCTTGGTTTGGGCATCAACAATTGAAATGTGTTATTTATATACAACTTGAGGCTAGATGCAACCTTGAACCAATTATTAGGGGTCATAATCGAATAGTACTCTAACAAGTTGTCCCACTTTTGGTAACTACTCCCAAATTATTATGGGCTTTTACAAATTAATACAAGTTAAAAGAGAAAATAGGAATGTGGACTTCTTGTTTTGAGGTCGTCTCTTTGAGAGACGGTCTCAAACAAGAATAGACGATAACTCTGAGAGATACATTAATTAGATATATGGTGTAAATAACCTAGTTAATTTAATACTCCCTCCTATTCAGTCTAAATGTCCCATTTAGTTTTTCACACTTGCCGAGGGAGCATTTTAACCCTTAATATCTCGAATTATTTTTAATTAAAAATTATAAAAATTTGATATTAATAATCCTTGTATTGAGACGAATCAAACAAGATCTCACATGACTATGTTTTAACTTATAGATTAAGAGTAAAATACAAATTATGAGTGATGAATGAATAGTGCCAAAAAAAATATGGGACATTTAGGCTGAATAGGAAGTAGTACAAATTAAAGAGAAGATAAAATTGTGGGCTTCTTGTTTTAAGGCCGTCTCTTTAAAAGACAATCTCTCACAAGTCACAAAAGTAGCTAAATAATATATTATTATAAAATCTAAATCATTAATAAAATGGAGTTTTAAAAATATTTGGAAATGACAAAAATTACATTTTTAGAATGTCTCACAAATGACAAAATTTTGTTTGTTGAACTTATATTAAAAATATTTTATTACATCAATTTTTTAAGCTTTATTAGGAATATAAATATGTTATTAAGTGCCAAAATATTCAATATAATAAGTCATAAAAATATAATTAAAGTATCATAATATTATTATCATTATTGTACCAAGTGTATTCTGCGTATAGGAATTATATATTATCAGGGTTAGGGGAAAGAAGCATATTATAGAGACAACCCATATCTGTAAAAGAGGACTGAGTAAAGCTGAATACGCAAACCCACGACTTATAACACAAGTTTGTGCTTAATCCTAAATTATTATTACTCTACTAAACTCAAAGAGTGACTGCCATCTAAGCAATGAAGATAAATAGTGGGACACAAGCTACTTAGTTTAATTATAGTTGTAGTAAAGTAGTAGATAAAGGTGTAACTACTCCTATAGTCCTATAGAGGATTTAGTCATAATTTCAAAACAACAAGAAAAATACTTAGGAATAACAAAATAATCATTTAAATTTAAGAAGTTAGACTAATTAAAAACATATTACCCACCAATTACATGGCATACCAACAAAAATTTATTAGAACAAAACACACGTAAATCACTAAAGGTAGCTTGCAAACACATAAATCATTGTTAGGGTGAGAGTACAACAAATTTAGCTTTTTGCGATATTAGATTTAGTGACATTAAAAAAATGTCACTGATTCATATTTTTAGTGTAATAATTATTGGATTTTATTTTAAGTTCCACCATAAAGTGATTTAGCGACACTTAATTTGATCTTTAGCAGCATATGTAATTGTCACTATAGTCTATAACGGTATTTGTGAGAAATGTCACTAGATCCTATGTCGCTAAAATCTTTAGTGTGACTTTTTAATATGCAGCTAAAGGCTCTAATAAATGTCACTAAATCCTCTATATACACTATAAGAAATTTGAAATAGCGACATTTAAATTAAATGTCGCTAAATATATCCCACTAAAAGCAAATTATGTTGTAGTCTGGTCGCTAGGGTGTCGACGAGATAGGCGAAAGGGGAAGGGGTGGCAGTGGGTAAGGGGAGGAGGAGAGGCGGCAACGAGGGAGGAAGAATTTTGATTACAAATGTAAAGCTAAAGGTTGTAGAATCGGACAATCTAATTAATTTTGAGTTTTCTTTTCATTTTTTCCTTAAAATTAATTAATAGTTTTTAACTGTTAACTATTTATTTAGTTGAGAGTAGTGTAATAGTTCAAACTAAAGGAATCAATATTTCAAACTAAAGAAGTACTTTAGCACTTTAGGCTAAAGCTAAGTATATTTATAGTCTTATAGAGTAAATTCTGAAATAAAAGATAATGAAGTAGTAATGTAATATATATATTCGTTAGTTGATGATGATGATATATTCTAATTTTGAGGATATTGTATTTGTAGGTATTAAGTATACTGAAACATTTGTTAATTTCTTCAATGGTGACAAAGTTTTATTTGAGTGGAAATTTTTGGAATGGAAATGCATTCTATTACTGAATTTCCACAAAAAATTACTCAAGTATTTGTAAATAATAACTCAATGGGAGGAAGTTTTTGGGATTTCCTCACATTGGGCCCCACCACTAACTAAAAAATATACCCATTTTTTTATTTTTGACCCACAATTTATGAATTTTAAAGACTCAAAAAAAAAATATATACCAACATTCATAAAAAAATATTCTCATCATATAGACACTCATTTTTCTATTTTTTGACGCACTTCAAAAATTCTCTTTTCTCTATAATTTCATAAAATTAGTATTCAAGTAGTTTAATGTTTAAGTTATTAGTTTAATTTTGTTATTTTTAATTTTTTTGTTGTATTGGTATTTTGTCTTAATAATATTTTATGCTTACTTTTTTGTCTTATTAATATTTTTGGATAAAGAGAGAAAATAAGGTAGGATAAAATATAAAATAGGAGAGAGTGGTGAGAAAACTTTTTTTTCTCATGAATGGGGTAAAGTTTAATAGTAAAAATTTCCACTCAAAAAGATGATGTGAATGAAAGGGAAGTGTAGAGAGAGATTGGTAAATAAATTTTTTTAACACCATTGAGAGTGCTCTTAGTACATAGGAGGAGTATAGGATTAAGAAATCTCCTGAAATCCTACATTTATACTCCATCCTTTCCATATAGTTTGAAGTGAAGAGAAAGTTATTGTTTTTTAAGAAAAAGTTAGATAATGGTAATAAATAAAGAGATAGAATGATTTTGTGTGGTTGAAATTAAAAGAGGGTTAGATTGTATGGATGAGATTAAAAAGAAAGTAGTGGGTCATAGTTCAAAAATAAAAATAATGCAAATTAAGTGGGACGAACCAAAATAGAAAATGTTGTAAGTTAAATGGGATAGAGGTAGAGATGTTCAAAACAGATCCGATGACCCGATAGACACCCGGCTTTATAACAAAACCCGATTTGACCCGACTTTAAAATGGATCTACAATTATGTAAAAACCAATGTGAACACAAAACTCGATTTTGAACCGACCTGAAACACCTGACCTGAAATCAACCCGATGACCGAAATGAACACCTCTAGATAGAGGGAGTATTTTCAAATGGAGACTGATACGTTACCTTGTAATGTCTTTTTAATACCGTGATTGGTATCACGATGAAACAAGAAAAAATATCATATTTGTAAATACTTTCTCGGTTTTTATTTACTTGCACCATTTGATTTTTCACACTTTCCAATGTATAAATTTAATTGTTAATATCTTTAATTATACATATCGAAAAATTATGAAAACTCAAAATTAATAAATTTTGAATCGAGACAATTCAAACAAGATATCGTATGACTATGTTTTAACTTATAGATTACCGACAATATAAAAGTCAATTTGCTTGATGAATAGTACTGAAGTCAACTATGTCGCAAGTAAAAAAGAACGGAGGAAGTATATTTTCTTGATATTCTCACAGAAAGCATCACATTTTTTTTTTGAAATAACACAGAAAGCATCACATAAGTTATTGTTTGTTTATTTTTTATTGTTCAGCTTCATTATTACTCTTTTTGTTTCTTAAAGAAGTTTTCATTGTATATTTGGGGTATTTCATTTGTTGTTCTCACAAGGGATCTATTTATTTATATCACAAATTTTGGACAAAAATAACTTTTTCATCCTTATTTTAATATTTTAATAATGCTTGTGTCACGCACATTTTTTTCCACTAACTTCATTTTAGCATTTTTACATTCTTTATGATCCCTACATTTTTCTCACTAACTTTATAATGATAATTTTTTTATTTGTTGTGGTCCCTACTTTATTCCACTAACTTGCTTGTAATAATTTTTTAATAGTTATGGTTCCCGCTTTACCTCCATTAAATATAATCCTACTCAATAAATAATATGCACTATCTGAAAAATCTTTTTTTTTTAATTCTCGTGATTATTCCTTACACGAACTTCATTAAAAAAAACAAAGGGAATATATTATCAATAATTTTTTGGTCACTTTTCATACTCTTAAAAAACAATTGGTAGTGGGGGCATGAAAGTGTAAATTATGGGTAATTGTTGCCATTTGAATATCATTAATTTTTGCCGTTTCACTGTGAAATAATTTTAATTGGGCCGATCAGTTTAAATAATTTTAAAAATTGCTTCCTATACAAGTAAAAAATCAATTTTTGTTATTTTTATAATGCTTATTATTATATTAATGGGCCTTTTATATGGACTCATATCACGATGAGACAATCTCATACAAGACATGCCGGTTAAATATAGGTTTCACTGGATTTTGTTAGAGCCAGCTGATTTACATATGATTATACTTCCTCCTCCGTTCTACTATACTTGCTACATTTAACTTTTTACGATATTTAATTTATTATTTGATCATTTATATATTATATTGAACAATATACATATAAAATTAATAAGTTAAAACATAATCAATATTCATATTAATATTATAAAAGTATGCGGTTAGACGTGTCAAACAAGATTTCTTTTAAATATATTTTTTTCCATATATTATTCACAATATAAAATAAGCATAAACGAGGAATAATTTCAAAACGTTGTTATCTATCTAGTATTCCCTCTTATTCTTCCTATTAGTCCCATTTACTTTTTGATTACTATTCACTTATCAAACTTAATATGTCTTTTATTCATAATTAATAAGTTAAAACATAATCAAGTGGAATCTTGATTGATTCGTATCCTTATAAGGATTATTAATATCAAATTTTCATAATTTTTAACTAAGTAAAATTAGAGATATTAAGTTTTAAATATTGCGTCGGCAAATGTGATAAAAGTAAATGGAACTAATAGGTTGAATAAAAGGAAATATTTCTGAAATGAGAAAGCAGGTAGAAAAAGAAGAAATCTACAACCCTATCAACAGCACTCTTTACGAGTATAGACCAGTCACCAGTCACCAGTCACCAGTCACCACTGCTAGTCTATATTCATGTCGTATCATCGTACATCCTAAGAATTTGTATTATCAACATTAATTAATTAATTTTTATGCAGATAAGATAAAATAATTGTGGTTTTTTATACGGAGAAAACAACTTCAATGTTTATGCCACTAATGCAATTTCCATTACAACTAAAAAGGGATCGTTTTTCTTATCAACATTAACATAAAAAATAATTCATACTTATAATTGGTTACATGCAACCTAACCTAAATATGATTCGACAAATATACATATATAGATCCAATTTTAGTTAATCAACCACTCATTTCATAAATAAATAGGTAATATTACTGTGAATAATACAACTTTTTGTTAATTTCACTACAATAATACGATTTTTTGATTAAACATGAATAATACCAACTTTGAGGTGTTTTTTCCTAGAATAATATCAACTTTAGTTTATTAACTAATTTACTAATTTTTTTGGTCATATCACCTATAGTTTGATTTTTAACATGCTAGGTATATTCTAGGGAAACACCCCCATAAGTTGGTATTATATAGTTAATCAAAAGTTGGTATTATTGTAGGGAAATAAGCAAAATGTTGTATTATTCCTGGTAATAATTCCAAATAGATATGATCTTTGGTGGCGACGCCTTTTATGATTTTTAGGATCCACTTTATTTCTATTTCTCAGTTAAATATATAAAGATATTGACACCTATTTTAACATTTAATATAAATTTTTATATCTCTTTTACTTTTTTAATCAAAAGATTTCAATCATTAAATTAAATAATAAACACTCCTTTTATGTTAGGTATAGATAGGAACCTCTAAGCTCTAACTCTGAATCTACATTATCTTTTCATGTTGATATGTTGCAAAAGTAAAAACTGTTGTGGTTGCAAAACTAAAAACTGATGTCTGAACCAAAAAAATAAGAAAGTTAATTGGAAACTGAAAGGGAATATTATTATTATTATTATTATTATTGAAAAATGAAGGAATATCATTGCACCAGACAAAGCCGGCTACAAACACAAAGACAGGGCAACTACTTTTATATTGCATCAGTATAAAAGAGGTGTCTACCTTCTAGAAAAGGTTGCACCAATTCTTTCATGTGCAAAAAGTAGAAGCTAACAAACGTGGTCTCTAATATTAACTTCTTGTCGGATGTTCTTCATGATCTTATGCATACAGTATTTAACACGGCGTTGCCATAATACGTCATTTCTAGCACGCCAAATCTAATAATATAAGCAACTAATACTCAGAAAAATGATTTTCCTCTTGAGACTATGCTTTTTCCATCGTATCTTAACAATGTCAACAATGGTAATATAGCTTGAAACAGAGTGCCAAGCTAAGATCTCAATCTAGTCAAACACTGAAGACTAAAACGGTCGTTGAAGAAGATATGATTCACTGACTCGAAGGTTAAACAACAAATAGAGCACTCATCCTCTTCTAGGAGATTCATTTGCCTGAGTTTATCCTTGTTTTTCAATTTGTTCCTCACAGTCATCTAAAGGATGAACCTAGCCCTAGGGATAGATGATCTATCCCAAACAAACTTGGTCCACGGAACTGCAGGACTATCAGCACAACAACTATTATTAACCTCTTTGAGATTATAGGATTGTTGTTGTATCCAATGTGCCAAATTGTCTTTAATATGACATATTTTCCTAAAGGACCAACTTGCAGTAAGAGGGGGTTGAAGATACACAGATCAACCCCTTTGGTGTAGACTCCATGAATCCTGCACACCCACAAGGATTCAAACAAGTGATGGATTTGTCAAGCAAGCTTACTTACAACCACTTTATTCCACACCTTACTATTTCGAAGGCCAAGACCCCGATCTTTTTTCTTCTTACAAACATCTGATCACCTTACATTGCCAGGAAACGTATTCTTGGGATTAGCTTGCCATAAATATGCTCTATAGATTGAATTAATCTTCATAATCGCTGATTTTAGAAGAATAAATAGCTGACACCAGTATGAGCTAATATTAATAAGCACAGAAAACACCAATTGGAACCTAATTTTAAATCTAAAGAAAATTGATTTTTAATATATTATTCCCTCTTATTCACTATTATTGTCCCATTTATTTTAGCACATTTATCAATGCATTATTTAAACTTAAATATCTCTAATTGTATTTGAGTTTGTAGAAATTATAAAAAGTTAATAATAATAAAATTCACATTAAACTGAATCAAACAAGATCTTACTTGAATATGTTTTAATTTATAAGTTCATAATAAAACAAATATTAAGAGTGATTGATGAATAATGTTCAGAATAATTAAGAATTGAAATACATTTTGAATACAATCAATAGAAATTCATTTTAAAAATAAATACTTCATCTATTTTCATATGTTCTTCCCGTTCACTTTTTAATGCGCAGATCCCAATACAATTTAAAAGTCAAAAATAATTTTTATTGTTAATTTTGAAATATTCTAAAAAGTTGATATTTAGAACATATATATTGAGACGAATCTATCAATATCCACATGAATATGTTTTTCATATAGATTGATGAGAAATGATAGTCAAAGTTTTATTAAAAATCAAGATCCACAAGATTAGAGATCCAATAAGAAGTGGTGGAAAATAGGAGGATAGGAAGGAGTATTCGTTATTGATTAAGATCTAACGGTCCAAAAAAATTTGTCATAGCAGTAGATCAAGTAGCACATCTTTATAAAGAAAGCATCACACATTAATTTAGAAATCATCACACTTTCAAGTGACACATGTTTATAAAGAAAGTATCACATATTTATTAAGAAAGCATCACAAATTTTTTTCTGTTTTTAAACGCGTGCAAAATGGACCATTGATCTAAGATCTAATGGATGAAATTCCTTCCTATCCTTCTTATTTTCAAATCCCTTCCTATTAGATCCATATATATATATATATATATATATATATATATATATATATACGGTTTGTCTAACCTATGCCACAAGGCATAGGTTAAGGGAATATTAGTTACCTTCATCTACCAACTTTATTCAAAGATTTTCTTTTTTATTCTCTTTTTTTATAATTACTTTAGTTAATGTATACATAAAATCATTATTCCCAAGAACATATTCAAGAGATAAAGTAGCTTTATAAAAGAATTTAATGTTCTTAACCTATGCCATTATGGCATAGGTTAAAAAAACCCATATATATATATATATATATATATGAATGTTAAAATAGGGCGAACGAGTATGATATTTCATCATGCCAAATTCCCAATACTAATAGCAAATTATATTGAATAAGGATTAAACTAGAAAATAAGAAAATATATATAAAGAAACTGTGGATAAAGAGAGCATTTAAAATCTCTAAGCCGTATCTTTGATGATTTTGTAATTAATTTATCTGATCAAGATTGCTGAGAGTGAGAAGTGACTAATTACCAACCATGTCTGCATGCAAATAGAACTTGCGTTTTCACGTGTTTTGGTTAGTGCATGCGGCTTTTAATTCAATTATAATTTAATTATTAAACATAAAAAAATAATTGTATGTAACAAAATTAAAAGAAGAAATAAATATTAGATAAAACAATGTGGGACAATGGTTGTTGATAAGGGTATTATTATAATACTAATCTAAAAAGTATAGGGGTATTACAATACTTAATCTAAAAAGTATAGGGTAAAAGTAACAATTATCAATCGTCGTGATTAACGACTTCTTCTAATTGAGCGTATGTAATCACTTTTTATTATTACAAGTGATTACTTTTAGGTAGTTGAAAATAGGGAATTTGATTTTGATATTTATATTCAAGAATTTTAAATAACACCTAAATATTTGAAATTTGTAAATTTTGATGCTTGACCAAATTTTGCATAATTATTGAAAGTCTATGGAATTGAGCCAATTCCAAATTTCAAATTCAAGATTTGCCAAACATAGTATTTGACCCATTTCAACATTTGGAAATTAATTCCAAGTTGTCAAACATACCATTAAAGTATATATGATCATTTTAAGGCATATGTGATTACTTTTAAGACCCATGTGATCTGTTTTAAGATCTACGTGATCATTTTAATTTATTGTGTGATAGAATTAAAAATAATATACATGTCTCAACTTCGTAATTATTATATCACCTCGGTCTTAAAAGCATTAAATATTAATATTGTAAAATCTATGTCGTTTTTTATTTGCATTTTATTTGTTTATATTTACAATTATGCTTAACAAAAAATTTAAAAAAATTCATAGCTATTTGAAATGCCAAAACTAACTTAAAAAGTGATCTAAAAATCATTTATTAAACACATTTCAGATTTTTAGGTCGTCATTCATCAAACAACTACCGAGTTCCACCATTCAACGAGCTAGTAGAGTTTCAAACAAGGAGCATCGTCACCATGTCAATGACATTAATCCTTCACTCTAATTTTTTTGGTCATGTATATGGTTATGATTATGGTCATTATAAGTTTTTAGATTTTACTTCGTTACTTAACTTAATAATATTCAATTCATAAAGTTATTTATTAAGAGTATTATTTTTATTTATATATAAATTGTTCAATGATGAATGCTAATAATAAGAGGAAACAATAATAAATCACGACAATATATTTGTTTGATTAGTACACATATCCTTGCAATAATAATATTCTATGTAAAATGATCAATGATGAATATCAATAACTAGAGGAGTCACAATAATTAATAATTGTTTGATTAGTGGAGTATACACATCTGACAATTAATAGTAGTTGCACATTGTTTTATCATTCTTTCTTATCTCTTAAAAATAAATTACTATATCGTACAAATCGAAATAATTTTATTATAAATTTAATTGTATTCTTAGTTAATTGATAGCGGCATATCCTTGCAAAATCATGTGAAACAAATAGAGTAATTCATTTGCATGAATGGTTGTTACTTTTCGCTTTTCACAATCTTGTCCGGTTGTCACTTTTATATATATATATATATATATATATATATATATATATATATATATATATATATATATATATATATATATTAGAAAATGATCGACAAGCAAACAGAGGAGAGAAGAAATAGTCCACTCATAAACCTAAAGAAGGTTCACTACTAAAACCAATTGGTAATAGTAGGAGTTATTCCTTGAGTATATAAAGTGATGCATACTCTTCTCTTTCTCCGATGTGGGACAACTCACATGTGGGTAACACATGGGCACTTCAACACTCCCCCTCACATGTGAGTGTCCTTAGAATTTTAGCCCACCAGAAGTGTTACAAACCTATTGGGAATGAACATCCAATTAAAGACCCCTTAACCAGTGGTAAGATTAAATGCCCAGTATAAAGGCCCAACAACAAACCGGGCTCTGATACCATGATAGAATTTAGAAAATGGGCCTATATTATGTATATCAATTTTAAAGTTTATGTGATCACTTTTATTGTAAGGCTTATGTAATCACTATTAAGGCCTATATGATCATTTTGAATGACCTATGTGTTCATTTTTATTTTACTATGTACGTAATCACTTTTATAGCTTATGTGATCACTTTTAAAACTTATGAAGATTGTATTTGGTGATGGCGGCAAAGGTAGTGGACTTGAAATTAAAAATGATCCCGCAGACGCCTTAAAAGTAATCGCATAGGTCTTAAAAGTAATTACATAAGCTTTAAAAGTAATCACTTAGAAAAGTCAAAATGATCACACATGTTTTAAAAGTGATCATATAAGCCTTAAAAGTGATCGCATACATATGCTTTAAAGTAATCACATAAACTTTAACGCATATAAGAATTACGATTTTGATATCAAAACTATTTGGCTTATTATGATAAATGTTATTTTAGCATATTAGAAATAAACACTAGCAATCAAATAATTTAATATCAATATAAATTAAAACAAATTATAAAATTTAGATTAATATCTTACACTATAAAGTTTATAATTATGATTGGGATATATAAAACTAACATGTCGATTAATTTTTTTTAGAATGATTTTATATTTAGATTGATGCGTAGTATATTGGTATTTTTATATTTTGTTTTTGATTAAGAAAGATAAAATTAAACCAACAATTGATGCACAGTATAATAAAAAAAGGCTTCAGTATTAACACAATACACCAAATTTTATATATAATTTAATTTAAAAATGAGATGAATATTTTGAGGCCAAGTATATATTATGTACGCTATTATCTCAATACAAATACTAATTTGGATTTTTATTTGATAAATTTAAGGTAAAAGGAAACATTATCGTATTAATAATATCAATTAAAAAAACTCTTACACATACTATTTTGGAACCTAATCAGGAAACTACAAAATAACTTATTTTGAAACATGTTTTTCATATAAATCAATATTAAATTGATAAAAAGTTTATAATACAAGCCTTTAAAAATTAAAGAAAGAATTTAGACATTACTATATTGCTTAAATACGTTGGTTTCATAATATTACCTGTTTGCAAATGACTGTACAATAATTTATATTTTTTACTTCATATACGATGTGATTATACGTTCAAGATTAGTACAATATAATTTTCAATTTTTCAATTGAATTTAAATAAATTAAAAGATCGATATATATCTATATTACACGTGCACATATACTAGTATTCTTAATTTTTAGGGCATTATTATACTTCGCCACCTTTTTCGTTTTATCGTCACCCCTTATATATTGAATTTCCATAATTTCCCCTATAAAATTTTTCAACTCAGAAACTCTAACATCTCTCTAAAAATCTCTAAAAAAAAACTCTCTGAACTAAAATAAGCTAAAAGTATTAATCGAATAACAATGGCGAACCAAAACAAACATGAATACGATTCGGTAACTTAAATTAAACGACTCAAAATTTTTTAAAAAAAAATAAAAAAATAATTAAAGAACAGATTCAAATTGCACGAAATGTGTGATTCAACCATGGTGAAATAGCACAAAATGTGCGATTGAAACATGGTACAATCGCACGTTTTGTGCGATTCCACCATGGTACAATAGCACAATTTGTGCGATTGCACACTTTATCATTTGATAATAAATTTTATGGAGGAAAAGTGGGGACTATTATAAATATTAAAAAAATATTAAAAGAAAGTTAGTGGAAAAAATTATAAGGACCACAACTAATAAAAAATTATTTTTATAAATTTAGTGGGAAACATATGGGGACCATAAGAAGTATAAATTTTAATTAAAGTTAGTGGAAGATATGTGATTACTATAAGCATTATTAAAATATTAAAATGAAGATAAATAAAGTTATTTTTTTCCAAAATTTGTAATATAAATAGAAATTTTTTTTATGAAAACAACAAATAGATAACCTTAAAATAACAACGAAAACTTCATTAAAAAATAAAGGGAATATAAACTTATTTTAAGTCACATGCAATCAAATATAGATATCAATTTGTCTGCCTAATTAATTTCTACATGCAATAGGTAAAAAAAGACCAACATATTATTTCAAATTTATTAAAGAACGACGTAGTACATGGTTTATTATTATTACATAAAAGTACCTAATTCACACATACAATAACAATAATGTCAGAGCTTTAATCTCAAATTTAAAAACGAGTACGTAGTACATGGTTTATTATATACAATTGTGTTCCATTTATATTTATGGACTGTAATTGATTTTGATTGTTGCTTGAAACACTGGAGAAGATCCTGAAGCAGTAGAAGCTTCTATGACGATCCCATCTTTATTAGTCTTCTGGGTATACCCGCTATTCTCCAAAGATTTTTTTACACTACTCCAATTACTATTGAAATATCCAACATTGCCTACATCACTATAAGCCTGCATATATATACGTTCAAAATAGTGCTATACAAATTAATTAAATTTTTTTAATAAATTTCAAAGTGATTTCTTAAATTTGAGTAAAAGACTATGAAAAAGAATAGTTTAAATTATGATTTTTAATTTAATATGTAAAAAGACTTGCAAAAGCAAACTCACAATAAAGATAAAAAGTTAGGACTATATCATACATCTCCGACGTTATTTCATAGACTCTAGTCAAAATGAAATAAATAAGTCTTTTCTATAGAGGGTTGATTCTGATTTTTGGTGGGCCGATTTTTAATTTAGCATGTGCAGAGAATAATTGCATTATCATTATAAATGTAGATGTGTCGTATATTTCTTAATTGATTTAATAACTAATTTTAACAAAAAAAGGCATGGTAAAGTTAAGTTACAATAGTTTACGAACAATGTTCTATATCCGGATTTAATTATAACAATGTTCTATGTGATGACATTGCTGAGTTGAGGTATTGACCCTTTACTTGTTTTGGACCCTAGGTAAATATCTACCTTGACTAGAGTTAGGAGCGACTTTGAGTTGAAGGGTGATCGTGGAAGATCTTAGATGATCAGATGAAGGGCAAAAGTGAATAAAGATCTTAAATTATAGAAAACCAAAATCTTAAGTGTTTTAAAGAAGAAAAAAGGGATTAATATACGTACCTTGTTTTTGGATAAAGCGGACCAAGGGGTATCCCAAGCAAGGAGAAAGTCACGGGGAGAGCCATTTTGATTCTTACCGGAGAACACGACAGCGGCTTCAGAGCCGGAGGCAGCACCGGTGGTATGGACATGAAGGAAAGAAGCATATTGGCCGTTTCCGATCTCGAAAGGGTACGGAGTACGGCCAATGAAGCCATACCAATCATGACTAGTGGAGTAATAGAGTGTTTCACCGGTAGCATTGTAAATTATGCACAATGTGGTGACTCCATTACCATAATCTGCTTTAAGACCTTCTACATATTTTCTAGCTAATTGGTTTTTGTCATTTTCATTTCTAAGATTAAAGGCCTCTCTTGCTCTATCTTCTTGTGTTTTGGGCTCACCTACGTACCTAGGCATCTCATCTAACTTATCATCATCCACTACTTGACCAAAGGGATTTGCCATTTTTGTATTCTACTTTTACTTCTTTTTAGCTTTCCTTATTTCTTTGCCTCTTGGTGTACTTTTGGCTATCCACCTAATTGAATTTATAGAGCTCACACTCTCCTTCAAGGCTTCAACCCTCATTCTTTATTGAGACCGTCTCATCGTGAAGGACTTTAATTATGTCAGCTCAAACTATTTTTAAAAAAACTGTCCGTTTCAGTTTTCATTTTTTTTGTGTTTTTTTACTAATAGACTACTTGTATGGGTTAGTTTCATGGTGAGATGGTGTCATACAAAGACTTAGCTTGCTGCTCCTTTAAAAGTTCTAATAATGGACACCGACCTAACCCAGACCGTGTTTAGTAAATGATTTGATTTTTTAGCCAGCTGAAAAGTTGATTTTTAAGTTGAAATAAAAAAAGTTACTAGGTTTGTTAGACAAATTGCTATAGACTGATCTGATCGAAATAAGTATTGACTGATTTGACAGCTACTAAGATAATTATTTATTAAGATAGTTGTGACGAAGATATTTGGTTAAATTAATGGTTAGGTGTTGATTGTTTATGACAAAAACCAATGAATGACCTTTCATCTGAATTTAAAGTTATTTACCAAATACTTACTACTAAAAACCAAAAGACAGAAGTCAAAAAAAAAGCAACAAATAGTCATTTAATTACTAAACATTACACCACCCACTTTATTATGTATAAATATATAGCTTTTCATTGACTTTTGACTTTTTAATCACTTAGACGCTCAATAAATAACAAAAAAAACTGATAAATTCTAGATCTTGACAATTGCCTATATAAGAAGCATCATCTATCCTCCCAACACACAAACCATAGAATACAACATCAAAAAATAATAATAATAAAGAGAGTTAAAGATAAAAAGAAAAAAAAGGAAAATGAATCCTTTTGGTGTTCCAATCACAGATAGAACATTAAGGCAAATGAATAGATACAGAGGAAAAGAAGAAATAACACAAGAAGATAGAGCAAGAGAGGCCATGAGATTAATCCATGCAGAAGACAAGAATATAAGCGCACTACAACATGTGCTTAATCTCAAGGCAAATTATGGTAATGGTGTATCAACTTTATGTCTTGTTTATAATGCAACTGGTGATACATTACAATTTGCCTATAATAAGGAGTGGTATGGTTATGTTTATAAGGAACAACCACCCACTACCTTTGAAAATGGGCAGTGGATTGCGTTTCTTCACGCACATCCTACTGCCCAGTCTGTTGGATCTGAGGCTGCTTGGGTCTATCGTGGCGAAAATATCAAAGGAGAGGTCCGTGATTATATGATTGCTTGGAATACTCCTTGGTCTACAACTCAAAATTCGGTATGTATGATTTGAATTTTTCACCACCATGCTAATTATTTAGACGTGTTTGGAAAGTGATTGATATTTGATTATAATGGTGTGTCTAATAAATGGCTGGTAGCTGATAGCTGATAACTGATTATATTGGTTGATTTGACCAGTTGATTTCATTTATTGGTTTAACCAATTGATTTTAAACAAGTTGCTCATGAACCCACAACTATGAGCTAGCAGCTTGTTCAAAAAAAGCATTGATTTTTTAACAATAAGTTGTCTCAACTAGCTAGTTTACCAAACATTAGCATTAAAAGCTATCTGTATCAAAATAAACTAAAATTGTCTAACAAACTATTTTGCCAAGCACCTCCATGACTAATTTATAATCAACTGATTTTGAATACTATCCAAAAATACTAAAAATGGCTAAAAGCCGACTCAACCTTAATCAAACTGTTGTTTTGAGCCGTTTTCATATTTTTGTTGACCCTTTTAATCTTAAGTCCTCATTTTTAGTCATAATTTACGATTATTAGAGTATATTTAAACTTTTGAGTGAGTTGGTTAAGCCAGCGCGACAAGATGTCACATGCTTGTTGTGTTCTTAACATCAATAAATTCATCATTAGTGTATTAAAGCCACAAAATATGTTATATAGTAAAAAAAAATCATTTTGAGCTCAATATACTCCTATTAGCTCAAAAATCATTCTCATTGCCACTATTTAATGTTAAATTAGGTTGGGCTTATTGTGAATGCCAGCATATTAACGGGGAGACACGAGGTGTACACGCTTCATAAGTAATAGAGATATATACTATCCCAAAACCATATGGTCATGAGAAGAAAGTCTCCAACACCTTATAAAGTGTGCACGTACACCAACTTTAAATTGTCGATGTGGGATAAATCATCCCTACATTTAATACCACTAACTACACAGAGTCACGGATCGTTAAAGAAAACGCTATATTAGTCATTAATTTAAATTTTTGAATAAATAAAATAAAATGCAGGCCTATACAGAGGTACGTGGAAAAGATCACTTTAAGCAATATTGGAGTTATATACAAGGATCTTTATTAGAAAAAGCAGAAAAGATAACTGTGGACGACAGTGACAAACTATGTACATCATATGCGAGTATTGGTGGCCTCACTTCACCGGAATTCATTGCTATACTCAAGCATAACTTCACTCCTGAACCTATTATACCATGATTATTCATCATATCCATTATCGGCCTAAATTATCTTATTTTTCGTCAACTATTATATAAAAAATAAATTTGGCCCCAGCCGAGAGGGTTAAGTAAGAATCAAATTTAAAATCTTTTCTAAAATGTAATGCTTGGTTTTCAATTGAAAAAACTAAATTCTCAAAAATATACACGTTTATGTTATGTTTCTATGTATCTATTATTGTAATCTTGTTAGTTTGTGTAGTTCCTTGTCTTATTATAAATAAATATGTTATGAGATGTACTGTCTTGATAAACTGAGTTTTTAAGTAAGTTGAAATGCTTATATGAGATTGTCTATCAGTCAAACAATTTTAAATAAAAAGTTTATATAATCTATATATGGAGTGCGGTGTATCTTACGATGAGACGATTTCATATAAAAATTTATAACGTTAATATGTTTTCATCTTATATTTAATATTTGTTGAGTGCGGAATTTGTTGAGTTTTGACCTATTAAAATGAGATTAAACCTCGTTAAGCTACAGTTTAAAGACGTAAAAGGAAACTTTATAAAACAATTTGTGAAGTTAATTGGATTTGATTTTATCACGATCTGTCGGTTCATGATTCAGTCATCACTTCTTGTATAATATACTTTTCAAATTTCAATGTATGCGACTGTTATACTATGTGATGAGTCCATAAAATAAGCTTATTTTTTTAAATGATTACTTTAAAATTGTACGTTATCACTTTAAAGTGATAAATGATCACTTTAAAATTATAATTCACTTGAAAAAAAAAGTCACATTAAACTATCCAGATAGAAAAATCTGAATAATTGAAATGAATAAGCAAAAAAATAAAAACATTTTAAAATTTTTTCCCAAGATAAGTAGTTTTGCTCTTGAGCTGAGGTTTGGTACCTGTTCGTTGTTAATAATAGCGAACAAAGGCAAATGGTTGAAAAAAGACAAAGAGAGTGTTCGTTGATACTAACAACGAACAACCACTTGAGTCAAAAAATAGTGTTGATATTTGTTCGCTATTAATAACAACTAACTGACTTTTTGACTATTTTGACTTTAAGGCCCTGTTCGCTGTTAGTAACAACGAACATATCCAAACCTAAGGTCAGAAGCAAAACCGCTTATTTTGAGAAAAAATTTCAAAATATTTATATTTTTAAATTTTTTTTTTATTTTTTTACTTATTCATTTCAATTTTTCGAAATATCTCACCGTATAATTGTGTTATTTGAGAATTTGTGTGTTTTTATATAAAACCTGAGGGTTGGCTTACTTTGGCCCACCAATAGCTCCACTTGCAATCCATTATTCTAATTTGAGTCGTTCAATTAAAGATTTTGAAAACCAGTAAGGGTGGGGCGAGCTAAATAGGCCCAACCCATTTGAGCCCTATTTTTAAAGGCCCGATACACTATTTTATTTAATCAGGGTGCTTGGCATGTGAGGCTTTTAAAATAGTAATTGGGAATCAAACATTTAATGTGGAATATTTCGCATCAGGCTTGAAGAGAGAGTTAGTATAGCATTCATAATTTTAGTCCAAAGACTTAACCATCATCTTAAACTTTTAATTCAATTAGTCCCTTGAGAAACTATAACCTATATTAGCCACAAAGTCATCAAAAATAAAATATATATAAAAAAAAAAACACATACAATAGAACTGAAAAAGCATGTCCCGGTTGATGTACAAAATATGTAACATGTATTGATTGGTCCATTACAAGGTAATTCATATTATCATTAAGAACCAATAGTTATTTACCATGGTTGACTTAAAAATAAAAAACGAGCAAGATATAGATCAATTGTATGTAATTCATGGATGTTCAATTAAAAGCAATAAATAATCGTCTTTTGATGAGACAACCTGAAAATTTGCTAGGTGTCCATATGCTATTTATTGTATTAGCTGAGCTATATAACCCATATATGTAGAGCGTCTCACAGTTTAACCGTTTCACACAAGAATTTATGTATCATCATCATCATCCATTTCACAATCCATCAACATCCAAGACCCATCATCTTGTTGAACCATACCCTTATACTTAACAACAAACCAACCAATAGGAACAAGATAATCATCCTTAAGATTATCATAAAACTTATTTAAAAGAGCAACTTCACGTTCAACAACCAATTTAAACCCTTCTTCACTCCCTTGAGTTCCCGCAACTCCATGCATATAAACCTCAAGATTATGAGAAACCGAGGGAAGCCCCGGCTTCTTTAAATACGGAGATTGAGTTGTGTCGATGATTAGCTCCTCGCCAACATCGGAATAATCGATTAAAGGGTAGTTTGGGACGACATCTTGGGCGTTTTTGATACGTAAGATTTTTAGGTGTTCGTATTTTGATACTATTTTTTTGAAATTTGTGTCTCCAACTCTAGGGCATGCAAATAATATGGCCGTTACCATGCATGGTTTGGCGTTACTCGAAGAGTTTTTAGGTTGGTTAATTTTATTTGCGACTATGTCGACTGCGTTTAGTGTTGCAAGTGCTGCGCCAAGGCTGTGGCCCGTGATTGTTATGCTTATTTCTTCGTTCTTGTATTGCTCCACTAGCCTTTTGAGCTCTGTTAATACCTATATAGAGTTGAGTTTAGTGTCAAAAAATATTTCAATTAAATAAGAAATCAAGTAAAAAATATGGGGGTGTATGGCAATTGGTTGTTGGCTTTTTTAGTTGACTTATTTGATCAGCTGAAAATGTTGGTTGTTTTGTTGGCTTTTAAGCTAGCTGAAAAGGCCAGCAGGTTGTGAAGATGTTTGTTAAATTTGAGTATCGAATGTTAGCTGTTTATTAGGAAAAAGCCAACAAGCTAAAAGCCAACCGAAAATACTAGCTTGAGCAGCTTTTTTATTTTGGCTTATGAAACAGCTTTTCAGTTGTTTTAGAAGTCATTTACCAAACACTTTTTTAAGCTATATTTAGAGTCCAACACAAATCTATATTTAGAGTTGTAATAATATATATTTAGAATGTGACTGGGCTTTTGAAAGTCGTCTATATTTAGATCAGTTGTAACAATATATATTTAAAATTGGATTGGGATTTTGAGAGCCGTCTTTACAAAAGACCGTCTCAAGTAAGAATTTGTGTAATAAGTATTGATGGTAATTCTACACCATTTGACTTTTGAATTGGTATTGTTTTAAAATAAATTCCAATTAGTATTCCGGAACTTAAAATTCTGTTTAAATTTATTTTTTGAAATAGAAGTCAAACTTACAATTAGGCATTAATTAACATTGTAACTCGCACTTTAGTCTTTCCCACGTTCTCGATTGGACGACTATCATAAATTAGTGTATGACTTCATTGAGTAATTAATAAAAGCTAACTAAGATGTATATCGTGTCCTGCATATTCTTGTTATACAATAATATTTGCGTCATTATGTATTTTTCAAGCGTACTTAATTAATTACTTTTTAAATATCGAAAATAATTAAATTAACCTAATCCGATTTGACCCAATTTTAAAAATGAAATTACTAATATGTAAAAATTAATATGAGCATATAATTCGATTTTTATCCGATTCAAAACATTTGAACAAAAACCGACCTCATGACTCGGATGATCACTTAGCTTATTTGAGCTATAACCGGGAATTTTTTTAAATTTTTTTTCTAAAATATTTGGCTTAATAAATGTCTCTCCAAACTTATTTGAAAAATAAGCTTCTACATGATAACCGCTATTTAGAGTAGCGTTTTTACCTGCCGCTCTATTTTTTTTGTTTTTTCTACAAAACCGCTACAAGGAGTAGTGGTTATATATACCTGTTGCATTTTTTTGTCCAATGGGTAAGTCGCTCTTTCTTAGAAAAACAAAAAAAAATTGGAGCAGGTAAATCCGCTACTCCATGTAGCGGTTAGGTAGAAAAAACAAAAAAAAAATTAGAGCAAGGAAACCGCTACTCCATGTAACGGTTTTGTAGAAAAAACAAAAAAGTAAAATATTAGAGCGGCATGTAAAAACGCTACTACAAATAGCGGTTTTCATGTAGAAGCTTATTTTTCCAATAAGTTTGGGGAGACACTTATTAAACCAAATACTTATAAATAAATAAAATAAAATAAAATAAAATAAAAAAAGCTTTAAAAAAAAACAGTTCCCTATAAGCTATAACCGCGCCTAACCTCGGATCAACAACCAGTCAATGAGCTGTTAATGTAAATTCTATCCCAACCTAATTAACTAGTTTAATTAAAGGTTTGAGTTTGACTAGTTTGTTTGATTACTTGAAATACAACCTTTTTTTACAAGTTTCCGTCTTTGTAATAAAGCTTTAATTTTAGACACAAATTAAAAGCTCCTTAATTCTGTACTTGTCATATAAACACTCATTAATTTTATCATAAAATACCACTACAATTAAATACCTTTTTTAGTACTATATGTGCTAGTATTAGTAATTTACTACGTAGTACGATACTCATCATAACAAGAGTAAAAACGTTCAACTCTTTCGTACCAATTACATCCTTTCTATATTTCTTTTAAGTCTCATATCATAAGTTTGATCTAGTAATATCCGATTCACATTCCCATTAGGCAAAAAAGGTATAAAAGAAATTCATATTTTTCTTTTCAAACTAAAGTACTAAAACATAAAATAGTCGGTTTTTCCTCTTTCTCCATCGAAATATCAATTTCCTTAATATGCTAGTACAAACGTCATTTTCATTTTTGTTATACTTCCTTTGTTCAATTTAATGAAAATTTAATTTTTTAAATTATTAATTAATTTATTCAAATATATATATATATATATATATATATAATGCATATTTAAAGATATTTAATGTCAAATAATACATTAGCTTGCGTGAAAACTAAAATTATTTAATCATAAAAACAACATATGAAGTGTAAGAATAAAATTTATCCTTAAATGACCATTAATGTAAATGACCATTACGTATAGTCAATGAGATATATAGTATGGATTCTTCTCAATCGATCAATAAAAGTTTCATACCCTCAAAATGTGAAATAACATTATTTTTGAATAATTAAAAATCTTTACTATTAAGCAGTGGTGAATTCAAGGTTAGTACGTTAATGATGTCAACTGACGTTATTCAACTATCTATGTGCTGGCTGATTAAGTTAACTTTACTATGTTCGTACATCATTGATTTGGATTCAAATCCCCTGAAAATAAGTGCTACAATATATGCAAATATTGATATATCATCATCAATTTAATATACCATCACTAAACATGGACGAGGTGAGAGATGGTGAGATTGACTATTCTCTTGCACCGGTCTATTCAAAAGGAGACGAAATATACGAATAAAGTATGTAGATAGTATCAGGAACCAACTCAACTAAAAGTTTAAGTTGATGGTTGAGACTCCAGAATATGTTATATATTCTAACACGCCCCCTCACACGAGAGTGTTTGGGCTAGAAATATGGATGCAGCACATGCCCTCCTCATACATGCCGCTAAATATTCCTATTTAAATGAGAAATGATTGTGATTCGAACCTGTGATCTCTTGTCACACTGGGTTCTGATATCATATCCAAGAACCTAAATGTTATATATTCCAAGAGATAAAGACATAGATAAGTAAAAACCAAACGAATTAACGAACCTGTTCTCTTGCGCTAGTCTTTTGAAAAGGAGACGAAAGATTCTCCGTAGTATAAATAGAAAACCAGCCCTGATGCACCTCAGGTTCACCATCCTGACCATGATCATGCCCTAAAATATCAGCAGCCGAGACTTGCAAAAACCTAAAATCATTCAACCACTCTAAAAACTCAACACTTCCCCTCCATGAAACCACAATCTCCCTTCTACCCAAGAACCCCACAGACTCATCATCCGCCACCGCGACATACCCCATAAAATTAGTATCCTTACTCCACGCTTCCATCGACAATGACTTAAAAATAAACGCATCCGGAACTTCTATCCCAGACGTTGCATAAATAAATTTAGTTACTTTATACTTGTAGGGGTGACCTAATTCAAGACCCAGTTTTGAGAAGAATTGTTTCTTGGAATATCGGCTTCTACCCGCGTGTTTGGAGTATTTTTCGCGAATAAAAGTGTCGTAATTTGCTTGTGACATTTCTCCGTAGTGGATGATGGTTTGTCTTAGGTGTTTATCGAGTGGTTGGAGGAGGTTTTCCCAATGGGTTTGACCCATTAAGATTTCCCATTTATCGGCTATGTAACCGTGAGTTGATGAGCTTGTGGTTGAATGGGATGTGTTCTCTGGTCGCCATTTTGGTGGGGTTGGAACTTTCGAGAATTTCTTGGGAAACATACGTTTAAAAAAGGGTATCATTGTTAAGGCTTCTTAATTTGCTAGGCTTTTTCTTGTAGGAGAAAAGCAAAGATGAAAACATTCTTTCTTAATGTATATATATAGATCACTATAATGCATTTTTGGTCCTCACAACAGTTAGAGTATATAAAGGGACCATGTTATATACTCTAACACTCCCCCTCACATGAGAGTCTTTGGGCTAGAAGTGTGGATGCAGCACATGCCCTCCTCATACATGGCGCTAAATTTTCCACTTTAAATGAGGGGTGGTTGAGATTCGAACCTGTGACCTCTTGTCACCCTACCATGTCAAGGAACCAACTCAACCAAAAGTTTAAGTTGATGGTTGAGGCCCCAGGATATATTATATACTCTAACAAGAACCTGGCTATAGTTTTCTATGAGCGAGATACACTGAGTATATTATGATGATGCTCCCTCCAATTCACATCTATTGTCCCATTTAGTTGGGCAGTGGGATGAGATCCACCAAAAAAGTGGTGGTTGGGTTATTTTAATTGATTAAATTAATCGTAGTGATGGTAGTTAGAGTATTGTAAGTAGTAAAAATGAGGTATTTTAGTCATTATATGTGTGAACATAGGGTATTTAGACAAAAATAAATCATGACTAAAGATTAAAATGAGATTACCTAATAAGAAAATGGCACAATAGTTATGAATCAAGGGAGTATAATCTATTCTTGGTATTAGTATTGACATTTGACAACATGTTGACCTGTCAAATAAGTCGATTGGAATGGTTTTATTTGATTTTCAGGTTAATTATATACCAAATAGCTCATAAATTTAATATTGATTTATTCTTATCGTTATAACATAGCTAAAAAGCATTGTGTAGGATTTTAATTTTAATTTTAAAAAAGTTTTTCTTAGTATTTATATTGACATTTGATAAAATGTAGATCGATTGGAATGTTTTTGATTTCAGGTTATTTGTATTTGACCAAATGGATCATAAGTTTATTATTAAATTATTCTTATCGTTATAACATAGCTAAAAAGCATGGTGTAGTATTTTAGATTAAAATTTTTAAAAGAAGTTTTTCTGATTATCCGTTTGGTTATCGATAATAAATAGTGGGAATAGTGATACAAAGTTAATGTAATTATGATAGGAAAATTTTCTTTACAAGTTTTATGGCCGGTCATGATTGCTACATGAATCATTTAATTTTCTTTACAAAATCAATTTCAATGCATTACTATTACAAAGTGATTATTAGATGTTATTGGAAATTTGTGAACAAAAGCTTTTTTTCATGATATATTTATTGAAAATTTACACTATAAATAAGTCATACATACTACCTATATTTATTAATACTAACAATTAAACAGGCCGTACATGTCATAATTGTAAATAGTATGTTGTATATCAAAATTATCAAAGTATAGTCTTTCATGCAGCCTCTTCCTATCTTGCACATGAAGAGGGAGGGTTTCAACCCTTCCTAAAGATGGGTTCTTTCTTCATACTGATGCATCATAAAATTGGTACAGTTGTCGATTTCTCTGTTTTTGGAGGTTGTATTTATTTTGGTTGGATTTATGAAATATTTTCAATTTCCAACAATAAATTATCAAAGTACAACTTAAAAACTCATCAACTTTTTTTAAAAAAGCAACTCATATCACTCGGATCAAATTCAATCTGGTTTTAGGTCGGGTCAAATTTTGTCATTTTAGGTATACGGAATGGCCAGCATTATCAATTCTACAAGCTGTCAAAAATAGCCAGAAAATGTCAATTTATGTGTAGATAGACTAAGTTGAGTTTTTAATTCAAAAGGTCTCTTTCATAATCTGTTTAATGCATATTTGTTTGTCAAAGGAATAAATTCGTAGCAATGAAGTACACTTTTTTATTTTTTTGAATTTGCTAGAATAATATACAAATGGTTTCCAATTTGATTATAATTAATATAACTAGTTCAAAGGAACAAATTAAATGAGTAATTTATTACGAAGTATAATTAATAATCTAGGAGTATAATAAATAATTTTTGTTGAACTCTTCACTTGTTTTGCTTGTAAGACATTGGCAATTTGGAACTAACTTGGTTTGGCTTTTAGAAGTACCTTAAAGTCATGTTGGTGGATTTGCTATATTTTTTATATCAGCTAGTCTCTTGAGAGACGTATCTCAAGCGTAGCCCATTAAACATTAATGTCTACTTATCACATTTTTAATGCCTACTTACATTATCATTAATGTTTATTTATCGTATTCTTAATGCATACTTTCAATATCTTAAATGTCTATTTACAACATTCTTAATGCCTAAAGAAATAGATTAATTACTTTTTGAGTAGCAAATATTTGCGGTATTAGAAGAATATGTGAGTGACTATAGCCCCCTCTTTCAAAGAGTACGGATACGTTTTGTCCATCACCTTTCTCGGAAAAGTTTCGACCTTCAAAATTTGTCAACTTTAGCTTACATTTAATTTATTTCTTTAATCTTTTATCCCTAAAACCTTTTTTTTTTCTCATTTGACGTCACATTTAACTTTTTGCGATATTGAATTTAGTGGCATTAAAAAAATGCCACTAATTTATATTTTTAGAGTAATAATTATTGGTTTTTATTTTAAGTTCCTCTATAAAATGATTTAGTAGCATATGTAATTGTTACAATAGTCTATAATAGCATTTATGAAAAATATCACTTGATCCTATGTCGCAAAACGCTTTAGTGTGATTTTTTATTATGTTATTAAAAAGTCTAACAAATGTCACTAAATCCTCTATATATACTATTAGAAATTTGAAATAGCGACATTTAAATTAAATGCCGCTAAATATATCCCACTAAAAGCAAATTATGTTGTAGTGGTAGCCTAGTAGGCTTGTAACGTGGCATTTTCGTACTATGACCCCGAATGCATTGCATTCTTAACATGCACTTCATTCGGGTCTCAGAGGTGAAAGAAAAAACCCTTACTCATTTGACACCACATTCGAATAGGAGTTGTTTTGATAACACCAAGCTTTAGTCGTCTAAAGATTAGATAGCAAAGTGTGATTGTTATTGTAGTGTCCTAATGTGGCTCCTTTGATAAACTTGGAAGAGTTGTTAAAGCTTAGCTTTTTTCTTTAAAGAGGAAAGCATAGATGAAAATATTTCTCTAATGTCTATATACAAATCACAAATATACTTTTAGTATTGAATTTCCGTTTTGATGTACTTAATGGGCAGCATTATCATATTAGTCCCTTTTTAAACCTACAAGCTAGCAGTATTTAGCATGAAAATGTCAAATTATGTGTTAACATTTTGGACCTAAATAAAACAATAATTGTAAAGGTAGTTGAGGATCAGGTCTTTTTTCAGTTGGAGAGCAAGTATCACTTTTATATATAAGATCTATATTGGGTTTGATTCTCACCTAATCCTTCAGTCCATTTCGGCCCTCAACCTACCTTGTAATTCGAATAAAATCAACTTAATTATTCTTATTATTAATAAAAAAGACAATTATATTATATATTCGTTAAGTTATTATTCTTATCTTGATAATTAAACCTATTTATATCTAAGTAAATATATTCAAATTTTGGAATATAAGAACGGATATACTCCTATATATTACATTTAAAATAAAAAATAAATTCATAATTAATACAACCATTAAACAAATTAAAATATCAAAGTCCATACATGTCATAAAATTAAGTCAAAAATTACAATAAAACTAACAACCTAAAGAGTAGTACATGAAATCATTACATTTTCTTCGAATTAGGTTATAGAATCCCAACGAACAAGAAACATCTGATGCAAATTAATCCTTTATGTAGATGATTATGATTTAAAGAAAAACAAAGCCTTTCAATACGCTAACTCAATCAGATTCTCTTCATTACATTATCAACAGATTTATACCATTTCGAACTTAATTAAATTAATTTGAAGTTTAAAGGTCGAAATCCCCATCATCATCATCAATTTCATAATCCATCAACAACCAAGACCCATCTAATTGTTGAACCATTCCTTTATTCTTCAAAGTCCACCAACCAATAGGTATAAGATACTCATCTTTTAAGTTATCCATAGACTTATTTACAAGTGCAATATCACGATCAACCATCAATTTAAACCCTCCTTTACTCCCTTGTGTCCCCGCAACACCATGCATATAAACTTCCATATTATGCCAATTCGAGAATGTTCCAGAACCCTTTAAGTACGGAGATTTTGTGGTGTCAATCATCAGCTCTTGGCCGACATCTGAATACCCTAAAATGGGATAGTTTGGGACAATGTCTAACGTGTTATGAACCCTTAAAAGTTTAAGATTGTCATATTTTGAAAATATTTTTTTGAAATTTGAGTCTCCTACTCTAGGGCTAGCAAATATAAGGGCAGTAACTAAGCATGATTTTGTAGGGTAATCTTTGGGTTTGTAAATGTTGTTGGCTACAATATCAACTGCATTTAGGGTTGCTAATGCTGCCCCTAAACTGTGGCCTGTTATTGTTATGCTTATTTCTTCATCTTTGTATTGTTCTACTAGATTTTTTATCTCTTCAAGTACCTGATCCAAGCCATAATAGATAAACGAAATTAGTTATAAAAGTCAAAGTCAAAGTCAAAGTAAATTATGAAAGTTTGAAATGAGTGTTTTTGATGTTATTTATGGAGTAGTTTGTAACAATAATTAGGGCTTTACACATTTACCAACTTGCAACTTTAAACATGAATATAAGCTTTACTGAGTAAATAACCGTGATTAATATCAATCGTAAATCACTGGTATGTGGCACTATGCAATAGGTCCATCATTTTTATAGTTTCATTTTTTATTTTGATTATTTTATTAGTTTTATTTTTATCTTTTTATGGTTATTTACAAATAACTGTGATTTACTAAGATTTTTTAATGAATATAATGATTTATTATTAATAAAAATCAGATGATAAAATTTTGAAAATTTTAATGATCGTCTAACTACAATCGATATAATTTCACCATATTTTTGACATAGGAAAGGTAGGGGTTTGATCTTATATCACTTTTCATTTTAAGTGAAATATATTTAGTATTATGTATGAAAAGAACATGTGTTAGATCTATAAAACTAATTAAAATGATTCTCGATCGTGTGACGACTGAAAAGGCGTGCATAATAGAATATAATGTATAACATGTTTTAAGGTCTCAACCATCAATTTAATCTTTTGATTTTTTAACAGTAACAAAGATATTAAATACGGTAATATAGAAAAACACATCCAATAGAATATATAAAATGAAATGGGTTATTTGTAGTTGAAGCAATGGCTGCGTAATGGGTTGCTGTGTTGCTGATGGTAAATCGGCATGGGTATGTATGAATTTGTGCATGGGAAAAATTTGTGGAAAAGATGGTGGAAAATAAAATAATCAAAAAGATGGTGGAAAATCATCACACATAACAAATAATTTATGTACATTTCTTTGAAGTAAAACTAATTACTCGAAAATCATCAAGTAATTGTGTAAGCACTAAGCTGGCTACTATGTTTGAAAGTACTAATTAACACTACAATATAATATATTTCACAAATTCTTACTTGAGACTCTCTTTATAAGAGACGCGTCTTAAATGGGTCGGCTCGTTATTATTAAAAAAACTTAAAAAAATGTGCGTTGTGTAATTCTATTTGGAGTTGATGTTATAACCTATTGAAGTTGGTATTATAACCCGTAAGACTTGGTAGTATAACCTATAAAAGTTGGTATCTCCAAAAAGGTATAATACCAACTTTAATTAGTTATAACACCAACTCCAAATACCAATTTTAATAGGTTATAATAACAACTTTAACAGGTTATAATACCGACTTTAATAAGTTATAACACCAACTCGAAATAGGCTAAACCGTGCGAATCAATTTTTAAATTTTTCTAGATTATTGAAAATGTGGGTTGGGCTCTTTTGAGAGGCGTCTATTCTATACTATAGACGGTCTTTCAAGAGAGGGCTTGAATATATTTTTAGTGGGATATCTTTAGTGATATATTTAATTTAAATTTCACTATTCAAATTTTTAATAGTGAATATAGTAGATTTAATGATTTTATTAGACTCTATAATAACATAATAAAATATCATTTAAAATCTTTTCTTGACAATAAATCTAGTGACATTATTGCAAAACCATAGCAGGAGCCAGGAAATAATAGGATATATATGATAAAAGGTTTTATAAAATAACATTAGACTTCTAAAAATATTTATAATTTAATACAAATTAATAATTATTATTAGTATTATTATTAATAATTATTATTAGTATTATTATAAAAATATTTATAGAATATCAAAGGAATCAATTCAACCAAAAGCTTAAGCTAATAGTTGAGGGCATGAGCTTGAGGCTCCGAATATGTTATATACTCTGACGAAACATACCTGATTTCTTGCACTAGTCTTATTAAACGGCGACTTAGGATCTTCAGATGTATAAACTGAGTACCATCCTTGATGCACCTTTGGCTCATCACCACCATTTTTACCAATAATACTCGAAGCCGAAACTTGAAGAAATTGCAAATCATTAACCCATTCTAAAGATTGTATTGTCCCTCTCCAAGCAATAACAATGTCTCTTCTCCCTAGCACAGCCAACGACTCGTCCTCTGCGACCGCGACATACCCTATAAAATTAGACTCTTTACTCCATGCCTCTCTCGAAATCGACTTAAATATAAACGCATCAGGTAAATCGATCCCTGAAGTCGCGTACAAAAATTTTGTAACACGATATTTGGAGGGTTTTCCTAGGGAAAGACTAACTTTTGTGAAGAAATCGTTTTTTGAGAAACGACTTCTTCCCGCGTACTTAGAGATTTTGGTGCTATCGAAAGTATCATACGTGGATTGTGCAAGTTCACCGTAACGAATTATGTATCGACGAAGATCTATGTCAAGTGGGTCTAAGAGACCTTCCCAATTGTTTTGGCCACTTAGTATTTTCCATTTTTTGGTAAGGTGAATATGATGATGAGATTGCATTGATGCTTATTAATTAGGTAAATTTTGTTATGTTTGCTTAAAAGGGTTGGTATCAATGTGTGCATTTGGTCTGTTTATATACACAGTGATGGTAATGAAATTGACGTAACTATAGCTTTAAGTTTCACATTTTTTGCTATAAAACACTATATTTGTGGGGTCTATCATGTATGTGGGATTTGGCCAAATAGTGGTTGCCTTGGTTAGTGTGCCACTTTAATCGGTTTGACATCTAAATCAGTTTAAACTAAAAATTACAGTTTAATTTGAAACTTTTAAATTGGACTAAACTGTATATTCAGCTCACATACCAAATCAGACCAAATTATTTTAGCTAGAGTTCAATTTATACTTCAAAAGCAAGTTAAAACATCAGAGTATTATTGAATAAATGGAACTCTAGTAATTTTAAATCTATAAATAATACGTTCAAATTTATTAGGAGTAATTTGTATGAATATTAGGGCATTTAATTTATATAATATTAAGTATTTTCCATAAGAAATTTGATTACATTTAAAATTATAAGTTCAATGATAATAACAAAGACATTTACAACATTAAGTTGAACTTTGTCTAAAATCTATCAGATTTGAACTTTAATTAATTAAAGTACAAACCTGATAAATTTTAGACAAAATTTTCCATCCAACTAGTCCTGACATTATTAGGGTTTTTCTTACTTACGTAGTTGCTACATGTGCTGTTAAATGTGTGTTGTTAAGTGTATTGCTACATGTACATCCATATCAAGAAAAAGGGTACTAGGTGTATAACCATGTCAAAAAGGGTGACATGTATTGTAAATCCACGTCAGCAAGTGACCTGATGAAACTGAATTTAAGATTCGTCGAACTGAACAATACTTAAAATTAGACCTAATAAGCCATTTTTAGCCAAAAGTTCAGCTTGTTACATGTAATTTTTCTTTATTTGTAGTTAAATGTTTTTTCATTTCAATATTTACGTTTTGTGTTAAACAACAAAAATCTCAAAAACGCGCTTGATTATTAGAACTCAACTAAAGTAATTAGATTCTCTTATGGAACAAGGTTACTTATAAACTATTATGGTTTAAATGTGGTGTTTTTCGCTAATTTCCTTTATAGGCAAAATTTACTTATAAATTCTCAAAAAATTAGATTTTTAACAATATTGACAATTGATTTGGTTATTGATATTAAATGGTGGTAATGTAAATGATTTGCAGTATTTTTTTTTGTGAATTTTAACTTGTCAATACTCAATCCCATGATATAATGAAAAGTTAATCATAAAAAAAATTGTATTCACAATTTTTCATTACTATTTAATATGCCAACTCTCTAAATAGTGATTAAATTAAACTTGTCAAGAGACTTACCCACAAAAGTTACTCTAAATTTTCATTATTACTACCACTCTTTAATACCGATCATCAAACAAACCGTGTCTGTTAGTTTAATAATAATTAAAGTTCACCATAGCATTAATTAATCTCATTTAACTTTCATGTTGATCGACATAAAATGAAGGTACGTATACATTGCAATTCATTATAATGAAAATAATCTAGAACATGATCGAACAGATAATTGGTTAAGATTCCACTTAATTTGATTTAGATGTTATCATATTAACATGAAAATCGTACACATTACAAATTCTTCTTCCAAATGGACCAATATTGTTGTTTACTTGTACATATAAGAAGGCGTCTAATTAATCTAGCTGGACAATTAGTCAATTACGTTGATGCATAAGTGTTGATAATACTAATTAAAAGGCCTTAGCTTCTTGAACTTGATATTTCATAGTTCGATATTTTCTTCGTGACATTATACTTGCAGGTAACGTGCATAAAAAATATAGTGAACTGAAATCATGTTTAAATTGTTAAATCAGATAATTTTTTTATAAAAATTAATTTTTATGATTTTTAATTCTGTATAATTTAAGATATTGCATTAGAAGTTAAATATAGTAAGTATAATGGAACGCAATGATTAATACCTCCATTCTGAAATACATACTATTTTTTGTATTGTTCGTTATTGAAGCTTATTTTGAGAGTATTTAGTAAACAATTGATAGCTGATACATTAACTGATTTTATTAACTGGTTTGACCAGTTGAATTTGAACTCGCTTTTATGAGCTACTTGTTTAAAAACAGCTTATTGATAACAATAAGTTGTTTCAACCATCTAATTTAACAAACACTAGTATTAAAAGGTTTGACCACTCAATCCTTTATTTATACCAAAATAAGCTAAAATTGTCTTACAAAATATTTTGTCAAACACCCGCTTTATATATTGCGACTAAGGCGTAAAATCACTATAGTCAAGTGGGATCTTATTTGAATTGTTTAATTATGTAGTAAATATAATGAAACGGATGAAACATATGACAAAGAAAGACAAATAATATAAAATGCCACGTGGATCATACTTAGCGATGAGAATGTTTGGAGAAAATTAAAGAAAAAGAAATGTGAAGTTGGTTTAAAGAAATGCTTGTACGCATCACTTATATCACTTGTAGCCACATGATAAGTCGTAATGATGCAACATCCGACCATAATTTGCACCATACCTTTTCGGCTAACTTAAAATCCCCTGTAATACCTTGTCATTACCTAAAATTGCTGAAAGACACCACAAAATATTACTCATCGAACATTGTTATTTTGGGACGGATTCTGATAATTTGTTAAGTGTGGTCAAATTGAACGTGAGATAATAATAAGGTCATTATAAAATAAATTTGTTTTTATTGAGATATATTAATTTAAATGTCGTTATTTTAAATTTTTAATAGTATATGTAGAGGATTTAGTGACATTTATTAGACCATTTAACCGCGTTTTTTGCGACATAAGATCTTGTGACATTTCTCATAAATGTCACTATGAGAAATGTCACTATAGACTATATTGACAATGACATATGCCACTAAAGACCAAATAAGGTATCGCTAAATCAATTTATAGTGAAAATAAAATAAAAATCAATAATTATTACACTAAAAATATAAATTAGTGGCATTTTTAATGCCACTAAATCCAATGTCGCAAAAAGTTAAATTTGTTATGGTGACTTCATCTTGCATTATTCATTAGTCAAAATCACAATTTTATTAAATTTAATAGCAAAATTTTCAAATTTAAAAATAAACCCCATTATAAACTACTGCTATTATAATAACGTATCTTTTGACTCTAATCATTAGTTTAAATTTTTTGAAGAAGTTGGTTCTTTTAAATGGTATTAGAAGTTAATGTTACAAGAGGCTATAAGTTCGAATCTCAATCATCCCTCATGCTGATGCAAATTGGGAGTTATGAGTTCTTTTTTATTTTCATACTTTTGTATGTGTTTGTTTTGAATTAATGAAACAAATTTCATTTTCCAAAAAAAAAAATCATATATTGTAATTATAATCCGTCATTTTTTTAGTTTGAATCGGAAATATTTGAGTTTGGTTTAGTTAAGTCATATCTGCCCATATTTCTACTAACCAGTTATCCACTATCAAAATTTCGTGGATTTTATTGATATCTAAACAAAACAATTTTTAATTAAACAATTTATTTAAAGTAAATATTTTATATATGCGTAAGTGAATGTTTTAGTTGATTAATAAAAAATAACATCCATTTTAATAATTTAATATTTAACACATATTTTTTATATGTTAAGTTTGACGCTTTAGATATTTAAATACTCACTCTAATCATTTAGATTTATTAATTAATCCTCACCAATCCTCCTGAGAGACCGTTTCTTTGAAAGACACCTCTCAGGCCCAGCCCATTATAGCTTAATTCCTACTCTTACCTTATATTTTAATTTATAGGTCAATCTTATTAAAAATGGTCTCTCAAATAGACCGTCTCTCACAAGAATTTGTGTTTTGTTTGGGATTGTCTCTGATTTGAAAATGTGTTTGGGATTTATTGTTTATCATCACCTATTTTGTTAGGGGCCCAGTCTACCCATATGGCCCGGTTCGTGTACAAGGTCCATTTCATCATTCATATGTAGCCCAGTTTGCTAAGTGCTTGTCATCTAAACCCAAGTGAACAAAATTTATGCAGATTTACTTGGACATCCTAAAGTAAGACCGTCCGAATACCAAAATAAAAGAAAGGATTAATCTTACACTAATTCTTTATTGATACCGTTTTCACCGTGAGATGACTTTAATTGAATCAACCCAAGCTATTTAAAAAAAAAGTTATTTATTGTACAATTGTGAATTCAGATTTTATTATTTTATTATGTTTTTACTAATGGACTACTTGTATGGGTCCGTCTCACGGTAAGACGATCTCATACAAGACTTGCTGATATTACAAATTAAATTTAAATCAAAATCTATCATTTTTTTCTACAAAGTTATAGAAGTCTAGTATTCACTTATATCTCTATTAGAGTATATATCACTGTTCTCAGATAAAGTCATGGATTTGATCTAACCTTTATATAACTCTTATTTTTTCTTAGCCTACCTAGTACTAAAAAAGTTTTATGAAATATAACGGATAAGGAATTGTTCTTATATTTGTAAAGGTATGGTATGCTATGTACAACATATCTAGCTACTATTTTTAATATAAACAAAATGATTCGATAATGAGATAGATTTGTAAAGTTAAACAAAATGAGACTATGGAGTGGTCATGTTGGTTTGTGGGGTTAGTCTTCAGCCCCATAATTATTATCAGCGACTCGAATGAAGTTATAGTGTTAAATCTATAAATAAAATAAATAAATAAATAAATAAATAAACTCAAAATTAGTTATGATAAGCTCTTGAAACTTTCAATCACAAAACTTTGGCACTTAATTCCAATTTCCATCAAACAACTATCTAAAAAATGACCACTTTTGTAGACAAAAGCATCCAATTGAAGCTCACAAGTTAAAGTAATCACAAACATGATCTATCAATTGTTTTGGTAAGTAGCAACTATCAAATTTGTTTGGGTATATGTAGTACCTATCAATTTAAGATACAAATCACCTTTGTTTGATCAATGAGTAATTACTATTGAGTGTGAAGTCCAACACTTTTTTCGATACGTCCAAAAAACTATTAACAATGCAAAGATAAAAGTAGTGCATGTGCAATTTGCAAAGCATCCATTCAATCCATGCAAAATTATCACGTCAACCTCACAACTAAAATAGGCTTGTCAAACAGATCAGCTTGGGCCGGGTTTGGATTTGAATCATATATAAATAGGTCAGAAAACTCTTGACCCAAACCCAACCCATTTAGTTAATTGGGTCAAAAATTACAACCTTGACCCGACTTGCAACAGATCAGGTTAACCTGATTTCGACCCACTCAACCCGTTTATAATTTTTTTGTTTTCGTTATAAGATTTTTTAATGTTGATTAAATCTAATTTTTTAGGCTTTAATTTTAACTTTATTTTTTTTGATGTTTATTTTATATCTACTATGAAAAATAAGAAAATATAAAATGAACTAAGTTTAGCTTATACATATTGATTTAATTCTAAATTAATACATTTATTTAAATGGGTAATACAGGTTTTTTTCAGATTTAAAATTTAGACCTGAACCTAACCTATTTAATAAACAGATCAGGTCGGGTCGACCCATTTAATTAATTGGGTCAAAAATCTCAACCCAAACCTACTTATTCTGAGTTTAGTTCAGGTTGAGTTAGCAAGTCGAGTCAACTTTTGCCAGCCCAAAACTAAAACAATTAAACCTCATATTTTTTTCCCTCAAAATTATCCTTTTCTAGAAAACAAAAATAAATCCTTGAATTAATAATTATTAAGTTGTAATCAAGGCCAATGGAGTAGAATTATACTATAAACTTTAAGACTGGTTATTTCGTATTTGATAAAGTATAAATTTTTGTTGAATTGTTTTTTTAATATGGTATCAGAAGCCAACATGACATAATGACGGTAAGTTTGAATATCATCCTACACCCCTCATTTCAAATGGAATATATGGCACTATATGTGAGGAGCGTATATGTTGCATCCACACTTTTAGCCAAAAGGGCTCTCATATGATGGGACATGATAGAGTATATAACATATCACGAAACTTCAATCATCGGCCAAGCTTTTGGTTGAGTTGATTATGATCCTTAACATATACTTCCTCCGTTCTGAAGGGTTTTTGACATTGTTCATTGTTCAAGTTTATTTTATATATTGCGGCTAATGTGTAAGAAAAAATATAGTCAAGTGGAATCTTGTTTGAATCGTCTAATCGCACACTTTCAAAATAATAAGTTTTTATAATTTTTAGATGTATATAGTTCACTGTATAAATAATTAAAATAATATATTTGATTTCATAAAAAATCAAATATAGCAAGTATAGTGAGACAGAGAAAGTATTCTATTAATATTTTACAAAATTATATAAATATTAGAATGTCAAGTCAGTTTTGAACACCTCTAATAATAAAGCCACTAATAATTTTGAAGTGCATCTCTCTTGGAAGACCCTTCTGGAGCCGGGGAATTCTTTAACCACATTTTCTTATATGGGTATGAGTTGTCGTCTATCTTTCCTTCTAAGACCCTGATCTATGAGCGGAATACACCGGATATGATGATGACGATTAATAAATTTGAACTTTTAACTCAAATTAAACAGTCAAGAGGGGGTTTATAAATGTGTCCTTATGGTTGATAAAGACATGCAAAATTGCATATCCATGCAAATGAGTACAAATGCAATTTTTGATATATTTGTCTTTCATTAAAATTATGTAACCCTACAATGAAGCTGCTTATTAATATTAGTAGGCAAATTTGCCACCCAAAATAAGAGGTCCCTTAAAGATAGGGTACATTTACATTAGAAGTAGGAAATTTATTTGCTTGGTTGGCCATGCATGCATGTGCGTTAGAGTCCTCCATAATCTCATTCAGACATCAGTTATTCACTTTAGAGGACCACTCTTCATTTACTACTATACAAACATTTTTTCTTTGTCTTGGTAGGCCGTTAGACACCATTATGTATGTGTACTCACGGCTTGTTTGGTAGATTGTAATAAACAATGATAATGGAAATAAAAAGTTAGTGTAATTTTGGTTGAAAAATACCCTGGCAACCTTGATGGTCATGCATGTTCAACTTCAATCATCTCATTTTCTTCATAAAATTCATTCCAAGATATGAAACTTGTGATTAAAGTTTCATTACCATGAGAATGAATAATGATATAAAACTTTTGATGAAATTTTACATTAAAAATCATTCTCATTACAATTATTTAATACCACTAACCAAACGGGTCATCAGTGGTTATAGACAATCACATTTAGGCCAAAGCTCTCACTATTTAGGATAAAATGGACGATATTTCTCTGATCTTCTTTCTAGAGGGGATATGGGCAGGGGCGAAACTTCATTGGGGGCGGGTAGGGGCTTCGCCCCTCCGAGATTTTCGGTAAATTTTTTTTAATATACAATCGTCATTTTATATTTTTAAAAATTTTAGGCCAACAAATAAAAGCAACACAATTAAATGAAGAGAATGAATAACCGAAATGAAATAAAAAATAAATAAATTTTATAAGTAATAATGGTTTAGAGACAAATGGCAAAGACATATAGTGTTAATGAGATTATAGACAATTTCAAAGTGCTAAAAAAGAGTTGAACTTTACTTTGATTCAAAATTTACGTAATAATTTTTTGTTCATTGATTGGCTATATATATATTAATTGAGTTCAATTTTTTTTATTAACTCCGCCCCCCTAAAACTTTGTTCAAGTTTCGCCACTGGATATGGGTATCGAGGGTATGTATTGTCCGTTACATTTTCTAACGTACTCTGTTTTTAAGTGTGATATTGGGTGGATATGGACATTTATGCCCATGATACCTCTAGACATCCATTGACCATTCACCCTTTTATTCAATTTTGTTTTTGGAATAGATTGCATCAATTTATATATATGAACACTTTTATTGTCCCAACAATTTCAACCTAAAAATGAAGTTTGGGAGTTAGATTTATGCAACATTATATTTATTGAAAAAAAAATAATAATAACACTAATAAAGAGATTATTTTTCGGTGACTTTTTAATAGTAGTAAATATAATATCATATATTCATATCTTGGCAACAAATCTGATCTATTTTCTCGTGTGATCAAACCAAAATATTTCTTTTTATAATATAGTAATATATAGTATTTGTGTGCCTATGAAATTTTACCTATTATTTATAATAATTCTTACCAATGTTAAATCAACTTATTGCACATGATATTTTCATAGTGATTGTTATATGGAATAATTCTTACCAAAGTTAAATCAATTTATTCTTAAATATGAGCAGTATATCCCAATTAAATGTGTTCTTTTAAATTTTCTTAGAATAATATATTTTTAAATTTAAAAACTATTCCCATAAGATTTTCGATTAAAGTTTCTTATAATATATATTTACTTTTTATATTGAAATATTTGCTAATTAATAAAGTTTCTTCATTTAAATTTTAATTTCTAAAATATTTCATCAACTAATAAGAGATAAATGATAATAAAAAATTATTTGAGAATGACAAAGAATCATTATGATAATGTTGTTGAAAGATTACTCAGATTTGTTAAAAAGTAGGATCATTTACCAACAACAGCTTCAAAGTTTACTCAATTTCAAATAAACAGTCTCAAACTTCGTTTTTTACCAACAACAGCCTTCAACTTGGGAAACACGACATCGATACAACTACTTCACCGGATGACCTGCCAATTGACCGTTGACCATGCTTAATGACCTTTGACTTTCACTTAATTTCATTAATTAAACCTAATTACCCAATTATCCTTAATTAAACCCTTCTTCTCCAACCTCTTTCTAATTCACCTTAATCACCTCCATTCTCCCTCTTCATCAACACCACCACCACCACCACGACCACCATTAAAACCCCTTCTTTAATAACAACCCCATTAAAAGCCCCTTCCTTCTTCAATATTTGACTAAACCCTTCTCTTCTTCAACTCACCATTAAAAGGTACTCTTTCTCTCCCAACACCACCACCACCATTAAAACCCCTCCTTTAGTAACACCACAAACAACTTATTACTCACAAACAATTGGTGGGAAAGATTCAAGGGTCTTAAGAACCAAATCCAACTCATTCGGGTCAAGGTATTCGGGTTGTTGAAGGGCTTTCTTTGCTTTCCAACTGTCTAAAGACCATTTTGGATTCGAATTGTGGGTAGTTGTGGATGTTGATGGAGATTTCGAGGCTCTAATTAGGAGAAAACAAAAACTGGGTTGATGAGGTTTCGGCGAATTGAATTCATTAGAGTTATGGAAAATTGATTTTGATGTAAGAGATGAAGTGCTTGTTGTCAAAGCCATATTTTTCTGTGTGTTTTTTGTTGGGTTATTGTTGTTCAAAGGATAGAGATTGTTTGAGAGGAAGAGCTGGCTATGGAATTCATGATTATTGGCCCTCAAGTTTGTGATTGGATTTGAGGGGTTGCAGTTTTTAATGTTGAATTTGGGTGTTTAGAAAATATTGGTTGCAAGAACAATTTGGCTAGAGGTTGATTGGGGAATGGTGGTGGTGGTGGTGGTGGTGTTGGGGTGGGGGAATGCTGTTGATTAGGGAGGGGTATATAGAGATTGGGGAAGAAAGGGTTTAATTGGGGTAATTAGGTAATTAGGTTAGATTAGTAGGTTTAATTGAAAGTCAAAGGTCATTGAGCATGGTCAACGGTTCATTAGCAGGTCATCCGGTGAAGTGGCTGTATCGATGTCATGTTTCCCAAGTTGAAGGCTGTTGTTGGTAAAAAACGAAGTTTGATACTGTTTATTTGAAATTGAGTAAACTTTGAGGCTGTTGTTGGTAAATGATCCTAAAAAGTATGATAAGTGTAATTAATAATAGCAATCAATTTTTTTCATTAAAAGCAAATATATTCTAAAATTTTCTATCTATTTTTATAAGAAATATTATAATTTTATATTGATAACATATAATTACATCTCTATTTAAAATTTATATTTATATATACTATTATACTAACAACTTCGTACATTACTGAAGGATTGATAAGGTTAAGTGAATAAAACCTCTAATTTTATCTAAATAGTGTTGCTTACTCCAATCAAGACAACATTCAATTTTGATCAATTTACCCAGTTTTTTTTAATTTAAAAAGGTAAAAATAAAGGACACTCCCAATATCCCGTACAAGGCAGAGTTCGGCGGGGGGTTTTATTTTTCCTGAAAGATGCGGACAAATCATATTGTTCCCCCAAGAAGAGTGTAAAGAGAGATGCACGCAGTCAAGTAAACCCCAATTGATACCTGCGCCAAGTTAAGGTCAAACCACAAACCTATGCTTCACATGCAAATGCTATATCTAGTAGCCCACAAGTTTTTTTTATTTAAAATGTTAATAAATTGTTACCCCTCCCATAAAAATTCAAACTAGTTCCAAAAAACATGACCGTTTCTTGTTTAATGTTCCCTCTTCTCTTTACTCCCTTCTTTACTCACTTTCACTTTCTCTCACCTCCATAAACCCTTCTTCCAAAACTCCAAACTTTTCCCATCAATTCATCCCTTTTAACGTAAAGTAATGGTAGCAGGTAAAGTAAAGTCAGCTATGGGGTTTCAAAAATCGCCTAAACCCAATAAACCACCACAACAACCGTATAAACCGCCGTGTAAACCACCGTCACCTTCTCAGAACTCTGCCGGAAAATCCTCTTCACAAAAATCCACAGTTTTTAACCGTTCTTTTGGCGTTTACTTCCCTCGTTCTTCTGCCCAAGTTCAACCCAAACCTCCTGACGTATCGGAGCTGTTGAAAATTGTTGAAGAGCTTCGTGATCGTGAATCACGATTAAAAACACAACTTGTTGAGCAGAAACTTCTTCGTGAATCTGTCGCCATTGTTCCTTCTCTTGAGCTTGAGATTGTTTCGAGAAGAAGTGAAGTAGAGAAGCTGGTTTTACGGGTACGAGAGTTGGAGATTGAGAATCAGAAGTTGGTTCGTGAGAGGGAGTTAATGAAGGAAATGTTTGAGAATGAGAGAAGAGAGAAAGATTTGAGGATTACGGAATTGATGTCGGAGATTGAAGATGTTAAGAATTTGTCGGCTTCTCAAAGATTTCAAGGGTTGATTGAAGCTTCTGGGAAGAGTAATTTGATTAAGAATTTGAGTTTTAGGAAAATGGGGAGTGGAACTCCATCCATGGCTGCTAAATTAGCTGAAAATCATAATCATAATCATGGTGTAGAGATGGAACAACAACATCAACAACAATCTAGGGTTTCTCATAGTGGTTCCGTTGATGAAATTGCAGAAACTTCCGATTCTTCGTTTGTTCGGTCTCGTGTTCCTAGGGTTCCTAAACCTCCCCCAAAACGTTCTTATTCTGATTCTAATTCGTTTTCTTCATCGTCTCAATCGTCTGAAGCTCGTAAATCTACGGATAGTATTACAGCACCACCTCCGCCACCGCCACCACCTATGTTGAAATCCGCACCCCCGCCACCACCGCCATTGCCAGCGAAGAAAAATCCTTCTCCGGCGCCGCCTCCGCCTCCGCCAGCTCCGGTTAAGGGGGTGAGATTGGTCACGGCAAAGGTTAAAAGAGTGCCGGAAGTTGTCGAGTTTTATCATTCGTTAATGCGGAGAGATTCACGGCGGGATTCCGGTTCTGGTACGGCGGAGACGACTTCAACGAGTGCAAAAGATCTTGTCGGAGAAATTGAGAATCGGTCGGCGTACTTGCTTGCGGTAAGTTTACTTATCTTCCTTGCTTTCATACATGATGTGGTATTCTAATTATTTAAATCTCTAATTTTATAATTATAAATGAATTATTAAATATATGAATATTTGCAATGATATAAATATTTTTTTATATGAATTAAATAAGATTTGATTACCTATATCTTATTTAATCAAAGACTATATACTTGTGTATAGGCGTATATTAATATATGTATACATTTGAGTATAGGCGTATATATGTATACAAATAGTAATTATGATTATAGGCGTATATATGTATACATTTGAGTATTCGGATAGATTTAAATATATCGGCTCAATTTAAGATTGGTGTAGTAGGGGTGTATCATCGGGTTGGTTAGTCAAGTGGGAACGCATGCTTTCAGGATATAAACTTTTTATAATTTTTAAATGTGTATAATTCGATATATAAATTAACAAAATAGTACATTGGACTGCGTGAAAAAGTTAAATGTAACAAGTATTATGGAACCGAGAAAGTATAATTTTAAAGTTCGGTATTTAATTACAAAGTCGAGTGAATATGATATCGTGGGATTTGTTTTTGGTCCAAGCTAGTATTGTTTTGATGTTAATAACTAATATGTAAGTTAATTACGAGATTGCCACTGAAGAGTCCTTGTTTGTAGGTTTAAATTTGACATTGACATGACTTAAGGGGAAGAAATTGTCTTATATTATGTACTTTTTGGTTTGGGATTTAGTTTATTTTGTTTCAAATCCAGCTACTATTCTGATTCCATTTGATTTTCTGAAAAGAACTTTTATGCTACTTTTTGTTGTTGCTTTAATTTCATTTAACCGATCTTATAATCAAATCGGATTTGACCCGATTTAAAAATTGATTTACCATTAACGTAAAAACTAATGTGGATGCAAGATTCGATTTTAAATCGACCTGAGATTCCTGATCCGAAATAAACCCAATGACCCGAATAAACGCCTCTAAGCGAGTACTTAGTATATTGGATTGTTTGATTGAATCAATAATCAATTGTCTGTTATTTGTCAGCTTTCAGTAGGTCAAACTATGTAGTCATATTCATGTACACTGAAATACAGTTCACTACTTGAGACCTTGAGAGTGTATTTTCAACAACCATGACAACTGATTAAATTGACCTGGATTCTTTTTGTTGTTATCTTACTTTTTGTTGACATTAGAGTTGAATTATTAAGTTGATCAATTGAGTTTTTTCTTTTTGATTGGATCCAATTCAATTAATTAACCAAAGTTGACTAATTGATATGTATATCATTAGAATATTAGATGGATCATTGATTTTTCAAAGTTATGATCATGTGTTCATTGGGGTTTAGTTATTTCTATTTTCTGGTGCCACCAAGCGGCTTCCATTTAGGTGAAATTAGGGATGTCGGATGTACCACTCTTACCCCCTTACAAACATAAATGTTGTTTTCGATTAACCTCTAATAGCAAATGTTATTTGCACCTTTACCTCAAGTATGTTTAGTTTTCGATTAGGATTTGATTAGTCTGTTAATTTATTTGATGGTAAGTTTAGGTACCAGTCTTACCCCCTTACAAACGTAGATGTTGTTTCCGATTAACCTCTAACAGCAAATGTTATCTGCACCTTCACCTCGAGTATTTTTAGTTTTCGATTAGGATTTCATTAGTCTGTACATGTTAGATTATTCGATGGTTAGTTTAGGTACCAATCTTACCCCCTTACAAACGAAGATGTTGTTTTCGATTAACCTCTAACAACAAATGTTATTATGCGCCTTCACCTTGAGTATGTTTAGTTTTCGATTAGGATTAAATTAGTCTGTTAGATTATTCGATGGTTAGTTTAGGTACCATTAATCTCATTTATGCATCTGTATTTGCTTATTACATGCATATTTTGGAGGATGTGAACTTTGATGAGAATTTGGTACTCCCTTTGCCTCATTTGGCCTTTTAATTAAGCATCAGTTACCCCTGTTTATGTGATTATCAATTTTTCGTTGTCGACCAGATTAAAACGGATGTAGAGACACAAGGAGAATTCATCAGGTTTTTAATAAAAGAAGTTGAGACAGCGTCCTTTACAAACATCGAAGATGTGGTTACTTTCGTGAAATGGCTCGATGACGAACTCTCTTACTTGGTATGTCACTCATTTACAAATCTTGGCATACCAATGCCTGTTTGTAGTGCAAGAAATGTATGTTTACTATATGCTTGCAAACTTTGCGTTTAGGTCGATGAAAGAGCGGTTCTCAAACACTTCAATTGGCCGGAGCAGAAGGCTGATGCGTTGAGGGAAGCCGCATTTGAGTATTCTGACTTGAAAAAGCTTGAATCCGAGGCTTCATCTTTCAGGGATGTTGCTCGTCAAGCTTGTTCCGCCACCTTAAAGAAAATGCAAACACTTCTTGAAAAGTACTATTTCACCCCAAAACTTCCTCGTTTATTTGTTACAATCGTGCACATGATTTTAATTTCAACGACCTAAAGCCGATTAATGATAACTGAAACAGATTAGAGCATGGCGTTTATAGTTTGTCCCGCCTAAGAGAATCAGCTTCCAACAGATTCAAGTCCTTTCACATTCCAGTTGATTGGATGCTTGATACCGGATTTGTTAGTCAGGTGAATTATCTTACAATAGCGATCTTTTGTTTTGCCTTTTATTCTTATCTTTGCATTGATAGATACGCTCTAATATCCCAATCTCATCTCCCAACCAAACCCGCAATTGTACCTATAACTTGCCAACTAGATAACTCGAAGCTGATGAAAGCTGAAATTGACGAGATCAAAATAGGTTCGGTTTTGATATAAATACCACTAACATCGAGAATTTCTAACAAAATATTACAATGTCAGTGAAGATCTCAATGTTACCCAACCTGATAGGAAACCGAACTAAATGGCTTGTCGATGAGATAAGACCTAAACTGAATCAATCTCAATGAACCTGATCTAAACAATTTTGTTCGTAATCTGTGAATAAAAAGCCAGGACGAGAAACAAAAGAAGCAAAATCAAAAACATAAACAAAAACAGTATTTGGTGAAACGGTCCATTCTTCATGTGAGGAGGATTCTAGCTCACTACTGTCCGAATATGCGGAATTTGGAACAAATAATTGCCCACTAGATTGAGGATGACTTGATGGATATAACTTTGGATAATTTATAAACATTTTGTTTGTACTCCTACATCATCATACAGTATAAATACTTTTTAAATTTATAATGTTGGTTAAACTTGACTGTTTTGGTTCATGCCAAATAGTATTGTGGGGACATGTCGACTAATTAATACTTTATTAAACAAGTATTTTCCTACTTGGTGTAATAATTCAGCTAAATGACAAGATAAAGATGGAAGATATTGAATTAAATTTGTATAATATGCTTTCAATTAACTATACGCACTATGAATGAGTGAGCACAATGCACATGGGAAATCCCATCTACATTGTAGTAATATGTTTGTCTGGATCCTACTTATACATAATCTTGTAATTAAGTAAAGTGTAGAATTATCGGATTCTTTGATGTAGAACCTTTTATGAATCCCCATACTCCTTAAAAGTCGCACTCAAGAATTATTGGTTTTTTTTTTATTCGGGTTAAGGTTGAGGTAGAGGTACCCTCACATACCAAGGCGAAGGGTAATTAATCTTTTATGTAGGTGGTGAGATCCGAACACCTGTTAATTTAATCGCCAACACCAACTCATGATTTTCTAGGTAGAGTTAAGAAGGAAGAACAAAGAACTATACATTGGCTAGTGGGAAAAATTGCTAATACCAAGCCGAGGTTGTCGGATTTTTAGGTTCTTAAGTTCATTTGTGGATTGCAATTGGCATCGTGTTCAATGTTCATGTGTGAATCTATGTTCGATGGGATCGTTTTTAGTGGATTAGATTATTTTACGAGAGATGTTGCATCCTTATAGTGACCGAGTAAGTATATGTTTTACGATGGGATCGTGTTCAATGTTCAATGTTCATGATTGACTAATGTTCTGGTCTTCCGGGTCATGCAGTTTTGAATTTGGGTAACATGCATTCTGCATCAAAATTCTATTGATTTTCAAAAATTGTCTAATTAAGAATGATTACAACCAAATTAACTCCTCAAAAAATGTAGTACCAGATATAGTCCAACATCCCATTCTGTTAACTTAAAACGATAATGTACAGCGTACTATTAATTATTGTACTATCACATACATTAAAGCTGCCATATAATTATAGTTGTATTCAAATTAAAGCTATTAAATTTTTAACAGATCAAGCTGGCTTCTGTAAAATTGGCAATGAAATACATGAAAAGGGTATCCGCAGAACTTGAAGCCGTTGGTAGTGGTCCTGAGGAAGAAGAGTTAATTGTTCAAGCTGTTCGGTTCGCATTTCGTGTACATCAGGTGAAGTTAAATCATCATTGTTAGAGTATATGACATATCCTGGGACAGTAACCATCAGATTAAACTTTTGGTTGAGTTGGTTCCCACCATCGGCTGTGATGCCATGTTAGGCCAAGACAATTCATCACACAATCATCCCATGGGCCCCACTTGTGTCGATACACTCACAAGCACACGTAGGTTTGGGCCCACAAACCCACGAGTAATGAGCGTTGAGTTGCACACACACTTGATGAGGTTTACTCTCTCCCAAAACCATATGGTATTAGGAAATGCATATATAAGTCACATTGTGGGATCTTCCTCACATGTGAAATATTTCCAACAATCAAAATTTTGCTACACTCATTCATCCTAGTCACATTGCTACATTTTCTCTCCCCTATGAATGTTTTGGTTAATGTTTTGTTTTGGTTTAAATAGTTCGCGGGTGGATTCGATGTGGAAACAATGAGAGCATTCAAAGAGCTGAGAGATAAAGCGAGGTCGTGTCATGTACAATGCCAAACACAGCAGCAGACGCAGCAGCAAAGGCTTATGTGCAGATCTATGCCCTGCTAGATTACTTCTGTAGCAAACTCAGCTTCAGAATATGAGCCTTAAAGATTATTATTCATATCATTCTTTTGTTGTAAACAAATATCATGGTTCAGGTAATGAGGCATCAGAAGTAGCCATATATGTTGCCCAATTACAAACTTTTGTAAAAATGTAATGATTCTTCTGATTAGTCGTCGAAATTGCTTGGATAAATGATGAATTTTATAAAAATCGAGGGTATATTTGTGACAACTAGAGCTCTCAAAAATTGATGTAATTAACCTAAAACAAGTACAACCCGAGTTAAACTTTTGACTTGTCGAAATTGCTTGAATAAATAATGAGTATTATATGAGGGCATATTTGTGACATTACAACTAGAGCTCTCAAAAATTGATGTAATTAACAGAAAATAAGTACAACCTGACTTGATCGGTGAAAGACTTGCATCTAAAAATGAAATTATTTTGTCATGATACTTAGTTAATATCGAAATTAAAATAATCTGCGATATCATATTCGAAGGCTGTTTGAAAACCCGAGTTTATACCTCTAAGAATCTTAATCAAAACAGATATACATATCCTAAAGTACGAGTAAGAAAACATTGAGTAGCACTAAAGAGAGCTTAAAATGATTTTAATTGATAATCAACACATAGAAAATGCCAATTTTTTACGTTTCAGCAAAGCTTTTTTTAGAAAGTAGAGAAATGAAGAGGGACACTTTTGTTAATACAAATAGTGACATTCTCATCAAAAGCAGCAAAGTATAGTAAAGCATTTTATGAATAATTCCATCTTTTTAAATCTTAAATTCAAATAACAAAACGTCAAGTCTAATCGATGTAAAGCCATAGATATTCTTTTGAGTACTTTTATGGTTCGTTTGGTTAGGGTCAGGTTATTAAATGGTGGTAATAGAAATGATTTATAATGTAAAATTTCATCAAAAATTCGAAATTATTCCCATGGTAATGAAACTTTGATCACAAAAAAATTTTTTTGTTTATAAATTTTCATTAACACCTAATACCACCTCTCCCAATGGTAATGCATTGAAATTAATTTTATGAAGAAAATGAGATGATTAAAGTTGGACAAGCATGACCATCTAGGTAGACAAGAGACATTTCAATGAAAATTACACTATTTTTTCATTCTCATTACTACCGTTTATTACAACCTACTAAACGAACCGTTAGTGTCTATGAAAATAAAAAATTGGAAAATGAGGATAAGACAAAAAATGTAAATTAGATAATGTGGATAAGATAAAAAAATAAAACTAAATTTTATATTAATTTTATAAAAAAAATAGAGATAAATTATAAATGAAGTAATTTTCAAGTTTAGGGTCATATATTTTGGGTAGGATGAGGATTTCTTTTAAGATTTGTCACATGCCTAATAACTTACAAAGCCTTTTGCTTCTTTTTTTATTTAAATTTGACTATTTTTTTATTGAGTTTAAATTAGGTGGTGAATTTTAAACAACTAGAAAAAATAACTGCATTATCGAAATGTAAGCGAGCTGACAAATGTCCAAATTAGTGAATAATCAGTATTCCAACTAGATTTCACGGTCTATTTGATTTTCGATACTAAAAATAAATTGTAAAGATAAGCTGTATAATTTTAATTGAAAATTAAAAAAAATTCTAATTCATTATTAAGGTTCACAAATTCTTGTGTGTGACTGTGACATGCTCTCTATACATAGGCTGATGCCTGATCATCACCATGATTACAACATAATCCATTTCACAAAAATATATAATAAATTTTTGTATGAGACAGTCTCATCGTGAGACATGCCTCATAAGTGGGTTAAATATCTCAATAATAGAAACTTTTAGTTTATTGGCTTCTTGTTTTGAGATCGTCTCATCATGAGATGGTCCCATTAAAGACGGACTAAAATATATTACACTATATGTCAAATTAAGGCCGACCCACTAGCAACATAAATTACCCGGTGTGCTTCAATATCTAGCCCAATGAGCTAGCCAACCTATGGCCCACATTTAGATTATGAACAAAGATTCTTCAATGAGCCGGAATAGTGAACACATAAGCAAACCCACATTGCAATTTTGCAATTCTTATGAACATGCCAAAATGGCTATCCCACACATGAAATTAAAAATCGCAAAAGAAAACTAGTAATTAGGGCTTGTTTCATACTCCTTCCGAACCAATTTATAAATTTTTACTTGAGACCGTCTATACAATAGACGTCTCAAGTTTTGGGCTGGCCCAATTGATAAATTAAAAAAAAAAAACTGATTGGTGGTTTTGTAAGTTAAAAGGGAGATATGGGTTGAACTCTTGAAAGACGTTTATAGTATAGACGGTCTCTCAAGAGAGGATCTGGAACCAATTTAGTTGTCCCATTTCCATATTTGGTAAGTTCATATCAATTGTCTCATTTCCTATTTTGTCAATCTTTTTTTTACCTAAATACCTCATGTTCACACAAGTGAAGACCAAAATACCCCCACTTTTACTATTTATAATATTCCAACTACCACCTTTACAATTAATTAATTTAATAAATTAAAATACCCCAACTACCACATTTTTAATGGACCCCACACCACCCGTAATAATCGTGCCCAAGCAAATGGGACAACTAAATTGGTTCGGAGGGAGAATTATTGTAAGATTTTTATTTTTTTTTCAAAGTCATGTTATGTCCTATAATAAATAAAAAATTATTCAAATTAAAAAAATAAAAATTACGTTTTATGAAAAAATTACTGAGAACTGAAAATAAAAAATGATCACGAAGGGGCTCTAAACTAGTACATAAGATACGAGTGTCTAGTCAGATTTTGACTATAATACATCTCTATTGGGTTGGTGTGATATATACATTTATGGATTTAAATTAATCACTTATAATCTTAAAGTGATCACGTACAATCTTTAAGCAATCAATAATAACCTTAAAGTATAGATTGCTTACAATCTGAAAGTGACAAATTATAACCTTATAGCATTGATCATTTACAAATTACAATCTTAGAGACATCACTTATAATCTTAGAAGTAATCTCTTTTGATAATCTCAAAGTAATTATTTATAACCTTAAAGTGATCAGTAACAATTTTAAAGTGATCAATTAGAAAAGGATTGATTTAAATCATTTATAACCAATTTTTGACAAAGATTCAATTTTTAATCTAAAAAAACTCCGGTAAATTAACTTGAATTATAGATGGGTGGGAATCAAAATAGAACATATTCTGTATTGCACCTTTGGAACATACAGGTTACTGGTTACATCACTATGAACAACTATCACTTCTTCAAGAGCAACAAATCCAAAATAAGACCATCAATTTCTTAAAAATTCTATGCACCTATAATGTAACATAAAGAATCTTCCCCTTTTTTTGTTCTTTTCCCAATTCTTTTCTACCAAATTAATGAATTTTAATTATAAACTTGAACTGCAAATAAAAAAAAAAGAACAAAAAGACTTTAATTTGTTGATAGGCCGGGGTGGAAAATTCACATGAATAACGAGGCATAAAAGAGTTGATTCCAAGTATCTGGTAATCCAGGGAGGCACCAGTGACTACAGTCTGTGCCTGAATGATCGCCACTATAAGTCTCGGGATGAGCATCTTTCCTTAGCTGTGATAGTGTCGTTATGTCGAGTAGGTAAACCGGTTTCTTCATATTACCGATTATTTTTCGTACAATGTCAGCCGCAGGCGGAGAGCCTCCCGGATATGTTGAGCCTGACAGTGGTTCTGCTTCCCCTGTGCAGCTCTTTGATGCTCCGTGCCATTCGTTGGGACTGTCATTCACCAAAAAAAATATCAGTTTTGCTACAAGAAAATATATGGCTGTTATTATTTGTTAAATTAGGCTGGACTTATTGTGAATGTCAGTATATTAAAGGGGAAACACGAGGTGCATACACTTCATTAGCCAAGGAGATATACATCATTCCAAAACTATATGGCTGTAGGAGAATTAGCCTATCCAATATATATACAACTCAACAATCCATTATTTTAATGATGTGGATCTGTAGTTTGTATTTGGGACCATAATTCTTTGTTCTATAAACTAAATCGTCCTTGTAGGATAAAGGCGAATCCAAGATACTAGTATAGAGACGGTTAAGAACTCATTTTTAAATGTATAATGAACCAACTCGATTTTATTTATATGTTAAATATTACAAAACTTAATATTATTAGGGTTTTCAATGAAATAACTCGGGTTATAATTTTGGCAGAGTAAAAGCTAGACTCCACCTTGATAGATTTGATATTATGTAGTAAACACATGTTAGTCTTTGTTAGAGTATATAACATATCGTGTGACCTCTACCATCAGCTTAAACTTTTGTTTGAGTTAGTTTTCCGACATTATCAGAAGACGATAGAATATATAACATATCCTGGGCTTTAACCATAAAATTGAGTTTTTGATTGTGTTGATTTCTTAACCGTCTTGCTAATCCTAGAAAAAAGGTTGGAAAGAGAGTGTAGTCTTAATCAAGTAGGGTACAAAGAAAGCTAATCCTAATTGTTTGGATAAGGTGTCCAGCCGCCAGCCGGTCCAGGCATGGGCCCACTGTAGACATAGTTCAGAAGGTTCGACTTCAAGTGTAACCCACCTGGGTCCACATTTGGGATGTGGAAAACATAGTCCATGAACAGAGTGGTTAGAAATAGACATTGAGCAAATGGAGGATTATTAGCTTTAATTAGTGTAGTTACCCGTGCATTTTTTTAACATCGACACATATAAATATATGATATTAAAAAAATCTAGAAATATTATGTCGTAGAAATACTCAATTTTGACAGTTATATGTATGAATTAACTTTGTAATTTTAAAAATTGTCAACAATATATTAAGCAATATATTATATTCTTTAATTAACTCAAATTAACTATAAATAAATGTTAGTCAAAAGATACTTTAGTAGTAGATATATTGTTCAAGATCAATTGCCACATCATTAGTCTTTAGTCAATAAGTGAATTTTGGCAAATTCTCTTAAAAATTGACTCTTGGAATTTTCCAAACTTTTTATTATAATGTATGATATTATTATTCCACTAGGCCTTTATAGGGCCAGCCCTTGATATATTATGACCCTGGGCGAAATAACACATTGAGGCCCTTTTTCTTTGCAATTTATAACATATATGAACCTTTTACAATCATTAATTTTGTATTTTTGAGAAGGAGCCCTGGATGACGGCCCCTCTCGCCCACCCTTAGGGCCGGTCCTGGGCCCTTAAATCACAAGCGACACATATACATACTAACTACTTCATCAGTGCCATTAAAATTAGTGTTTTTTTAGTCTGTTCTGTAGCGTTTATCTCATCTTTATTTCTATATATATGTCATACTTTTTTGAATTTCAATTTACAAATTTAATTTACTTTTTGATCTGATGTATATATTTCTCTCACTTTTCAATCAAGTATATAAGTATATGTTTTTTAATCACTTTTAGGGGTCGCCTGAAATTAACCAACTTATTTCAAGAGTAAATTTTATGCCATAAATAGTACAGGAAACAAAATAAGGGAGATAAAAAATTTTCAGGGTAATAGGATATGTAGTTTGGCATATGAACTAGTTAATTAGTGGGAATATTCACAAAGAATTATTTTCAACTTTATTCTTGAAAAGATGAAGTTTGAACGTCAATTGATATTTATCTCTTCCCTCTCTCTCTCTCCATTAATTTTGAAGGTAATCCTCATGAGCTCTTAAAAATTTAACCTAAAAATCATTAAAAAAAAGATGTTAAAATCAAAAATAACTTTTTTAGATACAAAAATAATTTTTTTTATATATAAATGCTTTATAATGCCCATAAAATATCTCAAATTCAAATATCAAATCCCAGAAAAATTCAATCAAAAAAAATTAGTGAGACTAAAAAAGATGAAATGAAAATGATGATTATTAGCTACAATAAAAAAAAATATATAATCTACAAAATTCTTAAAATTATAATTTTTATATAGATTGAAGAGTAACATGAGTGAGGAGAGAGAAAGAGACAAATTGATAAGAGGAAGAATATTTTGAAATGAAAAGAAAGAAGAAGATGGAGGAAAGCACGTGATGGAGTAGTTTGTTGGAATAATTACTCTGGGGTAGGGCAAGGTAATAAGTACCCCATATTTGGAGTAAAATTTAATGGGCTCAAATACTTCCAATCCAGCCCATTTAAATACCCTTAACTATTTACTGGGCTATTATTTTTCCTATAATACTCCCAATCCAGGCAGGCCCTTAGTGACTTTCATTCCACCCTGATTATACTTGGATTTAATTCTATGAGATAAATGGAGTAGTAGACTATAGGTAGACCAGCCTAAAGCTAGGGGCTAAAGATGGCCCTCCGCCCTCCTTTAACACTATCATTATTGTTTAATCAATGACCAATAGTGGATCCAAGGTAGGCAAATTCGGATGCTAATGCATGATAGAATTTAGACTCAAGACTGTCTAAATTATAACTTAGTCAATTTTGTAAAAAATGGCATTGATGTTGAAATGTTTATAGCACATAACAAGGAAAAATGGTAGATTAGTTGTTTTAGTACGTATACAGATGTAATTGTAAAGTGTTTGTTCACTCTATATAAGTATTCAGGACTTTTCTTTGTATTCACGTATCGGCTTGAGACTAGACGTAACCGTCGATTTACTTGAGTGGTTAAAATCGGCTCAAAGCTTCAAAGTGGCTCTCATTCAGGCAGGGTTAAGGCAGGGTTAATACGCTTAAGAAGCAAACTCAACTTGTATTTGATAGTTGATAAAAGATTATCCAAACAATTGTGGGGAACAAACATAAATGTCAATGAAGATGGTTGGTAAAGAAAGAAAGGAAAATCTTACTTATAATGAGTGGGAGATATGTTTTGGAAGAACACTTTTGTGATGGAAGGATCAACTGTGGCATCAACCCATCCAGCCCATGTTGTCATGCCTTTTGTAAAGGCATCTAAACGATCCATGTCCTTGTATACGTTGGGCCCATCTTGTATATAGTCCCATCTGTATTTCACAATAATCAAGTAATTAATACTTTTATTTTTAAAAAAAATACTTCTAATTCATTTAGCTTGTCTTGTATGAGATTGTTTCATTATGAGACAGACTCATATAATTAATCTATTTTTAATTAATCACTTTAAACTTATTTATAAGTGATCACTTTAAAGTACTAATGACTTGTTTGGTAATTGGTACTAAAAGGTGAGAATGATAATGAAAATTTAGTATATGGTGCAAACTCAAAATAATAGAAATAGTATAAAGTAAGAATGAATAAAAGTGAAGGTATAATACCCTTGAGAATCAGGGCCCTTGTGAAGCCACCAATGCCAAGTATTGAAAATGAGTACATCCATATCTTTCCAGATATTACCTCCTTGAATGGAGTCTAATTTCAGCACCCTTCCAATTGGTTCTTTTACTACGTCTACCAAATAGGTTGAATGGTAAAGTTGGACATTTACCCCATATTCCTGCACAATTCCATCACATCATCATCATCATATTCAGTGTAATTCCGCTCATAGACAAACTACGGTCAGAATCTGGGGAGGAAAGATAGACGACAATTCATACCCATATTGAAGAGCGCAGTCGTCATAGAGTCCCCCGGCTCTAAACGGTAAACACAATACTTGTATAGGATGGAATAAACGGTGAACACTCACCTCTACATATGTACATAATGATCAACTTAGTTATCTTCTTTTTTTTTCCTGTGTTTGTATTACATAATTTAATATTAATAGAGTTTTAAATCCAATGACCTAGATCATGACCTATGCTGATAGAGGTGTTCAAAACAGACCCGATGATCTGAAATTTGCCCGACCTTTTAATCGAACCCGATATGACCTGACTTCAAAAATGATTTATAATTATGTAAAAAAGCAATATGGACGCAAAACCCAATTTCATACCGATCCGAAACACTTAACCCGATTGCCCGAATGAACACCTCTAATGTTTGAATTTAGATTCACATTTATCATAGAGTTAGTCATACTTATTTTGTACAATAGCGTAGAACTAAATTTCTTTGGACCACAAAATATTACTTTCAAATTGGATTTTTTAACCAATCACTTTGAACAAATGGACATTGCATGCACATACTACATTATTATCATTAGTGATAAATTAGTCTACTTCTAGTTAGGAGTTGCTCGAAAACCTTAAAAGAATTTGGGGCCCACTTTAAAACAGTTTTTTAAATATTGTCACTCTTTTTTTACACAAATTCTTGTGAGAGACGGTGTCTTTGAAAGACGGTCTCTAGAGAAAATATAGAGTAAATGTAGGAAATAAGCGTTAATGGATTGAGCCTGAGAGACGTCTCTCAGATAGACGGTCTATCTGGAGACTGACTGCTTTTTTTATGTCATCATCCTTTTTTTAATGATATAACGAAAATACCCTTACCCTTCTCCCTATAAATACCCCCAAGGCCACAACACTTTACAACATCCTACCCTATCCTACCCTATAAAACGCATTATTTACACTCAAACTTTCTTCATTTCAAAGCTTAAGAACAAGGAATTTACCACACAAACGACAAATTAATGTAATTTCTAAACGAATCTTCGGCAATTTTAATTTTTTATAAAAAATACAAATTGAGACAAGTCGTACATTTTATGTGTCTTAGCCTAGGTCAGTAATACAAAAATTAGAATTGTAATAAGTTTAATAGTAGATGTTACTTAAGTTAGAAACAATGGTATTATTAAGTCAATAATTTAACAAATATGTGAACAACTTGAAAAAATTACTTAAATTCAATTAATATTAAATTAAATAACATATAATATGTAAAATTACAAACAAGTTAATTTAGATACATATAAATATAAGTGCCACCTAACACATTGGTGAAAGACAAAAAAAAAGTGAATATGTGTGGTTTCATAATTAAGAGTATGATCTATATAATTATAAATTAAAAATTAGAAGCACAAATCTAAACCAGAACTTTATGTGTACAATTCGTTAGGTAACACTAAAGTAGAGAGTGTACACTAGCTACAATGAATAGTGGACCAACTCAATTTCCAATTTTAGCTGTGCTACATGTGTTTTTTCACTTGTCCATTTGTCGGCACTCCTTACTTTATTATTAACTCATTATTTGCTAATTTCTTACTGTCTGTTTGGTTAGTGGTATAGTAAAAATGATTTATATCGTAAAATTTCGTTAAAAATTTCATATCATTGTCATAGTAATGATCACAAAAAAGTATTTTTATTTACAAATTTGATATTTAGCAATCAATTGAGTATTCCCTATGTCATTTGATTGTACGTCTTTTATTGAAATATAAGTGGGTAAAAAAAATACTTTCTTCGTCCAAATTAGTCGCAACATTAGAACAAAAATAACACTATTCATTCTTCACACTTAATTTGTGATTAGTTGACCGTTAAATATAACGGTTGACTGGTCAAAATTAAATTTTTTTTCCTCACCTTCAATTTCTTTTCTAATTTAACTTCGATTTTGGGGAGGAAGACTAGTGAAAAAATTGAATTAGGAAGAAACTGAAGATGAGGAATAAGAATTTTCGATTTTGACCAGTCAATCGTTATATTTGACGATCTTCTGAAGAAAAACGGTAATTAGTACTCTTTGGAAAAGAAAAAAAATTTATTAGATTTTTTGTGACAAAACTTTTTTATTAGGTACTCTTTAAAAAAAATTATTAATTACCTTTTAACACATTTTCCAAAAACATAAATAGAAAAACTGACCTGAAAATTGACAGAATAGATCACACCATTCCTTCCCATGGAGTATGTAATCTGAGGAGCCGACCCGTGAATCATACATGTTAACGAGTTCCACTGGTTCAGACTCAGTGAGTCACCCACAAACATTATCTTTTTTCCTCTATATCTCCTCAAAAATTCTAATCCATCAAATCTGCCACCAAACAAATTTCATTATTCTCAAAATTTTAAAACATTTATACCCTGATGTTCATTATTTGATAAAGAATAAAATAATGAATAATGTGAGTTCAATCAATATTCATGAGAATGATATTTCATTTAGAAATTTGTAATTAACTCAAATTTATTGTTTGACAAATTAAATTTTTTTTAAATTTTAATTTGTATCAAATTATACCATTATTGGTATAGAAACTCGTGCAATGTACGAATTTATTAGTATAAAATATACTTCCTCCCTTCCATAATACTTGCTACTAAGTGTGACATGTTGTATGGGAAAATGTCACTATGGAACGGAGGAAATATAAAAATATAACCTTAAAGAATAATGCAAGTATATATTATCATGATTAAATTTATCGAATACATTACTCTCGAAAAAACAAAAATTAAATAATGATTTTTTAAAATTATTTATTGAATACATCAGTTTTTCGTTCAATTAAATATATCAAATTTTAGGTAATTTGTATAGATTTTCTATAATAAATTACACTCCATATTATACCAAATTTAGCACTAATTTAAAAATAATCAAATTTCTACATTAGGTAAATATTGTCATATAAACAACTATTATCCACTAAAATAATTAAATTTGTCAAGCCTCCTTAGAGGATGACACTCGAAATTTCATTTTTATAGTATTCTATGATGATTTGTGAAGTAGTTAAAATTGAGAATTTGAGAATGACTATCTTTAACTTATCATTCTCAAATTCTTCATTTATGATTTCATAATTAAAATCCATTATCTGAAATAAAATACTTGTTCCAAATACTATATACATAATGTTATTTACTTTATAAAAAACAATAATAAAAAAGTACCTAAGAAGAGCACAATTATCAGGAAGCCATGAGTATTGAAGATAGAGTAAATCAGGTCGACCATATCTTAAACAATCAAATTCAGGATTAATAAAAGGGCAAGTTGAGTAATTATAAATAGGATAAGCTCCAACATCAAAAACCCATTTCCCTTGGAATAAATTACAACTACCCATTACTTGTTGATGCCTTCCCTTTAAAAGAGTACCATTTCTATTTATAGAATGCCCATGTTTTAGACCAAAACTTGAGTGTAAAACAGAGCAAAACAGAGTAGTATTTAGGATGAAGAATAAATGAAGAATTTTAACATTCTTCATGTTTTTTTTAATGAATTTTTGTTATTCTTGGAAGTTTATTTATTGGGTTATTCGAGGTTTATATAGAGGTTGGGTTTTTTGGATGGATTTCACGAGTTCACATGCTTATGTTTTGTTTGGAGGGAATGATAATGATGAGTTCTTATTGGGTGTGTTTTTGTTTTCTTTTGGCTGCTTTTGGTTTTGGTTTTGCGACCTGTGACTTGTGTGACATGTGAGCAGGAAAGTGTCTATCGTTTTTGCAACAAAACAGTGTTTTTGTGGTACGACTCAGTTAGAGTTGGTCTTTCAAAGTTTAATTCTTAATTTTATTCTATATTTTTATTCATGGGACGACTCAGTTAGAGTTGGTCTTTCAAAAAAACCGTCTCTCACAAGAATTTGTGTTGTTTTTGTGGTACGAGTTTTGCTGATTTTGTTAGTGTTTATTATTTCTCACTTGATTATTCGATGGGCCCATTTGCATGGACATTTCATGGGCTCTAGTTCACTTACTCACGTGTAATGAAGATTTATTTACTTGCAACACTTAATGAGTTTCACTTTTCAGAATTATATATATAATATTAGAAGGAATATCTGTCAAGTATTATATACAAGTCTATAACCCACTTTTAGTGATATGGGATATTCTTTAATGTGAAGTATTATCAAACATCAAATATGGTATCAGAGCAGATGATTTTCGATCAACTAGACACAGAAAATTGATCTTTCATAAAAAAAAATTATGGGTTCGAAAAGAATGTTGTTCCCACCAAATTAAAAAAAAAAGGTTAAAATAATTCACATGTAATCTCATATTGAATAATTGGAGAGAGGTTGACTAACTATATATTTAATGGACTATTCCTCCTGATACTAAATGATTTTAAGATGGAACTTCAACGGATTCATGTGCAATCAACTATTTTCTTATGTGGGTCTTGTTTACAAGCTTAAATTTATCAATTATTACTTATTTTTAGTTTAATTTATTTTATGGATTGACATATAATTTTTCAAATAATGAAATAGACTTATTCTTTATATTTTTATATTATTTATATATTTCGCTTACTTTCAGAAAAGTTAATTTTTATTTTTTTATTTTTTTGGTATTCTCACAAATTGTATTTGTAACAAATATTGTGAGACAGAGCGAGTAATTACGAATGGGGTATATTTACATTATGGAAGATTTGTCAAATGACCTTTTCTTTAATTTACAAGATTTTTCAAGTAAGAAATAGGCGTTTGGACTTAAAGGTGTTTATTGGACTCTTCAAGTCGATTTGAAATTAGGTGTTTAAAGTCAGTTTAAAATCAATTCTTGTGTTCACATTGCTTCTTACATAATTTAAATTCATGTTAAAGTCGAGTCAAATACAAGTTTGATTACGATATCCGGTAAGTATCAGGTTAGGTCTAATCAAACATCTCTATTAGTACAGTAAACAACTAAAAAGATTACTTTTATGTCAAAACAAAAATGTTACTGATTATGAATTGTTTGTCATTAACTTTTGGCTTTTTATTCACTTTTTTCCTTAAAAAAGAGTCAATAACTATTTAATTTTTGCCAAACACCTTCATACCAACCGATTTAAACAACTGGCTTAAACTAGTTTAAATAGCTAACTTATCAGCTAATAGTTTTAGCTCGTTAAATTAGTCAATAACTTTTAATGATAACCATTTAACTTAAATTAAATCAAAATAAATTAAAATTACCCAATAAAATATTTTACCTAACACCACCGTAACAAAATTTACAAATGTAGTTTAGATTTTTGGGAAACTTCTTCAAGTTTTACTTGGGAGAGAAGTAGTAAGTCACGGGATTAAGATTCGTATATTTCTAATCAAATTGGAATATGATGGATTATGTACAATTTAATATTATATTCTCTTCGTTTTATTTTGTTTTTCTCATTTACTTTTTACACAGTTTTTAATGCAAAGTTTAAATCTCAATATTTTTAAATACACATAATAAAAAATGATAAAAAATACATGATAAATACATTAAGACGAATCTAACGAGATCTCACATGAATATATTTTATCTTCTAAATATGTGTCAAAAATATTAATTAAATTTCTCTCTCTTTAAGATGAAATATTCCAAATGAGAAGAACATTAGACAACGGAAGAATTACGCTTTTAGACTTTAGTTAAAAGGTTGGGATTGTAGATGGTCTAGTCAAGATCACCGTTTTGGATAGTCAACTAGTGCATTCGTCTTTGACGTTAATGTATTTTTATGTCATTTTTCTATTTTATTGCATTTTATGCTTAAATTAGAGTTTTTTTTTTGTTTTTTTTTTACCAATTAGTCTTATTTTTTTGCTGGTAAAATAAGTGTAAACTATGAAAAGTACATGTCTATGGAGGCATGAATGCACTAAGTTGGAATTTTGGTCAAGAATAAAAGAAAATGAGATAAAATGGTGTATAACAGTATAAGTGCAAAGCTTTTAAAGCAACCTTTGATGAAGTATATGTTTAGGGGTTGTTCGATATTAAAAATTGGACTCTAAAACCGAATATAATTAAGTCGATCCTTGTTGTTTGGTTTGAGAATTAGTTAACTCTTTCTGTTTGTCTAAGTTAACCATTACCGGTTTACAATTACAATAACAATAGTCATATATCACTACAAACAAATTTAGTGGAAACAAGTTACTATCTATCGCTTGTAACTCAATGGATAGAGCATCTACATATGGAGTAGAAGGTTTGGTGTTGTTCGACCTCTACTAAGCGTAAGTATCAGTTGGGGGTTTTTTGACTGCGCGTATCTCTTTTTACTCCCTTGGAAATTTGTAAACAAAAAAATCTTTTTGTGATAATGAAAGTTTGTAAAACAAAACTTTTTGTGCTCAAAGTTTCATCATCATGGGAATAATATGATATTTTTGATGAAATTTTACACTATAAATCATTTTGATTATCAACATTTAATACCACTAACCAAATATCCGTATTTTGATGATAACTTTTGATACATCAGTCAAAATGATGCAAGTTAGAAAAGTTTTTTTAATACCTAATTTAACCATAATCTTTCAAAAGTTTTATATCTTACGCCACCTATATTGATCTCTTAACTTATACTTCTATCTCACTCAAAACTCTAACAGAAACAATAATTTCAGCGAACACTTCGTACGAAATCGATCATTATTCCACTATAATCCGTTGGATTGAACGATCAACTTGATCAATTTTAATTTATTAGCACCAACTTTGCAAGCAAAAATTAGCTATGCGAGTTGTTTAAAAATAATGCGGAATTAAGCTAGGTTAAGGGTTGAATACTTTGTTTGTATTGAATCAAATGATTGTTACAATGCATATTTGTACAGTGATTAAGCCTCTAATTATGGAAGCAAATAATCCTACAGAATATTACCCTAATCTTCTTAAAGCTAATTAAGGTAAACTAATATTCTAGGTAATAAAATAAAATCAGAATAATTACACAATTTTTCTACAGTCCACACCTGATTTTATATTTAAGAATTAGAAAGAGATTGATTAATATATTATAGCTTGATAGATTACTCTTCCTAATATCAATTGGTTTTAGATGAAATCTCATCGAGTTTGTGTGTAGTCAAATGTCTTCTTATGTCAATCTTACATGTTATGTATAAGCTTAATATCAAACTTATCCCTAGTGGCCTAGTGGGCCATAAACTGAAATAGATTTGCTTCTGAAAAAAGAGTAGAGTAGGGTCGACCAACAAAGAAGCATAAGAAGAAAGAAATGAGTGTAATAGCTAGTATGTATACCTACAATAGCCGGTCAAAATGTGGCAAGGAACACTGTCAGGAAAAAATATACAAATATTAAATTATTTAGAAATAATCAAGAGTAGAATTATTCACAACAAATAAACAATACGTGAGATTATTCTGAATAATTTTTCCAATTAAAAAATCAATTAACTTTAATCGGTATAACCTGCAACATTTTACTAATAAAAGGTTTGTCCACATAATGACAATTATACTTTTATTTCTGCAACATTTTACTAATAAAAGGTTTGTCCACATAATGACAATTATACTTTTATTTCGTGACTTTTCTCAAAAGCAAAGGGGTAATTCTACAGTGGATTAGTGGTTCACAAAATGTAATTTCAACTGTTTATTATTTTAAGATGAAATTTTGAGCTTTTTAATTTTTTTCATTAATGTAAAATATCATTATCATCATACCTAATATTCCGCTCAGGGCAGGGCTTGGGTGAGGTAAGCTGACAAACAATCCATACCTGTATTTCTTTTTTAAAGGAGGACTAAAGGAAAGTGGTTCATTTTTACCCCCACGAGCAGGGGCGGATCTAGAAAAAATTCAAATATTGTCGATAACGATAACGAGATAAGCATTCACATATGCCTTAAACCTCTAGTTGAAGCACAATTTACTTGCCCTGTGACCATAGGCAAAAAACTTGATCCAGAATTCTCTAAAACATAAGATAAATTTAGGCACCCTAGTAGCGTTTACAAATGTAACCTATGTTACTTGGACTTGGGTATTGATGTTGGATATATTTGTCCTAGTGTCGGATACGTCTAAAAATTCAATTTTACACTTGAAATGAAGTGTCTAAGTGTCATACCAATGTCCGAGCATCAAAGTTCGGACACAGATATGTGAAGCAAAATGAAGAATCCGAATAAAACGGAACGTAAATATTTAAATTCCATTATACAAGTCTACAACACCCATAACAAAGGTGAAACAAAACAATCCTTAATGGGTTTCTTCAGAAGAAACATGTAGCTTGCCTTGAAAACTTGTGCAGCAATCTAATGTCATATCTTTTGGGGGTACATGGTAGGCTGAGTGCAAGGGGAGCACTAGGTAAGAGGGCAGAAAATATCGAACTCACATTCTACCTATAAAAAGTGGTACATACTCCAACCGAGACCACACTCAATTCTAATCCAATGCCATATTTGAAACTTAAGTTTCTAACATAAAACATTTAGAAAGGCTACAAAGATTTATACTAAACATATATTTAAAGAAAACAAAGATAAGTTCCAAGTGCATTTTCATATTTCTTGCGCATAAAGCAGTCCTTCAAGTATAAATTATTAAAAAACTAAAAGTCTAAAACTATAATAAATTCCAAGAAATATGAAATGAAACTCAAAATTAGAAAATAGAAATGAACCCTAAATGGATTAACCATAAAAATGAATTATAGATTCACGAATGAACAAAGTCAAGAAACATTAAACAATGTTTAACAATCAACATAAACCAAAAATAAAAAATCAAATTCTAATAAAAAATTAACTCAAAAGAAAAAATCAAAGAAAATAAGAAATAAACGAAAAAAATGAGAAATAATGGTGAGGGTACTCACGACAGAGAGAGAATGCAGCACGCCCACGCCTGCACGACGGTACCTGCACTATGGTGGCGAGTTTTCGGTTGCCGGAGTGAAGGAGGACGAGGTCCCGGTTGCCGGCTGTGGCAGTGTGGCCTGTGGGCTGGATTTGGGATGGGTTTTCGAAATGGTGAGGGTAACTGGGATGGATTTTAGAAATAAAAAATTCTTAAAATTTCCTTTTATTAGGACGTGAACCCAGGTATGTGCTGTCAATTACCAAAATTTTTACCAACTGAGACACATTCAACATCAATATATAATAGAAATAGAGCATTTATATAAGTCAAATGCTGTCAATTGACAACATTGACTTAGCATAGATCTGCCCTGCCCACGAGGAATAGAGCCCTGCATTTGAGAAAAAAGAGTGACAGCTGACTATGATATGAAAAGAGAGATATATGGTTACAAAGAAAACAAAAAACTATAAAACTAAAAGCAAATAAAAGAGGAACAAAAAAAGAAAGAGGTGGAAAAAAAAAACAAATTATTTTATGAAAATTTTGAACTATTTAATTTTTTTATTAATTTAAAATATAATTAAAATGCAAAAATAAAATAGTAAAATAAACAAGAAATGACTTCAAAATAAAGTTAATTTTTAACATAATTTAATAAGGAAAAATTACGTAAATTCAACCTTCCTTTTTATGGTTTTCCTACAATAATCTTATCTATTGATAAATCATAAATACTCCCAATATTAGGGGTATTTGTCTAGAGTAAACTTGGGTAACCCGATGACCTGCTATAGTAGGTAATTCACCAATATACTAAATTGAAAATTAATTTAAAATCAGAGAAAAATTTTAAAAATTTACATAAAAACTTCTGAATAATAAAAAAATCATAAAAAAATTTTATACATTTTCTTTTAACATTTTTTTCGATATTTTATTTTAATTTATTTTTTGTTTAAAAATAAAACTAGCTTGCTATAACAAGCCATCCGATTACCTGGTTTAATTTAGGAAAATATTTCTCGGCAATTAAAATTGGAATTATTCATGATTAATCAATAAGTGGGATTATTATAGAAAAATCATGAATAGGATGGATTATTTTACGTAATTTATCATAATTATTTTTATTTATTTAAATTTAGGGAAATTCCACATGGTAGTATCCAGTTTTGATGAAATGTCAATGGTAGCACTTTTTTAAGAAAATTCCACATGGTAGCATCCAGTTTATGCACTATCTAATTGCGGTAGCATTTTCCATTAAGTTCTTGTTAAATTCCGTTAAATTCATCATTTTGTAAGTTTTTTTCCACATGGTAGCATTCAGTTTTTGTTAATTTACCATTTTAACTTTTAATTCACCATTTTAATGTTTAATTCACCGTTTAATTCATTAACGCTCATAAATGTTTAATAATTTTATTGAAAAATTATAAGAAACTATCTAATCGGGTCAAAACAAGTACTTATTCGCCTATTTTTTGATACGTAAACCGAAAAAGATATTTGGCGTCATTTTTACCTGTCATAACGATTTTTTTTCAAAAAACGGACGTTGCAAATACCCTTATGGGATAACTCTTTCGAAAATCCGGTCGAAACAAGTACTTATACGCCTATTTTCCGATACGTAAACCGAAAATGATATTTGACGTCATTTTTACCCATCATAACGATTTTTTTTAAACAACGGACGTCGCTACTATCCTTATGGGATAAATCTTTAGAAAATTCGATCAAAACAAGTACTTATTCGAAAGAGTACTTGTTTCGACCGATGAATTAAACATTAAAATGGTGAATTAAATGTTAAAATTATTTTTCCGTAAAATTATTTAACATTTATAATTTTTTTCAATAAAATTATTAAACATTTATGAGCGTTAATGAATTAAACGGTGAATTAAACATTAAAATTGTGAATTAAAAGTTAAAATGGTAAATTAACAAAAACTGGATGCTACCATATGGAAAAAAAACTTACAAAATGATGAATTTAACAAGAACTTAACGGAAAATGCTACGGCAATTAGATAATGCATAAACTGGATGCTACCATATGAAATTTTCTTTAAAAAGTGCTACCATGACATTTCATTAAAACTTGATGTTACCGTATGGAATTTCCTTTAAATTTATTATTAAAGTGCGCAATATGATAATAGCCGTAGCAAAGAATTGTAACTTTCATATAAAGTTTGATTGGTAGCAAGTGTATCCAACTTTATTGAAATTTTGTCAAGCATTAACTGTTTTGACAAGTTGGCCTCATTCTTTTTTTGGTAGATGATTATTGGTGATCTTGAGACTTTAGAGGATAATGTTGATAATCATGATCATCATCATATGGAACACCATTTGAAGATGAGATAACGCAATGATTTCAACCTAACTTATGATATTATTTTTATTTTCCTACAAATACAAATAATACAGGTTCTTGTAGGAATTGAGATTCTACCATTAATCGATAAGGACGCTTAGAACGGAACTGAAGTATACTAGTGTAATTTGATTGTTCAAAATTGAATACTAATAGAGTTTTTATCAAATTACCCAGCAGGTAGGCCTCGGCCTTAATTTCTCATGCGGTCTTTGTGTAGGGATATAGATGAGTAAAGCGAAATTGCAAGAAATAATTCTTTAACATTTAAACAAAATCACATGCATTTCATAATATGAATTATCAAATATAATAGAATATCATACCATTGATTAGTGAATTCAATGTTATATAATCAAGTATGAAATATATCCTCTAATGTTATTCCACAAGCATCAAACGGATCACACGCATGCTAATACGGAATAAAAAACCCCATTTTCTCATTACATTTTGAGAGGAATGTGTGTAGAAAATATTAGAATGTTGAAGAGTGTATATCAAATAAGATGAACAAGCGCACTATTTATACACTTTTCTTCACCCTTTCAACTCCAAAATTAGAGATTCAAACATTAATGAAGATCGAATACGTGGCTTAATTATATTCTTAATAAAACACACCATTAATACATGCAATAAACTTCTCCTATACTCAAGTAACTCATAAGATTTTTATGTTTGGAGTATATTATCTTATTCATTACTTATATTTATGATCTTATAGGACCTGATTATATTAGTAGTAAAATACTCTTATAAGTGTATAGATCATAGTTGGTTTCTAGCAAAATACTATGACTTGACTAAATTAATCGAACATATATGTTTCTATAATTCATCCTATTTATATATAATAATTACACTTGATCCAAGGAGACTCGTTCCTTCACTTTGCACATTGGGCTCTTCTATATATAGCGTACTCATATTGGATGGTTTATTCCCTTGCGTTCAAGCTATCTTGCAAGGCCTACGGCCCATCACAAAATTATTTTGTGCTTACGATATAAAGGCCAGTTCTATTCTAAAGGGCCTTCACCTATCTAGGTTGGAAAATTTGAAATAAATAAGACTCTTAATCAAAAAAAAACATGCAATAAGATCCAAATCAAACTTATTCCAAATATAAGCGTCTGATACCCCAGAGCACAGGTTCGGGTCTGTTCGCACTTAGTAAGTGCGAACAGTAATAAACTGGTCAAACAAATCAAGTGTCTGTTCGCACTTAATAACTGTGAACAGGTCAAACAGGGTCAACATGCTGATTTTAAGGCAAGAGTTGTTCGCACTTAGTAAGTGCGAACAGACTGAAAACCTAAAACGGACTGTTCGCTGTTAGTAACAGCGAACAACCTGTTTCAGTTTTTCAGTCTGTTCGCACTTACTAAGTGCGAACAACCCCAACCTAAGGTTTGCAGATTACACGCTTAGTTTTCGAATAAGTTTGATTATGATCTTATTATATGCTTTTTTTTTTGATAAATAATCTTATTTATTTCAAATTTTCTTTAGGTTGTGTACTATAGTGATTAGTGGTTATGCTTAAAAGATCACCCAACTATTGATCACAAATTCTTACTTAAGATCGTTTTTTTAAAGACGGCTCTTAAAAACTCAATTTAATTCTAAATATATATTGTTACAACTCTAAATATAGATTTGGACTGGATTTTTGAGAGTCGTCTTTACAAAAGACGATCTCTCAAGAGAGCACCTGAATATTAATTGTCCTATTTTAATCTCGTTATTCATAAAAAAAAAAAAATTGACAGCTCTACGCCAAACTAGGTGGAACGGATCGATCAAGGAAGTCATTGGCTCGAACACATGGTTTTCGGATGCGAATTGAAGCGTGGACGTGCCAAGGCCTAAGGGACGCAACGAACTTTGCGCAAAACACTAACGCATGGTTTTCGGATGCAAATGAGCGCTACCCGGAGTAAAAAAGTTTTTAATGTTAGATATGAAAGTATACCTAGTAAATTGTACTTTCTGAATAGCTAAAAAGCATTTTTTTTGTCAAATATAACATAAAATTGCGAGTTAGTATCAGACAATTTTACGAGTTGGATCAACTTTTACAGCAAAAAATGAACCATTTATCCTTTATAGAAATTAACATCAATACTTAATGATTGCGAGTTTTGCGATCATATCAACATATGAAATTTACAACCAAAAAATTCTTCATCCCAAATAAACTCTAACCAACTATTTCTTTCTCCGAGCAAGAGAAATCAGCTAATCACTCAATAATGTGCACATTTAGCCAGTCTTCAATTCCAAGGTTTCTCGTCAAAAAGTTGACTATAACAGATCAGTCAATAAATTCAGCTGGTCAAACTAATAAAACAAATACAGCCAATAACCATTTTCCAAACAGACCCATAATCTCATATCTTTTTCAATAAGGCAAGCTCTTAGAACTTGAGCTAACCACCAAGGACTTAACCTTAGAACTTTCCAAAGCAACATTAGCTCTTCTAGTAATCACCTCCATATTCTTATACAAGCTTTGTTTCACCATCCTTTTCATCAACCTCTTCCCTTCATTAGTCTCTCCATCACTCATCGGGGATCCCATCGAAATCAACCTTGTTTGTGGCCCGGAATGTGCACCCACTCTTACCTTTCTTTCATCTTTGAACCATTGTAGCAATTTTAAGGCCCTTTTTTGAGCCAAAGGGCTCCCTAACAAGGCAACTTCTAGCAAATTATGCACAATTCCTAATTTTTCCATCTTATCTCTTTGTTTTGAGCTTTTGTGACCCAAAATCATCAATACATATATTGATAATTCTTGACATTTACACTTATCATCCCATGTTAGTATATCTATCAAACTAGCCGGTACCGCCTCATTTTCTTCTAATGCTTTTTTACCCATCAATGTTACCACTAAGTTGCCCAATATGGCTAGGGCATGTTCTGAAATTTTGGCCTTAGATGAAGATAGTACGCTTAAGAGAATGTCCACCACTTGATTTGAGATCAACGGTCCTGTGTTTTCTAAGACTTTTGAGAGGTTGTATAGGGTGGCAAGACATGATTCTTTGGCTTTTATATTGGTTGTATTTGATTGGATAGTGTTGAGTAGGAAGGATATGAGTTTGGATTGAGTATAGTTGAATGGGAATTGTGTGTTGAATAGTGATGATATTGACAAGATTAGTTGGGAAAGATCATTTATCAAGGGTGAATCTAAGTCTTCAATCTTTGTTGGTAGTTTTGTTAAGATTCCTGCCTCTAATATTAGGGCCTTGTTCCTAAAAAAGACTCAACTTCATTAGCATCGGGAGAGAATCTGAATTTGGACTTGTTTAGGTTATGGCAGGTTTGAGTCATCATATGATTAAACATTCTATGATAAAATTATACAACATATAATACAGAAAAATGACAGTCAAATTGATTTTGTACACATGCAAAGATGAGTGTTCAACACATTGTATACCCTATAATTATTAAATAACTTTTACATTTTTTATATTTTTCTCTTTAGTATAATGCAATTGAGTTATTGGAACAACTTGTGGTCAAACAAAATTATATTGAAAACCAAATGCATGAGACAAATGTGTTCTCCTTAATCCAAATGCAACATTCAAAGAGAAGGGAACAAAAAGATAGTACTCCTATTGTATAGATCTATTCATGCTTTAGTCTTTATAGGAGTATATACAATCAATTATTATTGGGCATATTCTAATATTTAAATAAAAGGCTAATAACACATATACTTCCTCCGCCATGGCCTATGTCTTCCTCAGTTATTCTAATTTAAATATTTTTAATGTTTATTGTTTTTGATTTTTACTAACTTTATTTTATTATTTTGTAATGCTTATGATTTCTATTTATTTTAATTTCCACTTACTTTATTTTAGTATTCTTTAATATTTGTAATCTCTATAATAAATTCTTGTGGTTCCTACTTTTTTTCCATTAACTTTATTATTTAATTAAATTTGAGAATATTAAATAAAAACGAAAGGAGTACTATTTATTGATATTTTTAATTTGAATTTATTCTTAATCTATAATTAAAACATAGTCAAATTAGATTTTTATCTAATTATAAATTTTAATTACTTTGAAATCATCGGTATTGTGATTAAATAAGTGGATTAATAGTGATGGAGAGTGGAAAGTTAAGGTCATGTGACTATCAAGAATCAAGATCTTCGTTGGAATAATATAAAGTTTCAAGTCAACTTCATGGCCATTGCCCACACAATTGAGATGAGGATATATGGATCTTTTTATTCAATATAATCTATATTACTCTTACATTACAATACCTAATTTAGGCAACAATATACTATTAACAATATTCCTAATTCAATTAATTTACATGATATACTTTGAATAAAATAATATTTGAGTAATTATCAATGTATTTCATTAGCTAATTATAAGTATTTTATGCCCTAATTTTAACTAGGACTACACTACTTTTCTGTTCCGGTCATTTTGCTCTATTTGCTTTAACATGTTATGAAGTTGAATATAATGTGTTAAAATAGTAACATATTTAAATATAAGAGATAAAATATAAAAAGTAAAAGCGATATGATTATATAAAAAAATAGAAATAAAGCAAATTTATTTAAATAAACTGAAATAAAAATTAAAGCAAATTGAATAAGACGGATCAATTTGAATTATGTGCTTTGGGCTTTGAGCTTGCAAATGTCAGCCTGGTGGGTGTCATTCCATACCACCCCACCACCCTTTCAAGTGGACATTCGGCGCACCTTACGCCGGCCTTCTTTCTAGCTTTTATTTTCTCTCTTTATATCATCAAATTAATTTTGTGTCTAATTAACACTGAGTAATTTTTAAGGTATAAATGTATAATTTAGTGGAATGTACAAACGTAATTTTGAAAACTCAATTGTAAATATAGATAATTGTAACTAAGGGGTATGAGGTACATTATTAGTAAAAACTAGATAGTGCTCGTGAAATGCACGGTTTTATTAAATTTTCTGATATATTTGTATAAATTAAGAATTTATATAATAATTTAAGAAATAAAATTGAAAAAGATTTTATAAATAATTGAAAAAAAGAAATAAAATACATAATTTTCTATAATACATTAAATGATATGACCTAAAATATAAAAAAAATAATCTATATGGTTAATATTATAGTCAAATTAGTAAGTAAAAAAGTCAAAGGTGGAAATATTAGTCATAATAACAATGACATCTTCATTGAGTTTTAGAGGGAAACTTTTTCTTGAGGTTATGACACGTAAGTAAGTTTAAAAAGTGATGATGTCATCAATATTTTGTTTTAGTAATAATTAAGATTAAGATGTCTAACTTAGGAGGAGACTATTCAAATGTTAATAGTAAGGCTTGAACTTGAGACAATACTGGCATACACAAATATTCTAAGTTTCTAACCAATTTAACCACTATATTTATTAATATGTTTAGAGAGGTAAAAAAGTGATAAACTGGTAAATATGAAACTTTGTAGTAGTTGCCTAGTTTGGTATTTGGTATGGAATTATTTTTTTACAAAAATAATTCATAACAATGGCGGGAGTAATAATTAGAGAAATTTCAATTCAAATAATTTTACTTATATATAAAGAGGTGTTTCAAAACCTATAAACTCTTTATTAACAACTTATTTTGTGTTTTTTTATATTTAATTCTTTTTAATTACAATATATGTATCTAAATACTTTATTACGCACCTTTATTTAATATTTTCGTTCGTATAAAATTTCACTAAAATATCAACGTATTTAAAAATCCGGACATTGCACGAGTTTATATCCTAGTTTATATATAACTATAAAGTAATGCAATTGTGGATCTTGTATAGCTTTAAGCTTAACTAGTTATTAAAGAAAATATAATGATGAATCCCGACCTCTCAGGTAATAACCATCAGATCAAGTTAATTTATTGATATAATTTAAAATCCAACGCCTAGAAAACCGTTTTCGAGCCAGGGGACTCTTTGATCGCACTCTTCTTATGAGTATGAGCATGCCATCGTTCCTCCCTCTCCAGACCCCGATCATAGTTTTCTTTGAGCGAGATACACTGGATATAATGATGAATTTAAAATCCAACACGATAAAAAAGTTGGCTAAATATTTAAAATTAATCTTATTCACTTAAATTAAAATATTTAACGTCAAAAATGAATCCCGACCTTCCAACCTAAAATACTTTTATGTAAATGAGAATAATTCATATATATATATATATATATATATATATATATATATATATATATATATATATATATATGAAAAATTAACATGAATAATACAATCTTTTGCTTATTTTCCCTACAATAATACCAACTTTTGATTAACCATGAATAATACCAACTTATTGGGGTGTTTCCCTAGAATATACCTAACATGTTAAAAATCAAACTATAGGTGATTATATGACCAAAAAAATTAGTAAATTAGTTAATAAACTAAAATTTAGTAAATTGGTTAATAAACTAAAATTGATATATATATATATATATATATATATATATATATATATATATATATATATATATATATATATATATATATGCTAAAATTATATTTATCAGCTTAAATTTTTAATTAAATTAATTAATCGGAAAATTTAATTGAAAATTTTCCTATAATTGTAAGATGAGTACTCCATGATGATTCAGCGATTAGGCATTTAATGATCTGATTAATTTAAAATCTTAAATGTTGACCATTACTACACACGTGGAGAGCAGTGATGTCTGCGGAGCACAAAGTGCATGCAGTAAGCTTGACAGTTGACAACCTTGTAAAATATGGTTTCGTACGTCGGTGCTACTACTTTATTATATCATCGGTTCTTCTCATAAATTTTGCAATATTTTCTATATTAGTAGATTTTTATGAATATTTATTATTTTTAAATATTTATTTAGACATTTAACTTTTTTTTAAAAAAAAAACTCGTATATTTCTCTTACTTTTTTATAATATATTCAACCTTATAAGTTATATCATACTCCTAAGATATTAGATGGCGGAGTCAGTTCAGTCACGATTTTTCGTTGTAGGAACCTATTATTTTTAGGATTAATTTCAAGTTGAAGGATCTTTTTACCGTATTTTCTTTTATGGGTATATAGGTTGTCATGCCGCTGATCCTCATATTCTGATTATATGAGTGAGATATGATTTATTATTTCTCTTTTGCAATAGATTGCTACAAATTATATTGGTATCAAAAGGGTTGAGAGGTGCTAAAAAAAACTTTGATTTTCGCGACTATTAATTGAACTTCATTAATGAATACTTACTCCCTAAACGCTGTCATTACCTAATAGGTCAGAGATTTCAGTATTTCACCAATAGGAAGGTGAGATTAGTCCTTAATTACTTTTCTTAATATTAGATTATACTGAATCACCTAACTTATGTTGCACCTTAACAATCATAGATTCGTAGTAGAGGAATAAGTACTAATTTTGTCTTTCTAGTGTGGACTATTACATTGGATTTTAGATGCTAAGTTGCAATTATATTTTTCATTTCATTTTATTTATTATATTTGCTTTTTCATAGCTTTTAAGAATAATTTGAGTATTAATATTTAAAAATATGTTTTATGAAAAAATTTTAAAAAAACAAATATTAAAATTTTATATTCAGAAAAATCTAATAAAATCTCACACGATTAATTTTAGCTTTTATATAGTCATAAAAATCATATTTTAATTTATCCCTTCTTGTATTCAATATATGAATGCAACTAAAAAATGATTGTGATTGATATAGATTTGTAATCAGTGTTTCTAATATTTTTTTCACTTTGGGTCTAATCGTTCCATTTACATTTTAAATTTGGGGTTAATCATGTTTTTCTAAATTAAAGATATAAGAATTTTTTTTTTGTTATGTAACGATGAAATCACAAGCTTATTCTATAGCTAGTCGTATCTAAATTTGCTTTACCTATATGAAAATTGGAAAGGTAGCCTATTTCAGAGCACTTATAGCAAAATGATTTGGTATTGACATAATTTTAACGAGAGTTATTTAAATTAATCCGATCAATTGAATTATTTATAATGAGACGAAAAATTAATCTAACCATTTAAATGTACATCTTAATCAGATAGCAATGACCCCTCTTATTTGAAATACACAAATTCTTACTTGAGACCATCTATACAATAGACGTCTCAACTCTCAAGTTTTGAGGCTGTCCCAATTTATAAATTAAAAAAGAAACTAATTAATAGTTTTGCAAGTTAAAAAGGAAATATGGATTGGGCTCTTAAGAAACGTCTATACTATAAACAGTCTCTCAAAAGAGGACATATTTAAAATAAAACATAGTAGTAGGAACCATGAAGAATGTGAAAAAAAACATGAACATGTTACAAAACAAAATGATATAGCGCATTAGCCGACGACCAAGTCTAATTGTCAAGCAAGACAAATTGCGCCAACCTTAGGTCATTTTCCATTGTTTGTACGATTAGACGTTGTGCTAGCGATACGCACTCAAAGCAAATACGATTATTTGATAATTATTTAATATAAATTAAATTTAGAATTATGTAAAAATTAACGTAGACATAAATTTTAATTTCAAACCCATCTAAAAAATTGAACCAAAATCGAATGAACGGCTAGCACTAATATGTCTAACAAATTTTTATTAAGTACCATTTTCCCATTGTACCATATCAAATTACTTTGTGAATATAATTTCTTTCATTTTACTATTATGCAAACAACAATGTCTAAAACTAATTTACCTATTAATATCAATCAATCATAATCAAGAAAATTTCCACCCCTTTCCGATATAGCCTGTATTAGTATTTTATGCTAGTCATATTTTACGGTGAACGATATATATTGAATACAATAATCATGAATCATGATGATGACTTGATTATGCATATTCAAAATATGAAACTAACAAACATCACAAATATCTCAAACTTATGAAAATTAAAATGAAAATTTGGCCTCTTTTAATCTAATAATTGAATAATTAAACCAATGCAAGTTTTATCGACAAACAATTAAACAAATATACTAGAAAACATGAAATTGCCAAAAGTTAAGAGAACTCACGTAAAAGAAGCGTCGGAAAATTGCGTCAAGACTTGAACAACCAAATGGCGGCGAAAAAAAGCGTCGGAATCAAGCATAGAAACAAGAGGAGGAATAACACCTAATTCTGCTAAACTCTTTGTAATCTTAACATCTTCAGAAGCTAAACGCTTAATTTCCCTTACACCATTTTCTTTCTCTTCCCATTTCCCAAATAAAATCTGTTTTACTGCTCTCTGTAAGATCATTTTTTCATTATTATCTCCCTCAATTTCATCCATTTTTTCTGTTTTTTTATCCATTAATTCAGTCTTATGATCATTAAAATTACTTGTTAAATGAAAATTTTTGGTGGGTTTTTCGGATTGATGGGTATTTTCCTCTGTTTTTTCCTGATGAATATGCTCTGTTTTTCTCTGCAACATATCCTCTGTTTTTGTATCTATTGATTCAGTTTTATGATGATTAGAGGTATTAGAAAAAGGTATTTTTTTGGTGGGTTTTTTGGGTAGGAGGAAAAAACGACGTATTTTGAGAAAAAATTGGAGTTTTGATGAATAAGTGATAACCCACTTAGATGACAAAGAAGAAGATAAAGAAGAAGATTTTTCATGCATTTGTGAAGATATAAATATAAGTATAAAAAGATGAATCTTTTTGTTATTGTTAAAATTTACAATGAAGGTTATATATATATATATATATATTATATATATATATATATATATATATATATATATATATATATATATATATATATATATATATATAAGTTAGAAGGGTTTGTTAACTAAAGGGTAAATTCTACCGTGTTGCAATTAGGTCGGCTTTGTTGTACGGGACAGAATGTTGGCCGGTAAAGAAGGCTTTCGAACAGAGAATGGATGTAACAGAGATGCGCATGCTGCGATGGATGTGTGGTAAGACAAAGATGGACAGGATTAGAAATCAGGAGTTTAGGGAGAAGTTAGGGGTTGCACCCCTCTCTGCAAAGATGCGGGAGAACAGGCTCAGATGGTTTGGACATGTGCAGAGAAGCACCCATGACGCACCAGTGAGAAGGGTCGAACGCATCATAGTGGAGGGCAAGAGAAGTCGGGGAAGACCTAAGAGGACGTGGGAGGAGCAGATTAACAACGACCTGCTCGAACTACACCTCTCTAAGGACCTGACCAGGAATAGAGCCAAATGGCGGCGCCTTATTCACGTTTTAGATTACTAGACTTGTTTGTTACTGTTCTGTGTCTTTCGTCAACGCTCTTTACAGTCTCTTTTACCTGTTTCGTTTGTATATTTTAAATGATCCCTATGCTTTGCTAACGTGGGTGCAAGATGCAGGTTTTCAGATTTTTGCAGGTCCTATCCTTGAAGATCCTCTAGAGCCGAAGGACTCTTATGACCGCCCTCTCCTTATGGGTATGAGACGCCGTCGATCTTCCTTCCCCGGACCCTGACCATAGATTTATCTATGGGCGGGAATACTGGGTATGATGATGATGATATATATATAGTTAAGACCAAATAAAGAAAATAAGTCAAATACTTACTCCATTACGAAAGGAAATATTTTTTGGCCGCATCTTTATTTATGGATATGACTTTATAAATTGCCGTCTTTCTTTGCTATTTAGAGTCTAGACCCTGGTCATATTTCTTATAAATACTAAATTACTAGTTTGCTATGATTTCTATTTAATTGTCATATTTATTAATATTATGATTTTTCGATTATTTTCTCCCTGTTAATATTATTTATAAGTTTTTTAATGGTTAAACTATATTTTGATATTATTGAATATCAAAATTTTTTAATTAGCAAATTCAAATTCAAGATTGGAAAATTAAGAATAGTGAGGAATGTGAGGAATTAAAGTGGGGAGCACATGAAAGGGAAGAAGAGTGTCTGAATCTGAATCAAAGAAAGTAAGATAATCAAATTATTTAAATGGAATAAAAAAAGAAATGGAGAAAATAGGGAAAGGAGCAAAGGGTGTTACTTCTTGTTAGTTGTTAGTTGTTAGCTCATTTGCCGGAAGAGTCTCACGTGGAAATCCACTCAAATTCCATTTTGTCTCGTGACTTCTGCTTTTATTTGATTCTCAATATTATATGCGATATGCTATGGCCTATGAATATGATAGTGGGGTGTTTAGCAATTGGCTATTAACTATTGGCGGTTGGCAGTTGGCTTGTTTAACCAGCTGGAAATGTTGGCTGTTTTTGTTGGCTTTTTAAGCTAGCTTAAAAAGCTAGCTGTTTGTGGAGATGTTTGGTAAATTTGAATATTGGTTGTTGGCTGTTTATTAGAGAATAAGTGGGCTAACAAGCCAAAAGCCAACCCAAAAAGCTAGCTGGATCAGCTTTTTCATTTTGGCTTATAAGTCAGCTTTTGAGCTGCTTTAAAGCCATTTACCAATTTTTTTTTTTTGACTGTTCGACCAACCAACAAACCAAAAGCCAAAAGCCAACCAAAAAGATGGGGCAAAAGCCATATCCCAAACCACCCCAGTATCACTAAATTTGACCTAGTGATAAAATTAAGAAAAATATCATAAAAAAAGATTTTTTTAAAAAATTGATAATAACTAAAATTAAAAATACAACTTTAGAGACGGGCTAAAAAGAAAAATATTACTTCCTCCGTTTCATAATAATTGCTATTAAGTGTGACATATTGTGTGAAAAAATATCACTATCTATAGCAAGTATTATAGAGCAGAGAAAGTATAGACCTGAGATTATATAGCAATTTTTCATATTGTTTATCTCGACTCATGATGCAAAAAGCTTGATCGATAGATATTAGGGTGAAAGTTAGTGAAATTCAACTAAAAAATTGAAGATGTCCAACCAAAAAAATAGGTTAAAAAGTCAAATTTATTATGATATATCACCTAGTTTAATTGTTTTTCAATTTGTCAAGGTCAAATCATTTTTCAATTATGGATGGGATGATAATCCTTTAATTTTCTATCGGATTTCGAAGAGCAAGTTGAAAAATTAGACACACAAGAATTATCCTCAGATCATAATAGAAATCAAGGTATTAATAAGTTTGATTGTGTTCAATCACAACTATAACCATGAAACCGCAATCACAACCACAACCAGAACTAAAACTGATATCTCATCTGCTTAGGCTCAATCGATTGAACAAATCTCAAAGCCTTTATATAGCAGTTAGCACTATGCGTTGTATTCTATCTGTACATTTTCAGTTAAAACAATAAGCTTTTAGCTTTTCGTTCAAGGCGAATGGCACGTTGTTTTGCAATATAAGCCGGTGAGAACGCAGTCTTCATATTTCAACACATTCGTCATCGTCAATGTCGTCTTCAATATCCCAGTCTACTTCGAATGAGTTAGCTGACTTCTTCAATTCTGTTAATCCGGTGAGATCTTCTAAATATGTTGGAAGGTTGATTGCCTTCAATATGAAATCCATTCCATTTTTCTGGAATTCCGATACTATCTGAAAACACATTAGAATCCAAGGATTACTTCCAATTAGATTTTCTGCCATGTTCATCATCGTTCATCATAATTTTGGTGAATTTGTCAAACGACAATAGAGTAATCGTATCATGCTTGAATCTCATGGGAAAGGCGAGCAAGGAGGATAAGTAGCAGTGTTCAAAACAGACCTGATAACTCGATATTTACCCGATTTTATAACTGAACCCGATTTGACTTGACTTCAAAAGTGATTTACAATTATGTAAAAAGCAATATGGACACATCTAACCCGAAATCAACCCGATGACCCGAATGAACAGTTCTAAGGATAAGTTTATCACAGAAAGAGAAGTAAAAAGAATAGGTAGCACGATACTCGACTTACAATTGGACTACAAGCTGTGCAACTGTTTGAAGCGTGACCTACAAGTGTCATCTGCGAAAACAGAGAAAGTGAACCTCGGATTTGGTGGGGAATTATACCAAGAGGTTGCTCGTTGCCAGTAGCACTTGATCCGGAAACTTCAGCAGGTGCATATATCCTGTGCAGATTCATTCATTTTATTAAATAATAGAAATGAAATCTTTAAAGCTAAAAAGAATTGATCATAATCTCAAAAAAATCAATAAACAAATCAATAAACATGATTTCATCATACAATAATATGTATAATGTGACCAGTGTAACATAATTCGCTAGCTAATTCGTTTTTCGAATTTGTGATTCGCTCAAAAATGCCCAAGAGGCCAAGAATAGCCCAAAACCGACCATAATTCGCCTTTCCGATTCACGAAGAGATTAGCGAATCGACACTAAATGTGATACATAAGAACAAGAAAAGAAGGATGAGAATAATGTTTTCTAGATAAAGCTACATACAAGTTCCAATGGTTTAGTCTGCGCAACAAGCAGCCGAAAGAATTATGCTTAGCAAATTTACCTAACAGGATGATGAAGGAGTCCCACCAAAAGTTCAACAGCAAGTGCTGAAGCAATCGGAGCAAGACCTGGGCGTGTAACTGTACATTGCTGGTCTAGAGTGCGATTGGTAGTTGACTGCAAAAACCATTAATATGGAGAATTGGGTTGGATCAAAATTGCTATTGCAAAGTAAAACATAATATCGAAAATCAAAAAGAAAATAAAAATTATGTAGCAGCAAAAGAGAATTACATCAATCGGAGCGACAACATCATTGCAGAAATAGCATCCCAATCTAGGTTCCTTGTGTTCATTCTTTACAGATAAGTTCCCCATGCTAGATGACAAGGCGTCCGCTGTTTCACAAGAACTGATAGGGCCAGCTCCGTGGCGCATAACCAAGAAGCTCTCAAACCCCAATGCAGCATTCACAGCAATCTAAATGCAAAGATATTCAGGATTGATGCTAAACAGTCTTGAAAATTATAGCAACAAAATCGTGTTGATTAACTTAGCATGACATAACAGGTCTATAAAATTCTTCGGTATTGGACATACTAAACTTTCCTTACTAAGCTCAAATTTCAAAATGGAGCTGAGAATAAATGTTTTAATCAACTACACAATGTCAGAATGCCGGAAGAGAAAATTAAGCAAATAGAATGAATTGCAGTTAACAACCTTGTTGGCACTTGTGCAGAGGAGTGTTGGAAGCCATCGACTTTCCCTTGTATCTGTCAATAAAAAAACTACGTCATGTAGGTTAATCAATTCCTGCAGTTGTTTGCAATCATCCAACACATTGCTCTCCTCTTGGATAGACACTGGATGTCCGGGCATTGGGATGGACATCACGATTCCTTTTGCATCCTGATTTGCGCAAGAAGAAAACCAGTCATGCATCCAACGGATGGAAAATGATTAATCACGCATCTGATAAGTAGGGTACAGAATAAAATTATACCACAGCTGGGAATATAGACTTAAGGCTTCTTTCTGCGGCTACAGCTTTAAATTGACCACCATTAAGACAATCTTCTAGCGTGTACAGTGATTGTCTCAATGGATTAGACATGGCCACTTTTCCATTGTCTATCAGTGTAATCTTCCGCACACCCCAAGCCTGTATAATCACAACAATTGGAATTACGTAAAAAAGGAAAATTGAACAGGGATTTACTGATCTAAACTTATTGTGCATTTACCATGAGTGTCCGAGCAACCTGACATCCTAGCGTACCAGCTCCAAGGAGAAGACACCTAATTCCAGACAGAAGACTCAAGTCCAAAGAAGGTAGAGCCCGCCATCTCATCAACTTTAAATTCAAATCCGCAGCAGATTCAGCCAACCTGTGAATATCAACAGAAAGAAATTATGAAATGGAAACACCAATACAGACATCAACACCAACAATAGAAAAATGATGTGGCAAAGACATTATTGACATAATACCTGGTAGGATCCATAGATGTAGCAAGGTTAATGGATCTGGTTACTTTTTTTGCTTTATCAAGTTCCCATCCAACCGCTTTAGGTACATGGCCATGGCCTTTCCATTCTACAACAAAAAGCTATCATTTTCAAATGAATAGTGTTGAAAGAATATAATCAGTTTTGAAAGCAGGGAAATGAGCAATCAGAAAAAATATGTTACTCAGTGTCTCCTACTATACCTTGCGGAGAAATCAGGGCTTTACCAACAAGTGACAATCCCATATCTGCATAACCACGATTTTCACGATAGCAGAAAAAGTGAACTGTTTCTAGGTTCCATCTTGTATACAAAAACACAAGGAAATTGCGAAGAGGCCAACCGGGATGGTTGGGAAGATTGCAGGGATCATAAAAGCCAAAAAATATCTGCATGTTTTTGAGTATAAGCATCACAACAGAAAAAGCTAAACCGATACTTAATTCGAATAATTATAAAGAAGTTTAAGCACACAGCCAAACCTTCTCACTCTCCTGTTGGCATGATTCCCACTCATTAAGATGCCTTAGTCTGGCATGTGAATTTGAATCAATAGTAACAAGAAAGAAGGGGACGCCTGGATATTACAAATTAGTTTTGTCAATGGATGATACATGGAAAAAAGATTATTAAAATGTTTCAAAAGACAAAAATGAAGACATGTGTGAAAACCGAAATTATCAAATCTCTTCTAAAAGGGACAAGGGAGAAAGTAAATCACCTGAAGTGGCTGCTGAGGAACGCCACTCATTGCAAGCAGCTGACACTGACTCGGCCTAAAATACCAATCATCCTAATGTCAAAGATTACTAACATTAAGTCCAAAATATAAAACGGTGACCATGTTTTACACACCTCTTTTAAGCTTAGCCACTCTGAAGCGGGCCTCAAATCAACCACATTAGCAGGAGGATCTAGCACTAATGCAGGAAATGCAACAGAGTAGTAGAACCTCCATTTTTTTAGGTCCGCAAACGAAATAACAAGGAATCTAGAAAGTAATGCACATTCTTTCTCCACCTTCCCATTATTAATATCATCCCAAATCTGACAGAACGACAGGAAAATCTTATTAGACTAGCATGGTATGCAGTAATAATATTGAACAGAAGGCACTAAACAATGGCACACCTTCCCAGCTTCTTCCTTCAATAGTTTCTGCTTGTCTAGCTCCCGGAAGCCCTCTATTGTATTCGTATTATAAAGTGTTCCCGGGACAGCACATCTATTTCTGTTTGAATGGCTTGAATTTGTCGATGAATGCTCATCAGTTTCAGATGAAAAAGATTCAGAAATAATATTTAAGTGGTTTGACACTTGAAAATGTGAACATGGTGCAAAAAATCCTGCAGATTAATCAATCATAGGTATTCAATAGATCACACAAAATTCAAAGCTATTGTTTTGAGGAAGAAAATAGTAAGAACAAAAAGTAAATCACACACCCATGATTCAAAGGGATTGAAGTAGGACTATGAAGTAGCTATTCAGGAGTCAAGGTGCTTAAGGAAAAAAATGTGAAATATAAGTATATATTTCATCAGTTATAGTTTAAAGAGGCATCAGAATTGTCAAAACAAGAAAGAATAATGACAATTGAATCTCAAGTCTCAGTTCTCCCCAAGGTTCCACTCCCAAATCAACACATGATTTTTCAATCGAAAACAGATTTGGGCTTTCAGACGTGAAGCGTTACTTAAAGTTATGGGAACGAATGGTTCATGTGATAGGTCGTTTCATATAATAGAAACAGATTAATCAGTTGTAGATTATAGATTAATAATCTGGTGTTCGGGGAACAAAGCCTTCAAAACATTAATCTAGAGTTTGGGGATCAAGTTTCCGATTTCTGGTAACTAGGGACCTAGCAATTGCAGTATTGGACAAAGTGATTACCAAGATTGAAATTTGACATTTGTGTTGATATGATACCGGGGTGTTAGGCAAAATAGTTTGTTGGACAATTTTAGCTTATTTAGGAACAAAAAGATGTTTGGGTGATCAAATAATCCAACGTTGATGTTTTGTTAATTAGCTAATTGAAACAGGTTGTTATTATGGATCAACTAAAATACAATCAAATTAGTTGATAAAATCAGCTATGAACTATTGGCCAAACACTCCACTATCCCATAGTTTCTATGGAAACGCTATTAACTTTAATAATATCATTGTATAACTTTCAATTGTAGCATTAATCTCCAAAATCAAAAATAAAAATCACATCCAAAATTGATATAGAATGAATGCATGTCATAATTTGTACATCCAATTTGTAAAGTTAATGCCAAGTACATATGCCATATCATTGATCAAAATCAACTCAATAATTTTCCCAAGTATCATTATATCAAGGCATTGATAAAAACAGAACTTAAACACTCTGAAGTCAATGAAAATAAGCTTCAATCCTACTAATTAACAGAAAAACCATTAATTCTGAATCTGGGCAATTTTGTTATTGCAAAATTATCCTGAGTCCTTCATTATTAATATAAGTACTTAATTACCCACCTCATAAGCAATCAAAGGGTTAATACTTCTCCACGTCAGCTATCCGTGTGTTCTCATAAGCAATCCATGTACCATCCCAAGAAACACAAAAATTAGTTGGAGCCTTCTGACTAACTATCTCTAAATGTAACAGGATGGTGATTCTTGTATATGCATAGTTCTTGTTTCTTGATTAGCTGATATATTCTCTTGTATATATATGCCCCTTAAGGTACTTGTATGTTCAACCAATTCCATCAATAAAAGATTGTATGTTTAAGATTGAATTGAGTCTTATTACTTTACTTTGCTAAGTTTCAACAATTTTGTTATTGCAAAATTATCCTGAGTCCTTCAATATTAATATAAGTACTTAATTACCCACCTCATAAAATCAATGACAAGCTATCAAAAACTATACAATCAACAATGAAGGGAAAAGGTATAAAAATTCAAGTCGAAATAATGGAAAGAATAATGAAAAAGCATAAATTACCAGTAATAGAGACAGCAGATTGATCTGTTTTCCATTGATTAAGCTTCAATGAAGACATTCGATGCCAAAAACCCTCATCGATTAAACTCTGAAAAGGAGCAAATTGCAGAATTGATCCGCCTTCCTTCCCAGATTTCTTAATCACTTGATTTTCCATCAATAATTGGGTAATTATTGAATGGAAGAAGTGAATTATTTCAGGATGACTAAAGAGGTAATTGCAATTTGCAGTCACTTTGGCTTCTGATTCGGAAAAACTCTTCGCCGTTTAATCAAAAATCTCTTCTGAATGTTCTCTTCTCGGCCCAATCGTCTTTTTCCGGTTATAATTATAATTTATAAATGACTTTTTGCTTATTTGTTTGTTAATAGCTTCTTGCGTTGGTCTAAAATAGTTGCTACTGAGTCTGATGTTGTGCGGAAAAAATGTCACTATCATCAATCGCAAGTATTATGAAACGGAGGAAGTATTTTTTCATTTTTATGTTTTGGATTAAACTTTTAAAGAAAAAGCATTTCGATAAGAATTCAATTCAAAATCTTTAATTCAGTAATTGTTATATGAAATCATCTTAATTTATATAATTAGCGTATTTTATTTTATAAAGAAAAAATTGTAAAAAATAAATTAGCTTTTGCTCGATTTGCTGAAAATAAACTGACTATAAGTTATTTTTGAACAAACATGATTATTCGCTATAATTGCTGAAAGCCACTATAGTTTATTCATAATTGTTGACTTATAAAGAAGCTTTGATAATTATTATAAACAATATGTCGGTCTATTTGTTTAGCTATTGTACCTATTATGTAGATTTATTTAAAAATAAATAATAAAATGAACTTATTTTCAGCGGATCAAGTAAATATTGATTTATTCTTAACAATTATTTTTTTTAAAATTGGATACTTTAAGATGTTAATTTAAGGTTATAAGTGACGATTACAATGAAATCACTTTAAGATTATAATTGATCAATGTAAATTGTATGAGTGATCACTTTAATATTATAAATGTACATTGGGTCAATCTAATAGAGACGACTATAAACTGTCTCACTTCAAAATTCGTGTAAATTTAAATAAGACAAGAGCTATTTGTTATGATAGTGAAAATCGTGATCCGGTTCTGTTTCGAAAAAATCGTATATCCAATAAGGTATATTTTTTTGTCTTTTTTGAAACAAATTTATGTTTTTGTTTCGAATTCAGGGAATTAGGGTTAGGTATTTAGGGATTTTAAAGGAATTGGGGAATCAGGGTTAGAGAAATAGGAGAAATGTGATGTTTGGAGAGTATTTTGATGTATTAATATCAGAACCAAGACATTAGTACTTAATTAATGTTTCCAAACGATTTATAGTTAAAAAGGTCATAAAGGTTTATTTATATAAACCTTGAAAATTACCGCCTGAATTTTAAAAAGCTTTAATTATCACGTGAAAAACCAATAACTTAACGCCTATTAGTTATTCTTACCAAGTGGAATTTCCAAATAATAATAAATTAGAACTCTAAACGTAGTGAGTAAAGTTTATAACCATTTCCACTCCTAATTTCACATTTTCACTCAATACTTATTAGATATTTTGCCGGTACTCTTTACCCGCACTCTCCTCTTCGAATATGAGTTATTGTCGTTTTTCCCTCTCAAACCATGCACATAGTTTCTATGAGCGGGATACACCGGTTATGATTAGGACGACTCGTACATGTTTTCCTACCCGCCCTCCCATTTCAGTTGCTTTCTTCCTCCCCATTTGTTTGCCGCATTTCTCCTGAACCTGCTTTTTCACTTCTCATTATCTCCATTCCAATCTACCCGTACTTCCACATTCTAAACCTATTAATTTTTTTTCATTGAAATTTTAGTTCTTGAAGAAGTAGAACATGAATCATTTTTCCTTCGTTCTAAATATCTCGATAATCAAATGAATTTCATGTCAATTTGGATGAATAATACTTGGTTTTTTTAGGTAAAATGTAAAAAGCTTTCCAAATTAATCTTCTCTTTGTCTGTCGCAAAATGAGGAAATTTGGGTTTTTAATATCGGTAATTTGCATGCATTTTTTAGATTTGTTGCTACTTTGTTTACCTACGTTTTTGAGCCGAGTATCAGCAATGGAAGAATTCACTGTTAGAGAGAACTCATTTTAACTATTTAACAGAATTCACTTCGGTGATTTTGTTGATGTCTAAATTTGTGATCCTTTCAATCTTGCAGGAAGAAATGGAGGGCAGGCTTACTAATTTAAGCATTTCCCAATTCATCTCCTTGTGTTCGTTTTGGTAATTCCTCTTTTTATTAGGTCGCCCTTTTAAATTCTTCTATTTTCCTGCTTGTGATGGTTTGAAGCATTGTTTTATGTGATTTGAATATTCTTTCTTGGGTCTGTAGACAAATATTGAATTTTTAGCATTTGCCATTTTAATTTGTCCTATTCTTTAATGCAAATCTAATGCGACAGATGATTATCGCTGAACCATCACTTTGAGCTGATGGTTGAGGCTGCAACCAAAAGCGACTTATGGTTAAGACGACATTATATGTTATCTACTCCAACAGAGTATTTTTTTGATTTAATATAGTGGGTTTGTTTTGAAAACTTCTACATTTACAGATTTACTCCAGTTGCTGGGTTTCAGTTCTTGGGTGTTAACTTTTAAATCTATTCTTAGTGTTTTGATATTAACTTGTATGTTCTAGATTTATAGTCTAACTTGTTTGATCGAGTAGTGTGTCATACCAAATTCAAAGGATAGACTATAGTGGAAATATCACTATTTTGTACTTGAATGTCATGCATCAGGTTATAATGAAAAATCAAACCGCCGCACCGTATGGAAATTGTTTGATCAGAAGCCACATGGTAATAATCTTATTAAAACACAACTTCAAAGAAAAGCCAAAAGAATCTTGAACAAAATCCACATGGGAACAATCTTATTAAAACAGGCGCCTTCAAAGAAAAAGCCAAATAATAGTTGATAAATAAAAATATATCACAAATTCTTGTATGAGACGCTTTCCCTCATAGTTGGGTTGAATAGCCTAGTAATAGAAACTTTTAGCTTAAGGGCTTCTTGTTTTGAGGTCGTTTCACCGTGAAACGGTCTCATATAAGATGAGCTGATAAAATATTTATATAAACCAATCATTGAATCTAAACACAAATTCTTGTATGTGACGGTCTCACTGTGACGGTCTCACTGTGAGACATGTCTCATATTTGGATTAAATAGCTCAATAATAGAATCTATTAGCTTATGGGATTCTTGTTTTGAGGTCATCTCACTATGAAACCACATACAAGATGGGCTGTGCATCTAAGAGAGTATAAGTTGTAAACAATATTCTTACTACATCACCCAAAAATAGTTGTAGATCAGAAAGACAGAAATGGAGTTTCTGTTTCACCTACCTAACCATCTCTGTGCTGCAACTACAACCATGTTTGCGTTGTTACTATTCCTCTATTGCCTGCTACAATGGAAGAAGAACCAGAGTGATTGTAAAGGAAAAAAACCTCCGATGCCGTCAAGTTCGTGGCCTGTTATTGGCCATCTTCATCTACTCGGAGAACTTCCTCACATAGCCTTAGGTAAAATAGCGGATAAATACGGTCCAATCTTCATGATTAAGCTCGGTGTCCGCCAAGCATTAGTTGTAAGCACGGCAGAGATGGCGAAAGAGTGCTTAGGTGGCATCAACGATAAGGTATTCTTAAACATGCCTCAGACCGTGTTTGTAGAGAAAATGGCTTACAATTCTGCCATGCTAGGGTTCAGCCAATATGGTCAATACTGGCGTGAGATTCGTAAGCTAGCCACTATTGAACTCCTGTCGAATCATCGTATAGAAATGTTTAAAAATGTTCGAATCTCTGAAGTAAGATCAGCAATGAAGATAATTTCAGATCATGATTCTGATGTAATAGATATGAAACAATGGTTTAGTGACATAAGCATGAATTCGATAGTTAGGTTAATTTCTGGTAAGTCGTTAAAGGAATTCTACCAAGCTGAGAAATATTATCAGTACGCAAAGGCGTTTAGGGACTTTTTTGAATTTGCTGGTGCATTCGTCCCTGCTGATTTGCTTCCCTTTTTGAGGTGGTTGGATATTGGAGGGTACGAGAGAAAGATGATGAAGGTTGCTGAAGAGATTGATGGTATAGCTCAAGTATGGTTGGCAGAGCACAAAAAAAGAAGAGCCTCTGAAGAGACACAAGAAAAGAAGGATTTTATGGATGTGATGCTTGATATATATGAGACAGGACAAGAAAAACCTTCTGAATTTGATGCAGATACAGTCATTAAAGCTACATGTGTGGTAAGCATTTTCAAACTTCCTACAATTTTTAGTACATTTACCATCAACAAAAAAAAAGTACGATATAGTTTTCACAAGAACAAGCATGAAGCATAAAGTACTATAACATATCCGGGGCTTCAACCATCAACTTAAGTTTTTGATTCAGTTGGTTCCTTGACATGGTATCAGAGCCAGTGTGACAAGAGTCAAGGGTTTGAACCTCAAGCACCCTTTATTAAAAAATGCAATATTTAGTGCCAGGTATGAGGAAGACATATGCTGCATCCAGAGTTCTAACTCAGGCTCTCTTGTGAGGGGGCATGTTAGAGATATATAACATAACTCGGGGCCTCAACCATCAGTTTCAACTTTTGGTTGAGTTGGTTCCTTAACAGAATCATAGGCAATGATAACCTCATATGTTTCTCTTTGGGTGCAAAATATATGCTTGTACTTCATAGGCAATGATTTTAGCAGCAGCAGACACCACAGCAGTAACCCTAACATGGGCACTGTCATTATTACTTAGCAACAAAGATGTCATCAAGAAGACTCAAGCTGAATTAGATGCTGTGGTGGGTAAAGAAAGGCAGGTGGAGGAATCAGATCTCAAGAATTTAGTCTACTTGCAAGCTGTTCTTAAAGAGACTTTAAGACTCTACCCTGCAGCACCTCTATCGGTCCCCCGAGAAGCCATTGCAGACTGCACTGTGAGTGGTTACCATATCCCAGCTGGCACTCAACTCTTTGTTAATCTTTACATAATTCACAGAGATCCAAAAGTGTGGCGAGATCCTTCCGACTTTCGTCCAGAAAGGTTCCTCACAACTGACAAGGATTATGACTTTAGAGGGCAAAATTTTGAATTTATGCCGTTTGGAAGTGGTAGAAGGATCTGTCCTGGTATATCGTATGCACTTCAGGTGATGCAGTTTACACTAGCTAATTTACTTCATGGGTTTGAGGTCTCTGTTCCATCGGGTGAGCTTGTAGACATGAGTGAGGGTTTTGGACTAACCAATCTCAAAACCACACCACTTGAAGTCATCCTAACACATCGCCTTCCTCAAAACATTTATAGTAATTCTACTATGGCTGTCTATTGATCTTCATTTGTGTCCAACCATGTGTGTCTAATGCTAGCAAATTTTCATATGGAAATTTAAATGTATTTTTCTGTGTTAATGTAATTTTTTCTTCAAGAATTGCAGCTTCCTATCACTTGTAACTAACAGAATCATCAGCAATTCTGATGCTAGCAAATCTATTACTATAACTATTATTAAAACAAAACACGCTTACATCATCACCTTTTAAAATTTCTTACGCGTCGCTTCCACATTAAAAAATTTCCCTCCTAAATTAAATGATGATGTCATTGTTATTATGATCTTTGACTTTCTACTTTTTTATTTTGAATATATTATTTTTCTTATTAATTGTGTTTTTTTACTTTGTATTAGCAAACTATATATTATATTTTATTTATTTTAATTATTTATAAAAAAATTTCAATTTTTTTGTTAAATGAATATATTTAGTGTATTGGATATTTTGAGATAGTTAAAACATAATATAATTTTACTAGGATTTGTTTTTGTTATTTATACTCAGAAAATTTGATAAAACCGTGCATCGCACGGGCACTATTTAGTTTTTTTCTTCAAAAACAAACAGAACCATCAAAATAATGAAACTTTCCATACAAGTGGTATCGAGTTTACGTCATAGCAAACGAACTTGTTGGTTAGTGGTATAGGACCCGCTGTCATACCAAGTACCAAACCTAGACTTACATGGTTCGTGAGGTGCAAGTTTCCACACGCACTCATGTTTACCCACCTCGCAAGTTTGGGGGGGGGGTTCGGCGTTATAAAAAATGCCCAACATATACCAAAACTAGAAGGTTTTATTACTTGCTTATCCCTTATTGACTGATTTTGGGATCAATTTATACTACCTAGAGGCTAATCAAATATGCTAATGTGGTTTGCAATCTTACTAGGCAAAGATCCGAATTGTGCTACACTCGTGCAAGCTAATTAATTTACGATAATGATGGTAATTTATACAGGAAAAGTAAGATTGTTTGGCCATTCCTCTTTCTTTTTTTTTTTGGTATACTTTCCCTTTAAAAAGTGTGTGCGACTGTAAGTAGGTGATATGGTGATGGTTGTGGCTATAGGTGTTCAACGGGCCGGGTGGGGACAAAAATTAAACCGGTTAGGTCGGGGCGGGTCAAAGCATGTTTAAATCCGACCCACTTTGACCCGATTTTTAAAAGTTCATAAAATAGTTTTTTTTACTATACTTTATGGCCTATTGGATCGACCCACTTTAACTCGACCCGCTAATGACACGTTAAAAGACCTGTTGGGTCGACCTGCCCCTTTGAACACCTCTAGTTGTGGCTAATATTATGCTTCATTGGTTTTGGAAGTGATTGGATGATTCCCAATCAGTAAGCCTTACATTTATTACATTTAAATTAGAAGCTTAGTGTAGCATCCATAAGCTAAAATAAAGTACTATTGGGCTAGTTTATAATTTGATTTGGAGAATCTGCATACTGCAGTTAAGCATGTGGAAGATTGTTCGAAGGTACTCGTTGCCATATAAATCAATCAGGTTGGCTGCATGAACCAATCTTACTTGTGATGGGACTAGTCCTGAATCTAATTCTGCATTCTTGTAATGGGGTTAAGAGTAACAAATATACCATCAGCAAAAATGTAGGCATGAACATGAAAATGCTTTATAATTTTATTTGTTAAAAAATGCTAATGATTCCTAGCAGGTACAGATTGCTTTCTGCAAAGCCCAGGTTTTGAGTAGGGAAGAGAGGTGAATTACAGCTACCAGCCACCGGTGATAATAGTAATCGAGACATCATTAATGGAAGAAGCCTCAAAGCTCATACGAGAGGCGCTAATCTCAGAACAAATTTCCTGCTTTGTTATAAACGCGGGTTTTCTTGGATCTGGAAGATTTTCTGCATGATCTGTGAGCATGGGTATGACAGCAGATATGCTAGGCTGGTCTTTTGCTGATTCTTGCACGCACAGAAGTCCTACTTTGACACAAGTCAGTATCTGATCTTTGACGCCAGGTTCATTTATCGTTTTGTCGATTAATAGATCAATATTTTCTTCTTTCAAAAGCTTCCAAGCCTGTAAAATAATATTCAGATTAACATTCACATTTCGTTAGCAGAAAATTGAAAATCTGGTTTTGGAGGACGTACATAACCCAGTAGTGTCAAGGACTCCTCTGGATGCCAGAATTCACTGTTTCTAATGCCACTGATGATCTCTAACATCAATACTCCAAAGCTGAACACATCGGTTTTTTCTGAAAACTTCCCTGCCATTGCATATTCGGGAGGCATATATCCACTGCCATACAAGTTAGATATGACCAATAGGTGGTCGCACTCTTATAAACATTTGAAAGTAAGGTTTTGAGGTTACTCACTAAGTTCCGACTACTCTTCTTGTGTTAGCTTGATATTCATTCCCTACAAGAATTCTTGCCATGCCAAAGTCTGAAATTTTTGGATTCAGATTTTCATCGAGCAAGATGTTACTTGTTTTGAGATCTCTGTGAATTATTCTCAACCTGGAGTCCCTATGGAGGTAGAGAAGGCCTCGACATATACCATCGATAATGTTGAATCGGTTTGCCCAAGGGAGAATTTCTCGCTTTTGTTCATCTGTATTTAAAATGAACAATTCAGGTGTGTTTTATTGACTTTTTAGTAGTACCAACCAAAAACCAGGCTTGTATACTCCTTCCGTCCGAATTACATGTTCAACTGGAACACATGATTGGAACGGAGGTAGTGTAAACTTTTAACACTCACCAAAAAGAATCGCATCCAAACTCTTGTTAGGCATGTATTCGTAGACCAACATTTTCTCTTCACCTTCCACACAACAACCCATAAGTTTTACAAGGTTTCTATGTTGAAGTTTAGATATAACATTCACCTCATTCACGAACTCTTCAGTGCCTTGATCCGAAGCTTGTGAAAGTCTCTTAACCGCAATATCTTGTCCATTTTCTAATTTCCCCTGCCCAAACAATAAGAGAAAATTTAAATCTGAATCAAATAGCTATGAGATAGACTGTTAAACTGTGAGCCATTACCTTGTAGACTGAACCAAACCCACCCCGTCCTAGTTTATTACTCTCATGGAAAAAGTTCGTAGCGACCTGCAGTCTTTCGATCTCAAATAGCGGAAGCTCTTCAAACTTATCTGGAGCTATATCACCTCCAAATATGTCTTTTAATGTCTTCTTCTTGAGTAGTTTTTTTCCTAATTCAAGTTCAACAAATGTCAAATTTTAGATATATGACATATTCTGGGGCCTCAACTATAAACTTAAGCTTTTAGTTGAGTTGGTTCTTTGACATAGTATCAGAATCAGCGTGGCAAGAGTTCACGGGTCCGAATTTCAACCACCACTCATTTGAAGTGGAATATTTAGTGTCAGGTATGAGGAGGGCATGTGCTGCATGCCACACTTCTACCACAAAGGGCTCTTGTGTAAGGCGGCGTGTTAGAGTGTATAATGACATATCTAGGGGCCTTGACCATAAGTATAAGCTTTTGGTTGAGTTGGTTTCTTTCGTTAAATAATAAATTGATAAATTTCAGAATAAGGCCCTCATTTATGAACAAGAATGGCTTGACAGCATTTTTAGCATTTCTCACCTCTTTCTTTAGCTATCTTCCAGCACAGATAATATATGGTCAAAAGAACTACGGCTCCAGCTAAACTTATTGTTATTGCCTTGGCTATAATTTTTTTCCTGCTTTTATCTGCAAAACATATATGTGAAATTATGGTAGTACAACAGACCAAATAACCAAATTCAGACAAGATATGATAAAATGGGAGTTTTAATCACCTAGCTCAGAATGTTCAAGTCGGATATAAAGATCTAGCCCTCCAACAGATAGAGTTAGGGTGTCCACCAAATCCTCGTACCACGACATACAGCCTGCACCTGAATCAAATGCATATGCGATGCAAGAACAGTTCTTTATACACTGATCTCTGCACTGATCTTGATCCGACACCAACGACCACTGACCTTTTGCCGGATTTTTAACAGAGCTTAACCTGTAAAACTTGTCTGGTTTACCACCACTAACACCGCACTGCAGGGGTTTAATTCTCACACACCCACTACTCCAGTCTCCTTTCTTCCAAGCCTCCTCGTTCTTGGGTCGAAACCCCTTCTGACACTCACAAATCACTGGATTTCTGGGATTGCAGATACCAAAAGCCCCACATTTTCCAAAAAGATCACATTCTGTTTCGGGGACTTTCCACTCAGTCACCCATTTTTGTAGGTCATCAACCCATAGCTTCCTTAAAAAAGTTCCATCATAACGAAGTTCATAGTTTGTCAACAAGGTTGAGTGTGAGTAGGTGTATGTTACAGAAATTGCACTTTGTCTGTCAGTCTGAAGGGAAAATCCAGAGTCGGGATTGTCAGAATTATTGTATGGGATCCCGATGCATAGATTTCCATTCCAAGGACCACTTCTCCATCGAGGGACATCCCCGTCAGAAAGTATGAGTTCTGGTAGGTTGTAAGAGTCAAAACCTACGGAATACCTTCCATAAGCAGGATTTGAAAGGTTCTTCCACGCGATCAAAAGCTTCCTGGCATCTTTTGAACCTATGGTAGTGAAAGTCATACTTGGCATGAGTTGATCAATCGGGTGCTCAAAACTGTTCCATAATGGTGTACCACTGCCTTGGAGCAAAACAAGATTCCCACTATCGAGCAGTCGAGCAACCATCGAAGCATTAGGAGTATTTCCTTGCAAGGAAGTAACATCAGATGACCAGACTGTCTCATTCGGCCCATCAAGTAGTAGTAGATTTCCATCACCGGAGAATTGAACAACTCCTGAAGAATCTTTAAGCGGATGCATCCGGTTAGCCACCCAGATGACATCAAGAACAGGTAATTTGTTGTACCAGATGCCTACATATCGATTCGTTGTGTTTGGAGGGCTGAAGAATCCCAGCTTGAAAATGCTGTTACTGGACACTATAGTATCATTGTAATTGTCTCTAAGAGGGTTTGCTGCTGTTATGTAGTCAATTGAACAACAAGTATTGATCAAGTACATACATATCAAGAGAATCAGAAGTATGATTATTATTTGTGGATTCATTATTTTCTTGTAATTTTTTTACTGATAGGCTTATTGTCCCTAAGAAGTCACAAATTCAGCAATTTATACTACTCCTTCCGATTCAGTGACAATGCCCTATTTGATTTGGGCATGTTTACCAAGACAATTATTAAAGAGTTGATATTAATACTTGCGTTGAGACGAATCAAACCAGATTCTACTTGATTATGTTTTAACTTATAGATTAATAATAAGTATAAAGTAAGAGTGAAGTATAAATAGTGTTAAAAAATCAAATAGGACAAAGTTAATAAGACTAAAGGAGTATTTTTTGGTTTGAAAGGGTGTTTGAACAAGTAGTAAGTCGAGGTCTGTTTGATAATTTGCATGGATTCTAGGTTAAAATATTGTTCTAGATGTTTGAAATCGTTGATGTTTTTAGTATTAAGTCATGTTATATTTAATTTGGCGACTTTTCTATGTTTGTTTCAAAGGTCGTCATCATCATCATCCAATCCAGTGTATTCCGCTCATGGAGAACTATGGGCAGGGTCTGGGGAGGGAAAGACGGCGGCAATTCATACCCATGCAGGAGAGCGCGACCAAACGGAATCCTCCGGCTCAAGGAAGATAAAGATAATGTACCAGCCACGTGCGAGATAAAAACAACATCCACTTAAAAGCAGAAATCAAAATCAGAACATAAAAGCAAAAGAAACTAAAAAAACAGAAGGCCTTTCTAAATTCCTATTACTTGGTCCATATCTTAATATTACGTACTCTGTTCATTACCGTGCCTTACGGTCTAATTAGTTATAGTCTTTGTTACAGTTATAGCCATTATCAATCTAGTATCTCTCAAAAGTCAGAGAAAGGAAGGTAGCGAATAGACTATACCTGTATCTCTTCCTAGGAGAGGACAAACAACAAAGTTCGCAGAAATTAGGGATCTTGAAGAGGTCAAATTTGTGTTTTCATTTTCTAATCCAAAGCACTTCCAGAAGCAAAGTAAATGAATATGTGGCAGCAATATCAAGGGAGTATTAATCAAACTGTTGACTTATTCTAATACATCCTCATTCTTCAAACATAACTATAATTACCATTAGACAAACCATAGGTTTATTACTATTTTTATATTTTGAATGATAAGTAAGGTATCATATCTTATATGGACTTACAAGTGATAGGAATTAAACAATGTCAAAGCATTAGTTCTAAGAGATTGAAAATTTACAAAAAAATAACGGTAGTCTCTTGAGAGATCGTCTCTTTGAGAAGAGACGTATCTTAAGTCCAGCTCATTTAATACTAAAGTTTATTTATCGTATTCTTAATGCCTATTTGTATTATCCTTAATGTTTACTTAGCTTATCCTTAATGTCTACTTTTAATATCTTAAATGTCTACTTGTCTAAATTAATATCTTAAATGTCTACTTACATCATTCTTAACGCCTACTTACAATATTTTAAAAAATATATAATGGGTCGGCCCAATTAGAGATGATCTCTCAATCAAAAAGACCATCTCTCACAAAAATTAATGTAAAATAATGATAAAGACTTAATCTCACATTAAAAAGAGCATATAGCAAAATGAGCAGGATGGAGTACCCTAGTTAGCATACACAAAGCCACACCATGTGCGAGGCTAGAATAAGAAGACCTAGATCATAAAGTCTACAAATTGCTCACTCACTTATCCAAAACACATCAATTGACAAACATATATGACTAAAGTTTGATTCTTTCAAACACATTAAACAACAACAAATACATATAATAATATAGGAAATACATATAATATAGCAACTTCCAAATTAATAGGAGTAATATATTAAGGAATGGCAAAAATGAGATTAAAAAGCATGACCTTCACTTTATCAAACAGTTTTTTAAATATGTCAAGGTCACAAGCATGTTACATCCTCAAATTGGTTAGATAGATCATTGTAGTCTGAGACTAAATTTTGCTTCTCTAAAGCATTTTATTAAATAGCATCTATGTTACCTATATTTAGACCTTAATGCAAATTGCATCACTAATTAATGTGTGGATGTTATGCACATATTTATCAGTTTCTTATTTTATACTCTCTCTGTTCTTTTTTGTTTGTTCATTTTTAGAGAGAGAAATTTAAATTAGATTTTTGAAATATATATTGATAATAAAATATATTCATGTAACATCTTGTTAGATTTGTCTTGATGTAAAGTTTTTTAATATGTAATTTTTATAATTTTTTCTGATGCGTACTTAGCGATATTAAGGCTTAAAATTTGCTAAAAAATACGTGCAAAAGGTAAAGTGGACAAATAAAAAGGAACGGAGGGAGTAAGTTTTAGGGCTTGTTTTGTGATTATAAATTCATTTTCCACTCAATTTTATGCTAGTTGGTTGTATTGGTTTTCTTATATGTTTTGTAGGGACATTGGTGCATTTTGCTAAGGTCTTGCTAGTTCTTTTTTGGCCTACTCTATTCAGGGGTGCAAGTCTGAGTGCGCAAGCTTGTGATGCCATGCAACATTTCAAAGCGATAGTGATGTGAATGTCTCAAAAAATCATCTTTCTAAGGTTTGGACATTCATTAGTGATTACGAGGCAATGTGTTTTAGTTTTTACTTTCTTTCTTATAAATTTTAGGAAAAATTATCACGAATAATCTAATTTTTTCATGATTTTTCTACAATAATTTCGCTTATTGATTAACCAAGAATAATCCTAACTTTATGGGGTATTTGCCTAAAGTAAATTTGGGTAACCCGATGATCTACTAGTAGGTAATTCACCAAAAAAGTAAACTGAAAATTAATGTAAAATTAAAAAAAAATTTTTGAAAATTTACACAAATATTCTGAATAATAAAAAAATCACATTTTTTTGTCACAATTTTGTTTTTAATATTTTTTTAACATTTTTTTGACATTTTATTTAAATTTATCTTTTCTTTAAAAAAATAAAATTTGCTATAGCAAGTCATCATGTTACCGGGTTTAATCTAAAAAATACATGATTAATCAATAGATTGAATTATTATAGATATGAAAAAATTGAATCAATACATACTTATAATTTTTCCTAAATTTTATTCTTATTTATTTCTTGGTGTTTGTAAACTCGAGTGTTTTTTTGAGTAATGTAAACTCTAGTTTAGGACTTTAGGGTGTTTCATGAATCAAAATTGCAGTCTTTTTTTTGATTTTTCAAGTGGCATTTTCTATTTTCGTCCGTCCCACTTAAATTGCAACATTTCTATTTTTGGAATATGGACCACCACTTTCTTTTAATCTCAACCATATATTTTAACTCTCTTTTAATTTCATCCACACAATTCATTCTCTCTCTTCATTTATTACCACTTTCTTAATTCTCACTATTTTTCTCTTTGCTATTACTTCCTCCGTTCTTATTTACTTGCTACCATTGCATGGGCACAAAGATTAAGAAGTTACTGTGCAATGATGAGCAATAGGTGAAAAAATGCTTTTTTGGAATTTTTTAATATTATTTGTTGAAAAATGAAAAAGAAAATAGGAGTAATGAGATATAGAGCAGGGTAAAAATAGGAGTAGTTATAACTTTAAATGATTGGTTTCTTACTAAAAAGAAAATGTAACAACTAATATGAAATTTACCAAAAAGGAAAATATAGCGAGTATTATGGAACGGAGGAAGTATATCACAGGGACGGAGGGAGTAAAATGAATGGTGCGAGGGAATACATTCTGCCCTAAGGCCCCTAATCCCTTCGCCTCTGTAAAGTTCGCGCAATTCGCCATACTCATCATTCTCCATGGCAATAAAGAGAAAGGAAGCAAGTACATCGAGTAGCACTACTAAAATGTCAAATTCGGTGTAATTGCGGCCCGGGATACCGACTAACCGGGTGTGAAATTCGTCAGTCAAGAGCAGCTTGAACAATTCCAAACTTTAAAGGTGCGTCCAATTGTCCCTTCACGTTTTTTTGCCATGATACTTTGAGAAGGTAGGGGTTGTTTGATGCTATGAAAACCCTTTTTGAACTTTTGAATCTTGAGAAGTTATTTGACATGAATCATGGGACTCTTGATTGCTTAATCATGGAATTTTTGAGTTCTTAAGCACCTAGTAACAATTTTTAATATATGTTTTAGGCATTTTTTTATGCTGTAGAACCCCATCATTTGTGGGGTGGGTAGGCACGGGTGCGCGAGCCGTGAGGAAACACTAGTTTCATGAACCATGTAAGGCTAGGGTTTGTACAAACTTATAAAATACATTCAAGACAGGAAGTGCGATTTCTCGTTGAAAAAAATTACATTAACATAGCAAAACACTGTTTGGACTACATGGATTGAAGTTCAGCATGCTCAAGCCATCTGTATAAACTGAATGTTCTCTTTTTCTTATTAGGAAGGCAACTATGAACCTATTAGGAAAATATTGTGTAAATATTTTCCTAATAGTCCCTATGACCAAGTAGTTCATTCTAATGTCAAACATAAAAACATTGTGAATACCATTAGTGATAAGTCCCATATGAAAGTTTCTTGGCATTTGATATTGGACACAACTGAAGATCAATTGACAGCCATGGTAGAATTATTATAAATGTTTTGAGGAAGGCGATGTGTAAGGATGACTTCAAGTGGTGTGGTTTTCAGATTGGTTATTCCAAAACCCTCACTCATGTCTACAAGTTCACCTGATGGAGTTGAGACCTCAAATCCATGGAGTAAATTAGCTAGTGTAAACTGCATGACCTGATGTGCCAGCGATATACCAGGACAAATCCTCCTACCACTTCCAAAAGGCATAAATTCAAAAGTTTGCCCTCTGTCATCGTAATCTTTACTAGTTGTGAGAAACCTTTCTGGACGGAACTCAGAAGGATCTTGCCACACTTTTGGATCTCTGTGAATTTTGTAAAGATTAACAAAGAGTTCAGTGCCAGCTGGAATCTGGTAACCACTCACAATGCAGTCTGCAATGGATTTTCGAGGGAGTGAAAGAGGTGCTGCCGGGTAGAGTCTTAAAGTCTCTTTAAGAACTGCTTTCAAGTAGACTAAATTTTTGAGATCTGATTCCTCCACCTGTCGTTCTTTACCGACCATAGCATCTAGTTCAGCTTGAGTCTTCTTCAAGACATCTTTGTTGTTTAGTAGCAATGATAATGCCCATGTTAGGGTTACTGCTGTGGTGTCTGCTCCCGCTATAATTAATGACTATGAAGTAGAAGATTATTTTTTGCACCGAAAGAAAAACGTATGAATTATATCAAATTACAATGGAATTTGTTTCAGTGGGCCAACCAGTAATATAAACTCTTGATGATTATATTTGATGTTAAGAAGTTGCTTTTAATTTGTTTACCATCTCTATCCTCAAACTTGTAGCATTGAAGTTTTTTAAGATTATGACTACTCAGTTTGTTATAGATCTTGAGTTCTGCATGATAGTACATTTTCAACAGCTTTTCCAACTTGTGACACTATTATTTGGTCTAAACATGTGTATATACTATTTTTGTTCAAACATAAGTTATTGAAGAAAGTTTTTCTACTTTTTGAAGATAACGAAAATGTGAAAAAGCTTACCATACATGTAGCTTTGATGACTGTATCTGCATCAAAATTTGAAGGTTTTTCCTGTCCTGTCTCATATATACCAAGCATCACTTCCATAAAATCATACCTTGTTCGAGCCTCTTTGCAGACTTTTCTCTTTTTGTGTTCAGCCAACCACTCTTCAGCTATATGATCGATCTTTTTAGCAACCTTCTTCATCTTTCTCTCGTACCCTCCAATATCCAACCACCTTAAAAAAGGAAGCGAATCTGCAGGGACGAAAGCACCTGCTAATTCAACTAAATCCCTGAATGCCTTTGCACACTGATCATATTGCTCACCTTGGTAGAATTCCTTTAATGGCTTTCCAGAAATCAACCTGACTATAGTATTCATGCTTATATCATTGAACCATTGTTTCATGTCTATAAATTCAGAGCCACGAGCAGAAATTATCTTCATTGCTGATCTTATTTCTGAGATTCTAACACTTTTGAACATTTCTAGCCGATGATTGGACAGGAGTTCAATGGTGGTTAGCTTCCGAATCTCACGCCAGTATTGGCCATATTGGCCGAGTCCGAACATGGCAGAGTTGTAACCCATTCTCTCTACAAAGATGTTCTGGGGCCTGTTTAAGAATACCTTGTCGTTGATGCCTCCTAAGCACTCTTTTGCCATCTCTGCTGTGCTTACAACTAAGGCTTGGCGGACACCAAGCTTAATCATGAAGATCGGACCATATTTATCCGCTAATTTACCTAAGGTTATGTGAGGAAGTTCTCCTAGTAGATGAAGATGGCCAATAACAGGCCACAAACCTGACGGCATGGGAGGTTTTCCTTTACCATTACCCTTCTTCCATTGTAGCAGGCCGCAAAGAAATAATAACAAGGCGAGCACAGTTGTAGTTGCAGCAGAGAGCTGATTGGGTATGTGCAATATAAACTCCATTTGTTATCTACAAGATTACAACTCTCTTTGGGTCTTATAGTAAGAATACAGTTTCAAATTATGCTCTCCAAGTCCCTTTCAATGATTTATTATTTTTATTTTTTGTGATGACATATTTTTCAAACATTGTGATCCTTTAAATCTTTTTTTTTTGTTTGAAGGATATTATGAAAAATTGGTGGCTTGTTGCAATGAGATTTTTTGTAGTCTTGTCAAATCGGTCGGTTTGATATCAAATCAATTCGGTTTAACCAAACATTTTTTTGATTAATTATTATTTTATTGTTATAGCTATTAATTAGCTAATATACCATTTACTTTTTTTCTTTTAAGTTTTAAGATTAGTTTTTCTTATTATATCAGCTCAAAAATAGTTTTTAAAGTCATAGTTGTGGAATACTAACTCATAATCAGCACTGAAAATAGTATGTGATGTCGAACTTAAAACTATCCAATTTTTGGAAAACATGTCAGGTTGGTTACTCAGGGCTTGATTGAATGAGATTCGATCGAGTTTTCAGGTGCTGTCAAAGTTTGACAGCTGTACTCATTTTTGCATCTCAGTTCACTGTAAGCACTCAGCCACTCATATAAGTTGGAGTATGCTCCAAAATTAGTTTATATATTTATTTATTTATTTTTAGTTTTTCCGATTCCTAATTTTAAGTTAGTAGTGGTAATTTATTGGTGTTTATTTTATATGTTATTTTTATTAATTAAGTGTTTAGTAGTATTAGTAGATTAGTGGTTTACTATCATGATGAATCCCATGTTTATGTTAGTGATTGCATAACCTTAAGAAGCAACAGTTAATTTGCATATCTATTTAAAGGATGTATCTTGTCATTCTTAAAATACAGTTGCAATGCATTAGTTTTTATTTCTTCGAGTAACTTATCTCTTCTCTTCAAGTTTTTAATTTTTATTTTACTCTTTAACTTCTACAATATATTCTATTCTCTATTCTCTTTTCTTCTCTTTGTTCTAGGCTCAAAAGTCAAGGCATATGGTGGATTGACCTCTTATTGCAGCCTGATACATCAACTTGGAGACATTCAAATGTAACGCAGTGCAGAATGTGGCAGCTGTAAGTCTAATGTTTCAGTATTTTTGCAATGTGATGGGTTTTGGTTAAAATTAAACTAATTGATTTTATCTTAGATGTAACGTTCATCTTTTACATTCGTTATACTTTGAGTTTTATTGTCAAAGTCACATGATTCGCTAATCTCTCTGCGAATCGCGAAACGAAAAAAGCTAATTTTGGTCGGTTTTGGGCTATTTTTGGTCCATTTTGAGCGAATCTCGAATCGAGACATGCGAATTAAGTAGCGAATCATGTGACACTGTGTCAAACGTACTGTCCATCAGGACAGCGGACATATCAGAGTCGAAGCAGGCAACTTTTGAACGGGCCAGATTGAATCGGATTAGCAAGGGTCCTTACGTATTTGGTTAGGTCAACAACTCCTTTTATTCAGCCCAACCTATTCCATTTTATTTATTTCTTTTGTTGGATGTCTTCACCATATGTTTATAGATCGACCATAAGACCATAAAATTGATCCGTTAGTAGATTTTACGGGTTCTTAGAGGGGAAGTTCTGTTGTGCAACTCTAATCATGACATGAATATAGCATTCCAGGATAAAGATATTTGATCAGTTACATACTTTAGTAAGCAGATAAGACGCCTCAAGGCCAAATGAAAAAAGTTCCTAATTTTATGGATCTCTCCCTTACGTCCCTTTTATAATTTACATTATGCTCCGTACAAACCTACTGGTTGCTTACAGCTACCGGCCACTGCTAATAATAGTAATAGAAACATCATTAATGGAAGAAGCCTCATAGCTTTTAAGAGAGGAGTTAATCTCAGAATAATCCTCCTGCCTTGTTAAAAAAGCGGGCTTTTTAGGATCTGGAAGATTTTCTGAATGATTTGTGAGCATGGGGATGACAGCAGAGATATTAGGCCTGTCTTTTGCCAATTCCTGAACACACAGAAGTCCTACTTTAACACAAGTCAGTATTTGGTCTTTGAAGCGAGGTTTATTTATCATTTTGTCGATTAAGGGATCAATATTTCCTTCTTTCCAAAGTTTCCAAGCCTGCACAAGAATAGTCAGATAAACATTTAATAAGGTTAGCAGAAAATTGAAAAATTTGTTTACATTGCTTGGAACCAAGGAGTATTAAATTTATGATCCTTGTTTAGGAAGATTTACATATCCAAGGAGTGTCAAGGACTCATCAGGATGCCAGAAATGATTGCTTTTAATGCCACTGATGATCTCTAACAGTATCACTCCAAAGCTGAACACATCAGATTTTTCGGAAAACTTCCCTTCCATCGCGTACTCAGGAGGCATATATCCACTGCCATACAAGTAAAAATAAACCAATCATTCCAACGTTTTTGATATAATCAATAAGGTGATTGCGTTGTAATGATCATCTTGACCAATGTTATAAAATACTTACTAGGTTCCGACTACCCTTCTTGTGTCAGCTTGATCTACATTTCCTACAAAAATTCTTGCCATGCCAAAGTCTGAAATTTTTGGATTTAGATTTTCATCGAGTAGGATGTTGCTTGTTTTGAGATCTCTGTGAATTATTCTCAACCTGGAGTCCCTATGGAGGTAGAGAAGGCCTCGACATATACCGTCGATAATGTTGAATCGGTTTTCCCAAGAGAGATTTTCTTGCTTTTGTTCATCTGTATTTAAAATTGAACAATTCATGTGTGTTTTATTGACTTTTTAGTAGTACAAATCAAAAACCAGGTTTGTATACGCGCTCCGTCCCAATTATGTGTTTGGATGTTGGCTTTTGCATTGTTTGGTCAAACAACCAAAAAAAGTGTTTGATAAATGGCTTTTAGACTAGCTGAAAAGTTGGCTTATAAGACAAAATAAAAAAGCTACTCTAGTTAGCTTTTTTTGTGTTGGCTTTTTGGCTTGTTGATTCACTTTTTCTCTGATAAACAACCAACAACTAATACCTAAAGTTACTAAACATCTTCATAAACAACGGACTTTTTCAGCTAGCGTAAAAGCCAACAAAAACAATTAACATTTCCAAGTGGTCAAACAAGCCAACTAAAAATCCCAACAAGCAACAGTCAATTGCCAAACACCCCTATATGTTCCACTTGTTTACTCGTGATTTTATTATTTTAATCAAACTCGAACACATAATTGGAACGGAGGTAGTATAAAGTTGTAACACTCACCAAAAAGAATCGCATCCAAACTCTTGTTAGGCATGTATTCATAGACCAGCATTTTCTCTTCACCTTCCACACAACAACCCATAAGTTTTACAAGGTTTCTATGTTGAAGTTTAGATATAACGTTCACCTCATTCACGAACTCTTCAGTTCCCTGGCCTGAAGCTCGTGAAAGCCTCTTAACAGCAATTTCTTGTCCATCTTCTAATGTTCCCTGCCCAAACAATAAAAGAAAAGTAAAGACATTATTCCATTATCAGCAACTCTTTTCTTACACCCATTAAAATGTGAACCAGTACCTTGTAGACTAAACCAAAACCACCTTGTCCAAGCTGATTGCTCTCATGGAAATAGTTAGTTGCAATCTGCAGTCTTTTGATATCAAATAGCGGAAGCTCTTCTAACTTATCTGGACTAATATTGCCTCCAAATATGTCTTTTAATGTCTTTTTCTTGAGTAGTTTTTTTCCTGTTTTAGTTCAAAGAATATCAAATAATTATTAGATAACTTTCACAATAAGGCCTTATTTACAACGTTTTTAGCCATTCTCACCTCTTTCTTTAGCTTTCCTCCACAAAAGACAATATATGGTCAAAAGAATTATGACTCCTGCTAAACTTATTGTTACTGCCTTAACTATTACTTTTTTCTTGCTTTCAGCTGCAAAACATGTGTGAAATCATCTTAGTACAACAGTAACTGCTAAAATATATATTAAATTTCGGAAATTGGAATTCAGACAACGAGTGTGTTTGGTAAATGACTGTTTTATTAGCTTTTTTGGCTTTTTAATTGACTTTTGGTTAGTCAAATCGGCCAATTGCTACAACAAATAGCTGTAGCCAACAATCATTTGTCAAGCACACCCAATACGTGATGCAAAAGGGGTTTTAAATCACCTAGCTCAGAATGCTCAAGTCGAAGATAAAGATCTACCCCTCCATTAGATAGAGTTTGGGTGTCCACCAAATCCCCAGACCATGACATACAGCCTGCTCCCGAATCAAAAGCATAGGCAATGCAGGAGCAGTTGTTTGTACACTGCTCTCTACAGTGATCTTGATCCAACCCCATCGACCAATGAGCTTTGGCTGGATTTTTAACATTGCTTAAGCTGTAAAACTTGTCTGGTATACCACCTCTCACACCGCACTGCAGGGGTTTACTCCTCACACACCCACTACTCCAGTTTCCTTTCTTCCAAGCCTCCTCGTTCTTGGGTTGAAAACCCTTCTGACACTCGCAAATCACTGGATTTCTAGGATTGCAGACACCAAAGGCCCCACATTTACCATACAAATCACATTCTGTTTGGGGGACTTTCCATTCTGACACCCATTTCTGTTGATCATCAACCCATAATTTCCAGAAAAATGTTCCATCATCACCAAGCTCATAGTTTGTCAACAAGGTTGTGTCGGTGTATGTGTATGTTACAGTAATAACACCTTGCCTGTCAGTCTGAAGGTTAAACCCAGAATTGGTATTATCAGTATTATTATATGGGATTCCGATGAATAGATTTCCATTCCAAGGACCACTTCTCCATCGCGGTGTATCCCCATCAGAAATTATGATTTCTGGTAAGGTATAAGAATCCAAACCTACAGAATATCTTCCATAAGCAGGATCTGAAAGGCTCTTCCACGCAATCATAAGTTTTTTGATATCATTCGATCCTTTGGTACTTACAGTCATACTTGGCATGATCCTATCAGTCGGGTGTTCAAAGCTCTGCCATAGTGGTGCATCGTTATCCGCAGAACTTGATGCAGGGAGCAAAGCAAGACTACCACTTTCGAGCAGACGAGCAACCATTGAAGCATTATTTCCTTGCAAGGAAGTAACATTGGATGACCAAAGTACTTTATTCAACCCATTTATAAGTTGTAGATTTCCATCTTTGGAGATTTGAACAACTCCAGAAGAATCTTTGAGTGGGTTCATCCGATTTGCGACCCATATTACATCAAGAACAGGTAATTTATTGTACCAGATGCCTAAATAACGATTCGTCGTGTTTGGAGGGCTAAAGAATCCAAGCTTAAAAGTGCTCTGGCTGGACACTATAGTGTCATTGTCTTTCAGAGGCTTTGTTGTTGTTATGCTATCTATTGAAAAACATGTATGAAACAAGTACATTGAGATTAAGAGAATGAGACTGGTTATAGTTTGAAGACTCATTTGTTATACTTTTTAAGTTTTGATAGATTTAGTTTTTCCAAGAAATAAAAAATTGTTGAACTTTTCTTAGGAAGGGATTGGAAAATGGGTTATTATGCTATGATAAATGTTTATGGTCTTTTTATACAGCTTATTTTGTTGATTACTCAAGTAATTAGTCAAGGAATGTCTGATATTTTGCATAATTTCTATATTAAAGACTACTCCAGATGTTAAGTTTCTACATGTTTACCATAGGTGATCTCTAATCATGAAGATGTTGACCCAATTAATCCGATCAACCAAAATCGAGTATGATCCGACCCAATTCGAAATATTCGTATATAAAAATTAAAATTAGAGGTGTTCAAAACAGACCTAATGGCGTAAAATTAACTTGACTTTATAACTGAATTCGATTTCCGATTTCAAACCAACTTGAAATAACTCGAAATCATTTCGATGATCCGAATGTACACCTCCAATTAAAATCATATTATTGATTTTTAAATACTTAAGAATCAAAATTATTTCGATTATTCTCGAACATTTGAATGGACACCTCTATAATTGCGAACTGATACACATTTTCTATGTTTTCCATTGACAGAGTCATTCACCATATCTTTCACCGTATCTTATAGGCTACAAATGCTTTGAACACAAAAATCTGAATTATGGGTAGTGACACATGGCTCAACAATGGCCGCACCCTTAAATTTCCTAAATCTTTAGTCTATAATTTTTGACTTTGTATCAGCTATTAATTGCATAATGATGTTTAGTGAGACTGTTTTTCAGTGATAGGTTATTAAACTAAGAAATTCATATTCTTATAATATTTATTAGATTAGTTATTAACTTAAGTATAAAGTGCGTCTTTTGATGAAATCATTTCATACAATTATGTGTGGATAATGAAATATTTAATCCAATCATATTTACTTGTTCCATTCATTTCATATACTTCCTTTTTCTTGTTCATTATATTACGCTGTATTTTTTGATTTTTTGATGTGAGATATTCTAAATTAAAATGTAGCAAATTAAGTAGAACTGAATAGTCTTTTGTGTTATTTTAAATGTTATGCTTTCATAGATATATAAAAATTTAAATATATTTATGTATGATCTCATTAGTTTCGTCTTTATTTATAGAATTTTAATACCTACTTTTTATAAATTTTTTATAACATATTTATAAATATCAAAACTCAAATTAGTATAAAAAGTCAGTAACCAAAACGTCAACGTTCATTATTTGAGGCTCTTTGTAAATAGAATGAAATTGCTCTTGTTATCAATTACTCATCTCATTTCTACATTTGTCTCATTTGGTCTTTGTCATTATTTATCCTCAACATTGATTAGTACTTTTTTTTTACTATTAATCTATAGTTACAAGTTAAGATATAGTAAATTAAATTTTATTTGATTTGTTATAATGTAAATTTTATTAATTTAACTTTTTATAATTTTAATTATGCGTAAATAGAGATTTTAATCAAAAATAAATTATGATATAAATGTAGAAACACCAAGAAATAACTTGTTCTTTCATTAAGAATAAAAAGAATTCAATATCATCCCAATATGATTATCACCATAAGGTTTTAGATTTGATTTTCCATAAATAATTTTCCTTTTTTAGGCTATGGTATAATAAAAAAATCTAAGATCTTTTTTTCTTTGGTTTTAAAAAGTTAAATAAAATAAGTTTTATTTCATAAAAAGTTAGTTTAAATTAGTTTATGTAAAGAGAGAAAAATAGTAAGTACAAAGAGGGTAATATTAAAAACAAAATATTTTATAGAAAAGTGAAAAAAATATGTTATTGTAATGAAATGAAAGTGTTATAAGCAAAAATATAATTGTAGATTTGTAGTAGTAAAATTCTATCCGAAATATTAAAAATAATATTATAGCAATTCTTTTGGAATAGAAGGATATATATCAACAAAATGATCTAAACGACTCGAGTAAAATGAGATTTTTAGTCAGTTGAAGAATACTTCATAATATCACTTTCTTTTTTGATAAAATTAAATTCAATTCTCATTACGATATTTCTAACCATTCTCATCTACGTCAGATGAAAAAGTTACATCAATGAATGATAGATGAAGAAGTCAAATTATATGTTACTATTTTCCGATTGGAAGACAAGTGGGAAATCAAGAGGAGTTTAAGCAAGAAAAGGAATTTTAATTTGTGGTATCAGCATGACCTTAATCTCCGTGTTAAATAATCTGTTTTTAGTCAAATAATTTTGTCTTACAATTCCCATACGTTTCATCGTTTGGTTGACGTAGGAATTAAATTCTTATGGGAAGTTGTAATTCATTGGAATTTACTTTCTTTGTTAATTTCCAAGGAATTACTTAATATTGTTTGTTTGACAATATGTATTTTCATTTCCTTGAAAGTAATTCATGGGAATTGTTAATGACCAAGGGGGGTATATGGTAATCTAATTCCTATGTCTCATAGGAATTAAGACATAGGAATTAACTTCTCTTGGATTTTATAATTCCTAGGAATTTTAGATTTTTTGATAACCAAACAAATTAGCATAATACTATTTCCTAGGAACTTAAAATTCCAAGGCTAATAGTGGGTAACCAAACAAGCCCTAAAGTTATATTAACTTTTTGACTTGTAACTTGTAAGTATTTCTATTTTATTATTTTTACTCATTCAATTTTCTTCAAACATAAAAAAATTTCAACATTAGTCATTTTTTATAGGAAAATTTGCTCAAAATAATTTCAACTATTACCCGTTGGTCAAAAATAATCCCAAATTCCCAACTATCAATTATTTTTTAATAATCCCAACTATTCTCATAATTTGTTGAAAATATACCCACCTCCCTTTTAACCGGCTACAACAGGTAACTTTTCTACTTTTTTCTTTCTTTTTTAATTAATAGATAAAGGAGAAGGGTTAATTTTAAACAGTTAAGTAAAAAACAAAGAAAAAAAGTGAAAAAGTTATCTGTTCCAGTCGATAACAAGGGGTGGATATGTTTTCAACAAATTATGAGAATAGTTGAGATTATTAAAAAATAATTGATAGATGAGATTATTTTTGGCCAACGGGTGATAGTTGGGATTATTTTGAGCAGATTTTCCTTTTTTATAAAGACATTAGACATATATTATAGGTTAAGTTAAGTATTGTTTTATTTTTAAAAAATTATTGTCATATTTTGGATAATCAGTAAGAGGTTATATGATCTTTGATAATTTGTACGTATTTCAAGCATTATTAATAAAATTTTATAAATTTAGTTGGTATCTTTGAGATCTGTAACATCTTGGATGTTTGATTGTTTTCATACATAGTACATTATTGTTGGTTAAAAGAAATGAACAGCATATAAGTGGAGGAAAATAGAAGTTAAGTATGAGATTTTCTTCATTTTGATAGAAAAAGACATATAAAAGGAATTATCGAATTGGAGATACATAATCCACTTTCTTATGCTAAACTCTTTTAATATAAAATGGAGAAATTTAGAAAGAAAAACACTTCATACTAACCTAACCATGTTCCTTTCCATTATTGCACAAAGAAAAAAAAAGAAACTAAGACATTTGACAAACTATATGAAAATAATGATATGCATTAACATTATAATCAAAGTTACAACTGCAGGTGTTCAACGGGGCGGGTCGACCCAACGGGTCAAGGATCGGATCACATTTTAACGGGTCATTAGCGGGTCGGGTCGGATAATTATAAGATATTATTTGCGAAAATTTTTTTGCCACTTTTTAAAAATTTTTAAATGATATTATTACAAACATAAGTGGATCGACCCAACGGGTCATAAAATATAATAAGAAAATTATTTTTATTAACTTTTAAAAAGTGGGTCAAAGTGGGTCGGATTTAAACGGGCTTGGCCCTCCCTGCCCCGTTTAACATTTGACACGACCCGCCCCAACCCGACCCATTTAAATTTTGATCCGCCCCGTTGAACACCTCTAGTTACAACCATTAAAACGAAAGAGATAAAAAAACCCATATTTAATCGTATTCTTTGCATAAAGAACAATTGGGCGTGCATTACAAGTTGAGAGGTTCAATTGTGAGCTTGGATCATCATTTTTTTGGAAGTTTGTGTCACATAACGGAGTATTAGACAATTGATTGATTTAGTTAACTTATTTGGTCGGTCAGCAGCTGCTAAGCCACTTGTTTAAGTCAACTAGCATAAAAATATTTGATAAAAATTAAATGTTGACCGTAAGCTATTTGTTAAAAAAAGAAAAACCAGTAAAAAAACCTACTCATAATTAAAAGTCATAATAGCTTTTATTTTGATTAAATAGTCAACTTTTCAACTAATTTTTAAATAATTTACAAAATATCTTTCAGATTATAGCAATTCAACATCATCATTATCATTCTACCCGATATCCCGCTCATAGAAAACTATGGACAGAGTCTGGGGAAGAAAGGACGACGACAACTCATACTAATATAGGAGAGCGCGACCAAAGGAGTCCCCCGACTCGAGAAAGGTTAAGAGAAGTTTCTGCAACGTGAGAGATAAATAAAACGCGTATAGATAAATAATAACAAAAAATAAATACATAAAATAAAAATAGAAAAAATGCTAATAATAAAATAGAAACGAGCCAAAGCAAGAAAACAATTATAAATTATTGAATAAAAAAGTAAATAAAAAAAAAAAACCAATTGGACTCAGAGTAGTGCCCGGTCCCCACCTTATCAAATTAGAGAACACTAGAGGAATATGCATGGCCAATCAACTCATACAAAGAGTTGAAAATATTGCACCAAATTACAAATTACTACATTTCTGCTTGTACCTACACAACAATGAATTGGTCACTTGATAGATCCTATACTATTAATATGGTTAAAGATGTCAACATTACAACTTTTTTTATCTGGAAGTACGCTAAAAAAAATCTTTTATACTTTCGCTGTCAAATTGAATGAGCATTATTTAACTCAAAAAGCTTTATTTTTTATGATTAAATAGTGTTATTTCAGAGGGACAGAGAGAGTAACAAACAACGTGAGGAAATTAATCTTTTAGATATTTTATAACACTATATAAAACAACGTGAGGAAATTTTTTATGATTATCTTTTAGATATTTTATGGTCAAATTGAATGAGCATCATTTAACTCAAAAATTTAAGGCGTAATAAAATATATAACACTCCTTTTATTTTGTACTTTTTATATTTTGGATATTTTATTAAAAAAATCTAATACTTAAAGAGAAGGTCTCTCATGAGACCGGCATTAAGTTAAATCTAACCTACAGTTCAAATCAATATCAACCTTGTAATTGGAAAAAAAAAATTTAGGCCCTAAAAAATTTAATGCCTTAGGCGATAGTCCACTTTGGCCTTACTAATCGATGAACATCTATCTACATACTAATAAAATGATAGAAAATGACAAATGTCATCTTTCAAGAGTTTTGACAATGGAAATCATCATTTCATGATAATTGATTACATGACAATACTAGCTACCTGATTTAGAATCTGATATTTTTAATATTGAAGCTAACTTAGGTAAAGTATTTATATGATTTATTGTAAAAATTATATATACGTACCTAAAATTTGATATGTTTAATTGAATGAAAAATTAATGTATTCGGTAAATAATTACAAAAATAGTAACTATTTTTTAGTTTAAAATATTCATATATTTAATAAACTTTATCACGATAATATAATATTCTATGCTGACAAGTTCGTACATTGCACGAGTATTTAGACTGGTACTAGAATAATAGATTTTATCATTCTTGAAACCTTGTCCTCAACTCAAAAGCTCACGTAACCCATACCCAGGGTCGACCCTACATATTTTGGACCCTGGGCGAAATAGCATATTAAGACCCTTTTTCTTTATAATTTATAACCTGTATGACCTTCTACAACTATTAATTTTGCTTTTTTGACATGAGGTCCTAGGCGACGGCCCCTGTTTGTCGCCCTTAAGGCCGGCCCTGCCAATACCAACACCAACAAGAATTAAAATCATCTAGAAACAATGTTGTTACTCCTCTCCACTATGTTCTCTACTGAAGCCATAAGCTTACTGGCATTAATTGTATTGTTCTACTACATAAAAAAATGGAAAAAGGGCATCAACCAAACATTAACACCCCCCAGCCCATCTGGGTCATGGCCCATTATAGGTCATCTTCATCTACTAGGAAAGCTTCCGCACATAACATTGGGTAAATTTGCTGATCAATACGGCCCGATCTTTATGATTAAGCTTGGTCTGCACCAAGCTTTGGTTGTGAGTTCAGCCCAAACAGCAAAAGAGTGTTTAGGTACTAATGATAGGATTTTTGCTTCACGTCCTCATACGATTTTTAATGAGCGGGTGGGTTATAACTCTGCTATGTTCGGGTTTGGCCCGTATGGGCCGTATTGGCGTGAGATGAAGAAGATTATTACTGTTCAATTGTTGTCTAATCATCAGTTAGAGATGCATAAACATGTTAGAATGTCTGAGGTCAAATTAGCCATTAAAGCATTGCATAAGGAGTGTTTGAACAAAGGTAAATAATAATTGCTCTGAACTCAAGTGTTTTATTTACCTTTGATTAATGGAATACCTAAGATGAATAGGAGAGAATATATCATGTTCTATCTTTTGAAAAAATAAAAGTAAAATAGGAATATAAAATAATTAAAATTAGTCATTTAGTGGAGTAATTATAAGTTTATATAGGAAGAAAAATAAATTTCAAGGTTTTAGTGGAGCATGATAATGAAAGTCATGTTATAAATAGTAATAAAGTAAATTTAATGGAAATGGACTAAAATAGTTATAGAGTATTCTTTATGATATTATTTTATGTTAACTAAAGTTGATAAATTTGTTACTGAACTTGTAAACAAAGGCTACACAATAGAAAAGTTGACTGCATACAATCCCGATGAGATTTCATCCTAAAACTAATTAATTAGTAGGAATAGTCTATTACATCTCTGTAACTCTTCAATTTGGAATTACATGTGGGTTATTTTCCAACACTTTTCCTCACACATAAACTAATTTTTTAAACTAGGTGGAACACCAATATTTTTGAACCAAAAGTTGTTTTTATGTAAGATCAAGATTTTTTTTGTTTCGGGTTGATAGGAAATTGTCAGCTCTGATACCATTATAAGTTTGTCATTGGACTTAGACTTACATAAGAGGAAGGTTGATTGCACACAAACCCAATAAAGTTTTATTCTAAAAACCAATTTGTTAAGCTTGTATGTCAATCAATCTCTATCTAGTTCATCATATGACATGTAATTATAAACTTGTTTTCTCTATGTATTATAGTGGACATGAAGCAATGGTTTAGTGACATAAGCATCAATGCATCAGTAAGATTGGTAGCTGGAGCTTCACTAAAGGAATTCTACCAAGGTGAAGAATATAATAAGTGTACAAAGGTTATGAGGGATTTCTTTGAATTGGCTGGAACATTTGTTCCTGCTGATTTTCTTCCATTTTTAAGGTGGTTGGATATTGGTGGGTATGAAAAAGCCATGAAAATGGTGGCTAAAGAAATTGATAATATGGCTCAATTTTGGTTGGATCACCATAAACAAAGACGACTCTCTGATCAAGGACAGCATAAACGAGACTTTTTGGATGTTTTGCTTAACATTTTTGAAACAGGGGATCATAAGGCTTCCCAATTTGAAGAAGATATAATCATTAAGGCCACCTGCATGGTAAGCCTCTTACATAAACATTTATTATTATCCCCGTTTTAAAATACTTGCAATAATTGAGAGTAATATGTTACGTGGGTAAATTTGATCACTATCATTTGCAATCAATAATGTCAACTGTTAGCATTTAAGTTATGTATAAAATCATATAACTAAAAATGCTGATATATGTGGGTTAAGTTGGTAGAAGTTTTGCTATATGAACGCATTAACTTTGATTCAAACCTCCTTAAGGAAAAAAATATCATCGAAATAATGTGATTTTTTCTTAGATCTACCCCTGATCTTTTGCAATCATAATGAAATGAAGGAAGTACGATATACTCCCTAATTTGTCTCCTTTAAACCCAATCCGTAAACATCGTCGCGCTTTTCATTTTATCGCCACCATTTTTTAATAAAATTACTAAAATGCCCTTAAATCCAATTTAATTATAAAATCAACCATTATTATTTCTAAACTAAATTTCTTAATAATAATTAAATTAAAATAAAAATATAAATTTTAGTAAAGAAAATAATTTTTAAAATTGAAAAATAAACCTGATCACACGTTTTGTATTGAAATTTGATACATAATCACTCCTTTGGCCAGAACTTTTGATACGAAAATCACATTACTGCAATATATATAGCATTAGGACCTAGACTTCAAAATCTTTCCAATGATATATTATATGCCCAATTCCGATAACCGAGCGAGAAATGACGATCGTTTGAAGTTTATTTGTGCTGAAATTTGATACATGTTCATTCTTTTGGTCATAACTTTATATAGAAAAATCGTGTTAGTTCAAGGTTTGCGGAATTGAAAACTAGACTTCAAGAGCTTTCCAACGACATACTATATGTCCAATTCTGACAATCGAGCGAGAAATGACGACCGTTTAAAGTTTGCAGCAATTTCTAACATTAGTCGCGCGCGACCAGGCCATGGTTGAATCGCACAAAATGTGCGATCGGACCATGATTGAATCGCACAAAATGTAACACTAGCATTAACCACTCCTTGTCAATCTAATTTGGACCATTTCTCTGTATTTCTGAACAGACAATTATAATGGCAGCAACAGACACAATATCAGTGACCTTAACATGGGCACTATCATTACTACTCAATAACAAAGATTGTCTAAGAAAGGCTCAAAAAGAGATAGAAGAACTAGTAGGAAAACAAAGACAGGTTAAAGAATCAGACCTAAACAACTTAGTCTACTTACAAGCAATCCTAAAGGAAACTATGAGGCTTTATCCAGCAGGACCCCTTTCAGTTCCTCGAGAAGCCATTAATGATTGTACCATTAATGGTTACAAAATCCGATCTGGAACCCGTCTATTGGTTAATCTTTACAAGATACAGAGGGACCCACAATTCTGGGACAACCCATTGGAATTTCACCCTGAAAGGTTCCTAACTAGTCACATTGAGTGTGATTTTAGAGGGAAAAACTTTGAGCTTATGCCATTTGGAAGTGGTAGGAGAATGTGTCCTGGAATATCTTATGCTTTAAAGATGATGTTGTTTGTATTAGCTAATTTACTGCATGGGTTCGATGTTGGGACTTTATCTGAAAAAGTGATCGACATGACTGAAGGCTCTGGAATGACTAATCTTAAAGCCACACCACTTGAAGTCATCCTCTGTCCTCGTCTTCCTAGTCATGTTTATGATTATAATGATTTTGATTGATACTGCATTTGTCGATTTAAGTTTGCTACTAAAAGTAATATTTCTTCTTACTCTAAAAATCACATTGTATTCATAAAAATTACAATTGGAAGTCGATCTAGTTCAATTTTTTGGATTAAGGCTACGGCATTGTTATTGTTGTGATGTAATAGTGTCTCACCTAGGGATGGCAACGGGTCGGATCTGGATCGGGTCCAGGTGGACCCAGATCCAGATCCGTTTTTTAAACTGCGGATCCTGTACCGGATCCGGGTCCAAAACGGGTCTGACTTATTTTTGCGTTTTTTTGTATTTTTTGATCATGTTGAGATTACCATAAAGCTATATTCTAATAAAAATGATAAAAATATATATAATTTCACAATTGATCACCCAAAAAAAATTATATAACTTAAAATTGTCTTGAAAATATCCAACGAACACATTAAAGTTGTTTGTTACATGAAAAAACTCATTAATAGATACTATTTTAAAAAACTAAAATATAAGATTATAAATTGTAGATTTTATTCTGAAGTGGATTACACCAAACACATACTACTAATTAACAGTACCTACTCACTTGCTAAACAATCAGACTCTTCCAATTTTTCCAACTTAAGAATGAGACTTTAATTCCTACTCACTTGCTACAGTACCTTAAGTTGTGATTACTAATTACTACTATCACTATTAGCATGATTAAGATGATTCTTATGTAAATGGTGATTATAATCCAAACTATGAACAAACAGCAAGAATATATATTTAATATATAAAAAATAAGAACGGGTCCTCTAGATCTACGGGTCCGGGTCTGGGTATTTTTCAGAGACCCGGATCCGGACCCGTGCAATATAAACAAACCCGGATCCGACGGGTTCATTTTTCAAGGACCCAGATCCGTGAAAACAGATACGAATCCACGGATCCGGGGCGGGTCCAATACCCATTGCCATCCCTAGTCTCACCATATATATAAGTTAATTTATATATTAACATATTAGATCTATAGTTTTATACGCTACAGATAAAAAATATAATATTTTAAATTAGAGAAAGGTAGTAATAGAACAACAAATAGTATTGACTTGATAATATAATTAAAAAAAACTTAAGGGCATGCTTGTATTGGGTGTAAATATTTAAGGGAGTAAAAAAGTCAAAGTAAGAAATAAAGTTGATAAATGAGAAATTAGTGAATTTTAATTGTTGTAGAGGTAGAAGAATGGTTGTAAAGTAATACTCCCTCCTATTTAAAATTATTGTCCACTTTCCTTATTTAGTCAAGTCACTCTAATTGTCCACTTTCTATTTTTGGCAAAGATTTTTTACCTAAATACCCCCAACTTATACTATTATTTAAAATACTCCACCTACCACATTTTCAATTATTATAATCACTTAAATACCTCAATTACCACCTTTACAATTATTATAATTACTTAAAATACTTCAACTACCATTTTCTTAAAATCCGTGTCCAACCCAAAGTGGACAATTATTTTGAATAGGAGGGAGTAAAAAATGAAGGGAGCTCTCAATTTTAGAGGGTAAATATTTATCCTAGGGAAGGCTGGGGGAATATATTACCTCCATAATAGAGGAAACCATCTATTTTTACCTTCATTATTTTTATTTCATGCTCATTTTTCTTTACAACTATCTCAACTACTTCAAATGAATCTGTATTTGTTTTCATTTCATTAGTTTGACTTTATTTCCCCCTTAAATATTTACACTCAGTCCAAGCATGGCTTAAGTAGAAAAAAAAAAAAAGAATGAAGCCGGAGTACCATACAAAATATGCATAATTTATACACGAGCTAGGAATATAAAATTTACATTCAGAAAATGAAAAACATAATACATATATACACTTGCAACTTCAATTATAAAAATCAACACACAGGAGAAAGGACTTGGCTAAGTTTCTTATAAGCCTACTTCCTCCGTTTCATAATACTTGCTATCGAGTGTGACATATGTGTGGATAAATGTCACTATCAGTAGCAAATATAATATATCGTACATATAGGATATAGCACACTTCTTCATTTAATACACTAGCCTACTTCCTCCGTTTCATAATACTTGCTATCGAGTGTGACATATTATGTGGATAAATGTCACTATCAGTAGCAAATATAATATATCCTACGATATAGGATATAGCACACTTCTTCATTTAATACACTTGCAATAATAACAACCATAATCTTATAGTAGTATGTGTGACAATCAATAATTACAATCACAAATTTTGGGGTGATAGGTTTGGAAATTTAAATTATATTAAAAGACGATTTTTTTTTATTTGGTTTTATACAATGACTTAAAATGAAAATTTTAGGTGAAACAATGTTTTTGATCCCTTTGTATATTTTCCGATAAAATAGCTTTTCATTTATTCCGAATATATGTTCATATTTCTAATTATCAAACCACACAAATAAAAACCATTTTTCATTTACATTTGAATATTTTAATTCTAATAGTCCCATTTATAGTGTTTAATTAGGTTTTAAAAATTTTCATCTTTCATTTATCGAATAAAAATCCAACCTTAACATTATTTTTTCTTGTAAAAATTTAATAACTTATAACATTCAATTTTTAAAAGAAAAAATACTGAACCCCATTTAAAATAAACTTTTTCTTAAATTTTTATGAAAAAATAATTTTTTCTTAAAATCAAAATATTTTCTGCCAAACTAAACATTGTACAGTCTAGATGATTTAAATTAAACACAAATTCTTGTATGAGACGGTTTCACCGTAAGACATGTCTCATACTTGTATGAACATTTTGTTTTAAGGTGGTTTCATCGTGAGACAGTATTAAATGGGATAAGAAGGTTTCATAGCAATACCACAAAGACCTTGTTTAGCACCCCCACCTCTTTTAATCCTCATAAACCCTTTCTCTCCCCATTGTGTCCCCCATGAATTCTTGACTAACCAATACTCATCCCCATTCCCATTCCCATCTTTCTCCTCAACTCCAAACCCAATAATAGTAACAGCATGATCAAGCTCAAACCCACACTCACCCTTAAACACACCACCACCATAAAACTGAAAATCAAACCCACCACCTTCAATCCCCACCGACACCGGCTGGTGTAAAACAGCACCCAACAACGCATTCTCGTTGTTGGGCGCCACATCTTCGTATCCGTGTATTGAAACATAGTTCACGGCGGCTCGCTTAGCGTTGCAGGTATTGTCAGTAGCCGTGTAAGGGTAGTTAGCCTCGGTGTTGAGGCCGCCGTGAGTGGTGATGTATTCAAAGGCTGTGTCTAGTAAACCGCCTTCACAACCGGCGTCCAGCATGGTGTCGCAGTCAACTAGTTGTTGCTCCGAAAGAGAGACTAGTTTTCCTGTTTTTATTTGGTTTAGAGCTTCTATGGCTGCTACTGCTGAGAATGCCCAGCAACATCCTGCAGTTAGGTCATGCATATTAAAACTACATATAACATACATGAGTCTAGCATGGGATGTTCTAAGTATGTTTAACATGGTCGACCGCACAGGGTTTTGAAAAATTGGAGGCCTCAATATCGAATCATGTAGTATATGTTAAGTGTCAAACAAACAAAATTGTTAAAATAATATCATATAATTTTTAAATTCACACAGGGCCTTTATATTTTTCAATTTTTACTCTGTCCCTTAACATGAGAAAAAATATTAAGCAATAACACAAATTCTTGTATGAGACGGTCTCACCATTAGACATGTCTCACCGTCTCATATTGGGTTAAATAGCCTAATAATGGAAACCTTTAACTTATGAGCTTTTTGTTTTTAGGTCATCTCACCGTGAAACAATTTAATAGACGGGCTGATAATATAAATAGCTGTGAAAAGTAATTAAGAGTCTGTTTGACAAATAATGGTTCGTTGGCCAGTTATTTTAACTAGCTAGGTGGAAATATTGTCTCATTAACTAAGCTGATAAGCTAGCTCTTAAATATTAAGTCATGTATTAGAAAAGTTAAGAAGTGTTTTGGTCAAATTTAATAATATATATCATTAATTCATAGCAATAAAAAAAGTTTTTATATTCTGTTTTGACTTTAAATTTAAGTTAATTTTTATGGTGAGTTTAAAAGTTATTGTCAATATTTTTCTAAATATCTGACTCATAAAAAAACTAAAAGTCAAAAGTCAATTTATAACTCGATAAAAAAGCAATCATCAAAGTTGTCTCAAATTTGACATTGTTAGCTTCTACTTACTTGGGTCAATTATAAGATAGCCTATTGTATGTAGATCAACAAAAATGTAATATAAAATCATAACATATCATTTTATCATATTCAATATATATAGATCCAATTTAGAGTAGGATTCGAGTGTAGGCAATGGAAAAGCCATACTCGTACCCTTCAGAAGAGAGTGTATGTAAGAGCAGGGAAAACAAATTTGAAGGTTGGAGGTGCTTACCACAGTCACCTTGGTTTTTGATAGGAGTAACAGCACCTTTAGTCCTCCAATCCATATGCATAGCCGGTGAAACATTACTAACATTTTCATATTTAAAAGAAATTGATTTCGATTTCAACTCGAGTTCTTTCAATTGCTTCTTATAACCAGTACGAGAAGCTCGAAACTCCTCGTTGGTTAAATCTGCAAACGAATTAACCCCTAGAGTAAATCCCCTATTTAGTTTATTTAAAGCTTCAATACGTTCAACATTTTCTTTGAAAATCTTAAACCTAGTTTCTTTCTCAATGTTGTCTTTGTATACACGTCCATGCAAATTCATCCATTTTTCATGTTCCTCGATCAATGATGATGGTTCATTGTTGAGGAGGCGGCATGAAACTGAAAATGACCAGAGTGTAAGAATAAGGAAAATAGGTAAACGAATTTGACCTACCATTATTGCCATAAAATTAAGATTACAATATGTAGACGGGGGATTTAATGAATTTTGTTATGTTATCTTGTAGAATAAGTTTGAATTTGGACGACATTATATAAGCAAAGTTTGATGTAACCTTTTATTCAATTTAATTAATATAATTTGTCACATTTCATACGTTTGCTTAGTTTATTGAAAGAGCTCTTTTTAATGCAACTATTTTTTGATTGCTAATGACTAATGTGCATGTCTACGTGCCTTAGGGAACATTCTGATTTAGACCTTTTTCTATTGATTCCCTTTGAATCAATTTTGTCCATTTCATGACAATAGACAATAAGAGACTATCTAAAGTACTAGCATGTATTAGTATTACACATTTATAGTTGAGATTTGAGAATGCCTATATATTCTACATAGAGATAATCTCTATTGGATGGTTCGAGCTGACACTTACGATACGAGACAATCTAATGATTGGCCGAGCACAACGCAAAAGGCGAAGAAGTGGGCTTTGTGCATGCCATGAACCTCATATGGGGAAGGTGGAACACAATTGTCCATACACGAGCATGCCTGGCCCTATGGGCCAACCAATTGCAACACGATTCAAAACACAAAATAATATCGAACGCTAATTTTTAACTTAAAGTTAGTGATAAATGAAATTTAAACTCGTAAATTTTTATCACATTGATGGTTAAAACACTAAAACTATTATTTTTCTTTGTCTTTTTGAGTTTGCTATTAAAAGCCATATTTTTGCACTTAATGAACATGTCACTTTCAGTAGCAAACTGAAAGGATTACAACTTTAATCGCATCAATCATTGAAAATTCTAAAACTATCTTTTTGAGTTTGCTACTAAAAGTTATATTCGTTCTCATAACAAGACACTCGTGCGCTTTTAATAACAAATTCAGAAAAACACATGAAGTATACTACAAAATTCTTGATCAAATAATATTGCTAGCTTTCTTATAAAAGTGATATTGAAAGTGTCTTTTACCTTTCTTATAAAAGTACGTTACTAGTATGAATTTATAATTTCAACCAAATATTGTTTAGTTGAAAATTTTAACAGTGATTCAGGGCATGTAAAAGGTATTTGAATGTACATAGCTTTTAAACTAATATATCTTAAATATTAGTTTACATTATTTATTTTGATTTATTACTTGTTCATAGACCTTAAAATCTTGAAGAATATATAAAATAAACAGCATTATAAATATTATTGTGAATGTTTGTTACGCCTTTTATGTTTTATCGGTATCAAACTATAAAATAAACAGCATCATAAATTTTGTGTCATGCTTCTCTCCCACCGTATTTTTGGCCTCACGCCTTAAACACGGCAATTTATCTTCTCAATATTCTTCCTTCTAAACTTCTTGACAATCTCACTCCCACTCATCTTCTTTATAATAAATCTCCATCATATACACATCTTTGGGTTTTTTGGTGCTTATGTTTTCCTCTCATTCTTTCCACTACAATTCATAAACTTCAATCTCGTTTATCTCCATCTGTGTTTTTGGGTTACCCTTCTAATCATAGGGGTTACAAGTGTTTTGATCTCGCCTCCTGTAAGATTATTATATCTCGACATGTTCTTTTTGTGAAGCCAATTTTCCTTTTACCCGCTCCCATAAACCATCCCCCGACACTTATCATTTTTTAGATGAAACCCATCCCTTCATTTTTCACCAAACACCTCTGATACCATGAAAAAAAAATGATTTTTGGTTGCCTTTCATTAATCATTCTTGAGAATAAATACACCAATTAATCTAAAGTTTTAAGTAACTAAATATTTACAAAATAATTACCAAAATATAAAAGATTTACAAGATATACAAAGTATTCTATTTTATTGTTCTATTAGTTTATAGACCTTAAAATTTTAAAAAATATATAAAATAAACAGCATCATAAATATTATTGTGAATGTTTGTTACGCGTTTTATGTTTTATCGGTATCAAACTATTAAAGAATACCGGAACGAGAAAGAATGGCTTTTGGAAATTGTGATTGATAGCTAAGCGATAACAAGTTAAAAAGCAGGAGATAAGTGTTTCTCTTAACAAAGATGATTAGTCCACTTGAATTATAAGTGAAGATTTCACGTTCATTATTACACTAACTAATTGATGTAACCTAATTATTCATTATATATAAATTAAAGATAAGATTCCTTGAGATCCTACAAGTAGTGGTCATCAAATTTTGAAATAACACCCACTAAGCCTAAATAGCAAATCTCCTTTCACACGGTCGCATATGTGCAATTATTCATGAGTCTAGTCTATAATTTTGAAGTTGTCATTTTAGAGCTTAAATTAGACAATTTGAACCTTGAAATAGGTATGTTAAGTCTTAAATTTGACAAACTTTAAACCGTTGGAATAGCATTCACCCTAGACTATGGATTTTAACTTTTAAGTGTTAGATTTGACTTTTTGAGTCTTAAAATATTTGTTTTAAGGCTTAAATTCGATAAGTATAAAATTATTTTAGTCGCACGTGTAAACCGGCTGTATACAAGTTTTTGTGAAGTCCAAATCCAAAGACAATGGTGTTAAATTAAAAGTTAATTCGTGCAAGCTAATGGCACTAGTCCCATAATGGCCTAATCTAAATGTCCTTCAAATTGAAAACGTGTAGTTTCCGAATGCCGATCTATCTTTAAATTCCGTATTTGAAGATAGCTATATATATATATATATATATATATATATATATATATATATATATATATATATATAGTATATATATGTATATATGTATATATATGTATATATGTTATATATGTATATATATGTATATATGTATATATATGTATATATGTATATATATGTATATATGTATATATATGTATCATATTATATATATATATACATATATATAGATACATATATATATACATACATATATATACATACATATATATACATACATATACATATATATATATACATATATATATATATATATATATATATATATATATATATATATATATATATATATATATATAATTTGATGCTATTGTTAATTATAATTACTCCCATAATAATTTTATAAATAATTGAAAAGAAAATATAACAAACTAATTTAAACGACAAAAATAAGTTTGTCTATTATTCCGCGAAGCGATCATTTAATAAATGGTGTACTCCCATATGACAAAGTAAGATGATCGTGGCACCAGAAAGTCTAATATATAGTGCATATTAAGTACTATATGAAGAAAATAATAACTATTTATGACAAAATTAATAAGTTTAAAATTATTTTTGGTTTTTATTCATAATTCAAATTAAAGGCAAAGCCCCATATTAATACATAAGGAGGAGCAAACAATATAGAAACTAAATATTTAATTATCTTAACTTCCTAAAAACCTAAGATGTTATTTAGAATAAAATCACAATAAAACTAAAATTATTATATTCTGCAAATAAAACAAAATACTGTGCTGTCTTTCCTACACTATATATATATATATCTTAATACTAGTAAACATTATTAATTTTCTGTGTAGATCAAAGAAGAGTTCCTACGTAAAGTCCTGATTTGGAAAGGCGCAAATTCTCTTAATTGACTAATTGTGAAGAAAAACGCATGATTATGTTCAAACACCAGTGAATCTCTCTATTAGACCATGTGTCTTAATTTATTAGACTATTAAATACTAGTATAGAAACTCGTGTAATATTAGAATAGAAACTCGTGCAATACTACTATAGAAACTCCTTCTAACCATCAGAGTTCACAACAACACATTATTAGACTGTTAATTTATTACTCCCTCCGTTCCTTAAATAAGTTATCACTTTTTATTTTGGGTTGTTTCAATTGTTGTTCCCATAAGAAATCTTTTCATTTATATCACAAATTTTGAACAAAAATAACCTCACCCATCCTCATTTTAATATTTTAATAATGATTATGGTCCCCACATATCTTTCACAAACTCCATTTTAACATTTTTATATTTATTATGGTCCCCACATATAGGGGTGAGCATAATCAGATATCCGATCCGAAACATGCAGTCGGATCGGATATCCAATATCCGAAAACTAATATATCTGATATCCGATTCGATCCGACTCGGATATTCGATATCCGATATCCGACAATAATCGAATCGGATATCCGAGATATCCGATATCCGATATCCGATGCCTATGAGAAAAAGTTGAAAATTTCCAATCGGATATTCGAAATATCCGATATCCGATATCCGAATTTAGTCAAAATAATTTATTTATAAAAATATTTATTCTTATGAATAACGGATATCCGAAATTACTTATAATATGTGGATATCCGAAATAATTTCGGATATCTGATATCCGATATCCGACAATTCAAAAAAATGTCGGATATTCGGATATTCGAATCTACAAATATTGATATCCGAATTTGTATCCGATATCCGAATTTTCGAATCGGATATTTGATCCGAATTGTAACTTCGAATCGGATATCGTAAAAATCGAATCGAAGATCAGATCGAATCATCGGATAATCGGATCATCAGATAGTTTTGCTCAGCCCTACCCACATGTTTCCCACTAACTTCATAAAAATATTTTTTAATTAATTGTGGTCCCCATATTTTTTCTACTAACTTTCTTTAAATACTTTTTTAATATTTATGGTCCCTACTTTTCATCCATCAAATTTATTATTCAATAAAATAATATCTCCACTATCTAAAAGATTTCACTTTTCTTCATTCTCGTGAATATTCCCATTGGGAACATCAATAGGGAACGGAGGGAGTATATCAATACTAATATAGAAACTCGTACAATGCAAGATTTATGAGTATAAAATATATAAAAATATAATTTCAAAAAGTAGTGCAAGTATATATTATAGTGATTAAATTTATCGAATACATGAATTTTTCTACGCAAAAATTGAATATTGATTTTTAAAAACATTATTTATCGAATACATCACTTTTTTATTCAATTAAATACATCAAATTCTAGGTTAGGTATATAAAATTATTTTAATAAATTAAATAAATACTTTACCTAATTTAGTTTCAATTTTAAAATATCATATTCTAGATTAGGTAAATATTGTCATGTAAGTTATTATCATCTACTAAAATAATTCTATATTGGTCAAGGCTCTCTAAAGATGACACTTGTCATTTTCCAACACTTTACCAAAAATTCTCATTTAAAGAGGAATAGTTGACACCAGGTATGAGGAGGGCTTGTGCTGCATCCACATTTCTAGCCCAAAGGAGGGGACGTGTTAGAGTATATAACATATCCTGGTGCCTCAATCATCAGCTTAAACTTTTAGTTGAGTTGGTTCCTTGACATTTATATTTCGATTTTGAGATTTCAACAAAGAAATGTTTATTCAAATGCAAAATTTAACTTCACATACACCGAATCTCAAACCAGATAATGTCTAATTAAAAAACTGACAAAATTACGAAAATAGATCAAAAATCAAAATAGTCGGTTTGGGTTATGGTAGGATTTCACCTAGTTTTTCAAGTGTTAACACTAGGTCGGGACAATTTCAAATTACAGGTCAAAATTTCAACATTACGACCCACCCATTCTCTGTCGAACTCGGGTTGAAATTCTGTTCTTAAGAAATGTATCACAAACAACTCTTTACCCATTACTGATTACATAACTTTGATCTTTAAGTACACAAATTAAGACACATTTAGTATTATCCTTAATTAAAAACAAAGTACTAACAATTGATGGAAACATGAACATATTAATTAACCATAAAAATAGACAATTTTAGTAAGGCTGTTCACCCTCATAATTTCCTGCAGGATAATACTCGCAAGTAATAATAGTATCCCCAGAATCACATATAATCTTAGAGCACCCAACCAATTTGGTGTCTTTCCAAACAACCTGAGTATAATGCCCACACTGATATTTATCGGTACATGAATTATCGGTGTAATTGTACCATTTCTTTTCCGCCACCCACGCAGCCACTGCATCCATAGCCATCCATCGCTTGCCTTGTCCCCAAAACAAATTCTCCCCGAATTTACCTGTAGAATGTATCAGTTTACAGTCCTTTCGTAGTTGCCTAGAGGAGTATATTCGAGCATATGTAGCGAGCAAATTTTCCCACTTGAGAGGTACGACTCCTACTGATTTTCGAGCTGCGTTATGGCTTTCAAGGACCTGGTTTATGAACTCGGTTGAGTTGATCTTTGCGTTCGTGGGTTTGGCTTGAAATAGGATGAGTAATAGGGAGAAGGATATCAAAAGTGAGGTTAAAAATTGCAACGTTTTATCCATTTTAGCTTAGCTAGGCTTGTTGATTGTGTAGTTTTTGGATTTTTTAGGGTTTGATCAATGTCTTATACATAGATACATGTATATTGTTTTGCCAGGAAATTTGGAAGTAATTAGAAGTTGACTTCAAATTGTTTAGTGAAGTATTGCTTTTATGATAATATATATATATATATATATATATATATATATATATATATATATATATATATATATATATATATATATATATTATATATATCTTGACCAAATTTAGTTGTTTAAACAAAGGAAACGTCGAGAATCAAGTCTGATCTAAGTTGAAGTATGTATTACTTTTTTGAAAATAACTTACGTTCGATCCTCACTACCTTTTCCCCTACTTACTGTCTGTACCCCAAAAAGCAACGGAAATGCCATAACTTTTTTCAAGCTTCCTAATTAGTACAAGCTAGCCAATCAAGAGACTCGTGATTATTCCTTCCGTCTCACTCACATTGTAGCGTTTTTTTTTTCAACCGTGAGAGACTTTGATCTCAAGTGCAGCAATTTCAGTTGGACAAACGAAGTAAACTCAGAGAAAATAATGATATGATTCAGATCAATTACTCTTTAGCTTGTTTGTTTCTCATATGATTGTGAGTTTGTGACTAATGAATTTTCTAGGGAGATATCTTCTCCTAAGCAAGTGGCCTAAAAAGGGTTGACATTAGTTGATATACAAGAGAAGGTAGTTCTTGGAATTCAGTGTCAAGATAAGCAAATATCAATACCATCAAGCAAGGCTAACATGCTACTAACCCTTTTTTATCGTAAAGTTCAATAGACATCTTCCTTGCTTAAATAACTGAACAAAGAAAAAAACTAAAGTATTTCAGGTCCTCTCTTGAGAGACCGTTTATAGTATAGACGTTTCTCAAAAGCCAGCCCATATCTCCCTTTTAACTTACAAAACCACCAATCAGTTTTTTTTTATAATTTATAAATTGGATCAACCCCAAAACCTGAGACGTCTATTGTATAGACGGTCTCAAGTAAGAATTTGTGAAAGTATTATACTAGCCACTCGAAATAAGCAAAAGTGGACATGATTATAAACTCAGCAATTTATAGCCTTTTGTGTATCAAAGATCGTGAATATCCATCCGTCAAACTGCTTGTAAATTCACTAAATCACATCCAGTACGTTTGCAGGCCAAGGATAGTACAGAACATAAAACGATCTGTTAAGAAATTTATTAAAAGGCCTTAAAGCTTTGACAAGCCTTAAAACCCTCGCTTGTGTCAGCATCGAATCAGCGAACCTTTCGAATTTTGACTGTATTATTTCGTTTCAATAACCAGCTCGTATATGCTGCTCTTACGTCTTAACATAGCCAAGTACGATAAAAAGAAAAGCACTAATCCAAAGCAATTCCTCAAGTCGAAATCACAATGTGGCTAATGCCGAGGGGAACATGATCGGAATTTAAGTTAAGAAGATCTCAAGTCTGAACCACGCAAATGAAATTTATCCTAACAAATAAACTAACAAAAATATGGCGCGGTATGGGAATGAATAAGCAAGTCACCAGCGTTTTTTTTATAGATTACCGTCAATAGACTAGACTAAAAAATAAGCTCACAGCAAATTCAAGTTTTCCAGAGTATTCATTCCTCAAAACACTAATCAATTACCGAAACTAGTGCATAAAGAGAATAAAAAACAAAACCTCTACCATAGTTGCACAACAATTCATCAGTCAAAGCCTCCAAGGAGTAGACTTTTACAATCCAAGAGGCCCATCACTCCGAACAGGCATCCAATAGCTTCTCAAATCAAGAGCTTCTCAATTGCGTCCTGTGTTTCATAACCAACGGCAGATATTAGAAAGCAGTTTCAAGATTAGTGAAGCGATCAAATGCAAAATAATGTGGAGTGACAAAAGTCACCTTGAGTTGTTGAATTTGTGATTTCAATTGACTTCCTTCGTTAGAAGTCACTGAACAGGCAATTACTGGTCTTGTAACTCCACACGCACGGCCTAATGCTTGTTTTGAGGGCACAAACACATATGGAACATTCTGCAAATAAAAAAGATAAATCAATTTATTGCAATCAGCAAATCGATGTGGATAGAGGTGTTCATTCAGGTCATTGGGCCAATTTCGGGTCAGGTGTTTCGGGTCGGTTCAATATCGTTTCTAGTGTCCAATTGACTTTTACATTACTTTTAAGTTCATGTTGAAGTTGACTAAGTCGGCTTCAAATCCAAGGTCGAGTAAATATCAAGTCAGAGTCTGTTTTGAACACCTCTAGATGTGGATCACTAATTCACTATGCATAACTGAATTTAACATAACACACATCACATAAATAAGAATGTCACACCAATGATGTAGCCTTCAACAGTCAGTAGTCGGTAACTGACTGCATGAGATGATGAGAGTAGATTACTCGTGAATACTTCATTGAAAAAAGGTCGACAAGAGCACAAGTATTAAAACATGAATATTTATGATAGCACATATTACAACCTTGGTTTTAAAAAGTGCGGCCGAGGAGCCCATAGCCCATAGGCGTGAGGCGCACCAAGGCGACCAAAAAACTAAATGTGCACATTATTAAGCATATCAAACTCAACAGATTACGGATTACAGATTACAGATACTGTAAAAATCCAGTAAAAGCCTTAAATCCACACTACTACACAGCAAGTGAATCTCCTAGAAAATATGAATATCCTTAAACGCGACAACAATCTACTTAAGTCAACAATCAAATCAATCCCAGCATCACAACACAAAAATTTAATTGTATCATGTTTATCAAGAATATCAAATAAACAGTTATACCTTGTCTTCAGCCAACAAAGGAAGATGAAGGAGAATTTCCAATGGCTGAGCATCAGCAGCCATAACAACAAATTCAGAAATACCCCTGTTCAACGTTTTTGTAGCTGCAATTGTCATTAAACTCAACAATATCAAAAACCGGATTGAAAAAAAATAGCTGAAAAACCCTAAAATTCAAAACCCGCCGCCAAAAAAAGTAGAGTAAAAACCTTCGTTAGCCCCCTTTTTGAGCTGTTTGTAATTGGCAGCTTGTTGAACAAGATCCATGATTGTTATTGTCAATTGGGCATCAGCCAATGGGTATGCTTTTGGGTTTACTGCTTCCTGCAACGCAAAATTATTTCATCAAATACAATTAACTCATTAATCAACAGTTAAATTACAAAAAAGTATAATCAAACCCTAAAAATCAAAACTTTATTGCTTGAATGAAAAAGGGGGAAAGGAAAGAGAAGGTACCATGGTGGCCGAAGTAACAATAATGAGTGAGAGAATCGGGCTAGGGTTTTTCTCCTACAAAACAATTGAAAAGGGTTTAAGAAAGGGGAACAACCGAACAAGTGAGATTTATGGGAGGGTTTTAGGGGTTTTTTTTTTTTTTTTTTCACAAATTCTTAACTGTTTTTTGTGTAGACGACTTTCGAAAGATCAGTCCAATTTTAAATATATATTGTTACAACTCTAATAATTATTCTTTTTCTAATCGCATTCACAAAAATAAAGAGTATTCACAAAAATTATTCTTTTTATTATCAATATTTTTAGTTTTTTAAGATATTTAACATGAAAATTAAAAATAATTAATACTCCATTAATAATTATTTAAGTTTCTAAAAAACAATATTTTTCTAAGGCAACTATTATATTGAATTACATTAAAAATTGGGAAAAGTGTTAAAAGAGTTTCTAATAAAAAAAAATTTCTTCTAATAAGTACCTAATAAAACAAGTTTTGCTAAAAAAATATCTATCAAAATTTTTTCTTTATCAAAGTTTACCAAGTAATATTGTTCTTTAATTGACCGTTAAATGTAATGGTTGACTGGTCTAAATCGAAAATTCATCCTACTCATCTTAATTTTTTTTTTCCAATCTAACTTCAATCTGGTGTGAAAAGTATAGGAAGAAGACAATGGAGAAATTGAATTGGAAAAGAAATTGAACATGAGGAAGACTAGTTTTTAATTTGGACAAGTCAACCGTTATATTTGACGGTTAACTGAAGAAAAACGTTAACGGGAACTCTTTGGAAAACAAAATTTATTAGGTACTTTATGACAAAACTTTTCTTATTAGGTACATTTTGGAAAAAATAAATTTATTAGGTACTTTTTGAAAAAAATTTTTATTAGGTACTTTTTGACACTTTTCCCTTAAAAATTCAATAAATTCTTTCCCTAAAGACTATATATATCATTCTCCTTTTATTATATTAATTGGAATACGAAATACCTACATGTTCAAATGTCTGAAATATAATTTTTTCAATATTATTAGTAGTAGTATAAATGTATAATATAAATATATAAATTAATTAGCTTCATGTAATATTTAATAATACAAATCTTTCATTATTATTATTAGTATCTTATAATAAACCAAATTGAGAAGTATAAGATTTGAATAAATATTTTTATGGTAGATATATAAAAAATATTTTACATTTATTATGAAGAATATATTGTTTAATATTAATGGAAATAAATATATAATTGTTAGTTTATTGTATATTTGTATTTTTATTCTAAGGATTATTGTAAAAAAATTGTGATAAGTGTTATTAATATCAACAACTTTTTTTTTTTTGAATTTAATCTGTCATTAGCATATATCAAGGTTTGCCAAGGTTTGAAGGCCTTGGGAAAACGGTTCCATACATATTTTCTCATCAGCTGGCCCCGTATCCCATCTAGCCACTAAATGTGCTAACGAATTGACATTTCGTCTAACGAAGCTACAAACAAAACCCCTGACATTCGAACATAAATCAAAAATACTATCATAAAAGAGGTGAATCGGAGCTCGACCTTCCTCTTCGTGATTAATAGTTGAAATGACAGATAAGGAGTCGCCTTCGAGATGGATATATTCACAACCTATTCTGAGTGCTACTTAGAGACCGAAGATAGCGGCTGCTGCCTCACAAATATCGACTGGCCATAAGGACTTGATTCTACGAACCCCCGCTACAAGAAGCTTACCATGACTATCACGCACGACAACACCTAGACCTCGGATGGCATAATCCGCCACATAGGCATCAAAATTCACCTTCACCCACCCATTTGAAGGGGGCCGCCATGATTGATAGTGCAGGAAGGAAGATTGCTGAGGGACCCATTATAGAGTTTGTACTCCTCCACCATGTTATTAAAGTTGCGTGCTATGCTCACATGGTCCCCACCAACACCTTCAAAAATCTGCTTATTTCGGACATACCATGAAGCCCACATAGTTGCAAGGATAGAGCTTAAGTTGTCTTTCGAGGTATGCTCAAGAACCCACATAATACAATCAGCGAACGATGAACGAGGGGCATCCCGGAGTAGGTTGTAGTCTGGGTGAGGCGTCAGCCTTCGTGCAGTCCAAAATGGCATGTAGGATAGTTTCTGGTTCCTTGTGGCACCTATCACAGGAAGGGGAAGGGACACAGTACCTTTGAAATAGGCAATGCTTCGTAGCTAGCAAACCCTTGCACGCACGCCATAGGAAATGACGGAGCTTGGGAGGACCATCAACATTCCATAAAGTCGACCAAAATTTCGAAGACGTTGTAGTAGAACTATCATCCCCATTTGTATGACCCAGGAGACCAAGTCTGTATCCACTCTTCACTGGGTAACACCCGTTCTTCTCAAGCCACCAAAACAACATATCGCTCGGTCACCTATTCGACAGAGGCACCATAAGAATACCAGCTACAGTTTCAGCATCAAAAAGTCTGTCCAGAGCACACCTATCCCAACCACCTGAATTAAGGTCAATCAAATCAGAGACCAGCATATCAGCTTGGAAATTCGATGAGGAGTAAGGAACCCCTAAGCTACTATTTTTTGGAATCCATTTGTCGACCCATACCCTAATGCTAGCACCATTACCAACACGCCAACCAAGCCCCTCAAGAAGTACGGATTTTGCCTCCCAAATACTACGCCATGTAAAACTAGGATCATACCCACGCAGAGCTTCTAAGACTGAGGAATGCTTGAAGTATCGAGCTTTGAGCACACTGAGCAAAAGGGGATTTACCTCTGTTAATAGGCGCCACGATTGTTTAGCAAGTAAGGCTGTGTTGAAACATTTCAGATCACGGAACCCCATTCCACCTTTGCCTTTCGGAAGACACATATGTGACCAATTATGCCAGTGGATTTTGCGTTGATCGTTGCTTGAACCCCACCAAAATTTAGCAAACGTGGAGTGAATCTCATCAATAATACCACTAGGTAACCTGAAGATGCTCATCATATAAATCGGAATAGATTGGATGACTGATTTGACGAGAACCTCTTTCCCTGCTCTTGATAAGTATTTCTCCTTCCATCCCTGTAGCTTTTTCCATATGCGGTCAGTTAAGCAAGCGAAGATCTCCTTCTTTGATCGCCCGATGATGGTAGGAAGCCCTAAATTTTTGCATGCCGGTCCACTTCCTTAACCCCAAGAGTATCTACAATAGCTTTTCGCACTTCTTGATGTACCCCTTTGCTGAAAGAAATCTCGGTCTTATCATAATTCACTTTTTGACCAGAAGCTCTCTCGTATGTGCTAATGATACTAGCTACCTCCGAGCATTCCTGTACCGATGCCTTTGCGAAGAGGATACTATCATCTGCAAAAAACAAATGAGATAAAATAGGGGGCCCTCTACAGATACGTATGCCATGAATGCTCCTCCTGTCCACACCAAGAGAAATCAACCTCGAGAAAGTCTCAACACAAATGATAAAAAGGTAAGGAGATATAGGATCGCCTTGACGTAAACCCCTCGACGGAACCACCTCACCACCCACCTTACCATTGATCTTGAAAGCGTAAGACACACTCGAAAGACAACTCATAATGCGATGAACCCAAGAGTCACTAAACCCCATTTTCAGCATAACTTTTTCCAGAAAAATTCATTCTACTCTATCATAAGCTTTGCTCATATCCAGTTTCAGTGCAAAAGCCTCCCTTCCCCTGTTTCCCCATCTTTTCATGACATGGAACGCCTCAAAAGCCAATAGTGCATTATCTGTGATTAGTCTCTTAGGGATGAATGCACTCTGGTTAACTGAGATAATATCCCCCAAAAAGACTTTAAGTTTATTAGCCATTACTTTTGATATAATCTTGTAGATAACATTGCAACAGCTAATAGGTCGGTACTCCGTCATATTTTTCGGTTCATGACATTTAGGGATAAGCGAAATACATGTTTTGTTGATAGGCTTCAAATCAAACTCTCCCTTCCACCACAATCGAACCAAGCCAATAACATCATCACATATAATATCCCAGAACTTTTGAAAAAATAATGCATGAAAATCGTCCATACCTGGAGCTTTCGTGGGGTGCATTTAGAAGAGCGCCAAACGAATCTCCTCGCGAGTTGGCTCCATATCAAGAATCTGATTCATATCCCCGGTGACTACTGTGTCGATACCCTCAAGAGCTTCTAGGAAACCTGCAGGTGAACTTGATGCAAAGATACTCTCAAAGTAAGCCACAACCTATCTTTCAATGTCTGCTTTGGAAGTTCTCCAATTCCACTGCTCATCATTTAACCCACGAATCTTGTTGCGCTTTTGTCTGGAGTTCGCCTTGTGATGAAAGTATTTGGTGTTCTTGTCGCCATCTTTTAGTTCGTTAACTCTAGAACGCATATGCCAATAGGCTTCCTCTACTCTGTGCAACCCATCAAGATCACTACTCATCTTCGAACACAAGGCCAGAGTTTGAGCATCAGGAGATTGTTTCTGCACTTTAGCAAGCTTTCTTTCAGTAATTTTGATCAAGTTTCTAATCTCACCAAACTCCTTAGCGGCCCATTCTTTGAGGGAGTATCCACATTCTTCAAGCTTCGCATGGACGGGGCTATCAAGGCTCGAATTCCATATATCAGAGACTACTTGCCTACCGCCTTCCTTTGACAACCAAAAAGATTCAAACCGGAACAATTTTTCGTTGCAATCCTCTATCCTTCTTTTCTCTGTACATAATAAAATAGGAGCATGGTCTGACCTATAGATCGGGAGGTGTCGAACATCAGTAACTGGAAATAAATCAACCCATCCCGGTGATGCTAGGAATCGGTCAAGGCGTTCACGAACATATGTTGCTGGCGAATTCCCACGAAGCCAAGTAAAGGAGCTGCCACGAAAACCCAAGTCAACCACATTACAACTATGAACACAACTTCTAAAAGCTTCAATATCTCTGGCACATCTTTGAGAACCCCCCTCCTTCTCATCAACTTTGAGAATCTCATTAAAATCCCCAAAAAAGACATATGGTACTTGAACCCCATTCACCAAAGACTACATAAGATCCCAGGTTTTAAATTTATTAGCTCTCTCAGCCCACCCATAGATACCGTTCGCAAGCCACGAATTACCATAATCATCCATCTCCACCATAACAGAAATATGTTTATTTGAAAAGGATTTAAGACTGACTCGCAAATCTTTCCACCAAAGACCTAAACCCCCAGAATTACCGTTACTACTAACACAAAAACCATTTTGGAAGCCACATTTATTTCGAACACGCTCCAAACTACTACTATCTATCATAGATTCTATAATGAATACTATATCGGGACGCTCCCTCCAGCACCAGGTGCGGAGAGCTTGAACTGTCTCGGGGTTATTAATCCCTCGACAGTTCCAACTCAAAATTTTCTTTGCTCTTCACGGGACTGGTCAACACCAGCGCCCGCTACTTTGTCGTCTTGACTCACTGAACCAACATTTGGATCAACACAAGCCCTTTTCAACTCAGTATCCCTATCCTCCATTTCAACATCAAAGTCTAAGGTCTTCCTCTTATTAATAGTCTCTCTCTCCTGATATGGGGTTTCATGTATCACTAATTGTGTGGAACAGTTGGCTTGCACATGCTTATTACTCCCGCTATCATTCTTCTGCCTCCTAGCTTTTACAAATTTTTTCATCTTAGTATCAAATGTACCCATATGAAAGGCATTACCCACATGCATAATACTTGGCCTCTCAACCACGTTTTCACTCCCTTCCCCACACGTGTCTTCCAAAATTAAAGTATCTGCACAAAGAGGTGTCGGCATGCACCATTTTTCTTTGTCCCTCATTTGTTAACATCAAATTATCATTATTTTCCACTATACAATCAATCCCAGTAGCATTTGATGGACTACTGCCCCCTTCCACTCCTATTTTGTCCTCTAAAAAATGCATACCAGGGGCCTGAATTTTTGATGTCGAAGATACACAAATTGCAACATTAGTTTTCGATTTGGGAGTAAAAAGACACTTCTTCATCTTTAGAGCCTTTTCTTCTTCTTTGAGCTTATTAACACCCTTTCGAGAGGAGGCTCTAATATCCATCCCCCACCCGTACTCCTCCTCTTTATCATCCTCAGAGACAGACGAACAATACTTCTCAGTATGACTAATAATACCACACAGAAAACAAAAGTGGGGCAATCTTTCATACTTGATGTTTATTTTCACAACAGTATTACCTTTAGTACGTATCATTTGAAAACGTTTAAGGGGTTTAGTAATGTCCATCCACACCCTCACCCTACGATATGGGTTGATATCTAACAGGTCTTCTTCAATTTTCATAACTTCTCCTACGACACTCGCAATGACCCTAATTCTCGCCTCAGAACGATAACCAAAAGGAATATTGTATAAACGAATCCAAAAGGGAGAGAAATTCAATACCATTTCAGACGGCTCGCTCTCTTCAAATATTTCTTGCAGAACAAGTAACTTATTCTCAAAACACCATGGCCTTCCATTAAGGATTTTATCCCTATCCCTCCAATGAAAGAATTGGAAGAGGAATAGGTTAATCCCCATGGATCTGATCACCACACCCTCCTTGAGATTCCATACATGCAAAAGAGTACGCTTAACAGCATCGAAATTCAAAGGACGTTCAGTTACGACCCACCCCACAAGACGTAACGACAGTTTACCATCACCGCCTTCGTCAGCCACTGCACGTAAATCTACAACGTCATCTTCCTTATAAGCAATATGTAGTCTAGAGCACTGAACAACCAACTCTTCAGCCATATTATTCGATGAGAACAAGAACAAATGGGAGAGAAAGAGGGTATGAAACCCTAGCAGAGAAGCCCTAACTCTTTTAGAGAGAGAAGGGGACACTTTAGTACAGTAATATCAACAACTTTAGTATATTATATATTGCATATTATATGTGGATACCTAAATTGCCAAACAAACACATTTAAGGAGAAGCAAAAAAGAACATGGCACATTTTTCTAGTTAGTTTGTTAAAAAATTTATATGCAGTATGTATGTTTAAGTTAAAATGAAAAGTCAATAATCAGTATTTAATTTAAATTTACTAATAAAAATAAGGAAAAATTATCGGGAATAATCCTATCTATTGACAACTGCTGTGAATAATCCAAACTATTGATTATTTATGAATAATCCCACCTGTTCAGTTTGTTTGCTCGTGGCACCCCCAACCGAAATGCAACTTGCTGTAGCAGGTCTTAAGTCTCATTTGCAGGTCATCTTCTCCAAACTTCTTTTTATAAACCCATTCCATTGATTTTCATGTCTTCTCCCCCAAAAAACCCCATTGTTGTTCATTTTTGTTCTTCTTGTTCTTCACCTTATTTCTTCTATTTTGTTCTTCTTCCTTCTTCCACTAATTCCAACTCCATAAAACAAGCTTAATTTTTTCTTTTTATGGGTAAATGAACTTCAAAGATTAGTCACAAAGAGAGAGGAAGCACAAAAATGGTCTGGGGCTATATGTCCAAAGGTGCAGGAATTAATAGCCAAGGAGAAGAAAGAGGCAAGCAAATGTAGTGTAATGCGGGCAAGAACCACACTTTTCCAAGTGGCTTACGGGGGTGAAGATTTGGAGTTCATTTACCTAGAAAAAAAAGAAGGAACAATTGGATTTCATTACCCAGAAAAAAAAAAATTAAGCTTGTTTTATGGAATTGGAATTAGTGGAAGAAGAAAGAAGAACAAAATGGAAGAAATAAGGTGAAGAACAAAAATGAAGAACAATGGGGTTTTTTGGAGGAGAAGACATGGAAATCAATGGAATGAGTTTATAAAAAGAAGTTTGGAGAAGATGACTGCAAATGAGACTTAAGACCTGCTACAGCAGGTTGCATTTCGGTTGGGGGTGCCACGAGCAAACAAACTGAAAAGGTGGGATTATTCATAAATAATCAATAGTTCGAATTATTCACAGCGGTTTGTCAATGAGATTATTCCCGACAATTTTTCCTAAAAATAACTTTAACAAGTAGCAACCTAGCAACCTCTTAGCCTAGTTGGGATTTAGGACTTGGGGGAAAACTGTAATACGATGCGTTTTAGTCTTTTCTGTTTATTGATACGGGGAAATATATTACACTTCTTTTGTTGAGGATTTTAGGGCTTTTGAGTCGAAAACTAAAGTTCCCAATTCCTTCCTTTGAGTTTCATAAGTTTTTGAGGAGAGAGAAAGAGATGGGAGATATGGAGACTCAAAAGGGTTTTGAAATTGATTTGGGAAATTTAATGGCGTACAACCCTAATCATCATTTTCCTTCTATTCCATCTTCCAGGTAAAAGTTTGCTCCAATATTAACAATTTTTTGTTTCCTTTAGGATTTATGTGTATATATTCAAGCCATGTTGATTTTTCTGTACTAGGTTATTGCAGATTTTTGTTCAATTTTTGTTCAAATTATTTTGATTTGATTTGGTGTTAGTAGAATTTGTGAATGGAGGTATAAATTAATTGGTAGTTCGTTGTTTTTCCTTGAAAAATGAAGGGAAGATTTAGTGAAACAATGCTTGGAGAAGGGAACGGAATTAGCACAAACAATAGCAGATGCCCTTTTCAATTTGCCGGCGACTGAAGATGTAGATGGTCCTATAGTTACTTTGCCTGCTCCAAGTACTAGACTTCCCAGACAGAAGCATGTAAAACCCTATCTATATTTCTCTCTTTTTATCTTTTTTTTGATTAATCGATGGTGAATCTGGAACTTTTGTGTTGTTACATATGCGCATATTTTTATCATAATGATGAGAACTTTTTTGGTTTAAGGGCATGTATTTTCACCTTTAGTTCAGTTATAATCGTTGATTAAGTTTAGTTGAGTAATAGGGAACGGATCTTAAACGCATTCTTAGTATATAAAAGCTACTTTGTGGTGTACCGTTTGGTTGTTTAAGATTGATATTAGTGGTTGTAAATAATTAGAACAGCGGACTGCATCATTTCGATAACTATACTTTCTAATTTGTTTTAACTCTATTATGAAATCGAATCATGTTTTATAGATACAAGGGAATAAAACGAAGGATTAAATTAACATTTATACATAAGGGCTAATAGAAGTATATTGGAAGATGTCATTTGCCTTAATGTCTATTACTTTCTTCTATTTTCATGCAATTTAAACAAAGCTTTGCCATTTATATTTCAATTCCCAACATTTTTGACAAAGTCTTGGGCTTTGTTTACAATGACTATAGTTTGAAGAAACTGGGATAGAGCAAATTAGTGCTCTATAGCATGTGTAAGAACAAAGTGGCAATTGATCTTTTCTATGTGAGTCGACCCCATTAATTTAAATCTAAGAAAAACAAGATTCTAGCAATCAAGATTAATGGGAAAAATGGAGATGGATTTCGGAGACATGTATAACAAATTGAATTGGGTTAATATTGGGGGTCAAAAGGAAATAAGTGAACTTTAATGAAGGGCTAGTGGTGATCGAGTGATTGTACGTTTTTTTGATATTAGACATATGACTCTGGAGTGTTCTTCAATTTTATTCATTTTTGATCTTTTGTGCTGGTGTTATATCCTCTATAGTAAAGGCTTTCATTTATTTGCCGCAGTCGCTTTCGTTTTTCTATTATGAATGGATGATTAGTATGTATTGAAGTCAAGAATTAACATTGTTTTCTGATTGGGTGCATTTTCCTTGTTCAGCTACCAAAACCAAAGCCTCCAACAAAATGGGAGTTATTTGCCCAGAAGAAGGGTAAGAAGACCATTTAATTTCTTTTATTGAATGGCCATTGGAATTTTGTCATGACAATTTACTGATTTGTTTACGATCATTTTAAACATTTTTTAGGTATAAAGAAACGTAAGAAAGACAAAGTTGCATATGATGAGAAGACCGGCACTTGGAAGCGCACGTATGGTTATGATCGTGCTAATGATGAAGATGATGTCCCCATCATTGACGCCAAGCCAACTGATGGTAATGATATTGCAAATCTAAATCCTGGATTTATGTCGTTAATTTTGAATTTTTCCTGAAGCTATTGATATACTCAAGTAGAATAGTTTGTGAAAATATGTGTGGTCTATTACCAAAGCTTTTTCTTTTTTCACGTTGGGGAAACTTGCAGAGCCTGGTGTGGATCCTTTTGCCAAGCGGAAAACTGATAAAAAGCAGCGAGTAGACAAGCAAGAGAAAAACCGTTTGAAGAATCTTAAGGAAGCACAAAAATCCGGTGCCCTTCCTAGGTACTGTCTATTAGAGCCCTTGGCTGTAAAGTCATTGCGGTCGTCCTCAACTAATGCTTGCTTTTCCAATTTTCTATTTTGCTTTTATCCATTTGTAAAGCTTCTTTAATTCTTAATTGTACTTTATGTGATGATTATGCTGATGATAATTATTTTACCAGTCATGTTCAACTAGCTGCCACCGCCTTGCCTATAACCGGAACTCAAGCTGCTCCAAAGAAACTTAGTAAAACTGAATTAGAAGAGGTAGCTGGTGCAGCAGCAATGTCTACAGCTAGTATCGGGAAGTTTGACAAGAAATTACCCGGAGAAAAGCCTCTTAAGAACAAAGGAAAGCATCGGAAGGTTTGTTTCTTCATATTCTGTTTAATTCTATTGCTTCAAGATCTTTTAAATCCAATGTCATCGTTTTGATTATTGACCCTTAAATCTCTGGTTTCTGTAGTTCTTGCCTGTTGCTCAAGGGAAAGGTATGGGCTCACAAGAGAGAGAACAAACGGAAAAGATTCTAAACAAGCTTATCTCCAAGCATTCTCACGAGACACTTAATGTCGACAAGGTATGCAATGAGGAATTGGTTGGCCGTTCTGAAGAATTTCTTTATTGATATGGAGTTTTAGATTGAATAAATACTAGTAGGAAGAAAACATTTTAGCATATTTAAGTTCATTTATTGGATCGCACGATCCCACAATCTAATCCAACCCCATGGTCGATTCCAAGTAGAACCCGATCCCGATAGCATTGGTGGTGATGTCACTAATGTTATACTAATTGGGTTGATCATTCCTTCTGAGCGTTGAATGTTGACTTGACTTTTTGATGAATGTACAGGCCGTTAGAAAGATCAATGTGCAAAAGGAAAAGAAGCAGCAAAAGAGCAAGCAAGACAAGGGATCGTCAAACTCTAGCAAGTTAAAGCCAAAGAAAGATTCGTTCAAGAAATCATCAAAGAAAGGTTCATCAAAGAAGGCGTTTTCAAAATCCAAAACATCCAAGTCTTGATTGATTCTTTGGATTTCGACAAATCACAGTTTCATTGTAAGGTTACTTAGATACTTGAGTTTCTATGTCATACATATGTAGTATGAGATCAAAATTTTGGCCATTTATGCTATTCTATGTTTATCTTATTTGTCGTTCTCTTTTACTGTTTCTTCTATGTGTTTGATGCCTACGTGGTGCGCATAACTGCTCTTTTACGATATATTAACAGCAAATTTTGGAATCACCATGCTGCAGAACGTTGGAAATTCCTGCTCTTAAATTTTGTCGATGTTCTTGCTTGATATGGTTCGAGAGCTATTTGGTGTTGTATTGGTGTATCTTGGTCTGTTCATTTTGGTTAAACTACTTTCAATGGGTCACTTCAATGTTGTGATTCTTGCTTGGAGAACGAAGCATATGTTGCTCGACTCATCAGCTACCTTAAAATCTATTCATCCAATTTCGTATGGTATTGGGGCTAGATGGCTAGACTTGCCAATACTTTTGTCCAAAAGAAAACGAATACCTTGGTTGAAAATTCGGTGCTTGAATGGCAATGATCAACGAGTATGCACCTTGCAAAATCCATGAAATGAACATGATATAAATCTCAAGTAGCTATCTGTCAAATAATACATATGGACTTGTAATCATCGTTGTTTATGGGTATGGGTTGTCGTCTTTCTTTCCTTTTCAAACCCTGATCATAATTCTTATAGGTGAGATACAAGTCTGATCATAATTTCTATAGGCGTGATACAATGGGTTTAATGATGATTTTAATGATTATGATGAGTTGTCCTCATCGTCATCATACCCAATATATCTCATTCAAACAAGCTACGATCATACTCAATAAAAAGATAATGATAATGAGGTTGCGTCCAATGTGACCTTCGCTCCAATAAAGTGAACAATAATATGCATTTTTAAGTATACATATGGACTATGAAGTATAATTAAAACAAAGGGAAGACTAAGTAAAAGATAATTAAGCATCTTCCACGTACTAATTGAACAATTTCTTACGCATGGCTTATGCATGAACATTGAACTAAGTGTATTTCCCAAGCAAGCAAGTAAAAAAAAAGCCCATAATTGAGAGTGACTTTCATTACGTACTCATTAAACAATTAAACAATAACTAATTATACTAGATTAAAATTAGCTTGCTTGACTAAACTTCTTTAGAGTCTTTGCATGCCAACATTTCCATGCAATTTCCCCAATATCTAGGGTTTGGTTAATAAAAAAAATACTCACTAAGATATCTTCATATACTAACAAACAAGTTAGATTATAATAGGGTTGTTCCATCCTTTAAAGCAAGTATAAATATATATTATACTATAATTAGATATAATATTGCAATTAGTACTCTTTTTAACATTTTAGTGGGTCTAAATAGATTGATCGATGATTGTTTTTGCATACGTATATTAGAAATTGTGTGTTTTGTCAATTATAAAATATGTATAAAGTTGTAGATTGCACTTGAAAACATGTATCAAGTTGGTGTCACCGTTTGTTATACTTCTAGTCATCTCTCAAAATCGACTTTGAAGACTAATAGCCATCAACATCAATTTTTTCTTCTTAAAAAAAGTCTTAAAATGTGATGTAGTCCTCTAACCATATGACCATAGTTTTGGTACTTCTATATATAACCAATTGCTTCTTTTGGTACAATTTACAAGAGATTGAAGCTTCTCAGGTGGGAAGAAGTGTTGAAATGAGTTCGGTGAGTTTGCTTTGCTCCTTCTTCATTTATGTTTTCGATCATACACTAATAAACGTAAATTTCTATTGTGAAGGCTCAACAAATACTCTTTCTGTCCTTTTCAATTTGCATCATAAGACATAATTATGAGAGCCTCGAGTAGAACTACAATTTGATTTTTATTCTCTAGCTGAATGTTCCTAAAAAACAGTAAATCTCTTGTTCTTTCTTTTATGAAAATTAATACATCTTTATATCTTTTTTTTGCTTCAGATTGTGGAGTTTCGAGTTGAGATTGATTGCTCCGGATGCGAGAGCAAAGTTAGAAAAGCTCTGCTCAAGCTAGATGGTATAATCGCTAACTCAATCACTTTTATATTCTGAGATTGCAACGTTTTCTCTTAAAAGATTACTTGTAGAAATGCGAAATATTACAATCTCAATAGAACAACTATTAACAGCGTTGCAATTAAGTAACGTTCCGCGACACTGAAACATGAACATAAACAATATCGTAGGTTCATAAAGAATCAATTTCTAAGATTTAGGAGTGTATAAGAGCTGTTTTACTGAATTTGAACTATAATAAACTACAAAATGTCATTTGTATCAGGAGTTGATGGAGTTGAAATAGACATGAGGTTGCAGAAGGTATCAGTGACAGGGTGGGCAGACCAAAACAAAATGCAGAAAGCTATCATCAAAACAGGGCTAAGAGTGGAGCCATGGACTATGACTTACAATCCCCAATTACATGATTTCAATCACTTCTACAAACAGCACAAGACTTTCAAACTCACTGCTAACACTTCCTCGCATCGGAAAAAGGGCAAAATCGTCCACGAACGCACTTTTGATCCTCAACCTTTGATTTACGAAGATGCTGATGCTTTCGCTGTGTTCAACGATGATAACCCTTCCGGGTGTTCCATTATGTAAATGTATTACGTCTTTTATTTACAAAAGCAAAAACAAAAGCATAACGAAACGACAAATCAGGGTACCTTCTCTCAAAGTAAACTCCTAAATGCGTGGTGCATAAAAGGGAGAATCAGGCAACTGTTTGTCGTAGTATATGTATATAATATATATTCACATGTTCGGTATGAAAGTTCCAGTGTCGACTGTATTATATACAACACTTATATCAACGTTGTGGCCTGCACATAAACTTTTAATAATATAACTAACAAAGAGGTTTATATCTTAATCACCTCCTTGCTTTACGACTTCATCACACCCATTCCTCATAATCGGTCTCGAACGGAGCCAAGCATGCCCAATAGAGAACAATTTTGTTTACGCTTTTTAGTCCATTCTAAGTCTACGACCTCCAAGAATAAATCTGTCAAATGAGACAGCCCGTACTACTGCAACAGCCCAATACAATCTTATAGAACGATATAGTTTCAAATTTATATGTTATGAAAAAGGGGTAAAATGAATACATCTAGAGATGTACGCATACAAAAGCACGTACTGAATTTGAGGAAAATCACAAAGATCCTACGAAGGAAATCATCAATTGAGGTTAAGAACAGATGAATAAAGTAAAATGTCTCATTGAATTCGAGGAAAATCCTTTTAGTATCCAACCTATACAAGTTCCAATTTCTACATTAATCTCAAGTTGTCCAATTCCAATGAAGCAAAGATTTATACTCCAATTTGGTTTTGGATTACAAATTTATAACGGACTCAAGTAAAATGTCTCATTTAATGAGTCCATATATATGTTAAGCACCACATGGTGTTTGCAATCACGGGATGGCGTCTTCAGTATTGCATAAGGCTGCGTACATTTGGCCCCACCTAGGTTGGAGACACTTATGGGACTAGGCACATTAAACTCAATGTTTTCATCTTAAAGGGAACTTACTATTCTCATTTCTATAAGCTGGCAGTGAGGTATGAAGATTCTTGCTGCTTCAGGCTGTCTGCAACATGCTTTACAACCCCAGAACCCGCATTGTGAAACCACTCATTTTTCACCTAAACAGAACAAATCGCAAATTCAGACTCAATATAGAATAATTAAAAGGCTTACCAAATCGTAGATAGAAAGGTAATTAGTGTTGTTACATGAATATTGTTATGCGCAAAGAAGGGCCATAATGCAGAATGAAAGCTAACATCAACTTTCTTCCATCCTAATCGCTGTAAGCCACGTATCATCTCCTCTACAGATAGAAGCAGACTACATTTAAATTAATGTCTACGCAGAAATGAGAAAACAGATAGAAGTGCAACTAAAGATGCATATCCGATAGTATAATCTCACAAGGTAAAAACATTGAACCTTCCACTAGTTCATGGTATTCAACTGTATTGTGATCGCTGGGTTCGGTCTGTGCAGCCTTCTTTGCTTTGGCCACTTCGGGAGCAAAATTTGGCTTCTCAGATGAAACTGGAGGACAATACTCAACATCTACCACATGCTTGTAACCGTCCAAAGATCGTTGAGGAGGCTGGTAAAGGAATAGAGTACAATGAGGTTCAAACAATAGAAAGGATATACTGCATCAAGCAAGGAGGTTATTCGCAAACCTAAAAGTATTTTAAATACCATTTGTCACTTATACCACGAATAAACAAAATTTTATGCTTTCAAATACGACATAGTAAAAAACAAAGCTGCATCGCATCGCATCACATCGCAGCAGCCACATTATAAAGGTTTTTTTAAAATAATCAAGGAAAGCACCAAATAATAATTTTCTATTAATGTCAAAAGCCGACTATTATAATCAAATTTAATTACACTATCGTCGTTTTTGGTTCACCTTAATCTAATACTACCTCCTATTCAACCTAAATGTCCCATTTAAATTTTTGGCACTATTCACTCATCACTCTTAATTTGTATTTTACTCTTAATCTATAAGTTAAAATATAGTCATGTGGGATCTTGTTTGATTCGTCTCAATACAAGGATTATTAATATCAAATTTTCATAATTTTTAATTAAGAATAATTTGAGATATTAAGGGCTAAAATATTGTCTCGGCAAGTGTGAAAAAATTAAATGGGACATTTAGGCTGAATAGGAGGGAGTATTATATTATTCTCAAAAAAAGATCATAAATTCAATTTATTTAGTGAAATTCAGCTTCAATTAATAAATACGTTTAGTTCAGTTTAAGAACAATTTTAATTAGTAAAAACCATTAATTTTCATTAACACAATATCTTAGGACGAAAAACCAGATTTAATCAGTAACGACCAGTTTTAAGAGCTAACGGTTTCAGTTTTAAGACAGACAACTATTGTGGAATTCAGAAAACAAACATATTGATTTACCCTGGGAAGTTCATTTTCTCTCCTTATCGAAGATGTTCGCCAGCCAACCATATCTAGAAAATGAAAACGTCAAGGAGATTTGCCTCATTAAAGTAAAACAGAACACAGCTGGTCAATTCATTATAACAAATAATAGAATTTCGATCAGGATACGGTCAAAAGAAACATTTGCATATATAATTCGACATTTGAATGCAGCAAGTGCAGATCTGCAGGAGAGACAAAGGAGTTAAAATGAGATCTTGCATGGTGAGAAAAGAGGAGCATTAAATAACTTGATGCAGTACACCAGGTAAAAAAAGCTACAGAAATTCGACAAAGTACACTAGACAAACGGAATATTGAGCATTAAATAACTTGATGCAGCAATACGCTAATCCTATTATGTTATTAAGATGATTTTTGGATAATTTGACATATCAACGCTCCAATTTGAAGTATCAAGATAGTTATGCGGAATTCTTCCAGCATTGAACTTACATAAATTTACCGTCTTCACAATCTGTTGCCATCTTTAGAAGAAGTGGGGCTCTATTTGGTTTACCATCAGTAAGGAAGAGCTGACTGCCAGTTCGACCAGCAAAAACAGGTGCTAAGGGTAGGGCAAGTTTCTCCAAGAAAGGAAGCCCGAATAGGAATGGCAGCTGAAGGAAAAAAGAGAAACAACAAAAGTTAACTCCTAAGAAAATACAGTGTCAGGATGTAAACAGACTATGTCTATAGATAGCCATCTCATATAATCTAATTGATCAAATCTTCATTAATGGAATGTCAGCCAGTAGTTATTAGAGTACTCTACAAGCAAACAATGACAGAAGTTATACAGTCATTCTCTTCAAATAGATCAAATCATCAAAAAAAAACATTCCACAAAATCACTTAAACTATCCCTTTATTGATTTTGCCAAGTATATATACATAAAAAAGAAGACACATTATTGTATGAGACGGTATCACTGAGATATGCGCCTTATACATGGGTTTAATAGCCGATCTAATACATTTAATGGGATCTTTATTTGAGGTCGTCTCATCTAAAGATGTTCTCTCACCGAAAGACAGTCTCTCACAAGAGTAGCTCAAAAAAGAACAAGACCTATTTGTTTTTGAAGTAATGACTGACCTGTTTCCTCCCTCTAACCCCAAGATGCGGACTTGCTAGTGTAATGAAGTTTATAGGCTGCAGTCCAGCAATGAGACCATGCTTTGTCGAGAGACCTGTTACTGAAGTATCATCCAAATTTCCATCATCTAAGTTGCTTCGTGTGAAAAGCATACCAACAGCATAACGAGCAAACAATCCACCAAGAGAATGAGCTAAAAAGGAAATTTTCTTAAGACTCTCGGTCTTATTTACAATTTGTTGGACCTGTTTAGGACAATAAACAAAATTAAATAGAATATATATAAATATGCCAGCTTAGCCAAAAATATAATTAAAGCTTACCTCATCAGCTAAACGCTTTCCAGCTCCATCAATGCCACGAAATGTTTTGGTGAAAGTATTTGATGAACTAGCTGAAAAAATCACAAAAAGAAAAAACAAGAACAAAAAGATCAGCCCAAGCATCTGAACAAAGAATCATGACAATGACAATTACTAACAGATAGACTACTGAAAATAGCAACTACATAACCACAATCAATGGCGTTGTCTCCATGGAAAAGGGAAAAAATTGAACAGCAAACTGATAAAAATGACGATGACATAACTCTGAAAGAACAAGGTTATTACAAAGAACAAATTTCATCCAGGCTCCAGCAAGGCAGCCTAATTTTTTTCCTTGTACCAAACTACAAAGGGAAACCACATTCTGTTTAATGTGGGAGATAATGCAAGTGGGTCCAAAGGAGCGGAATCGCACACGATCACTCAGGCTTTTCCAGGCAAATCAGGTGGTCATCAGAAATTAATTGTTACTTTCTCAAGCTGCCACGGGCATTTAGAGACTCCAGCATACGCTAGCCCAGTCACTCTGTGTTCTCATTGCTCATTATCTTTATAGATTCAGTTTTGTAGCTTTGGTCTCCTCAATGACAATGCGGCCCAACAGACATTTTCACATAACTTCTTTAATGTTGTGCTTGAGACCCATGATTTCATTTTGAAATCTAAAATTGGCACAAATTTGGTGTTTGGCAAATCAAATTTTCAAATTTGAATTTAAGTCAATTCCACCCTTAATAAATAAAAAGTTGAGAATTTGAGATTGTTTTTTCATTTTTAGCAAACTACAAGTTACCTTGATGCTAAATAAGTCTCAAAGGAGATCCTGGAGGATATCACACTTGACAAAATAATAGTTTTAATCTAGAATCAAGTGGATTATGAGATAAGGGACAATGATAAAACGCACCATAAATCAAAAAGTTTCTTCCCAAACGCTTTTTCAGTTCCACTTCAAAATATGTCCAGTCACTTGGGCTGTAAGAACAAAAGTGAAAGTTGTTCTATATTAGATTAAAACTTGGCAAAATTTTGGCAAGCACTAAATCCAACACTAAATCCCATAGCCTCGTACTAATTTTGTTCTCAATACTACAAAGCCAAAGCCTAAAACCAACAAAATATAAAGTTCCGAAATTTTTAACAAACATCACTTGTAACTTGTAAGTCATCCTCCAGTACACTCTGAACTCTGAAGTACCAAAGTCATATATATACTTGATGTTCAAAAATAATTATGCTACTTAATAAATTCATTTCAGATCAAACGCAAGTCTGTAATTAGGATATAAAAATGATTAGTTCCCAGAGCTGTTGAATATTTGGCCATTCGAAACGTGTTTTAATGCGAGTAAGTTCACTGATGTAAGCAAGTTCGCAAGAAAGATCAAGAATGGAAAATTTAATTAGAAAGGGAATAGACTCTGGGAAAACAAATGTATTGATGATATGAATGAGTTTCACATAGCAGTAAACTCAAAATCCATTATGAAGCATTAACGGAACAACCTCATTTTTATTACATGGAATTTAATATTCCATGTACTAATCCATCAATCTAAGTTAATTCAAAGGCCCTCATATGTGAGTAACCCTGTCACTAGACATAGCAGGATCTTCCTATCCTATCCTTTAGTTCAATTAAGAAAAAGTCGCACCAAAAGTGCTGATGCACCTCACCTAACAGATATACTATCCCAAATACAGACTCTAATATCCCTATTAAAATAAGCATCAAAGTACTGGTCGTCAACCTTAGTGATTCAACGGCTCTCATATGTGATTATACAGTGTTTATCAACAAATATGCTGCTCAAGTTAAAAGATTTAAAGGGGTTAAATCAAAGAACTACATGACCCATACCCTCCTTAGAGTGTTGAGTGTCTCAACACTGGTGCTTATGAGAAAAACATAAGAGATAAGGTCACGTAGTATAAAGTAAATTTCTTTCTTTAGCTTTTCCACCTTCAGGTTTAATGTTAACCTCCTACTAATCCAGAGAACAGATCTTAACCTCCCAGAATATTCAGAAAAGTTTACGCGCATATACCTAGCTAAGATGCCATGAACAAGCACAATAAGATGATCAGGCCCACGTTCTCCAAACGCAACTGAAGAAGAGGCTAAACTTCCAGATGTTGTAGTCATTGAAAAAGGCTCAAATCTTTGATTTTGCTTGATCCCTGAAAACAAAAGCTATGATCAATCAGAAAAACCTTTCACCGGCTTGAAGACAGAGGAGTAGGCTTCATACAGAGAATTATTAACTAATTATCTGCAATTTCAAGCATTTTCAGCTTTTACACAGAATAAATTATATGTTTACACCATTGAAGCTTGATCCTTTAGCAACTTGGAAAATAATTATTTTTTATAATTGAAAAACAAAGGCAATGCTCTTCAATAGTGCAGTTATTGTTTCAATTCTACTTTTGAAATGGCTGATAAATGACTTCGTCAACTCAGAATAAGATGCGGAATCGATCTTTAAAAGCAGAGAGAAACTCAAGACATCAAAAGTCAAAGAATGTCTAACATAAGAAGGATGGAAACTGGGCACAAAGCAAATTGTTTCGTACTAGACATGGACAGTACTCAAGATTCAGCAATTAACATCAATCAGCATTTCCCCTTCATACTCCGCAACAACAATCCAAAATCCTTAATCCCAAAAGAGATTGGAGTTGGTTCTACCCTATATATGGAGAGGAGTAAAATAAGATGCATCACTTCAGAAATCTATATCTTCCTGACGATGCCAGATGGTATAAACTGTTACCAAAAGGGTTGTTCCAAAATACATGTGTTATAACGAAACCAAATACAAGAAAAAAAATAGACATATTAATAATAGAAATCACACAAAGATTTAACCTGGTTGACCAACAACGTGTTAGCTACATCCACCGAGACAGGGTGAACATATATTAATAATGTCACGGAGAAAAAACGGATACAAAATAATGAGGACTGATGGGTTATAATAATACCTAGATATAACAGAATTTACAGATATGACTAAACCTAAACTAATTAGGTTTAGACTCATCCTCAGCCCCAGATATAGAAACAATCAAACGGAAAGGAAAACCGTATCTCCTAACTTCTCGAGACAACTATGAAGCGAGAGTAACAAGATTAGCTCATATTATAACAAATCTCCACCTTGAGTTAAAACTTCTCAACAAAACATATTGAACCAGATGCACAAATAATGCCAGACTCTCCCTAGTCCCTGCCACCCAAATTTTCTCCAAATACCCAGATTGCTCCTATGAGCCCATAATGCCTCAAAGGGCTCTCAAATATTGTGATATTTAGCAAGTCCATACAATGTTGAAATTTGCTCTAAGGTACAAGCTTGGGTAACATATCTGCAGGATTATCAGCAGTGTCAATCTTCTTCACCTTAATTCTCTTCTTAGTTCTAACTTCTAATGAAATGATATCGTACATCAATGTGCTTACTTTTGTCATGATGTATTTGATCTTTGGCAATACATATTGCACCCAAATTATCACCAATAAATGGCATCATGATCATTATGTAGACCAAGATCAGTAGCCAGACCCTTCAACCAGATTCCCACTTTTGCAGCTTTGATTAACGCCATGTACTCTGCTTCAATAGTTGATAATGTCACTATTCCAGCAAAATAGCCCCCAACTTACAACGGAACCGTAAAGAGTGAACACATAACAAAGTCACTGATCTTCTACTATCCAGTTCTATACCATAATCAGAATCACAATAAGCAATCACTAAAACCTCTATATCACTTCCAAAAATAAGACCAACATCATAGCGAAAAATTCGCGCAGCTAGCCGCTAGTCTTTGCTAGGATTCGACATAAACCTGCTAACTAACAGCCAAATCAGGTCTAGTGCATACCATAGCATACCTCAAGCTGCCTATTGCACTAGAATAAGGGGCAAATGTACATTAGCTATACTAGAAGTACTAAGGGGTTTTGCTGTAGACAAACCAAACATGTGCAATATCTTTTTAATATAACTTTCTTGTGACAAGAAAAGCTTCTTCTAATTTCGATCCCTACGAATCTCCATTACTAAGATTTTTCGTGCTCTAATCTCTACCTAAAACTTTCATATCAAACTCATCACTGAGCTGACCTTTTAGTTTCTGACTTTCTGTGTATCAGCTTTGTTCCGAGCATCAATGAGCATATTATCTACATACGGAACCAAGTAACTTTAAGAAACATCTTCTAACCTTTTGTGATAAACACAACAATCATAATTCATACGGACTCTTGTTGTAATGTAACTCAATCATGTAATTTGCTCCAAACAAATATTTCCACCTTTAGAGAGATTGCAACCCTAACAAAACTTATCCATATTTCCTCCCAAATCCCTCCCCTCCTATTTTAATATCCAAACAAAGGACCCTTCATCCCTCCAAATACCTCCCCTTCCTTTCCCTCAATTTACTTCTATCTTAGCACAGTGATAGTGATTACTGATTAAAAGATATGTCTCGCAAATATCCATGACTCTGATCAGCAAAGAACTTTTTGGCATCAGCCTATCTTCATGCCTTAAACAAAACAGTTCAAAACTCTACTCTATAATAACTGCAGCCAGAAACTTCCAATTGTAGATCACATACATTCTGCTACTAAGCCCCCAAAAAAGTCGGAAATTGATCGTGTTATTGAAAGCAGTTGAATGTCTCCAAGAGGACAGTTTTCGTTCAAACAAAGAAAATTCAATGGAGAAACAATCAATTGTAAATATGTGCCCAACCTTGTACGCCATCGAATGAATCAACTAACTTCCCCAGGAAGAACAATGGAACATCCAAACAAGACAATCACAAGATTCGAAATCAAAAATTAATAAATAAACTATAAACTACTTTCCCTAAATAAATATACTAAATAGCAGTATATTTTAAAATTGACCAAATCGCCAAACCTATCATAACAATATATATTAATTAAAATCCAATTGCAAGTCCAACAAATTCAAATTCAAATTCAAATCTGAATTAAATAAAGAGAGAAAAATTACCAGAAAAGGAAGCTGAACTGGAAGAAGAACAAAAATGTGAGGAAGATGACGAACAGGCAGATGAAGAAGAATGAGCAAGTCCTCCAAACAGTTTAAGAGAGAAAAGATTTGGGGGTTTGTTGCAACCCGTGTTAAATAATCCCATCGAAGCTGCTGCCGCTACCGCCATTATTATATACTTATTTTATTTTATTTATAGAAATAAAAAATATATTTTTATGCTATAAAGTAATTTAATATTAATAAAAAATTATACTTCATCAACTAAACTGAAAATGAGCATTAAAGGAATTTGTTGGAAAGTGCAAGAAACCCATGCGTGTATGTTTGGAAGATAGGAAGATGCCCATACTTTTGGGAATTGGTTGGTGAAATTATTGGTAGGGTTATTTGGATTTTGCAAGAAATTGAAGGAAGGAATTAATGGCGGATAAAGGATTAAGTGTAAGTTAGTGGGTTTGTGGAGATAATTGAGGAAGAAGAAGCTTGAGTGGCGTTAATGGAGTCTGGAGAGTGGATAGACTCGGCAAGCTGCCCGGGTATTAACCGGATATTTGTGTGTTTGTGATGGCTTTAGTTGACCCTGTTTTGGTTTTGGTAGTGGGTTTAGGTTTGATATTTTGACCACATTTTTGTAGGTTTGCACTTGCATTTGCATCACTAGTAATTTTATTTTTTTTTGAAAGAACACTACTAAAAAACTTATCTATACCTACACTTAATTAGCCTCACTTAATTAAGTGTAATTGTCTTATTTTAGTTAGGCACGCTTATTAAGCGTGGCAGCCGTAGCAACGCTTGTAAGCGTGACTAACAACAATTAATATCAAGCACGCTTATTAAGTGTGACTAACACTATCAAATTAAAAAAAACGGAAATGCATTCAAAATAATTAATCAGACCCGCGCTACAGTAACCGTTCACCTTCTTCATTCGAATGACCTGCTGCAAAATATACGGTACTTCTTTTGCCCTAAAACTCTAAAAACCCTAAATTTCGGCACTGTGCATTTTGTTCTTCGTGTTCTCTTAAGCGGTACTTCTTCGTGTTCTTTCAAGTAAGTTAACATGGTTTATCCTCTTTTTTTTATCTTAAATTTCAGAATTATTCTTTTTTTTTATCTTCGTGTTCTCTTCGTGTTCCATAACATTGATCAGAACCGAAATTCTGAAATTTCAGAATGGTTGATTCTTTTTTTATCTTAAATTTCAGAATTATTATGTTGTTAATTATTGAAATGAAGTATTTTGATGAAAAACAGAGGGTGTTGTTGCGGGAGCAAAAGCTGTTGTTGTTGCTGGATTTGCTACAACAATCCCAATTGTGAGTTTTTTCTACATTATTATCATAATACTAATTAATCCTCTCTGTTCTATTGATCTGCAGCAGGTGGTATTGATGGCTTCATGATGATGGAATTTCCTGATCTGCATGGCTTCATTATGGTGTTGTATTTTGGTTGCTGTTGGTGCACAGTGCAGGAATTTAGAGCTGCTATACCTGCTTGCTGGCTATGTTCTATTACTCTGTTGCTGCTAGAAGACAACAGTTATTGTAGCTTGCTGTTTTGATTGCACATTGCTTTTGTGATTGCACATTATTGTAGCTTTTTAGTGCACATTGCTTGTTGGCTATAGCTTTTTAGTCCACATTGTGTGTCCGTCTTCATGATGTTTTTGTTACATCAAAACAATGCATATTGTTCTACATCAAGTTTTAACTTTTATGTATTTTTGTCAAGTACATTAAGTTTTTGTCGAATACAAGCAAACAACTTTTACTAATGATGCATTAGTTTTGACGATTTCAAGCTTTTACTATATAATACATTATTGTTTTGTATTTTCTGATTAATAGAAAACTTGTTGGGCAAAAAATAATAATAATAATATATTATTATTATTATTAGTAATAATAAAAATAATAATAATAATAAAAAATAAATAAATAATATATAACAAGTTTAGCCACGCTTATTTTGTGTAGAAAACATGAAAAACTAAATATAGAGTACTGAAGTGTTTAGCCACGCTTATTAATCGAGGAAATATTGCATTACTTATAAGTGTGGCAAAAGCTAATATCAGCCACGCTATAAGCGTGGCAAACAGGTGCATTTAGCCACGCTTATTAAGCGTGCCTAAAATATACCCACACAAGCTGGAAGCACGCTTAATTAAGCGTGGCTAAATGCATCAGCCTCACATATAAGCGTGCCTAAATGCATTTTTAAGCGTGGGTAGAGACAATATTTTTTGTAGTGGAAAAAAAAATCTCATGATGAGAAAAATTATACATAATCACTTAAATAGACTTAATATACATGAGAATATTCCAATAAAAAAAATCTCACCATAAGATCATTGTAAAAAAAAAATTAAAATTTACAATGATCTTATGCTGAATTTTTCTCATGTATATTTAGTCTATTTAAGTGATTATGTATAATTTTAAAGTGATTAATTGAAAAAATTAACTGATTATCTCATAGTGAAATGGTCTCATATAAAATAAGCTTTTGTTTTTTTCATTCGTTAATATCGTGGTTGGCTTCAGGCAAGAGGTTAAAGGAAATCATTCGATCAAAAGGGATAAGACTAAAGCCTCAATCACAATTCACAAGGTAAAGGACTGTTTTAGTATATCCTGCACAAGGTCGGGTGGGATTTTTTTCATTTTTCCTGAAAGAGGCAGATATACCATACCTTGTATACATAAAGAGGGAGTAAAGAAGGATGGACGCAGTCAAGGAACCCCAAGCTATTTTTTTGCAACCGATAGACGTTGAACCGTAAATCTTCAAGCGCTATCTATTAGGGACAAGCACTTTTGGTGGAAGGAAAAACGTTTTCCATTTAGTTCAACTCTTGAATTGGCCTCCAAGTTCCAACCCTTTTATGTTGTTGTATATTATTATATCTACTCACTAGATAATCTCCGTGCGATGCACAACTTCATTAAAATTCCTGACATATATTTATATAAACTAAGATTTTATAATCATTTAATAAATAAAATTCAAATTTTTTTATAAATAATTGGAAAAAAGAAATAAAATACATGATTTTTTAATACATTAAATAATATAAGTAGATAACCACAAAGTAAAAAACTAATTAATATGGATAATATTAATATATTATAGTCATAATTACAAAGTAGCAAAAAGTCAAAAATATAAATATTAGTCATAATAACAATGACATCATCATTGAGTTTTGGAGGGAAAATTTTTATTGAGGTTATGACACGTAACCAATTTTAAAAAGTGATGATATCATCCGTACGTGTTTTAATTTGTTTTAATGATAGTTGTAGATAGATAAATTTTATATATTTGGTCATTTCATTTACTAAATTTGGGCATTTATTGTAGAAGCAAAATGATGAAACAAAATTAAAGAGATGACAATATTATGTATGATCCTCCTTTACTTGAGTAAATTAAGAAATATAAACACCAATCATATTACATAAACTCTCCAAAATTAGTGTAAAACAGAAATAACACACACTATAATAAGGCAATCAAATCATCTAAAAAAAAGTCATATATCATTCAATCCTCAACCATTAATTTCCTTAAATTTCCAGGTTTTGGATATTTATTTATAAAACAAAAAAAGTATAATAAATTATTTATTAATATTGATAATAAGCTAATTAAGGTGAAGAAAAAGAATAATGGAGAAATGTGGACGTGTATTTGTTTTTGGTGCAGCTCTTTGCCTTGTGTGGTTAGCAAGTGCAGCTAACGCTCATTACAACCATTACCATGTGATGGGCAGTGTGTATTGTGATACTTGCCGAATTCAATTCATCTCCCGTGTTAGCACCATGATGGAGGGTATCATTTTTCTTTTTATTTTTTTTTCATTTTTTTTTATTGTCAAGATTCAGCTCAATTAAAAGTTTAAGTTGATGAATGATATCATATAATATGTTATATACTCTAGCACGACCTCTCACACGTGAGCCCGTTGGGCTAGAATTGTGGATGCATCGTCATATGTCCTCCTCATCATAGCCGATGTGAAATACCCGTTTGAATTTGAGGGGTGGTTGAGATTCGAACCCGTGACCTTTTTATCACGTTGGCTTCTGATACGACAATGTCATTAAAATGAAGTGATATGTTTTTCTTATGTATATAAAGACAAGGGTAGGAACTAGGATCATATGAAAACAATTGATTAAGTGATGAAAATTGAAAACCATATTGAGATATACATGTTTTGACAAAACGCTCATTCTTAAAAGAGTATATATATATATATATATATATATATATATATATATATATATATATATATATATATATATATATATATATATATATATATATATATATATATATATATATATTATATATATATATATATATATGTTTATGAAAGAAAAGTTCGTGTTATTTTTAGAATTGTCATCCGAACAACTGTATTTTAATTTGAGAATTCTTCCGAAATTATAATGGCGATATACGTAATGATGGGTGAACGTACATACAGGTGCAACAGTGAGGTTGGAGTGCAGGAACATTACTTCAGGTATCCAAACCTTAAAATCTGAAGCTGTAACGGACAACTTAGGAACATACAACATTCGGGTAGATGGTGACTATGAGGACGACATTTGTGAAATTATGCTAATTAAAAGCCCTGACAAGGAATGTACCGAAATCTCTACTGATGTTTATGCCAAACAATCCGCTAAAATCAGCTTAACATCCAACAATGGCGAAGCCACTGATATTCGCAATGCTAACCCTCTCGGATTCATGAGGAACACTCCTCTTCCCGAATGCCCGGAAGTTCTTAAGGAGTTGGATATGGTCGATGTTAATGGTAAACCACAAGTCGGACCTATATGATTTCTCGAAAATTTTTGAGATTTTATTTTAGTTCGGTACAAATGTAATATCAAAATAAGCATATGACATTTTAAAAAAAAGTTAAATTTGTGATTGAGGGTGTCAAAAACAATTTTAATTATATAGAGATGAAATTTATTTTTATTAAGAATTTGAAGTAATTAATACCCTTGTGTATTTAGGAGCTAGTTAATTTGAACATGGGATGGTGATACATATATTCTTGTTAATTTAATTGATTTTGCTTTGCATATATCTTTTAATTTATGCTTTCGTCATTATATTATATTGTTGTTATATTGTTTAAATAAGTAATTAATCAGTCATTTTCATTATTACCAATTCAAAAATTTATAGTTAAATATATCTGTTGTTGCTTATAATTTATTTGTACGAGTAATGAATATATATATATTGATGCCTAGATGAGATTCTTATTCCATTTGAACCTACCAGTATTACTTTTTTTGTGGTTTAACTTTTATGTCAAAATGTGATATAAATCAGAATCATATATATTGTCTTAGTTAGAGTAAATATTGTTTTTTCTAGACGAGATCTGAGATTGAATCTCGACTAATCCTTTCTTTTACTCAGCCTACCCTATAATCCTAAAATACGTGTTAATAAATCGAATCCATATCCAAGAATATATTGATGCTTATGCTAAGATTATTATTTATATTAGTTTAGTTATACTTTAATCTTTTTACTCCTTAGCTATATATGCATATGATCCCATGCATGCATGGTTTATTATTCACATATTACATGTGTCATATGTTACTTTTATTTGTACTACCTTTTTTTTCTTTTTCATTCTTCTTTCGGTTAGTTATTCTTCTAAGGTGGTCAATAAAATTGATTTTTTTAAAGTGATTTTATTAGGGAAGATAAAGTTCCTTAATTGGTATAAATTTTAGGGGAGAAGAAATACATATCCTAAGCATCTGATAGAATTTAGAAAATGGGTCTGGGCAATCCAAATAAGGAGGAGAAAAAATAGTCCACTCATAAACCCAAAGAAGGTTCACTACTATAACCAATTGGTAATAGTAGGAGTTACTCCTTGAGTATATAAAATGATGCATACTCTTCTCTTTCTCCGATGTGGGACAACTCACATGTGTACTTCAACAGCATCAAATAATTCATTTGATATAAAAAGTGTTTTTTTTTTGTGGGTGTTGTTTTTTTACAAAAGATTACTTTTATTTCATAATGCTTTATTTTGAGATCATATATGATCAACGTGTCATTCAATAATAATCTTCTGATCAAAATCATATGAAATGTTTTATAAGATGAATATATTAAAAATATATGTTATAAAAATAACTCAATTAAAAAGTTAAGTTGATATTTTAAGCACTATTATGCAAGTGTATGCTCTTTTAGATTGGATGGATGAAATCTGTCTGCATAGTGCATACGTACCTGTATAATCTCTCATCATGCTCATTTTCAAGCACTAAGTAGCTAGGTGTAATTTTGTCAAAACTTGGATTTTTAGAACTTTGTCCCATATAACTAACTGTAATTTTATTTTTGAGTTGAAATTTACAACCTTTTCTTTTATACACAAATTTTTATATGAGACCGTTTTTGTAAAAACGGTTCTCAAAAGCCCAATCTAATTCTAAATATATATTGTTACAACTGTAAATATAGATTTGGGCTGGACTTTTGAGATTCGTCTTTACAAAAGACGGTCTCTCAAGAGAGCACCTGTTATACATATATTTAACTTTTTTATGAGAAATTTCACATGGTAGCATTTTTGTGAGATTTTTCCACATGGTAGCATCTAGTTTGTGCCTTATCTAACTCCCGTAGCATTTTTTTAAATTCTTGTCAATTTCCGTTTAATTCATCATTTTGATATTTTTACCCTTATTAAGTATTGGTTGTTGTCTTTTTAATTTGCCCTAAATCGTTTTAATGCTCTCAAATGTTTAATTCATTATTTTGAAGTTTAATTCACCGTTTATTCATCATCGCTCTCAAATGTTTAATAATTTTATTTTCATTCAAATTGTTAGCAATTTTGACAAAAGGTGTCTTAAGCACTATTACATACTTCCTCCGTTCCATTTTAGTTGCACCATTGGGTTTAGCACGTTTTTTAAGGGTCGTCAAATCAATATGGTAAAAGTAGGGATGATGTATGATTGATGGTGATATGTGGGGTAGAAATTAAAAAAATTATTATAAGTAGATAGTGGTTGTGACTTGTGGGTATATTAAATAATTAATGAGATGATGTATGATTGATGGGGATAGTGGGGTAGGAATAAAGTGAGGATAAAATAAGTAGATTATTTTGCCAAAAATAGTAATGTTGCAAGTAATATGAAACTTCCAAAATTGGTAAGTGTTGCAAGTAAAATGGAACGGAGGTAGTAATTCATAATATTCACCTAAACTACTTAACTAGGATTATAAAGTTCAAAAGGTGCATTTCAAACACTAATACATATGTTTAACTAGGGTAAATTATAAAGACAACAATTTGAATTAAAACAAAATTGTTACAACATTTCACAGCTTTGATGAATAATCAAACGGTGAATTAAACGTCAAAATGGTGAATTAAACACTTGAGAGCATAAAAATGGTTTAGGGCAAATTATAAAGACAACGACCAACAAATAATAAGGGTAAAAACGTCAAAATGATGAATTAAACAGAAATTGACAAGAATATAACGACAAATGCTACGGCAGTTAGATAAGTCAGAAACTGAATTCTACCTTGTGAAAAAATCTTACAAATATATTACCACTGATATTTCATAAAAGTTGGATACTGTCATATGAAATTTTTTTTATTTGGATTAACATAATTGAATTATCACAATTGCTACCAATGATATGGGCAAGGGGACAGATATCCCATGCTTGTCAAGACCCAATACAGTAAAAAAGAGTTGATTTTGTAATAGTATGACTCAGAAGTTTTGCTTTATGACAAGAAAAGTCACAAAAAAACAAAAAGGATAAAGCACAACAAATCCTTGGTTTTCGTTCCATGCATCTTTTCCCTTTATAAAAGATAAAAGATTACTTGCTAATTGCTTTACTTTCTTCTCTTCTAATAATTTTTGTTGTGTTTTTAACTTTTTAAATTTGTTTTTGTCTGTGTTAGAGTAAATTTTGTATCAATTAAAATAAATATTATTTTTCTCAATTAATATTTTATATTTGATTTTTATCTATTTCTTTCCTTCTTTCGGTCTACCATGTTATAAAAAAATATACTCCCTCCAACACAATTCAATTGTCCCATTTTCTTATTTGGGCAATTTACTTCAATTGTCCCATTTTTTTTTTTGTCTATCTTTTTTTTTACCTAAATACCCCCACTTTTCCAATTTTCACCTAACTCCACCTTTACAATTAATTTAATCAATTAAAATACCCAACTATCACCTTTTTAGTGGACCTCATCCCACTCTTAATATCCGTGCTCAACTCAAATGGGACAATTAAATTGTGTTGGAAGGAGTATTAAATTTTATTATTTACCCTAGCTTACTCTGTAGGCTGTAATAATAACAAAAAGTTGTTGGGTTTCATCATTGACTTGCTAATTGCTGCCATATGTTAGTCCAATACTTCCTCCGTTTCATAATACTTGCTACCAAGTGTGACATGTTGTGTGGGAAAATGTCACAATCAGTAGTAAGTATTATGGGACGGAGGAAGTACAATATAATACTTCTTTTCAAGGTTGCTACCGTTCTTAAATTGATGGTTGAAGCTCTAGAATATGCATCTATGTTATATTACAATTCCTTACACGAGAGAGTTTTAGTCTAAAAATATGGATACAACACATGTCGTCCTCAAACATGATGCTAAATAGGAGTATACTAATTGAAATGACTGAAATCCATGGCATGGGCTTCTGACACCATATTATGAGACCAACTCAACCAAAAGTTAAATTATGAAGCCCCATGATATGCTATATACTCTAACACACGCCCTCATCAGTTGAAACTTCAAAATATATTATATATTCTATCAAAAATCGGTAATAATTTACTCAATGAAGATTAAATTAAGGTTGTATTATATTTACTCTATGCATCAATAGACCATGTAAATTATTATAATTTATAACCAATTAATTTGTTATTGGACTTGTACACAACAAGACTCATATAAGAGGAGATTTAACTGTACACAACCTTGATGAGCTTCCATCCTAAAGCGAATTAGCAAGTCTTATATGAGATCGTCTCAACATGAGACGATACCATACAATGACAATCAACCCATTTTTCTAATAGATCACTATAAGATTGTAAGTCTTTAGAAAATAAAAGTGATCACTTTAAAATCGTAAGTGCTCACTTTAAGGGTATAATTGATCATAATTTTAAGATTTTACATGATCACTTCACTTTAAGGTTATAAGTGAACCCTTTATAAGACCAAAAAAGGTAATCACTTTAAAATTATAAGTAATCACTTTAAGGTTATATCATTTGTCACTTCAAAATTGTAAGTGATCATTTAAGGTTTATAGGTGATAAATAATTCGAAAACTGTATACATATTGAGTCAACCCAATACTAGAAATGGTTCTGAAAACCAAGTAATTAGTTTAATGAGAAACAGTCCATCAAGCTTTTCAAAAAAAAAAAGCAGTCCATCAAGCTAAATATGTTAATTAATGACTTTATAATTCTTCGATATAAAATCATGATTATTAAAAAAAATTAAGTTATAATAGTAACTTTTGTTGAATAAAGGCTTAATTTCTTTTTCATTGAAAAACCCATAATATAGGAAGATACAAACAATTTTCCCTGCCTAAATATTAGAAATTTAGCATTTAATAATCTTCATAGTTTGACCTAAGGTATAGAGTTGGTGTAAATGTAATGTCCCCCGTACGTAAGTGCTAACTGTTAGGAAAAGAAAAATCACTGGCCATTACTCATCCCCTAAAAAAGATACTTAACTCCGTTTTATAATACTCGCTATATTTTTTATTTTGGAAAGTTTTATATTATTTATCTTGCTACATTTTCATTTTTAGTGAAAATCAATCATTTAAAGTTCCAACTATTTCTATTTTTATCCTGCTCTACCTCATTAACTTTTATACCTATCATTATTTATTCTTTATAATATTCCCAATCATCTAAAAAACCATATTTTTCTTTTTTCATTTTTCATCAAATAATATTAAAAAAAATCCTAAAAAGAAACTCCCACATGCTCCTAATAATTGCACAATACTTTCTTAATATGTGTGTCCATGCATTTGTAGCATGCAAAACAGAACAAAAAAAGTATTTATACTCCTAATCATTTAAAGTATTTTTCTTGTCAGTTTAATTTTTGCATAGTTTTTAAAGTAAATTTTATGTCTTAATATCTTTAAAACGCATCATAAAAAACTACGAAAAATATATAATAAAAAATTATACATTAAGATGATTTTTAAGAGATCTCACATGAATACATTTTATCATCTATATATATATCGAAAAAATCTTAATCAAATTTCTCTCTCCAAAATAAAATATTTTAAACGAAAAGAACATTAAAAAATAGAGGGAGTAAGTCCTCATTATATGGAATCAATGCTATAATGATAGTATAATATACTTCTAACTTATCGAATGAATAATAGGCCAGGTATCTCTTATCTGGCACATAATATTTTTTTTTTATCCAATAAAAACCAGCTGTTGAACCATAATACATAATATTCACAAGATCTACTCACAATCTTATTCATTAGTAATATATATTTTTCTAATATAGTGTAAATTGATGAAAGTATTAAATGATCGAACTGAGATAAGACTTTAAATCTATTATTTATTAATATATTAGTGGTGCGTAAGATAAATTTACATCCAATTTATTTAATTTTCTAAAATCTATCTGACTTTAAATAATGAACTTTGATTTAATATTGAAAATACGTTTGTAGACACAGTGAAAAAGCAAGGCCCGTATTACAGTTTTGTGTCCAAAACATAAATCATCTTCAACGAGAAATTTTTTGTATTTGCCCTGAAGTTTGTTTTGTGATTACTACTGCAACTCTTACCAAAATCGTATTTTTGAAATATATATTTGTAAATCAAAATGTAATTATAAAATCTGACTTTGAACAAATTCAATATTTTAAGACCTAAACCTTAAAATATAGTCTATCCCCTACGCTTTCTTTATTTATGTGCTTGTAGCCAAAGAAATTAAAGATGACGTAGTGCTATTGGTTGTAATTTCACATATAGTAGCTCAAAGATAAAAAGAAAAAGACAATATCTAAAATAAAAATAGTTACAAATAAAAAAACTAAAATGCCTAAAAACACACCTTTAATCAATATAAATAACATACTATCAATGTTAAAATTTACAAAAGATACACCTAAGAAATGAAAATTTTACAACAAATTATTGTCAATAAAATCAACACATTAGGAATAAAATTAGAAAAAGAGATTAATACATAGCCTAATTTTTTTTTTCAAACCAAGGCTAATTAATTATATTTACACATAATTTGTGTCCCTCATTTCTTTTTACCCTCCCGAATTATCGATCTACACATAAAAGTAAAAATAACCTAATTATGAAATAATACTCCATCTATTTCAGTTTATTTATCACACTTCAATCTTAGTCGTAAGAGCTTTTTAGTCAAAGTATGACTAACAAATCAGACAAGTGGAGTAATAATAATCAACTCGTTTTGTATGAGACTGTCTCATCATGAGACGAATCTATATAATTAGTCCATTTCTCTAATTGATCACTTTAAAATTAAAAGTGATCATTTTAATAAACTTAATATACATAGCCAACTGATCAATAAAAATAATCTCACCATCAAAAGAATTTGTGAATAATAAAACCTCAAAAGTCAACAAGTTTGACCAGTAGACTCATTTCTCCTCCGCTTAACCTGAAATCCAGGATTAAAACCACCACCACCGGCGGCAGCCATGGCAGCAGTAAGTTTCCATTCATCAACCACCATATCCATACCATCATTCATCATATCAAATCGCCCCATATTCATCCCTTCAAGTAAACATCTACCGGAAAACAAGTTGCCGGTTCTTCCCGGCGGCTTAATTTTCCGGCGACCAGCACCAATCGGGACGTTACGGAGAGCCCCGCCGGCGGTCCAATAACGCTGACAACCTTTACAAAAGTGTCTAGGTTGATTAACATTGTAATTGTTGAAGTAACAAAATTTAGTCTCCATGCTTTTGCATCTAGGGCAAGGAATGATCTTATCCGGTCTTTTATTGATTAAATTGTTGTTTTTATCTTCACTACTTGATTGATCATCACTTGACTGATCTTGATCTTGATCATGATTATCGTTTTTGTATGATAATTCTTCATTATTTTCTTGCTTAACTTGTAACACAATTGTTTGGCCAAACAATTTGATTTCACCCATTATTCTTAGAGGAAGAAAGGAGAGAGAGAATAAAAATTTTGATTTATTTTGTTTGGGTGCTTGGAGAAGCAAATGGGGATGTGGTTATATATATATATATAGACTACTATATATGGGGGTATGTAAGATAGATATGATATAAAGTGAAATAAAAGCGACTCCTATATCCTCATCAATTTCCTATCTTTATTTATAATGTTGTCCGTATCCTAATCATAGTTTTGTTAATCAGCGGAATACACTGGTCAGGGAGTGTTTGGTATAAATTTTTTCATACTAAGTAAGGGATTCAATTACCTTTATTCTATATATGTTGTTTGGTATGATATTAGGTTAATCCAATCTCTTTCTTGAGGGTAATGGATACCCTTACTTCGTTACCACCCATTTATATCAAGTAACAAATTTTCTAACTATGATCAATTAAGTGTTTCCCTTATATTTTTTATACCAAACAACATATAACTACAACTCATACCTTTACCCTTACTCTTGTTTATCATTTTCCTTTCCATTAGATTTTATATTCCCATACCAAACAGCCCCTCATGATGATGATATTTATAATGTGTATACTTTCTCTGTATCAATGTACTTGTAATCTTTGCTTTGCACGCAATCTAATACACTAATTTAATTTTTAATATTTCTAACTATGTATAGTTTTTTGTATCCTATCAAGATGTTTTTTTTATAAAAAGAGTCATTAATTATAACGGTATAATAACATGATTCTAACTAAACTTTTACCTTCTTCTTACCAAGTAGAAAATTATAAGCTTAGAATCACCTCATAAATAAAAATATATTAATTTATTTTAGGAAAAATTACCTAGAATAATACAACGTTTTTATGATTTTCCTACAATAATTTCACCAATTGATTAACTATGAATAATTCCAACTTTAAGGGGTATTTGCCTAGAGTAAACTTGAGTAATCCGATGACCTGCTATAGTAGGTAATTCACCAAAGAAAATAAATTAAATATTAATTTAAAATGAGAGAAAAATTTTGAAAATTTACATAAAAAATTCTAAATAATAAAAAAATTTAAATTTTTTTTCGACATTTTATTTTAATTTATCTTTTTTTAAAAAAATAAAACTTGCTATAACAGGTTAATCAATAGTTGAGATTATTGTAAAAAAAATACCCCTTAAAATTAGGATTATTCATGGTTAATCAATAGTTGAGATATTATTGTAAAAAAATCATGAATAAATTAGATTATTCTAGATAATCATTCCTTTATTTTATCACATTAAAAAGCTACAAACTCGAGATCAAATACATAAAATTTCCAAAGAATTAATCATCGCTTTTCTTTATATGTTCTTTATAACACCCAAAATAAAATCACAAATTCTTGTGAGAGACAGTCTTTATGAGAGACTATCTTTAATTGAACTGACCTATAAAGGAAAATGTAGAATAAAAATAGATATTAACCTTTAATAGACTGGGCCTAAAAAAACATCTTTCAAAAAGACGGTCCCTCAAAAGATTAGCAGAAATAAAATAAATAAAAGTTCCCGTAAATAAAGGAGCAAAAAAAGTAAAGAGAGCCGCCAACTCCAAGGAAAGAAGAGGGGATTTGGGGAAGAAAAAGGAAGGAAAAAAGCTGATGCTGAGCTTTTTGTCCACATCATTACTCCACGAGGAGCATCTCTTTTTTTTTTTTTTTTCTTTCTATTCTGATTCTGATTTCTTTCTTGAAAATAAGATAATAAGATGTAGGTCCCACAGCCAGATCGATCGCTTACTAATCTAACCAATGTTTGGGAATCAAGGAAAGAAATTGTGGGGAGATGTTTGAATTGATAAAGTTTGATCATTTTTACAAATCAAAAAGTGTGTTTTAAGAAAGTTGCTGATTGTTTTTCAACAAAGATATTTCATAATTTAATCACCAAAATTTTTTAGATTAAAAATGTAGCTGTCTAGGTACAACTCATGTTCTTTTTATATATGATGTTAATATTTAACTTGAAATGATTAGTGAATGGGGTTTAAATCCGTAATCTCTTGTCACGTTGCTTTTGATAATTCACTATTGGACGTTGGCTAGTTGTTGGCTTTTAAATTAGCTAAAAAAGTCAGCAATTTATAGAGATATTTGGTAAATTTAGATATTGACTATTAGCTATTTATTAGAGAAAAGTGAGTCAACAAGCCAAAACCCAATAAAAAAATCTAATTGGAGTGGCTTTTTTATTTTACTTAAAAGTCATTTTCAGTTGACAATCAAAATGCTAAGCAAAAAAAAGTCATTTTCAGTTGACAATTAAAATGCTAAGCAAAAAGCCATGAACCAAACACCAGTATATAAAGAGGCTAAACTCAATTAAAAATTTAAATTGATGTTTAAGATCTATAATATTTTATATATTGTTTAAAATTTTGGGGCTTATATGCCTAACAAGTTGAATATATTAATCTTGAATCGAGGACGAGGTTGTAACACATATGTTGTAAATAGTTGGATTTGATCTATTTTTAAATATGCAAATTGAAAATATTTTCAATAAGTATTTTAGTTAACTTGGATTCCAGTTGTATTGCATGGTCTTGTACTGTGATTGTGTTCATTAGATTTAACTTCTTTCAAGGTATTTTCAATAATTGCATAAAATTGTTGAAAAGCAATTTCGATCGAATGATTTAAAGCTATTTAAAATAAGTTCAACGTTTAGATATTTATCCCATTTTACTCAAATACAACTAGCCTTGCTACCTCTAGACTCTAGAGTAAATTATACATCATACAATATAATAAAAAACTTGAAAAATTACAAGTGTCAACATATTAGAGATTTCTTTGATAAATAGAATAATATTATTTGTTTCTTTTGATTACATGACAGTTTAGTTTAGGAAATAATAATGAATTAAATAATTAAAATTTTATAATGAGCATAATCTATAGGCATATTATAAAATTTTATAATAGGCATAATTTATAAGTATATTTTAAAGCTATGTTAAATTAGGTAAACAATGATATCACATTTAAAATCTTTATTGGAAGGTCATAATAAAAAAGAAACCCTTTTTAATGAAATAAAAGAAATTTTAATTAATAGTTATGAAGTTGTTATAAAATTTTAATAGTGAATATTACATTTTATGTAATTGCATATTTTTTCTAAAATGTGTATTTTTATTTATGTATTTTCATATTAAAAAGTTCGTGCATTGCACGAGTTTTTATACTAGTATAGAATAAATTTTAGGGAAAATTACTTTAAAAACTCTCAACTATTCGCGGTTTAAATATAAAACTCCCAACTATTGATTATTATTCAAAACTCCCAACTATAGGCCCATCTTAAATACAAAGCACCGATACATTTTATAACCTGCTTTAACCGGTTACTTTTTGTTAAATGGGAGAGTACGTGAAGGGTCGTGTAAGGTTAAAGGAAGTGAGGTGATTAATAAATACAATTGAGTCTCACTACTTCTCAATTAAAACAAATTTATCCGGTTATAAGTCATCTTGGAGTTTAAATATAAAATGGGCCTAAAGTTAGGAGTTTTAAATAATAATCAATTGTTGGGAGTTTTATATTTAAATGACGAATAGTTGAGAGTTTTCAATGTAATTTTCCCTAAATTTTATTCTATTACCGTAATATCATTGAATGATTGTTATATATACTGATATACATGGTGAAATTTAGCGAAATCAAATATACGCAACCTTACCATTGTTTAGTAAATAGTAATAACACTAACAAAGAAGTTGCATTGTTTTCGATAACCATTGGTAACAAAAATCAATGCATTTTCACATAAATAAACAAAGTATATAATTTAATGAGTCATTTTAATATAATTCATTGCAATTCATAAATCTTTAACCCCAACGTAAAAACAATATTATATTTATACTCCGTATTTTATAAAATGAAGTTATATCATTCCAAATTTATAATTAAAAAGTGCAACTTGCTTAGTGAACCTTTGAGGTATTCTTGTTAGTATTTTTTTTTTCCTTTGGACTAAACTTGCTTCTCGTACAATATTTTTTATAAGCAAATATTTTGACTTACATTTTTTTATCACTTGAGAGAAGTTTACCGCACTTTATAGCTAGTGTATATATGGAAAGATAAGATCGCCACATCATCAAATATTTTTATTGATCAAAAACCTAAGTATAACAAAGGAAAATTTAGACCAATGACTATCAAATCTTATTTAATTAATAATTATATTAATTATAATATCGATTTATGTAAATATTTTCCATATTGGTTTAACATACAAGTCTTTTGAATTCGGCCTTCTATTCTATATTATTTGATGTAAAGAAATTTATATATGAAAGTAAATAAAGCATGGTTGGACTTTAATACATTAAATTCAAACAATTACCTACTCGATCAAAAGAAGTACTTATATGGATTGTCTGTCACCTTACTTCATTCAGACCCTACCCTGAGCGGGATATTGAATATTGATGATGATGATGATGATGACGTAGTCGATCATTTCAAGGTAATTAGTACTCCCTCCTATTCTACCCATTAGTCCCATTGATTTTTTTTTTACTATTCACTTATCATTCTTAATTTGTATTTTATTCTTAATCTATAAGTTAAAACATAGTCATGTGAGATCTTGTTTGATTCGTCTCAATACAAAGATAATTAATATCTACTTTTTATAACTTTTAATTCAAAAAAACTATAGATATTAAAGGTTAAAATGTTGTCTCGGCAAGTGTGAAAAAACAAATACAACTAATGAGTTGAATAAGAGATAGTATATTAGATTAAATAAAAAAAGTCGTTGTAGGATATTTCAAGACAATTGAATAGCCAAATTATTTACTAATTCTTGCACCACTTTTTCAATTAACGAAAAGATTATTAGCTTACAATAATTATTTTATTATGGATGATTAGTAATTAGTAGGTAGCACATGGTTTGAACTAAATGTATGGCCATTGTCATAAGCTTCTTTTTTTACTTGTCTATTAATAATTATCTTTACAAGTTATTTTATTATTTATTGTTTTATGCTTTTCCTTTTCCACTTTCTTCCCTTTTTGTGCCAATTAGTGCTTATTACAAATAGATTACTTATCAAACAAGCTCGTGAACTTGAAATTTAAAAAGTAAAAGAAAGTAAAATGTTAAATATGTTAAATCCATAAAGGTCTACTTGCATAACAAATTGATTGTTAGTAATTTTATTCTATTTTTTCTCAAATTTTGATTATAACTTTTATAAATGAATTTATCGATATAAATTGATTGATCCAATTACAAGATATCTATGGTGTAATTGAGAGATAGGGCTCAACTTGATCAATAGGTTTCCAACAAAACACCATTATATCATCAAGATATTATTAATTATATAATAATATCACTACAAGCATCAAATTGCTCAATTTGAGATAGCTATTTAGCTTTTATTTTGTTTTGTCAACTTACATTTACTTATAACATATGCAAAGTTGAATAAAAATGTGCTCTAAAGTGAAGAAAATTTAACTTAAGGATATTAGAAATCAGATTTATTTTCAATTAAAGTATATACCGCTTTCCCCACAAAGAAAATCAGTTCAATTCTCGCTGCAATCTTTCCTATAGTGTTCCCCTTCTTTAATCAGGTTTATTTTCATTTACTTATAATTTATTCAAAATTAAATAAAACGTGCACTAAAACGAAGAAAATATAACTTAATGATATTAAAAATTAAATTTAGTTTCAATTGGAGCATAACTCCTTCCCAATAAAGAACATCACTTCAATTCTCGCTGTCATCTTTCCTGATCTTCCTTTCTCTGATTAGCCTATCCTTAAAAACAACTTGAGTATTATAAATCAATAGCTTATAAACATATACACTTTATCATGATTTGAAAACTCACTCACAACATTGTAAATATATGTTTGATTCTCAAATGGATTGATTGAAGGTGATGATGCCACATTTTTGTAAAAAGAGATTCAATGAGCATAAAGCAAAAGGCTTAGCCAAGATGCTTATGGTTCTTGTACATTGAATCAGGTTTTTATCCAATATATATCAAAAGTCTAAACATATTCTTCAAATAAATAATATTAATTATACATAATAAACACCTTAATTCATAAGAATAGCTTTTTCAACTTTTCTTTTAAACATCTTTTCTAAAGGTTAAACTATCAAAAGAGAACGAACATCGTTGGCCACCAAACAAGTTTTTTCAACGGACACTATGAAAAATGCACTCATTCTCAAAGTTGGATATGCTTTTTTGGTAATGCTATCAATTCCTTTTTTAGCTTCAAAATACTCACTTTCTTTTTTTTTTCATTCTTTTATCGTTCATCGATATAGGAGAACTCATTACTCATATGTTGACAATGATGAACGCATCAACAACCTCTTCATATGTGAGTATTCTTAGAATTTTAGCCTACCAAAATAGGTTACAAATCTCATTAGGAATAAACATTCAACTAAAGGCCCCTTAATCAACGGTTTGATTAAATGCCAAATTGTAAAAATCCAGCAATAAATTGAGCTCTGATATCATGTTTGAGAACCAAAAGTTTAAACATTTAGTTGAGTTGATTTTTTGACATGGTATCAGAAACTTAAACCATGGGTTCGAATCTCTTCCATCCCTCATTATTTCAAGTAAAATATTTAGTGACATGTATAAGAATGGGCATGTGCTTTATCTAGATCGGTTAAAAGATCGAGCTTGGGTAGTGTTATTTTTCATTTTAGTCATTTCTGGGTCGAATCAATTCTTGGTTAGATTATGTCGATTTCGGGTTGGGTTCAGATCAACCTACCAGGTCAAGGATTTGTAAAAATATTTTCAAAAAAATATATAATGTTTTTTGACCAATTAAAAGTGTTAGTTGTTTTTGCTTTAAGAGTTTTGAAAATGACCTTTTCTTATCGACTCTTTAATGACTAATTTAACCAACTAAAAAATATATATAGTTTTTTGAACATTTTAATTAATTTTAAAGTCTTTTATAATTGTTGTATATGCAAAATTATAAAAGAAAATATAGAAAAAAACACAAGAATTTAGCTTTTTGGAATTGTTCTCACTTCAAAGTTTTATAAGTTTGACTACAAGTCTTTCGATTTTTTATGGTCTTGCAACATCATAATGTCATATAATTTGCCAACTTAAATAGTGTGTTAAAGGGACCATTCCTAATAATATTATACTCCTTTGTCTTATACTCTTACGAACCGTTTGGTTAGTGGTACTAAATGGTGGTAATGACAATGATTTATAATGTAAAATTTCATTAAAAGTTATATGTCATTATTCTCATGGTAATGAAACTTTGATCACAAAAATATATTTTTGTTTACAAATTTTCATTACCACCTAATACCACCTCTTCCAATGGTAATGCCATGGAATTAATTTTATGAAGAAAATGTGATATTGAAGTTGGACAAGCATGTCCATCAAGGTAGCTAAGAGATTTTTCAACCAAAATTATACTAATTTTTATTCCTACTACCACCGTTTATTATCACCTACCAAACGGACCAAACGGTCCGTTAGTATTTACTAGGAGGTTAAAATTTGATCAAATCAAAATTTAAAATTGTGATTTATAAGAAAGTAAAAAGAGTGCAGACCATAAATAAATAAATAAATAAATAAATAAATAAAAGGGTAGCAAAATATTTTAGACATATTAAAATAATAAAATGTAGTAAAATATGTGGGACTGAAGGAGCACTTTTATAATGGAAAGTGATGCTTTGCTTTAGCCTAAAAGAAATCTTCACAAAATAATCTAAAAGCAATTTAATTTGAATTTCCAAGTAATCTATTTCTTTCTTTTTGATGTAACACAACATGGAGACATACACCAAAACACCCATTTTTTTCCACTTCTTTGATATTTGTATTAAGAAGATACCCATTCATTTTCTTCTTAGTTGTCTTAGAATTTGAATCAATTAAATTGTTGTTGGGCAATGGAACACAATGACTATGGAGTGGGTTTTAAGTGGTTCTATAATCTTAAATAAAAATTATGTTTTTCTTTTTTTAAGACACTTTTTTTAATGATTTTAGTATATCTGAATGAGAATTTGAGGACAAAAATATAGGATTGAGATTGAGATTTGATTATTATTGGCATTTTATATACTCCCTTCTATTCAAAATTATTGTCCACTTTGAATTGGACACGGATTTTAAGAAAATGGTAGTTGGAGTATTTTAAGTGATTATAATTATTGTAAAGGTGATAATTGGGGTATTTAAGTGATTATAATAATTGAAAAAGTGGTAGGTGGGGTATTTTCAGTGGCGGACGTATATTCGGGCACACGGGGACACGTGCCCCTAGGCGTTTTTTTTAAAATTCAAATTAGACTTTTCTATTGGTCAGTGTAAAAATATAAAATTAATATTGAATTCTTTTGATGATAAATATTTTCTCATTTTAGTAAGTTTGTCTTATTTATTTATTTTGTCCTATTTTTTTATTAGGTCAGTTGATTTATTTTGTTTCATTTTCTTTTAAGGTATTTTATATTTAAAATTTTAGCAAGTCTTGTATGAGACCGTCTCACCGTGAGACGGCCCCATACAAGCAGCTCATTAGTAAAATATATAAATAAATAATTAAATGAAAACTGAATTCTCACTTGTACGGGAAGCATTTTTTTTTGAAGAATACTTTAGGCTAACCCAATTGAGTTCGTCTCACGGTGAGACGACCTTAACAAATGACATACACTATAATAGATCAATTCACTATTTATTTACAACATACACATTATTTTTAGAGTATATTTAACATTTTCTCTAGTTACATTATTTTAAATAAAGTGAAATGAATTTAATAAATAGATTCAAATTATTATTATTTCAGGTAATGGATATGATTAAGATAGATGTTAATTACTAACATTCTTTTATTTGAAAACGCTATTTAATTACGAGAAGTTTTTTCAAGAATAAGATCACAATTTTGATAAATTTATTGTATATTCGTTGTTAATTTTAACTTTTTTCTCTAGTTACATTATTTTAAAAAATTAGTTGTTAATTTTACAAATGAAACTCCGCCAAAATTTCATCCGTTAGTTGGTGCCCCCTGGGACTCCGAACCCTGGATCCGCCACTGGGTATCATACAATACTATAAAAGTGTAGGAAAATTCCATATGTCATCTCCTAAGGAGACATGACAAATATAATTATTTTAGTGTATATTTGTTGATTATATGAAAATATTTACCTAATTTAGAATTTTGTTATTTTAAAAATTAGAGCTAAATTAAGTATACTATGAAGTATAATTTATTATAGAATTTCTATATAACTAATCTAAAATTTGATATATTTTTTATTCAATGAAAAAGTGATATATTCAATAAATAATTAAAAAAATCAATATTTAATTAATTTTTGCTTTAAAAAAATCATGTATATGATAAATTTAATCATAATAATATATACTTGCATTATTCATTGAAGTTATATTTATATATATTTCATACTAATTAATTCGTGCATTGCACGAGTTTCTATACTAGTTTTAAATAATACTATAAGTTGGGGTAGTTGGGGGTATTTAGGTAAAAAATCTTTGCTAAAAATAGAAAATGGACAATTAGAGTGACTTGACTAAATAAGGAAAGTGAACAATAATTTTGAATAGGAGGGAGTAATATATTATCAATTCCTTGTTTGGTATGTTAGTAGGAATAAATTGGTAATTATGGATATATATTGAAAATAAAATGTAAATTGACAATTTTTGCCCATTAAAAATAAAAAAAAAAAAATTGTGAATTTTATATACACAAGCGTATAAATGTCTTTCCAAAATAAAACTCAATTCTCATCCCTTAATACTTGCCCCTAGGTATTAAAACCTTGGAAATTGTTGGCCAATATTCTCATTCCTAGTCCCTAATTATTTTAATTCCAATCCAACCTACAAAACACGGAATTTTAATTATAATTTTTGTGAATTTAACTCCCATTCCCATCTCAAATTTCCACATGCCAAACACCCCCTTTGAGCCTTCTTTAATTTATTAATGTGACTCATACTATTGTTTTTTCTTATAAAATTAATCTAACATTTTTTTTTATCTAAACCATATACGTTTACAGAATAAAGCAAAAACTTATATAATCAATAATTCGTCATATTATATACATAAGTGAACTCACATTAAAAATTCATCTTTTAAATGTGGTTATATTTATATAGTTCAAGATACTTCAAAAACTTTTTAATTGTGTCGGATGAGAAATATTAATAATAGAAACTTTTGCCAATAATTTTCGATACTTTTCCGTCTCATTGAATTTGAAGCATTTGTCATTTTGGTCTATCCCACTTAAGTTGCATTATTTTTATTTTTGGATAATTGCATACACTTCCTTTTAATATCATTGATATATTTTAACTCTCATTTAATTTCATCCACACAATTCATTCTTACTTTTCATTTATTATTATTATTCACCTTTTTTGTCTATGAGCGAGATACATTGAATATGATTTTTTTGGTTGTGGGATTGGGTTTTATTATTTAGCTTACGTTGAATATGATGATGAACATCGCGGCTATTATTCACCTTTTTTCTTTAAAAAATGTCAATTTTCCATTTGATACAAACTAATAAAATAGGACTTGGGGAGTAACTAGCTAACATATAAAAGTAGTACTCCTAATTCTTTTGGCAATTGTCCCATTTTCTTATTTGACAAATTTATATCAATTGTCTCATTTTTTTTTTTTGCCAATGAATTTTTTATCTAAATATCCCATCTTCACACAAGTAATGACCAAAATACCCTTATTTTTACTACTTACAATACCTCAGCTTCCACCTTTATAATTAATTTAATTAATTAAAATATCTCAACTACCACTTTTTTGGTGAACACCATCCCACCCTTAATATACGTGCCCAACCAAATGGGACAATTGAAAAGAATTAGAGGGATCTATATTAGTTTCCCTCCGTTTCCTAAAGAAGTTTTCAAAAGGAATGTTCACGGGAAGTAAGAAAAATAGAATATTTTAGAGGAAAAATTACCTTGAATAATCCAAATTATTCATGATTTTCCTACAATAATCCCATCTATTGATTAACCATGAATAATCCCAACTTTGATGGGTATTTTCCTAGAGTAAACTTGGGTAACCCGATGACGTGCTATTATAGGTAATTCACCAAAAAAAATAAATTAAACATTAATTTAAAATTAGAAAATATTTTTGAAAATTTACATAAAAAATTCTAAATAATAAAAAAATCATAAATTTTTTATGAATATTTTAACATTATTTTCGACATTTTATTTTAATTTATCTTTTTTTTTATAAAAAAAACTTGCTATAGCAAGTCATCCGGTCACCGGGTTTACTCTAGGAAAATGCCTCTTAAAGTTAGGATTATTCATGGTTAATCAATAGATGGGATTATTGTAGGAAAATCATGAATAGTTTGGATTATTCTAGGTAATTTTTCCTATTTTAGATAGTGGATATATTATTTAATTGAATAATGAATTTGATTGGAGAAAAGTAGGGACCATAAGTATTGAAAAAATATTTTAAAAAGTTAGTGGAAAAAAAAAATGGGACTACAACTAATAAAAAATAGTTTTATAAAGTTAGTGGGAAACATATGGAGACCATAAGAAATATTAAAATGTTCAATTGAACTTAGTGGAAAATTTGTGGGGTCCATAAGCGTTATAAAAATATTAAAGTGAGTACAAATAAAATTATTTGTGTCCAAAATTTGTGATATAAATGTAAAGATTCTTTATGGGAACAACAAATAAGACACCCAAAAATGACAAATGGGAACTTCTTTAAAGAACGGAGGGAGTAGCATAGTGTAGATACAAGGCGTGTAGATATAGATTTTCACAAATTCTGGTCTTTAGGCATTAAGAATGATGTAAGTAAACATTTAAGATATTAAAAGTAGTCATTAAGGATACAAAAGTAAGCATTAGGGAAAATGTAAGTATACATTAAGAATACGGTAAGTAGATATTAAATTTTAATGGGTTGCGCTTGAGATACGTCTCTCAAAGTCTCAAAGAGACGGTCTCTCAAGAGACTGATACTAATATTCAACATTCTCATCAATACAACCCTCTTTAATATTTAAGGCACTTAGCATAACACAATTATAATCCCTTCTTCCATTCTCAATTCTCCCTTGAACATGCTTACTCAACCAACTTTCACTTTTGTTCGAATGAGCATTTTCCAGCTTCTCCATGTTTTCATTACACAAGTTTTTCCTTATCAAGGAGTGGTTTCCAAAATCTTTTTTGTTAACTAAACTTACTTTAATTTTTATAAAAAATATTATAATTTATAAAAAGTTATGTACTTATTCTTTTTAAGGAAAACTGGACATTAATAATTCAACCTTTCACTCATCCGCTATGAATAATCTCATCTTTAGATTATTTTCTAATAATCCAACCTTTGCGATAAATTTGCCCACAACATACTGTATTACTAATAATATGTAATAATAGGGTATGCTACTAGCAAAGAAAAATAAAGATCGGATTATTCACAGCGAACTAAGGGCAAACGTTGGATTATTCACAGCGGATAAGCAAAAGGTTGGATTATTAATTTCAATTTTTCTTTTTTTAATTGATCACTTTAAGATTGTGATCATATTAAGTGATCACTTTAATGTTATAATGATCACTTTATGGCAGTAAGTGTGTATTGAGTCAGCTCAATAGATAAGATCTCATCGTGAAACCATCTCATTTGAAAATTTATTATTTTTTAGCCAGATTACTATTTAGTATTTACTCAACCTTTTTTTCTAGGCATTTCCAAAAAGAAGTGTTTTTTTCTTCCCAAATTCTTGTGAGAGACGGTCTCTATGAGAGACAATCTCTAATCGGGTCAATCTCAAATTCTTGTAAGTAAGCATTAAGAATGATATAATTAGGCTTTTAAAATATTATAAGTAGGCATTAAGGATGCAGTACGTAGGCATTAAAAGTACGCTAATTAGACATTAAGCTTTAATGGATTGGGCTTGAAAGACGTCTCTCAAAGAGACGGTCTCAAAGACAAGTTGTTCTTTCTTTTAACAGCTCTTCAACCATTGAGTGTGGCCCAAAATTTAGGCCCAATCCAGAATATTTGGTTAATAATCATACAACCCACAAAGTGGATAGTAAATACTCCGCAACGTGAAATAGGTTATAAATTAAGCTTTTTAAACAAAACAATTTCAAAATTAGGTTAGGAAAATTTTAATTTCCTAAATACTGTTTTTGAGTCTGAACTGTAAGGTTAGGGTTTGTTTGCTATTACTAGCAGTGAACTAAAAAAAAAATTATTAGTAACAACAAATAAAGTAACATTTTTTTCTTCTATTCGCTATTAGTAACAGCGAAAACTCTAACCTTAGGCTCAAGCATAAAAACGCTCATTTTTAGAATTAAAATTTTCCGAAGCTTATTTTGAAAGCCTATTTTATTGAATCTTTCCCAAGAATGTGGGCATTGACATTCATCAGTGCCACTATAATCCTATATATAGGAGGTTGTATATTCATCTGAAACAGAATCCACTATATTAGGCATGCTAAAGTCTAAACTATAGCTGTAAATCGAACCGGATCAAAGTTTTAACAGTCCGGGTCAAAATTTTAAATGGGCCAATTGGCAATTATATACTGCATGAAAAAACAATCACAAATTCTTATTTGAGACCGTCTATGCAATATACGTCTCAAATTTTGAGACTGACTCAATTTATTTATCAGAAGGTCTCCTGAGAGACCGTCTATGGCAAAGACGGCTCTCCCAACAGCCCAACCCAATAATTTTAAATTTAAAAATAAGGCTGATGACTAATCAGTTACTTATTTTGCAAAATGGGTTGGCCTATATTTACCCGTCTATGCCATAGACGGTCTATAGCAAGAATTCGTGTTTATAAATTATAAAAAAAACTAATTGGTGATTTTGTAAGTTAAAAGGGAGATATGGGTTGGACTCTTAAGACACGTCTATACTATAGACGATCTCTCAAGAGAGTACCTGAAAAACAAAAATATTTTATGGCAACTAAGCTCATAATAAACAAAGTCGATAATGTCATTACTTTTTTTCAAAAAGGATAATTTTAAAGAAATTATTCTTTAATAAATTAATAAATTTATATATTAATGTCATTATTTTTTATCTTTTATAATTTACATTAACCATTTTTAGTGCATATGTCTATATTTTTGTTATCTTAATTTTAATAAGTAATATTTTTTTCCGGAGACTTAATTAGTAGGAGAATAATAGTGTCAAGAAACACTCGGTATTTTTCAAAAAGGTTATTACAGAAAAGTTTCAACTCGATTGTTGAATATAATTTTTGTGATGATCCAATTTAATTTTCTATAAAAGTGGTCATTTGGGTTATGGGTTTGATTTCGAATTAGGTGTTTTGGGTCTGTTTAAAATTGAATTTTTGTGTCCATATTGATTTTTACATAATTGTAAATAAATTTTTAAGTCGAGTCAAATCGAATTCAATTATAAGGACGTATAAATATCGAGTTATTGTGTCTGTTTTCAACACCTCTTATTTTAAGTCTATATAATTTTTTAATAAAAAAAAAATCATAATCTAACTAATTTTTATACAATAAATAATTTGTTAGTATATCAAATATTTGACTCCTCCTAATTTAAAATCTTAGTTTCATATCCGAGTGCAACTAAAAAAATTAAGAAAGAATTTTAAAATAACAATTGAAATTGTAGTATTGTGAAATTTAGATTTAGCAGTAAAATTAGCCCAGGAAAGAGTATACTACAAGTCTACAATCTAGAATATTGTTTCATAATTGCCTTGAAAAACAGTTGGGAACCACTTTACAGGGTTTTTAAATTTTATTATTGCTGTCAAATCCAGTCACTTCAATAGTAGCTAGATTCCTTTATTTACTTCAATTCTATAAATGTGAAAATAAATAAAATCATTAATAATTCTTAATCAAAGCGATTAATTAAAATTTTCTCATTAATAACGGTGATTTGTAAATTACTAGCTACAAAAAGACAAAAAGAATAATATTAAAATAACTAAAATCTTAAAAGATAAATTAAAATAACAAAACTCTCACCCTATCACATCTTACCACATGAAGGTGATTTATTCACCTCAAAAATAACTGTTATTTACTAAAACTTTCTCTTAATAAATCATCAAAAAAATAATAGTGATATAAACAAAATCAAAACAGGAAAATGAAAATAACAAAACTCATATCCTATTAAATTCTACTATATAAGAGTGATTTGTAAATTTTACAAATCACCGTTATTTACTTTACTAAAACCATATCAATTTATATCACGACTAATCATGTAAGCAAACGAATGTAGGGCTGTATTATGAATCATAAAATGCAATAATGATGTCACTGTGAAAAGTTTTGTCCATAAACTTGGGGACTAGTATCTATTGGCCAACTTTTGTATTTTTTAATATTATATTATAAAGTAAGTTAGAGTGTTTTTGAACTTTTAATGACTCTGAGCGAAAGTTAAATATAAACATTTTAATAGATTTAATAATTCTTCTAATTCTAATACTTAGTTATCTAGATTATATAATTATTATACCTTTAAAAAAAGATTATATAATTATTATTAATGAAAAAAATTTAAAGTGTCTACTAGCCACGAACCCGAAATTAATAAGATAATTATCAAATTAATCAACAAGTAGTCATTATTAGGCTGATGAATCATTGATTATGAAAAAATGTTGACATATAGATTATATGAAGCTTTACATGTGTTACTAAAAATTAAATATTATATTTTTGATAGTTAATTTAAAATCAGATATATTTATTTTCTTGGGCCCTTAAAAATAACGGGATCTTGAGCTGTTGCTCATGTTATTTATGCGATAAAGTGGGTGGGCTCTGGAATTAGTCAAGGGAAGAGCAAGAGTTAAGTGAAAATCAAACCTAAAACCTTACGCATAGATAACAATAGCTACTCCAACTAAGACAATACCTAATTTTAAATAGAAAAGTATGTAATTGGCCATCTAATACATAATTGCATGACTATTATTATTTCATTGGATTCCTATCTAATAGGCCATCTAATACATGATTGGTCTAAATCTTCCACCTTAAAATTTCCAAACTTCATTAGGATGTATTATAGCATATGTTTGCCTCTTTAGTATAACTTTTTCCTCTTTTCCCATCCATCTAGCACATCTACCACAATTTCATAATTGTAAATTTTAAATTTTAAATTGAAATTAAGTGCAATATACAGAAAAAAGTTAAAGATAAAGGTAAATTTACGGATGATATTTATTATTAAAAAAGATAAGTTTTTTATTGGACTCAAATACAACAAGACAAACACAACATGCGAGTTAATTGCAAATAAATGTGATGAGTTTTCATCTTAAAGCTAATGAATAATATGAGAATTAAGTAGTCCCTCAATCTTCTTATATAATAGCCAACATTTCTATAATTCTTAAATGACAGATCACATGTGTAGGTTATTTTTGAACACTCCCCCTCACAAGTAAGCTTATTTTTTATGAAATGTCATTCTATTTTAATTTGCAGATTTTGCGCTCTTTGAAGACCTTTCTTGAGCCGAGGGACTCTTTAACTGCACTCTTCTTTATGGGTATGAGCAGTCGTCGTTCTCCCCTCCCCCAGACCCTGTACATAGTTTTCTATAAATAAGATACACTGGGTATGATGATGATGTTGAAGATAGAGAAAATTACATACTCTAATTGAGACAAAATCTTACCATTTCTCTTTTTTGCTTAACACTTTTTCTAAAACCCACTTTTCTACACACATGTTCCTAGTATCAAACAAGTTACTCCATAAAATATGCAAACCAATAACAAGAAAGTTCTTGATTTATGTTAGATTCAAACATCACATATATAGTTTAGAATATTGAATCACTTTCTCATATAATTTCTTCTATACATCATGAATTATCTATCCCAAAATCCTTGTAACAAAATAATCATCAAATTGGACCCAACATGATTCTCATCATACATCTATAAATGTTCAAGCTAGTATTAGCTACAATCATATTACCAAAAAGGAATAAAAACCCCCTAGAAAAAATTGAATTAAGAGACAAAGATGAAGAGGAAAAGAAAGCAATAAACCAAAAGAAGCACCTAATATTCAAATATGGGACCCACTCATATATTGTCTGATCTTCCTTCTCTCAAATCTTAAGATGTGACCTCCATCATCTTCTTCCCCCACTTCATTTCCCTCATTCACCATCTTTTGTCTCCTCCTCTTATATTATTATTCCTTTCCTTTATTTTCCAAAAAAAAAATCCCAAAAAATAAAAAAAAAAATAAACAAATAAATAACCTATACTTGCATATTTTAACTCACACTCTCTAAAACTATAGTACTATGTTCTTCCCCATGACAAACATCACAAAATTTGCATCACCTTCAACTCCGTCTGCGACTCAGAGTCAGACTCAGACTCAGATTCAGACTCCGACTCAGACTCAGATGCAGACTCAGACTCAGACTCAGACTCAGAGTCTGAGTCGATACGAGTCACAAAAAAGAAGGGATTGGAACACTTTTGGACAATACCTAAGGAACATGAGACCGCCCGTGCCAGTGTCACAGTGCACGTGCCATCATGTCCTAGAATTTCTTAGGTATCTTGATCAGTTTGGAAAAACTAAGGTTCACTTACATGGGTGTTCCTTTTTCGGGCAGCCGGATCCTCCTGCCCCATGTAGCTGCCCATTAAGGCAAGCTTGGGGCAGCCTTGATGCTTTGATCGGACGGCTCAGAGCTGCTTTTGAGGAACACGGTGGGTCCCCTGAGATGAACCCCTTTGGAAATGGGACTATTAGGGTTTACTTAAGGGAAGTTAAGGATTGCCAATCTAAAGCAAGAGGGATTCCTTACAAGAAGAAAAAGAAAAAGAAGAAGGTTTTGAAAACTACCGAAGGTTCTTCTGCTTCAAACCCTCATTTCTAAGGTATATTTATAATTTATTTTCTCGAATTTCAAAATTTACCTTTTCTGTCTCTTTAAATTTGCTAAAATGTATTTTAAAAAATTCATTTCAATCTGCGTTATGTCGTAAATTTAAAAAGACAACAATATATAACTTCATCCTTGTATATCAACTTTCAATTTGAACTTTTAATACCGTTAATTAATCATATGTAATTTCTTGATTCTAGTAACCTTAAACAATAACATGTAGAAATACAAATATAATATTTGGACAAAAAGATCATAACTCATAAGTAAACATACAAAGATCTTTAGATTATGAAACCCTAATCATCTTCAACTTGAAAACTAGGTTCTTTAGTAGGTTAATTTTATAGTGTTGTGCTTTTAAAGCCACGAACTCATGAAATATAATAAAATAATAATTTATAAACTAACAAAATTAATAAAAGAACATTATTGATGGTTACTTAAAAATATTTATTGATTTGTGTCTAAATATAATAAAATTATAAAATCATATGCCATTTAAAATATTTTATATATATATAATTATTTTATAAAAACTTTGAAAAATCAATGGCCTGATTTTATAATGAAAAAAAATCAATAATTGAAATTGTTTAATTATCATTTGGTTGGCTTATAAATCAATCACTATAAAATTAAATCAATCACTATAAAATTACCCCTCTAGTGAATGTAGATTAATTTCACTTCAATCATCTTTTGTATTTACATGCGTTTGGGTGGAGCATATAGCATGCACGCGCTCTATATATATTTACACCGACTTACATATGATATTTAATTAGAATATTTTTTTATGAATATAATTATTATGACACATTTAAATTTATAATTGTACATTAAAATAATTTTATCTTTTATCATGATAGAAATTAAAAGAATAATTTCCCCTATTTTATTACCTTTAACAATACAACTAATTACTTCTATATTATGTAGTCAATATTGTATGTGTCCCACTCTAAGACTATCTTAAGAAGAAATCTTTCTCTCTCTTATCATACAAGAACACTATTAAATACTTCTAGATTTTAAGATATGATGTTTTTTCATGTGATAAAATAGTATTCAAACACACGTACAATAATATTTTTAAAATATAGTGTTTCAATTAGCTTATTTTCCTTTTGAAAAGATTTTCTTAGTTTCGTAGTAAGTTATTCATATGAGAGAGCGTTTTTTGATGAGATGATCTTCAATCAAGGAGCTAATTATGAGGGTGTTTGACAAATAGCTGATAGTTGATTATAGTGGCCGATTTGACCAGCTAATTTTATTAACTGGTTTGACCAGCTGATTTTGAACCCGCTGCTATAAGCAGCTTCTTCAAAAACAACTTATTCGTATCAATAAGCTATTTCAACCAGCTAATTCACCAAACACTATCTTTAGCTGGTTTGACCACCCAACCCTCTATTTATATCTAGATAAGCTAAAATTGCTCAATAAGCTAATTTGCCAAACACCCCCTATATTTTCATGATTTGTATTAGATAGTTAGAACTTAGACCATTTAACTATGTATGAGGTACATTTTATACATTTAATTGTATTATACAATAATTTGTGTTCACAGTTAATCTGTGTAATTATACACAATAAAATCATGTTTGCAACTGTTATTAAATAAATATTTACGAGAGAAATAAAAATCAAACTAAAAAAACAAGTCTATTCAAGAATAAAAATAAGGAAATATTGTCAAGGCTAAAAAATGATTATAAAGTGATTGAAAAAAAGGATAGAGAAATGGAGGAATCAAAATTTCTTATTTTAGGGGTAAACATTTAACCTAATTATTATAGAGAGAAATATTTCCCGACTTCTTCCTTAAAACAAGACGATTATCTCCCTTCCGTCTTTTGGAAAACGAAGCAATATTTATACTCCCTCCAACACAATTTAATTGTCCCATTTGAATTAGGCACGGATATTAAGAGTGAGATGATGTCTACTAAAAAGGTGGTAGTTGGGTATTTTAATTGATTAAATTAATTGTAAAGGTGGTAGTTGGGTATTGGAAATTGGAAAAGTAAGGGTATTTAGGTAAAAAAAAAATGATAGACAAAAAAGAAAATGAGACAATTAAAGTGAATTGCCCAAATAAAAAAATGGGACAATTGAATTGTGTTGAAGGGATTATTATAAATACAAAAATAAAGTTAGGGTACATAAAAAAAAGAGTTCTCACGTTCCTCTAAAACAGGGAGAGAAAAAAGACTACGAGAGTAAACAAAGAACCAAATTGTACTTCCTCCTATTCATCCAATAAAGTCGTATTTGACTATTCATTCAATGTGAAAGAAAAAAATGTAGTATTTTTACATTTTAATAGGGATAAATTTAAAGTATAATTATGTTTAGTAGGGGTAAATTGGTAAAATTAATATACCCAAAATAAAAATGAAACGTTTAAGGTGACTTGACCAAATAAGAGAGTATCATTTTTCCTTTCTTTCACTACAAAAAATTGTGCCAATTGTGACATTTAAAATATCAAATTATGTCATTTATTAATTGTCATCAAATTATTTGGTGACACTTGTAGGAGGTGTCATAAAATAAGATTGAAATATTAGGATAATACTTTAAGAATAATGACATTTTGATGAAGTGTCAAATAAAATGCGTCACAATTGAACACTTTTTTTGTAGTGTTTTCTTAGGAAAAGCCATCGATTTATGTATGAGTATTTAGGGGTATAGACGTATAGTATGTCTACTACCTTTCTTTTCGAATTTCGACTTGTGCGGAATATTAGGTTATATATCTTTTTGCTACAGAAACTACATCGTCCTATTCCTGTAGTATTTCTGTTGATTAACACAAAAAGTTTAAAAAGATTCCCCATCATAATTTTTTCTGATTTGTGTTACTTCGTAGCAAGTGGAGAGGAATGTATACTTGTGCAAAAATTAAATTCATAATCAACGACCGTAATTTGCAAATCATCGTAGAAAGACAAAATAAATACCAATAAAGTAAACAAAATAAAAAAAAATTAAAAATCCTAAAAAAGTTCTATCCTATCAAATTCATCCATATAAGGGTGATTAGAAATATTACAAATCACCGTTATTTACCAGATAATTGCTATACTTGTATGCCACGATGCTTCTTGTTCAAACATACCTAAGACATGATACTATATATACAGATTACAGGGAACTAAAAAGATTTAGCTGTCTCATTAAAAATTTAGAATGTAATGATTAATGAATACTATTCTTTTTAATGAAGCAAGTCTTGCATTATTTGTATTTTGTACTTATTACAATAGTTAAAGAAAAAAATAATCATCCAAAATAATACTCCCTCCTATTCAGCCTAAATGTCCCATTTAGTTTTTTACATTTGTCGAGACAACATTTTAACCCTTAATATCTCAAATTATTATTAATTAAAAATTATAAAAATTTGATATTAATAATCCTTGTATTGAGACGAATCAAATAAGATCTCACATGACTATGTTTTAACTTATAGATTAAGAGTAAAATACAAATTTAGAATAATGAGTGAATAGTGCCAAAAAATAAATGTCCTATTTAGGCTGAATAGGAGGTAGTACTATCTTAAACTGATTTCCGATAAAAATTTTAATTTTTGATTAAACATGAATAATCCCAACTAGAGTGGTGTTTGGATGCTTGTTAATAATGTAACAAGGAAACCTCTTACTCATACAGCAATTTTTTTGCATAAAAAAAATGAAATAGTAAATACAAAATATAATAAAATATTGTAGAATTTTGAATTTTTTATAGATAAATCTAATCATGTCATTTTTTTACCTCACCTTTTAATTTTAAATATTTTTAATTTTGATTTCATATTTTTTTTAGCAATTAATTAACCTGCAAGAAGCCGATTATTATGTGGGCAACAATGTTATTGGGTATTTGACCCTAAAATTGAGATTATTTATGGTTATTAAAAAATTAAAATTAGTATAAAAAATCAATAAAAAGTTCCATTATTTTATCTATCAATATTTATCTATCTATCCTATATAATTTTGTATATTTTAACGCCATTATTTTATGATACATGTCATCCTTTCATTTACTTTTTTTCCCTCGCAAAACTATAAGATTTAAAAGTAATTTTCCCAAATTAATTTGTACTAAGTCTTTTTTTTTAATCTTTTAATGTAATGTTACGTTCCTGTATATAATATTGTGAATAATCTTCCGATTATACTTTACTGATTATTAATATATACATTATAAAACAAATATGTAACTGTACTCTTAAAATTTTATAAGATTATTGATTTTTGTGTAATCTTCCCTAATATTTATAAAACAATAATTACATCATGAAGTTAATATGATGTGAAATTTTATTTTAAGCGCAAGTGCACAATGTACGTGTAGTTAACGAGTCGAATTTATAAATGCAACTACTTTAATGGTTTTGCCTAATCCTAATTATCACGCAATAGAGGACTAAATTTATGAGGGATTTTTAAGTCTAATTACTATTTAAAGGATTAAACTATTTAAAATACTACTAAAAATAATCTAACAAGAAACTTCAATTATAAATAATAATAATAATAATAATAATAATAATAATAATAATAATAATAATAATAATAATAATAGGAAGAGTCTAGGATATAGATAAACTCCAATTCTAATATGAAAATAAATTATTTTCTTACTTATATGAATATAGATTTTTATATAGGTACACAAAGTTATATTTCTAAATATAGACAAATTTTTTACTAAGACTGTCTCATCATGAGATGACTTAATATGGGCTAATCTAATTTTTAAATTCTTAAAATTTAATGAACAAAACTTGTTTTATTTAATTAACTGCTATGTAAGTTTAACTTTTGGCTGGTTATATGGCCCGTCATACAAGACTTGCTGCTAAAGACACGATTATTATAGCTTTTTGTAAAAAAAAAATATTAAAGATGTTTATGAAGGAAGGTTAAACTCAAGAGTTTGAATTAGATAATTTTAAAATGAGAAATAAGGAATTTATAATTTAATGAGTAGTAATTTAAAAAAGCATATGTAATATTATATGCAATTATATATATTGACTTAATTATTTTTTTTGTCAATCATCAATAAAAAATTATGCTTAGGGCTTTATTTGTATCAAATCGACATATAAATTGGCTTCATTTATTTTTTGTGTCAATCATCAAAAACAAATATGCTTCATTCCTTTGGTAGTTTAAAATATAAATATTTATAATCAATTATCACCTAAGAAGTTTAGCTTTCAATAAAGTTAATGCACATAATCTCAAAAAAATAAAATTAATGCACATAAGCAACACATATATAAAAGCTTAACATTTGTAATTTTATTTATCTTTATTAATTTATTGATATGTATGACGTACAATATTTACAAACCCATATAACATTTATTTTCTAGACTATGCCCTTGATTACGCCTACTAGTATGAAATACCATGTATTTCCTCTGTTTTACTACACTTGCTACGTTTCAAGTTATACGTAATTCAATGCATAATTTTGATCTTTTTTATCTTAAATTGTGATTGACTAAAAATTATAAAAATTTGATAATTTGATGATAAAATTTAATAATTAGACTATACAAACAAGATTTCACTTAATTATATTTCTTCTTACATTTTAACGCCATTTATAAAATAAACTTGAAAAATCAATTGTACTACTAAATTTAATGTAGCAAATAAATCAAAATGTTGGAAATATTAGTACATGCGCTAACTAATAAAAGGGACATAAAAGTTTTTCCATATATATATATATATAAATAAGGTTGCCAGGATCGGGATTCTACGTAGGATCGAAATCGGTAGAACTAGATCGTAGGATCGTGTGATCCTACAAATATACATTAATATGCTTTAGATAACTGATTTTCAATTGTATTTATTCTTTTTTTTAGTTTTAAGGTTTAAATTAAAACTTATTTTACTTCAACTATTAAGTTTTGTAAAAGAACATCTTTAATAATCATTTTTAAAATGTGAATCAAGAAAAACATGAATTTTAGTTGTCATATTAATATAATTGTTTAGATATATACATAAGTAAATCTATATTATATGAAATTTTTTACCATTGAAACTACCTTTGTAGGATCGGATCGTAAGATCGGAGAATCGTGTTATGATCCTACCACTTAAATCCTAAAGCTATGTAGGATCGTACGATTCTATCAACATTAAGATCCTACCTACGATCTGGATCGGTCGCCTAATTTTAAATCGTAGGATCGTAAAATCGTTGATCAGGATCGAGATTCCGATAACCATGTATGTATTCTTCATATATATATAAAGGCGACGAAGAAACCCTAGCCCTAACTAATAAGTTAGAGTAATACATCCTTCATATTCTTCACGTGGCCTCCTAATATTTCAAGTAGGCACAATACTATATATAGTATACTCCTACTTATTGACCTAATTTCCAAATTAGAAATAAGAGCGGCAAAAGAAACCCTATTTTTTGTGCATCACAATCACATTATAGGTTGAAAGTCAACTCATAGTAAAATGAGAACATAGAACCTCATTAGTTAGAACAACTAATAATAGCACTTAGATTAGGAAATTAATTATGGGCACAATTAAATTAAATAGACGATATTAAAAGTGAGATAAAATGTGTATATAAGTATTAAAAAAAGTGGCGAATGCTATCTAAAACAGAAATAGTACATGTAAATAGAATGGATAAAAATTGAAATATTGGCACTCATAGAAAAAGAGTGCAACTCTAGCTAGTCTTATTTTTCAAAGTAAATGAAAGGAAAAAAAAATCAAAAGATTGCATAAAATAATATCAAATTAAGTGAATGCTTTAATTATAAAAGATTATGATCAACTCTATAAGCTATAGATGTCTTAATGCATGGTTTTCTGCATAGTCTTTATTTTTTCATTCATATTAGCTATTTCTTACCATTTTAAATTGTAAATTTAAAGAGTATATTTCGGTGTGCCCATTTTTCTTTGCCCTTTTTTGGAGGGGTACGAATATGGTATGTCCATTAACTTCATTCCTTTTTGAACTCAAATTGTAAATTTGCTATTTGAATATATAAGAGATTCCTTATCTCTCCAAATCATTCCCCTTTCTTTTTCTTCATTTCCTTGCATCCAAACATAGTGTAATAATCCTTTAATTTTAAACATTTCATCTTCCTATAGTTCTCTTGTCTTAGTAAGTAACTAGATAAATTCTCGTGTAAAACACGGATGCTATAAATATTTACTGATATTAATAATGATATTATTTTATAAAATTAATTCATTTACCACATAAACTTAATTATTAAATGTTTGTATATATTTGTTATGATATTGTCATTATCAAAGTGAATAAATATACAATAACGTTAAAATATATATTTTTAGTTATTATTGATAATTGTGACAAATAAAATTTAAAATGTCTTCAACTATGATAGATAGGTGGGAGGATTTACTTGAGAAAATAGCCAAATTAGTTAGCTTATTCATTATATGATATGACGATGATTTATAATCTAAGTTAAAATAAAAATTTACATGTATATTATTTTTTTGGTTTATATAAGGAAATACAGTAGTTTAATAGATCCTTACATATAGCTATAGTCAATCAACAAATATTACATGTTTTAATACATGTTTTAATGAGTTAATTGCTTCCCTAAATATCAAGTCAATATCAAAAGCTGACAGTAATAGAAAAAAGGTGGAAAAATTTTTATTAACAATGTGACACGTGTCTCAAATCCTTTTTTCATTAGTATATTTTATTTTATTGATTATAACTTATAAGTAACATAGTAATATCAATTATTAAAATGTGAGACTGAGACAATAGCATTAACCCAACGTGTTTTTAGCTCATTAATATTGCATATCTAGTATCATAGTAAATAATTTGACTCTTACATAAGTGATTGTAAGAACCAACACTGAGTTCTATATAAATGAAACATCGTGGGTGAGCTTAGTTGATCATCATCATCATACCCAGTGTATTCCGCTCATAAATAAACTATGATCAGGTCTGGGGAGGGAAGATAGACGGCAGCTCATACCCATGTGGGCTAGCTTAGTTGATATTATTTCAAAAAAATGTGAAACTATTTTCAATTTGTACTTGACAAATATCAACACTTATTACCATGATATTTTAAACATTGATTATGCTAATAAGAATCACTATCTTAGTGTTATTTTTTTAAAATAGCACTTTGAATTGTGAAAAATATAATTTTAGTATTTTTTAAATAAATACTTATACTATAATTTTGTTAAAATAAGACTTAGTATTAAGTTTTTAGTTTTAACTAATTTTAAAATTACTATCCTTCATTATTATCATAAACATATCTAGTGTATTTCACAAAGGCTTATAACAAGATTTGAGAAATAAAAATTATTATTAATTATTAAAATATGAATGCCTTGCATAAAATTAAATTAGGTATACATGGTGAGGCGGATCTTTGAACATACCTAAAATGATCTAGCCCCCTAAAATCTTTTAGGTCTTTATGTAATACCAAATATTGTCTATTGTCTAAAATTTACTATAGAAAAAAAAAGTTGGATTTTTATGTGAAAGCCAAGATGAAGGTTTTGCTTTTAAATTCCAGCCCCCTAATCTTTTTTATGAATACTAATTTTAACCCCTTTTAAATTATCGGTTAAGATTTGTCACTTCGTATGCGTATATGTATATAAAAATGACTGAAAATAAATGATTGATTCGGGAAAGACTCGATAAATATGATCTTCTAATAGTGTTTGATGCATTGATTTTTGCTAGCCTGAAGACTAAAAAATACATCAAATCGTCCTTCACGTGAAAGCACTTTGTCTGTGCACTTGCTCGTTTGCTTGCTTGCTCGCTTGCTTGCTCGCTGGTTCGCTCTATTATATATAAGGGCTAATAAGGTAAGTTATATCATGAGAAGAATATATAAGGATTTGGTTCTCTCCAAGACATTGTATCATACATCGATATTGTAATATTAGTAGTATACATACTTTTTCCAAAATTTTCAAGATCACGACATTATGTGTTGTTGGTGGCGGCCAATCATATATACTAGTTGTATGTATGCACTTATGCAAAGCTCATTCCTTTGAGAATTTGAGAGAATTAAGTTAATTAATTATGAATTATGATCATCTTTTTTCCGACTCTATGTATATATTTTCAACTTTACATGATCGTTATTATTAAGTTTAAGACTCAAAAGTTTGTGGTTCATACTCATTTAACGAATTGAGATCAAATTTATTTTGCCTCAATACAATCATTGTTTGTTAATATAATAATATATAACAAAACATGTAGAATTATCGATACAAGTCCTAACAAACAAGTTTATTTAAATAACGTCTCATTATAAGATATGACAAATTGATTACTTTAGGAAAAATTATAAGAAACTACCTAATTTATAGTTCTATTTGCAAAAAACTATTTAATGTAATTTTTTTGCAAAAAACTACCTAATCTAATATATTTCTCTACAAATGACTACCACTTAACGGAAAACGTTAGTTGACCGTTAAGTTTGATGGTTTGACCAATTTGAGAGGTTAAGTTGTCTATGCGGCAGTATCTCATTAGTTTTCGTATTTTTAAATAATTTAAAATTAAATCACATAAATTAACAAAATAAAAATAAAAGATATATACCGTCATTTTTGCCCAACGGACGTCGTGATTACCCTAATGGGGTATCTTTTTTGAAAATCCGGTCGAAATAAATACTTATTTGTCTATTTTTCCATATTTAAACCGAAAAAGATATTTAACGTCATTTTTGCCCATGTCGCAACGTCTTTTTTTTTAAAAAATCGTTATGATGGGTAAAAATGACGTCAAATATCTTTTTTGGTTTACGTATCGAGAAATAGGCGAATAAGTACTTGTTTTGACAGGATTTTCGAAAGAGTTACTCCATAAAGGTAATTGCGATGTACGTTTTTCGAAAAAAAAAATTTGTTATGATACGTAAAAATGACATCAAATATATTTTATTTTTATTTTGTTAGTTTATGTGTTTTTAATTTTTAAAATACGAGGACTAATGAGATACTGCAACATAAACAACTTAACCTCTCAAATTGGTCAAACCGTCAAACTTAACGGTCAACTAACGTTTTCCGTTAAGTGGTAGTCATTTGCAGAGAAATATATTAGATTAGGTAGTTTTTTGCAAAAAAAATTACATAAGGTAGTTTTTTATAAATAGACCTATAGATTAGGTAGTTTCTTATAATTTTTCCATTACTTTATAATTTAAAGAGATAAGTTTAAGGTTATAGAAGTACTTATAAATATTCACTTCAAAACTATAGAAAGTTATCACTTTAAAATTTTAACTGATCACTTTAAACTCATAATTATAAGTGATCACTTAAAGGTGATAAGTGATATTTTAAGATTGTACCTCCAATAAAAATAATCGCAAGGTTAAAACGCATGTATTATAGAAGTATGAGAATTTGTGTAAACCATTTGTTTCTAGATTGGGCAAAGTGTTTTATGCTATATGGCTATATCCATATCAAAAATTCCTAATCAATTACCGTGATATGTAAATCAGCATAAAAAGACAAAAGAAATAACAATAAAATAAAAAAAATTAAAAAAGATAAATTAAATCAACAAAACTCTCACCCTATCAAATCCTACCACATAAGAGTGAATTATTAATCTCACAAATAACCGTTATTTACTAAGACTTTCTTATATAGTCATATCCATTTATATAAGGCTCGTGTAAACTGAAATGGCGGGCCATTTGTCATATTGGGTCAAGCAGAGAAATTTGGGTTGGGCAAAGTCTCCTTACAAGCCTAATCAGAACATTTTGTGTTGCCGAGTTTATGCATGTTGGTTGGGTATGCCACAGCCCACAATCACCTCTATATAAAGTCAACAAAAAGTCATTATCATCATCCTACCCAATGTATTTCGCTCATTGGTCTGAAGAGGTAAAGATGGCAGCAACTCTTACCCATTAAGAAAAGCGCGGCCAAAAAAAATCTCCCTACTCGAAAAAGATTTAAACTGGAAAAAATAATTGGCTATTTAATTTTTTGTCACAAAATAGGTTAGTGGAGGAGTTAATGAGATTTAAACTTGGACCTTGGTTGGAAAATATAGTATTACTTTTGAGGTAAAAGCCCTCTTTCATTTGATTTTTCACAAATTCTTACTTGAGACTGTCTTTTGTAAAATCGGCTCTTAAAACCCAATTCAATTCTAAATATATATTGTTACAACTCTAAATATAAATTTGGGCTGGACTTTTGAGAGTCGTCTTTACAAAAAACGGTCTCTCAATAGAGCACGTGATGATTTTTTGGTTGAAGTTATATTTTTAAATTACTGTCCTTACACATATCATATAAATCAAATAATCTAATTTGGAGTATAATATCTCACTATCAATGATTATGACATAAAATTCAAAATGTTGTGCATGAATTTTTTAAGGACGAAAATAAATATCAATCGTAATTGGTCTTGAATTGAGGGTTGAATTTTTAAAACAAAATTAGAGAATTTAATGTATAAATAAACAGTAGATTTAATTGACATAAGGATTTAACAAGGTTCATTTCCACACCTAAACCTAGAATGTACTTGATGTAAAAAATAAGAAAGTTCTTCATGAACTCATAAGAGGTTGACCACGAAGGATTTCACAAGCTGTGTAGATCTTTGGTTGTAAGTTTAGAGGGGGTCAAAGTTATTATCTAATCAAAAAACTAAAAGCGCAAAGATATCATCCAAACAAAAAAATTTGAGGGGTCAAGAGTCAAACGTACTCATATCCATTAAATAAGCAATTGCACTTAAACGAGCAAACTTTTGGTCGAACGAGCAAGCTCATGTATGAAGGTTCTAGAATGGTTTGCTATATGTTCTCAAACGAGTAGGTAAGTTGCTTGAACGAATACATACCCAATATGTTTACGAGAGCTTGTCATAGCCCTCTTTTGGGGTCAATCATTATTGATCATTGACATGTATTATTAATGTAACTCTCAACCAAACACATACCCTTAGAGAGATTTGTGTTAATTTGGCCATTGTATATCTCCGTTATTAAGTTTTTGAACTCTATTATTGTTTATCAATCAATAAAAACAATATGAGACCTAGGAAGAATGTGATCCACATTGAATTAACTTTGCTAAATTTTGTATTGGTGATTTATATTTTAGTCTTATTACAATAAATTTCTCAATTTTAATTTTAAAATCAACCTTTGATATCAGGCACTTTATCATTCATTTTGATCGATCAAGTCGCAGCGGCAACTTTGCCACATTATTCTTAAACATATAACCATTAGCCCAAGATCAGTCATTCAAACGGATGATTATTTAACTTTAAATGATTTTAACACTGGCTCTGATACCATATTAAGAAATCAACTAAAAAATAAACTTAAGTTAATGATTGAGACCACATGATCGATATATTATACACTCTAACAGAACAAATTTCATAAAATATTTATTACCCCAAGCAAAACATAAGAAGAAATTATAATTGAAAATTAGAAAAATATTCAAAACCAACAAAGAGTAATAAGTTGGTATAGAAAATGAGGTAAGCAAAGCATAATTACCGCACTAATGTCAAGTCACAAGTGTGTGGGCGTGTGGGCGTGGGAGGCCCAGTTCCAGCTCCAGGGCCATGGCTAAGGGAACACCCCTTAATATGTCCCCTCACTGTGCTACTTAATTTACAAGCACATTTATTTTTTTAATCTTTCTTTAATTGTCTAACTTAATTATTCTGTTACCTATTAATTTACTTTAATTATTACACTTGTCACTTTAATCTTCTACGGCGCCTTTAACATAATTTTATCATTTAATTCATACTTTTTCTCTTTTTTTTTATTAATATTGTGTACCTTTTTTTGAAAAAAATTTATTGGAGACATTGTATATATATTTGCATTCTTAAAAAGTATAAGAAATCCTATGTATATGAAAGCAATTATTTTCAAAAATTTATTTATTTGTTGGCATTGATTTTTTATTCAAAAAGGAGTCTTTTGTAACATTATTTTTTAAGAGCATATCATAAAAATAAGTTTACTTTATGCAGGTATTAGGAGTATTGAGTGTTGATGTTGATCATTCCCATGAGCTGGGTTTTTTTTTTTCTTTTAATTTTCTTATTACTATATTAAATTTTGTTGTATAAATTTAAAGGGAATGAAAAAGATTAGTTCTATTGATTCACTTGTTATTTATTTCCCATAAATTTACTTTCAGTTATAATTAATCAAGTATAAAAAAAATTTTGTTATTGGTAAATGGAAGTATATATATTTATAAATATTTATGAGCGGGATACACTGGGTATGATGATGATGAGGACGACTCAAACAAATCAAAGGATATTTTCAATTTTAATATATTGTTATATTTTTTTGTATTTATTTCGAAAGGTTTATTGTTTCGAGTAAAAATTACACTAATAGAACTTTTAAAGTTGGGTAAAAAAGTTCGTTAATGACACTCTAGCATTGCACACTTCTAAGATAACAAACTACTATTTTTTCATTCCTACGTGCATAATTATAGTAAATTGGGGTACAGGTAAAGGATCTTTTCGGTATCCCGTACAAGGTAGGGTTCGAGTGAGAATTTTCTTTTCTTGAGAGATGCGAACAAATCATACCCATACCCTAAAGAGGGAATAAAGAAAGATCCATGCAGATGCTCTATCCATTGAGCCACAAGCATTTTTTGGTAGATTCGTCTCAATATAAAATTTTTAAATTTATATCAACTTTTTAGAAAATTTAAAACTCATTATTAAAATTATTTGACTTTTAAATTTTTATTGGAATCTGTGCAAAAAATAAAGGAGAAGAGCAAATAAAAACAATAGAATAGGTAGTAGAAATTATGAATACAAACTTTTGTTTGAGAAGGTTAGAGAGTTGGAATGAATTATAATTTGTCTTGTGAATGGTCCATATTATGACTTGTGAGAGCAAACAATGCCCATAATTGGAATAATTGGGAGACCAAGAACTTGAAGCAAGATATTGCAAAATCATCTAGTGGTTATCATTGTGGAAACCACTTTCTTTTTAATCATATTTTTTCCTTAAAATATGCATGGGGAGACTTTTGATTGTGTAAAATTTGATTTCTTAATAATAGTTTTTTTACTTTATATAACTCTATAATTTGTACTAGACATATATAGTTTGAATCCAATCTCAAATAATCAAAAAAAATACAATTGACAAAGATAAATAAAGAGAAGTATAGTTAATTAAGATTTTTTTAATAAACAATAATATTCATACAAAAATACTTCATTTCATATATAATTCTCTCATTTATAAAACAATATAATTAAATAGCATAAAATATTAGGAGTATGTATGTATAATTAACATTTAGTGTGTAATTACTCCAATTTTACCCAATGTCATATGTGCACACAAAAATGTTCATGATCTATATAACAAAAACTTCCTTTTTTTTCTTTTTCTTTTCCCTCAATTAGATCATTTATTATTAAAAAACATAAAAATAACTAGTAGTCGAAAATAAAAGAAAAAAATGCACACACCAAAATGATATGTTTAATTATAAACGAAAATAATGCATAGATTGACCTAATAGTTGAATGATTTTTATTCCATCCTTATGACAAGAGTCTGATTGATCAAATCTTGTTCACTCGGTCACAAGAGAATTTTTAGCCTAATCTAAAATAAAAGAATATTTTTTTAATTTTTAATAGAAGTTTGATTTTCCTGTAGGTGGATCAATTATACTGACTTCTCTTATCTGTAAAAAATTCTCGACCTAACCCCAAAATTTTAAAAACATTTTAAATTGATAAATTATTAATTACTTGAAGCCGTTTCACTGTGAGTCTCACAAATACTATCTAAATGAGGTCTCCAAACAGCAACTCTTCCTCTTCTTTTTTCTCTATGAATGACTTTTTCACTTAATATATCACTCAAATACTTATCCCCATCCCCATTTGCTAAAACCAAATTAGCACCTTTTAATGATATTGGATTACTACTAATCATCTTTTGTTTCCTCCTAGCCGTTGATCCCCTAGATGCATTAATCAACGGTGATGATGATGATGATGACGACGACTTCGATTTCTTCTGATGATCATGAACAGGGATAAGAAAGTAAATCTTCCCTCTTTGAAGTTGAGCATGAGGTGGGACCACTACAATAGTGGGTCCACGGTCAAGAGCTTGAACGACGTCGTTAGGACGTGAAGTTGGCTTCTTAAGGATGTGTTTGGGGTGTGCTTTCATTACTTCTTCAGCTCGTATCGTGCCGGAAATCTCCTCCACACGGCCGTTTGTGTGGATGATGCGGATTACATCCAATGCCCCGCACGGGAGGATGCAAGATAGACAACACCTTATCATGTTCATTATTTTATTATTTCCCGAACAAAATTGACTTGATTAATCGAAATCTGATACAACTTAATCCGACTCAAAATAAATTATATGCAAAAGCCAAAATTAGATTGTTAAGATATTTACATATACATGGAAACTGAAATTAATCTGATCGGGTTAAATACTTGAATGTACACCTCTACTGATGAACAGTGATCATATAATTTGATAGTCTATATGGGGAATACTAGTACTTATTATTATGATTTTTGGAGGGAGCTCATTGATGGGATTCAAGTGGTGGAAGAGGGAGGAAAAAGGGAGAGGTGAAAGGAAAGGAAGAGTATGTGTATGGGGTATGTGTACTTGTCTTTTGGATGGATGAATATACAATAAATGGTTGGGGGTGGGGGTCCACTGCTTACCCTTCACTAAGTTCAATAATTTGGGGTGTTTTGGACTTTGTGTGTTAAGTTTGGAGGCATAGGGAAACATAAATAATTCACTCATCTTGTATAAGACCGTCTCATCGTGAGACAAATTCAAAGATTATTAGTAAAAAAGTATTAAAAAAACAATGAAAACTGAATTTCTACTTGTACAGGGAATAGTTATACTTTTTTAATTAGTTTGGGTGACCTAACTGAAGTCGTCTCACAATGAGATGGTATCAATAAAAATTAGGGAAAATATAGTTTTATGTAGATTATCTCAAAAAAAATGTAAATAGTTTTACGTATGGAGAAATTAAAATACTACTTGTATTTTGTGTCAAAGATTTCATTTAGCACTTCTTTTGAGTAATTTTAATAGGTTCGATAAAATGGTATATGTAAATATGTACTTGTCAACTATTTAAAATTTTTAATATTAATTAATTTAAAATGTGAGATTTTAGTGTAATAAAGCAATTTTATAGGAACATGGAGAGATTTTATCGTTACGTTACATACTTGCAATATCTATTTGTATTTATTTTTCTCATTTATCTAAGCTAGAAATTTCACAATGTATTTGTTTTCCTTTATGATTCTTATAATTTTAGTACATGTTTTTTCACTAAAATGACCCTATTTGACTATTTGTCTTACGCATTTTGTCAAAATAACATCATATATTTACAATTTTACCCTAAAATGTAACATGATTTTCTATTTAAATGCATACCCCTCACTTTTTCCATTTTTTTCTCAAGACTACTTGAAAGGAACCTTATTAAAAAAATAACTAGTACTCTTATATGAGAAAATTTCACGGTAAGTTAATACAAGGGGCCCAAACCAAAAAATATCCAAATTAAAAGTTAATTTTAATGTTTAAGAATTTGTGAAAATAATATGTTTAACATTAAACAATTAATAGTGCTAAATAACTTCATTTAAAACTATCTCACGACCAACCCGTCTTAAATGTAAACTTGTACTAAGAAAATAGATTTTTAAGATTAGGGGCCTAATGGCCCAATAGCATATATAAGAAAAGATTAGGGTTGATGGTATGATTTTGACTTAATGTGATGGCCTATACATTGATCACAAATTTTTGCGAGAGACGATTTCTCTGAGAGATCAACTCTAATTGGGTCGGCTCATAAAGGAAATTATATAGAATAAGAGTAAGAATTAAACTCTAATGGACTGGGCCTGAGAGGCGTCTCTCAAAAAGACGGTCTCTCAGGAGACTTGCTGTAAATTGATTAGGAACTCCATGTTCTTGGGCTAAGAAGTTTCACATAGAATTCCTCGTTAGTCGAAGGAGCCATAAGCAGAACACATACTTATATAGAAAAGACACTCTTAGTATTCAGCACAAGGTAGGGTTTTCTTTTTCTTGAAAGATGCATACAAATCATACATGTTCTTCCAAGGAGGGAGTAAAGAGAGATGCACGCAATCAGGAAACCCTTAATTAATACCTGCGTTCAGTAGGGGTCGAAGCCTAAACCTTCTGCTCCACGTGCAGATGCTCTAACCCTTGAGCCACATGCGCTTTTGGTTATCCTACTTATTTTACATTATTTTTCTATCGAGTATATAATATATTTTAGAGCTTTTAACCATTAGTTAAAATTTTTGGTTAAAATTCATTCTTTGACATAGTATATAATAGTGTCAATGAGACAAGAGGTCATGTATTCGAATCTCATGGACCCCTCAATTCTCATTTCAAATGGAATATTATAAGTTAGACATGAGAGCGCATGTGTTGCAGCCCAAAGAGCTCTCGTGTGAATGGACATGTTAAAATATATAACATATCTTGGAGCTTCAACCATTAACTTAAACTTTTGATGAGATTGGTTGATTGACACTTAACATAATAATCAATATGACCATCATAAGTTCATAACTAAATGAATGGACTGCGTAATTGACCTAATTTATGAACCGTATAACGGCTTTATCTATTGCATTGACATATAAATTTAAAATATACTTCCTCCATTCCCTGTTGATGTTCCCATTGGAAATATTTACGGGAACTAAGATAAGTGAAATCTTTTAAATAGTAGAAAATAGAGATATTATTTTATTGAATAATAAATTTGATGGAGAAAAAATGGAGACCACAAATATTAAAAAAGTATTTAAAGAAAGTTAGTGGAAAAAATATAGGAACCAGAACTAATTAAAAAATGTTTTTATGAAGTTAGTGGGAAACATGTGAGGACCATAAAGAATATAAAAATGTTAAAATGGAGTTAGTGGAAGATATGTGAGGACCATAATCATTATTAAAATATTAAAATGAGGATGGGTGAGGTTATTTTTATCCAAAATTTGTGATATAAATGGAAAGATTCCTTATGGGAACAACAATTAAAACACCCCAAAATGAAAAGTGGGAACTTCTTTAAGGAACGGAGGGAGTAGTTAGGTTAAATTTCTTACTATATTTATGTTGAATTTTTTCTAAATTTGTTGGGGATTCTAATTTGACAATACTATATTTTTATTTAATGCATGTATTGAAAAGCATATTATAAAAATTTAATTATAAAATTGTTTACTTTTTGGAATTATTCTTAAAACACTACAACTTAATTTACTCTTTTTCTTTTTTGTTTTTTGAGAATAACTTAATTTACTTTTAGTGGGATATATTTAGCGACATTTAATTTAAATGTCGCTATTTCAAATTTCTTATAGTATATATAGAGGATTTAGTGACATTTATTAGACTCTTTAGCAGCATAATAAAAAGTTACACTAAAGCTTATTGCGACAGTGGATCTAGTGACATTTCTCACAAATGTCACTATAGACTATAGTGACAATTACATATGCCACTAAAGACCAAATAAAGTGTCGCGAAATCACTTTATACTGTAACTAATAATTATTACATTAGTGATATTTTTTAAATGCCACTAAATCTAATATCGCAAAAAGTTAAATTTGTTATAGTGAAAAGATTAATTAAATTTATCATTGTCACTATATTCATGAAAATAAATTTTTATTTTAGGTGAATATTTCCAAATTTAGTGTATTGTAATTGGAAATATGTTTATTATCTCGATCATGTTACTTTGTGTTTCACTTTATTATTATTTTTGTCTGTTAATTATTTAATTCTAGTAAGTTCTTCAACTGTATGATGAATTTTGATCACTTTTTCTATATTATAAGTACTGGCCGAGATTGAGCGAAGTCTTGTATCCTTGCCCTTGATTGGGACAATAACAAAATAAGTTGAAGTACAACAACACATGAATTTTGCCATTATATGAGTATCTTAAAACCCTTTACTCTGATTATCAGATTGGTTTCGGATTAAGTGACACGACATATTAATTTTTACATAATAGTAAATTTATTTTAAAATTGAATAAAATTAAATTAAGTTATAAGATCAGATAAAATATAAATGTCGAATTATTAAGTCTATTTTAAAAATTTCATGATAGTATGTATTTATGTTTCTATAGTCTATGAGGGGTTAAGTTGATGAAAGGACCGAACCATATGTTTACACGTCGCATAAGACAATTCATAATCAGGTAATTGCGGTTGGGAAGGCAATTCTTGCTTGGGTCCATGAAACATTTATTTTTTAGAAAATATAGGTGGATCGCACTTTTCTCTATGAATATAAGTTATAAATGTTCTTTTCTATTTAGATCCTGCCATAGTTTTCTATAAGCGCAATACACTGGGTACGATGATGATGATGATGAGTGAGGTGGATTGCGATAAGTTGAGTTTTTGAAAATTTTCATTTTATTTATACATTTTATAATACTATTTCAGCTTAAAATTTAAGTTGAAAGTTGAGATTATATATATAATAAAATAAATCTTATATATTATATGCTCTATCATACCCCTTACATGAAAATCTTTTGGATTAAAAATACAGACGATGTAGCACATGCAATCCTAACTCATACATTGTGCTAAATATTTTAGTTTAAATAAATAATGAATGATCTATATATCAAGAGACCAACTAAAAGTTTTGTAATAGATAGAAGATGATAATTATTGAATATGTAGAAACAAGATCATGTGGGTTGTGGCTTTCTTTGAAAAGTGAGATCTAATGGATCTTATTTTATTTTTTACATTTTGATTTGGGCCATACGACTCAACATAAAATACATTTCATATATAGATTAAATAGCTCAATAATAATTATTAACATATAAAATTTTTAAATTTTATTTCACATAGATACAGTCTCTCAAATTAAAAAGTAGCTCTTCATTTTTTATTGCTTCAAGGAGTATTAAAGGGACAAGATCCTCTTAGGTTTGTTTTAATGGTGCTTGTCTTTTTTTTTTTTTTTATGACTTTGGATTTTCCATCATACAAGAAATTTAACCTTAATTTCTTAGATAATTAATTAAAAGTGATTTTTACACTTTCATTATTTGAGTAGCTAGTTAATTAATGATTTTTCTAACTTATAAGTTATACACATAGTACATAGATTTAAACAATAAATTTGATAATTATTTTAAATTTAGTGAAAAATATCTTTAAAATAGGTAAATATAATAAAATTTTAGAGAATATTATAAATTAATTAAATTTCAAATAATTACCAATATTATTGTGTAAACGTATGCATCATAAAACTATCATCATTAGCCGATATTATTATTATTATTATTATTATTATTATTATTATATCGGCTTAGGTCGTCCTAGTCGAGACTAAACCGGCCATTTTTCACCTTTACTCAAACACATGGTAGGACAGTGAAGTGTGTTTACCTGCACATGTCTCTAATGGTCCTTGTTCCGAAAGACTTGACATCACATATTTATTTTTATTTTTTTAGAAAATGACATTTACTCCGAACCTAGTCTATTGTATTTCCTTTGTTGTAAATTACTTGCTATATTACAATTTACAACTATCTATTAACTCTATTCATCGTTCAAACATATTTTATATATTACAGTTAATATGTACGAAAAAATATAGTCAATTGATATCTGGTTGAATCTTTTAATCACATACCTTCACAATAGTAACTTTTTATAATTTTTATACGTTCATAGTTTAATATATAAAAGATCAAAATAACACATTGAATCATTTCAAAAAAAAATAAATAAAATAACACATTGAATTGTAGTAAGTATATGAAATAGAACAAATTATATACTTTCATTAGTTTTTATCTACATTTTATTATTCATATTTAATCCATACAAGATAATCCCTAATTCATACTTTATTCACATACTAACTTCATACTCTAAAAATATTTTCAAAACCATTACGCACACAACATAATAGAAGAAATTGAAATTTTCAAATGACGATTTTATAAGGCTTTGTCAAATAAAGTATTTTTAAAGAAAAATTAGTTAAAAACTCTTAAAAAAAATATACAGCAATGTATGATTTGGTTAAAAAAGTTAAAATGTAATTCTAACTATTTTATATAGCAACGCATAACTTTTATTGAAATATATATATATATATATATATATATATATATATATATATATATATATATATATATATATATATATATATATATATATATATATATATATATATATATATATATATATATATATATATTATATATATATATATATATATATATATATATATATATATTATATAATATATATATATATATATATATATATATTCACAAAATTGTAAAAAGGTCACTTAATTGAGCAAAAACACTTAATTGTAAAAAGGTCACTATGGTACACGTAACTATTAGTCTTTTCTTAAGACTGTTTCTCATACTTAGGGCTTAATAAAGTTTGGTTTAAATCGTAAACTAAACCGGGCCAAATCGTAATTTGAGTATTTGGTCTAGTCTATGGTCTAAATGGTCTGGTTTGGTCTGGTTTTTTTTCAAAAAAAATTACTGTTTACGATCTAGTCCCGATTTTTTATTTTTCAGACCAGACCAAACCGTAAAACGTACTTTGTCTAAAAACCATAAATTTTTTTTAAAAAAAGGGTTTCTACCTAGATATTTTGAGATATAATTATTTTTATATAGTAATATATACTTGAATAATCTTGATGCAATCAACTAATTACAAATTATTTTATTTAGTGTTTGTAGGTGTGAAACATTTTCATAGAACATCTATTAATTTGAAAAAAAATATAAAATAAAAAACTGTAGACCAAACCGTTAACGATTTGGTCCGGTCTGGTCTGACATTTTAAATGGTCCGGTCTAGATTGAAAATTTTTCAGACCGGAATTATTGGTTTGGTCTGATTTCAGACCAGACCAAACCGGACCGTATACCCCTACTCATACTCATTTTTACATTAGGAATAAACATAAATATATCCTATAAATATGTTTAAGGAATAATAAGATGGAAGTAATTTGACATTGTCATAATTAATAGATTAACCTAATCATTAGTTCACCTGAAACGACAGATCCTACAATTCAATATTTACTCGTCTTATAATCGAATACGACTTGAAACGACTTCAAAATGAATGTAAAAGTACGTAAAAAACAACGTGGACACCTAAATTGAAACACCTAAGTATTAGTATTTTTCTATAAAATAAACTTTGTTTTATTACTTTTTATTCATTTTTGTAAGTTTCCTTATTTGTATATGAAACTATTTATTCAAGCAGGGTTACAAAGAAATAATCAAACACAAGATCTAAAGATGAGGAAAGAAAGTGTAACCTATGATCATCGAACTCGTGTGTGGTATGAAAAAAGTGCTCAAATCCCCACAAGGCCACATTTAGGTCAATCAAATAGGAGTATATTGTACTCCCTCTATCCTATTAACTATACAATATTTAAATTCTCTAGAGAGAGTTTTTTCAAATTAAATTTTGTTGCAAATTTATTCATTTGGATATTTAATTGATTTTGGAATAAAAATTTTAAATCAGATATTTCAGGGTTGTGCAAAGTAAATATTTAATTATATAATTTAAAGGAAAATTTACCTAGAATAATCCAACTTATTCGTGATTTTCCAACAATAATCCCACCTATTGATTAACCATGAATAATCCCAACTTTGAGGGATATATTCTTAGAGTAAATTCGGTGACCGGATGACTTGCTATAGCAAGTTTTATTTTAAAAAAAATATAAATTAAAATAAAATATTAAAAAAATGTTCAAAAAAAATTTATGATTTTTTTATTATTTAGAATTTGTATGTAAAATTTCAAAATTTTTCTTTAATTTTAAATTAATTTTCGGTTTACTTTTTTTGGTGAATTACCTACTATAGCAGGTCATCAGGTTACCTAAGTTTACTCTAGCCAAATACCCCTTAAAGTTGGGATTATTTATGGTTAATTAATAGGTGTGATTATTGTAGGAAAATCACGAATAGGTTGGATTATTCTAGGTAAATTTTTCTAATTTAAAATTTATTTTAAAATTAAATTTAATGATAAGACCAAATAAATATCAAATTATCATATCGGTTGCGAGAAGAATTCGTAAATCATGATGAATGATCGGGTAATGGTCGTTAATAACGAGCGGTGTTGTCTTTTCTACGCCCCACACCTCACTATAATCCAAGTCTTTGTTATTGGCTCGAGCACTAAATTACAAGCCTCTCTCTGCCCCATTCCATAAATATACTCCCATGTTTTTAAATTTTATTTATAATTTTAATCAATTATTTAAAATTTGTGATAATTTGATTTTAGAAATGTTAAGACAAAATAAAACATTTGATGATTAGTTTTTGGTTATGGGCAATTAGTTGTTAGTGGATACTAGTATTAGCTTTTGTTATTGAAAAGTTATTTATTTATATGAGCTAAGGAACAATTTATTAATAAGATATTTGTAAAAACTAATTATTAATTATTATTCGTTTATTAGAAAATAAGTGAGTTAAAAATCCAACAATTAATAATACACAAATTAGGATAAGTTGCATATAATTGACATACTTTATCTTTTTGGCTTAAAGTATATTAGACAATAAATAATAGTTAGAGTTCTTGATTGGTTTGACCAATTGAAATATCAATTGATAAGTCAATTATTGTTATAAAAATGTTCAGAATAAAAAACAATTCAAAAGCAATTAGTTATGTTAACAAATACTTCAATATTCTCCTTGATCAGGATCAAGTCTTGTCTTTACTCAAGTCTTAATTTTAATTCTCGTTGCAATCTTTTTTAAACCTAAATTTTTCATTTCTTTAGCCTACCTTTATTAGAAAACATATTTATTTTAGCTGTTTTTGTGAAAGATCGTCATCTTTTATCTCTCAATAAAAGACTTCAATAAAGAGTTTATATTCACATAATATACATTATACCGGTTATTAACACGAAGTATAAAATGAGTCTCAAAGTTGATTGAGTCCTACAAAAAGTTGTGATTTTCTATTTAATTTTTTTTCAATCAATCCAAAGTAGGTCCCGTGACATAAGGAGAAAAGTAAGGACCAAATCTCAATCAATCCTAAATTTCCTCCTTTCTATCTTTTTTTCTTCTCTTTCATTGAACAAATGTACTCGCTCTCTGACCATTCAATTTGCATTATTTCTTATTTTAGTACGTTCCACTTAATTTGTATTATTTTTATTTTTGGATAATAATCCATAATTTTCTTTTAATCTCATCCATACATTTCAAACTTCTTTTAATTTTAACCACATAATTCATTCTCCCTCTTTATTTATTACTACTTTTTTAAAATTTACATACTTTCTATTTGATGCAATTCAAAAGTAACTGAGTATTAAACAGCCAAAAGAAAAGGATACTCTGAATCCTAAATCCTAACTAACACTTCCTTACTACAACCCCTCTTCACTCTTTACTTTCTTCTTGCCTTTAATGTTCTTCCCTTCATTTCCACTCAATTATCCTCAAACACCCATCATTTTTGCTACATTTACACTTTGGCTCATCATCTTCCAATTATCACACCATTGGTAATTCTCTTTTTTCAGTCTATCTCTCTGTTTTCCTTATCATTTTTGATATATTGTTATTTATTTTTAGCACAAATTTGCAAAATTTTACATGGGTATGTCTAAAAATGTGATTTTATGTACCTTTTTCTTGGGTTTATGCTAATCTTTAGTTTTCTTTGAAATGTATTTATGATTTTTAGCACAGATTTGCAAAATTTGTCATGGGTATGTTTAAAATGTGATTTTTATGTACCCATTTACATTTTTGATAGATAATTAGTTATAGCACAAATTTACAAAATTTTACATGGGTATGTCTAAAAATGTGATTTTATGTACCCATTTTCTTGGGTTTATGCTAATAATATTTGGTTTTCTTTTTGAACTGTACTTTATGATTTCCATTTGCAAAATATTTTATGGGTATGTCTAAAAATGTGATTTTATGAATCCATTTTTTTGGGTTTATGCTAATCTTTAGTTTTCTTTTTGAAATGTACTTTATGATTTTCACAATTCATGTTCTTGACTTCTTCTTGTGCTTCATCTTCAAATTGATCGTGATATGGGTCAATGTCATAGTTATTGCCCTTTTGGTTGGATTAGGTTATGGGTGGATTTCATGGGAAACCTAAATTATGGGTTAGTATCATTTTCAATTCTATTTTTTCTTCCTTTCTCCCATCTTTTTCCCATATTTTTTTGGTTTCAATTCAACATATTAAATAGCCCACTTTCTTGGTTGCAATTTGATTGGAATGCATTGTTTCTTTTCCTTATGGGTGTCTTTATTTTGCTGTTATCATTAATTCATTATGCTTTTGATTTTGCTCTTTGATTTCACTTGTGGTCTTCATTTGGTAAGGATTGGCCTAATACTAATTACTCTCCGTTACACTTATTTTGCTACGTTAAAAAGCTCTCACATTGAAAACCGCAATGTAGCAAATTGAATAGAACAGAGATTATTTACAACTCTTTTCCTGATTTTTGATTGTTTATTTATTTAATCCCAATTTAAAACCATGATTTTGAGTAATTCTTGATTTGTATTTTGTGGGTTTTTTGGTATGGTTCTAATTGTTTCCATTTGTGTTTAAAGCCCTAATTATATGTATTTTGATCATGTTTTATGTTTTGTGTTTTAATGTCACAGATTTGTTAACATAGCATATATATTTATATATATGCTTGGATTTGATCTAGCATACCTATGGAGAAAAAACAACTTAATTTCAGTGTTCCATTAATGTCTGCAAGGAGATATTCGTCTCCATTGCGCTCGTCTACTGACGAGAACAAAACGGATTCTCCTCCTAAGAATCCGAACTCAGTTCGTTCTCAACCATTAGACGTAAATTTGGATGAGGTGGTGAAACCGGGATCTGTTCCTTTCGTGTGGGAGCAAATTCCCGGGAGAGCAAAAGGCGGAGATAAATCTCACATACCGAGCTCTCGAGAGGTTCCTACACTACCTAAGCTTCCTCCTACTATGCCATTTCCTCCCGGAAAAAGGTCAGGGGAATTGAATGGTTTTAGAACACCCAATATGTTATCCGGGGAGTTGGCAGTTCTTAGACCTCGAAACAAACTTTCTGGCGAGCTAAATATTCTAAGACCCCGTTATTATTCAGGGGAGCTTCATACCCTTCGACCTAACAAATTTTCGGGGGAACTTAACACCCTACGACCTCATAACAAAATCTCGGGGGAGCTTAAGACCGTAAGTGCCAATTTTTCCTCCTCGACAGATAATGTGGCTAGATGGGATACTTCGAAAGAGGGGACTGAACTGATTGAAAGTTCTGAAACAGAAGATGACAATGCTACATTTTCTGATGCAATCGAGACCTTTTCTCAGCATGAGTCCTTCTCTATCAACTGTAGTGTAAGTGGGTTGAGTGCATCAGAACGCCTCGAGACAAAACTTCCCGAGAACCTTCCTACAGACCCAAAAGCTCGGGACTTTATGATGAACCGATTTTTACCTGCAGCTAAAGCAATGACACTCGAGCCTTCTCAGTACGCGACTAGGAAGCAGCTTGTAGTTGCCGAGCAATCAAAAGAGGTTAAAGCTTTGGTTCCTAGAGCTATGACCCCTCCACCTACTCGAAACATGTGCAACATTGTACCTTACACGGGTCAAGATATTGGATCAGGCGAAGAAAGCGATGAAGAAGATAGCTATGATGGGAGGAGCACTATATCGATCAAAGTCAAAGCTTGTGGATTCCTTCCTTGGTTTTGCTCGAAGAACGCTTTGCGTCTTGTTAATCCGCTTCCATCTATGAAGGATAGATCCAAAAGTGCTCTGAATTCTGCAAGTAAACTCAGCAAATTGGTAAAAACCAAATCTTGGAGATCAACTAGTCAAAAGACAACTAAGGTAATTGACTACCCTTCACTATGATCTCTCTATAATCTTCTGTTTATGATGAACAGGCTGAAATTTTTCAGAAATGAACTGAGTTTGTATGATAATATGTACGGATACTATTGAATGAGGCTATATATGTTGGAAGGGTTTATCACACATTGACAAATTGAAGATGGTGTGTACACTTTATAAGTTATTGGATTATTTCTTCCGATAATCATATGGTTTTGGGATGATATATATCTCCTTGGCTTATGAAGTATGTGCACCTCGTGTTTTTTCGTTAATATGCTAGCATTTACAATACGTTCAGTCTACTTTAACATGGTATCAGAGCCGAAAGAATGGCGTTCCTACCCTTCCACATGCGAACTTGGCGGGGGTTCGCATGTGAGGGGGTGACTGGATGGTTTATCCTACATTGACAAATTGGAATTGGTGTCACACTTTATAAGTTATTGGAATCCTTCCCATAGTCATATGGTTTTGGGATGGTATATATTACTTGGCTTATGAAGTGTGTGCACCTCGTGTCTCCCCGTTAAGATATTGGCAGTCACAATAAGTCCTGTCTAATTTCACAATATATACTTTAAACAGGATCCATATAATAATCCAAAGCAAAAGATCCGTCAAGTGTACAAAAGTTGTGAGCTGCAGAAGCCGCCTACATATAGCAGGCCTATGTTCTACTCGGGGGAGTTGCAGACTAGAAGCGGCTCTCCCTACCGAAGTTCCAGGAGGAGCAATGTTTCTCCTTTTCGGAATGAATCACCGCATTCTCTCCATCAAAAAGGTGTTGGGTTTTTGGCAGTTCCCAAACGAGTCGACTCCTTTGAGGATAACCGATCAAAGAATCCTCAAAAGGGTTCAAACAGACCGGAGGAACCTGGTAAGAAGGCGAGAAATTCAGGCACAAGAACCCCAGTTGTCGAAAAAACAGTGTATGTAGATTCCGTAAACATCACCAAAGTCTCTCAGTCGATTCTGAACTTGCCGAAGAACAAGAGGCAGGTATTCGATGATTCAGTTGAAGAGGCTGTAAGATTAGGGTATGGAGGACGGTTGGAGCTTATGAAGGCGAGAGGCATGAGTGGCCCACTGGTGCGTGAAGGACACACAAACAGTTGCAGGGAGCTTGTTCTAGTACCTGCCGATGACAGTAACAAGCCTTCACTCACACCCCCATTACCCAAATCGCCATCAGAGTCTTGGCTTTCTCGACAATTACCATCAGTGTCCCCTCGGGTTTCACCAAGGAACTCGGTTTCTAGAAAGCCGAACATCAAAACACCAACTTCAGGTGCGAAGTGGGAAACTATCGTTAAAAGCTCTCATTTGCGCAAAGATCATGGGCGTTACTCAGAGGTAAAGTGATCAACTGATCATCTCAATGTGCATTTTTCATGATACCCCTAAAATACATCCTTTCTATTTAAGGTAACATTCTGCATTCACTTATCTTGGCAGGAACTGGTAAGTCGGGTTTCTCAGCAATCTCGGGTATGGAAGTAAAGTCCCTATACTAATACTCACCGGATTACACAAGGATTGTTTTACCATAACTGAAGATTTATGTTTTATCCTCAACAATCTTCAGATTTTCTTTTCATTACTTTTGGAGGCTGGTTAATTTATCATGTGTTTGCCGCCCTGTAGCTCTATTCCATCTGTTCCTTTGATTTTGGTACAACTCGAAAAGCTTACACTTTGATTTTGTGCTATTGCAAAATTAAAGCGACGGAGAAATATTTGCTTGCTTGCTTGCTTAATTCCAACAAGTGGATTTGTTGTGAATCAATGCTTTAAGAAAACAGCTTTTGTTCTGATATTTTGTAATAGGATGAACATTTTTAGTAATTAAATTAGCATGGTTTTCTTTTGTCAAAAGAAAAAAGAAATTCTTAAAGAGTGTTCTTTAATAGTTTGAAAGCTTAAGCTTTGTATGTACAACATGTTTCCATTAATATATTATACTGCAAATTACTCTGATTTACTATATTGATTGATATGGTGTTTCTTTTCTTCAAAATTTATAAAATAACATCTTAGAATGTGTTCACCTCTTGCTTGATTTTCAAATTTACAAGAGGGGCTAAATGGCGTTTCTTCGTTATAAATTTAACATCTTAAACTGTAATTTGAGGCTGCCTTAAATTTCGTGACATTTTCCAAACAGGTGCTCTCTTGAGAGGCCGTCTTTTTTGTAAAGACGAGTCTCAAAATTTCAGCCCAAATTTATATTTAGAGTTGTAACAATACATATTTACAATTAGACTGTGCTTTTGAGAGCCGTCTTTACAAAAGACGGTCTCAAGTAAGAATTTGTGTTTTCCAAACGTGATCAAATATATTTCTGTCCTTTTTTATAGAAAAATTTGGATTCGTGGATCCAGGACCCAAATTGGGCTCACAGATCCAGCACCGAGTCCAAAACGAATCCTTGCTTATTTTTCGTATTTGATTGAATTTTGCTATTGTGATATTGATAGAGTTTTTGACTTATTTAATGATAATAATATACTTTTAGAGTATGATAGAAGAGATTTTTATGATATTTACAAGCAAACTCATAGTTAGGAATGATTCAGACAAAATCTATAGAATTCAAAACATTAGAACCCTAATTGAAATTCTTCGAATTTGGTAAGTCTAGAGTCAACATATGACTACAAAGACTCCAAGTCTAGGAGTAAAGGAATGGCTCGAACCCTCATTTCCAAGTCTCCAAGACTTCAGTGACATCAGCGACATCGAAACTCAAACAATTACTGTTAACAACACTGAACGATTTCTCGCCACACTCATCGACCATCTACACGCCCAAAACACACAGCAAGTTCACCAAAAGTGAAAGTACAACTACTAATGTACACAAAAAGAATAATACGATAGAAAACCCGTATAGATAAATAGAAGCCACAAAATAATACCGGTAAACAAACAAGGTAAGATGATGGGATTTAACAATTTCATGTAGATTCTCAATCCATCAACTGTAACAAAGAAGCGTCATAGATCCATGTGAAAATTCCATATGTACAAGTTATAATACCTCTCCAATATTTTCAGGCTCGTCTACGTTTCTTCAAAGCAATTATTGCAGTTCAAAGCATGAGAAATCCTTGAATCGGCTGAAATGGCCGTTTCCTATCGTTCAGAGCCAGTCTGCTCAATGATATGGTACATAAGATATAGGAGCCAACTAAACCTCAAGATTTCTTCACCACTTGTGGGCCATTATACTGTCCACGAAAAACCACAAAGTTCTCAGGAGGTTGAATTTCTTCTAACCATACAATTTCGTCGAGATTTACACCTTCAAGTTGTTGAGCAATATCATCTAGCACACGTTAAAAAAATGAAGGCTATCAATAATGAGCGACAGATAACAAAATCACAATTATGGAACCCAATTATGTTACATACAGGGTCAGGTTGCGTATAGATTGGAGGAATACATATAGAACTGACTTGTGCTTTCAACGGCAAGTACAAGTGTTCAAAATTGACTGATGACCCGTTACTCACTCGACCTTATAATGGAACCCAATTTAACCCAACGTAAAAATGAAATCACAATTATGTAAAAAAAATCAATGTGGACACAAGACCCGATTTCGAGCCAACTCGATTTCGACCCGACCCGAAACACCTGAACCGATTACTCGAATGAACACCTCTAAAGGCAAGTATATTTCAACTGAAATTATTCATTTGATTTTCCCCATTTAGTTTCTCAATGTGAATCTTGAAAGCCAATGAACCAAAATCAAAGGAATGGAGAGTAAGCTTTTAAGCATCACATGGTGGAAAATTACAAGAGAAATGCAGAGAGATGGAGAGAATGAACGCAAGGATGAAATTAAGGTCGTCAGGTATAGGGGAAACAAGTGGAATTCTTTCATTAAATGCCTTCAAGAAACCAATTTCAACCCTAACAAACTACATCTGCCCCATCAAACCAAACCGGCTTTGAAAACAAGAATGAGGAAAAGACCAAATACCAGGCAATTTGTCATTTGGCGCTCTTCGGAAATAAGAACAATGTCGTCCATCTTCTGAGGAGTATGGAGGGGTAAGAATGTCAAAGATAGCACAGGGCGTTACTGCTTTGAAACAATGAATGTTTCCACCTTCGGTTGGATACAAAACGGTTGCACCACAAGGAGCTGTCATCTCACAGTCTCTAACCAGTTTGGCAGGTCTAGCTGCCAGTTTCAAAGAAAATGAAGTTCGATCCTGAATGAAGCAATAAAAATAAGTCAGAGTAAGATGGAGAAATACCTGAAGATGACTCGTGAAGCTCAGGCAAGTCAACCCAATCATAAGACTTTACATGTAAAGTTCCGTACAAAAGCTTGCTCAAAACAGTCATTCCGGGATGATTGTGTAGAGGAATGATTGACGAAGGAGGCATGCAGAAAATTCCTATCTGCAAATAGAGTAATTTCTCACTTTTAAGTGTCTTTGGTTAGACTTAACAAGTGAAAAAACCATTTTCAATAAAGAACCGATTCGTACAGAGAGCTTTTCACATTCATGTATGTGCAGATACTTTATTGCGGGTGGATACTGCTGATGACCACCATTACGTGCTCTTCTTCCATTGCTACCATTAGCAAGAGGTTTCCATTTTTGTGCAGCTAGTGCTTCTTGCTCAAGACCCACATTCGCAGGCTTCAAATCATCTGTAAGAACAGTTTAGTAAGATATTAAACCATTAAATTATGACCGTCTAAAATGAAATTGAGAAGAAACATTCTCAATTTATCTCCTTAAGGTATAAAGCCTTGGAACATGTGGATTAAACTCCAATTTAAAGTTATCAACTATACAAACTACGGCTTCAAGCAAACACAATAATTGCAAGGATAATTTAGTGGTCATATGAAGGGTTTATCACATATCAACACTATCTCAGTTGGAGCAGATACCACCTTCCCCGGGAAAGGTCTTGGTTCAATTCTCACTGCCCGCTCCGCGTCTCTTGGCCAACCCTAGAGTGGAAAAGAAAAACATCGATTATCTAAATGTGTTATTCCTTATCTGAACTTATTAGCTTGAAGCCCTGGACAAAATAAATATGCGAGGGAAGTGGATTTGCCAAATTGAAAGTTTTAAAACACTAATATGAACTTAATAGCCTTTATTTGAACCTATTAACTAATTAGCCCTATTCTGAGCTTACCTAAACTTATCCACAAGTCAGCCATAGCTTGACTTCTAAGTTGACTAGACAACCAAATTAACCACACGGCCACAACATTATAAATGAACATGGGCATATTATACATTTCGTTAAAATAAGGCCAAATTAGATGGAAAATTCAAGACCAAAATAAGAATTCTCAACATTTTATATCAAAGACATTGTTGCAATCTAGATAATGGCCTCTCACCACTTTTGCGGGAAATGAGGAAGGTTTTCAACTATTCTAGCCTAATAATGAGATCAAAGAAAGCTCAAAAGTTCATACAATGCCGTCTCAATGAGGAAATTCAATGAAATTTAACACCTTGGGAAATCTATTCATGAAAAAACAAATGTACACTCCAAACAAGTGAAAAATGGTTTTGAGAGAAAAGTGTGTTAGCAACCGCAAAATTTCAAAGTCAGAGCAAGCTCAAGCTCACAAGCCACAGGCCTAGAGTCGCATGATTCGCTAATCTCCTCGTGAATCGCGAATCGTAAAAAGCGAATTATGGTCGATTTTGGGCAATTTTTGGACAAATCTGAGTGAATCGCGAATTCTAAAAGCGAATTAGCTAGCAAATCTCAACAATTAGGAAACTATATCAGCCAGATAATACAACATCACTAATACATAATACAATTACCTAAAAAAGGATGATTTGGTTCAGTGTGTGAGTTGCATACCGGCCTAATTATTTGTCATGACGCTTTGAGCTCACATCTCATATTCTAGATACTTAAGTTTCTAAAGTGGAAACAAACAAAAAATCTTGCATAAATATTACAATAAAGAAAAAAAAATAAGGACATAAATTTGTCGGGGTATGATGAAAGACAAATGATACATACTAATCATAAGAAATAATCCAATAATGAGAACTTCACTAATTAAGAATCTTTCAAATTCTGTCACAGGTCAAGACTATTGAAGAGTGAATTAGTACAACGCCCAAGGCAAAGTTCAACTAGATGCAAGATAGAAAAATAAATAGACAACATACAAGTAGAAGGTCCAATGGAAATTTCTACAACTATTATTATTAAATATGGCTACACCCCTCATGCCTCACGAGCCACTTGATGGCATTGGGACAATGAAATATTGTTGTGTTGCTCCTTTAAGCAACCATAGTTATTTCATACCATGCTAAATAACTTCCATTATGCATCTACTTGGTATTTCTCATCAAAAGCCAACTAGTAACACAACCCAAAATAATTGGTAACTGAACAAAAATTTGTTGCGGCGAAGTACAATTTTACCAACTCTAAGATGCAAACATACAATCATTAATGCCTTAAAAAAGTAGTTCTCAAAATACATGTTCATGGATATGTACATATAAAAATAGTAATTAAGGGAGGGGCTCCAAGAACAATAGTAATTGTTTATGAAAAATGAAGTTTCACTAAAGTTCATTCAAGAGAGATTTGCCAACCTAAAATCGACCGAACCCTTTCAAGAGCCTCCTCGGACGCAGGACCAGTAGGTGTGAACGAATCCTTGCAAGCATTGTATATTTTCTTCAGAACGGGCATGATGTGGTCAAGCAATAACAAAATCCGCCCACCACACACAAAATTCAGTACTAGACACCCAAAAGTTGTGATTTTTATCAATCACTTCAAGGTTGATCAATGAAAATGTTCCCTGCAATGAATCATAGTCCACTTAGATGTATCCCTAATTTCCCATCAATAAATCACATCAATCTTAAAACCCAAATCAACAAAAAAAATGGGTAATGTATACAAGCAACACCCACAAAGGCACAAACACTTGACATTGGTAAGTGGCAACAAGTAACCTAAGTTTCCACCTCATTGTAATTTGTAACCATCGGTTGATTTGTAATGAAAGGGCTAATCTTGTTTCCCAATTAAATGAAAAAAATGCAAGAACAGTATAAGTTGTACTGAAATCAAACAAACCCTAAATCAATCACCCAAGACTGATAACATACCAAACATCAAATTACACTTACAACTGAAAAACCCATAAAGAAAAAACAGAAATGATTCCATAATACACATCAAAATCATACAATATGGTAAGTATAAACAAAAATCAGCAGCAAGAAAGCAAATAAATGGGATTTGAAAATTAGATCAGAGTAATGAAGAAAGTACCTATCCTGAAAGGAAAGTGGGGATTATAATAAGACTATGCTTGCCTGAAAGGAAAAAGGGAAAAGAATAAATGTCAAGGAAGAGAAATAGCCATGGCAAACAAAGGAAAGAAGGTGCCTGGTAATCTGGTATGCCCAGACTTGAGCCAAAGGGATCGTTTTATTTTTTCTTTTTTTTTTTTTTTGTATGATTCTATCCTAGAATTTGGATTTTGTTGTACAAATGTCACAATAATATCCTTTTTTGGCTGTTGATAGTTGATAGCTATAGGAGCCAGGAGTTGAATCTGGTTGCTTTCTCGCGATTGTGGCCTGTGGGTATGCATCGTATCCGTATGGGTATGGGTGTACATTCGAATGTAAAAAAATTCCATCTAAATTGATTTTAAAAAGTTTTGTATAAACTTAACCGGTCTTGAACGAGATGACCTCTTGAGATCGTCAATTTGGGCCGAACCAATTCGCACGAGTATCAATCTAGGCATTTTTCAATTTTGACCTTAAAGGTTATTACACACATGAATTGCACCGCTCAAATTTACAGTCTCATAATGATACTATTTCGTCTAAGTTTGTGTAAACTTTAATCCTTATTTATCAAAGTTATATTTGATTATTATTTTTTTCGTTCCTTAATAAAGTTTTCATAAGGATTGTTAGAATCTTTTAAATAGTAAATATAATATTTTATTAAATAATAGATTAAGTGGAGAAAAGGTGGATATCATAAATATTAAAAGAAAGTTAGTGAAAATTATGGGTCCACAACTAGTAAAAAAAGAGCTATTTTCCTGAGCAGCCGGTCTTGGGCGAGACCGTCTCATTCTGAGACGGCCCAACCCAACTTCAATTGCAATTAAAAAATGGGAAATTAAATCAGAGCATATATAAATTTCCACATTTAAACTTAGACCAAATTAGGAAAACTTTCATATTCAAAACCGCCAACCCACGCGTGAAAAAAGGTAAGAATAAACTGCAAATTTCTCTCAATCTTCCTCAAAATCTCTGCAATTCATTCATTCGGTTCAAGAAAATACTCAAAAATGTCTGCAATGGAAGATTTAATGAGCGAATTTGACATGAAAATGACGTTACAAGCAGCGAGAACAGATCATGAAGAAATTGAAGGTGAATTTGACGAAAAACGTGTGTTTTAGTGAGATTAATGATGAACGATTTATATATGTAATTCATTATCTTTACATTTCAGATTTGATGCTTGATGAAGATCAAATGATGGTGGTGTATGATGAAGACGAAGAAGATAATGAATATGCTAATATACATAATACAGGTATGATCAATTGTGCCATTGAAATGTCCAGTTTCTTGTTTAAAATACTCAGTTCTCAAATGTGCAAGATCTTTGTTCTATAAATGCATATTTTAATATACTTCATACAGGTATAATCAATTTTTACATTTCAATGCTCAGTTTCATGATTAAAATGTTCAATTTTCTATTACGCAAGATTTTAAGCATAATTCATGTTGTTATTCTGTTCTACAAATACATATATCAATTTAACTGATATGAGTTTCAGTTATCCTTTTAAACCTTACAGTTACATGAAGACAAAGTATGGGACGTAAGTTTTAAAATCTTGTCTTAAAGTCACAAAGCAATGAAGAAGCAAGAAAAGTAGTAGAAGCACTATACAATGCAACAATTGATGAAGTAAATAAAATAATTGATAAGGCTAGTAATGGAATTGAAGTTGCGGCAGAAACTTCAGAAGCATCAACAGCATTACAGCTAACACAAGTAAGAGATCCAGAAAGAACGGTCACAAAGGGGAGAAAGAAAAGATTGAAGGGACATTTTGAAACATCGCAGAAGAAAGGATCTAATAGATCAACTCAAAAGGACTCTGCAACAAAAACAACAAACAAACATATAATTTGATTACATACCATTCTTTGTGAAACATATACAACTTGTACATCATTTTTTTCCATCTATTAAATACAATAAATCCTTTGTTAGTATGTTATTGCTATAACAACAATACAATATGGACAGTCTAATATATCAAATGAGTATTTTAAGAGGAGAACTGAGATACAATATTGCAGCAGCATTACAACTTTACAGTTAACACAAGTAACAAATAATACAATATGGACACTTTACATATCAATTGAGTATTTTAAGGGTAAAACTGAGATACAATATGAAAAGTTGAGTATTATAACATATCAACTGAGTATTTTAAGAGGCAAATTGAGTAGTTTAACATGATAGTTTAATATATCAATTTTTACTTAGAAATCAAACATCCATGATTTCTAATCTATCATTGTAGATATAATATGTACTACACACTTTATAAGTAGTGTTAAAGACAAGAAATTAAAAATATTTCTACAGCCGATAAAAATTCCATCAAAGTTGCATCAAAAAAAATACACTAGCATAACCAAATACAACAATTCACTGTTTCTTCTTTGTAATCTTCTTCACCGGAACCAACTTGTTCCTGCTAGTTCTCTTTGTTCCCTCGTCCTCATCGAGCTTCTTTTTTAACTCATGCAAACGCTTCAATTCTTCCTCCTCCTTCTTTTGTGCATACTCCTCCTTCTAGTCAGCCATGATCAGTGGCCTCTTGACTTCTTTTTCTTTGTTAAACGTATCAATATTCTCTAACGGACTCAATTTGAGCTTTTGTTAAAGAAACTTTATTGCTAAACATGCATCAATTATTTCCTTTTCAACCCTGAAGATAAAAAAAGTCCACAAAACAATATCAATAATAAACAATACAAAAACAAGTATTAAATTACATACTTATCACTCTCAATTATTGCTAAACATGCATCAATTATTCGCTTATCTTGTTAACATCAAAATGTAAAAGAACAAAAATGAACTACATAACAACATAAAAACAATACTTATCACTGTCAATTATTAACAAATATGTATCAATTATTCACTTAACTCGTTTATTTTAATGATGATAACTATTTATACAAACAACAAAGTGAACTACATAAACCGCATACATTTCAATGCTTATCACTATCAATTATTACTAAAAATGCATCAATTATGATCTTATCTCGTTTATGTTATGATGTTAACTATATCAATTGTAAGAAAAATAAATGACCTAAGTTTCAGATCTATAACATATATATTTCATACTAACCCTAACAATTATGAAAATCAAATGCAAAAATGAAAAACAGAACAAGAAAAAAATCGAAAAAAGCACAAAAAAATGAAAATAATGAAGAACAACATCAAAAACGTAGAAAATAAAACGATCACAAAAAATACACATGTATTATCAATTACAAAAGAACAAGAAAGAAGACGTTACCAGTAGAAACAATGGATGAAACAACTGATGCAAATGAACAAGGATGCACGGACGAAAATGGAGCAAGGAAGAAGAAAAATGGAAAGTTTTGATTAAAATGATTGTGAAAAGAAACTGAAAATGGAGTAAGGAAGAAGAAATGACAGTTTGATTAGAAAGATTTGAAAAAATGGAGCAAAATAGGAAGTTAAATGAATTTCCAAAAAAAAAGAAAAAAAAGGAAACTTGGAGGGAAAGCCGGGTGCGTGCAACACACGCGCCCTATATTGGGCCGGCCCAATAGCCCTCTCATTCTAAGACCGTCTCGTGCAAGTTTTTGTGTTTCCTGATAGACCGTCTTTTTAAGAGACGCCTTTCAGGCCCAATCCATTGTAGTTTAATGACTATTTTTACTCTACATTGTGGTAAAAAAATGTTTTAAAAAAAGTTAGTGGGAAACATGTGGAGAATTTTTGTAAAAATTATAAAATGTTAAAATGAATTTAGTGGAAGATAAGAGGGGCCATAAGCATTTTTTAAATATTTAAATAAGATGAATACAATTATTTTTGTCTAAAATTTATAATATAAATAGAAAGATTCTTTAGGAGAACAACAATTAAAACACCCTAAAATAATAAGTGGGAACGAAATGAGTTTTTTATTTTTTTATTTTTATATATATGTTTACTTAGTAAATTGATTTATTTATAACTTGTAACTTATGAAATCAACTTAAACATTTAACTATTGATTAATTTTTAATTGGTACTTTACTATAGGTTTTGGTCAAATTAGCTTTGAAGAATACAAATTTTGGTCTTATTTGATAAATGGTTTTTGCATTTGCTTTTTGGTTGGCTTATTGATCGGTCAAAAAACTAAGAAAATATATTTTATAAATGACTTTTAGTCGGGTGAAAAATTGGCTTTATCAAAATGAAAATATAATTTTGTAAACTTTTTCAATGGCTTTTGACATGTTGGCCCACGTTTCCTCTAATACACAACTAATAATCAATACTTAATTTTAGTATGTATTTTTCCTTTAAAGAGTCAAATAGTTAAGTAGAAAATAAAGAGTATTTTGTGGACACACAAGACTTTTTTTAATTAAAATAAATTCTTCATCATCATCATACCCAGTGTATTTCACTCATAGACAAACTATGATAAAGTTCTGGGGAGGGAAAGATAGACAACAACTTATACCCATATAGGAGAGTGCAGTCAAAAAGTCCCCCGGCTCAAGAAGGGTCTTCAAAGAGAAGGGCAGCTGCAACTATCCGAAAGCCTGCAACTTATACCCAAGTTAACCAAAAGTAGTAATCAACTAACTAAATATACACAACAAATAGAATACATACAAATAACTAAAAAAACAATATTGATACGAGAGGTGGTAAAGAGCGATAAGTAGAGACACATAACATTAACAAACGGTGGTTAAGAGGGACATGTCTAATAATTTAAGACGTGGATAAGGCGCCGCCAACTGACCGGCCCTATCCCTGGTCATGCCCTTAGAGAGGTGGAGTTCGTGCAGGTCACTTATAACTTGCTCCTCCACGTTCTCCTAGGTCTTTCTCGGCTTCTTTTGCCCTCCACTATGCGTCATGGGACTTTCTCTGCACTTGCCCAAACCATCCCAATTTGTTTTCCCGCATCTTTGCAGAGAGAGTCGCAACCTCTAACTTCTCCCTAAACTCCTGGTTTCTTATCCTATACATCATAGTTTTACCACACATTCACCTTAGCATACGCATTTATGTTACTTCTATCCTATATTCGAAAACCTTCTTTACGGGCCAATATTTTGTCCTATACAACAAAGTCGGTCTTATAAATGCCTATGATATATGTGTGAATAAAATAAAATTTTCACATGCCTTTTGTTTTGTACAAAACTCCATCTGCATAATTTATACACTTAAAATAAATTATTTTCTCTATTTGGAACTAAACGCGAACCTAGTAAGGAGCTAGCACGTCATGGATCATACGTAATAATAATTCTATTGATTATTGTTTAAGGTTATCAATAAAATTTTAAAATATACAAATGATAAGATTTAAAAGAAACAAAAAAATTCAACAAAATTTGGGTTGAATTAGGGATCACATGACAAGGGGCAAGGAAATAGAAATTATAATTGCCTATAAATTTATAATCAACGAGCATGGAAGTAGGAATATCAATATCATCAACATAATATAAGTTACTCCAAATTAATTGTTTGATAGTGCCTAATAATTAAAATAAAACTAAAACTAAATTTCAATTTTTTATTCAAATTTTACAATAGAAAAATCAAGTAGTCTCTTGAGAGATCTTCTCTTTGAATGACGTATATTAAGTCCAACTCATTAAAGATTAATGTCTATCTATCGTATTTTTAATGCCTACTTATGTTATCCTTAATGCTTACCTTCAATATTAAATATCTACTTATATCATTTTTAATGCCTACTTACAATATTTTACAAAATTATATAATGAGTCGGCTCAATTAGAGAGTCTCTCAAAGTCCAAAAACACAGTCTTTCACAAAAATTTGTATATAAAAATATAACGCAATAACAATGAGATTGTAGCATGAACGTATTATGTTCTTCAAAAAGTAAATTTCCCATTGATCAAATTTATAATACTCACGAAATTAAATAATTAGAAATCACGCTTAAAAAAAATTGTTGGAAATTGTCCATCCATTTGTGATAAAACTCGCGGGAAAACCCTACAATACTACCCGATGATGACAGTTAAAACCGGTAATTAGTCCCGCCGGCGAACAAACGTGGGGGTGGGACCCACTAAACGTTGTTTTTTTTAGTTTAATTATTTCTGCTGAAAAGGTAATTATTTGGCATATTGGACCAACTAAATAAATATATATAAACTACACTATTTAGCATAATTTAATGAAAGAAGAGGGATACCTCACGACTTAACTCTTAAAGATCAAAGTAAGAAGTTTAAATGAGAGTTTATATTGTATCAAATACAGGAATCAAATATGCATTAAATCCTATTAAAATTTCATTTTTCTAATATTTTTAAATGAGTCTCGATCATAGCCCCCTCTTATTCTCTTATTAGACCAGCCCTAATTATATCCAAAAGTAAATTTCATTGCATGGAAAATATTACAAATTACGACCTTCTTCATACTAAGACATATCACATTGCAATTACATCATTATTACATCAATTTCAAACAAAAAACCCAAGCTTTCTTGTGTAAGTTTTATATGAGACAATCTCATAGTGTGGCCATCTCTATTTATCCGATTTGTGTATATTTAGTATGTTCAATTGATTACTTACCATTTTAAAGCCAAAAAATGGTCTTAAAACTTCACACACGAGTCTCGTAAAAGTACTAGTAGGTGGGTGATCATTACAAAAATAGACTAATTATATCAGTATGTTCGGAAGCCACATAACTCCACTTCAATTTTCATAACAAATTGATGGGTCAAAATAGTTATGAGAGAATAATTATATGGGTTGGTTGAAAAAGCTTAGTACAGGTAACAATAGAGTATAGGGTGAATTTTCCACTTTATTCAAGATGCAAGATATGGAAGACAAAAACCAATTCATTTAATTAACATTAAATCTCTAACGTTTTATGCTAACAAGAATTACGGTGCACTAGTTTTTCGTTATATAAATAAAAAATTTTGAAAAATCACTATTTAAAAGTGTAAAATACAGAGTTAGCTCTTAAAGTATATAACACATACTGGGATCTTAATTATCAGCTTAAATTTTTATTGAGTTGGTTCCTTGACATGGTATCAGAACTCAACATGACAAGAGGTCACGAGTTTAAATCTCATTTATCCTTCATTTAAGTGGAATATTTAACGTCTGTGCGCATCCACACTTTTAGTCTAATGGACTCTCGTATAAAAGACATGATACAATTAAAGTATATAATATATCCTGAACCCTCAACCACCAACATAAATTTTTTTATTGAATTGGTTCTTTCAGTTAAGTATTTAAAATTTCCTATGCGAATAGATTTCCAACTCGGTGGAAGAGTGAGGGTGATGCAAGCATTACAAACAAGCAAGTGAACAGAAGTGATCAGGAGCTGCAGGAGTATTACTATAAATATAGAAATTAAAATTTAGAAAATGGATCCCCACAATTCAAATTAAAAGGAAATAAAATTATTTCAGACAAATCGAAAAAAAAGTTTATTATTAAAATCAATTGGTAGTAGTGGTAAAACTAAGATGCATATGCTAAGGATGGATGCAACAGAGATGTGTATGCTAAGGATGGAAGGACAGGATAAGAAACCAAGAATTCAGGGAGAAGTTAAGAGTAGCACCTCTCTCCGCAAAGATGCGGGAAAACAGGCTGCGATGGTTTGGGCATGTGCAGAGAAAGATATATGACGCCCCGGTTAGGAGGATCAAATGCATCATAGTGGAGGGTAAGAGAAGCCGAGGAAGACCTAGGAAGACATGGGAAGAGTAGATTAAAAGTGACTTGCACGAACTCCACCTCTCTAAGGACCTGACCAAGGATAGGGCCAGTTGGCAGCGCCTTATCCACGTATTAGATTTCTAGACTTGTCCCTTTCGACCACCGTCTCATACGGTTTTGGTCCCTACCTTTAGCTCTCTACCGCCGCTCCTACCATTATCGTTTGATTATTTATTGGTACATATTCTTTTTGTTTGTATCTTTAGTAGTCGATTATTATGCATTGTTAATGTGGGTGTGACTTGCAGGCTATCATACAATTGCAAGTACTTCTCTCTTTGAAGAACATATGGAGCTGGGGGACTCTCTGAGACTCTGACCATAGTTTATCTATGATAATGATGATGAATTGGTAGTAGTGGTAAAAGTCACTCATCAAACTTATAAAGTGACGTATCATTCTTTTAATGTAAGACAACTCATGCGTGGATGATAATAATAAGCCATTTCTGATGAGATACCATGATATAAGTTGGGTACCAGTACTAGGTTTAAGGCGGTTTGTCTTTGAAGCTTATTTATTTCAGATCATGCAGCTTAGATATTAAGTTTGACAGCTATTGTAAGGCTGGCAATTCCTATCTTATTATTCTTTCACTAATTTTTAAATAACAGGTCTCACGGAGAGATATCAATATAAAAGTAATTACTTATAATTATAAAATAATTATGTTTACTATGGGTCAGAAGTGTGAATGCGCTTCACTTTAAATAAAAGGTAATCGAAATTCGAACCCATAATCTCTTGTTACGTTGACTTTTAATACAATGTCTAAAAACCAATTCAACTGGCCAAAAGCTTATGGTTGAAGCCCCATAATATATTATATTATTCTCTAATAACTAATAAATTCTCCATTTTCATATACTTTTTTCAAATTGGATATCTAAATTTTTGAGTCGTCACATAAAAAAATATACTTCATTTTTAAAGTTAAATTATTATAATTTTTAAAAATGCCTTTTTCAAATTGGATATCTAAATTTTAGAGTCGTCACATAAAAAATATACGTCATTTTAAAAATTGAATAATTAATGAGTTATTTTCTAAAGCTTTTAACCAAACAAATTTATAAGCACAAATTCTTCTGAAACACAGTCTCTTTGAGAGACCATCTCAAATTGGGCAGGTCCGTTATATACTTTTTTAGAATATTGTAAATAGGTATTTAAGAATAATGTAAGTAGACATTTAAGATAATAAAAATAGACATTTAAGATATGTTAAGTAAGCATTAAGGATTTCTTCAAAAAAAAAAGAAAAAAAAAAAAGTAAGCATTAAGGATAGTGTAAGTAAGCATTAAGAATACGGTAAACATTAATTTCTAATGGGCTGAATTTAAGATACGTACGTCTCTCAAAAAGACGGTCTAGACTAGTTGATTTATAAGACGGTCATTGTTCAATCCCATTAGACATGGTTCAGAAAATCATGTATTGGAGCAAAGAGCAAAATATAAAAGATAGTACTTCTTCAGTCCCTTTATCCCTTTAAATTTGCGTGGAAGTAGTTGCTAATTATTCATTAAAGAGATTTTTAATTTAATTATTGTGAGAAGAAAACCTATACCTATGACTAAAATAAAACACGCTTATATTATTTAATCCCAAAAACTAATGAGGTGTCACTTTGTGAATTAAAATTTTCCCTCCAATGAAAGATGATAATGTCATCCTAATATGTTAATTAATCCTTATATGAATATATATTATAATCATCAATACATTGAAAATTGGTTTATATAATCAATATATGTAAATGCATTGATGAAATTGGTTGATATAATTTACTTTTCATTAATTTTAAAATGTCATTTACAAACTTATAATGATCAATAAGATAATTGAGCTAATTATATAGATCTATCTCAACATTGAGATAGTCTCGTATAAGACAAGTTATTTTAATTTTGTATTTGTATTATTATTTAAATTATTTCATTTGATTTAATATTGTAATATATGTTCAAAATAATTTATACATTAAATATTAAAATTTATTTTAAACATGTTTTGTTATGCTTACTTAGTAAATATTAAAATGATATCAAAATAACATTATTTAATATTGTACTATAAAATTGTATTTGTAAAATTAAAATTGAATCAAATATTAGCTATTATATGCAATTATTAATTTATTGTAAATGAATAATCAATAATTTATAATTTATTCTAATCCTCAAATAATTTATAATTTATTTTTTTTTTATTTTTTAAATATTATAAAACGCAATAAAATGAAAAACCATACATCTCATGGAGATTATCAAGTAATATACAAAGGTTAACTCTATTAAACTTACACTTCTATTAAACTTACAGTACTTGCAAAACACTTCTCATACATGCATGCATGAAAAGTACTGCAAATGTAAAGAAAATGGGCAAGTACAATACTACTCCTAGTAGTTATCGAATGAACTAAACACATTTTTACAAAAAAAAAAAATCTGACGAGACGAATAAAAATAAGATCTCGCATGATTATTTTTTTTATAATAACCGAAATATGTATATTATCATAAAATGAATTATTAATTTTGTACTTCCTCCGTTTCATAATACTTCCTCCAATTCCAATTCTATTTAGATATCCATTTAGATATCCCATTTGCTTGTACACGGTTATTAAGAGTGGTGTGGGGTCAATTATAAGTGAGTAGTTAGGGTATTTTAAATGATTATATTAATTGTAAAGGTGGTAGTGGGATATTGTAACTTGTAAGTAGTAAAAGTTGGGTATTTTGGACATTATTTGTGTGAACCTGGGTTATTTAAGTAAAAAAAATTGACAAAAATGAAAATGTGACAATCGATATGAATTTGCCAAATAAGAAAATGTGACAACTAAATGAAATCAGAGGGAGTACTTGCTACTGATAGTGATGTAGCACTCACATCACTATCAGAGTATCAGTAACTATCAGTAGTAAGTATCAGTAACTATCAGTAGTAAGGTATTATGGAACGGATGAAAGTATCTTTTTAAGGTTGGTGCAGAAGACGTATGACAAATTTTAAGTGTGTTAAAAGACTTAAAGGGAGTGAACATAAGTTTAAATTCTCTAAATATATGGACTTCATAGATTTTAACTTAAGTACATTACATAAAGCAAAAAACCAAAATGAAGAAAGTTCTAAACCTCTCAAGTAGGGATGGTCACGGGTCCAGGACCCTGTTGGACCCGCCCCAGACTCGCCCCTTTTTTAAGGGTCTGGGTCTTATTTTTTTTGACCCATCGGATCCGGGTCGGATCTGGATCTAAAAAATAATTGGCGGATCCGGGTCCGGGTCCAATATCCGGACCCTGGACCCACCCCTCGGACCCTTATAAATATTAAATTGTCTATTTTTATTTGTCTTCTACGTATGAATTCTGCCCCCAACACTTATTTTTTTTTCATATAATCATAATATATATAAATAATATATATGCTACTTGTTAAGTGCTAACTCAATTACCCTTATTTCATGGACTCGAACTAGTGTTTATAATAGAATTTAAGCGTATATGGGTAATGCTATGCGAGTTTAGATGTTGAATTAGTATTAAATATTTGTAAAATATGATAATAACTCTCTTACAAATATACGAAAAATATAATGACTTACAAATGTTTCAAATTTGACAAATCAAAGAGACTTTTTTTAGACCCACTAAGGACCCATTAAGGACCCTAGACCCATCAGATTCGGAGGGTCTGGGTCCGGGTCTGAAAATTTTGGACCCTTAGGGTCCGGATCCGGGTCTGGATCTCAAAAAATTAAAAGGGTCCGGGTCCGGATCTGGTTGGACCCGCTCCAGACCCGCCCCATGACCATCCCTACTCTCAAGTTGATATTTTAAAACCCCTTTTTTATTTTCTAATATTAAGATCCAAACGTAGATCTATATTAACACTATTAAGTATCAACTAAATAAACGAAACCTAACTTAAAAATTCAAACCTTATGATCAAAGGACTACTTTCTTCCTTTTTTTCTGGTCGTCTTGTCTGTAGCGATTCTCCAGCCTTATTTAAGGCTGATAAGCTAAATTAAGACTACTAGTATTAACATCAAGATTATTACTAAATATAGCATCTCTTTGTTTCCCCCATTTCCTAATTTGGATTTGAATCATACCAAAAACAGCCAAAAAATCCACACCTTGTCTTGAACTAAACACATCTAAAACACATTTTAATGTCTTAAGCCTTACATAATCACCCATTTTCATTAACTTTTCCAACCCATCTAACTTCTCTTTAAACGCTACATCTACCAACCCATTAATCCGAGTCGACTCATCACTATCTTCATTAACTCGACTCACCAACCGAGTTAACTCAACCATCTTCAAATCCCCCATTGAAACCTGCAATCTTTCCAATTCTCTCTCAACCCTTTGCTCCTCCAACTTAATCTTCACTCCAAGGTCCTTAATCTTTTTAACCTGGTCATCACTGAGTTGACTCAAACTAGTGAGTGGAGTCCGAGTCTTACGAAGCGAGTCAACAAGGCGGAAAACGGTAGAAGGCTTCCAACCCGTAACCCAAGTGAAAGAAAACTCAAGTGGGCTGGCCCATTTAGGAGAGAAAAAGGGTAAAATATCTTGATGGGCCGCGGCCCATTTAGCAGTATAAAAGTTTTTATGGTGAGTTATAAGGGTTGCAACAATGGAGTCATAATTAGGTTGATGACCTAAAACAAGTGGTTGAAGATGAATTTCTAATTGTTTTAACCAAGTTTCATAAAAAGAAGAGAAATTATGATCAATTGGTGAAATATTCATATTCATATTCATATTCATATTATTAGTATATATTTATTTTATTTTTGGGTATATTAATTTTGATTTTTGATGAAAGAAATTAAGGGAAAAAGGAGGAATATAAAGAGAAGAAGGAAGGGAAACAAAATGGTGAGGTGGGCGGTGATTAGTGATATGCATGGCTTACGCGCAGCAAGGTTTGAGCCGTGTGGTTTCGAGGTTTGGCAGGTGGCTTTTCATGTACGTCAATAGTGAACTCTTTTATTTACATGTTAATATAATATTAGATTTTACTTTTATTTTTTTTTCACTTTTGTTTTGCATGATTTACAATTGTAAAAGTTTTTACTTACAATGTGAAATTGAGATTGGTAGGGTGAGAGGGAGTAATTTTTTGTCAGTGGTAAAAATATATTTTATTCGTTAATACTTTTCTTTTTTGGATACACAATATTCATAATATTAATTACTCTTTTTGTAAAAAATAACTTTATAATTTTCTATCTTACTCCTATTTTATTCTCACTTTATACATTATTACTTTTTATAGACCGTTTCACCGTGAGACGGAATTATACAAGCAACCTATAAGGAAAAATCATAAATAAAAACAATGGAATTTGAATTGTACAAAATAATACTCCCTCTTATTCAGCACATGTGTCCCATTTCCATATTGAGTCAAGTCATCTCAAATGTCTCATTTCTATTTTAGGTATCTTTTTTTTACCATGATTAGACTCTCTCCTCTACACATGTGGTCCCATTTAACTATAAATTGTACCCTCTCTCTTACACATGTGTTAAACCTTACTATAAATTAAACTCTCTCTCCTACACATGTAGTCCCATTTGACTAACCTAAAATTGATGAAAAGTCAAATGAGACACATATGGTGAATAGGAGAGAGTATTTTTTTTTGTTAAGTTTGAGCCGACTCAATTAAAGTCGTCTTATAGTGAAATAGTATTAATAAAAAATTGATGTTTTTTTTACCTATTATTATTATAGACATTAAGTACATAACATTGACGATCTAAAAATAGTTACTAGTCCATTGCTTAAGGTGATATAGCGATCGCTCAAGTGATAATCATTTTGGTATGTTTCCATCTCAAGTACATATTTCATCAACTTTTTAGAAAATCATACTATATTATCCAATGTTATCTATTTTCTTGATTTGTTCCAATTTTGTCCTTTTTATTACTAAATGATACGGGATGATGGGAACACTAGATATGAAAAAAAAAATAATAAAATTTGAAGGCATAGAGAGACGAAAAGTATAAGCTAAAAGTATATTTCATGTATCTTCGTACCTAGTAAATCCTTTTGAATATATGAGTCATATATGATATTTATTATGTAGGGAATTTTTGTCCACATGTCACACTATCAAACGGTGTTTTAGCCCTTTAATGTTCACTTCATGTTTTGCTTCATTGTCATAATGTCATTATTGTGTTGAATTTTCAAATTTAATTGAAATAATAATAATAATAATAATAATAATAATAATAATAATAATAATAATAATCCTTTCTAAAAGATGGGCTCCTTCTCATACAGATGCACTGTTAGGACGTCGGCGTAAATCCTTGTATATTAAGTATATTCCAAAAACCAATAGCTAACATTTCCAACAAGATCCAAATTATTAGCCATCATAAATATAGATTAGTAATCAAATAATAAGATACATAAACACAAATTAAAACCACTAGCTTTTTTCCCTGTTGTCATCCACTGTATTTGTAAATTTTTTTCTGTGATTAACAAAAACAATTTCTCTCTCTATCTCATTAGGGCAAGTCTCTCAATCTCCTTTGATTCTTGTCCTCCTCTTCCCTTCTTAGCTCTTTTCTATCCTCTCATTCTTTTTTGAAAATAAACACAATTTAAAATTTTCAATTCAAAAAATTACCCAAAAATTATAATCTCATGTGTTGAATTTCCTCTAAATTCATCTAAAATCCCATTTCTGATCGAAAATCAGATCATAAAATCGAATCGCAAAATCAAAAATGGAGAAAAAAAATACCATTTTATTTCAAAAATATGAGCTAGGTAGATTGCTAGGACAAGGTACATTTGCTAAAGTATATTATGGTAGACACATAATATCAGGCAAAAGTGTAGCCATAAAAATTGTTGATAAAGAAAAAGTCCTACAAGGTGGTATGATTAACCAAATCAAAAGAGAAATTTCGGTAATGAGACTTGTTAAACACCCTAATATAGTCCAACTTTATGAAGTTATGGCTAGCAAAACAAAAATATATTTAGCAATGGAATATGTAAAAGGGGGTGAACTTTTTAACAAAATCTCAAAAGGAAGATTAAAAGAAGATCAAGCTAGGCATTATTTTCAACAACTTATAAGTGCAATTGATTTTTGTCATAGTCGTGGTGTTTATCATCGTGATTTAAAACCCGAAAATCTTCTCTTGGATGAACATAGTAACCTCAAAATATCGGATTTTGGATTAAGTGCATTACGTGATTCTAGGCGACATGACGGGCTTCTACATACAACATGTGGAACACCAGCTTATGTTGCACCCGAAGTAATTAATAAACGTGGATATGACGGGTCTAAGGCGGATATTTGGTCATGTGGAGTTATTTTATATGTACTTTTATCTGGTTTTTTGCCGTTTCATGACACTAATCTTATGGAATTGTATCGTAAGATTAGTAAAGGGGAATTTAGATGTCCATGTTGGATCCAACCAGAAGTTCGAAAACTCCTTTATAAAATACTGGATCCAAGTCCATATTCTAGGATTACAGTTTCTAAGCTAATGGATAATCCGTGGTTTTTAAAAGGGTTTAAAAACGTTAATGTGCTTAAAGATGATCATTTTGAAGGTGATCCGCCTAGTACCCCTAAGGATGTTCGTCGTGCCTTTGACATAGAGGTCGAACATGGTGGAAGTTCAAGTAATTCTCCTATAAAACAAGATGAAGAAAAAGAGATCTTTACTCAAAATTCCGGACTAATGAGGCCCACAAGTTTAAACGCATTTGATATAATATCTTTATCACCGGGTTTTGATCTATCAGGGCTATTCGAGAAGGACCAAAGACGTAAGTCTGAGGCTCGATTTAGTACTTGTAAACCACCTTCGATGATCGTTTCGAGATTTGAAGAGATGGCGGATATGGATCATAAGTTTAAGATCCATACAAAGGATGGAATGATGAAGTTACAAAGTACGAAAGAAGGGAGAAAAGGCTTACTTAAAATTGATGCAGAAATATTTGAGGTTGCTCCAATGTTACATGTTATAGAGGTTAAAAAAGCAAGTGGGGACACTTTAGAATATAATGATTTTTGTAACAAAGAATTGAAACCTGCCTTAAGGGATATTGTTTGGTCTATGCCTGAAAGTACTATACCCGTACCCGTATCCGTACCCGTACATATACCCGTATCTGAACTAGTATCCACACCCACTATTAATTGATTGATTTACCGTAGAAACTAGCTGTATTGAATGTTTATTTTGTCATCTTATTGATTGTTAACATCTTTCTGTTTGGTTATTGTGTATACATGTTAAGAATATATACTATTCTACTATACTATGTTTATAAAAAGAAAAACCAATTATACTTCTATATGGAGTACAATTTATCATACATGTGGTTTAAAACTTTCTTTCTCAATAATATTCTTGTATGAGTTGTATTTGGATTCATAAAATGGGATTCAGATCCCTCATTTATGAACTGAAAAGATCTCCTTTAAATCTCATAAAAGACAAAACATTAAATGAGAGTTGCAACGAAACAGTGCGGCTAGAGAAACTCGTCTACATTAATGATTGGACTAAGAAACATCTTTTATGGAGAATATGCAAAGGTTTTTACCATAACGATAAAGTTATTCTTTGTATTTGATGCTTCTTTGTACACCAACAGAAGAGTGCCATGTATAAGAAGTCCCCCTCGTAATTGATAACATTAATATCTTAAGAAAGAATCAGACATTACTTAATTACCTTTCATTCTCTACTCTCAAGGAATCGAAATTCTGACTAGTTCTATAATTGAATGAAGCTTCTCTTTTATCTACATTTAATAAGAACGAACAATATTAATTGCATTCAATCATCATTAAAATCACTTCATTAAATCAAGTGAGACAAGATGTCTTACCTAAGCCTCACGCCATAAACAAATCATATTAGAGTTCCTCCAAATTAAGAGCCATCGTGCACGTGAAATAGGACCAAAGAAGGTCCCCAGGCCATATAATATCTCAAAACCCCCTTAGCCCTTGTTACTTGTGCAAGTATAGTCATCAAGGTGATCTTAATCCTTCCATCTATATTTAAATCTCAATTTTCTTGAATGAGTCGAGTTGAGTCCATTAGAAATTAAGTCATGGTAGTATTAGTAGGTTCCTTTTTTTCAAAAAATTTTCTTTTGGGAGGTCTTTTTATAAGACAATTATAAATTAGACTAAGTAACTCAACTAAAATAAAAAAAACCCTTCAATATCATATTTCATTTACTCATTTCAAAATTTAGGTTCAAACTTGTCACATTCAAAAATTGCTTCAACTCGTATAATTAGCTCAACTTTCTAATTGATGATTTTAAAATTGTAAGTGATCATTTTGTAATAACAAGAGATTTTTTAATGCACTAAATTTATATGAGTCAGCCTAATAAAATGTTCTCATCATAAGACTTCTTTTATATACACAAGTACACATAGTTTAGGCTTAACTTTTTCACTAATTCTTTATTGAGATTGTTCTCACCATAAGACGATCTCTAATGGGTCAGCCCAAAATCTAAAAAAAAAACTTCTCTCTATACAATTCAAATTTTATTGTTTTTAATGTTTTTTTTTCTAATAGGCTACTTATATGTGCTTATTTTACGATGAAACGGTCTCGTACAAGACTTGCTGTAACTTTTTTTTTGGAAAAACCACCATGAATAATACAACTTTTCGTTAATTTCCCTACAATAATACGAAATTTTGATTAACCATGAATAATACTAAATTTGAGGGGTTTTTACCTTGAAATAATACCAACTTTAGTTTATTAACTAACTTACTAAATTTTTTTGTCATATAATCTCCTATAGTTTGATTTTTAACATGTTAGGTATATTCTAGGGAAACACCCTTTTAAATTGGCATTATTCATGGTTAATAAAAAAATTGGTATTATTGTCGAGAAATAAACAAAATGCTGTATTATTTCTGGTAATTTTTTTTAAAAAAGAATTTAGGCTTATCTTGACTTTGGGCCCATTAGGCAAATGTCATCAATGACCCATTTTTTGCGGGTTTCCACTACGGATCAAGGTCCATTTCCCCAACGCACACCCTCCAAACAAAACCCTAATTCTTTTCGAATTTTAGGGTTCTCGAGAGTTGCTGCCGATCATAATTGAGAAATCTCTCCGGATCTCCATTTCGTTTCTCCTCCCAAAACTCTCCTACAATGGTTTCCTCCAAGAAGACGGTAAAGTTTCTTATTATCTTATATCCATCATTTCTATTTTGTTTGTTGATTATCTGTTTGATTTATGATCATTTCAGTGTTAAAAAAACTGAATACTGTACTTTTTTTTGTGCGATTGTTGCAGAAGAAGACACATGAGAGTATCAACAACAGGTTGGCTCTTGTCATGAAGAGTGGCAAGTACACTCTTGGTACCAAAACTGTTCTCAAAACCCTCAGAAGTTCCAAAGGTTAGCTTTTTAAAAAATTTTAAGATATGTATTTTGTATGCTTTTTTAGCTAATGCAGGGTTTTCTCATTTGATAATTGATGAATAGATTCGTTTTATTTGTAGTGTTCATCCATTTTCCTGATGTTAAATTCTGATTTGATTCAACTTTTAATTCATTGGATTGATTTACTGGTTATTAGTTTCTTGGTTTATATTGATAACGTTTTCGATTCAATCTGTATGTATGTTGTAATGTATGAATTTATTGGAATGTTTGAGATTTCTTTGACTTTTAAAAATGGCTCTAAAATCATGTATGCATTTTTTTTTTTTATATATGATATGAAATTGTAGATGATTGTTGCTTGCCTCTTTGTTATAACATAGAACAAAGCTAAGGTTGCGTGGCCCCCCAAACCCCGTCTAGGTGTTAGTGTGGGAGTAACTTGATGGCATTGAGTAATTGGAATGTTGTTATATACATGGGTTGAACTGAGTTTGTCTTATGATGAATGCTAATGAATATCACATCTAATTCTTGCAGCAAAATTGGTGATCATTTCAAACAACTGCCCACCATTGAGGAAGTCTGAGATAGAATATTATGCTATGTTGGCTAAGGTTGGAGTTCACCATTACAATGGAAGTAAGTATTAATATTATTAATCCCTATAGTTTGTTTGTGTTGATTTCACAATGACTTCATATTATTATGATATGTGCAAACCAATTTTGGTAGTAATTTTAGATTAATTAAAGAAAATCAAAGGTGTAATTGAAAATAAACAACAAGTCCTATAAGAACCAAGAGGAATGGACCAAACAGTTCACCTTGATTGAAGTAGGATGCTCAACTCACTTTCCATAGGAAAATACCACCATCAACTGCACAAGACCTTACAAAAAAGCAGCCCAGGTTACAAAACTACAAAAGCAGCTCACATTACAAAAGCAGCAAAATTAAATTATGCTTGTGGATTTTATACTCGCAATTGCAAAAAAACTGTCATGAAATTCCTGCAAATTGTTAAGATGCCAACTAGTGAAGATGTTCGAAATTTTTTGAACCAAATTACCTTCGATAGTATCTGCAAGAAACAAAGCAATTTAAATTTGAATTTTGTTGCTTTTTTCTTTGCAACTTTCGTGATAATTGATCTTAGTCATTAGTGGTACTATGACATATAGAAGTACATTTTTGGCTGAGGCTATCTATCACCTTTAATGTTCAAATGCAAGTCAATAATCAGAGTTAAATTTTTTCGTTTTAAGCTCTAACATTTTGCATGACAAGAATGAAGCATATCTGACTTGACTGGTCTAATTTACTGTCATTTAGACAGGAAATTAATTGTGCTAAACTTTGCTAATCTTTGTTTATCAGACAATGTTGATCTCGGAACCGCTTGCGGAAAGTACTACAGGGTGTGCTGCCTTAGTATTATCGACCCTGGTGATTCAGATATTATCAAGAGCATGCCTGACCACTAAATATAGTTTTTAGGAGGTGGTTGTTTCAGTGAGCTCTTGCAGAAAGCAGTTTTGAAGTTGTTTTTCTGTTTTTAATCTTCTGGAAGTAGACATACATCTGGTTCCGGGAGTTTGATTACATGAAGGATCTTGCGACTAAATTGCATTTATGTATTTTGTTTTGTTTAAACCTTTTAGATGTCATTGCTTGATTATCAGTGATACCCAGTTGCGTATTGCTGCAAACGGTATCAGTGTTAAGTGTCGTATACTTGTTCTTAGTTGGATCTTTTAAATTTCGCCTGATCGGATATTCGGACACAGACCCTTCTACCAATTTACCAGAAAACTATTTTTATATTGCCTGCCAATCTTGAAACAATCGGGTAATGTATGAGACGGAGGGATGATTATGTACAATGTTTTGTGAATATATGGTTCTTTGACCATTTGATTTTCGCTTTGTACTTTGTCTTTGAACTACAACCCATCTGAGATTAGGCACCAGAAGGAGATCTTGATGATCCGTGGAGCATGCTAGTCCTATAGAAGTGCATAACAATTATATATGATAATTTCAACAGTATTAAGTCAAAACAAATAACTTTGAACTTTTGGTAACAGAAAATATTTGATCCATTTTAGTTTAGTATATTATCATTTAGAGATAGATTGACAATTGGATTCAAGTGACATTTTGAATTAGTTTAAAATTTATTTTATTTTAACAATATTTATATTGAAGAATATCTCTACTTCTTTATTGAGACCGTCTAATTGTGAGACGACTTTAATTGGATTGGTACAAACTATATAAAATGAAAAACTGCTTCTTGTACAAGTAGAAATTTAGTTTTATTTTTTTATAATTTTTTTTATTAATGGAACTTTTGCATAGACTCGTCTCATGGATAAGGTCTCGCGTCCATCATAAAACCCATTCTTTCCTTGAAAACTAGTTGGTTTTAGACAATTATAAGGACATTTTATTAACTTAATTTTATTAACTTAACGTCATTCTTTCAAAGTTGTTTATATCTACAATTTTTCCTTTTATTACCTATACGTTGTTAATTAGTTTCCACCTAGGTAGAGTTTGAAAAGTCAAATCTAAACGATCTTTATTCACTCTAATGATGACATAAATAAAAAGTATACTCAACTCACTAACACATAGGTCGAGCTACTTTTGTAGACTAATACAACCAATAAAAAACCAAAAATAGCCCCATGATACTAGATTACTAGTAGTATTTGTCAACAAATATCAACAGAATAATTTCAACAAAATTAGAAATTTGTAATCTATTGCATGGGTAGTAGTTAGTAGATAGTACCAACAACCAAAGTCTAAGAAATTTTGTCTATGTAGGTCCCCTATTCTCGACTTTTAACCAGATTTTTGGACAAATTTGTTACTCCATTATTCAAATCTCGAGACTTAAATTTTGTTTTGAGCTCATTTTTCAACCACAATTGGTTAGGGTACTTATACAAAGACCTGTCTATTTGGATGTTTAAGTAGATTTTGGGTAAGGGCTATGATATTTTAAGTCGTTTTATTATCAATTGTTGAATATATATAAATATCTTAATAATTAATTTTAATTTTAAGGAAAAATTAATATTAGTAATCAACGTTTCACTAATATTCTGTGAATAATTTCATCTTTAAGTTATTTTTTAATAATTCAACTATTATCCTTAGTTTGCTATCAACATAACTTTTTATTTTATAATTATTCAACCTTTAGTCTTAGTTTTCTATCAACGTACTCTATTAGTATGCTGACAGTAAACTAAAGAAAAAAATTAATTTATTAAAAAATAATAAAAAGTTAAAATTATTAAAGCGGACTAGTAAAAAATTGATTATTAGTGTCAAAAATTGATTATTAGTGTCAAGTCTTCTTAGTTTTTGTATAAGAATTATTTGCTTATTTTCAATTAATTGAGTCAATTTGAAACGATTTCGGGCCTACCTTTTTCTTCTCTCTTTCTCCTTTCACTATTAATGCAGATTTATTTGTTGGCATTATCTTCTAAATTTGCCTTTTTCACATCAAGTTATACAAAGCCAAAAGCTAATAAAGTCAGTATTTTGTGGTAGTACTACTCACTCCCATTTTGGGACACTTTCATTCTCAGACAAGATCTACCAAAAACATCCCTTTTTTTTCTTCTTACTTTAGTGAGCAACTTTTTGGCCTTCCCCTCAAAAAGATTTAGTATATGATTGTCTTTTCTGGAAATGTTTCTGCTTTTTGTAATGGTTTTGTACCTTTTTGATCTGGTTGGAGCTTCAGATAGTCTTCTTTCTCCAAAGGGTGTTAACTATGAAGGTTAGTTTACAAAACCCTTTTGTGAAATTTAGTTCCCCACTTCAAGTTTCTGCCTTTTTCTTAATAGAATGATTTTTTCACTGTTTTTGATTTGTGGGTGTTTTTCTAGTTGCTGCATTGATGTCAATTAAGAACAAGATGATTGATGATAAGTACCATGTTCTTAATGGGTGGGATATAAATTCTGTTGATCCTTGCACTTGGAATATGGTTGCTTGCTCTACTAAGGGTTTTGTTATCTCTCTGTAAGTTCTATTCATTTTCCAAAACTTATAAATTCTGAGGTTTTTTCTAAGGATTCATATGTGCATCTTCTCGAATCGAGAGATTTTTTGGCTGCATTCTCGTTTATGGTATGGGTTAGCCACATTTCTTCCCTCCCTCCTCAAACCCTGATCATAGTTTATATGAGCGGGATATACGGGGTATGATGATGTATATGGGTTAAATAGCACAACTAATATAAATTATGAGAATACAAGCTCGGCTCATCGAGAGATGGTTTGAGTAGCTTGGAGAGTATTGAAGGTTTAATTTTGATTTGTTGTTTGTGTGGTTTTGCAGTGATATGGCTAGTATGGGCTTGTCAGGAACCTTATCTCCTAGTATTGGAAATTTGACTCACCTACGCTCAATGTAAGGCTTCTTGTTATTGTTCCTATAGTCTATAGTCTATAGTCTATAGTCTATAGTCTATAGTCTATGCTTTTTTATGTGATTAGTGCTTTTGTAGTTGCTTTGTTAGGATTAGCAATTTACATTTCCTTTAATTTTGTACTTTTTTGGATTGATTTATTGAAGTACTACTTGCACAATAACATTCATGATGAATATATATGCAATTTTTTGTGTATTTTGTAAAGCTCCTAGACAAAAGACAATGTCCGCAGTGACGGAATGCCATCGCTAATCATGTGTTTTTCTTATAAATATTTCCATGTTCAATGCTAATGCTTGAGGGTAACGGAAATTTGTTTAGAAAAATGGACATTTGAGGCTTGTACTCTGGCAAAAGTATTTACTCCTAGTGGATTAAACCAAGATTTATACTTTTTTTGGTTTTAGATTATGATGGACTAAAGTAAAATGGTTTGTTAAATCATATGCTCTTCTTATTTGTATAAAGTTGCGTCAACCTCTTTGTTTGTTACAAGGCCAAGGTTGCATGCATTTGACCTCCAAAACCTACCTAGGTGGGAGCTTAGGCGCGAGCCACATAATCGTATCAAGGTAATTTAGCATTGTGTGTCATATTCGGCATTTGCCGAAAATAGACAATGTGATACTTTTAATTGATTTCAATTGTAGCCGTAGTAGTTCCAATAAGTGTTTACCTATAGGCTAACATCTATGCTATGTTACTTGGACTCTTCATTTTGCTTCATATACACCGTGTCCAATTCTCGATGCTCAAACATTGGTATGACACTTAGACGCCTCATTTTAGGCATAAAATTGAATATCTAGAATTTTGTGAAGAAATTCAACATAAGTACATTGGTTGGCAGTAATCATATTGACGAAATTGCATTCTTACAGTTCAATGCAGAACAATCAATTGTTCGGCCCCATTCCATATGAGATTGGGAAACTTCAAGAGCTTCAAACTCTCGATCTCTCAGGTAACCAGTTTAGTGGTGAGATTCCTGAGTCGATTGGTTACCTCGGCCAACTCAGTTACTTGTAAGTATGGCTGAATGTTATAGTTTTACGCTCTTTCCCTTGTGGCATTTGAATTCATTTCCTTACACTTTGCAGGAAGCTAAGTAAAAATAAACTGTCTGGACAGGTTCCTGAACTCGTAGCAAATCTTACAGGTCTTTCATTCTTGTATGTCGCTCGTGACTTATTTTCTGTGTTGATTTTCTCTCCTTTTAGAGTTAGCACTGAATTGACGATTTATATTGGTAGGGATTTGTCATTTAACAATCTTACTGGCCCGACACCAAGAATACATGCGAAAGCATACAGGTATAAATCTTTCTACTGCCGAACCTATCTATACATGTCCTAATTTATAGACGTGTGTTTAAGCTATTGGTTTATAGTCTACAATATTGTGTTCATCTGTTTAAGGCGCCATTCTTTGCATATAAACATTGAAAATTATGGGATCATTATAATTATCTACCTTCAGTTAACGCCTTAACGGGCTGTACACAATATACTTGACACCAAGTATAAATATCTATTTAGATTACATATCCCATAAATTTATGTAGTAAATATTTTGCCTCTCCTTAGAAATATTATCCCCCTTCATGGAAGTCGTATCTACGTTTCATGCGATGACTTAAAATCTTCTATTGGTTAAATTAAATCACTGCGTATTACAAGCTAACAACAATGCCAAAACTTTGAACCGAACAAGTTATTGTATAGCAAAAATGACGTCATGTCAACGGATGCATTAGAGAAATGAATCATTTATTTAAGCTTTTTAAGATTTTGTATGGGGCTAAACAAAGGGCTCTGATGCCAGTGAAGTGAATTTTAAAGAATTGACTCGTAATTTGAACTATCAAAAACATATGTGGTCGGTTATATAAACCAAAACAAATCAACGTGAGAGATAGTTAGTAACAAAGATTGTACTTTATTTGGTCCGATCTTACACTAATTTACAACTGAGAAAATCAACTTCAATGATCATCCATATAAATTCTTCTCCATTCAGTTCTTCATGTTATGCATTTCTATATTAAGCCCCAAATATTGACCTGTTATCCATTTAACTTGACTTGTATGAATGATTGGATGAGCGAGACTGACAGACTACCTATGCGAGTGTAGTGTAACAGGGAACACTTTTCTTTGCTCTTCATCGTCTCCTGAAATTTGCATGGATGGAGTGAAGCCTGTAAATAACGGTACATCTCTCTTTCTACCACCTTTCCCTTGCAGCATCACTCCAATAACCAATACAAGAAATTGTTTCACATCTTTATTTAATCACCTTCAGAAACAAGTATTTCAAAGGCAAGCCATCACCGTCGATGGGAAGTCCCCGTCGCTGTTGGCGTTGGCTGTACAGTTGTGGTACTTATATTGCTGGTAATTGGATGGGTTTGCTATTACAAGTCCCATCTTCTGACAACATCATATGGTACTTTCTGACGCTTTTGTTCGTTTTTACTATTTTTTGCTTGGACATCGCTATAAGAAATTTGCGAGCCTTTGATTTTGGAATTTACAGTGCAGCAAGACTATGAATTCAGTATCGGTCATGTAAAGAGATTCTCATTTCGGGAACTGCAAGTAGCTACAAGAAACTTCAATCCCAAAAACATACTCGGACAGGGTGGTTTTGGAGTTGTCTATAAAGGGTGTTTACCGAACAAAACGATGGTGGCTGTCAAAAGACTGAAAGACCCCAGTTTCACCGGTGAAGTGCAGTTTCAAACTGAAGTTGAGATGATTGGTTTAGCTTTACATCGGAATCTTCTACGTCTATATGGGTTTTGTATGACACCTAATGAGAGACTGCTCGTGTATCCTTACATGCCAAATGGGAGTGTTGCGGATCGGCTTAGAGGTTGGTGTTTATCTTCCGGGTCTTATCGTCTTTGATCATTGATCAGTTTTCTTCCAAATTCCAGCAATAACCATATGATATTCTCATCACTTTCCTTTAATGAGCAGATCTAAGGTTCTCCTAAATGCTTCCCATCAAAGTCGGATTCTAGTTAGTAGAGCGTTTGTTTCGGTAAACCTTTGTTACATGGGCAGTGTCACAAGATTCACTAATTTCCTCGCAAATTGCGAATCGAAAAAAGCGTATAATGGTCGGTTTTAGGCTATTTTGGGTCATTTTGAGCGAATCACGAATTTGAAAAGCGAATTAGGCAGCAAATTATGTAACACTATACATGGACTGACGTATTAGTTGTACTATCGCAGTTGTTTGTACGATAGTCGGAATTCTCCATTATTTGAAAATATACCTCTAAATATTAACTAAAATTACAACATATTTCATGATTCCACTGTCGTTTAGTGGCTCTTACATGGGCTCATGCTTAGATTATCGGGTATCTAATATGTATATGTAAAAACTGTGCAAGTGCTTTCGTGCTGGTTATTTGTGTAATCAAATTTCGATATTTTTTGCAGACACAAATAGGGAAAAGCCTTCTCTAGATTGGAATAAGCGCTTGCATATTGCTCTGGGGGCTGCTCGAGGACTTGTATATTTGCATGAGCAGTGCAATCCAAAAATTATTCATCGGGATGTAAAAGCTGCTAACATCTTGCTTGATGAGAGTTTTGAAGCTGTTGTGGGTGATTTTGGCCTCGCAAAGCTCTTGGACAGCCGGGAATCTCATGTTACTACTGCTGTGCGTGGAACTGTTGGTCATATTGCCCCTGAGTATCTTTCTACTGGGCAATCCTCGGAGAAAACTGATGTTTTTGGGTTCGGTGTCCTACTTTTGGAACTCATTACAGGGCAAAAGACAATAGATGCCGGAAAAGGTCAAGCTCAGAAGGGAATGAAACTTGATTGGGTAAGTTCATAAATCTATCATTTACCATTTAGATCAAATTTTACACTAGTCAAGGAATTTGATGTTCAATGGGCCGGGCCCCTGTTTTCACCCCTCATCTGACCCATTTTTAGAAGGGTTATGTACGGGTCGGGCTGAAAGCAAGCTCTATTATTATTATTAAAATGGGGCGGATTGTAAAAAGGGTTGCAAACGGGCCTTTCTGAATTTAGAATGGACTTTAGTAATGTTACAACACTTCCTATGAAATGAGAATAAACACTTCCTGATATATTTTAATCTGGGGCCTAAAAAAAGTCTTGAACTAAATCAAAAACTATACAAACTAATTTACATTCATATTTGAGGACCTGTAATTTAGGGGCCCCTGTGCGCTCTTTGCTTATGCTCAAAACCACCCCTTGATTTCTCTATTTTAAATCATTTGATAGGTGAAGGCGCTGCATCAAGAAAAGAAGCTGGACATGCTGGTAGATCGAGATTTGAAGGGCTGTTTCAACTGTGACGAGCTAGAGAAACTTGTCGAATTGGCTCTTCGTTGTACTCAAGCTAATCCAAGCTTGAGGCAAAAAATGTCAGAAGTTATGAAGGTTTTAGAAGATATAACTGGATCGTCTGCCCCCGTAGAAGAGTTGCATGCCAGAAGCTCTCTTTTCTCTAGGAATTATAGTGATGTTCATGATCATGAAGAACATTCCTTTGTGTTTGAAGATATGGAATTGTCTGGGCCAAGATGATTCCATACTGTAATTATTCATCTGGCTGTCAAAAGATTTTGTAAATTATTTGTTTACCAAGTTATTGTCTATATTAATCAAATAACATTTTTTGTTGGTTTTATGGCTTAGTATTTGAGATGTTATTATGAGCACAACAGGTTAGGATCAGAGCTTAGTTGAGGTGTTTTAGTATATGACATCTTGTGTCTGATTTTTTAAAGAGCCTTCATAGCGGACCCCAATCTTTTGGGATTTTGCAAGAAGCACCTAATCTAAAGATTTTTTGAGTCGAGAGACTCTTTGGCCACATCCTCCTCATGGGTATGTGTTTCCGTCTTCTTTCCCTCCCTAGACCTTGCTCATTGAATTTTTATGATGATACCGCTAACATTGTTGCTGTTGTTGCTTCTTGATGCTTCATGTAGCGGAATAACCGTTAAAAGCCCACCCCGCTAATTTTTAAAAATTAACGGGCTTGACCCTTTTAAGGCGGGTTGTGTCACGGGCTTTTAGCAGGATCTCGACCCATTAAGCATCTCTACTTACGACGAATCAAGGTTGTAGAAAATTCAAAGGGACAATTGAAGTAAATAGAACTCCTAAATGGCATGCACTACAAAGGATTATGCTACCAATAAATTATGAGGATCATCACAATTCAAAATACATTGCCAAATAAGGGTAATCCATAGGGATGTCAACAAAGCCACAAGCACCAATATTGAATTAGTGACCAATTCAACAAATGAGTATCAGTGCATCCCCACAAGAATACATTGCCAAATAAAAGGGTAATTGCAGACTTCATTATCAAAGTGATATACAGATTGAACAGTATTGTACAGAGACACTGGACCCAGTCCATCTCTATTTACATTAATGAACAATATTGAAGAAAACTTGACCAATGAACTTCGGTCAGCGTCCATATCGGATCACCGCCCTCCAAAACAATTTGAAATTATAAAAAAAAGGAGCAGGGCCTCTGTTTTGGCCATTGGGGCTTACAAGAACTTAAAAATGTGAGAACATAAGCAATGGGTGATAACTTTATACATCTATTATTTTACCTGGATCTTCAATAGTTGTACAAGCTCACTCTTCTTTAGTTTGGAATAGCCTTTTAGTCCCCTTTCTTTGGCAAGGCCTTTAAGCTCACTGAGCTTCATTTTATCGATCTTCAAAAACTCTTTATCAGCTGCCGAGCTAGACTCCTCTCTATTACTCACCTCGGTTTCATTGATTCGCAATGGCAATGGCGATGGAATAGGCGATCTCTTCACAAAGTTGGAAGGTGGACGAGTGAAGTTGGTGGTCGATGGGGGTTTTCGGGTATTTCTCCTGCTTATGGTGTCTTCACTAAGCTTCAGTTTCGAAATGTCGTCTGCCAAAAAAACAAATTGTACACTGACACAGGTAAGCACGATTTCAAAGCAAAACAGTATCAATGGAGTTAACTGGTTTTCAGATGAAAAGAACAAAGCCTAAGTAAGGTCTACCCAAGTTTTACCGCACCTTTCGTATCCCTGTTTGATTGCTTAAGGAATTCCAGAACAGATATTTCAACAGAAGAATCATCATCATTTGAAGACTGTGAACTCTCAACATAATTACCGGTTCTAGATTCCCCTTGAGAGATTTCAGTCTGTATGCGTTTGAACAACGCTGTTAATTTTTCCCTGTTCATGGACTTATCGTCTGAAGTTGTAGATCTTGTGAACTCACCATCTACATATGCTCTTCCGAGGACACTCTTCCTTGAGAAAGTCGTGTAAGCTCTTATGCTTGAGTTTTTAAGGTGAAGTGATCGTGTTTTGCAGGACACAACAGGCAGTAATCTGCATATAGTCTCTGCCAAATATAACAAGCTGCATCAAGAAATGATGACTCAGTTTCTAGTCCTGATTGTGCATACACCATAAACAAGAATGACAGTAAGGATATGGGCCTCTACGATGAATATTTGAAAATAGAAAAGAAAAAAAACAAGCATCAAGATCATGTAAATAATCATCTCTGATTCAACATACATATCTTATACTTGCTCACATAAGAAGATGCAAGTAGGAGTGCCCATTATCAGTGTTTGAAGTCTAACAATTACTGTTGGGTGACTAACTCACATGCATTAATGATGGACAGAATCATGAGTAGCAAGTAGCAACAAGCATAGAATGAAAGCTCTTCTGAGCATATTAAGTGAAAATGAGCAGCAAATCATTTAATTTAACTTAATATCAGATTGAATACCATATAATTTAAAGCAACTAGGAAAACTATCCTTGGTAAAATCCTAAGAGTTTAATGCTACCAAAGAGAGCTCAATAGCTGCCACAGAGAGAACCGATCTTGTCTCAATTGAAGCATGTACCACCGTAGTGCAAAAATACCATTTCGGTAATGGTCACGGTTGCGGTCGCAAAACGGATTTTACGGCCAATACACATCATTTCCCGGTGAAAGCGACCTATATTTCAGCCGCGATAAACTCAAAAACCTTTACAATAGAGCCGCAATACAGTGATGCGGCCTTGTTTTTGCACAATGTGTACCACTCTACGAGAAGCCTCAGTTCGATTCTCACTGCCTCTTCCCTCGGCCTACCCGACACTTAAAAAGCTGCCATAGAACTTGTTCTTCATCCTAACACCTAGCTTGGGCCATGGAATTAAGGAGAACCAAGTACAGATAGTATCTACAACAAAATACTCCTTCCAACTGGAAATACTGTGTACATATACAATTCACCTTCAAGAAAAATTCACTTATATTCCTGAAACAGTAATGGCCCTTCAATTTGAGATACTCTGTTGTCAAATGTTTGCCCCATAAACAAATTTTGTCCATCCCTTTGACATGGGCAAGCATTTTCTTGTAAGTTGCAAGCAACATATTTTTAGTGGTACATTAGCTTACAACTTATTATATAAAAATGCAAAAGATTTAATATCTAAAATCTAAGGGCAAAGCAAAAATACACAATTTTTTCGAAATTCTGGATCCAAAAGGCAAGTAATAATTGAACTAAAGTAAAGCAAAATCATAGGGATTCTCCAATCTTGCTCCAATTAAAAATTTGAACCAAAACAAAAAAAAGTGAACTAGTGTAAACTATTTTTTAGAGATTGTCCGATCGGAAACCTTGCACACAGCCAGCATAATCAGTTTTCCAATCATATCCATTACAGTTTTAGGATTTGAAACAACACACAAGAAAGTTACAAACATCTTCTAACATTTTCCCTTTAACTTATACAATGGAACTTTATCAATTTAATCAATTATTCTTCAAGAATAATTTGCATTACAGCGTTAAATTTTTGGACTTTTGCAAACCATAGTCTTAATGTTTATTAAAGTATATGACATTCACGCCAAAATACAGAATTCTAACCACTTAACCTAAAATTCCGATCATTAAAATGGTCAAAATTTTGAGATTTGTTTGACCCTGTAAATCACAAATTATTCTTTGATTTAGTAAGATCATGAATCATGATTGAATACACTTTAGTTATCATAAAAATTACAAGAACAGAATTACAAAATCAGCATGGAATATGAAGAAATAGAAGTGAAAAGAATGAAAAATAAGAGCAAAAAGAAGAACGAAAAGGACGGAAAGAGGTTTACCAGGAAGTAATATGGAGGTGGAATGAGTGAATAATGGATTGGTGATGGTGATGGTGAGGTGAGAGACAGAAGTTGCATCCATTACTGACTAGGCTTCCTGATGGATGAGGAATTCAGGATTATCTACCCTTCATTACTGGCCAAGCTTCAATTCAATCCCTTTTTTTTTCTAATTTGTTTTATTTTATCATTTTTTTAACCGAGAGATTCAAAATATTAGGAAAATATATTTTATTTATTTATTTTTTTTTTTGAAAACCACGTAGTGCTAGCATTAAGATACATCAAGATCCGCCAAGGTTTGAATATCTGGCGGGAAGGGGTTCATACATATTTTTTCATGAGCGCTACCCGTATCCCCTCTGGCCACTAGATGGGCAACCGTACTTTCAAATTTTTTTTTCTTTTATATTATTTATTAATATTATAATTTACAATTTTCAATTTAGAGAGTAGATTTTATGTAGACTTTGTCATACTAAAATAGTGTTCTGTGTTCACTATCCTTAAATTTAAAGAGTAATAGAATATGAATAGGGGTGTTCAATGGTTTGGGTCCTATTTTGAGCCTTTATCCAGCACATTTTTAGAAAGGTTTTGTAAGGGTTAGTTCGAAATCAGGTATACTATAATTAAAATAAAACGAGCTATAAAAAGGCTCAATAACGGTCGAAAAGGACCCTAATTCGGTTCGGTCCTTATCCGACCCATTGAATAACCCTAAGAATGAATAAGGAGGTGTGAGTTATGGTAGTGTTGAGTGAATGTCTAGGCCAATGAGAAGGTGATTGAAGAGTCATGTATTAATTCTATATAAAATTATTCCAAATCTGAATTGATTTGATTTTATAGGGTGAGATGTTTTTGCGTTAGTTTATTGATAAGTGCATAAGTGTTAGGGATAATTAAAATAGCATAAGCCTTCAAGGAGTTCACTAAACTTTTTAGAATTAAAATTATCATACAATTGAAAGAAAAATAACATAATCTCGCACAAAGCATTATATTTTAAATGAAGGGTGGGTGAAATTTGAAATTACGACATTTTATCACATCGACTCTAAAGACATATCAAGAGATCAACTCAAGTACTCAACAAAAAATTTAGACTATTGAGTTTATTATATTAACTTCATCCTTATATGCTTCCCATTTCCACCATGCAACTCTTTCATCTCCTTTCTGCTATGGCTCTTCTCTTCCCATGGAACAAAATGAACCAAAGTTCAACGTTGTAAAATTATAATCGACAACAGAAACTTGTTCAATTTTTGTTTTCTATATTTCAATTCTTATAATCAATTCAATATATTTCTCTTATATTGATTGGTGAACATTTTAAGCCAATTTAACTTTTAATTGCGCTATATTTTTGTCATTAACACTATCACATCACCCAATTTAACATTTGAAAGTAATAAGTGATAACATGACCTACAACATTGATTAGCATTAAGCCATAGGAGTACTTTGCAAGAAAGTGTAGTAGTAAAGAACAACATTGGTAGACGTAATCTAAAAAGTATTGAAACAAAAAGCTTGCTATACGATCTACATTAACCAATAAGATTATTATCAATCATGCCCTTTTGATTTTGGACTATAATTCTCTATTTTTTTAATATATTTTTTTGTAGAATTTGTCTTTTAACTTGATTCTATATATTTTTTTCCAAAGTTGGTCTAAAAACTTATTTTTCCTTATTTATGTAATAAGTAAAATTTATAAGTAAATATACAATTATAACAAGGGTTTATTCACTTAGAAGTCCAAATAAAATTCATTATTAATCCTCTTTTTTTTTCTTCGATAGAAAACAATTCATTTAGACGATAATAAATACTTCAACATGTTTTTTTTTTTGTTTTACCCTCAAAGTAAAACTCCATTTTAGTAAGTGTATCCATTTGTAACAAATTCAAATGAGGAGAAGTACCTTTTTATAACATAAATTAATAATTATACACCCAATAATCCATTATATTACCAACAAATTACACCAATGTGGGAAAATAATAATGATGAAAAATAAAAATCCCCCCTTTTTTCCTAACAATTTTCCAATTTTTTTGGAAAATCTATACTCCATTCCACTAATAAACTTGAAACAAAAAAACCCCTTTTTTCTTTGTTCAAATAAACAAGTTTTCAATTTAATCTAATAAATAATGAAACCTAAATTAATTACCAATAACAATCTCTAATTTTTCATGCACATTTCCTTGATAATAAAATTAAGAAAATAATCAAGAAAACAATAGAAGAAAGAGCAATAGCAACTCCAAGAACAACCTTGTTAGGACCATGATGTCCACCATTTTTTTGGGTGGTGGAATCCTCCGAGCTACTATCGTCGTCGTAATCATCGCCTTCATCGCCACCTGAAGGCGACGATTTCATTGGAGGAGAAATTGGTAGTCCATTCTTATCACAAGGAGAAATACCAAGTTTCACCTTTGAAGACAATGTAGTATGATTATAACACAAATTAGCATTTTCCCCAATCTTAAAAACCTCTAATCTCTTAATAAATGATGCATTAAAGGGCAAAATCCCTTGAAAATTATTCCTTTCAAGATTCAAATACTTCAAACTCTTCATATCAGCTAAAAATCTGGGGATACTCCCATTAAATTGATTTGAGCTAAGATCAAGATAAACCAAAGATGCCATTGAAACAATAGATTCAGGAATTGACCCAGATAATGAATTTGATGAAACTGATAGGTTTTTCAGCTCAATTAGGTCACCAATGGAAGTGGGTAGTTCTCCAATTAGCTGATTTGAGGATAAATCAAGTGAAATTAGGTTTTCAAGATGAGTAATTGAATTGGGTATTTTTCCTTTAAGATGATTACCTGATAAATCAATGTGGGAAATGTTAGAGTTCCATGATTTTCCTGGTAATTTCCCAGTAAGATTAGCATGAGAAATGGTGAATTTGTTCACTTTCTTCAAGTGGGCTACAATAATAAGAGGGCTACTAGCTTTAACAGGAACACCAGTAACATTAAGATCTGTAACATTCTGCAAATGGCTAAGCCCAACTCCTGTTAACCTTCTTAAGCTGTTAAAACAAGTGAAAGACTTGAGATTTGAGGCTAATTCAGGTGGGAAAGAAATGGGGGAAATTGGGCAGTTAATGAATTGAAGATCTTGAAGGGAAGATAGAGATTTGAGGGCAGTAATTGATAGAGAAACATCATCTGAGCAATTTATAAGGTGAAGTGAAGTTAGATGTCTAAAGGGTTTGGAATTGTCACAATGGATGATATTGTGGATTGAGTTGGAGTTTGAACATGGGTCTTTTGTGGTGGGGATGTTGAGGGATTGAAGGGCTCTTAGTTGTTTAGGGTCAAGTGTGGATGAAGGTGAAGAGGAAGAAGAAGATGGGGGTGTAGGTGAAATTGAAGGGGGTTTAGTTGGGGAAATGGGAGGGGATAGAGTTTGTGTTGGGTGGGTGTTTAAGAGAAGGGTGAAAAGTAGGAAAATGGGGATGAAAAATGGAGGTTCTTCCATGGAAGAATGGGGGAAAATTAAGCTAAGAAGAGGGATTTGTGAGATTTTGAGGTTTTCTAGGAGAAGGGGATGTTTTGTGTAGTGGTGAGGAAGATGAGTTAGGAGGAGTGTAAAAGTTTGGCCTTTTTGGGGGTTTGGACTAGAATTTGGAGGTATGTTTGTAAGATTTGATTTGATGTGGTATGGAATTTGGATTATCTCATACTCCTAAGTTGGAATTAATGCATGCCTTATCCTTCCTCGTGATGGTCCTAAATAGTAAATACTTCATGTCTAAACGTTTTCACATTAAAGCTAAATTACATAGCAATTTCAATAGAACAAAGAAATTAGGTACTATCTTCAAAAAAAAAAGAAATGAGATACTTTTATGATTGTGATGTCGTAGGTTGTGCTTGATTAGTATGACAATTCACGAGGCACAAACGTTGTGCCTAGGTTTGATACAACACACAAGTCGTCTTTTAACAAGCCAAATTCAGGCCTTTGGTATGGCTCGACACTATGCCATGCCATATGTTAGTCCACTATTTTTCTAATCTTGCAAGTCTCATACCAGTTTGAAGAACAGACTAAAAAAAGTGTGACAATCTCTTAGTTAAAAGAATACTTATTTGAAACTACTTGTCAAAGTCATTCTTGCTTTTTAAAATCATAGGCGAAAAATAACAAAAATATCAAAAAATTAAAATAGTTAATTTATTAGACCTAGATATAACTAAAACCACGTTTGATTATATTTTTAATAAAGATAATTTACGATACATTGGCTAGCAAACTTGTAAATAGAAGTATAAAAGTCAAGTATTGTAAGTAAAAAGAAACGAAGGATACAATTAGGGGTGTTCAAAATTGGGTACCGGATCGACTCGGATCCGGAAATCCGAGTACCCGCTTTTTCGGGTACCTAAAATTGCGATCCAGTTCCGACCCGGTTTTTAAAACCGGATCGGAAACCGGATACCCAATTTTGTTAAAATATTTTTTATTTTTTATTTTTTTGTCGTTCAACCATATGTTTGTTTATCTCTATTTTTACTTAAAATATTTTTTTATATAAAATTCAAATACAAACTCTCTAAAAATCTTTAACTTAATTAGTCATAAAAGATTAATTAAGAAAATGAAAGAATAATTATAAAATTCAAATACTAACTCTCCAAAAATATTCAATCCAAGGTTAGCTTAAGAGATATCATGATCATTTTATTTACGAAAAAAAATAAAATAAAATAAAAAAAACGGATTCCAAAAAGGCGTGACCCGGATCCAGTATCCGGTTTTAAAACCGGGTACCGACCCGGATTATCCGGTTTGCAAAAATCGGGTAAATTACCCAGTTTTAGAAACCGGATAATCCGAATCGGGTTATTATAAACCCCCCTAGATACAATACAGTTACTAACTTATATCACTCCAATATACACACATTTACAAAACATTATTCATCTACTCAATATACATACGAGATAAATATACACCCATGTCTCAAAAAAAAAAAGGTAAATATACTCCCACAATTAAAGGTGCCTATTGTTTCCTTCTTTAAGTGAAATAGGAATAGAGAAACCAAGTTTCTAAATTAAGTAAAATCATTAAAATTCTTGGTGATTTTAAATAAAATCATTAAAAAACACTAACAATCTTAGCATTTCACTATTGCAACAAAAAAATATTTCACTAAATCTTAGAAAATATATGTGCTAATATAAGTTTTGCGGAAAAATAGTGCTTTGGAGAACCTTCACCTTAATATGAGATTGGCACTTTAGGTGCGTTATCTATCAAAAATATATGTAATAAATCGCAAAAAAGATACGAAGGACGAACTATAATCAGACTACGAGCCCAAGACTCGTTTTACGTACATGGCATAGTTGCTGAAGGCCACCAAACTCTACGACCGCATAGCTGGAAGAAAAATACCCCTTCGTTTCATGAAAATGACAGCAGCCACGCGGTTGTCCGCAAGTATTAATTGATCAAAACTTTGCTTATATAGCAGCTACGATATCCTAAAATCGAGCAGCACGAGCCTCAGGGATTACTTCCTATAGGTGTGCAACCCATTTCTTGTCTACAATTCACTGCCACTGACTCGTTGGCATCAGTAAAACTCAAGCGATGGTATATACTTTAACGACTTTAGATGTGTCACAGACAACAAGATTCTCTGAATCAGTCGGGGTAGTGCATAGCCAATTAACCTGCCAAGAACAGTCGATTTCACTCTTAAATTTTGGATTTCTAACCATGTATAAACGAACATAGTTTTCCAAGAAAAGAACCGCAGAAAAAGCTATATTACTTTTTTTGGTAAATTGATGCTGGAGACAGCAGTATTGTTCGCACTCGTTTCTGTTTCATCACGACTTCGGGACCAGTCCCAGATCTTCACTGATTTATCATTTCCTCCGGAGATTACAAACTTCCCTTTCTCTCCAAAGGATGAAAATGTCCTGAAATTTCAAGTGAAAGTATATTAGAAAGATTATACTTCCCTATACTGGATCTTGCCAAAACCAGTGTCACATGATTGCTGCTGTTCTATTCTACATGATTCGAAAAATCTCGTCGCGAATTGTAAATCGAAAAGGCAAATTACGGTTGGTTTTGGGCTATTTTTTGGTCATTTTGAGCGAGTAGTGAGTGCAAAAAATGAATTAGTTGGAGAATTATGTTAAACTACTAGAGATTAAAGGGATGAAAAGTTTAAAACAAAGTTTAATTACGTACACACATGATGCTGCTGCCGAATGGCCTCCGAGTGTGTGATCCAAATGCAACCTTTGCACCTCATTTTGGTTCTCACCCTTAACATCTGGTACGGAAGCAGCACTATTAGTTTTGCCTAGACTTTTTTGGGTTTTAGAGGTGCCTTTTGGCTTAACAGCGGCAAGTTCTGCTTCTAAATTAAGTAAGCTGATAATCCCGTCTCCTCTAGCAACAGCACAGGCCTTTCCTAACTTGTCCAACATATCCATTTCAGGAACGGCTATAGCATGAATAAAAGCTGGGTTGTAAAACTGTCCAGTATTTCCACTTATTTCTTCCTGGTTCCCTGAAACACAAAAGAGTATCCTCATAATGTGGACTTTAAATAGCAGATGGCGCCTTCACTCCAATTTGATATTTTATGACCTAACATTCAGATATCAGACCACAGAGTACCGACCACTGAACCATTGCTCAGAACCTCCCAAATTTGCAACCCCCATTTTTACAACCAAAAAAGGATTGGGTAGCCAGGGTGGGTAGTGGGAGAGGTGAGAAAAGCAATCACATCAGATCACCACTTTCAAATAGCATATCATGTCACCTAAGAATTTCATCAGTTTACAGCCGTAGACTTTCTTTTGATGCTAAATGCTGACAAGGCAGGCAGGCGCTCAATTCGGTTTTTTTTAACTTACTTCAAAATTTACTGTATTTCTAGGGTATTAAGTGAACCGATCTAGTTCAATCTCAATTCCCAATCTTCTACCAATACTACGTGGGCTGAACTAGTTGAGGAATGAGGGATGATCTTCACTAAACATGTATTATTAAAAAAAGATGTCTACTTCATAAATAGTAAATACACGTTGATAGGCTTTAAATAATACATATTTTATATTGGTTGATAAATCGCCGATGTATTAAACACTAAATGACCAAAAAGAATGGAACCTTAAGCAATGAAGCAACCTAGATTTGAGAACTTAATATCTACGAAATAATAACTTTAACAGAGCAACAGCATTTCGTTTAGATATATCACAAGCATCAAGGCCCTTTTTAATCATTTAGCTCGATATGAAACTCTACAACTCAAAATTGTGTTCAATTCTCTTTAACAGAAGATGAATTAAGAATAATCTTCAACATTTTTCCATTAACCAAAGAATAGAAGATATGTAGCAAGATCATTACATGTTCACAAGGTATATGCAAGAAATGATATTAAATTAGGCAAACGCCTAGGATACAAAGGTCGAATAATAAAGTATTTAAGGAACATATATAACAAAGTGCATATATCCACTGAATTATATAGTAAAGGACCAAGATAAATAAGTCGGTCTATAAAGGGAATGCCAAGAATATTAGTACCAAAATCCACCACAAGGAATGGGCGTCCCTTGGAGAAATCCCACATGATCATCTTGGAATCCAGACCACCGGTAATAACTGCAGGAAGCAAGGTATGTAATTAAGAGTTTGCAAAAATAAACAAGTAAAAACATGCAAAATAATGATCTTTCACTAACAAAATATTGGAAGAAAAGGGATGTTTCTGCATTGAATCCTAATGGACATCACATAACATCTTTTAAATTATATCAGATGCTAATGTGATGACAAGTGACTGTAACACACGACAATGTTGCTTTTCACTCATCGCTATGCATTAAGACTTTCATTTAAACTCAAAATGATTATAATTTATATACTTCCATCATCATATAAAAAATGCAACAGTTTCCTTTGCAGAAAGATTCTAGAACAATGCAACAGTTTCCTACATTGACAAGGGTTTCCCCATTAAATGACACCGTTGCCTCTCATAAGACTACTACAGATTACCAGCTTGCAGGAACCTAATTAGCCCACTAAGGTGAAGAGCATTTGTGAGCATATTCCCATCAATTCACAACCAAAACCAAAGTGCTGCATACTTGCATCCTTTGACAGACGAAGTATGAATCAAGAACGCTACAGTGAAACTGACAATTTTCAACTTTAACCATAAAATTAAGCTAGAGGAATGCTCCATTCATACATGGCTTTGCTTGATAACCTACAATATAAATTCCTCACCACAATAAAAAAACTCTACTTTAATCAAAGCTCTTGAACTAGATACATAAAGAAACATTATTTGTTTTGAAATACATCACCACTGGAAATGAATATTAAAAGAACAAAAGGGTAGTTATATTATAAATTGGATGATAAAAGGAAGATTACCATCCTAGAGTAATAAAAGAAAAGATAGATCAAGCAATTAGAGAAGCTTGAGATCTCCCAAATGAGTATTAAACGGACCCATCCATCAAGTGTCAACAATTTTCATGATACCTAATAACTCCCTGATTCCACCTATTTATAATAAAACATAACTTAATACTAACTTATTCTTCAAGTCTTCACTAACCTAGCGATTACCTAACTTACCCTGATGTAAACTAATTAATCAAAATACCAGTTCATTGCAGCCTGACACCTACTCACCATCCTTCATATACCAGCAAGCTCACAGACCAGATCTCATCCCCCAAAACAGATTTTTCCAAGGCACATACTGTCCCAGGCTATTTCATATATATCTCGAACAATTAAATGATTTTTTCTTGAATAATAATCTAATCATTTGTATGTGAATATTCAAAGCTTCAAATGGCTCCACCATATAACAGAAAACACTAACCTAATGTCCTTTTAACAAACCACTTTGGTTTGAGAAATCTTCTCAAATTTCATAGTATGACATAATTGTTAAGACTTGAGAGTTGTGGACAATATAGCTAGCTTCATTCTCATTAATATAATTTAGAAACTATAGGGAGATCCGGACCACATATTACCGTAAAAGCAAAAGCTTCTGTAGAAATTTGGGTTTGCACCGCTCAACAACTAAAACAAAAGAGATATTTGCATTTAGATGATGCAAAAAAGAGGTTTTGCAGCCTCTAAATTACCAAGAAAAAATTAAACTTAGTGAACATTTACCTTCCCAAGGCTTCCAAGGAACAAATTGTGCACTGCTACATATCTAGAATGCTGGGTCAAGGTCATAAAATTTCAGATAAACTTATTGGAAGAAGAATAAGTGAGGTATCAATAATTTGAAGGGAAACTTAGTGAACATTTACCTTCCCCTTTCTTGTTCTCCTCGTCTCTGGTTCATGCTCTTCACTACAAAATTATTCTTACCTCTAGGCTTGGTGCCTAATTTATAGATCAAGGTTTTTAAAACCCTCACATATGTTCCCCTTGTTTGGACGACAAGCCCATTTTCACCCAGACAATTCCAACCCATATTCTGCATCCATGATCCGTATCTGGGTCATATCGTACAGACACCAAAATGACAGGGGTGGAAAGTGAGTACGGGCATCACTGTATAATAATACTGTATGCCTCTTTAATTGTACACCTATCTCATATTCTCATCAAAAGCATACAACAAGGTTCCAAAAGATTTCAAGATAAAATTGCAAGGATACAGTAGCATGACCAGATCTCAGTGTCTTGAAAGGGCATTTCCGTTGGATGTCAATTATCTGCCATGGATACCATTGTCAGAAGCTAAGATCTGATGTAGCAAAAAAAGCTGTAATGATTGGTATAAATGGATTCTTGACTAGTATTCAGAACAGCCTAACAAAACCACAAGTACTCAAGATTAACGGCTAAGATATAAAGTAGCAAAAAAAGCTAAAACAGGGATTAAATCGTAGAGCAATTAATATATATGACCTTCATCCAATGATATATGACTAAGTTAGTACCTTCACATCACCACTATCATCTGCAGCAGCAAGAAATGTAGACTTCGAGTTGCATGATATCTGTATATGACAAAATTGATATATTATTACCGCTCCAAGAGTGAATTTAGTACAATATATACACTTGGCTACAAGAAAAAGGTTTCGGGGAATAACCTCCTCATAACACAAGACCACAACATGCCTATGGCCAACAATTCAGCCAGAATGATTGACTAGACTCATAAGTCACAAAAAGTGTTCATCACAAAAGCCACAAAAACATTGCTTAGCAATTTATTGCAATGCCTGTTAAGAAAATCTCTCATTGCCCAATTTCTCTGAATACAGCATATAGATCAAACAGAATAGAAGCTACACATACATCATCCAATACAGGTGTACATGAAAGGTACCAGAAAATTCAAGGAAATAAGATATCTTCAATCAGAATTCATAAGCAGAGGAATTTGTAATTTGTTAGAATGGAATCTAGACATAAAAAAAGAATTTATACCATGGTTTCCTGTTGTGTTGGGTCCATATGACGGGTTTGAATCTCAACAACCTCTCATTTAAAGTGAAATATTTAGCGTCAAATATGAGGAGAGTTTGTATTGCATCTACACTTCTAACCCAAAGGTATAACATATTTTCGGGTCTCAACCATTAACTAGCTTTTGGATGAGTTGGTTCCTTGACATGGTATCAGAAGCCAACGTGATAAGAGGTCACGAGTTTGAATCTCAACCACCCCTCATTTAAAGTGGAATATTAAGCATCAGGTATGAGGAAATTTTGTGTTGCATCTACACTTATAACCCAAAGGGTTCTCGTGTGAGGAGGCATGTTAGAATATATAACATATCTTAGGGTCAACCATTAACTAAGCTTTTAGTTGAGTTGGTTCCTTGACATGGTATCAGAAGCCAACGTGATAAGAGGAACAAGTTTTAGTACTCTTCCCATTTTTTTGGTTAAATCGGGGGAGATAAAGGTCAAAAAGGATTGTCATATCGCAATTTGGATCCTGAAATATTTGCGAGTAGCAGATAGTTATCCTCCAACATGTGCTACAAGCCCGACTTTCTTGATAAACACTAGATACATTACTTTCATGACAAGTATATATGATAGGAACCTTGGCCATTAATGTTAGAGTCTCTAACACTCAAATTAATATGCAAGGAAGTGGTTGACAAAAACTTGTCAAATTAAGTGTTAGAAAAGATATTATAGACTAATGTCTTACCTGGTTTATTTCATCTTTGTTGTATTTGTAGCTCTCCAAGGGCTTCTCAAATGTAGCCTAAATATCAAGCCCTCAGACAAATCAACCATGTGAATGTGGAAAGTATAAGACACAAGGAACATAAGAGTTTCTACTTCTAAATTCCAACCATAAGTTTTTCAAATGATTTTTACCATTTGTACATCAAAGCATCTGACTTCTGCCCCAGAGGAAAGGTAGATCATATTTTCATTCCCTAGGTCATTCAAAGATCATATAAGGGATTAGTGAATAAAATTACATTTCAAAAGTACACAAATAATAAAATCCGAAGATAATCTGGAAAAGTAAAAATTATTGATATTGACGTGGATTTATAGGACACTCAATGTGAGCTTGACTAATAGAGCTGGAAATCAAAATAAAGTACCAAAAAAGGATGGAGTAGTGTTTTGGGGACTAATGAGTATCTTCTTTTATTTGTCTCAAATTCACCTCTATGTTAGAATCCTTTAACATATCAAATCCATAAACCACAAGAGACGCAATAATCGCACTAGTTACCACAATCAAGTGGTTCATAACTTGAGCATCAATATGCAAAACACTATTCACCTCAAGTTACAAACACCATGACTCTCACAATGCCTTGTCACTCACCTTTAAGGCTTCAATGTGAGATTGTGACTAATAATCTTGAATTCTTGATACTCGTGTACTGGCTTTCCATTTGTTAGCATCATGTCATTAAGTTAGTTTCACAAGAAACTACACGTCTATAGCACACTAGCAAAAAGAAAGTGACTTGTAGATGTGCAGATTTGATGAAACAATATATTAATGGGAACACATTTTATTTTCACAAGTTTAAATAGCATAGTATGCTCATCCCACAACTCCACAAGATTATAACCAAGAAATGTGTTTATGCCAGCCTGCTCACTAACCCCCTCCCTAAACCATTTCTTCTCTGGACATAAAAGAAAAAAAATGAGGTCCAAGCTTATAGGATGATGGGGAGGACAAAAAGTGTGAAATAAAAAGCATATATACATTCTACTAAATTTCCTTTTTGTAGGTACTTAAGAATATGAAAATGGAAGTTTATGAAGGCATCTAAGGGGATTGGGGAGGTCATCTTATGTAACTCAAAATCTTCATCCATCTTGAGTATCCAAGTCTAGCCTTCCATACTCCCAACATAGGCATGATGCTTTTTACACTGCATTCTAAGCCAAAATCACGAAACGTTTCACAAAACGACCAAGTTGGACATTTGAACACCAACAACGTCCACCTATACCCAATTCTAAGTTACTTGTAGCAACTTGTTTCATTTTCTTTAGCAAAGATAGAAAACCAAAGATTAGAAAGCCACACCTTCTTTAAAACACAATGAAGATATAGCGTCATTGGAGAGCTTCATGAGAAGTTGCACATCTTTACATCGTACATCAAACAAGCACACGCAACCATCCTGATGAATAAAACAAAACAATGGCAGCATGCAAGTGAAATAGTAAATCACCACTAAAACATTGAATATGACTTTGTAGTTCATGTAAATAGTTCAAAGAATCAAGCCATAATTGTTCCTCTATCTTTAATTTTTTAGTTTCACTTTCTTTTTCTTTTCTAGAATAGGAACAGAAATGAAGAAATAAAACAAAAAAATTCAAACACTTTATGTAACATATTGAAATGTTTGTGTACATGATGAAGAGAGGGAAAGGGTCGGCTAAAACAAGTCAATGGGAAAATATGTCCCACTGTTGTTTACACCTCTAAGAAACAATGTCAAAAACAACACCATAGACTAGTACAAAAGCTAGTAAGATATGTCACCCAATAAGAATTTCTATTTTCCACAAAGCTTCTAAAGTTTAAACCTAGATCTTGATAAGGGAAAATGGCTTTTCTATTAAACAACAAATCCCAAAGAAAACCCAACCATGCCAAACTCTGTAGGAACCTTTGTTATGTATTCCTAAGAAAAATTACGTAAAGAATATGGCATCTCTCTGTAGGAACCTTCATTTCTCTCTCTTCCCCTATCAGTATCCAAATGAAAGGAAATGGCATCTCTCCATTTAACTCTCTTTTTCTTTCCCTTCATTTTCTGCCATCCAAACATAGCATAATTTGCTCCATGAAGATTTTGTATGCGGAAGTGTCAAATACATGAAGAAAAGTTGCATAAAGGAAGGATATTTTATGGTGCAATCAATGTACTAAATATGCAAATGGATGATGAATAAGCAATAACAAATCATTAACAGCATTGACACAAGGATTACATGGTTCACGCAACTTAAATTGCATCCACACTTAGGCTAGAGTTGGGTGAACCACATAATCCTTGTGTTATTGACTTAGCTAGAGTTGTATTGTTTATGTGTTTAAAGGACAAAGATCAAACTTGATAGGATTTGCAAAGGAAAATGTGTTTGGGAGAGAGGCTAATACATCATAGGGAGTAACTAACAAATGAATGACACTTTGGCTTACTGAACAAAGACTTAGAGGTATACGTATATAGGGCAACATTGGGTAGCATATGAGATTACAAAATCAGCAGCAAAAATGCGGCAGCATGTCACTGTGGGCTGTTACTCGTTCAAACAGCGGCACCTCTGATTCTTTTCCAGCTTTGTTCCACGTATTGCTTTGGTCCCCAATGCCTTTCACATTCCCCCTACACTTGTCCTAAGATGACTGAAGCCTTGCTCCTCAAGGCTAAATTTTCCGATGATTATTCTTTGATGTGTACCATGATTATTCTTCCATGAGATGACCAATCCCAAGACTCCACTTGGGTCCTTCACTATTAAGTTTTAAGTCCTAATTTCTCGGTGAACTTAAGTCACCCATTTAACCTAACGTAGGTCACTTGAGTTCCAAAACTAGTACTATAATTCTCTAATTTTCTTAGCAGTTACACTATATTTAAATAACAATTTTCGAGAGAAAAAAAAGGGAAAGAAGGGAAAGGGAAGGAAGGAAAAGGAAAGGAAGAGTAATGGAAGGAAAATAGCTCTTGTTTGTATAGAACGGAATGAAAGAGAAAGGAAGGGAGATGGAGTTATCCTTCAAAGCTTTCCAACTTTAGAGAGATTGGATCCTTAACAAACAAATCCTTCCAATTCCCTCCCTTCCAAATCCCTTCCCTCCCATTTTGCTATCCAAACAAGGAATTCTCCCTCCCTCCAAATCCCTCCCTTTCCTTTCCCTCCATTTCCTTCAATCCAAACAAACCCTTATCTAAGATGTACCCCTTCCCGTCTGCCACAATGACATCGTCTTCGATTCCTTGATTACAAAAAACAACTTCACTTACACAACATCTAATCTTCATATTAAAGCTTCAATTATTCAAATCAAAACCAATATTTGAACTTCATCGTTTAGCAATAAACCAATAATCAAACTCATAATTCATAACTTCCCAAAATCAAGAAAACCCCGAAAAAAATAACCCACAAATACCATTATCAACAATTTAATAATCTATATAATTAAACTAAAGTATCCCACAAGTCATCCAACACTGAATTTTGCATTTTTTTTGATTTAAAGTAAGAGGAACTCAATCCATCTACATAACCACTCAAACAGCACATCCAGGGTGAAGTATAAAAAAAATACTAAGAAAGTAAGTACCTCGGCAGCAGTGAAAATGACACCAGGACGTTGGCGCGAAGCAATGCAGAAAGTAGCAGAATCAGTGTGTCCCTTCAGCCGCCTCGGTGCCCCTGAAGCCTCCATGAATAATGGGTGAGAAGAGAAAGATGTGAGCAGTGAATTGAGAATCGAGTTTTCGGTTATAGTGTTGATTCATCGTTGGAGTGACAAGTTTAAGTATGTGGATCGATACATTACTAATTGCGTTTTTAATTCACTAATTCTTTGTTAAGATCATCTTATAGCAAGACGACTTATATTAAATTGGTTTAAATTATTATCGTTTAAAAAAAAAAAAGGTTTTAAAACAATTTTAGAAAATGAGTGTAAATCAATTTTAAAATTAAACCTGACACGTTAACTCAAAAAGTAAAATTATGAGTTTGATAATGATATATCATAACAAATACAAAGATTTAATAATTAAGTCAATATTATTGAGTAGAAGTTTGTTTACAAAAAAGTGGTAATGAGAATGATTTATAATGTAAAATTTCATTACAAAAAAGTTTCATATCATTCCTATGGTAATGAAACTGATATGAAACTTTAATCACAAAAAGTTTTTTTGTTTACAAATTTTCATTATCACCTCATACCACCCCATCTAATGATAATGCATTGGAATAAAATTTATGAAGAAAATGAGATGATTGGAGTTGGACAAGCATGGCCATAAGGTAACCAAGATATATGTAAATTACACTGGTTTCTTATTACCATCGTTTATTATTACCTACCAAAGCCGTAAGTATTTTCTTCATTCTTTTCATTTAGCATTATATTTAATTTTGCAATATCCGTCTTATTTTGTATTATTTTTATTTTAAACAATGACTCACAACTTTTTTAATTTCATTTATATTTTTTAACTTTCTTCTAATTTTATCCACGCAAGTTGTTATATCTCTTTATTTATTAAGAACATTTATCTAAAATAATCCAACGTATTCGTGATTTTTCTATAATAAACCCACCTATTGATTAACCATGAATAATCCCAACTTTAAGGGGTATTTGACTAAAGTAAACTTGGGTAACCCGATGACTTGCTATAATAGCTAATTCACCAAAAATAAACTGAAAATTAATTTAAAATTTAAATTTTTTTTGAAATTTTACATAAAAAATTCTAAATATTAAAAAAATCAGAAATTTTATTTGAACATTTTTTGAAATATTTTTCGACATTTTTTTATTTTATCGTTTTTTTGAAAAAAAAAAAACTTGCTATAGCAAGTCATCCGATCACCGGATTTACTATAGGAAAATATACCTCAAAATTGGAATTATTTATAATTAATCGATAGATGAAATTATTGTAGAAAAACCAGAGATAAATTGGATTATTCTAGATAATTTTTCGTATTTATTATTCTAACATTTATATTTAAATTAAAAATATCAAAAATATTTATTTAAGCTTAACTGCTGCATTATTCACGAGTTTGTCATATACTTGCTACATTTGACTTTTTACGCAATCCAGGATTAGTTACGGTCAACTGTCAACACTTAATCATTCTTCCGTTCCATTATACTTGCTACATTTAACTTTTTACGCAATCCAATGCGTTATTTTAATTATTTATATATTGAATTATACATGTCTAAAAATTATAAAAAATTAATATTATGAAAATATGCGATTAGACAATTCAAACAAGATCCCACTTGACTATATTTTTTCTTACACATTAGCCGCGATATATAAAATAAGCTTGAACGATAAATAGCGTTGATAACAAAAATGTAGCAAGTATTGTAGATGGAGGACTATATTTCTGCACAGTCATCATTCATCGGTATTACAACTATTTGACCAATCAGTCTACTCTACAATTACATACCTTAAATTTTCAATAAATAAATAAAAAAGGAACACAAATGTAATGAAAAAAAATATATATTTCAACATTTAACAAAAACCTCCATTTCTTAATTTACAATTGTGAAGGAAAAATAACAGCAAAATTAATAAAAACACTCTCAATCCCATTCAGTGTGACATAATTCGCGTGTTAATTCGTTTTTTGAATTTGCAATTTGCTTAAAACGACTTTAAATAAGCCCAAAACTGACGATAATTCGCTTTTTAGATCCGCGACTCATAAGGAGATTAGTGAATCATGTGAAAGTGGTCCTATCTCCCAAGTTTCTTGCATATCAAAATGACAGTTCTTCAAAGGGACAAAAAAACTATTTACGATCCGTTTGATTAACGACACTAATTAGTAGTAACGGGCATTGATTTGTCGTTTAAATTTTCATGATATGTATTCTGTTATTAACATACTTTTAATTTTTTTCACAAATTTTCACTACCACCAGATACACATGTTCAAATGATAATACACTAGAATAAATTTTTTTTGCAAAGAAAATGAAATTGTTGAAAGAGCTCTATTATCATTCTCGTTCCCACTGTTTAATACGATCAGTAATCAACGAACAGTCGAGGCAACAGTATGAGCCCAAGATCTAAGATAATCCTTCATTTGAACTTGACTATTTGAATCAGGAACTCTCCAATTTAACAAACTATTTTCCTTTCTTTTCTTCTCCATTACTTCCCATGTTTCAGATAGATATGGTCTTGCTATTGATGAATTACTACCACATTTATTATCATTATTTTCAATTTTATCATCATTTTTCCCTAATTTTTGCAACCCAGGAATGATTGAAACCAACCTTGAATCTCTATCTTCTTCAGAAAAAACAAAACCCAAATCCATAAACCCTTTAAGTTCTTCAAATTCAAGGTCAGATAAACTCTTACTTAATCCCTTCTTTTTTCTTCTTGATCTGTTGGTAATTTCTGGGTTTATTCCCTTTAATGGAGAAGAAATCAATTTTGATTTTATTTTTTCTGGGTTTTTTTCCTTTTCTGATTTTGAATAATCTTCAAAATCTTCTGATATTTTCCCAGAAAAAATGGCTTGTAGTTTTGATGTTAGAAGAACAGAATTTGGGGAAGAATACAAATCACTTAATTTTTGTGGGGAATTTGAGGTTATTTTTTCTAGAAAGGGAATTTTAGTATGAATTGTTGGCAAAGCCGGGATTTCTGGATTTGATGTGGGTATTTCTGGGAATTTTTTGGGTTTGAATGGTTTTGTCTGGAATAAATTAAGGTGAAACCAATAAGAATCAAAGAGATTTAAGAAAGCTTCAACCTCCATTAATGGTGGAAAGCTATTTGGTGAATGGTGAGGAGAATATGCTGTTAAATGGGGTCTTAATGTATAATGGGATGCTTAATTAAGCAGAAATAAGGATTGCAAGTAGGGTATATAATGTCTGATTTTTAAATAGACATAATGCATAATGGCATATTGGTATTTCACTATTTAGGAATTACGAACCGAAAATAAGAAGTTCATATTATTATTTTTCTTTTTAGTTTATGTTAATTAAGTCATTTAGCTTATATATTTAATGTGTTTTTTGGAGAGATCGTCTCTCTAATAATTTGTGTTTGTTAATTTTTACTCGCTCCGTTATTTAGATAAGTTCTTATAAGAGATGTTTACGGAAATTGAGAAAAATATAATTTTTTAATGGTAATATAATTATATTATTTTATTGAATAATAAATTTGATGGAGAAAATATAAATACAGTAAATATAAAAAAAATATTAGAAAAAATTTATCGTAGAAAAAATATGAAAACCATAAATATTAAATATATATAATTATTTTCTTTTATAAATTTTCTCAATTCCTCTGCATTATTACTTGAAAATATGATATTTGATGATGATGAAACATTATCAAGACAAAAACACAAATTTAAATATAGGTTTATTATAATCAGGATCATTCATGAGGGTAGTTTTGAGGTGTAATCGTCTAGGGTCCAACTCATAACGGGACCAAATTTGAGTAACTAGGACCAGAATTGAGTTACCCTTATAATGAAAAATTAGTATTTGCATAAATAGCTTTTAGTATGGCTACTAAATTACATAGTTGAAGAAAAAATAGTCGAAATTTTACTTTATTTGAGAGCCCTTTCGTATTTTTTAGCATATTTTTCGCTTAGGGCTTAAAAACTACCAGGAATGACATAAAATTGATATAATTCGTTTATATACATTTATTATCATTTGTTTAATGTCATTAAGTATAGCAACCAATAATATATCGTCCACTTCCACTTATCTAGAGTTCCAGTTTCTTCCAGGAATCTTTTTAAGAGTCAAAATGTCAACATTTAAAAGCTACTTGTTGATTACACGTTTTCCACTTGTGTTATTTGATTAATTAATGATTGTATATAGGATGAGTTAGTATAGTTAAATAATGGTTATTTATGAAAGTAGTAAATCACTTTTATGTGTCTTCATTTTATAGGAGGGTTCTTAAAATTTTTATTTATTTTTATTTATTTTAATATTATGTATTTTGTCATTTTGTGGTTACTTGTAAATAACCGTTATTGATTAGGATTTTCTTTATATAGGAGTATATTTCAAAATTTGAATGACAATGTGAAAAGGTAGAATTAGATTTGTAATTGGTAGGGGCTTTATCTCATTTTATTATTAGGTCCGTTAAATTTAATATGGTTCCGTTTTATTTTGTTTGTTAACTTTTTAGAATGAACATAATAAAATATTAAAAAGCATATATACTTATAAAAAATATATTAGAAATAAAATATATTTATGTTAAAATCTTATTAAATTTTTCTAAATACTAAATTATTTATTGTTGAATTTCAATAATTTTATACGATATATATTTTGTATTTTGAGTCTCTAAACTGAGGTTATAATAGTACATACAAAAAGTAAAATAAAAAAAGAATAAAAGTAGTAATGTGAGTTAGTGACAAATAAGCTCCCCTTTTTTAAAACATGGAATAATAATAATAATTAAGTTGAAACTTTAACGTTTTTTGAAGTATTTGAAACTTTAACGTTGAGCACGAGTTGTTTTGGAGCCATTCATATATCAAAAGTTTATTCCTTTTAATGTCCAGCTGTCATCTTGTTCAAAAACTAGGTATTTTTGCCCTAAATTTAGTTCTTTGTCCTCTCTTTACAAAGAATAAATGTATTAGTTTTGTAGTTGAAGATTTTCTTTTTGATCTTTGTAATAGAAGTTTGATTGAATTAGTTCTTATATGTCTCGTTTGCCCGTAGCCATAAGGAAAATTTGAAATTTTATTTTTTATATATTGAAACTGAATTCAGCATTAGATGAGACTTTCTTAAAATCGTTATAATCAGTCAGGATCGGCCCTATATATTTGGAGGCCCTGGGCGAAATAGCATATTGAGACCCTTTTCCTTTGCAATATGTAACTTATATGGACCTTTTACAACCATTAATTTTGCTTTTTTGACATGGGGCACTGGGCGACGGCCCCTCTGGCCCGCCCTTAGGGTCGGCCCTGTAATGAGTTTGTATTTATTTGTGTCTAACTATCTATAGAGAGAAATTCAACATAAATTTAACAATAATAAAAAATATTTATCTAAACTTATACCCTTTTTCGTAATTTATAATATTGTTCGATTGAAGTAGAAAAGAAAAAAAGAAATGTGAGGTGATGAGCACAAATTAGTGTATGACTAATTGACTATGTTTGCATCATTGCATTGCATGGCAGCATAAAAGGGACATTCCTTAATCCTTAGTATTGCTTCGTGGTGGGGGATTTGGCATTGAAATATCAATGTCTCTATTGCTCGAGAGTAATTTAGTAACCATTTTAAATACTTAAAATTGAAATTTATTGTTTAAAAACATGTTAATCGACTTAATTAATGTTTCATGTTTCTATTTTAAGAAAAAAGGGATGATATCGCATGCAAGAAGTGAGGAGAGAAATAAAGAATAATGATAATTTATTAGCAATTGTATAAACAACTGAGTTTTATGAGAGGATAAATTTGAAAAAAAGTTATAAATAAAAAAATGATATATTTAATGTGAATATATCTGAAGAGAAAGTAAAAAATTAAAGTAGAATAAGATGTATTATTATCTATATTTATAAGCACTATGACTATGAGTGTTTTTTTTTAATTTTTAATTTTAGTTATTGATTCATTTTATTATTATGTTTAGTTTTGAAAAATTTATAGTTATTTCTAATTCAATCAAAAGTTATTTAAAGTTAAAAATGAATAAAAAAATAAGTAAAAGTTAAGTAGATACATAATATAATTATTTTTCCTTTTGTTTATGTTAATTAAAGATATTTTTCCTTTTGTTATTTAAACTTATTCAAATTTATTTGCCATATTTTATTTAAACTTATTTTTCGCAAACTAAGGTAAGATATACACAAATTCTTGTGAGAGACGGTCTCTTTGAGAGACCATCCCTAAATTGGTAAGTCCATCATCATTTTTTAGTTTAATTAGGCTTTAATGGGCTGGGTCTGAGAGACGTCTCTCAAAAAGACGGTCGCTATAAGATATATGGGGTAAATTCCTTCTAATAATTTAATGTAAAAAATTTTTTTAAAAGGATTTTCTCTAAATCGGTTTAATTATGTTATTATGTCGTTTCACAATAAACTTATGTAACCCTCAAAACAATAGTGCACGATGCTAATTTCTTAACATGATTTTTGGCCTAAATTCAAGTTAACATGTCTCTTTCAAAGGTCCAAAGCTGAGGGGTGCACCACCTAATTAATCATGCACATTAATTTATTTATATTAATAGGAGAAACATAACATTGTCCTTTTGTTTTTGATGATGTTTCTTGAGTTACTTTGAAGTTACTTCTATATAGATTTTATGGTTTGCTTTGAATTAGGGTAGTTCATTGCAATCACAAGATATATTAAATTTAATATTGATCATTTTGAGTTATTTTTTTAATTTACATCATGTGAAAATTTTAACAAAATAAGCTTTTTTTTAAAAAAATTTCAAAGTGAGTTTAGGAAACTTTTATTTTCTTAAATAAGCGTCTCTTAGTCCAAGTTTGAGGTATGATAATGTTAGTTGTTAGTAACAGTGGACAATTACTTAAACTGAGTCAAAAAAGTCAGCCTAAAATCGCATGCTGTTAGTAACAACGGGCGATTGTTAGGCTGACTTTTTTGACTCAATTTAAGTAATCGCCCGCTGTCACTACCAACGGGCCATATGCGAACATAAGCATAGATTAAGATATATGGGAAATCAATCACCCCCTAATACTAACAGACCATTAACATTTAAAGTCAATGGCAGTCAACTAAGTCAAAAAAATCAACTTAGCATTTGCCTCTTATTAGTAATAGGAGTCAGGAGACAATTGATGGGCTGAATTTTTTGACTCAGTTTAAGTAATTGTCCGCTGTCACTTACAACAAGTCAAATGCGAATAAAAGCTTAAATTAAGGTATATGAGAACAATCGCCCGTTGATACAAACAACAGACCATTAACATCCAAAGTCAATGGCAGTCAACTGAGTCAAAAAAGTCAACTTAGCAATTGGCCCGTGTTAGTAACAACAGGCGATTGCTAGGCTGGTTTTCTTGACTCAGTTTTAGAAACAATGAACATTACCATACCAAAGGCTTTGGATTGGGAGACCTTTGTTTTGGAAAATAAAATTGATATGATTAACACAAATAATCCAATCCGAAATCTGGACATGTAGATCATTTGAAATCTATTTGAAACTCTATTATTGTCAACAAACTATTTTTTTAAAATGTAGTATTCAATTTATTATTTTGTAATAAATAATGTAAAATATTTAATCGTAAGTTATCACTTAAAAACAAAAAAAGTAGTGTCAACTTAACTTTAAAAAATTGAAACAAACTTGACTCGGTCAAAGTCTACTTGTAAAGTAGCAACCTAATCCTACCTCTAGTCCTGAATGATATGCTTGCCTCTTAATATTATCAAATCTAAAAATACCGAAACACCAACAATGTTAAAGCCTTATTTCCATCGCTTGTTAGCCTTTATTTACCGCTCTTTACTTATCGTTTGTTTACTTATCTGTGCGTATTCTATTTGTTGTGTATCTTTAGACTTTAGTTAGTTGATTACTATGCATAGCTAACGTGGGTGTAAGTTGTAGGCTTTCGGATATCCTTTGAAAACCCTTTAGAGCCGGGAGACTCTCTGACCGCACTCTCCTATATGGGTATGAGCTGTTGTCTATCTTCCCTCCCCAGATCCTGAACATAGTTTGTTTATGAGCAAGATACATTGGGTAATGATGATGATTATATGAACAAAAAGATCAGTTCCCGTAATTATCCACATACATTCTCCTCTGTTCATTTCGATTATATATCATCTCAATTTATATAAATCAAATTCTTCATATCTATTTCCAATTCTGCTCTTCAAGTCATCTTCAGTCTTTCTCTCCGTCTTTTAAAATCCCAAAAGTTCTCACTTTCTGTCTTCCTTATCAGATTGCCAATACTTTATTGTTGTTTGTACATGCCCAAACCATCTTAAACGAACACAACTAAAATTCTACAGCTTCATATATTATCAGTGGCTAAAATTTAACTTCAATTTGTGAAACACAACTAGAATTCCATCGGACACCCCCTGATCTTCCTAAAAGACTAAAACCCAAGGCAGCTATACAGTCCAATAGTCTATACCCCATTCCCAAATCCCAATATATCTACAATATGAAATAGCCCTATACTTTTCTTTGAACAAATATACTGAATCTGAATACACCCTACTTTCCAAAATATGTGCTAGTATTTTGATAACATATTCTCTATTTCGACTATCGGCAGATACAACATCATAAGTCAAAGAAAATTCTATAAAGAACTTTAATGGCAACTTACTCTTTCAAACTAAGTCTTGCATTCTGAACTTTAACAGAGAGTTGCAGCTTCTGATCTTCCATATCTTTCAAAACTGCAAGCAAGTTTGCACGATAGACCTCGCATCGTTTATTTGTATTTTCCAACTCAGCTGTTAGTTCTTGTATTTTCTTAACCTTCTCCTCCTGTTGCATAAGAGTTAATTAGTATCAAGAAATTATAAAGTAACATCACATTCTTGTAGCGTAATTCCATACGTTGAATCATGAACGATATTCGTTTAGTTGAAGGAAAAAGCAATATCAAGAAAGCATCATTTTCTTAACTTTAATTGTCAAATGATACAATCGAGTTTGATCTATCCCATCTTATCTCCATCTAGAATTATCACTCAAAGGTGTTTGGCAAACTAACTTATTGGACAATTTTAGCTTATTTTGATACAAATAGCGGGTTAAGTGGTCGAATCAGACAATGCTAAATGTTTGGTAAACTAGTTGGTTGAAACAACTTATTGTTATGAATAAGCTGTTTTTGAACAAGTTGTTCATAGCATCGGTTCAAAGTCAACTGGTCAAACCAATTAAAAAAATCAGTTGGTCAAATTCATTGTAATCAGTTATCAGATACCAGGTTTAGCCGTTTGCCACACACCCCCTATATTTACGCCTCATTTTATGTCGTCATCAACTATAATTGTATCACTTAACCTAGTTGGTAATGTGACACAAAATACAAGCCAACATAAGATCAAAGATGATACATATATTTTCAAATATGCCCGATTTCCAACCAGTCATAGAACCATTGAAATACATGCTTTTGTATGAAAAAAGCATTTAATCATGAACATTATGATTAATCAGGGCTTGGTGCACAAATGTAAAACAAAAAAAGACTACTTATTTTCTATATGCATCTACTAAAGTAGGATGATCTTTGAGCAACCAAAAACTAAGAAGGAAGCTTGAGCAGACAGGAGTTAATATCATGGTTCATACTAGAAAATAAAAGAAAAATAATGCTTCTAAAGTTAGAGTTGATCTTACGACAGGTTTTCCAGATGCCGTTGGATGGTCACCATTCGCCGGAGAGCCACCTTGCGTAATTCCAACACCTTGGTTCTTCATATCAGCAACCTTCTTTGCGGCTTCTTGCAGAGCAGTCATAGCTACATTATAAACATGAATAGATTTTGCACCATCTTCCACAAATTTTATGGCTTGTAGTCGAAGGTTATTGTATCTAGTAGTCAGGCGTTGCTGTGAGTTAACCGTCTCCTGCATAGAACGCTCATCCAATATAGCCCCACCTTTGGCATTTCTTGACCATCTTTTCAATAAGTATTTCGAAGGAAGAGTAAGGACATTTTTAGCTCTATAAACTGCTAGTACGTGCCTACAAACGATTCCCGAAAATTCAAACATTTGGCAGCTGCAACTTGCATTTGTTTCTAAAGAATTAAAGCTGACAATATGAGATCTATGGCCATCACCAAACTTGGCCACGCGAAACGAAGTGGCAGTTTCTGACTCCTCAAGTTCTGTTGCAGAATTAGCCATGGTTTCAACAAGCTCGTCTTGGAACTTCATAAATATTTTCCGGGTGTAAAATTTAGCAGCCTGCTTCTCCATAGGTGAAGGGGTTTTTAGCATTGGCAAAGCATTACTCGTATCTTCATCAGCTTGTAGTTCCTTTTCATGCCAACTAGCAGCGGCTTTTTCATACTGTTTGATCAGAACTTGCAAGGTAGTATCAGCAGTCAGAAATCCATCGAAGCACAAGTTTCTGCCCTCATATCCTTCGGCACATAATTCACCAAAAAACGTGTCTCGCATATAAACAGGCACCCATTGCCGCCGAGCATCATAAACCGATCGCATCCAATCATCATTCATCAAATAATACTGTTCCAAAAGCATCCCCCATTGAGATTCAAATTCCCCAATTGTCTCGCTCCCATTAACACACTTCTTGAACTCCGCCTCAAATGTAGGATGTGATTGATAAACATGACCCAAACGATTCTGAGTCTCTCTGAACATGCCCCATTTGCTATAACGAAGCCGTGTATTAGGCAAGACCTCAGATACCGCCTTCTGCACAAACCCATCAGGCTCTGTTGTGATTGAGACTGGGGTTTGCCCCGACATTGCATTAAGCCATGTTTGGAACAGCCAAATGTAGGCAGCCTCTGATTCATTAAGCAGCAAAGAACACCCAAAAAGTACTGGCTGTCCATGATGATTTATTCCGGTAAATGTCGCAAATGGAACCTTATAACCTTTAGTACGGAATGAGGTATCAAAAATGACAGTATCACCAAAATAGGTATAGTTAATCCGGGAAGCTGCATCAGCCCAGAAAATATTGGCAATGGAAGGATCATGATCACCCTGAATTGCAAAATAAAAGTTAGGATTCTCGGAGTGCATTCGCTTCAAACAATCCAATACATCATGAACCCCTCCACCCATCGACCGTTGACTGCCCGTGTTCATCAACTCCACTGCAAGATTACGTTTTCACACCGGTTAATCTACAACCTCTCCAATTTCTTTTGCCTTTTTTGGGTATATTCAAATAATTCTTCACAACACTATGGATATTTCATGACATTTTAAATACACAACAGTTTGAATTCTGCAGGTTCTAACACTGAGACATTTCTGAGCCAACAAGCAGTAAAAAAAATTCAAAGTTCATCTTATCAGTTCTAGCTTTCACATTCCTTCATGTTTTCAGAAAAAAGATTTTAACTTTTCAGAAGGGAATCCGAAATTAGGTGAAAAATAACTTACCCAATTAAAGATTTATCATTTTTAAACATACACTGTTCATATTTTAAATTACTCTTTAATCTCTAATAAATTCCTCAAAACTTTCACATCAAATTAAGAAAAATTAGATGAGTTACGTCGGAATTTGATGGAGAAATGCTTGAGGGTAACAATTTCAAACTCTCAAAACCTGATATAACTAACCCTAAAAAACTATGATGAACAGCACATCAGAAATTAATAAGTGAAATTACTATAATAGTTTAGAGCTTGAATTCACTCACCTGATACGAAAAATCGAGGTTCCGCAACCAAGAATTATAGAAATACTTCTATAAAGTAATCCGCATCAGCTCTTCATGAAATTCAACCAGTGGGACCCACTTAAAGTTTCCCGCCACATGGTTAAACTCGCCGGAATCTTTCAAAATCACCGGCGGAGAATAGAGGAGATGTTAACGAGAGAAACTGGAAGGAGAAGTCTAAGGGGTTTGTTTTTTATCTGAAGCACAAAATCTAAGGATCTTAGCTGTCTTTAAGGTTTGGGCCAAACTCATGATGCGAATTGGGAAGGCTAGAAGGTAGTTCGTCTCATCATCATCATCCTACCCGCTATATCCCCTGCCAAAAGAAGTCCCCCCGCTTGAGCAAGATGAAGAAACGTTCTTGCCACGTGAGTAAAGCGCATATAAATAACATAAGTAAAAACAATAATAAAACTAAAAAAACAATAGTGTTAAGTCGCTTGGATTGAGAGTAAATATTTAAGGTAGTAAAAAAAGTCAAACTAATGTAACAAAGGTAATTAGATAAGCAAATGAAGTTATTGAAATAATTGTGATAGAGGTAGAATAGGAGTAGATTAAAAATGATAAATAGAAAAAGAGTTTGATTTCACTCATTTGGAAGTAAAGAATTCCTCCACCTCCCCCTAGGGTAAATTTATACCCCAAAATAAGGGAACTTATTACTATTTTCTCTATCTTTTCATTACCTTCTAATTCATTCTTCAACATCTCCAACAATCAAATTCCTTTAATCATCTACTTAACTAACTTTAAATTCCTACTTTGACTTTTATTACCCCTTAAATATTTACTCTCAATCCAAGCGACCCCTAAATAGCAACGAGAAAAAAGCAAGAGAAAATGAACACCAAAAAGAACTCTCTATAGGAATCATTAGTCTAGAACTTGGATATGCCGCCTCCAACTACCTCTATCCCTTGTGTAAATAGACAATTTCTAATTGGGTTAACCCATTATATATTTTTTAAAAATAATATAAATAGACATTAAAAATAATGTAAGTAGACATTTAAGATATTGAAAGTAAGCATTAAAGATACGATAAATAAGGATAATGTAACTAGACATTAAAAATATGGTAAGTAAGCATTAATCTTTAATGGGTTAGGCTTGAAATACGTCTTTTAAAGAGACGTTCTCTCAAGAGACAAAGACTAACTGAAAAAATACAAGTAGATAAAAAATCAAAAAAAATAATTAAAAGGATCCTTTAGTAGTTTTTTGTTTTTCATCTAGCATGAAAGTTATTTACTAAACACTTTTAGCTAATTTATCGGTTAAAGAGTCAAAAGCTAAAAGTCAAAAAGTAATGAAAATGCAAAGAAAGTCTTTTACTAAACACCCCTAATCTTATTAAAGTGCAAGAAAAAGGCCTTAAAACACGAATGTCTCTTAGCATATGCTATTTGTTTCTCCTGTCAATATAAAGTCAATATATTATTCCTCATATGGATATTCATAAGCTTCTATATTTTATGGCAAATGTAGCACGTAGAAAAGGAATAACACCATAAATTGTTGTATGAAGGTATCTTATTATAAAATGTATTCCACACATGAACATGAACATAAACAGTCTAATTAATATATTAGTATAAAATCCTTGTATTAAAATCACTTCAAGTGATGATTTCTCACAAAAGTAATCTCAACTAAAAACATATATCGTTTCCCTAAACGTCTAGATATAATAAAAGAGAAAATGGAGTTGTAGGAGAAGGACATTCCCAGCATTTTTTTCGGCATATGCTCATCATCTTGGCACATTCCCATTTGGGAGGGGAAGTGGGGCAGCTTAAATAGCATCCTCATTAAATCTCTTGCCCAAACCAAGAGAAATGTGCCAAATGTGGGCTAGGTGAATGGCAGTGTGATTCTCCTTTGGCATGCAGAGATTGCAGATGCATCATGCACGCATAATTCGTTCCATGCCAAAGGAGACTTGCCCTGTTATTCACCACTACAGTTAATGTCAAGGAATCAACTCAACTTATAAGAATAAACTTATAATTGAAGTCTTGGGATGTATTATATATTCTATCACGTTCTTTTACACGAGTCGTTTGAGCAGAAAAGTGTTTTCTTACACGAGTCATTTGGGCAGAAAAGTGTAAAGCAAAACATGCATGCCCTCCTCAACGATCTTTACACCATATACTAAATTCCACCCAAGAGACGAAATAACACAAAATAAAGAGAGTTTTGGTTAATGATCCATCTATTTGATTACTCAACAAGTTTCTTGGAGTTTCAATGAAAGATTACATTTTAAGATCATTATAAAAAAATGAAATGAACATACTCTACCTCCAAAGATGGGTCCATATAAAAAAATGGCCCATATCAAGGTGTAAAGAAAAACTGTGCAGCTCTGTAACTGCAAGCGAGCAATCCGATCTAACTTTAACAAGCACTTAACTCGAGCAGCAGCCACCTTTCTTCACTGCAGACACTTCTTTGCCAATATCTATTTTCTCACCGGCAGGAACGGCTGAACCATTTGCATCCTCTCCGGCTTCCATAGCCTTCTTGCTGACAACGCGGTACATTTGAGTAAGAACTTCCGTGAAGGCATTCTCCACGTTGGTTGCTTCCAGTGCAGAAGTCTCCATGAAATAAAGGGACTCTGTTTCAGCGAATGTTTTCCCATCTTCCATTGGAACTGCAACCAGGTGACGAAGGTCTGATTTGTTTCCAATGAGCATAATTACGATGTTGGGATCAGTGTGATCCCTCAGCTCCTTTAACCACCTCTCTACGCTTTCGAATGTGGCATGCCTAGTGACATCGTACACAAGGAGCGCACCAACAGCTCCTCGGTAATAGGCACTTGTAATAGCCCGATACCTAAATTAAAATCCGATTATGATGAGCATCAATGCATCATTGTAGTAAACGAAAAACGCCCTTAAATTGATCAGAGACCAGAAGCATTCTGTAAGAAGCTGATAACAGACAAATCCACAATGTATCTTAAAAGTTTAATGTATGATATCACTGATCCACAGCTACTAGATCATTATGAATTCATTGAAAGCAAAAAAAGTATCTATTTTTTTGTCAAGGATAATACAAAATATTAAAATTTATCAGTCCTGTAACAAAGAGCTGAGTGCAATGGCACAAGTATATGTAGTTTGGAAGAGCCACCTCTTTAACGGGTGAAAAGAGACTAGCTTGAACTTGTCGTCTAAAACACATTAAAAGGGGATGCGAATGATAAGACGGTTTTATGTAAAGGAGAACTTTCATCGTGTGCACAAGCACCAATACAAGATTCTGAGCTGAATGTTCCCACAAAAATATTGGAGAAACAGGATCGTAGCAGCACTAAAGACACCTCGAATACTAAAAATATTGGAGAAACAGGATCGTAGCAGCACTAAAAATTAGCCTTCCTGAGCCACTGATAATTCAGAGGACTCCTAAGCATCAACAGGTAATTCAGATGTGGTAGTGGGATAATGTCCAAGATAAATAAACTAACCATGGTAACTACGAAGAAAAGGAGCAAGTCATGAGCTCAAATCCTTAGTATGCAAGTCTGGCCAATCGCAAATTATAGGACTACGCTTCTTGCCTTCAATTATACAGTTTCCTCTTGTTATTACTTCATAATTTTAAAAAAAGAGAAGAGATTCGACATAAAATAGGCTATTTATTCCGCTTGAAATATGGAAACCGCAGTCAAGGAAAAATAAAATAGTATCCTTATGGAGAACTTGGTTACAAGACGGCCCTAAAGAATAAGGGGCACTTTGTGTTTTGTACGTCCTCTCAAGTAACAACCAAGTACCAACAAATTCATCATCCTTAAACTGTGAATTTGCAACTAGCTAAGCAAAATCTAAGATTCCTCTCTTGAACCTTGATATCTCCGGTGTTCGCACAATAACCTCACTTAAGTGACAATGCATCAAAGTAAAAGCATTCCATCTTCCCTGGGTCACATACCCTGCCAATTATTCTTGCCAAGTTGAAGTGATTGGTCCTACATAAAACTACAGGTGTGATGTGATGAATTTGTTATCGGGCATTTGGGCTAATACACAACAAGATTCGGATAAGAAGAGAGTTAGCTGCACATAAACCCGATGAGGTTACTACAAGAAAAAATAAAGATGGCAACTAAGACTTGGGTCGTCAACTAGTAAAGAAAAAGTAGTTGGCGCCTAAATGGGGGCAAAAACCCTTAGTCGCTAGAAAAATAGTCGCAAAGAGAAATTGGATCGCCACTGGCGACTAACTCCTTGGTAACCATCTGGTCTCCAAAATTATGAAAAAAAAAACCGTACATTATTCTAAATATCCAAAATAATCTATTTTTTATAATTATAAATGTATGGTATTATAATTTAATATAAACTATATTATAAAATTATACAAATAATAATAATGCAGATAACAATAATATAACAATAGAGATTCCAAAAAACTATATTTATTATTAATTCATATAAAAGTGAAATATTCCAATAATAACATAAAATAATAAGCTAACACAAATTTGGACCACCTTTACTAGACCCTTCCGATCCATTACCAAAAAGCACTCGACTAAGCAGATTTTTCAAGCGCATTTTCATGCTCAACACTAGCCAAACACTGTTGCAACAATTCTAAATATTGTTGTGCTCTTACCCTACCGTCGGTCACCGCAGTAATATGACGCAAAATCTCTGCCATTTGCTCTTCTTGACGCATAAATCGCTCCCATATGCGTTCAAAAGCAGTTTGGTCATCAGTCTACAAAGTCAGGGTAAAATGTTTGAGAACATGACCCAATGCCATACACAGCCGCAGGACGATCCGTCAACTCCAAACCCGCTCTCAAATAAATATCATTGTAACCAGGAGTTATACCGGCACGTAGGTGTTATTGTATAAGCCTAAAAGATTTTGAAAATTAAAAAAAAAAACAACAAAATGTATGTACTAATTAAAGAACTTTAAAAAACATACATCAAGTCTCTTGTCATCAGAGTTGACAAGGATCCTATTTTCTTGTCCATCAGACACTCCTTTGGTCCGACATAAATCTTGTAAGTGTTTGGCATTTTATTTCCTTCTTTTTTGGCTTACAACAATAAAGTAGTTAATATATATTGACATTTCTAAATATATTATAACAAAAATATAATATATGACAGATTTTTACCATCTCTTTCATTACTTTTGCAACAAATAAAGATCCCACAATGACAAGTACCAAGCTTTGCGCCTGGATCCCCTTTGTGCCGATTTTTTTTGCCTCGGCTGCTCTCTTTCAAACTTCGGGGTATCTGTATACGTTATACCCATTCCAAGCATCCCATATGGAAGAGTTCGTCCAACTAGGGCAGTATGGACGATCATGATGCTCCTCGGCTTCCCATTTTTTTTGTTCTTTGCGGGCGGAGTATATAAGACCCTTATATCTTATAGCAGCCTTGGACATAAATGCGGTGTGCACTGCGCCATCTATTCAGGGATCCCACTTGTTCTTTTTTTCTATAAACATACGTAGATTTAAAATAAATTAAAGTATAACATAACAAATAATTAATTAAGAAAATGAAATTTAATTTACCTTAAATTCTGCAAAATAAAAGTCTTTGGTATCGCGAGTGACTTTTGACCAGCAGGAACCTTTATGGTCCTGCTTTATCTTACTAATACTAGTGATAGACACGGCGACACCCTTTTCACCGCTACCAGCAACATCATCAAATCTCAACGAAAATAAATATTAGATCAAATTTATGTAATATATTAAATTATATAAATAATCAACGTTAAAGGAGTTACTCTCTTGTTGCTCGATTCCATGGCAACTTTATTCGAAAATCCATGGGACTATCCCACTCTTCTAATCCCTGATTATTACTTTGTTCTTCATCATTAGTTGGGCGTGGTTCATTTTCTTGACGACCACTACTGTGGGTGACTCATGAGGCCGTGAGTTATCCCCAAGTTGAGTAATAAGCGCTTAAGAATTGGAAAGGAACTCACGAGTTTGTATTTTATTCCCAAGCAAGGTGTTAGGCACTTGGGAATCAGTATAGATGGGAGTAAACTTTATGTGATTAGGTTTCTGATTCTGAGGAGCAGTTATATTGTAAGAAGGTGGAACGTACGCATTTTGTACATTGAGGAGGTCGGTAAAATTCAATCGACTATCATAAATGTCAAAATTTGGGTCAAACGGGAGCCTATAATCTTAGTTATTCGACATTTCCAAATATAATCCGTAATAGAATTAATCTGGGTTAATTTTATTAATTGTGTTTTTTAATCTGGGTTAATTTTATTAGTTGTGTTTTTTATTATGGGTTAATTTTATTATTGATTATATTTGGAAATGTCGAACTAAGATAATATGCTTCCATTTGACTCAAATTTTGACATTTATGATAGTCAATTGAGTTTTACCAACCTCCTTAATGTACAAAATGCGTACATTCCACCTTCTTACAGTATAACCGCTCCTCAAAATCATGAACCTAATCACATAAATTTTATTAAGGATTATATTTGGAAATGTCGAATAACCAAGATAATAGGCTTCCATTTGACCCAAATTTTGACATTTATGATAGTCAATTGAATTTTACCGACCTCCTCAATGTACAAAATGCGAACGTTCCACCTTTTTACAATATAACTGCTCCTCAGAATCAGGAACCTAATCACATAAATTTTACTCCCATCTATACTGATTCCCAAGTGCCTAACACCTTGCTCGGGAATAAAATACAAACTCGTGAGTTCCTTTCCGATTCTCAAGCGCCTATTACTCAACTTGGGGATAACTCACGACCTCATGAGTCACCCACAATAGTGGTCGTCAAGAAAATGAACCACACCCAACTAATAATGAAGAACAAAGTAATAATCAGGGACTAGAAGAGTGGGATAGTCTCATGGATTTTCGAATAAAGTTGCCATGGAATCGAGCAACAAGGGAGTAAGTTCTTTAACGTTGATTATTTATATAATTTAATATATTACATTAATTTGATCTAATATTGATTTTCGTTTAGTTTTGATGCTGTTGCTGGTAGCGTTAAAAAGGATGTCACCGCATTTATCACTAGTATTATGAAGATAAAGCAGGACCATGAAGGTTCCTGCTGGTCAAAAGTCACCCGCGATACCAAAGACTTTTATTTTGCAAAATTCAAGGTAAATTAAATTTCATTTTCTAAATTAATTATTTCTTATGTTAAACTTTAATTTATTTTAAATCTACGTATGTTTATAGAAAAATTACAAGTGGGATTCCCGAATAGATGGCGCAGTGCGCACCGCATTGATGTCTAAGGCTGCTATAAGATATAAGGATCTTATATACTCCGCCCGCAAAGGACAAAAAAAATGGAAAGCCGAGAAGCATCATGATCGTTTATACTGCCCTAGTTGGACGAACTCTTCCATATGGGCTGCTTGGAATAGATATACTGATACCCCGGAGTTTGAAAGAAAGAGCAGTCGAGACAAAAACAATCGGCGCAGAAGGGATCCCTCCGCAGAGCCACAGAGCCACTTGGTACTTATCAATGTGGATCTCTATCTGCTGCAAAAATAATGGAAGAGATGGTAAAAATCTGTAATATTTTATATTTTTGTTATAATATATTTACAAATGTCAATATATATATATATATATATATATATATATATATATATATATATATATATATATATATATATATATATATATATATATATATATATATATATATATTAACTACTTTTATTTTTGTAGGCCAATAAAGAAGTAAATGAAAGGCCAAACGCTGACAAGATTTTTTGTCAGACCAAAGGAGTGTCTGATGGACAAGGAAATAGGATCCTTGTCAACTCCGATGACAAGAGACTTGATGTAAGTTTTTTAAAGTTCTTTAATTAGTATGATATACATAAACTTTATTGTTTTTTTTTTTAATTTTCAAAATCCTTTAGGCTATATACAATCGAATGGTGAATGAATATCTACGGGCCAGTAAAACTCCAAACTACAATGATATTTATTTGATAGCGTTTTGGAGTGGACGGATCGTTCTACGCCTCCCGCGGCTGTGTATGGCATTGGGTCAACTTCTCAAACATTTTACCCTGATTTAGTAGACCCTTCTCGTTTGACGACTGATCATCGAACTGCTCTTGAACACATACAGAAGCGATTTATGCGTCAAGAAGAGCAGATATCAGAGATTTTGCGCCATATTACTGCAGCGAACGATGATAAGCCACAACAATAACATTTAGATTTGTTGTAAAAGCGTTTGGCCAGTGTTGAGCATGAAAATGCGCACTTGAAAAATCCGCTTAGTCAGGTCCCTTTTAGTAATGGATCGGGAGGGTGTAACAGAGGTGGTCCAAATTCGTGTTAGTTTATTATTTTATGTAATTATTGGAATATTTCACTTATATATGAATTAATAATAAATATAGTTTTTTGGAATCTCTACTAATATATTATATTATTGTTATTTGCATTATTATTATTATTATTATTTGTATAATTTTATAATATAGTTTATATTAAATTATATAATTATAATATCATACATTTATAATTATAAAAAATAAACACGTATATTATTCTTAATATAATTTGAATATTAAGAATAATATGCGATTTTATTTTTTATTTTTTTTTATAATTTTGGGGACCAGATGGTGACCAAGGAGTTAGTCGCCAAAAACAATAAGTTGGGGACTAACTAGTGACAAATCTTTTGTCGCCACCCAGATATCAAAAGTGGCGACTCATTAGAGACACATAAGTTTAGTCACCATTCCGACAAGTTAGGGACCCATTTACCCTAGTCGCCAGTGGCGACTTTTTGGCGACCCAATTTCTTATGGCGACTATTTTGCAAGCGACTAAGGGTTTTTGTCCCATTTAGTCACCAACTACTTCTTCCTTACTAGTTGACGACCCAAGTGTTAGTCACCATCTTTATTTTTTTGTCTGTAGATATAAAACCAATTGATATCAGAAGGAGTAACTCATCAAGTATATATAATAGCAACCTCTCTCTAATTCATCGATGTAAGATCACTAAATGAGTTATTTTCCAATAAGTTGTAACTAGTTTAATAAGCACTAATGATTGTGAAAGAACCCATCCTCTATCCAAATCAAATGGGTAATGATACTAAAAGATAGCCAACTTCACAATGCAAGAACAAACGTTCAGTATAACAATACAATATCAGTCCAAATTGCGATAATTTGTTGTATCTTCTATTGCAATAGAATGTATTATACTGATGGCCCATTTGGTTAGTGTACTAAATGGTAGTAATAGAAATAATTTATAGTGTAAAATTTCAACAAAAGTTCCATGTCATTGCCATGGTAATGAAACTCTCAACACAAAAGTTTTTTACAAATTTTTATTACCACCTAATACCATCTTTCCCAACAGTAATGCATTGGAATGAAATTTATGAACAAAATAAGATGATTGAAGTTAGACAGTAGCCACGACATTTTTCAACTAAATTACACTAAGATAACCCACTTCACAAGAACAAACCTTCAAAGTGTTAGCATAATTCCAATCTCCAATCAAACTAAAATCATTATATGATAGCAAACAAAACCCAATCAAACCAGATCTAACAATTCCATAGTCACAAACCCAATACAGAAATCCCATTACTACGAGTAAAACAAAAATCAGAAAATAGGAAAACTGCAAAACCATTACAAGTACAGGAAAAAATGCAATAAATAAGCAAGTGGAAAAAACAAATCAAGTTCATTAAGAAGCACAAGGAAGAATCTATAAAAATGGCATAAACACAAAAAATAGCCAATTTAAGACAAGGATTAGAAAGAAATCACACCTTTCTTGACCAGCAGTATCCCAAATCTGAGCTTTAATAACCTTTCCATCAACATTCAAACTCCGAGTAGCGAACTCAACACCAATTGTAGATTTAGACTCGAGACTAAACTCATTTCTCGTGAATCTAGAGAGTAAATTGGACTTTCCAACACCAGAATCTCCGATTAAAACTACTTTGAAGAGGTAATCATAATCATCTTCGGCTCTGTAACCAGACATTTTAACGGAAGTTTAGATTAAATTTGCCCTTTTTGAGATGAAAAAGGTAAAGTAGAAATTTCAAATTCTGGATTTTTGAAAGAAAGAGAACGTTATTGGATTACAACTTTGATTTCTTAACGGAAAATCTTCTTGAATCGTCGCCGTCACTTGCTATTTTTAGATTTTGCTACGTACTCTTGAGTCTTGACCAGGGCCGTCTCTAACATTTTGGGGGCCCTAGGCGAAATAGTATAATGGGGCCCTTTTAAGAACGATAATAGATGTTAAAAAAACTATTCATTAAAGAACAAAATATTTTCGATAAGTTACATGTCCAATTTCACTAGATGCAAAAACAAAAAACTCAAAAAATCATAAAAAATGAGTTCTACGGGCTTTTCGAGTTGCAAAATCATTAACAAGAGTATCAACATCGATCTTCTCCAAAAGTTCTTTTTCGATTGATAAAATTGCAAGATTATTCTACGGGCTTTTCGAGTTGCAAAATCATTAACAAGAGTATCAACATCTATGCCCGATCACCGGATTGTTAGAAATATTCTATAAGCAATCAACGCATTTGGATAACAATCTGCAGATTTGACAAACTCAAACATTTCAGTTCGACATTACATTATTTGGCAAACTAGATTGCAATACTTTCAACTCGAATAAAGATCATTTAAGTTAACATCGAAGAATCTCCATGAGAAAAAGTAGAGTTAAAAGTAACACAACGTTCTCTCAACTCATTTTCATCTAAAGATTTTAACTTGTTTGAATCAAATAAAAATCCAAAGATATTTTGAAAGGTTTCTAATTGCTCAAATCTATTTGCCAAAGAAGTAATTGCCATATCCACAACAACCAAAAAATACTCAACCCTAAACAATTCTTCAGGTGACTGATTTTGTTCATCGTCTAAATTATTTTCACCAAAATGTTTTTTTCTAATAACATGACGCTTTGTTGGAAGGTTAGGCTCTACATCCATATCAAGTGCAATAGTTTTAGCAATATTCATGCAAGAAGAAAACCTTCTTCCCTAAACTTTTCAAAATATAACACCATTGTTTTTACTTGTTCAATGGTGGTGTCAATACACATAGTTTTAGATTGCAATTTCTTACTAACCTTATTTATAACAAATAAAATTTCATACCAAATTACCATTCCAAGCAGAAACTCAAAATTTCCAATTTCATTATACAATGACTCCGCTTCACTCTTTGTCTTTGCATCATTTCCACAAGAATCATATAATTTTGAAAAGCTAACCTTAATTGGGGAGTTTGAAACAAAATTTCCAAGTGCATTATACAAAGACTCCGCTTCACTCTTTGTCTTTGCTAGAGTAAGCTCGGAAACATTGTCAAGCAAAATTTTCCATCTTTTGTAGAACCGAAAATAGCGTGTAAAGACGTTGAACAATTCCAAAGAAAGAAATAGCTCTAGTGCAAGAATGTGCCATGTCGCTAAGAGCTAGATTTAAACTATGACAAGCACAAGGCATATATAATGCTCTCGGGTTCATTTCAAGTAAACGCTTTTGTACACCTTGGTGCTTTCCCTTCATGTTTGAGCCATTATCATAACCTTGGCCCCTTATGTCATTAATATTAAGATCAAGAGACTTTAAAGCGTTTTGCAATTCTACAAAAGTCCTAACTCGACGTATCATCCACCTCTAAAAACTCTAAAAAGTACTCTTCAATTTTATTTTTGGACATATTCACACAACGTATTATTAAAGTCATTTGCTCTTGATGAGCAATATCCGGGGTGCAATCAAGAATTATAGAAAAATATTTAGATTCTTTGATTGTCTTGATTATAATATTTTTCACACTATGGGCCAATATAGAAATCATTTCTTTTATTTAGATTCTTTGATTGTCTTGATTATAATATTTCACGATTCTTAATGCGTCTAACATGATCTTGCATTATAACATCAAATTCCGCAATCATTTCAACCAATCCTAAGAAATTACCATTACTATCTTGATAAAGTTTTTCATTTGATCCTCTCAAAGGCAAATTACGAGTAGCACAACATTTAAGAGCAGAATAAATTCTTAGTATCACTTGTCTCCATCGTTCTCTCTTTGAAATAGCTTCTTGTAAATTTTTATCAATTGTTTCATTTTTATTCAACCTTACCCTTAACTCATTCCAAGCAATCATATTATTCATATGTCTATTGCTATTTTCATGTTGTTTGAGTCTCTCACAAATATGTTTCCAATCATTTAATCCTTCATTAGACAACAAACAATTATTACCAACAAATTTGAACAATTTGCAACAAAAACAAAATACTTTATCAACATGTTTAGAATAAACCAACCATTTTCTATCACTAAGCTCACCATTACTCAACTTTCTATAAAATGAGCATATGAAAAATGCCTATTGTAACCATCACGTGGAAAATCAATGTTTAACTCTCTAATAGGCCCCTTCTCAACTAAAATGTCTCTTTGAGTATTATCAAGATTTGCCCAATTCGAAGGATCATAAATATCCAAATAAGGAGTATTAGGATCATTTGGCATATCATTTGGCACATCATTTGGGATATCATTTTGCACATCATTTGGCATATCATTTTGCACATCATTTGGGATATCATTTTGCACATCATTTGGCATATCATTTTGCACATCATTAGTCTCGTTTTGGACATTATTTTCATTTTCATTTTCATTTTCATTCTCATTTTCAATTTGGACATCATTGTCATTTGGTGAATTAGTCTCATGAGAAACTTCATTCCTAACAATAAATTTGTGAATAGCACCTTGTTGTGATTTAATTAACTCTTCATTACGCTTTCTCTTGGTGAATTAAAACAATAGCACCGATATGAAGTATTTCTTTTCCTTGCAATATCTTTAAGACCTTTAAATTCGACTATAACCTGAAAATTATAAAATTATAAAATTTGTGAGATATTTATAATTAATTTATATAATCTATTACAATTATAATAATATACAATATGATACTTTTATAAAACAAATATCCAGAAGACCATAACCAAAACTATTAAAAATTAAAATTTAAAAACTTTTAAAACCAATTCAACTACTAAATCCCAATTAACCCAATTCCCATTTTCTTCCCAAAAAAATCTCATACTTTCTGAAATCTGAAGCAACCCAATTCCCATTTTCTGAAATCCCAAAATAAACCCAACATCCAAATTCCAAATTTCCAATGACGAAAATCAATATAACCAAAATCAGTATTTAAGTATTATACTTTCTGAAATTTGAAGCAAAGTCTTCGTCTCTACTCGCTTCGACCAAAAGACGAAGTCACGATTCACGAATCACGAATCAAGAACAAAAATACAAAATTCAACAATCAAATAACCAGATTTTGTTTCGAAAAAATTAGATTTATAATAGTTTATACCAAAATGAAATTCAAGATTTATTTAAACCGAAAAAAACTTACCGTTAACAACACCATTGATGAGGTAGGATTAGAAGGTGAAACGCTGAGAAAATGGAATTCAAAACGCACGGTTAAAGCCATGGAAAATGCCATTGCCATTGAAGGAGCTTTGATGTTGTAGCTTCCAAAGTTATTACGGGAAAGAGAAATATTAGGGTTCTCTTTTCTAGGCACTAGCTTTAATTAGACTCCAGAGAAAAAATGAGTAATATTGGGCGCCGTTTCATTTACTCAATATTGGGCTCCGGTTTTACAAATTTATGGGCCCAAAATTTAATTTCAGACTTTATTAAAATGAGGCCCCTCCTTTACACCTATTTCTGATTATTAAAATGGGGCCCTGGGCGGTAGCCCTTTGGGCCTACCCTCAGGGCCGGGCCTGGTCTTGACTCTTTGACTCTTGTCTCTACCTCTGGACTTGTTTCAACCCTTTTTTTTTATTTCACAAGAACTAAAAAGTAAGACCCGTCTTATTCTAAGATCATAACTGGGCCGACTCATTTTCAGACGCGTGCACTACACGTGCTCCTAATTTCAATTTTTTTTGGTGTTTTTTATTTTTTAGGCATTTTTCAATTTGGACCTTAAAGATATCAATTTTGACCTTAAAGATATTAATTTCAACGGAAAGTAGTACTTAAACATATCAATTAAAGTAAAAATTTCAATAACAACATACAATTCATTACTTATCACTGTCAATTATTACCAACACATGCATCAACTATGACCTTATCTTATTTTGTTATGATGTTAACTATATCAATTATACACAATATCTGTTGTTTTTATTTTCATAAGAGATCGTCTATGTCTGACACGTCTTTCAGGCCTAACCTATTAAAACTTTAAAATTAACCTATCGTATTCTTAATATATACTTATATTATTTATAGTGCCTATTTACATGTGCTTATATAGTACCCATCGAAAAAGTTCTTAAAAATGTCTCACAATATTCTTAATGTATCCTTAATGCCTACTTATAATATTTTTTAATGCATACTTATAATATATTTAATTGCCACCGAATAAATAATTAAGTACTTATAATATTCTAAATACCTACTTAAAGCATTCTTAATGTCTATCGAAAAACTTACTCTATATTTTCCTTTTCGGGTTAGCCTTATTAAAAATAATCTCTTAAACAGACCGTCTCTCACAAGAATTTGTATTTTATTTTATTTTTCCAATCTTGCCAACTAAAATTGTAAGCAATAATGACAATTGTGAATTCACAAAGGTAAAAAAAAAAAATCGTGTAATTGTCATGTATATAGAAAAGCATTTCTTCCTTTCTTATACATTTAAGTATAAACAATAAAAAAGTTGAATGTGGAATTCCTCGTATGTCTCGAGTATGATACTACTTCCAAAATACTTTAGCATTTGCAATTTTCACGCAGTCCAGTACACTAATTTAATTTTTAATATCTATAATTATATATATTATAAAATTATAAAAATTTGATATTAATAATCTTTACGTCCCGAAATTATAAAAATTTGATATTAATAATCTTTACGTCGGGACGAATCAAACAAAATCTCACTTGACTATATTTTAACTTATAAATTACTTATTAATCACAAATTAAGGAAGATAAGTGAATAATGCTTGTTTTTCGTATGTTGCGACCATATTGGAACGGAAGAAGTACAAATAAAATTTAAAGAGGGTGTTCGTATTTTAGATCGGATTAGTAAAAAAAAAAATGCAATTCAACAACTTAAGAACTAAACAAAGCAAGCTGTAAAAAATAGATCCGACCTGTAATACCGTCTAAAGCCGACCTGTATTCGACCCATTGGTTGACCCGAGGTGCAGTGACCTATAACTGACCAAAACTCGACTTGATCAACTGACTATTTTAAACCCAAAATCAACTAACACCCGACTCGAGAACAACCCGCACCCGAGATTAACCCGACAATGTAGTTAACCGAACTCGATTTGCACCCGACCTGTTACAACTCGAACCCGTCTTTAATCCAATAGGTACTGACATAATTCCACCTGAAAAGACCCATAATCCACACCCGAAATTACCCGATGATGTGATTAACTGTATTCTAGGGGTGGTTTTTGGGAATGAAGGTGGGGAATAATGGGAATGAAAAGTGGAGGGTAACGGTTTTGCCTTGTAATTTGTCTTTGGTCTTCCATTTTATTTTAATTTGTCCACTTATCTTATTGTATTTTTGACAATTGTATTACTCTTCTTCTTCTTCTTCTTCTTCTTCTTCTTCTTCTTCTTCTTCTTCTTCTTCTTCTTCTTCTTATTATTATTATTATTATTATTATTATTATTGACTTTGTCCCAAACTTCCAATCATTTAATCTTATTAGATTTTAACACACAAAGACTAATAATAAGAGCGTAATGAATTTAAATAGGGATATTCATAAATAAAAGAGAATATATAAAGTCTAAATTGGTGAGATCATATAAGTAAAAAATTGCTAATTTATATTGTGTAAGCTTGTTAATTAGCTTAATCAAGTTCAACTCTAAATTAATAAATATTCGATTCAAATGAATCAAAAAATTTCAGCTAAAATTAAGTTCGATTCAATTGCATCAAGTTTTTGTTCATCTAAAAATAGTTTAATTCAACAACATTTAGCAAGACATATGTTTGATTTAACTGAATTAAGTTTGTTTTAGATAAAAATTGTTAGAAATGTGACTTTAATTTTATAAATCAAACATATAAAATAAAGTTACAAGTTTGTAGTAGAAAACCAAATTACATATGACAAGTTCAAACCTTTGCTTAGCATACACCAAAAGCAATCTTGATCATCGGGAAACACCATATATCGATCATAGTAACAAGAAGATTTTGTTGGATCTTGATATCAATTCTAGG